>OX122885.1:2400000-4800000 GCA_944738645.1 Eristalinus sepulchralis | reverse complement strand
AAAGAAAGTAGAACGTTCGTCTTGGTACTCGTTCGACTCCGAAAACTACTTCGTAAGACGTAGTTTCGTTTAGAAGACGTAAGAAACCATTCGCCGAAGTTTTGATTGGTACTCATTTGTGCCGTTTTAGGCCACGGAAGTCTACAATGAACCTGAATTTTACATAACGACGAATCCTATTAAATAAGTCGTGAAAATCGGTTTCCACATATAAGTTTTTAATTTCATGGCCGCGTGCCTGAAGATTTTTTTTAAACTCCTTTTCCAATGACCGTTGTCTATTCACATGTTTTCTAAAGAGCACCAAATCCCCTTTTTGAAATTACAGACGTTATAAAATTTGTTCAGAGATATTGCCTTCTGCAGCAGGCCCAGCAGGACCAAAAATTTGCGCCAGGCCTAGCTGGCTCCAGCAGTCCTCCAGTAGCAACAGCAAATCTCAAGGAAAACCTCTGCAAACGGCAACACTCAATTACTAGTAAAACGCACATTTTCCTCTCAACACCATCACACGACCAGGCATGTACCTCGTTTGCCTCTTTTTTCCATACTTCCCACATAGATACACACTCAAGCATACAGTCGACACACACACAACGGCAAAGCCCCAAGTAAATCGAATCTGTAGTCACACGATGAAACAGAGCACGAAAATCAGTCGTCAGACACATCCAATTGCGAGCGGTTCGTGAGGTACACACTCCCTTTCTCTTTCGCATTTTTTTCCCATCCAACATATATGTACACAAGTCGGTTAAACGAATCATTGAATTTTCGAATACACACTACCAAGCGGAAGTTAAAGCCACCACACACACCCAAAGATTAATAAACAAAAAGCGACACAAACAAAAACCACGTCAGATCACTTGAATCTCTTCGTGTGCAGCCTGAGTTTAATTGAAGTTAATTAATTTATAGAATTTCTACACGACCGCCGTTCAGTGCTTGAAAAGAGTTCAAATGTAAGCGAAACCCGTGCGATTGTTTTCGCGAAATTGTTTTGTATTTCGATTGGAAGTGAAATACACTCGGGTCAGGTGGCGAGCGAGCAAGAGGCGAGAATGCTTGAAGAAAATTAAAGAGAAAAGATACAAGTGCAGCAAAGTATTGAATAACCAGTGTTTCTAGTTTTTCAGATTGTTTTCCCGTGTATTGTCTGATCCCGTTCGTGAGAGTCACCCTGTGTTTCGTGGTTGTGTCAAATGCCGAGAAGATAGCGCGGGTGTGAATGAATGCTGATACATTGGCTAATCGCGTTGTTTTTCTTTTTTTTTGCTGCTGGCTGTGTTCGGAAATTTCGACTCAAAATAAAGCGAGTGAGTTTTATTGAAATATTTTTCAATCTGTCACAAGACTTGGATTACACACACGCCTCACTGAGTGCTCAAGCGAAACGTGTGCGCGCGGAAAAACGTAAGTACCACACACAACACACGATTGTATTCATTTCCCTGCATTTGGTCTTTTTTGCACTTGCCACACCGCCATCCCTCCCCCATCACCTTTCTTCCTCGTGTTCAATGACACACACACAGACAGACAACCAGCCGCATTTCTTTCTTCTTTATTGACTGCAGAAGCGAACAGATACGACGAGCCCACGAAGACACAAGACACACGACAGACCAAAGGAGAACGACGATAAATACAAAAATGAAAACAGAAAAAAAAACTTACAAAACGATTGACCAAAGGAGAGAGAGAAGGAGAAGGATTTTTTGCACCACTCTGGTTGTTTGTGTTTTGTATGGGAATCTGTCGGCAAATGCTCCGCCGACAGTGGGGTGGTGCAGCAGCAAAACCAATGTTGGAAAATTATTTTCGCGGTTGTTTTTCTCCTGGTCGTCTGAGGGGACTCGTTATTGCTCGTATTGTGCTGCATCAGCAACTCCTAACTGGGTCATTGTACCGAGCTGCATAGCGACGAGCAACGCCGACGACAGCGACAACGATGTTGATGAAGTCTGTGGCAGCAGGGGATCACCGTTGCAGCCGCCGCCGCGTACGTTTGTAAAGCGATGGTTTTTCTTTTGCAGCGGCAACGTCGGTTACTCGTACATGAAATGAGAGGAACTTTTTTCTTGTTTTATTCGTTCCTCCTGTGTGTGGTCCATTCGCGTAGTACGCGATCTCTCCTGGGAAGTACTTTGACAACAATTTAATTAATGTCACTCACTGGGTCGTTGACATTTGAGAGGAGAAAAAAATTTGCTCGCATTGACTTTAGTTGTCATCAAACGCCGATTATAAGCAGCCGGCAGTCGACAGTTAGCCAGACAAATTGACTTACATGTGACGTACGGTGAAGTATTTTTAGCTTTCCCCATGTGGCAAACTGACAGTTGATTCCATTTTCTTGCAACGCACACATGCCCCAAGAAATTCACCAAACTGTCAATGTATCATCATCTGCCGGGGTTTTCTGTGTTCGTGCCGTCAATGATGAGCTCCAAAACGACTACCGCCCACTCAAAATGTTCCCCTAATCGCATTAGTTGAATGCGATAAAGCAGTGTTCTCTCACATTCGTATACAATTGTCATTAACAATTTTATTGATCATTGATAGCCGCATTGAAGTGCATTGATGTATACAACAATTGTCTAAATACATTACGTCGAATGAAACGTGATATTATTGCGCGTGCAATTTATTGCTACTTTACTTAATGAGGGTGTCACACTCTCAATGGTATACATACAGGATGATCTGTCATTTAAAAGAGAGAAACAGCTGCACACGTGAAGTGAATTGAAAAGTTATGAGAACTTGCCTCATACGTCGGTAAGCACACATGTTTAAAAGGTTAGATCTTTGGTTGCGCACGACGCTTATCTTAAGCTTTGTTTACACTGTTGAGAAGTGAAAAATAAAATTGTGGCGCCAGCCTGATAGTCTTTCTGCAGAATTGAAATGTATTACACCAGTTCTGTGGAAAATTCAACAATCTTACATACGTATGTACGTATGTTCTTGTTGTTTGTAGCTTCAGGAGAAAAATTTACTTGATTTAATTATCTTTCTGGGAAAGATTAAGCAAAAAATTCTGATGCATTTTAATGATTGACTGACAGTTTGTCTGTGTTTTCTTCAAAAGTCTCCACTATTCGAGATCAGACTTGGAGACAAATCTTTGAAAGGGATTTTGATTAAACTGAAGCTGCAGTAACCACAACGAGAACTCCACTTCTACCAATCTTATCGGGTTGTCTAGCGCCCCTCAAGTTGAGGGATCAGTTTCTCGTTTCTTTTTTATTGAACCCTGGGTCTAAGCCAGTCTTAACAGAGATCTTGTTGCTCATGTGCACGATATGAACCATTTCTGCATGACTGTGTTATTCGTCATTCTCACATTCCGATACAGAACTCATTTTGTTTCGAAGACCAAAAATTTAAACTGTTGACTGTGCCATGCCATGCTAGACGGTTTTTAGTTGACAGCATATTTTGTTTCCTCGTCTCGCGCATAGCTGAGAACGGACCATAGTTTCGGTATTATGTTTGCTTCCAAGCCAATGTGTGTGACACTTTACCTTCTCAAAAGTGAAAAAAGGATGAGACAGCCCAATCTTCTTGTAAAACTTTGATCTAGTCTTTAAATGATATTCTTCTTTTACTGGCTCTGCACTCCGGGGTTGACCTGGGACTCAACCAACTTGCCTCTCCAGCTAGCATAATCTCTCGCCAGCTTCCTGCAATTGTGCACTCCTAGTTGGTTGACTTGTGTGCGCCATCTCAACCTAGGTGGTGTCCATACGCTCCACATGGCCTTGTCATTTTAAGCGTTATATCCGAAGAAGCTTGACAAGGCGCATGCCGCCGTACAGCCGTTAAATCTTCTTCTCCAGACGCCATCAATGCAAACAGAACTAAAAATCGCACGCAGAACTTTTCTCTCAAAAAGACTTTGGGCCTCCTCATCCAAGTTTGCGCTCCTTAAAGTAGAACTGGGATGATCAAGCTATTGTACAAAGACAGTTTAGTCCTTTTGAGAGAGGGCTCTTTTACTCAATTGCCTCTTGAGCCCAAAGAAGCAGCGATTGGCAAGAGTAACTCTGCGTTTGATTTCGGTACTCGGTTCCTATTTGCCGCGGAGTCGAAGTATACGAAGTCCTTGAGTATCCCGAAGTTTCTGCTGCCTAGTGTGACGCTCTGTCCGAGACATCGGTGTTGTGTGTCCTTTCTTGAAGACTGTAAATACTTCGTGATACCCTCAAACCCATCTTAGCCGCTTCCACTTCAATGCCAGAAAACGCCTCATTAACAGCTCGCTGGCGCTCACGTCAATGTCGTCGCCGTAAGCTAGCAGTTGAACGGACTTTTGGAAGATTGTGCCTCTGGTGTTGGCTTGTGAGTGACGCAGGATCTTCTCAAGAAAAAGTCATCTGATAACGCGTCGCCTTGTCTCAAACTGTGGTCTCCGTGAGTTCCTTACCGACCCTGATGGAGCGGCTAGAATTCTCCATTGTCATCCTACACAATCTGATGAGTTTTGGTAGGAATGGCAAAACACGCTGTCTTATGCGGCTTTAAAGTCGACGAATAGGCGGTGAATGGTGATCTGTACTTCTTGGGTCTTTTCCAGGATCTGCCGAAGATTTGGTCGATTGTGGACTTCCCTGGACTGAAACCACACTCATCAGGCACGCTTTCTTCCGACCATATGTTACAGATGAGCTAGTGCATGCCCCCAATCAGGTCATCTTTTAGATCTGTCAAAGTCAGATCTAAAAAGCATAAAGTATGCTCGGTAAAATGTAAGCCGTTCACAAGAATCGGAAAATTTCAATTTGTACAGAAAAAGGACTTTTAACAAAACGATAGTTCATGTTTCTTACCATCTCCCCACACAAAAATTGGCAACAACTTGAGGCAAAAAAAGAAGATAAAACATCTGTGACATTTTTTCCAAAAATTACCAAAAAGTCTCTCCTGTCAAAGACGTATCAGAATCAGAATCCCGTTAATTTTGAAAATTCCTACGAAAATGTATTAAATTCTGCACGGTACTCTGATATGCCTTGCACAGAGTCAACAAGTCAATTAAAACTTCAGGAAAAAAAATCGTCCTGAGAGGGCTTTTGAAAAGCACGTCAAGAGTGCACGAGATTTTTTTTGGACTTAAACCCATCCCGCTTAACCTTCACTTGGCAAAACAATGTTTATACGGAAAACTCGGCACATTTTTGTTCTTTCCCCCACGAAATACCCAGATTAAGGACTTAGCATCACTTGTATCTGTGTGTGTCCATTGATACTAAGAGACTCATGAAAAGCAACGCTCTTAAGGTGATGATGATGCCATAGACAACGTGTATATTTTTATTTATTTTGACGAAGCGACGCAGGAGTATTCTTAGAATTTCCCCTTGAAGTGGGTGTATTCGGAGGAGGGGGAAATTTTCCTTCAAGTGTTGCTGTTTCTTTTTTCTGTACAACAAAAAAATGTATTTCAGCAAGAAATGTGAATATACGCAAACCTTGGATGCGTTACAAACAAATGTCAGCTTGTGGCTTGCGCTACAAAGAACAAAGGTTACGTTTTAAATTTGTTTTTCGTCCAATTTTCGAAAAGAAAGAAGAAAACAAAGATTTATTACGTATAAGCGAGAAGAAATGAAAGAGAACATGAAAATGATCAAGAATGAGGACACCAGAACAGTAGCTAGTAGATACTCGTATGTTTACAAACGTTCTGTTGTTACAGATGCAGATAGAAATTGAAACATGTGATGCAACAACATGTATAGAAGTTCTCTTCATTTGGTGTCAGTCTTATGAGGGTGTGCGTTAATTTCTTGGAATCTAAACGGTAGAACTTTGTAGATGTTGTATTTTATTTTTTTCCTACGCGATTTCCAAGAACTGTTCGATTTTGTGCGGTAAACGGGGAAGACATGTGTTGAAATGTGTTCGATTGCGAAATTATGCTGGGAATACTTTTATATACAAAGAACGTACGTTGCAAAGAGTTTATTTTTTTAATAGGTGACCAGATAGATATGTTTCATTGTGGGAATAAATATGAGCTGGCAAAGACGGCGAAACGGAAAGACCCTCGTGCCGTGGCTTGCTTACCATTTCCTTGATGCAACCAACTGTCATGTTACACGCAATGCAGATTGCTACAGTTACGCATGTTGCATCGTTGTTTCTGCGGTTAATAGGGTGGAGTTGCAGTTCCATGGGAAAATGTGACGTCAATTGGAGTTCTCGATGTAGGATATGATTTTAAAAATATTAGGAACCAGTATTTCTTTTTTAATTTCACTAGACTCCATCGGACATTTTTTTGACCGGTTTTAACGTTTCGTTTAGTTAAAGTTTCCATGGATACCAATCGTTTTGATCCTTCAATAAATAAGAAATAATGATATTTACCATGCAGCGTAACGTCACAAAATACTAGAAAAGACTGCTCCACTACGGATCACGATCACTGATGATAAGGTTCAGTGAACGATTTATGAATGATCTTTCACCCGAAGCCACTGAATTTCAATAAAATCTAGAAATGTGTTCTCATAAAGATTCCAATGGCCGTAACAGTCGGAATTATAAAATTAGCAATGTTGGCCTTGTTCCTTTCTTCTTTCACTTGACATTTGTATGCTTGAGATTCATAATTCAAATCGCTTGATGAGTGTTTTTTGTTTTCTTGCCTTGAAATTTAAATTTTTTTTTTGTTTCATTTGTGAGATTTTGTCTTGCATGCTCGATTAGCATATGTCAACGATTTTTTTGTCCCGCAAAATGTATGTGTTATTCACCGTTGTCAATCTGCTGTTAGAACTAATTGCTTTCCCCAAGTTATGTTGCTGCTTTCAGACCGGGATTATGTAGCCCCAACGAAACGTCATTTATATTTTTAACTTGTTCTATAACAAAAAGGAAACATCCCCTCATCCGTAGAATTTATTATCTTTGCTCTACTAAACTAGATTTTCATCAGACAACAATTGGCAGACGTCATTGCCGCCGCCATCGATGTCGCAAACAGGGAACACAATTCATTGAAAATGCTCATATTCTGATTTACACGCAAGCAAAAAAAAAATAAAACAAAAAAAAAAACAGAACCGATTTTACAGTTAATTCTATCAGTAAAAGCTGAATGCGATATTTGTAGCATTCCGCGAAACGAAATCGATTGATAGACAAACAATTTTAATTGCCACTGAATGAAGTTAAGTGTCGCAGTCCAGCCCCTACCTGCTGCTCTATCGTTCAATCTGTTCGCATAAATTGATAAATCGTAGTAGAAATTTATTCTGATTGAGGGAATTCCAAGAACGCAATTCAATGGTCATTGTGACGTAAGAATAACTTAAAAAAAACAAGTCAAGGGGCTGAAAGTAGGCTGACAAAAAAAAACCAGGAGGGGAAAGCAAAGTTGAAGAACTTTGAACACACATCCGGGAAGAGCGTCGGAATACGTGCGTCGTTTCTATTTTTATTAGCAGCAGTCCATTGTCATTTGAATACGGACCGCGGTGAAAGAAATCGCAAAGAAGATCACTATCGCTCGACTCGAAGGACAGCAATTTATGCTGCTGGATGGGAAGACGGTTGACATTGCTTGATGATTTAGTGTGAGAAGGTCAGCCTCAACAACACTGTGTCGGTGTTTTTGTTTTTGGTTGTCCGTGAGGGAATTTGTTTGATCAGATATTTGGAAAGTAAAGATAAAAATAAAAAGTTGCAAATCTGGTTTAGTTTATAAAGACGAACGTCACCGGCTATGGGTGAGTTTAGTTGTACCTGTTCGGTAAGTTTAAGCAATCAAATGGTGTTCCAAAGGGGGAGACAGTTAGGCTTTGTGCTGCGACTGAAAGGAGCTAGATATGTGAAAGTTGCTCTGGCCAGGAGTAGGGAATGTCAGGGAAAGAGATTCAAATAATGATGTGCTAATTGGTTGCTTCCGCTAAGGAAATTGTGTTCACGGATGTACATATTTAGCACGATTCAGTGGGAAGTTCCTGTCAGGAAGTGGCTTCTTCATTACCAGGTGCAGGTGCCTACTTCCCATGGCAGCATTTCTTAACGTTAGGCTTCTCGAATGTATTGGGTGGAAAATGTCTTAGTGTACCTGAGAGTGAGACTGGGAAATGAATTTAGACTGGAACAAGGACTAGGACTGAAAGTGGTACTGGCACTGGGCTTGAGACAGAGATTTGAATCGGAACCCGGACTTGGACTGAGATTGAGACAGGAATTCTGACTGGGACTAGGGCTAAGCTGAGATCGATACTAAGACAGGAACTGGTACTGGGTTTAAGGGTGAGATTAAGAGTGAAACTGGGCACTGGTGGAGACAGGAATTGGAACTGGGACTAGGACTAGCACAAGGGTTGGTACTGGTATTTCAACTGAGATGGATTGAGAGCGAGATTAGGACTGAGATTGAAAGCGGGACTGATACTGTTAGTAAGACTGGGACTGGGACTGGGACAGAAACAAAATTTAACATGGGACTTGGACTAGAACTGGAATTTGTACCGGGACTCGGCTTGATGCTGATGTTAGAAGTGAAACTGGTACTGGGGTAAGTGTTGGGACTAGGACTAGGACAGGAACCGGAACAAAAACTGAGACAGGTACCTGTCAGAGTTATTGTGTCGTGAACTAGGACAACATCTGGGACTGGGTCTTGGTCTGGAACCGAGATGAGTACTGAAACGGAGACTAGAGCTGTGTCTGAAAATGAAGAATGGGACTGCGAACTCAGATTATCACTGTTACAGGGACTAGGGCGACAGAGACAGAGGTCTAAATTGGGACGGTAGTTAAAAGTGGGATTAGGTTTAGGTCTTTGATTTAAACAGGCACTGGGATTGAACGTATTTGTAGGTGTTCTTTTTTTTTCTTAATATTATAACATTAATGAAGCTTTGTTGCCGAGGTGTTGCGTGCTTGCGGTGTTATTACCACGTGGAAGATCAAGACCTGATTCCTAAACTAGACTCTCATCAGTTTATCAACTCTTCAATTACCACGAATTGCTGTGGGCTTTCAAAGTCCGAAAACTGTCTAGGAAATACTTCTTAAACTCGTCATTCTTCATTCTAGCCCCTCTTCACCAGTAAGACACAACACTAGTGGTTGCAAAAAAAAATTTTTACACCAGTGAACTGTAGCGTCATCCAATCAATTCCCACTCATGTCGCATCATTTGGTCTTTCTTTCAGGTCAACAAATGTACCCCGACATGTTCTCGAATAAAAACTAGTTACTTCAGAGAGTAGACAGACAATCTTCATAAATTGCATTCCACTCATGCTTGAAACTATCTAAAGTCAGAGGAATTCTCTCTCAAAACTCCACACACTTTAGATTCCTCTACTTCAAGAGCATGAATGTCCTCATAAATCCATTCATCCCCACAAAAAATCGGGCAATCTAAACGAGTAGAAATAAAATATTCAAGTTCCAGTTCCCTAGCTGGACATGCACTTGACACATATGTAGGTATTCAATAAATATCAGCAAATGCTTCATAGCCGCCCCGCCCGCCCCTAAACAACTGCGTCTAATACAAATCCGATTCGCATGCATCCTATTCGGGAAAGGATTTACATAAAATGTTACAATGAATATGCGGACATATGCACACATCAAAGCATGCACTATGCATGTGTGTCTGTCAGCACGACGCACCATTGTTGACATGAGTTCTCATCCATTTCACATACGATTGCACTCCCCGGTTGTTTTAATCAATGTATGCTGATAAGATCCAATTTGCTTCCGCCTCATTGAACACTTTGTGTCGGTGCTTCATTTAACTCGTGACAGGAGGGAATGTTTGAAATGAAAACTTGTTAATTAAGCGCTTCCGTGCCATAGACCTCTCTGTTCACATTTGTACTCGTATTTAACGTTTCTCGGAATCTGTGTTTGTTTGTTTGTTTTTTCTTCGATAGATTCCACAATTCATTTGAATGTCATGAATAGTCAAAAGGGGTTTTTGACAAAAAAAAAAAAAAGAAACAGTTTCTCTTTTATTTTTCGACCTGTCGGTTGTGTGGTCTTGTTTTAATCAGATTATTCCGCTTAACTCGAATTTGGAATTTAAATAATTTTATAAATGAAAGGAGAGCAGAGCATCTTTGTAGTTCGGCGACAACTTCTCAGACAATTTTGAAGTGACTGCTTTTTTGCTGATTTAATAGCTTTTTTTTATGTCTGAGATAAATGCCACATCTTGGAATAGAACAGATGAGTCTTAACTCAAGTTTTAGCTATCCTTGAAAATGTGTGAATTTTCTATCTCCGATTCCCTAAAGAATTGTCTTTAGTCCTAATTGCACTTTGAGTGTAGTCGGCAACTCGAAAGAGGTGGTGCCCTTCAAAATGCGTGGTGTTTAGTCTAGGAATCAAATCTGGGACCTTGGCGCGTGAGTCGACGCACTTAGTCACTACTTCACGGAGGGCACAATTTCTAAAGTTTAAGCACATGATGTCTCTTAGATCTGGTAAGTCACTCAGCGGGTGAAGCAATAGACTTCTTTTGAAACGAACAGGTCGTCCAAAATTGTACCTTCCAAAAGAACCTCACTGTAGACGTAGTTTGACCAAAATTCACACGATATCATATCAAAGTAATTGCCATGAATTGCTCTTTTAACCGATTATTGAAATTTTTACTTCAGTTTCAAATTTATGTGTTTTATTTTAGATTATAAATTAAACCTCACGATGAGTTGTCCTTTACATTAATCCCTTTCAAGAAATCACAGTTATTACAAGCCTCGCGAGGAATGTCCCTCAGTTAACCCTTGAGCCCTACTTTTGGAAGTATAATTCAGTTTAGAGAAACGTCATTAAGTCACGTCACTTGAATATGGAGTGCTTTTCCCAGCTTGATGTTGGGAAGACCGTGCCTTCGCCCCTTTGCTCTTCCTCTTTCTTTGCATCCTCTATACCTTCAGGTGTGGCTTGATTTCGGCTACTTAAGGGTATCTCACTGTGTCGTTAGCACATGCCAATAATAAAAAAAAGATTTATCCGCATTTTCGACTCAAAGACTACACTGTGCGCTTGACACTTGCGAAGCAGGTGCCTGTACTCTTCATCTCTTCCGCAACTTTAAGCCATGCGACAGTTGGTCGTAGTTGTGCTCTCCTTCCAATTTAGACTCAGTCACGACTGGGATCTTTACGCATTCACAAGCCACTCTCAAAGGCCCCATTACTGAAATTCAATGTTAACAGCATTCCCGTTTTCTATTTGTCTCATTGACACTCATGACTTGACTGCACATTCTTCCTGAGCTCCTGAATTCGCCCTCTGCCCCCTACAATCCTTAAGCAAAGACTTAATTCGCCGAAAAAACAATATTTCACCAGCCAAGACACCTGACCGCATTAAAGCACGTTTATTTTTCAAAGATTTCTGCTGAAAGAAAACCGAAATGAAAAGAAAATAAAAAAAATACAATTTTAACCATTCCACGAAAGGAAATAAAAACACATGACCCTAGTTCACAAACGAGCTCGTAACAATTTTTCGTCTGAATTTTGTTACCAAACGACGGCAGCGCTATTTTTTTTTTATTTTATTCCCTCTCGACAAAAGGGTCATCTCTTATATAAAATATTCATTTAAAATCGCACATGTGCACAGTTCAAATTTATACGTTTTCTTCTTCACGAGAATGAAAAAAAAAAAGAAACGTCAGTGCTATTTTTTTCCGGGTCAATATTTTGTTTTTCAGAATTGTGGATTTTTGATGAAACAAAAAAATGAGAGTAAATCGCAAACAGTACAGACTGTGTAGGAAAAGCGAATGTTTATGTTTTGATGAATTGTGCTGAATTTACGGCGCTGTTGCGATAATGGGAAGGATTTCGAAGAAATTGCATGCTTCGGAAAAATGAACTATTGGAATTATGCATCTAACTGAAAACATTGAACATCCTCATTTGTAACGGATGAATGATGGGGAGTTGAATTTATCCACTTGTAGGCATCCGACCATGCAAGCATTGTCAGCAGAGAGAGAAAGAGAGAGATAATTCCATTTTAATTAAATTTATTTAAACAAAAAGCCTATCGGATTTTCTTCCACTCTCACTCTGCCGGAGCAGGCTCTGTGAGGCGACCTTTTTAAACAAAATCCTCTTCCCCGTGCACAATGAGTGTGTACATTTGTATGTATGTCTTGTACGGTGTTCTATTTTGGAACAAGAAGCCACGCAATCTTCTCAGGTCAGGTGGTTCGAGAGTGTTTACAGATTAGATCCACAGAGATGTTTACTCAAATTGCCAGAGATGATATTGGAAGAAGCGGAAATCAAAATTGTGGTCAAATAAGGTCTGCGAAGTGGGTAAATAAAAAAAAAATGGGGAGTGCGGTGTGCGGTGACAATAAAGATACATAGTTAGTATGAAGGTAAATATAAGGGAGTTAAGATTCTGAGGGAAGAAGGGAAAAGAGACAAGTTGTGAGTTGACGGAATTCTTTCAGTGAAGATGTGATCAAAGGGCTTTGACTTCTTGGAAGAATGCAACAGGGGACTTTGGCACACACTGATGTAAAGTTGGTTGCGTCCTAGAAAAACCTTAAGTAGAGATAAGTTAAGCTTGAAGGCCTAATCAAAACTTTGCACTTCCGCGGTCGGGTTACGCTATTTATTGATTCTACGAGAAGACATGTCGAAAATTTCCAAGTCAAACTTGCACATTTAAAGATTTGATTCTTACCAGGTGTTTGACGGAGTGCAAACCCTTTGAAATAGTTCCTGCAACTCCTACAGTCGTTCCTGTTTAGAATGATACGATGTCATAGTGCCTTGTCAGCATCTTAGTTAACCGTCTTGGTTTTCTCATTTTGGTTTTTCTTCCAATCGGAACTGACCTCTCTACTGGCTCTCTATTTGAGGTTCTGGTGCTAGAATCAATGTTGGACGATTGATCCGCAGCGAGCCGAGAACTCTATGAGTTGTAAAAAGATCTGGGTGTGGTATGAATGGCAAAAATTCGTTGACTGCACTCTCGCGGCCACATTGAGCGCCTGAACACCAATGTTCCGTAGAAGAGAATCTTTGAAACCAAGCCTCCTGGGTTCGAGAAGGAGAGGAAAAACGAACCTCCGGTCTAAAGACCAAATCATCGTGGACCTAAGACAAACTTCGTATTGATGACAGGAATGAGCGTGCTCTGAAACGACAGCGATGAATGGCAACCGAGCCTCAATTCGGTCTAAGGGTTGACGGCCTGATAAGTAGTTAAAAGAGTAGAAAAAATTGCTCTGTTTCCTCAGGAACTACGTATGTTTCATATTCGCAGTAAATAGCGAACAATTTAGTAAAAAGTCGGAGAAAAAGAAGCCACCGACAATGGCCAAAGTCTCTGAATATTCAATTGATCGCCAGAAGCACTGTCTACGAGTCCGAAGCTGCCATTTGAGCGACGTGCCATCTCACACGCAAATGAAGAAATGTAGCTTCGAATCAGCAATAACAGAATTAATTTCACATCTCACATCATCCTCTCATTCTCAACTGGTAAGTGTATCGATGAGTTCAGACTTCTTTGTAGCAAAGGAACGTGTTTCAGGAACATTAATTGATAAACTCTCCTCTACATTATGTTGCAATCCACCCCCCCCCAACATCGATTGATGCAAATATTTTTTTGCGCACAGAATCTCGTCTCAAACGCGCAAAACTTACATCAAAGCCTTCACCGTTTGACATTCTCATTCCAATCCTGACTCCGACCTGTCAGCCATCTGAGAAGCTGGCCGTCTTAACACGATTGACAACGTGCGCCGCCGCTTTGCATACATCAAACTGATATTCCATTAGTAACCAATTTTCCGTGGAACCTATTTGAATATTCGTCAAGGTCTCCCGTTCACTTTGCACTGGAGGCTTGTCGCGGTGAATGACGCGAGAAAAAAAAATGTATACAACCTCTAGCAGCGCGTCCTCAATTTTCGTCGTCTCTCGAAGGCAATGAACCATTCCCGGGCGTTTATTCTGCGTTTGTTTACAAATTACTTCTCCTGACATCTTCTTCCGTCCCCGCTCCCCGTGTGCCTCTTACGATGGTGTCACTAATTAAAGCCCAACCCCAGTGTTCAGTTCTCTCTGCGCCAGCTCCCACTTCTAAACTGGAAAATGTGTTCAAAGGCAAGCAACAAAGCGACATGAGGAATGAAATGTTAAAAAGAACCTGCAATTAGGTACTTCGCCGCTAGCTAGAGCCGTTCTCTCAGGGAACCGGTAGATGATGACCGGATTCACTTGGTTTTATTCCACTATAAAATGGCTTCGTATGAAATTCCCAACAAGAGCACCAGCAACCGAGTACATAGCGGCGGACTGGCTGCCTGGCTGGCTAGCTGGCTGCTTGGTGGCGGCCATTCTGTGTTTCCTGCTTTTCCCATGAACAACTCGGTCTCAGGTCTTCTTGCAGATTCAGTTGCTGCCGGTGGTGGTGGTGGTGTTACTCACTTACACGATTTGAACTGGTTCGCATCTCACTTAACTGAATCTGACTGATTCCGACTTGCAGTCATTCGTGCTGGCAAAGAGACGTGTTGGATATTCATCCGCCGCAGCGGGGCGGCGACTAGTGAGAGTTTCAATTTGGTTTGCGACCGCGTCGCACACATGCACAAGAATTTAAATCTCCATTCATAAAATTCGTGGAACTCGTTTCTTCGGTTTTCCATCGAAAATGACGGCAACCGTAAGTGGATGGTGCTCCCCTCCCCCCCTCAGGTCCCCGGAGTTGAGAGGCCCGCGAGTCTTTGAGAATCGTTCAGATGCAGAGTGTTGGGAGGCGGCTGCGATTGTGTGGTGTTCGCCGAACAACCGCTTCGGGGCTACACGAGGCTTTATGTCAAGAGTCTTTATTTTGATTTCCACGAAGTGACCGTTTTTTTTTTTTTTTTTTGTTTTGTCTTCGTCTCATTGCCTTGTGCCTTTTCTTTCACTTTTTTTTTCAGCGACGTCTTGTGCGTCGTCGTTCTCCTCGGACCCGGTGAATGCCTTCGTGGTGTGGTAGTTCGCGCAGGTGAAGGCAATGCGCAAGCGTGCGCACTCTTGACAAAAGCCCCACCAAGAGTGACACACTCAAACAAATACACACACACACACACACACGCGCGCACCAAAAAGGCATTCACCGCGTCTGGTGTAGCTTCGCCGGACTAAACTGTACGACCGAGACGACGACGACGACGACGGACACGGCGTACCACACGTTGTCCGTCCGTCTCAGGTGTGTATGGTGAAATAATTCTGAGAATTTTTTGATTATGATTTATGAAGTTCCTGCGAAAAACAGGTTGGTATCTGTGGTATGCAATCAAAAGATTGTTTCGCCGCGATCGACGCGTCGGCGGCGGCGACGGCGGCGGTGTGTAGCTAGCCCTCGACAACGGATATGTGTAGGGGTCCGACTGGCTGGGGAGTTTATCATCGAGAAAATTGTTGTTGATTACAACGCCGCGCCGAAGTTGTTCGGTGCTCTGTGCTTTGAGGTCTAGTTTGGAAGGAAATTTACGAGTGGCCACCGTTCTGTGTGAACAGTTGAATTAAACGGATGCCCACCATTGGGGTGACAGGAAGGCGTACCTCTTGTGAGGGCTTGGAATTTTTTATTTTCGTCTAACAGACTAATTCCCTGCTGACATAAACAACAAAGTTCGGTGGGGTAGGTCAGTGGCAATTTGTTCGCTTGTTTGCGTAGTTCACTGACCCAAGCTGCGAAGATTTTTCGACTTTGATTGAACTTTCGCTTCTGCGAATTTGTCATGTTATTTTTAGACTTGCGACATTTGAGCGCAGGGCTTTGGAGAGCTGGTTTTGTATTCAAGACATGTTCCGTTGTGTCGTTTCGGCAACACTAAAACCATGGCGCTTTCGAAAGAAAAACAAAATCTTTCCTGTGCCAACACTTAACTTAAGTGGTTCACTTCTCCCACGGGTGGAATAAATTCACATCCGTGTCGAGGCGGCGAAACTCCGTCATTCTGTGTCTGTTTTTTTAGCTTGCGGTTGCTTGGTTTTTGTTTTCTCCATTGGCTTCATTTCCAAATTTAATTTCGCGTGTAAACACGGGCCACAGACACTGAGTGAGGAATCAGGACGCTGCATACACAGAATGGAGCTGAAACTTTCGTCGTTCTCCTTCATGCCCGCAGAGGAATCTATTAAGATGCCCTGATGTCCCTGTTTTCTTGAATGGCAAATGTATGTGTGCTTACATAGCGATTCGAATTTTCCACAGGAGCTGGCGCATACAAACGAAAAAAGAAGAACTACAAAACGTTGACGTGCCAAAGGAGGGGTAGGTACTCCAAGAGTACTTCGACCTCTTGCCGGTCTTCTTCTGCTTGTCTTGAACGTCCGCATGCAGTCATAACATGCTCGAGAGGAACGCAATAAACATGACAAGTTGAAGTGGCGCAATAGGTGCTGCTCTATTTTCCAAGAAACCACACAGACGCCGATGACTACACCATCGAGGAACTGACAAGATGTGCTCTTGTCTGTGTGTGCCATTGGCATCTATCCAAAAAAAAAAAAAATTCTGAATCCAAATGGGGGCACCACAAAAATGAAGTATTCCTTCCCAGTAAGCCGACTTCAAATGAAAATTAAAAAAAAAGAAACGAAACGAAAAACGATACGAATCTAATGCATACTTATTGACGGTCCTTTTACCTGTGTGCCGTTCGCCTTCCTTTCTTCCTTTTCTTTCTCATCTCGGATGTGAAGAGGTCTCACGAGGGAAGAGAAGACGATGAAACTGAACTGAAAAAAATTCGCAGAAATCCCTTCAGCAAGTCACGACGTTTCTCTTGACTGGCTTTCTAAACACGAACATTCTGCATTCGTCGTTTCGTCTCACTGTGGAGATGAGATGCTTTTGTTCGAATTTCAGCGATTCCATGAAACTAACCTCTATCCAAATTTGAGTGTGTGTATGTGTGGCGGCGAAAAAAAAAGGAAGGAATGAACACACACATACACACAACAAAGCGGCGATAGGCAACATATTATTTACCACCTTTTCTGCCAAATAACACTGATTGGATCCTTTTACATCTGGGAGTTCGGATTCAAAGGAGCTACCTGATGTCACAATAGAGACAAAAAAAAAAACTGCGGAAAAGGATACACATGGACCGATCGACCGGCATTGTGAACACAATAGCAAAGTCGACTGTAGCCACTCCATTACATCCCTCATTAAAGGGATTCATTCGGTGAATAGTTTACCAGGAAACGCATTGAATTGGGTGTCCAATTGAAATCGATTGTTGGGCGAGCACAATTGCCAGCCAGAACATGAAAAGAAATTGAAAATTCTCTCTTGTGAAAAGATGCAAATTCTGATTCATAGCGGCCCCTTCTGCATACGAGAAATTCGGTTTGGTGTGTTGTGTTGGTTGGCATTTGGGAACACCTTTTGGGGCGGTAGTCTTGTGAAAATTTCACCTCGATTCTGTCCACAGAAGTGGTGCACCATTGAAATTCATCAGAAATCTATGGATAAAACATCCTTTGAAATAGGTCCTCATGAATTTGCATTTTCTCTCTTCCAATTGCAAAGTTGTGCTGTTGGATCGTGTGGTGGAGATGCTTGACAGCCACAGATATTGCGAAACACTTAAGGCTATTGCATTCCCTTGGTAAAGATAGCGTTTGAGAGTGTGCACGAATTCAAGGGGTCTTGTCTTATTCGATGCTCAGCAACATGTAAATTTAATCATGAATTGAAACTTGGGCTATTGACTTAAGGTTCTTAAATGATGTGATTTGCGTTTAATAAACTGATTGGATGAATATGGACGTGCTACAGTTCGTAAGGGGCTTTAGGAAAACACTTGGGGTGGGCTTGGAGTATCAGTTAATTGCGTAGAGGAAGGTTCTTAAATGTTAACCCTCTAAATTGGCTTTTACTGTCAACTCCGACTCGGTCTAGATTCAGACACTAAACTGAACTTCCGTTCTTCTCTCCACGGCTCCACTTCACTGCAGCAGCTGACAAAACTCAGTCATCTGTGCAAAAAAAATGCTTCTTGGGCATGCATTAAGCTATGGGTCCCTTTTAGCCATGAGAGCACATCACTACGCGCTACAGGAGCAGATGCTTGAGAAAGTAGGTCCTGCCCCTTGTGGACTGTACCATCACCAACTTTAGTTTTAATTTTTTTTCTTACGTCCAAATCCTGAACCCAGTCACAGTCCCATTTGTACTGGATTTGAAACCTATCAGCAAGCTGTGACGCTTTCTTACCTTTTTTGAAAAATAGAAGAATAGAATAAGCTTCGAATTTTCACCTTAAACTCTTCTGTTTTCAAGTCCAACTTTTTGCTATTAATTTTGGGCGTTCAAGTTCAAAGGCCTTCTACATCGTTCTTGCTACTGACTACAAAATTGTTCGCTTGCCCCACACAAAAAATCCTTTCACCGCACAAAACCAGTCCCCTCACACCGCACGTCCCATCGCCAGAGGAGGTCATGCATTTATTTTAAGAGAAACCAAAAAAATACAAAAATGGTCACAAAACTCTCACGGTCCATGGCGCACTCTCACAATTTCTAAGCCATACAATGTACCCGACTATTCGTTGAGTGTGCTTGCGAAACAAGCACCCTAGAAATTTCTTTGAAATCCAAAATTGGAAGAGTTAATTAAAAATGAATAAATCACAGCATTGCAGCAGAGAGGTTAAGGGGAAATATTTTTTTTTTTTCTGTAGCACTTGCCATAGCTGCACGTCGTTACCGACGCATAAAGACATCAGTTGACGTGCGCACAAAACTGTGAATTATCAATCAGTTGACGGAATAAAGTATTAAAATATTAATCCAATTAATATTTCCGAGGAATATCAAATTAAAGTGAATTCTGTGTATCGGCGAGAAGGCACAGGACGCTCTGGCTGCTACTCATTAACCGATATCTGTGTGTGCTCGCGTGCGTGAGCGGGGGAGGACGGGTAGCGATATCCAAATGTCAATTGATAAATATTATATGTACGTAAGTTCCGGTGAACTCGACGGTGAAGGATGATATGGTCTGGATTTCCAATTGGAATCAGTTCTTAGAATTTGTCCAATTAGCAAAGTATCCGCCCATGTATACCGACTGGTGTTCGGGGTATTCTCCGGGAACAAGGAGGAGATATCGTCACGGACAGACCAGACTGTCAAATGAACTGTAAGGCCACCCACTCACTTGCATCCTAATTGGACAGCGTTGCAAAGGAGCATTGTACACTCCCGAAGGGGAGAAGGAGAAAGATTAACTGTAACTGTATTCAATTTATTCGAATTATAATTGCAGGCAATGGGGAGTCTCATGTTTCATTAAGATCTCTCTTTGCATTTACATTCAAATTGGAGAATTATAAGTAGACGTACATGAAGCTGAAAAGAAGCCAAAGTTTCATTATGTCCAGAAATCGCACGCAAATTTTTGTTATCCTCTCATCAGACAGACGCACCACCTCATGAGTCAGATTTCAGGAAACAATTTGTAACAGAATATGTACCAATTGACCTTAGGTACCGGCCGTCATGTAGACTTGTCACAAATTATATTTTGCTTCCGTCATCGGTGACGTCCTAACCTACACGACAACAACAATATGACAAAGTATCCTTGAACCTCCTTCCAGTGGGAGTAGCAATTTGTGAAGAAATTATTCTAGACATTTTCTGGAAATATTGATCTTCTCCCACACACCACCCAACGACCATCCGCCAAGTGTTAGGAAAGAAAAACGCGTTAAATAACCTCCAGCCCCCACTATTCCGTGCTTAGACTTCCAGGAATCGTTTTAATAAGTTCATGCGTCTGAGCTTCTTTAAGTTCTCCTTCTGTTTCTTGATAATTCTGCGAACACTCCACTTTACCCCACTGGGGTTGTGTGGTGTACACGGCTGGGGAACGCACGTCAATTGGTAGCTTTGACAACAATGTCATCGGTTTGTAGGATGTGTACATCCTACCTACATATGTGTTGATTTGCACTTTTACCTTTTCACCCCACCTCCATGCTTTTTCACATTTTCACACTATCGATCGATATCTCAACAATCATTCGCCACCACTCGCAGCATTTGAAATATTCTTGAAAATTGATTGAATTCCAGTTCGTTCGGGGTTTTGAAATTTCCATAAAATGCCGTTGCTTCGCCTGAAGCTTGATGATGAATGGTGGTCGGGTGCAGAGGAAAAAAAAACGCCAATTCCCTGACGTGGGTAAACCGCATTCAATTTGTTTCATTTCTGTATAGATTCACTGGTGTTTTCGATTTCAGTCGCAGCTATACAATTTTGTTCAAACCACAACTGCTGATGAATGCAGGCGATAGATTAGAATTTTGTCCTACCCCGACTTGTATACATTACACTTTTTTTTTGTATTTTTTTGTTAATTTGTTGTTTATTTACTTTCAGACAGTTGCGGAGAATGCTATGCGGATACACGTTGAATTTGCAATCATCGATTGGATATTCATAGTTTTGCAGAGGTACGTTATAGAATTTTAAACAATTTTTTCCTCGCTCTCTCTCTCTCTCCCTCTGGGAAGAAGAAGTTTTGGGTGTTTCCATCAATTTTCGGCAGCACCACGAAGAGCGATTAATGCAAATAGTGCTTGGTTACGTGATATTCTTTGCACATGATTCTTTTAAAAACGAGAACAAATGTTTAATCCACTGCCCTGGTTGATTCTTTTCATTTGTGATGCCTGAGTGTCGCCTTAAGTTTTATGTAGACCCTTAAGTAGCCATTAAAGCTTATCTCGCATTTAAGACAATCCCTACTGCCGTCTACCGAAAATGTATTTCTCTCTAAAAAAAATAAACACTTACTACAGTTAATTTAAAACTCCACAGAAAAAATGAGAACGCATCACAAACTTTATGGGCGACAACGACAACCTTCCTGCCATAACTCAAAAAAATGTCAATTATTCACAAATTGACTTCTACAGAAAATTAGTTTCTGCAGCACTAATAAATCTAATTTGGAGACTTCTCATTTCTGTGGTTAACTGTAAGGTCAATTTACATAACTCAGAACTCTGTAGGTTCTTAAGTGCTGTTGCAAATTACTCCAAGTGTTACAAACTTGCGCTTCGCAAAGACTGTTAGCAACTTGTGATCTGATTAATATAATGTCTGAACTGAACTGAAAAACGACAAAGTTCCGATAAATGCGATAAATGTTTTTATTTCATTGTTGGCTCCACTGGCACTTTTACTTCAGCTTTAAGGAGATTTTTGTTTTATGTTTATAATGTCTGAACTGTTCAACGGTACAGTCTAACTAAGCGACAAATCTAAAACAGCTTAAAGTGAATTTGTTTGGTTTTCTTTTATAATGGCCCAAATATACGAAAATAAACTTCGATTAATGGACAAATGATTTTATTTGAAAGTTGGCACCACTTTCACTGACACATGTGCCAAATTTTAACACAAATCGCCATAGCCAGTGAAGACAGAGTAACAAATCGAAGTAGCCAGTGA
Source organism: Eristalinus sepulchralis (assembly GCA_944738645.1). Taxonomy (NCBI): domain Eukaryota; kingdom Metazoa; phylum Arthropoda; class Insecta; order Diptera; family Syrphidae; genus Eristalinus; species Eristalinus sepulchralis. The sequence continues at coordinate 4,778,486 of OX122885.1, read as the reverse complement.
AGACAGTGCCTTAAGTAGTCAGTCCACGTTTGATCCAACAATACATGGCATTATTTCAGAAAGGTTCCATCTTAAAAGATGTTTCAAAAGCATTGACATTATCTAAAGTAAATGAGGACACTATCGTTCCATGCGATAGGAAAAGCATCCGTATCATCTTGAGTCTCGTAGAGTGAGATTGAACGACGACCTTTTTGCGTTGTACGTTGTACGATAATCTGTTCAAATAAGTTCTTCTAATTCAGAGAATTTTCATTTCTCATTTTAGATGATTAGATCATTTTAAAATGAATGGATTGTTTCATGAAATAGATTTGCTCCGAATGACAAAGTCTACGCCACCAGCTCGAATGCGTTTAAGATGGAACACGTCCCTGTTCAAGCCCGGACAGATTGTGAATCCAGGCAAGCTTAAAATGTGTGTAACTGGATGGGAACACTGCCGCAAAAGCATGCTACGTGGAGACACATTGTGATTGAAAGTCCAGACCTGTAGCGTCGGCCTGTTCTCCATTTGCAATTCACTGCTTAAACGAAACGTAATCGAATAATTACTGGTGATAAGTTGATCATGTAGAATATTTTTTTTGTTGGAGTATAGTATACACTGCACTGGAGCGCTCAGACTCAAAAACTGATTCATTGTACTACCAGGCAGTAACCTTCGTTTGCTGTAGTTTCCTTTTTTTTTCCGAAGAAACCCCAGCAGGCGCATCTGTGATAAAGAGCTTAAGTTTTCAGCGCCCACCACATCGGCGCCAAACAAAAACTTCCCTGGCTAGTTCATCAGCAATCTTGTGATAAACGTGATCCCATAATGTCCCGGAGCCCAAACAAGTCTTAGCGAATTCAGTCTGCCGACTGTTTTGGAAGAAGTGAAATTTTTTCGCACGTTCAGCCTCCAATACTTTCCCAATGATGCATAAACCTCGAATTTTTTATCCACTGAATGGCATTTACAAATGGTCATCCCTCAACCGTTCACAACTTTCTATAAGTGCGAACTTCTATAAGAAATTGCAAAAAAAGGTGCGTAATACCACTGCGTGTTGTGTCATCGGTACCCGAAATTTTATCAAAATCTGTTCATAAATATAGTAGGTTTTGAGATCGTGATAAACATGATGTGGCACACTGGATGTAAAAATGTCTGATTTTGAAAACGAAGCCTTAAAAAAACATCATAACTATTTGATCAGCTTGTACGTTTTCATTGTAACACATATGTAGTTAAGATTTTTTTATAGTTCTACGTTTTACTTCTTGCTGGTAAGTTCATAGCATAGACAGTTTCTGCGAAAACGTGTTTTTCTTCCGTGATATGGTTTCTTTCTAAACATCGCTGATTAAACTTCCTTCCTAAACTGATTAAAACAACGTATTTGTTTGAAGACACACTTTGTTCGCCTGATACTCAAAGAATATATTTTTATGCATTTATTTTAAGAAGTTTTTTTTAATAAAAACAGTACATTGCCTACTCTTATCTCCTACGGACGACTGCGTGAATTTAATTTCTATAAATAATCAAATTTAAGATGGTCATTATTTTCGTCTTATCAAAATTAATAAGAAAACACACGATAATTCATTATTAAAATTATCGCTAGTCACAGTTTACGAATTCCAAGTAGTTATCACATGAATTGCAAAACGTATTCGCCACACGAATCAACTCCGAAACAAATCGTTTTCGTAACATCAATAAAAAGAAATTCATCAGAAATGTTAAGTAGAGAGAATAAAAATTGCGTCTCCTCACCTTGGTTCGTTGGCTGCTGCTATTTTTCACGTTTCTCTATCGGGCTCTCGACCGCAACGTGTTTACCAAATAAACGAACTAACGCAAAGAAAAAAAAAACAAAAACAATCCATGTGGCGGGGGATAGTTGCGACTATCTTAAGAGAATGAAAACAAATAAACCGCGTGATTCCAAGAACTAATAAAAACCGAGCAAATCTTAACTAAGCAATAACATTCGCCAAGGTGATAGATACACATTTACGAGTAGGTGATCCCGGAATTTTATTGAACTGCTGTAGATACTCAATTTTATGGATATGTAACAATGTAACAATATGATAGACTTTTTTCAAAACTCATGAGTGGCGCAGCTGCTGGTGAAAGGGAAGTTGCTAAAGGGCACAAACAAGTTGTTGTTAAAAATCGTGTGCATTTAATTGCCCGGCGATTAGTTGGGAAGAAATTACACTAACCCCCCCTTGCTGGGATGGGAAAGGGCAACAGAAACGGGTTGTTCCGTCACACTGCCAGCATAATTGGGGCAGTCAACTACCGTGTGACAATTAAAGTCATTCGCCACTGGGAGGTGACCTCCCTCTGTGGATACAATCTGTCATGCATGGAACTACTTTAAACCCTTGCTTATCATTCAGTGGTTTTCATTTTATTTCACTCAGCATTTCAAATTGGAAACGAGCACTGGCGAGTAGAAGCGAGAAATTCTTTGAATCTATTGATTGAGACAATGGAAAGCAACCATCATTCCTTACGAAAATCTGTAATGAATCTTTCTTTTTCTCCCCCAACAACATCATCGGAAAAGGACATTCAAACTGTTGTTGCTTTCCTAGCTCTATTCAATAAACAAAATAACAATGGCGACAGAGGAGCTTGAAGAAGGTTGTTTTTAGATCCACTTGTTGCTTGTTGTCCTGGGAACGTTCTTGGATGATTTCTAATTTAAGAAATTTGTTATTGATTTTGAAAATCTGGTTTACATACAGATTTCTACACAATACATTATTTTTGCATAGACTTTAGGCACAAATGAAAGACGGTTTTTTGTTGGATGATTAGTTCCTCCGCAAACCAAGCTAACGTCAATTGGCTCCAGTGCGGTATCACACTGTCATTTTGATAATGATGCATCGCAGCAATAATTCTATAAAAAAGAAAACATGATTAAGGTGGGAAATTCAAAATTATTTTCTGTTTCATTCAACTTCTTAGGTTCTACAGGGAACAGGAAGCATTGCTTGGCATGTTCGCAGGGCTATCGTCGTTTTGTTTTCAGATTAGATTAGAAAAGATTTTTTTTTAATATTACACAAAATCGGTGTTGCATAGCTTTGCCGTCTGTCGACCGTCGTTCTGATTATTGGTGAAGAAGGCAGAAGATGAGGCCCACAAGTAAAAACATTTAATTCGATCTACTTCTCTGCGGCTAGAGTTTTATACGGAATAGCAAGCTGGGGCGTCTACCCAGGAATACCAGGGAGAAAAATGTAACATTTTCAACTGCTACTCGTCCACCGTTAAGAGACACTCGGTGATAAACAGGACTTTGGAACCGAAGGAAATGACAAACGGTAATTTTACATAAATATGAAGTAAATAATGGAATGGGTGGCTTTAGAAGATATGACAAAGCAATCCAAAAGCGTTCATGATCTTCGTTTGATAGGAACTGGAAAGACTCGAAATGAAAGCTACGACCAGTAAAGAGCTACACTGCATGTAGGCTGCTTTAAGTCGAATGAATTAGTTTGGCCCTTCGTCAAGGCCAAACCACACTCCTTCAAGACAACACTAAAACTCATAAAACACAAGTTTTCAGAGGCCCGCTTCGAGGTGAAAAGTCCCACAATATACGTCATCGGCTGTGAGAACATAAAATGCTTTACTTTCGACAATTTCAAAGTGTCTGGAATTAACAACGTTGCCAATCCACGTATTCATAAATTGGTCAAGAGGTGAGAGGCGATCACTATAAACCTCGCTTCTACTGGCGCCTCGTTTATACTGGCTTCAAATCAGCCAAACTTGTCAAACGAAAAACATTGCTGCAGAAGCACGATTATGCAGAAATCTCCTATCTTGCCCTCATGCCTAACTTAAACTTTAACTGGAAATAATCCACTCGATCAGCGGCAGTTAACAATTCTTTGTGGATTTTAAAATATTACCCAATCTGCTAATTGCGTTGAACAAATCGGACATTTGTTCGAATGAACTTAACGCACAAAAAAAAAAACAGAATCCACCCTCGGCCTATTACATGACTACCCAACATTACCACACACAAGATACGATTATCTAGACGCTCACATCCTTGACGACTTAATTGCACTTAAAGAAATTCCCCCAGCTTTATGACCTCCTTCTGGTCTGTCCCAAAAACGGTCTACCCTTCCCCCTTCCAAATACAAGGGTCATTACAGGACCAAGTGAATAATAACCCACCTCCTTGCCAAGACCCAATTTAAGATGTACTGGCAAACAGCTAAATTTAACTTTTGTATGAAGAGAAAAAAATTGTTCGCTTCGCTTGACACAAAATAAATGAGAAACGTACTCGTTTCCATAGCAAAATATTCGTTTCGTCCGAAAACAGCTCTTAACTAATAATAGATACGAAATATATTCGTAGAATTCATAAGAGCATCACGGGATTATTCTCAATAATTCGCAGCAATAGAAAGAAAGGAAGAGAAAGAGTCGAGACTAGCATTGAAGGACACAAGCACAGTGAGTGTAGTGACGAATGCCAAACTGTTTGTTTGCAAACGGCGAAACACAGAAACCCAATGAAATAAGATCTAATACTAAAGATAACTACAAAACATACATTATCTTGAAATGTAGTCTAAGGTCGTGGCCATCCCGTCATCCTTATGCCGCGGAGTAACGAACCCAAAACATTTTCCTAATTAAAATTATCTTTCAACTTAGGTTTGTCTTGTATTTGCATAGCATAGGAGCAAAAAAAAATCTAAAGCACTCAAGGCACTTTGAAGAGGTTTATGGGAGAGATAACTTTGGACATAGCAGATTAGAAATTAATTGATTTTTCGAGAATCATTCGGTTAACGATATTTAATTTGAAAGGTTTTAAGCACTCTCGGCGATTTCACGAAACTCATAATTTAATTTCGCTTTTCCCCTCATCAATTATAAACTTTGGTTGTGAGTCTGTTTTGGGCTCACATTAAGCGGTTAATTGAATGAATGTCGTGAAAGTGATTTTTCAAAAGTTGTTTCATGAGTTTTGAATTTAAATGAATTCAATTTGGAGGACTGCTTTTGAAGTGTGTTCGCTTGCAAATGTCGGCGAAAGAGGCGACATTCGACAACTCTACGATGGCTGTGTTCAACAAACAGATCGCTCAGCTTCGAGGTACTCAACTTGATTGTTCGTTGATTTTCATACAAATCATCTGTCAATCAGCTGTCAATTTTATGACTTGACTCTTTTTAATGGACGTACAAACACAATACAGAAGTCAGGGGTTTCTAGCTTCAAGAATGAAATACTCATGTTCTCAGTTCCCGTGCTTGAAAAGTTAAGAAATGTCTTCAAAAAGGAAAGAGAAAGACTGCCAATTTCTGGGCGGTTTGTGGTTTAACAGGAGAAGTCTTAAACTTTTCCCTAAGTCACCACCTCAACTGAAGATGTCATTTGTCAGCGGATTACTTTTTATTCTTAACTATTATGCAAAACAAGCCTATTTAGAATAATCATGACATTTATATTTGGAGCACAACAAACACATTAACCGCTGATTTATCCCAAATATTCAAATGAAAACGTTTCTTCTTCGCAATGACACTACAGATTTTAATACTTGTCATTCTCCTTTCGTGGATCATGAAATGAGATACATTTTGGGAGACACAAAACAAAAACGAGAGCAAGTACTTGAAAATTGTACACGAGCAGTACATTTAGAAGCCATTAGCATACAAACGCTTTGACAGATAGCCTTCTTCCTGCACACGTCGCGTCAAAACAAAAACAGAATTCCAAAAAAAAATTTGAACATACCCGCAATTTGAAAGAAGAACAAAAAAGCGAAACGAAAACAGAATCAATGTCAAAATGTGAGTAGGACTGTTTTTAGCATATTGGCGAGACAGAATTTTTTTTTTGTCATCGTAAACAACAACTTTTGTTATCCAATCCCAACTCAAGATCACGGTGTGGAAGGAGAAAAACAAAACAATCAAAAATAGCCAAACTTTGACATGTAAATCTGTCAAATTTATTCTTCTTTGCAAGGTTTTTAGTTTCTTTTCATTCTTGTCTATGGATTTTGATGTTCTTCATCGTTGTTTTGTTGTAAAACGAAACCTCTTTTCAGACTATTGTCACGTACAAAGAGTGTCAAATTTTCAACAACACTGTTCTGTCTGTTGTTCATGGAAATCCCATCGAACTAACAGGACTCTGTTGCCGTGTGTTCATCAAATTTCAAAGACAAATATAGACAGTTCCACTCGACAGGGTGATTGAGAGATTGTGTATGTGGGGGATTTCTTTTGACAGAACCAAATAAATCCTGCACAGAGACACGGCATTTGACAGTTGGATGCGTGCAGGGGAAAATAGAGACAGGCAAATAGAAGGAAAAAGGAAAAACCTTTGGGGGTCAATAACTTCAGAACAGATGCGCTCTGCAATCTTAGGTACATTTTGAAGTAAAACACACGCACACACCAAATTTACACCATGGACACACCTCAAGCTGCGAAAAACAAAAACAACACAAAATAAAACGCAACAGAAAAATTCTATTACAGTCAGAAATGCGATTAAAGAGCGAATGAGTGTAAGTGAAAGAGAGGTGTGGCCGAGGGAAGAAGACGAAGAAGACGAACCAAATAAAACTGAATTAAGTGGAATGAATCGATGTGCGGCGCTTAGTCTTAAAAAAGAGTGATCAGTGAAGGAAAATAAGACAACAATCGATAGCGCGGAATGAACTGTGTGTGTTTTTAGAGAAGAAGGTGGGACCGGAGTACGGGAGGGCTCATACAAATACAAATGACAGGCAGCATGTTTATGGATGTTTCGTGGAATTTCATTGAGTTATTTCTGATATTCGTTCGTTTTGTATTTTTTTTTTGTTGTTGTTGGTGTTGTTTTTCTCACAACGACATTCATTTCGTCTTCCATTTCTTTTACGTTTTATTTATTTGGTTGGATGTTGGTGGTGTGCGCCGGGTCTCGCCGGCTACACAGAATGTCGAAATACGCTTTAGCATCGTCGGCAGTGGAGTATTCTGCTTCCTCTTGCTGTGTCTCGCTTCCAAGTGTGATTATTTCTGATTACATTTTCTTTTTTTCAACATTTCTCTTCTCAAGAAGGGTACTTTGATTTTCTTAGAAAACGATGATGATGCCTTTTTTTTCCGAAATTTCTTTTAAGTGGATGCGTGATTTTGGCGTTGACTTTCTTTTTCTTTGCTGTGTGCTGCACGATTTTGGGTGTTGCCAAGGGTAGGCAATTTGTTTGTTTCCCTAATAAGTGTACATTGATGACAGATGTTAATATGCAGTCTATTGGTAATATGGGAATTCGTTGTAAGGTATGGGTTCTTTGTCGCCAAAAAATGTGAAACTGGGTTGGTTTCTTTGGCTTCACGTTACAAATGCCTGTACACAAGTTTTGATTTTTGTTTTACCAGAGATATGTTCGTAAATAGTTTAAATTGTCATCAAGTGGTGGAAGACATTGGTTTCAGTAATCGATTCGGAGAAGCTGTTTATTTGTTTTTTTTTATGGTAGGTGTGGCAGTTTTTTTTTCTTTTTATAGTGGCGCTATGGTCTGGGCTTGCTGTACATCTTCACTTTACACACAGCTCGACAGCTTTTATGCGCCCAACGACTGGGTGTAGGTTCTTATCCACTTATGCGCCGAACGACTGGGTTTATGTTCTTATCCACTAATGTGCACCACATCAATCGAGGACATCCTCCATTGTGTTGCCCCAGTAGATCAAAAAGTTCTTTAGGACGTGTATTAAATCGGATCTGTGTTGATTCTCCAGAAAGGAGTTGGGGTATGGACACCCTGTACATGATTTAGCCACTTTATGTTTGGTATCCGTACAGGTTTAACTATGTGCATGCAATCGTAGAACGCCTGTAGACAATTGGTGTCTCTTTTTCTTCAGACTTACTCGATTCTGAGCCATAAAGAACGACATTTGCGTCTTGGAATTCAAAACAACAAACAAGTCATGTGAGTAGTGCAAATTTGTTTTTTAATTTTAACGTCTTAAGTTCAATGAACACTGCTAGAATGAATTCTGGGCCACTGACATTAACGAAGAACGTGCCAGAATTGGTAACACCGATGGTTCTAAATTTTCAACATTTTTCCACTGAGGAAAACCCCGATTCTGGTGGTCTTGAATCAGGGTTTGTTTAATCTACGCTGACATTTTTGGTGGCTGGTATTTCAACATTTTCCTAAGTACTCTCCTGCTTATGAACCACAAATGACATTTAAGATTTCATTTACATAATCCAAACTATGACCTTCTCTGACACATTATTTCAGCTAATTAAAATGCAAACATGTGTCGTTGATGCTTTAAGCCAAAATTAGGCAAAAATATTTTACTAAGTTATGCACTCCTACACCTTAAGAAAACATACTTAAGATATATTCAAAAATGTTCTTAATTACTTTCCAATTCTTAACTAATTCTGACCTTTCATCTATCAACCAATATCTTTGATTAACTTACATAATTCATGACCCCCTAAGACACGACATAAAACCCTACACCCACCCTTGTTCATCAGAAATCGAAAGGACAGACAAACCACCATACACTTAAAAACTTCAATTAAATCGAACTTCTTTCTATGGTGCGCAAGCCTAGCTACATAACTCAATTATCATGTCATTCCTGGAAAGCCTTGAGACACAAATTGAGATTTCCAAAGAATTCCATTGAAGGTCAAAGATTTCGAAAATAGAAGACTTCGTTCATCGCTTTATCTTTGGGGTGAGTGCAAGACGAACGTCAGAGTTATAGGGGCGCAGCAGAAGTCAATTCTGTTATGTGCTGGTGTTGTTTTTGATTTTATTCTACAAATTTAATTTTATTCGGCTTCAATTGGCTTTGGTGGTCTAATGAGTTTCGTTCGGTCTGTGTTGGAATACGCAGCGGCATTTGTTGGATTTGCCCCCACACCCCACCGTTCGGATTCGGTTGATTAAGTAGTTCCGATCGAACTCTGTGTATATTGGCATGAATTAGTCTTTGTTGTATTGTGCCGGCAGTCTCTTGGAAATGTAATGAATTCCAGGAGAACTGGCGCCAAAAAATTAATTATTCATATGCTTTCAAATTCGTACGTGGAGGTTTGAATATTTGTATTCAAATTCCAATGAAATGTTTTTCAAGCTGGGGGATATGCCTGAAGAATTGACTTTCGGGCGGTAGTTACTGTCGTACTAGTGTTATTGAATAGAGCGTTGCGGGAAATTTGATGTTTTTTGTAATAGTCAATATATAATTGTTAAGAAAACCTCATTTGTATTCCAGAAGTGGCGCCTTTAGATAGACGCCAGAGGCAAGGTTCAATTTCTGCAGGGTACATTCATTTTGATTTTTTTTTATGACACCAACTTTGCAGAGTTACTGAAAAAAGCTACTAATGTTCTAAGATCTTGTTCTTCTTGTGGCGCTACAGTCCGGGGTGGACCTGGGCCTCAACCAACATGCTTTTCCAGCCAGCACGGTCTTTCGCAAGCTGCACTTTAAGTTGGTTGAGGTCCTTTTCCACTTGCGTGCACCAATATAGCCTGGGCCGTCCTCTGTTGCGTTGTCCCAATGGCTCAGATTTGAAGACTTGAATTTTCTATGATACGCTTCTAAAATCTCGACTTTCGGAGTTGGCCGTACAAAAATCGTCTATATGGCGTTACACCGATTAATGGAATACATTTTCCAATGAACAATTCAATTAGTTTTCTCTTGTTTCCTTATACAACCTGCCTGCGAATAGGCTTCCGCGAATAAACTACATTCCATTCCATATGTTTGCCACTTGAAATTCATTAAAAATGTACGAATGATGATTAGATTGAAGCCAAATGTTTATTCTCTGAAAAAAAGCACTGTAACGACTTCCCAAAATTTGAAATTAATATTAATTTATGATTTGACAAAATGCCAGTTGACATTCCTCAAAGTCATACCGCAGAAAGGGATTGTAACAAAGGAGACTAAGAAACAACAAAAGGAAGGGAGAGAACAGAAGACATTTTATTTTCTTGGAAATGCTTTTCCTTTAACTAAGCAATACTAAGTATAATGGTTTTTGATGCGATGATGAAAGGACAGCACTGGCACAAATTTTAATAACTTTCGGAATTCTGTCATTTCTTGCCGGGTAATTGCATTTATTCTCTTTTGCCTCATCATCACCATTTCGGTATGAAACGAAATAACAAGCAATTCATATTTAATCACATTTTTAATGACTTGTTTTAAGCACCCTGTAACTATACCCCGGCAAACTGCATTCACCAGAAAATTATATTTATGAAATCAACAATTCTATTTGTAACAACAATTGGCTGCTGTGTCGTGGTGGTTGCTCATTATCCGTCGCATGAAATTGCCTTAATCACATCACACAATCGATTCTGCACTTTTGTGGGCCATCGTTACTTAAACAATGAATTTTGTGAAACAAAAAAGACGAATACACATATTGATAATTAATTATAAAAAGGGCAATGTTGCAAATTGTTTTATCACAAAAACTTAACGAATAACGAGCATATACGAATATTTACGCGATACTGGGCAATTTTCCAGCACTTAATCTCCCTTTGAAAATATTAAATGAGTGAAATGTAATTAAAATGCGAAAAGGGAGGGTTTGGTCTACCTCAACATTCCATCCAGTAAACCAATTGACATTACAAACGTGATTCCATCTCATCTGTGTCACTTTGTAAGCCGACAAAGAAGTGTAAAAAAAGAAAAAGGAAAAACAAAACAGAGAACAAAAGGAAAACTAAAGAGAAAAATAATCTACTTAAAGCAACCGAATAAACCACAGACAGACAGATAACACACAAGAGTCAGCGCACACCCCCATTTTCTAAGAAACGCAATGAAATAGACACCGCCCCACCTTCATTTATCAACAATGACGACATCGTCTGGCATTTGACCACATTCCATTTCATATACACACTATCATTCGCTTGTGTGTCTGAACACTTTAATAATAGCAAAAAAAAAATGGGGTGAAAGAAGAAGTAGATTATTGCATTTGCTTGTGTCAAACAAAGCTTCTAAACCCTGCCACTCAAACGCCGTGTGTATATTCGAAGAGCACCGCACCCCCAACAACGGTGTAAATATTTGCATTAGAAAGTGCTTAACAAAAATGAGACGACACGAAATGTAAGATTCTTCACTTGCCCGACAGAGGAAGATATGTATATGCACGTGATGAATAAACTATAAAACCAAAACGTGTGTCGGTCATAAAATCCGACAGAAAAAAAAAGTCTATTATCGCTTTAATCGTGACACTTTGTTGATGAAAATCGAAGCGAAGAAGAAGTGAGGCGTTCACTTCTTCACCACGAGCATGCATATTTCAGTAGATTGTCGATTTTTGTCATGTCTTCCGAGGTGATGGAATGTTGCGAATGTGCACAAAGAGTCATCTTCATTCTTGTGACTGCTGACACATCTGTCAGAATGGGGAACATTTGCAAGGTGTCAAAAAATGTTGACTACTTGCTGTACTTGACACTAGTAATGACGCGATTGTAATTTGTATACTCCAATCGTGTTGAAAGTCAGGGAAAATCTGATCACCACTGACAGTTGAGGAGTTTAATATATGGCGGAAAAGATACCGTCAATTGTGGTATAGTAAGTTTGCTCGACTAGATTTGACGTCGCATTGCACGGAGGTGCCTTTGTGCTTAGTATGTACTAGAAGTTTTGAAGATTTAGCACTCAAAGAATGCGTTTTTTGGTGTGACAGCCAACATTGTACAAGGTCCGTTCCCGTACGTGTCAAAAATACCACAGAACAGCCCAAAATTACGACAAAAACAGATTTTTCTATGAAGACACAGAATGTATGTGTAGCTTTGCGTTGTTTTTGACGTTTAAAGAGACCTTACATTGCGTCAATTGCCTCGTATCTGATTAAAAGAATACTTAGGAGGCAGCCATTTTTTAAGCGAACGAAGAAACTCAAATAGGCGCGAGGTAGTGACTCTCTGGGAATGTCTTCTTGCTCTGGAACACATCCTGGCGTTCCAGAAAGAACGATTGTTGAGTACATCATTCGATTGCTATTAAAACCAATCCTGAGTCATTTAACGTTAACTTTCATTCTCAAAGCGAAACAATTCACGACGGATTCCCATTCCCTTGTTTTAGTAGGAAAACTACCCATCAATGAGAATCAGTTACAGTGAAGTTCACCGATTGACAAAGAATTCAGCGATAAGCTCAAACACACTCATGGTGTGCTTAGCTTTAATCAATAACTGATGTCGAATTGCGTGACTCAGAATGATTGCGTTTTTTTTTCCTGAACCGGAATACCCTTGTTGTCTTATCTGCACACACTTTAGTTCTGGGAATTTTTAATATTGATAAAATTGACACATGTTCTAACTCGTTTTGCGTTTTCTTTTTCGCGTGACATAAGGTTCGTGGAAGTAATGGGGTTTAAATCGATTCGGGACAAATTTTCAATGCTGTCAAGCAGATTCTACTGAAATACGAAGCAGGGAAGAAATTAACGTTTCTCCGTATTTTATGTTGTGCACAGTTTTTTTTAAATTAACAACTTTTATCCATGTGGCAACACTTGTGCACAGAACAGAGATAGAACTAGAGCTTCCTTTCGAATTTTTGACTGTGAGTGCATTGTTTTTGAATCAATTTAGCTCATCACAATGTGTCATAACTGCACTAATTGGTGTAATGAAGTTTTTTTTCAGATACAGAGCACTGAAAATCACAATTAAAAACAACTCAGCACTTGAGAACTTTTAGTTTTTAACGAGGAGAAAGTTTGCAACAGCATCATACTTTCAAGAATCTGCTTACTAATTAATTCTGAGCAATATTTCGCTTGCATCCAATGGATATGTCATCACAATTGCAAATGCGTAGCCATCGCTGACTGGCATAAAATATAAGCGAAACGCGTCTGCCTTCAATTCTTTGTTTATTTCTCTTTGGCTCTGTGTAAGTGTGGCGAAATTTGTGATGAAGATTGCTAATGCAACTTTGAAATGTTTTCATGAATATAACAGTATAAGAAATCGTTCGAGAATACATTTACAGTTGTAAAGTCTGTTTGAGTACTGTATATTTATGAAAGAAATGTGGACAAATTCTGTTGCTAAAAAGTCATAAAAGAGGAGATGAACTAATTGCTTACAAAAACTATCTAAAACACACTGAGAACTAATCTGACAGCTGGTGAAAATTCACTACAAAATGCTGATGGGGAACATAGCGCACATTTTTGAAGAGTTTTCTGCAATAATATCGCGTAAAAGAACAATTTGCGGCGGATGTTGTTGTTATAACGGAAGAAAAACGTGTGCACTGTCAATCATTCATTATTATCAAAGTCAACTATGAAAGCTGTCAAAATATTTAATAGGGTCTTTCTTTTTATCACGTCATGGTGAAAAATAAGGAGTGGAGTTTGCCAGTCCTTTTTTATATAACGGTCATCTTTTATAAAGCGTGGAGTGTGGAAGAGAAATACACAGAGAGAGTAAGATGCCAAAAGGATAGTTTGACGGCTTCCTTGAAATGAATGCCTTTAATGAATGACTGTCAATTTTTTTCAATCTATTGGATAAAGTCGTATATAGTAGCTACGGTGTCAGCCTTTCTTCTTTATAGTGTGGTATTACGTTCCGCGGTGAACGTGGGCCTCAATCACTAAACCTCCCAAGTCGAAACCATGGCTGGCATGGTTGATACACCTCACCAAGGAGAGAGGAAAGTCTTTCTTCATTTCTGCCCACAATTTCGAATAAGTTCAATGGGATTTAAAAAGTCTTCTATTCCCAAATATACTACAGGACTTGGCAAACTTTTAACATTTTATTCATCTACACATGACAAGACACACACCGCCGTGACAGTCCTCTAGTTATTTGTTAAATTTTGTTCTACAGACCTCATCAACAGGCCCAGGTCCACTCCTGTAGCGCCACAAGAAGAAAAAGATCTCATCAACGCCAGAAATTCAGAAATATTCTCTTCAAGGCATCAAGCGTCCACGCTTCTACGCCACAAAGGCAATTCATTAAACGAAGCAAAGCTTCAATCTTCCCTGCAATTAACATTCTAAAGAAGAAAGCTGTCGTTAGATTCTTTTGTGTCCAATAAACACACACGACGTCACTAGAATGTCACAAGTTGTTGAAGGCATCGTTAATTTTTTTTGTTGTCTGTGTTGATTAGTTCCCATGAAAAACATTAGGATGGAATCCTCTTTGCCTAAATGCGCCCACTAGCGCCAGTTGTTGATTAAATAAAAACGAACCAACTGATGTCATTAAGTAAAAATATCTTTTTCTCATGAAATCTTTTTTTTTTATGAACCTTCTGACAATTAATTGATTGTCAAGAGGCGAATGCAGGAAGAAAAAAAACATTCTAAGCTAATCTTAGACTCTCTGCAAAAAGCATGTCATATTCGGTATAAGTATTCACCACACTTGCGCTCCCCGGAATACCGAGTATACTCGAGTTCTAATACTTTATGCAGTGAGCGCATGCTAACTTATTTAAAACGTATGAATCAAACGAACTAAATGTCAAGGAGCATATTTCACAAGAGTGATTCACGGAAAATTCTACATGAAAATTTGTTTATTCCCCAGCTTCGCGTATCTCTCCGCTATGAATATGCGTACCAGGGTCAAGAACACAAAAAAAACTCATGAATAATGCCGCAAAGAATTTCTTCGTCGAAAGTTTACATAAGACTTACGTGCACATTATCCTCTGATTGACTTATCGCATATTTGGATAAAAATTTCAAAGCAACTACACAACGTTTTGACGTCAACCTTGAAGTCTGAAGCGAGACGAATTTCGTGTTTAAGGTCAGTTTTTCGTTTTCTCTTCGTTTATGCTTTTTGGTTGTTGCTCATAAATCATTTTCGGAAGCAGAAATCGCTTGACATTTGCATAGCAATACGATACTGGTGTCATAAATCACAGTCACGTAAGTGAAAAGCTGACAATTCTCATAATTACTTGACATTTTACTTAGTTTTCAAACAAGACATTTACCAATAAACATCCGCCTTGTGTTAACTCTTGAATCAGTTTATTGCCCATTGCCCCCTGCGCATCGTGTCATCCCAGACATGTGCAGCTTGCTTCAATTTTATTGCCTACTTCACAGTAGTGCGGTACATTTCATTGAATTCTAAAAACAGCAAAAAAAAAAAGGAATTTGTGCTACCGCCTACCTGTGATGAAAAATATAATAAGAAGAAATTCTGATGAACTCACCAGAGGCGGCCGTACTTCGAATCACTCACACACACATTCATTTTTGGCATCTCCGGCTTCTCGATATATTTCTCTCTAAATACACCCAATTACCTGCGAATTTCTGGAAACCCCATTATAACAACGAACGACAGACAGAAAAATATTATTCTGCTTATTTTGACATCATTCATCGAACTCGGCGATGCGTTAACTTCTGCTGCAAAAGTCGTTGTGGTTTTTCCTGCTGGTCAAAGCTTTGAGGATACCCAAGACCGACATTAGTAATCAAAAATTTACAATACAAAATGTTTGTCTTTCCCCAGAAAACCAGAAATTCTTTGAGTTCCGTGTGACTCATGGTCAAGATGTTACCGCGCTTAATTGTGAATAACCTCAATAGCTGCGGCAATTGTTCATCCACCACCTGTCTAGACTCGACGACTGTGTATGCCCCCATATTTCTAGTGAACGCAGTGACATGTGCATTTACCGCGTAACCCCATTTCACAGGGATTGCAGCAAAACTGATCTAACGATGAATCACATGGCTGGCGCACAGCAGTATACTCCGGTATGGCTGCCTCATACAGTCTTGTGACATCACTAAAAATTAAAGAAAAGAAAATAGGTATACGTTTTTCAGGCTCTGTGTCGCAGATGCGTCACCGCCAACACTCAACAGTGGGCAAAAGTGATAGTTCCCTCTCTCAACGCACAGCAAGCAGCAGTCAGCGCAACGTTTCTCTTCTGATCGTGTGTGCGCTCGTTTGTCGTACACTTCACTTGATCGGTGCGGCAACGGCAGCAGCAGCAGCAGCAGTATATCCAGTCCAGACCTTGGTCAACAATTGCTTGTCTCGCACACTGCATGGAGGGAGCAACAGAGCTACAACTCGCCCGCAGTCCGTTCAGTTGAGTTCAGTCGTCGGTGTTGCGCGGAGCTAACAAGAGCTATATCGTAAACGATCGCATCGCAGCACCAAAGGTGTTGATTTTCTGTTCTTCTCTCTATCTTTTTCGAATTCGTGGAAATAAGAAGCAAAATAAATTTTCAACTGAACTGTTCGTGATCGCGGGAGATTTCTGAGAATATCCAGGTGTGTGTTTGTGCAAGGAAAATAGAAACTATTTTCGGTTTTGTGTTCTTCATAATTGGGAAGTTTTCAGTAATTCTCGAATGAGTTGATTGCATGACGATCTTGTTAGTCAATGTAGACAAGTGACCTCAATTAATAGTTTGCATTTTTAAGAGAAACGCAGGACAGCTGCGCTGAGGACGCGTTTTGACAGCCTGAGCTGTACGTGCAGTGGTGGTCAATTGAAAACGATAAACAAATCAATTGATTTAAGAAATGTCTGCGTGTGTCTAGAGTCTGTGTTTTCAAGTGAAATTTAATTAATTTCATAAAGTCATTGACGCGGTTGAATAATTTAATAGCAGGAGGAGAAAAGAAACAATGAAATGTTGATATGGCTACGGGGGATTTCATTTTTGGCCTTCTCAATAAAGAATTTGTTGATTACTGCGAAGTCGAGCTAGTGCAACAAAAAACAAAAAAAATAATCACTGATAAAATATTTATGGCCCACATTTCAATAGAATCGAAAGAATTCGAAGAATAGCCGTGATAAGACACAGTTCCTGTTAAAATGTCATTTGCCGTGGGATAGAGGAGAAAGAAACGCAAAAAGAAGGTCGAAGCGCGTGCAGCAGCGTGTCTCACCCTTCTTGGAATGACAGATTTTATTCGAAATTCAATTGAAGTGTCAGTGGAGTGCATTGTCTGTCAAAAAGGCATAAAATTCCCCAAGTGTGTTGTGCTAAATGTCACCGCCTATGTCTGCATTGCATTGAATTTCGTGAAACCTTCTGGATTTTCAATCAGGCGGATGTTACACTACGTGATACAAGAGTTTCCAATAAAATTTTATGCCACAACAGCTGGCAAACTAAGCAGGATTGTGACGCAATTTGCTTTACAACTAATCGAAGAAAAAAAAAGAAAACAAATTACAGGGCCAATACGATTTGATTGGAATTTAATCGAACAACTAGAATTTTGTTGGGATCGTATTGTGAAATAGGTTTTTTGTGAATTGAACGCTTCTGACACTCACGCTTTGCGCGCTTATCACAGATGATTCATTGTTCGATATCGATTTCACTTTTCAAGTGTAATTTTGAGCAATTAAGCGCAGCACTTCTCTCAGTCATTGATATGCGTTCACTTTGTTGTACACATTTCCGTTGAAGTGTGGCGTGGAGTCTTGAAGTGATGTAATCTCAGGCCAAAAGAAAATGCGTAGAAGTACTTAATCGTCAATGACAACCGTAAATTACACACTTTGAGGTAAAATCAATTGGTGCCATACGATATCGAAACAACTATGAAGGCCTTGTGTCAACTGTGGCATTAACCGCCCTACGACAATATTACACAATCGCAGTCTACAGTTCACTCTTGTACGACACTTATCCCACACCTTTTACCACACATCACTTGTTCCTGTCTGCCCCTTATTTATTTCTCCTCCCCCACCAAGCATTTAATCAAACCTACAGATTTATTTGAGCGCATAAGTAGGTGTCAAAAAGTTCATGGTAATCACTGCCAAAAATAGACCGCAAATCGCCCAAAAAAAAAACAACAACACACAATTTCCGATGAAGCATTTAAGCGGGACACAACTCCAAGCGGAAGTGGTGTCATAAAATTTCGTCATGACGTGTGCCGCACCATGCCGGTCCGTTCATCTTTCGCCCGTCGACAAAAACTCAAGAGGAAAGAGACACTTAAAAAGCATTTCCTCCAAACACGTACATGTGTCATTTGTTCTTTAGGCCGGTCACTCAGCGGCGATTTTGTTTCGAACTTTATATGGCTAAATTCAAGTATGTCACCAACGCCATATTTATCCCACGTAAACACATTTCTGCTTTGGCGTCGGTCGCGTCTGACCCCCACATATGTACGTTTTGACATTTGTACACCTTCGCTGCTGTTAACCACCTGCTTATTTCTGTTTATGCACGCGGTGATTGAGGAAAAGGAGGAGGAGGAGGAGGATAAAAATAAAACAATTACTAAATCAATACACGTAGATAATCGGTTGTCGTTAGTAACATGACAAACACAGGGACATTTATATTGTGTATAGCTGTCTAATTATGACACATGACAGCTCATCAGCAGCAGCCTTCAAGGTCTGACAAGTTCAACAAACCAATGTTTGGCTGCAGATTGTATACTTTATGAATGGAAAATATTCTCGCTCCCCTCCGGTAGTGATAAGGAATATGCGTATGAGGAGTGTTTTTCAATCAAAATTTTCATTTAAAACTGAGTGCTGTGGAGTGCACTTAAAGCGATTGACATAACTACAAGTGTTTGGCATATTTGCCAGCAACAGAAATGTGTTAAGATCAATTCATGATTCTTATTAACACAATATTAAAAAACACATCTAAAGAATAATTAAAGTTGCAATGACTGCAATCGCTGCTTATGAAGTACCTAAGGCCACAGTACAGTGAATGAGTTCATGATCTATTGTTTAATTATAATTGCTGACGTTAAATTTAATGGTTCAGCGAATTTCTAGTTGTCGTTCCGAAGATTGAGTAATACCAAACACAAATAGGGATCAACATACACACAATTGTCGCCTTGATACAGGTTATCAACTAGTTAGCGTAGAGTTTATTTGCGTAGCGGACCTTGCTTTTCGGATGATTGTGTTGGGATATGATTTTATTTGTTTGATAAAAGTGCGAGACACGAAAAAGCAGATAGCCTCGATGTGCTTCAGATATCATTCCTTAGCTCAATTCTCATAAAACATATCAAATAATCTTGTTTTTTTTTTCATTTACAGATTACTTTAAAAAGAAATGCATCAAAGCTCCAATCAGTGGACAAAATACCAACAACACAAAATACCACAACAAATTTCAATCAGTAATCGCATAAAGTCTGTATTGACTTCTTGAAATATCTAAACACTAATGGGGCACCGTCTAAGTAAAACCACATTGACAGGTTCACAAGTAGCCACAAATAAAAGTCAGCGGAAACGTAACTCATCAAAATTCCTCACAACAGCCGCTGCCACTACCAACACCACCACCACCACCACAGAAATCTCACAATCAGAATTAAGTAACAGTTTATCAGCAGCAGCATCAACAAATCTCGAACAGCAGCTAAACAATAATCTAGGACCGACAATCAACGTCATCACAGACACACAACATTTTCGCTTTGAAACGCGAAAAGATTTAAATTGTTCCTCGAACGGACCGCGCCAGATAATAATAAAAATTCAATTGGCCAAAATGGAGCCAGGCGAGAATGATGTGGCAAACGCATCATCAGCTCAGCAATCACTGAGTGGCACTAGTAATAACAATTTGAATGTACAACGTTCAAATTTGACGGTAAATGCCAGTTTTCAGCGAAACATAACCTGCGAGCAGGATAACGAGATTAAACTGAATAACCTGAATGTAAATCCATCGGTGATGAATAACAATAACTTTGTGAGCAACTTTGGGGCACTGCCGTTCATCGAAGATGGCCAACGTGCCGAGGAAAGGGGCAGGACAAATGTGCAGAACATTGACATAATGATGAGGCAGATGGGAAATTGCCAGATAGCAGAGAACGTCAATGAGGCACGACAGAGGAGTAATAACAATGATAGTGGCAGCAACCGAAGCAGCACCAGCAGTAGTGGCTTCAGTGATGCGATCTCGGAACTGGTTGATGTAGATGCTGCAGGCTCATTGTCTACGTCAAGAACGAAAGCCGCAACAGCTTGTGCAGAGGGTAAGTTCTATCATAATTAAAAACGCATCACCATTGATATCATATCTAACAAACTGAATTTTGTTTTTTTCTTACAGAAAGCAAAAAGCACTGTTGCCGAAGGAAGAAGTCATCAACAACACCCTCATCACCCAATCCCAACTCATCCACGTCATCAGCGTACCCGCTGAAACGGCGCTGCTGCAAGTGTACGTGCCGAGATGCAATCAATAAACTCCTTCCCAGCAGTAGCAGAAAGCAAAATCAACTACCAGCAAGCAGTAATAATCCTATGGCTGAAATGCAACCGCTGGCGGCTGCTTCATCGGTCTCAAATGAAATGCCCCCCACGGCTGGCAACCACTTGGCCATCTGGTCGCCGGCTAACAATGGAATAATGACAATTCCATTGGCATCACCACAAATCGTTGTCGTACAGTACCCGCCCGCATCAGCTGCTTCGCATTTAGTAGCCCTGGGCCCCATTGCGAACATAGAGGAGCATGCAATTCGACTGATGGCCGGTGATATACCCGTACCAACAACGCCTGATTCCACAAACTCAATGGCAGCTTCACCCTGTTCCACTATGTCAACAGCAACCACCCCGAATGGTACCGTGGTGCACTCACAAGTCGACTACATCCACTGTCTGGTGCCGGACTTGGAGCGGATAACTAAATCAACGTTCTATTGGGGCAAAATGGATCGGTACGAGGCAGAGCGACTGCTGGAGGGAAAGCCAGAAGGAACATTCCTTCTGCGTGATTCCGCACAAGAGGAGTATCTGTTTTCGGTGACGTTCCGGAAGTACGGACGCTCGTTGCACGCCCGAATTGAGCAGTTCAATCACAGGTTCAGTTTCGATTGCCACGACCCCGGTGTGTTCACAGCATCCACCGTCACCGATCTGCTGGAACACTACAAAGACCCCTCGTGCGTGATGTTCTTCGAACCGATGCTAACCATTCCCCTCCACCGCAACACAACCTTCTCCCTGCAGCAGCTATGTCGGGCAACTATTGTCAGCCACACCACCTACGATGGCATAAGCGAACTAGAAATCCCCAGCAGACTCAAGTCATATCTCAAGGAATATCACTACAAGCAGCGCGTTCGCGTCAAGCCCTTCGACGAGCCCTTCTACTCGTGCACCTAGTTAACATGGCCCTACCGTGTGACAAACCACAGCAAGGAATCAACAAATGCGGCCGCTAAACACACAAACTGCAACAGCATATCAAAAACCAAAAAAACTGCCCCACGCCAAACAAAGACCCTGCACAGACTGGCCGCCGACCTGTTCGTGTGCCATCGCAGATTGAAGTCGCAGAATAAAATAAGTCCCCAGTGATGAAAGTATTTATCAAATTCCACGCAGCACATCAAGAGTAATGCTTAATTTATTTATTCGCATTCGTGCGCATCGTACAGCACAATCCGTCACTGTTCCTCACAAGTGGCATGGCGGCTTAGCACAAATCAAATTGTATTATATTACCAAGTAGACCGACTTCATCCTCAGCTATCTCAAAGGAGAAAGAGACACCCTGCCCTCTCCTCCCCCCCCCTGTACATCAAATGTAAATAATTCGCATTTTTGTTGTAACATTTTCCCTAAGTTTCGTTTTGTTTTCATTTGTTATTATTGTTTACTGTGGATACCACGCCCCAACTATACCCCCGTAGACTAATGTACACCCAGCCGTGAAGAATTCGTTTGTTTTTGGCAGTGCCAAATCGATGTTTTTAGAAAAGGAATCTATGTATATGATTTAGTCGATTGTGTATTATTGTATTAATTTAATTTATTTCGTAGTTGAATATTATTGGTAGTAATGGAATATTTATAAAAGGAAAATGTAAGAACACAGAATATATCAAACTAGACTAAAACCTATTGTAATCAAAAATTAAATTATTTATCTATTAAACGTATTGACAGTATGAAAACCAGGAACAAGAAAAGATCAAAAACAACTGAAATGGATAAACAAAAAAAAAAGAGAAAACATTAAAAAAAAAACAGAAAAGAAACTTTAATAGAATAAAGCCTATCCATTGAAAAAAAATAACAGAACTTGTGTTTTTTATTCTTTCGCACGCAACGGTTATTCGATTCCGGCAATTCCTACGTACCTAGCTTGAATTGGGTAAATGCGTCGTCGTCCTGGACTAAAGATCTCACAGCACTACCTCTTTCGATTTGCACTCAACATTCAAAGAGTTCTAATTTTCCATTGAAAGGTTTTCAATCATCAAACTGCAGGTCGTGCGTGCTGCGGGCGCATCTACTGAAGAAGCTAGGCCCTGCTTTCTTGTGGACTGCAGCGCCATCCACCCCTGTCTATCATTGACTTGGACAAAATATCGATCTGGAAGGAAGACTGCTTTCCAAATTCTCAAAGAAGCAGCCCAAATGGTCACTAAGCAATTTATAACCACCCTTATTGCAGTTGTCATTGAGTTCGAATGCCTCGTCTCACTTTGAAAGTCGTCATTTTTCAACGATTTGCTTCTCTACATACCATGCGTGCATTTGTGGAATACATTTCACAACACACCGTGGCATCTACTACGTTATGCATCCTCACATCCATCACAGGAATGTAGATGAAGTGTGTGTAGTGCATACCTGAATTGCAGAAAGTACATGCATTTGAAAAGCAATTCTTGAAAGTGGATTTATCCAAAAAAATTCTTCTGCTAGACATCACACACATAGATCGCTAAGTAAACCACGTAATGCGAAAGAAACGAAAACTATGGCTTTCAATTGAATTCATTCACAAGTCAACTGTTTTTTGATACTTTCTTGTCGTTTTGTGACAGGAGTACATATTTCCAGAAAAGAATACGTTCCACTAAAGTTCGCATACCCAGAAACCAATCCGTAGGCACGGATTGTGTAACACTTGTTCCTGTACAATAACAAATGACAATTTCTCGCGAAAAAAGTCATACATCTCGGCAGGAACGTCAGGGTTAGTTGCAAAAATGTCTCCTATCCAATCTCTGACAGCCTGTGAGCTCTGATGAAAATCATTGCTGTCTGTTGTCTCTTTCTTCTACGTTTTGGTAATTTGAACACTTTCTGAAAGTATTTCACCCCAAATTCTCTCAAATGAGAAATCCAGTTGGGACTTGTACGCCTTCATTTAAATGTGTAACATTGATTCCGTAACTACTACTGGAATCCGAGATCACACAGTCATTAAGAGACATGCCACTAAACGACAAATTGGGGTAAAAGTCTCAAAACAGCCACGACTAGTTCATCCATTCAGTTTCTTCTTTGGCGGGTGCACTGAACCTCAGGCTTATGCACGTATATATTGCATTGGAGAAGTAGTTTGATTCTCCAACTAAAATGTCTAACACCCAGTTGATTAAGAATTTTTCCCAGCTGGCCACGCCACCGGAAACGAAGACTACTTACACCACTTTGTTCTCTGTTCTCGACTCAAAGACTTTTCGAACCGGGCCATTGCTATCCATTCGGTCTGCATGAACTACCCATATGAAGTGATACCGTCAAATTTGTTCGACTAATTCAACGTACAGATCCTTTAGTTCACCCTTCAACTTTCTTTTCCAAACAGCTCCTATAGTTTGCCATTTAACTTTCTTCTAAGCAATGGAACTGAGTATAAACTGAACTGAAAATAAACCGAAGAATTTTCCTCTCAAAAGGACCATGAGCTACTCTATCTGTATTTTATATTGTCCATGATTCTGTGTCAATAAGCAGGATTGGGATAGTCCCTAGGTATTTGATAAATAAAGCTTGGCTCTTCAAGGGAGGCTTATTTATCTATTGTCATCTAAATGGAATGATACAGCGGACGGCAAGCTGTCAACCAAATTCCGATTCCTCTCCGATGCAAAGGGATCCGTAGCAATCAATAATGAAATGTATTCACATATCGCAAATGTTTAAATTATCGAAAGTAATATGAAATCATTGTCATATTGTACAGCAAATCGAAAATTCCACCCATTGTCCAACCAACCATCAATGGTTCATTCCGGTGCAGCTAAGCTTCTGAGATCACTTGGTTTCAACCCAACCTAAGACATTCTCCGTTTCATTCTCTCATACTCCGACCACTTTCCTTTTCCCATTGCGCAACACATTTCGGCCACTTGAAAATTCCTGCAACGTAAGCCTCACGCCAAGGTTTCTGAATTACTCATCCTGAGTCACAACTTCACATGTATGATCCCAATAAGCCCACTTACATTTTTTCAGTTTGAAGGGTCCAAAACTAAATGAAGATACCGCCAGTCGTATTTACTCCGAAGAACTCAACTCAGGCTCCCCAATCATTAAAGTAAGCTTGAAGCACAAATCGTGGTAATTTTTGAATTGGAATATCGTATCCTTCACGAGTATTTTCCTCCACATGGACAGTTTTCTTCATTTTCATCGAGTAACGTTTACTTCCTGGATGGACATGTGTCGTAGACAGCAAACCTCTAAGCCTGCCACTATTTTTTGCCAGCTGCCGCGCACACGAAGTTAGTTAAAATGCCCCTCTATTTGTATGCGTCCTCTTAATCTGGTACGCCATCGCCCTCGACATTCAACAATGAACTAGCAAAGAACGCCACAAAACTGCCACAACGCTAAAATTTTGGCATCTCGCCACATACAAGCTGAAACATAGCGATACAATCCGTTGGATCAGTCTCGAATGGATTACTTAAGTCTCTAAGTCACTTTGAAAGAAACGGATGCTTTCTCTAATCAAAGCGCTCTAGAAAGCCACTAATCGTGGTCAGCTTGGTTTCGGGAGCAATGCCTGGACATCGGACCGACTAGTGCACACCTAAGTAAACAAGTGTCGTGTTACACCCGTTATGCACCTGTCCGGTGTCCGAAACAAACATTTCGGTGATTATCTCCTCCTCCACGTCTTACCTGACCTTAGAAATACTTTTTGTCGAGCAACAGCTCCAAGGCTGGATGTGTATCAGAATTTATCATCTGAACAAGTCTATTGTCAGAATTTTGGTTCTGGAGACATTTCAACTGATCCACTTTAAAACTATGGCTGCCGGAGCAGTATTTGCCTCTCATGAAGTTCCTGTGCTTGTTGTTGGTCTGTTGCACTAAGTTTCCACCCTCTCGTATTCTCTGTGCAGTAAACTAGTTCATTTTTAGCCAAGAAGTAAAGTTCATTGGATGGGCTTATCTTCCGAAATTACTTTCTTCATGATGAAATTCTTCGACAGCATTCTATAAGTTTCCTGGAAACACCCACGGCACGTCAAAACGATTGTAAATACTTTGAACTTGCAGATATGCTTTATCTTATTCCCGATTACTTCACAACGTCCAACTGGTATACCCTATGAATCACCTGTGCTAGCTAAAATTCACCCCCACCGTGACTCATTCTGAGAAATTTGAGCGAAAATTTGAAAAAAAAAACTACACTACATGCTACGCTCAAAAAGTTTGCGAGATTTTCATCAACTCCCCCTTGATACGTACGCCAACTCATTTCAGATCTAATCATTCCGAAAGCCTGCCTCTAGCCATGAAGAACACTACAAAATCCAATATTTGCCACAAATACTGCACTGGATCCACGTACTACGGCAAATTCAACGATGAAGAGAAGCCCTCAGGCTATGGCCACTACCGATTTCCGAATGGCATCGAATACCAAGGGCACTTTAAGGACGGTGTATTCCACGGTCGGGGAACGCTGATACATCCAACGAAGTTCAAAATGTGCGGGCAATTCGTCGACGGCAAGTGCATCGACTATCAGCTGTACTTTGCCGATGGCCTGGAGTTCGCAGAGAATAATTGGAAATACTGCCAGGGCAATGATAGGCGGTTTTGGTTGGAGATCGTTTGCGGGATTCCACCCGTTGGGGAAGGTTTTCTGACGAAGGACAAGCCATCAAAGCGGATTCCGCGTGGAATGTATGACACCGAAGAAGGCTTTTTTGATCCAATTACTGGATACATTTACGAAGCGAACACTGGCGCAAAGAAGCGCTACGTGTGCCCGCAGGAGCGTAGGTACATTCTGCAGAATTACAGAATGAACCGTAAAGACTTCGCAGAACGCGAAAAGACAACAGTCGACTGCACCGTATCAACTGATTCGTTTATTTCAGATGAATAAATTTCCATGCATTGCGATTTGAACGGGGAAATAAATATCTATTCAGAGTTTCCACACTTATTCATTATTTGTTTTCTCTTAAAAAACTGTAATTAAGGGGTGAACTTTGAGATGTAACAAAGAGTTTTCCGGCATTATAATGCAAATTTGATTTCTGGCATATGGCGGTTCATTCGTGGTTTAATCTGGAGGCCCAATTTTCCATGACTCTTCCAACATTTGTGGTTGTTTGTTGGCAATAACGTGCAAAAGTTCCCCTTCAAGTGGTCAATTGTTTTGGACTCATCGGCGACTTTATACATATCCCCACATAAAATAGTCGAGCGACGTTAAATCGCACGGTCTTGGAGGGCAATTTACGGGTTCGTAACGTAAAACTATGTGTTTACCAAACATTTTTTTAAGTAAATCAAATGCGGCACGAGGTGTATGACATCTAGTGGACATCTACCCGTCTAATTGAAACCGCAGCTCCTGCACAACATCGTTGTTCCATTGATGAACGAAAAAGTCAGTATTCATGACTCCATAGCGGTCACCATCGACTGTAGCGCTCTGGTCAGCATTGCCTTCAAAGAATCAATGTTTTTCACCAAGCCATTAAGCACACCAAGTAGACAGTTTTTGTGGATATAACGGTGTCTCAGCATACCCTTGAGTACTATCATCATTCCTACCCAATATTTCAGTTTTGTTAATTGACTTCTCGATTCAAGGAAAAATGAACTTATGAAAATTGGGATCAACGGCAATCTTATTTTGAGCCCAAAAATGTGAAATGCCAAAATAGTGTTGCCGTTATTTACTATTGAGAAAAATTTGTCGAAGAGTGCACCTCAAAATATGCAAAATAAGCTGACTGCCCATTGCAATGAAGCTCTTTTGTTTTCAATACTCTCATGGAAAGTAGCTTTTTGTGTTTTGGAAAAGCTTAATACTGGGTTTTTGCAAAAGTTTGGAATGGGCAAGCTGTATGGTATGCTTGCTGGTTCGAAAGACCCACTATTAAGTTCACTTTGAAAGCACAGCCAATCACATTCAGATTCAGACGTCTTATACCACAGCCGCAGTTAATCCCATACAGATGTCACATCTTGCACAAAGAAATGGTTCAAACTAGCAGACAGCAGAAGCTTTTCATAAATTAAAGAGAAGTGACAATATTTCAAAGAGAAAAATGTTAAGAGAACTGTTGTCTTTGCGACACATAAATGTTGTGAAAAAACACACCAATCTTGTTCGGGTACGCAAAGCACTGTTCAGACTTTTAAGGATCTGATTATTTTTGTTGTATTACAGTCCTTTAATTTTAAAGGTACATAAATGAACGCAATCTTGTGTTTGTATTGCGACATAGGGTGATGGATGGCTAGATCGCGTCTGATGGGCATGATATAAGCGATTTAATGTACGAAGATAAGGAAATTGATATTTTTTACGTGATTTACTTACCGAAATTATTGCTTTCTGATATATAAAGATGGAACTGAGCTCCTATTTATTGCCTTATGCAGTTAATGCCAAATTTGTTAAATACAAACCGTGTAATAGAAAGTGGCCAGACCGTCATAATAATAACAATTGCGTGGCACTACAGCCCACAAGGGACCAGGGCCTAGCTTCTAATACAATTACTCGTATTCTGTTCTCTCACGAGTAGAAGACTCCGAAGTCCGGGATTTGAGAAGCTTCTCATGGACAATTGATACTCTTTGAGTGTTGTCAGCAACACGAAAGAGGTGGTGCCATGAAAAAATGCGAGGTGTCCCGTCCGGGAATCGAACCTAGACCTTCTGTGTGTGGGTCTACGCACATACCCACTACGCCACGGCGACCACACCTCATAGACCTTACCTCCTCATAAGAAACCCCCAACAAGATCTCCCCGGAAGCACCCAAATACCGTGTGTACCGATTGCTCCTTGAATGTCCAGATGGTGTGATAGGATTTCTGAATCACATGATTCGAAATCACAGCCGTAATACAAAGATTAGTGTCAACGGAATCACTGATGGGCCCCAAGACTAATTGGTGTGAAGCCAGAATCAGGTGTTAAGGGAACTGGTAGTGATAGCTTGAAAAAGGGAAGAGCCCCTGAAACTGTCCCAGCCTAACTGTGTGAAAGGTCTCTTTAGTGGGAGCATCGTGGCGGATGTGGTTTAATATCAAAAATCGCTGCCAGGGCTAAGGTTAGTGTATCAGTGCTGACTGGTGTGATACATCAGTTTGTTGACCCTATTGACTTAGACCAGATGGTTATGGGGATTTTATCGACTCAGTGTGAAGATATACTGCAACCGAATGTTGTGACCCACAGAATGTCAGGGATGTTAGAAAGGCATCGCTCCATACCAAGGTGGAGCGATTGTGCCTCAAGCACAAGTTCAGTTTGGTACTTGAGTAACTTAAGACATTCATTCTTGGATTACTTACGATTAACTGGTCTAACTGTTATGAGTGTCGTTTGGTGAAGGAAAAGAGATTTGAACACTGAAAGCGATTTGCTCGTCATAATAACAAAGAGGAGAAAGCTTACCAGCAGTATTCTCCCTGGTCACAGTGGCGTAGTGGGTCGATCCACACGCAGAACGTCGAAGATGGATTCCCGGACGGGACACCTCACTTTGATTCGGTCGTCGTCGACTAACACCATTTGGTGAACTTTCGTATTTTTTGAACATCCTGAACCTTCATCATCTCCAAAGCTCTTACGGCTACCTTTCAATTTCTCTGTGGTAATGGATGATGGTAGCCGTGGAGTAGTGGGTAAGTGGATCGATCCACACGCAGAAGGTCTAGGTTCGATTCCCGGACGGGACACCTAGCATTTTTGTCCCGGCACCACCTCTTTCGAGTTGCTGACAACACTCAAAGAGTATCAATCGTCCACGAAAAGCTTCTCAAATCTCGCCGTTCGGAGTCGACAAAAAACTGTAGGTCCCTTTAAGTAGTGAGAGAACAGTAGCACACACAACACGAGTAGTTCTTGCAGAAGCTGGGCCCTGGTCCCTTGTGGGCTGTAGTAGCGAAAATTTGTGCGATGAGAAGAGAGGTTTGCATTTGAGGTGCAGGTAAAAACACGAGACTCTGGGGAATACAAGAAAATGCGATTACAGATTTCTTGTTTGTGCATCCCACAAGAATGAGAGAGACAACGTTGTCACAGAGAAATCGTTCATCGACTGGAATGATATAACAGCTCATTCATTCACAGAGAGGAAGCATGCCAGTATCTACCTACTGATGTGTACATCTAGGAAAGGTGTGCGGTTAATTGCTTTATTAAATGATTTTGTGAGGTAGCTATGGTACAAACAGAAAGAGGAAGAAAGTAGATGAAGAAAATGTGAACATGCATGCAAGGTTTCGTCTGATAAGGTAGGAAGGGTGTAATGAAATGAGTTCTATGTGGGTTGGCCAACTGAGATTGCCTAGGGTTGAGCGTTAACTCGTTCAAGATGTCTCTTGCAAGTGTAAGAAAGTCAAGGATCGGGATCTAAGCAATTGAAGGAGCATACAATAGCTTAGACGGAACTAGCTGATGTCAGATGGAAGGATAATTAATTCTTAAGCTGTCAAGCTGGTAAGAACTGAAGGGATGGGTATGTACCTAGAATTCTTAAGGACCAGGAAAACGTCAACTAGTCGATTAGTTCGTATGACCCAACTTTACACACCGCCAATTGCGCTCATCACTAGGTGAAAAGCATGGAATTTCCAAATTGCTTACACGAGAAAATCAGTCAGCGCTTGTACGCGAACAAAACTTACCTGACAGTAGTATAAGGTGCGATAATGTGTGGCAAACTTCTGGTTGCCAATTTAGTCTTTAATTGGTAGTTGTAAAATTTTAGCGAACTCCTAGAAAGCCCTACATTCATTCAACAGAGCATAGCATTGGGAAGCTGTATACATAAGTGATGAGAAAATCCTTGTAAAAATACCAGAAATAAAAACACAGGTTTTCTTGTCTTCTTTATAGTGTATTTTTATTTAATAGAGTTCATATTGAAATCCGATTAAAATAGTTTATTGTTCCACTTACATGAATTATAAACAATATACGTTGCCGAATATTCATTGTTTTATTTATTGCTATTTATTCTACTTCTATCTTCTTTAGGTTGTACACGACTTAAGCAACACCGTAAAATAAGAATGATAAAAAAAAACATTTTTAAACAGAAACCGAGAAACAGAAATCAGGAAATTCATACTGACCGAGGAGGGTGCACGCATCTCGCCGTCTTCATTTAAACAAACTTTATATAAAAGAAACGTGTGATTTTTGTTTTT
Organism: Eristalinus sepulchralis; assembly: GCA_944738645.1. Classification (NCBI taxonomy): domain Eukaryota; kingdom Metazoa; phylum Arthropoda; class Insecta; order Diptera; family Syrphidae; genus Eristalinus; species Eristalinus sepulchralis. The sequence goes on along the minus strand of OX122885.1, from coordinate 4,747,948 downwards.
TTTTTTTTAAAGATCAAAAATTATCCTAGTTTACAAAGAAAATTATGTAACAGGACACCATTCTACGTACGTGAGAGCGTTATGATTGAGCTTGTCGTCAATCATTCACTGCGGGAACGGGGTGCGATATTCGTGTGATGAATTTCCTAGCGGCGATACCGATCTCTGGACGGTGATCTCCTGCGGTTATTGTGATGGTTACTGCTGCGACCGCGGCTGCGGCTACGGCTGCGTGACTTTGGCGAACGTCTACTTGACTTGTGCTTGCGATCGCGACTGCGGGAGCGATGCACGCGGGATCGTCGGTCCAGTTCTCGACCTCCAACGAAATATCTCGACTTATGTTTATCATCGTCACGTTCATGGTACTTGCCTGCTCGGCGGAGATCTGCTTTTCTTGGTCCAGCGGTTTTCTCAAGTTCTGCTAGTTTATCGCGGATAGCCATGAAGCCTAGATGCAGTTTACCGCCAAAATGATCAGCCAAACGTATATCGTTATCGTGTATGCCCAGATACGCTGAACATACTTCACAGACGCGCAACTTTTGCTGCTGATATGTTGAAGCAGGCATCGATGTGCGATACTCGTGTTCGGCCTTTACCTTCTTGGCGCGCAATTCATCGATTTCCTTCATTAACGAGATACTTTCTTCTACTTCGCCTGCTTCACCTAAAGCTTCAGCTTTAGCTAGTTTCTTACCAATTTCCTCGGCAAGTGCGTGTACAGCATTGGCTTTTTCTGCTACCTCAGCGGTTAGTTCCTCTTGTGTTTCGGCTAGACGTTTCTTTGCTGCTTCTGTACGACGATCGCAATCAGCTATGAAGGCTTGAAGATGCTCCATTGCCTACAGAGTAAACGGTTAGAAGTTATTGGATGTTTGGGGGGGGGGGGGGGGCTTCTGATGATGAATTACTCACCTCAATGTCATAGTAGTAATCGCGATTTTTCGCCGCATTATCGTAGTCTGCCCGGAATGCCAAGTCATGAACTTTGGGACACTCACCCAGATCCATACGCTAAAGGGAAGGAAGATGATTGAAGGAGATTAGTTACGGGCAATAAAAGATTGTTTCACTGTTACGCCTAGGTCATGTGGAAGGTGGGTTTTTTTTTCATTAAATTTTGCAAGCGAACTTTGGCGACGGCGTAAATTGGAAACTAAATTTCGAAGTGTCATTATGGATCACGGGGTTGCTGACGATGAGGATTGTAAATGTACAACCAAGTTTATTGCACAAAGAATTGTGCAGTTATTGGACTAGAAGATGTAGCATGCAATGTGCATAATGCGACTGAGCTGGTTGCATTCACAATATTACATCGTCATGATATATGAATAGGATCTGACCCCATTTGATGCTCGTTAAGGGTAAGTAAGGTGGTGTCTACAAACGCAAGTGGATTTTAATTGACTTTAACAAGAAAAGAGATTTTTTTCGACTGCTGGCAAGACGGTTGGTAAGAAGCTGAGAAGAAAATTCAAACTTGTGTGGTCATTCCTCACCATCACTCTATGCCTCTGCGTACATTAAATTTAACAATGTGAATTTCAACAACGCAATGGGCTTCTGCTGCTAAAAATTCAAAAAGAAACGGGCGAATCAATTTGGGTAGCGTAAACTCAACAGAGAGCATCCGAATTCAAGCAACGGGTACATACAAACATTCGCATGTACGTGAATAAATATGTACCTTGTCATATTCATGATTACAGAGTTAAAAAGGGAACAACACGAAGTTGAACAATTTCAAAGGAAAACGCCTGAAACAGGTTGGTCAATATGAGTGATTCATTCATGACCTATCAAGCTCTGTTCTGTGTTGACTAAAAGATGTAAAGAGATAACTTTGTTTCACTGTGAAACTAATCATCTTCTAGTGAGTATGACCATGACGTAATACACAAGCAAACAACTAAACTTTAAGTTTTGCTGTCTAGTTACAATCGACTTCCGAGATAAAGGCCAACAAGGAAGTTGCTACGCTTAAGGAATTTTAAATAAGTCACTTGACGCTAGCTGTATTCGTGCTAAGTGAGAGTACAAAAACAGGGATTTTGTTTGTGTGCATCTTTTCGTAGAAACATCTGTCTACTGGGTGAAAAAAAAAACATTTGCCAACGCACCTCATCTCGCTCTCAATTGGCAAAACTGTAAAATAAATTGAGGGGAACTACATATTACATAAAAGAAGAAGAAAAAACAAAATATAAAGAGATACTTCTCACTTCCCACTCTCTCTCTCTCATTTTCATGAACGTTAACATCTGCTCTTCACGCGAATGAACACAGAAGGAAAACAAACGTTGAAACGGTCTCGAAACGAAACACCACAACCAGGATTCAGGCGAATCCGAAATGTGATTCTTGACGTCACACAATCAGTTTCTCCATGAATCACGTGGACATTATCAAAAGTAGGAAAAAAATGAATAAAACACATCGAGAGAGAAGGAAATCAAACTGAACTGAACAATGATGCCCGATGATGCTACTGTCGTCGTTGCCATGATGAGCACTTGGAATGAAACAACACTGGTTCGGCAGACAAAACATACTCAACGACACATCACCGATGTCGGTGTGTTGTGTGCACTGTGAATTCGAGAGATCTGCCAACTGGTGAATGGTTTCACGATTCAGTTCATTTTGAGTCGTTGTCGTGTCAAGTAGAGAATCACAAAAACAAACGCAAGAGGAGAAACGTAAATTCCCCACTGAGTGTAAGAAAATAAAAAGAAATCCAACTAGCTACACACATATACATATATTTCTGCGAAAGAGAATCGAGAGAAAGAAATAAAAGTAATTAAGCGTGATTTCGTTAATTTATGCTATTGAACGTAATTATTTAGTTGTGTCGATTGTTTCTTGTTTTTTGTTCCCCTGGTTGACACATTTTTGTGTTTTGAAATTCGAGGTGTTGCTGCTCGTTCATAAAATGCCAAAAATCAATAAGTGTTTATATGAAAATTTGTACATACTGTAGACGACCTTGGATGCTTCTATTTTGCATGTCAGGCCTTTGCTACGAGTTATACAAACAAATAACATGGTAGTGGTCGAGTGAGTGTTCAATTATTCCATATTCGTCGAAAAACAAATGCAGGAGCAGCGTGTGGTTGCTTAAGGCAGATCATTTAAAAATAATTCATGTGCCCGCACACGTACATAAGTTGCAGGAGATAATGCATGACCTGGACGCAGGCAGGCAGACAGTACATCATATCTTCAAATGCGTCATTTGAAAATTCAGCTCTTGAATAATTTATTTGCGCGATAAAAATCCCAAATTCATGGCCGTCTTTTTTTCCAAGCAATCGATTGGTAGACAAGTGAACAACCACCTAATGGTCAGTTGGCTCAAGTTTATGTGTGTCTGTCATCATTGCCTGCTGTTTGCGTGTTCGTAGCAGAAGTGTGTACTCAATATGCCTACACCACACAATTCCGTAGGTTCTTCAACCTTTGTTAGTTTTTCGAGAGCTAAAAAAAGGATAATGCCAGAGTTCGTGTCTACACACTTGACCGTCCGTTGATAGCATGTACGTGTCGAATAGCAACGCTGATGAGGATTATTGAGGAATGTGGAGCCTTCAATTCATTAGCCTAATTGGATGACAAGTACGCATTTTACACGTCCCAGTATCATCCATCGCGCCGTCACTATTCATACGCTTGATTGTGACAAATTGCAATCAAAAAAAGACAATGCGGCTAATCTACTTCAGTAAATTACACCACACTTCTGTTACGTGGAATTGCAGCCAATAAAACACAGCATTCTCACTTACATAGCATGCACTTAAATTGATGTGAATCATCGCTGAAAGCAGGCCCAAATGCAGTCGGCTCTTCACAGGCTCAAATGTGTAACTTAACTGTTGCACTTCGAGGAAAAATGCGATTTTCCACTTGCACACAGGAAAGGGGGCGACAAACTTTGCAGCAAATTCATGATTGTTCATTACAATCTTGGTTGTGGTTCATTGGTCGGCGACCCTAGATGGCATTGTATTGTATTTAGTTACAATAACGTTGGAACCACACTTTCTTTTCAAACCATGTGAATTGTCTAAGCTCTTTACTTTACTTGGTGGTTATACAACAATAATGCGGTGAAGGTTTTCTTTTTGTTTTTCGTGTGGCTTCTTTCATAGTTGAATGGAACCACGGGTGTTGTGTACTTGGGACATTCGAGCATTCACATTGCCAACTGACCTGCATGACTCCTAAGTTTGTCAGAGATATGGAGAGCAAATATAACAGACACTGTTTACGCTTATCTCTGTTGATCAGAAGTTTGCGATTATCTGTCAGTTGGTTTAAAAACAAGAGGAACGCTGTTCAAACAAAACTTTCTTCCAATCTTGAAGATGGTCTAGCATATTACATCACGTCACAAAGCCCATTGGATCGCTTTAAATTGTTCAGTGACGTAAATCTGTTCAATTGGATTAGAGCGCGCGAGAAGTGTTGTCATGAGCATGTTTTCTTTCATGCACTTTATCTAAGTGATTTATTCGAATCGGGCTTAACAAATCGTCGCATGTTTCGGAAGCCATAACAAAGCAAACACTCTTAGACAGGCTGTATCCGTGATGGTGTTAGTTTGATAACCCGCGTCTGAAATTCAAAGTCAAGTCAGACGTGACAAGAAAGTCAATATATAGCAATTCAGTCTAATGAGCCCATCCTTGAAACATTCAGCCACAATTTTATTCAACAAACAATTCTTTTGTTCTTTTTTTTTTTTTGCAGAAACTTTTCAACTTCTTAAAACAAATCTTGTACTTGCCCCAAGATGGGAAGTAAAATGCAGTACATTGCTGTGCTGCTATCTCTGCTGCTGGTTACTGGTCAGCTTGCCGAGGGTAAGCGCACCTATGGACGTAGCCGTGGCAGTAGTAGCGGCAGTAGCTCTCGCAGGGTAACTTCCGTTACCAAGCCAACCTATCAGCAAACATCGAATTCTCATGCGGACTTGGCGAAATTGAGCTACTCAAACTATAATTCACAACCGAATCGACCAAAAGCAAGCGCTCCCGCAGCACCAGCAGCAGCGCCTGCCGCTCCTATCGGTTGGAATGTACCAAAGGCCCAGGGACCACCGCCGGCATACTCAGCGAGCAATCCTGTTGGTGGAGCAAAGACCAACATACACGAGGCACCACCAGCGTACAAGCCAAATAACGCAGCTCCGCCGTCTTATCAGTCGGCAACAAACTACCAGCCAGCTTCCAATTATCAACCAGCCTCGAACTACCGACCCACAAATATGGGAACTTCCAACACCGCAAATACAAATACCGGATATCATTCAGGAACCGCATACCGCCCTAGGGCTAACTCGACTGGTGGATTTGGAAGCGGAATGCACACACCGATCCAAGCCACAAATACACACAGTCTTCAGTCAGGATATCCTCAACACTCAAGTTACCCGCAGCAACAACTGCCAGCTGGGGCAACTTACTATCCATCATCAGGAGGTTTACCGGCTGGTGCTACATACTACCCATCAGGAATGCCTCATGGAGGTTACGGAGCGCCTATGGGAGGAGGAGGTTATGCAGCTCCCGCTGGACTTCCAGCTGGTGCAACGTATTACCCATCAGCTGGTGGCCTTCCGCCAGGCGCTTCTTTCTATCCAGCTGGTCAGCTTCCGGCTGGCGCTACATATTACCCAGCACAATCCCCGACGATAATCAAACAGGGTTCATCTGGTCCTGGATTGGGTATGTTTGCATTGAACAAAGAATTTTAAGAATTCCTTTTATTTCATAATCGCATGTTCTCAGGAACCGGTTTAATTGCTGGAGCATTGGGAGGAGCTATTCTTGGACATGTGTTGACACCGTCTGGATCATCTTCACACAGCGTTGCAGCACCGGCTGCTGCTCCAGCCGCTAGTTCAGATGGAGATAGGGACAGGATTATCATTATCAACAATGGACCACCTGGTTCAGTGACGACAAGTGATGGAACTACTGTTATCAACGCTGGTGGGGCACCCGCTGCTCCAGCAGCCGCTCCTGCCGCCCCAGCTCCAGACGCTGCACCAGCTGCTCCTGGAGTGGCCGCACCCGCAGGCCCACCAGCTGCAGGCGCAGCACCTGCAGCTCCACCAGCGGCTGCCGGCGAAACTCCAGCCCCTCTAGCACCCTTTGCCCCAGGTACTTTTGATAATACTAACTCACAACCTGGAGCTGCACCACTTCCAGCTGGAGAATCAGCTCCAGTCTTGGCACCATTCGCTCCCGGTACTGAAAACGCTAACCCTGCAGCACCCGCCCCCGGCGCAGAACAACCCCCTCCACCAGGAGGATTGATTTGCGTTCCAATTATGGTCAACGTCACTGACCCTGAGGATGCAACAAAAATGAAGGAAGTCCAGCAAATCGCATGCTATCCAGCTCCACCTCCACCAGCTGCAGATGCAGCAGCCGCTGCACCACCAGCCTCTGCACCACAACCAACCCCAGCTGCTGAACAGCCAGTACAACAACAACAGAATGCAGAAGTCAATGCAATACCGACTCAAAGAACATCAACCGCAGAGTTACCCATGAACTCAAAGATTCAACAGGCCTCCAGTGGAGCTGACTCCATCTTCGAAATATTTACATCTTCAATGTTTGCAGTCCTGATCGCCTACTGCATACATTAAACTACTCCCAGAGCATCTGCAGCGATAGTCTAGGTAAACTTTCGAATACAATCAGAAAATTCATGTTAACATAAATCTCGCCTGGCTTTTTCGCAAATGACTTTTTTTTTCAAGCATATTATTGACATTCGAGTAACTTGCACATTTTGTGATAATCGATCTTTAGTGGTCTAACTGCGTCACCCTCTCTATTTGCATTCAAATTTACCTCACACGGAGGTGCGGACTACTCTACCAAAAACCAACTTCTAACTGTGTGCCTTTAATATTTATTTAAAGAGAATTGTTGCTCTTTGTCACGAGTGAGGACGTCGTCGTTGTGTTTTCGAATATAGCTAATTTTTTTTTTTGTAATTATTTAAAAGGAAGAAAAATTTATTGTTAAAATTACCGTATGATTGTGAGTTTTCTTGGCTACGTCTGAGAGAACAGTAATTCCAAAAAGTCTAAACAACAGTTACATTGTACACATATACACGTGTAAAATAAAGATTGGACTAAAACTGGAAGAGAAAATGTTGTCTACTTAATCTGGTAATCAAACAAAGGAGTGGAGTGGTTTCGGATTTCTTCACCTCTGCAACCTGTACAAACACACGTGGCGTATGCTTGCGAAGGTTTCTCTTTCTTGCAAATTAAATTCGGTTAGATGAAACTCAAGTCTTCTAGGTAATCTGACGTCAACTTGTTAGTACGAGTGTCTGAATTGAACGAGATGGAATATGACTGAAAAAAATATACTTGGCACTGTGATGACATTTCGCATGAGCATGTACAGTCTAAGTTAGATTGCATCTAATCAACACATCGGAGAGGATGAATTTGGCAACAGATTGAAGGAAAAATTCATGTGTCCAGTAGCCTTGAGGCAAACTACGAATGTGTGTGGAAAGCATTAGATTCAGGAACACACGCTTTTATCATTTTTATTGGTTTGCGTTTAAGATTTGTTTGTGGTGATGAATAGGCTTACTACCTCGCTCATTCGGAGTGTTTTTTACATTACGTGTTTTATTATCTCCATCCCTTCACTTAATGCAAAAACATTTTCTGAGAAAAGACAAATGTATTGAGTCTCAATCGTTGGTTAAACTTTTTTCCGATAAGGACGCTGAAGTATGTTGTGTGGGTAGTTTGTGTTCGGTATGTTTTTATTGGGAAGGCCAATTTTAGAGTTAAAAGTGTTACGTTTTCTTTCGCTTAAAGCAGAAAACATAAATTCAACATTCGAAGCAAGCTAAGGTAAATACGCTACCAGTGAATCACGCCAGTTTGGGGTTTAAAAACCGACTTTAAACATTTAGAATGAAATCAAATAAAGTCGAGTGGTGTATAGAAAAATGTTGGTTGAAAATACTGCCTTTAGAATCGACAGGCGTTGATGATGGTGACCTTTAATTAGACAGATTCTATTACAGATTAAGAGGCTGCGGGGACGAATTTGCATTGCTTGGTCTTCTAGTCCAAAATCACGCTAGGAAATGAATTTGAAAATGCAGATATTTTCAAGCTGGGCAGCAGATAGAAGTGTTAGGGATTTAAAAAAAAAATGCTACTTGTACTAAGCCTGGTTTATATACACAAACCCTGTGCACATGTTTCAATGTTAAGAAGACCGCTGTTTTTTCATCCCCGTTCGCCGGATTCTCCCGGTTTTCCGACTCTATTTAAGATCCTATAAAACAAATTACGGCGCTAAATGACGGGGAGAACAGAGCGGAACTATTGTTGGTATTTTCTATCAGTCTCCTTCAGACGAATTGGAAATTTAAAACCATAACCGACTCTCACAGCAGATTTTAAACGGAACCTAAACTCAAAACGCCTATCAGCAGTGCCCTTCAATGTGCACATCTGCTAATAATAATAATTAAATGGCAAACAATGGACCATGGCCTAGATTCTTCCGAAACTCGCGTTGTTCGTGCTATTTTTCTCTCACGAGTAGAGGTACTGCTTTTGTCGACTCCGAACGGCGAAATTTCAGAAGCTTTTCATAGACAATTTCAACTCTTTCAACATGGGGTCTTCAAGTCGAAAATCGAACCTTCGGCGTGTGAGTCGATGCACTTTCTACAACACCCGGTCTACTGAAGCAGCTAATTGATTTTGTATATAATTAAACAATTCATATTCAACATCGCAAACTGAAATCGTTGAAAAAAACCATCAAACAAACTGAAATTTCAAGTTTTTCTTACGCAGCTGTAGCCATATTTTTTATTTTTCTAAGCCGAATTTTTAATTCATTTTACGGTTGAAATTTTCACACGAAATATTGTCTACGAAAGGGCATCCAGTCAATCAAAAACTTTTTTTGTTCAGACTGAGATGGGTTTCTAAACTGATGCTCTCCCATATTCACATATACCGATTGGGCGTTATCAAATTGATATTTGACCTTAAGCCTGAAATAGAGCTTAATGCGAAATATAATTCTCCTATTTGTGATTTCTTATCTGTTTACGTTTAGCCAGAAAATCAAATGAAAACCATACGTCTCGTCTTTCAATTCGCGAAATGCGTTCAATGGATTTCCCCTTTTAAAGCGATTTGTGCTATCAAAGATCAACATATATGGAATTCGCTGAAATTAAAACAACAAATCAAATAGGCGATCACGAAATTCATAAAAAACCGGTTGCCGGTTATCGTTGATTCAATAGCAAGTGAGCAGATCATCTGAATTAAATTAACGTTTCGTTGGAATGGGAACGTATACGTTTAATATAATCGTAAGTGTGCTAACTAAGCTTAGACGACCTCTCCAAAAACACACTCTCTCGCATACATAGCAGATGTTGATGTTCACATAAAAGTCAATGGCGCATGTGAGACTCACTCTGTGAAGTTATTTCCCCTAAATGTGACAGGCTAATGTTCAGTCATTTTGCTTGCAAAAATCACACTTTGTCAAACGTAGTTGCTAAACAATCATAATAAACAGTAAACACACATAACACTGTGGTTACGTCAGGAAAAATAGAGCAAGTGTGAATGTCGAAAATGTGTATGAGAACAGACTCCCCAACGTTTCTAATCTGGTTCAATGGATCACATATCGATCTACACCTGAAGTTAAGAGCATGCCGAGGTGGAGGTAATTCAATGCAGAATGTTATTCCATCGGCACGTAAGCTATGAATTTTAATATATTCAATTCAATTCAAGTCATTGTAAAAGAACCTGTTTTCAATTTGGAATTCCTAACTTTGCTGCGCAAATGCAGAGTTCTGATCGCCATAACTCAAGGACGTAGAAAACCAATTGCAGTAAAAAAGCAGTTTAACGTACTTCGTCGTACTCAAATCAATTTCAGTTTTAAAGCACAATCTCGACAAACCTCTCCCCATCACTCTTCATTTCAACTCGCATCTCTCTATTGAGATTTCCGGTTTCGAGAAGAATCACTTCGAATTTTTTTTTTGTATTCATATCGGTCCAAAACTAATCACGTTAATCAAGAACGAAAACAAAATCCAGTGTCAACAAGCACAAGTGAAGCTTCTCCCTTGACTTGGTCGCTGAACAAACCATCACACGAGTGAAGGTGCCTGATAGAGGGTCACTTACACGGATAGCCCAATGGAAGCAGTTTGTGAATACCAAATTGGATGGTGTATCACTTCACGTTGTCATCGGTAAGTGACGAAAATAAAAACAACATTCAACAACTATTGTCATTGGTGTGTGGCATTGTTTTGTGGCGTTTGATGGTGTGTTTGTTTGAGTTGGAGGCGGTATCGTTGTCAAACTGAGGAGATAATTTCAATAATTTTTATTGAAAAAAAAAAAAAAAAAACTTTCCTCTGTCTGCGCATACTGTGTACGAACGCCATCACTATAAACCGGTTGTGATAGGACACTATTTATAGAGCGACACAACTTAACTACAATTGAATTTGTTGGATGGGCTTCTGTGGGGAATTAAATGGATTTTTCACATTCTGCCTTTTTTTTTTGTTGGGAGAGACACGAACAGTTGAATGAATAGTTGTGTTTATTCTGTCGAAATGGATAACAAAAGAATGTCTCTTCAACACAACACCTTCTTAGCAGATTTCTTTTTTTTTAAGCAGCTTACACTCTACAATCAAGCAAGTGAGCAAACAAAAGAAAAACAGAAAAAAAAACTCGCCGAAAAATTCGCTTGCAAAATAATACCAATACAAAAAAAGAAACAGTTAAAATTTCGTAAATCATAATTTATATCAATGTTTTGGAGAATAGATATAATAGTATGTAATACGTTTTAGACTTACATCCACGTATAGAGCAAACCCCACGATGTGGAAACCTTTTTTCAATCAAATCTGATTTTTCAATGAACAATTGTTCGCCTAAAGTTCACCCTCTCTTTCTCTCTCTCTCCCTCCCTCTTTCGGTTTAAAACTCACACGCGATCAAACAAATACGTACTTTTTTTTGTGTTTTGTTTATAATTTAATGAAATAAGATAACGAAAAGATTTACTCACCAAATGAAAGTCTAATGGTTTGTTAATGGCGATAGGAGCTTCCATTTTTAACCGATTTTTCTATTCAATTAATACCGTGTACTTCTCAGAAAAGCTATTTTTTTTTTGTTTTTTGATTTTGTTAACTTATATTTTTTGTTGTTTTGTTTTATTATATACGTACCAAAGAACACGTAAAGTTGTCCACAAAAATGCATAACATTTCGATTTATATAATTGGTTAGAAATAAGCGTCATGTGAGGTGACTATTTGTATACATACATAACAAACGTCTATCGGAAGATCGCTTCATGAGGTGATTTCGTTCTTTCGTATACGTACCAAAAAAACCAATGTCTATAAGCGCGGGAAGAAACGCCAACAAGAATGGTAAAATTTGTGTGTTTCCGCTCGCTGCAGAAAAGACTTAATTTCTATGGATATCTTTTCTTTTCAATGTAAAATGTTGTTAAATTATCAATCAATCAAAGGAACAAATACATATTCATTGCCAAATTTGTTTCACCTAATGGCCTGCTATTTGATTTATACTTGACGGACAACTTTGGGTGCACTTTGAGGGGGATGTGTGTTCGAATGTTATTTTTGCCGGTCAAGAAACTTGATACCATCAGGCTTTATTTTCTGAATTTTTTGAAGTGATTACTCGAGAAGGTGGTCGCCGTGGCGCAGTGGTAAGTGCATCGACTGCGGCGCAGAAAGTCTGGGTTCGATTCCCGGACGGGACACCTAGCATTTTTTTCACGGCACCACCTCTTTCGAGTTGCTGACAACACTCAAAGAGTATTAATTGTCTATGGAAAGCTTCTCAAGTCTCGCCGTTCGGAATCGGCAAAAAACTGTAGGTCCCTTCTACTCGTGAAGAACAATAGCATGCACAATACGAGTAGTTGTTGTAGAAGCTAGGCCCTGGTCCGTTATGGGCTGTAGTGCCACTCAATTATTATTATTACTTGAGAAGGAGCTTATTGCTAAGTCAAGGCATGTGCGATGCACTCATAAAAGTTTCCAAATGTAGACCCAAATCTGTTTCCTTAGTGTATAGCTTTTGAAATGACGTCATTTCCCATCAACATGTTCTGTTGAACAGAAAAAAACTCTAGGAAATGTCCGTGTAAATTGAAAGTCAATCAGAAGATTGAATAATGACGTGCTAGAATCATAAATAACAGGCATCATTTTAAACAAGAAAAACTGAACATGCAACAACAAATTTTAGCAATGAATATCAATCAACAAGATAACTTTAGGCCCGTTTTAACTTTTAATGACAACATTTTACATTTTAAGTGACTTACCAAATGAAGCCAACTTTGAATACTAACGGTAGATGCGCAGACAAAAGCGAAACACCATAACCACCAACCATCGGGTTAGACAACGTAGGAGATCATCTCAAAAAGAATTATGGAAGAAAAATTATAATTTTGACGCTGTTTCGATTGATTTGTGTTTTTTTTTTTTTTGTTTGTTTGTTTCTCTAATAACATTCAGTCTGTTTTGAAAAATAAAATGGTTTGTTTTTATATCTTATACGTACGTTATGGGCGAGAAGAAATTTCATTTCTCTTTAGATTCGAATTCCTGATCATTCTGTGCTGCCTGCTAAGAGGGGTTCGATTCAACAAATAATAATTAAGTTGGATTTGGTTTGTTTTCATTTACTTACAATTTTCCTGGTTCAATACACAATACAGGGGAAGAAGTTAGAGAGTCGGAACGCTTTTAATTTTTTTGTCATTGGTTTTGGATTCTTACATACATGTTTAGTCCCGCAACTCAACACAGGAATGTACATATGTATATCAGAACTGTACGTTGATTTATGATTTGTTTTTTGTTGTATTTTTTTAATTTTGGAATAAAATTAGTAGAAATGGAATTAGGAAGAAAGAAAACAAATGAATCAAATATGCCTGATCAACAACTCACGGATTTTTACACACGCTTCCTTGTTGCGGTCAAATACATACAAAATCAGTGTCCTATTGCATATAAAGTGCATGGCCAAAGTGTTAAGAAATCTCAAACAACCAGGCAGTTCTACGTTCTCCCTGCAGCAGCAGTTTAAGTGCTAAGATTTTGGTTTGTGAACTTGAAAGTGGACAGGTTTTGTTTTTTTTTTTGTCTATTTGTTTAAAATGGAATTCAAATAAATGTTTGCAAGTAGTATACATACAATTCGAAGCGCTTAGCTATTTGAATTGATAATTCTTTCTATTTTCTGAAAAGTACATCGAATAAAAAAATCAACAAAAAGAAAATTAATTGTAAGTTTCGTGATGGTTGCTTAACGAAGTTGTTTTTGTTTTTTTTTTCTATTTTCAATTTAAGTAAAAAAAAAATATATCCTATATATGCATTTATCCTGTAAGGTGTGTATTTGTGAAATTTGAATGATATGGATTGACTTACCGTTGAGGCGAGAATATCATGAGGGCAACATCCCAAAAGGAAACTCTTACATACTTTTGGATCGGAAAACTTCAAATTACGTCCAGCTTCACCTGAAAATAAAGAAGATTGCGGGTGTTCATAACTTTTCTACTGATAGCAAAGCAACAGTCAGTCTTTTGTTGATTTTAGGAGGATCTTTCTCATTTCTATGGAAAAATATGCATCAGCAACAGTTTAGTTTGCATTTCTCAATAAATCTGTTTCGACATACTGTACACATCATTGGTAACGTAGGTAATTTTATAAAATTCATGCAATGTGATGAACTTGAAAATCACAACATATACGAAACATATGTATACGTGTGTAAAAATATAGGCATTCGCATGTTCTTGGATGCATGCATTCGCACCAAGCAAAATTTCCATCGTAATTCACTGACAAATACATTTCCACATAGCCACAAGCGATAGCTATAAAATATGCAGCAAGCTATTGAAAATTATCACTCTATTATTGATACTTACCATTTCTTGCAGTCCCCATTAACTGGTCGAGCATTGCTCGCATTTGATCCGTTGCAGTCATTTTAGCAATTTTCTTAGTTATCTGTTGGTTGTTTTGCCTGGAGACAAGCGATCACAAAATATATTTAAACACGATAGACGTATTTTATTTTCTTTTCTCTGAGGTATCTCAATGAACAATGCTTGAAATTTGCCTTCTCCAGATTTTCACTTCCACTCAAAGCCTAGTTGCAGTGCTTTTATCAAGTTAATGTATTCAGAAACATACACTTCTTGCACTGAAAATGCAATATTTTAATACTACGTTTATTTGTTTTCACTATAAACTATTTTATTTTCAAAATTCAATTTGCACAAGGTAAACGTAATGCCCACTCCTCACAATCAGTTTTAGATAGAAATATGATACTTCATGTGTAGGCGAGATAGATATATTGTCACAATTGTTGTTAATGCAAATGGATGTGTTCGTTGAGTTGTCTTCGAATGGGCATCACTGTCTAATGAATCCATTTGGCATAAGTTGGGTGTTTGTGTGAATGTTTTAAGCATTCCTAGAAATTTTCTTATAATTCGGATTATTTAAATTATAATATTTGTACATAACTACATTTATTGTATTGTAATACAATTACAATTATAGTTATACAATTAATTTGTGTTTTATAAAAAATATTTAATTCTGTTGCAAAAATGTGCTTATTGGCATCACTGACTGCAACTGTCACTTAAGATTTTTCTTATATTTTGCACGCAGGTAGTGTCTATCGAAATGAGTAATTTAGTGAAAAAATCGACAGAAGACAACATAAAATCACCACAAGGAAATGTGCCCGAAAAGCCCATCAACAATAACATAAAAGAGAAATTAAATCTTCACGTGAAACGTCGAATACAAGAATCTGCATCCGATACATCACTGAACAATAATAATAACAACACCAACAACAAAAACACCCACGAAGTAAAGGTTCGTAAACAGTACACAAAACGAACAGAAAAACCCAATAACACAACCATTGGTCGTCGCACCAAACGGGCGAAACTAAAGCAAACAACACCTCCATCGTCGAGTACAGTGAGTAGAAAGGATAACGATGGCGTTGGTTCTGTAACTTCAGCCGCGCCGATTACCAGTGCCGGGGACGACGAAGGAAGTCGTGATGGAAATTCGCAAAATCCAGATTTACATTCGCCCAAGGAAAAGGAGAGATGCCCAGATCTGTTGGGTCTGGTTTTGAATGCAAAGAAAAGATCACTGTTTCAGAATCCGGAAGTTGTGAAGTTTCTACAAAACATAATGGACGTACTCCGGCAATAGTTTGTAACTGTTAATTTTATTTTTTAAAAAGTGTACGACAACTCACGAAAACAGTTAAGAAATGAAATTGAAAATACTTCCGAAATTCTTCATCAGCAAGAGCACGTGTATGAATTAATATGTTTTTTTTTTTTAAATAAAGTGTAAATAAGCAAATCAAACACGTCATTCAAGTGGTCAGACCCTCGTTCTTCAATATCTCACTCATATCGAACTGCAATAACACAATCAGGTACGATGTCGCTGCGCTGACAGTCTGTAAAGAGAGGAAGGTAAATCGTGCATGCATAGTTCATGGGGAGACGTTTCCGACGTACCGAAAAGATGAATGTGTAGTCCAAAGCAAACATTCCAATGCCGTTAAACTGAAAATATCCCTCCCAGTGAAGGAACTGCAGGGTGAAGGATTTCATTTTATTGTAGAATATGTCGTTGCCCATCATGAACGGCGGCTTCTTCTGCATAATCTCGTGGACAATCATTGCGGATTGTCTCGAGTATCCATTCGCATTGCAGCACAGTCTTAGGATCAAGTAGGCCACAACCATAGTGATCAAACTCCAGATGACGTAGATGTGTGCGACATAATCCAGCAG
This sequence comes from Eristalinus sepulchralis, assembly GCA_944738645.1. Lineage (NCBI taxonomy): Eukaryota > Metazoa > Arthropoda > Insecta > Diptera > Syrphidae > Eristalinus > Eristalinus sepulchralis. The sequence goes on along the minus strand of OX122885.1, from coordinate 4,731,959 downwards.
AGCACTGCGTCCGCCCGCGATGAAGATAACTTTCGTCTCCAAGAATATACCAAAAATGCTGGTGACGAAACACACTGCCATGTACGGGACTACCTGGGGCGCATACTCATGATTGGTCAACATGCTTAGATTGAGTATCTTATCATGCAACTGAAACAAATCCGCTAAGCACTCTTCTGATGTTTTGCTGTGAATGGGCGGGGAATGTAGTTAAACCGGAGATGTAAGCAAATTGAGAACAAACCATTCAATGTCTGGCAACTCAGTGACGTTCCCAAACTCCTCTTCACTCTCGCTGCTATCTTCATCGTCAGATTCGTGCGGTTGCTTCTTGAGGTCAGACTTTCCATTCGGAAATTGCAGTTGCTTGGCTTTCTTTGCGGGAATCTCCGATTCAATATCAAAGACTTGAATCGGCACACTCTTCCGGGCGCATTCCCGATTCAATGTGTCCAGGAGGAAATTCAACTTGTTGAAGCGTTCCGAAATCATTGTCACCAAGTAGACAAATTGCGCCTGAACTATGCTGCTTGCCACAAAGGGGAATGTTATCGTCATTGAACTCAAAATGAATAGACTGCCGAAGTAACTGTTAAAACGAATGAATTTAAATGAAGAAGCGAATCTACATATGAGTCTGTAGGACATACTCCATGAGAAATTGAAAATCGTAGTATATGGCGTACAGGAATCCCGCAATTAAAGCCGTTATCACAAACGATTTGAAGAAATTTATGGTTTTTCGTTTGACCTTAACATTTCGTTGGCATTTCTTTAAGACCTCGTCGATTTCTTCTAGCCGACTGTAGAATTCTGGAAAAAAGTATTTTCCGCGTAGCAGGGCCAACACAAAGTCAATGACATAAACGAAGACTCCCAAGTGAATGAAGAGAGTATTGCCAAGGTTGCATATGCTGTTGCAGCTCTTCAGCTTCTTCACTGAGTACACATCAAAGGTTGCCATTAGATAAGAGAATATGTAGATACATGGTATAATGAGCATCAATATGAAATCGTGGATAAAGGGTTTTCGCTTGGTATGATTGAACGGAATCAACCCGAAAATCTAGAAGAGAAATTCATCAGAACGTGATTGTCCACCAAACGATCGATAAGCAATTTTTAAATCGAGGACAACTCACCTGCGAAATGATGAGCAATCCAATTTGCATTTTGAAATAATTAAAATATCGTATATGTTCTTCTACAACTTTCTTTGGGACCTTAAATGTGTTACGACTACTTTGTATCCAAGGCTCAACGTTATATGAGAATGCTTATTGATTTCCAAACGCATATTAACCTACTCAATATCTGAAAGCATTTAATATTCAAATGCAACTTAGGGTTGATTAGTTAATTGTGATATTGCCAATTAAGTAAATTAAAAAACATACCCCCTTGGTTTGGGGTTAATCGTTTCAAACACGTGGAACTTGTTGTACACAGCGGTAAGGGATAATTCAACAGGTTATTAATCCCCTACTGATGATATTCAATCATAAGTCATGCGTATTGAAGAGGTGCATTCGTTCATGTGTGTCTACCTAAAGTGATTCAAAATATGGGCAAATATTCGGATTTTCTCGTCTTTCATTTATTAATGCGAGCAGCTGAAAATGATTGTAATAAATTAAAAGAAGTGGTGATTTATTTTCTATTTTATTAAGTACTTGGTATAATAAAGAAGACTTGGCATCACTGCGACAAGATGATTTGCTTGACATTTTGACGGTAGAAGCTGCATCAGAGATGAAGTTTTGTCGAGGGGTTGTGGATTTTTAACCTTTTTTCTTTTAAAATCCATTTCCCCATAAAAAAATGTTAAACTTGAGCCGTAAAGTGACACATATTAATTTATTTTACACACTTACTTTCGGAAAAAAGCTGAAGAGTAAATGGTCACATGCATTTTGGTTATGTGGTCATCTAGACATTCAGATTTCTTGAAACTATTTGTTTGACAAACGTGCTTCATCCGTTTAAATGCAAGTGTGAACGCTCATATTACGAGTCGGCAGACATGTTCGTTGATAGACAGTCAATTTCACTTCTTCGGTTTCCTGTTCAAGGAAGGAATGAACATATGATTGTCTTACATACAAGTTCTGTTTCTATTCTGATTGGTATTTCATTGAGTGAGTCGATAATGAATATGACACTACATGAAAGGAGAAAATAAATACGTCCAACTATCTGAATATTTGCGTTTTCTAGCCTTATTTCCTGCAAGCAATAAGCTCATATACTCTCAGAAATGACCCCTTTTAAGTACGTAACAGGTGTGTACACTCGACTTCAACTCGCCGTCAAGCAAATCGCTTCAACAAATCTGCACGTCTTAACGGCTCATAACGAATGGAAGCAGCAAGTGAAAAAGAGCATGTACAAGAGCAATGTATGAAAGGCGCACATCTGTCGATCTATCTGTCATCCCTGCTCAGTGCTGAGCATTGTGCCGCATTTTTCTTTTTTTTGAAATTCAAGTGTAACAAAATTCCTCTCGGTAGCGATTGATGTTTGCAAAATAGGAAAATAACACGCGCATTACTCTAGTGGACTTACACTGCTCTTGAAAATTCTTAAAATTAGCCCAAACGTAGGTTTTTGCGGACGATTTTAAGCATTTTCTGGTGTTCACCTTTCACTTTGCTGCCACAGTGTCGAATCAATACACGTGTTTTGTGTACTGCTTCCTCAAAAACTTTCAACTCCACGCATATCCCATTGGCTCTGGTGCAAAAACTCACTGGCAAAACCGATACACGACATTATGACGGAAAATCAATTAAACAAAACATCGGATATGAAGTACATCCTGATCACTGGTGGTGTGATTAGTGGAGTTGGCAAAGGTGTTATAGCGAGTTCATTTGGAACACTATTAAAATCATGCGGACTTGACGTGACATCGATTAAGATTGACCCATATATCAACATTGATGCAGGGACATTTTCACCTTATGAACATGGTAAGTCTAGTATACGGCCAACCTGTCAGAATGTGTATTTGATATTTTCGCCTGCATTGAGATTATATTCCAAGCGATGCAAATTCTTAAAGTATGGTGTATCAAAACAAAAGAACTCTCATTACCACGTGGTTCCGTTATCAATATTTAAGAGAGCTTTCAGTTTCCATTCACTCAAACCACAAAACATTGATAGCTTGTTGAATGTACTCAATCAACACAACAGTGCTGATAAATTATACACGCATTGACTCATCGTGTGTGAAAAATGCGGTAGCAAATATCTAGAAGCCATGTCATTGATCTAGACCTACAGTGTATAATATTTGGCAACCTACACTCATGTACATATGTGCGCTTTAGTTTCGTTACTAAATTTTATACGTTTTCGTCGCCCATTAAGAAGTTAAATTGTTTACATGGCGATGCATTTTGCCAGATTTGTTGCGCAAATTGCATTAGTTATGGCGGTATGCTATTGCGTCTTTTAGAAATTCACTAGCAGCGTGTTGTTGTTCCTTTTTCACTCTGTTGGCGCCAGAGCCAATTGTTGAATACTTGCATGTAAGCTATAAACGTACAGCTATACATATAAAGCAAGCGTACCGGTAAAATTAGATCATGGTCGCTGTATTTGCCAGCCTTAGTGGGGAATTCAAACATACTTCCATGAGATATTTCAAAATCCTTATTTAAGAATGAAATTTGAAAAAATGCTTGCAGCTTTAAGAGATGATAAACAATTCACTGTAATTTTCCAGGTGAAGTCTACGTGTTAGATGACGGTGGAGAAGTGGATCTTGATTTGGGAAACTATGAGAGGTTTCTGGATATAACATTGCACAGCGACAACAACATAACCACAGGAAAGATCTACAAGTTGGTCATTGAAAAGGAACGAAGCGGAGAGTATCTTGGGAAAACAGTTCAAGGTACGTACATTTATGTCCATTCAATAAAATCTCCATGTGCTACAATTCTTTTTTTGTCTGCAGTTGTTCCTCACATAACGGATGCCATTCAAGAATGGGTTGAACGCGTGGCTCACACTCCAGTTCGCGGTTCAAACATGCCACAGGTGTGCATAGTTGAACTGGGCGGAACAATTGGTGACATCGAAGGAATGCCATTTGTGGAAGCCTTTCGACAGTTTCAGTTCCGAGTCAAACGTGAGAATTTCTGCTGTGCTCATGTATCCTTGGTGCCATCACCACGTGCAACGGGGGAACCCAAAACCAAGCCCACCCAGAGTTCAGTACGAGAGTTGCGTGGGCTTGGCTTGAGTCCAGATTTTATCGTCTGCAGATCGGAGAAACCTATAGGCTCAGAGGTGAAGGAGAAAATTAGTAATTTCTGTCATGTTGCCCCAGGTCAGGTGATATGTATTCACGATTTAAGTTCCATATACCATGTTCCACTGCTGATGGAACAGAATGGGGTGGTCGAGTTCCTGAAGGAGCGCCTAAAATTAAACATTCCCAAACCCACAATGGAGAAGTAAGTAATTGTAACCTTTGTACGGTCCGAACAGGGCTAACTCTTGCTTTTCCCCATGCAGATGTCTTCAGCAGTGGAAGGACTTAGCAAGACGCAGTGAAAGTCTTCATAAGGAAGTCTTTATCGCAGTGGTTGGAAAGTACACTCGATTTGAGGACTCCTACGCTTCTGTGTCGAAGTCCCTACAGCATGCCTCGTTAGCTGCTGGCTACAAATTGAATCTCGTTTTCATCGAGGCGTGTCACCTTGAGGAGCAAACTCGAGAACAGTCGCCTGCTCTCTACCATGAGGCTTGGCAACAGCTTTGCGGCAGTAAGGGTGTCGTAGTACCGGGTGGTTTCGGAAGTCGTGGCATAGACGGCAAAATAGTCGCGTGCAGGTGGTGTCGAGAGAACAAAATACCGTTTCTCGGGATATGTCTAGGTCTGCAGGCAGCCGTTATAGAATTCTCCCGAAACGTGCTGAATTTAAAAGACGCCAACACGACAGAAGTCTGCCCGGACACAACCAATCCAGTGGTCATTGATATGCCAGAGCATAATACAGGACAAATGGGCGGAACGATGCGCCTGGGAAAACGTACAACGCTCTTCTCAACGGAACGCAAGAGCATCATAAAGCGATTGTATGGAAACGTGCAGAAAATTGAAGAGCGACACCGACACCGCTACGAAGTGAACCCCCAGTATGTGCCAGAGTTAGAGAAACACGGAATGTTATTCGTTGGCACCGACACCGAGAAAACACGTATGGAAGTAATGGAATTGACGGACCATCCGTACTACATAGCAACCCAATATCATCCGGAGTACTTGTCGCGACCACTTAAGCCAAGTCCTCCGTTCTTGGGACTCATTTTAGCTTCCGTTGGTAAATTGAATAGTTACATAGCACGTGGGTGTCGATTGTCACCGCGTCAAATGTCCGACGCCAGCTCTGACGAAGATGAACTGAACATGATGAAGACAATTAATCTAAACGGAGGCAGTAAGTTGTCACCAAAGCGGCCATCTAGCAAGCAAATTTCAACACACAGTCAAACGACAAACGGCATTACCAATGGTACAGGGGATGCATCAAAAGACACCGAATCCGATTAGACGATAAGAACAAGAATACACATATTATGTCACATGTATTAAAGTTTGGTTTTAGGTTAACTCAATTCTCCTTAAATTCCCTGCAGAATATTGAAACATTGCATCAGCTCTCTAGCCCAAAACTAATCAGTGAAAGTGGATGAAGATCTTTGATAATTGGCCTTCCCCTAGCTATAATCTAGCAACTGAATGCAATGAAATTATCAAATAATTATTCGAAGTGAAACTAGTTTTAGGAACTGCCAATAAGCGTCGTATTAGTTTTGTGCGATTATTTTTTATTATATACATATTTTGTAAGTAGGGTAGGTGATGTGAACAGAAATTTAGACTAGAATAAAAAGTGTAAGTGAGATTTCTGTTTGTTAAGCACAGTGAGAGCGTTATTCTGTTTCGAATAATAAGATAGGTATTTCAATCAATTCAATTGTTGTTTTATTTTTCAAATTTTTTCTGACCTTGTTGGGATGCTTTTTCAAAAAATATGGGTCAGTAGGTATGCTTCATCAGTAAATGAGATACTCTCAAAGACGTTAAAAGACGAATAGTCATTAAACGAAAAAACACGAAGTTCCAAGCTTCAGAAACATTGTTCAATTCTAGCAAATTCTCCTCGAAGTAGCTAGTGGGCATCTATGAAAGGAAATGAATCTGGAAACAAACGTGTGCAATAGGAAGGATTACATTGCCTATCACACATTGTCCCGAAGAAATTGTTCGCGACGAGAAGGGGATTGCAACCGATGGTGACTCCTTTACTCCTCTCTCGTCCCAATCTTATTGTATGGGGCAGAAGCGTGGTGGAAAGCCTTTAACAAGAAAACCTGTACAGTTTTGTGAATCCGGGAGCAGACTTAGACTTCCCCTACAAAATTCATGATTTTTCTGTGCAAGCGTAGTAGAGGTCAGCTACTCACTTGAGCATCTCTGATCAGCCGTTTCTGCCCAAAATTCACAGATATTGTAAAAACATGCGTGAATAGTAAAATGAAGATTAAACCTTTAGCTCAGCTTACGAAATGGAGGTTCAACGAAAACACACAAAAAACAAAAAAAGTTTCCATAGGGTAATCTTAATATTTTCTGTTTTGAGAAAAGGATCTTTGACATTTATCTGTGAAAGAAAATATCAGTTAATAAATACTCACCACGATTTCGGTGGCATACGTCTATCCAATGGTCCATATTTCTCTCTGAGAAATAATTGAACTTTAATGTCTTTAATGTGCTGAATTATCAAATCCTTTAGCTCTTGAACTATTCTGGTCTTACTGACGTACACTTTTTCTTTCAAATATCTCACAAAAAATCAGTCCAATGGTTTCGAATCACATGATCATGGCGGTCAATTAAAATCGCCGCGACGTAAGATAAAACAGACATTGAATATCTCTAGCAAGAGTCATCCTTTCGTTGGCTGCGTGAAATATGGCACGCTCTGATGGAAGCACATCCTCAATTTCTGAAAACTAGAAGTCCGTTTATACCTCGCGATAACACCATTCACGGTAACTGCTCGAATGACCTCATTTTCGAAGAAACTCGGCCCGGTGGCCACTGCCCACCGCATCAAACAGTTCTTCTCTGTGGATTTATTGGCTTTTTAACAATCACTCATGGATTCCTGCTTGCCCCAGTTGGGCAATTCTTCCCGTTAACAAATGAATTTATTCGATGCACTCTACATGGTATAGTAATCCTTAGTGTTGTATCCGAAGCCCATAATGCTCGTATGACATTTAGCCGGAGCTTCACACAACACGCCTTTCATCGCAGCACGATATATCTGCCAGTCATCACTTATACTTTTTTTTGCTGTTCGTTAAGACCTAAAAAACCTTCTTGGACGTGAATTTCATTCCTTCTTCTTCAACAACAACATGCCATTCCAGCTAGCACGATCCTTCACTAGCTGCCTCTAGTTGCGCACTCCAAGTTGGCTGAGGTCCTTTTCCACTTGTGTGCGCCACCTTAGCCTAGGCAGTCTTCTGTTACGTTTTCCCGATGGCTGAGAGTCGAAGACTTTTCGGGGCGGAGCAGTGGTGTCCATACGCTCTACACGGCCTAGTCTTCTTCAGCGATGTATACAAAGACGCTTGACAATGCGCAAGCTGCCTTACAGCAGCAGTTCGTCGTTGAATCTTCTCCTCCAGACGCCATCAACGGAAACAGACTTTTCTCTCAAAAAGACTGAGGGCTTCCTCATCCGCCAAGTTTCCGCGCTGTGAAGGAGGACTTGGATAATCAAGCTGTTATACAAGGCCAGCTTAGTCTTTCGAGAGGGGGATCTATAACTCAATTGCCTCTTGAACCCAAAGAACCAGCGACTGGCAAAAGCGATTCTACGTTAGATTTCGGTACTGCCGTCGTTGTCCCTATTTACCGCGAAGCCGAAGTTTCTGCTGCCTAGTGTGACGCCCTGTTCGAGACGTCGGTATGGTGTGTCCATCCTTGGTGACAGCATACATCGTTTTAGCTTCATTTACCACCAGTCCCATTTTAACCGCTACCGCTTCAATAGCAACAAACACCTCATTGTCAACTTGCTTAGTTCGCTTTAAAATCTATTCTTGTGAATAACCATCTTATACTGTTGGCAAACAATGCCAACTAAAGATGATCTTGTAATAGAAGGAGTCTGATAATTCTTAGAGAAGTCAATAGAATAGTAGATCTGTTCGAACACGGTACGCTTTTCAAAGGAGTGGGTGAAAATCATACGAAACTAGATAAACACATCGGTAATACAAAGAAATTAACCTTAATTGACGGGAACTGGAAAAACCCAGGAGACAATAGTATAGGGAGGATATTGCTTGCTCTCGAAGAGCTTTCTCTTCTGCCAGAAACTGCAAAAATTCCATAAAAAAATCTTTAACAACGGTCCTCAATGGATTTCAGTAAATAACGCGTTCATCTCAGCCTCCAGGAGTGGACATCCCTCCTATCGTTGTTCAAATTGAGTGTTACTTAAATTCTGCAGCTTAAATTTTACAGCATCGCGCGCCGCTTCTACTCACACTTTTCATTTAGATACTGTATCCTTCCACCCCATCCCATATATTCACAGTACTTTTGTTCGTACAAGATGCAAAAATGAATGAGTATGTTCAGGATCTTTAATTGATTAGCAACAAGTTGGTCATGTTTCATGTTATTTGAAAATCAATTACATCGCACCTAATTAGGTTAACACTGACATTCTTGACACTTTTTCTAATTGGCGCTCTTTATCGCATTTCCGCTTGAACACGCGCCGCGTAAAATACAAAAAATAAGAAAGGGTGCAATGTCCCAACTGTGATTCTTATCATTGCAAAGGTCATAGCGCAGTTTTCTCGCATTTCACGGCAATGCTGTTACCACCCTTTCAAGGTTACGTGTGCGAGACTGATGTGCCCGTGTCATGCCGATGAGAAGTATGCATTATACAAGTACTTGTGCACGTGCATGCAACATTGTTTGAATAGATTACTTCATGACGCTTTTGAGGACTTAAAGGTGTACTTAAGGTTACAAATTGATAGTGATTGTAGAGCAGTGCATTTTAATCTAATAAACAGGATGAATGAAAACCACGTGGCTTGAAATATGTATTTTTATCAATAATGAAAATGGTCTATTTAAAATGAAAGGACGACAAAACGCAACTATGGAAAGTTTGGTAAGGTAAGCACCTGGCAGTTGTCACACTTGAGTGGAGTTGAATGCATTTGACTGCCTAACAAAATACTTAAAGCTAGATATATGTATAGCTATGTATAGAATCTAAATCTAGCTTCCTGACTCTTGACTACGAATTATGCCTTTCAGCCTCATCTAACTTTATTTCTTGGAATTCAAGGTTCCTTGTGTTCTTTTCCAAGAGAACTATGAACACAACTAAGATGCGTACTTCTAATTCGTCGCAATACACCTTAGAGACGAGTGCTTCTGCCAAGTAAAAGGGAGAATTTGGGGCACATGTCTAGTGGAAAGAAACTGCCTTATAAATGAAGACAAAGAACTGGGAAAGGCAGCAACTACTCTTGTTGTCGGTGTGCCTTATATTTGATGAGTAGAGGGGTTATTGATAATACTTGAGTGTTGAGTGGCACTACAGTCTACAAGGGGCCAGGGCCTAGCTTCTAATAACAACTACTCGTGTTGTTCTGTTCTCACTGGCGGAGGGGACCTACACTTTTTTTTGGCGACTCCGAACGGTGAGATTTGAGAAGTTTTTCATAGACAATCTTTGAGTGTTGTCAGCAACTTGAAAGAGGTGGTGCCGTGCGAAGTGTTTCATTCGGTAATCAAACCTGGGACCTTACCCACTACGCCACGGCGATCACGGGCTATTGCTACAGGCTATTCCTGCATTCCTTATAAGCATTAGTTTTGAGTGGTGTCAGTAACTAAAAAGAGATGTTGTTGTGAAATATGAGACCATTGGGGTGCGAACCAGGTGCAGCTTAATATCATTTTTCGTAAGGAAATATAATTCTGTAGTTGATAGCTACTTCAAGAAGAGATGTATTGAAGTTCGACATTAAATTTTTCAGGACTTAGTTAAATACACGCAATGTTATGCCGGCTTTAGCGTCTGGAACGTTGGCCTTGCCTTTATTAGTTAACGACTCGAATCAACTCCAGTGTCTAGTCATTTGATATTGATCCGATTGGTAAATACTCACCCTTAGCTGGACGCTTGAAATATGCATGCAAGTTTCGAGTTTCGCGTTCTTTTTATGACATGTTACACAGTCTTGTTGGACCAAAAATGCAGATATTTCCGCGCTGCCGACAGCTGACTATTGATGATCGTTCATCGATCGACTTTTAATCGCGGTTACGGGCAAATTCAATCAAGGATGTCCTCTTTTGTATTTGCCTGATTTATGCTATCTCTCTCCGGGGACACTTAACCGCTTATCGCTAAATCTTTTCCTGTAGGCATCATCAACACAAATGTGGTCAACGATCATACACAAACTTTTTTTTTCGAAGAGACAAAGTGCACATTCGATAGCGTCCATACCTCTGAGTCGCAGCAGCTGAACGGAGTTATGGAAGAAAGTGCCTTTTATGTAGACCTTGGAGACTACTCATCAAGTGTTTGAACACACGTTAAGAATAATAGTCTCTTGGCAGCAAATATCTTGTAGTGATCATTAAGACGGAGTTTGGATGAGTTTTCTTTTAACACTTTGCCATAAGAAATGACCAACCTTGGGAATTTTTCGACAGCAGGCATTGAGAACTTTGACAGTTTTTGAAGCAGATCAGTGGGGGGAAAACCATCTGTTAAGATTGCCTCTGCAAATTTTAACAACGCCACGATTTCCAAAAACCTTCACTTACGTACTGAATGAAAAAGAAATCATAATATTTCGCTTTTTTTCTATACAATATTAGTTTTTATTTTGTATATGTATGTATATGTATATGTATATGTAGCTATAATATATATCATTTCTATTTTATAATTACAAGATCAAAAAATATATATATGCATGTATAAGAAATTGTATCTTTTTTCGTTTTCCTCATATATTTCTTCTCTTTTTGACATATATTTCGTTTCATTTTGTATTTTGATTATTTTTCATCAATCAAACGTCCTACACATATCGTATATCGTAAAAGTTAAGTTTCGTACGTTGACATCATTTGTTTGTTTTGTATATTTAGCATAAGGACTTTCTTCTTATAAAATCTGCTTCTTTCATCTTCGTCTAAATATAACAAAATTGAGCTTAATAATGTTATTTATCATTCCTTAAGAGATTGTTTTACGTTAAGAAACTCAAAGAAAAAAACGTAAAACACAAATAAAATTTTATAAATTTTTAAAATCTATAAACGCACTTGCTTATACATGTAAGTAAAAGAAAACGACATTTCGTCTTCAATTTGTATCTTCTCTTATAAATTATTGTAGGAAAAAAGCTATTTCATGTTTATTATGATTTCTTATGGAAGATTATAGTTTATTTATGTGGCTTAATGTAGACTAAATTTAAGAAAAAAAAAAGAATATTTTTCATTGGAAAAAACATATTTTGCATGACAAACAAAACTTTACAATATTTTTTTTTCTCCATTACAGTAGAGGGAAATTGCTTGCGGAAGCTTTGAATTAAATTTTACATAAAATGTGCTGACACAAACTACGAACTAGGTACACTACTAATTCAAAATAAAAGAAAGAAAACTTAAAATCTAGAACCTATAAAGATACAGCTTAAAATATCAAAAATCAATGTGCTTAGCTACGGTATATCATTGTGTTTTTCTGGGTTCCAAGTTAAATTAGAAATGAAATAAACATAGAATATAAAATTAAAACAAACAAAACAAAATTTGCACAGATAAAAATTAAAAAAAAAAAATAAATTATAAGTTATAAAAAAATAAGTTGTTAAATTTTTGTTTTGCTTTTTCGTTTCCTTCAAATTTATAATTCGATTTTATGTACATTGTCATCGTATATATTTGAATTTCTATTTCAACCGAATGGAAGTCCTGGATTTCGTTTTTTTTTCTCATCATAGAAAAATGTTTGTACAAGAAAACTTAAAACAAAAGGGAAATATTAAATAAAAATAACAAATTTGAGGCTCGGAAATATGAATGTTAAATTTAATTAAATTAAGTGAGACACAAAGGCAAAAACAAAATATAATTAAAAACTTTCGTTAAGTAAAGCATTAAAGAAGAAAATCAAATAATTTAATTTAAGTTAGAAATGATTAGCATGCTTGCCATTTATAAAACAGCAAAGCAGTAAAAGTTAAAAATATCTTATTAATTTGGAGAACATTTTCATGCGTTTCCCTTGGCTGGGGGGCGGGGGGGAGGAAAGTTTCATCTGACGTCATAGGAAAATAAAGCGAGAAAATAAGCGATTTCTTTGAGATCTTGAATTTTGTTGACTACTTAATATTTCTGCCTAAGACATTGGACTTTATCCTGAGAAAGCAGATAAATTCATTTATTCACTGTAAATGAGCTGGAGCTAAATCGGAGCTCTGTTCTTTTTGACATGTCAGAACTTAGACGGTCACACACCAAGCATCGCCTGCGAATTGACGACAAGAGTCGGTGACGAGAGGCATGCAGTTTGACACCAAAGAAATCAGACAAAATACGTTCATTTAGTTTTGCAGAAAGGAACTTGCAAATAAACACGAAGAATGGCATAAAACAAAATGTTCATTGAATTGTTACTACTCAACTACTAAGAAGGGACTACAGTTTGACTATGAGGGCAGCATAAGTTTGTTAAACATTCCAATACAATTGTGTTTTTGTTGTTACTTCTATTCGTATACCATTTCTTCCCAAAAGAAAAAAACATTATTAAAACATAATGCGCTTAAAAATTGACTAAAAGCCTCTATTCAGCTCGACACAAGCTGAATTACTCATTCCCTCGCCAGACCTCGCGCACTGTTCTCACACTCAACAAATGAAAACATCATTGAAATTCGTGCCAAAAGTATAAGCATTACACACGTAAAACAAAAAAGAAATAAAACACAAAAATTGACTAAAACCAGTGCAGAAATTAACTACATACTCGTATCAGAACGAACTAGATTAAACGAAGCTTATTGCACGAACAAGACGGACATAAAACATATTTTTGTTTTTTTTTCCTGTTTCATCTTTGCAGACGTATAGCAAGAACAAAATTTTCTCTAAAAAAATAATATTTGATTGTTTTTTTTTTTTAACGAAATAAAACAACAAAAACAAAAAAAAAATAGAATAATTGCAATTTTTCCCGGATTTCCTCTATGCGTTTGATAGGTACAGAAAATTAAATTAAGAATTAACACTAAAGCTACATTACTTTATGAATATTTTAAGTTGTTGTTTTTTTCTCTCTTTTTCTTCTTTTGTTTGTATATTCAATTTACAGCCATTTATACAACAAGACAATTCATTTATACTTATTTGTATATTTTCATTTATTTTTTTTGCAACATATATAGTAATATATGTTTTTTTCCGTTTGTCATGATTAAAAAAAAATTGAACATATATAAGTAATGTGTATATCAAAATAAGCAAATATATATATATTCCTTTCTATTACATACAAATTTTATGTGTAAATATATTTTTTTTTTGCATTTTTTTTCCTTTTGTAAGTTGTAAAATTGAAACAATTAAAATATTTGTACAACACTTTGCGAAGTGAATTTCTCTTAGACAGAAATGTTTGTTTGTTTTGTTTTGTTTTTCTTCATTTATGTGATAATAAAAATTATCAAAAAATATCTCATATGCTTGCTGGCGTACCGTGTTTTATGTTTAAAAATAAAATGGAATGTGTTTACCTTTGTTTTGCAAGACATCTTTCCATTTAGCCTTTTTTGTTTCCTGGATGGAATGTTTATCCTTATTTCGTATATATTTTTTTTATGTATTATTTTACTCATTTTTTTGTTGTTGTTTGTCTATTTGGTCGTTGCAATAAATTAATGTACGTAATTAACATTTTTTTTGTTGGTGTTCATTTTCTTGTTATTCATTTTTTTTTCAATTTTAAATACTATTTAATTTCTCTCTCTCTTGGATCATGTGAGAGATACAGGGAGAGAGAAAGAAAGAGAGAGATAGGAATTGAGAAGGTTCTATGTTGTAGCAGGGGAATTATTCTCAGATACTTGAGCATTTAAGCCTTCTTGGCGTTTTGTTTGTTGATCAGGGCCTGGAGTTTCTGAAGCTGACTTATTAGGCTGGCGTTGGAATCCTCCAGGGACTCAACGCGTTTCTTATAGTCGTTGTTTTCGGTGACCAGAATTTCGACACGACGCTCTAGTTGGTCCATGTACTCCTTCTTCTTTCGACGGCTTTCTTGTGCTGATATCTGAAATGAAAATAGAGCACAAAGCGGAAAGGAATTAGGCAAACTGTTTCGAAAACGTTTCAAAGGGCGCTAAAAATAGTGACCAGACAGCAATGGTTGTGTTTTCAGTGGCTGTGTTATAGAGGTTTCAAAAAGATAGCAATGCCATTTGACTGTCAAAATGTTAGTTATTGCTTGCCATTTTATAAGTCAGTAGTTTGGACGTGCACGAGAAGAAAATGTTATACAAATTGCTGCCAACAAAACCGAGTTAGCCTTTGATATTTTGCATCATTTCAGTTCCTATCTGGTCACGGAATAAATTCAAATAAATAAAATATAAGTGCCTTACCTTATTTTTGATTTTCCTTCGAATCTTCTTCAATGACTTTTCTTCTGTCTTGGTGAGTGGTAATCTTGTTGGAATGGGATAGCCCTCAGCCAGAAGTGTGCGTTTTTCTTCTTCAGTAAGCATAAGGGTTCCAGTTGATCCCTTCTGAATAACGAAACAAAAACGGAAAACAAAAAATGCAAAAATTAATTAATTTCACACGAGATGACTTCATTTCCGTTCGTAGCTTCATTTAAATTTTGCTGAATTGAGCCGAATTTGATTAGCTAATCGAAACCGATTAAAATTTTGCAAACTAAACGCATTCGAGTGAAACTCATTTGAACTCTTGTGAGATAGCGACGTCCGTGCGCAAAAAAAAAAACGCGAAACGATTCGATTTCATTCCTCGCATTGCAGTAATTAGAAAGACAGTTATCACAAATCACGAAATTCCATTTCACTTGAGCTCAGAGAAACAAACAAATCAATTTAAATGACGCCCTCGGCGGTTATTGGTAAAATTTTGTATCATACTTGAATTCTTACCGGCTGTGAGCTTATCAATGGTGTGTGTATTGGCTGCCTGGTGGATGAGCCGCTGTATGCCCGGGATGAGCTGCTGGCGTGTGAGGCAGGTGAGCTGGATGCACTGTGCGAGCTGGAGGTGCTCCTTCGCGATGTGGGTGTCGTTGAGACTGAGGCTGCCGCTGCCGATGATGTTGTGGGCGTCGGATGATTGACTTGCTGTTGTGCAGGTGGTGACATCGGGGAAACCAAGTGATGTTCGGGACTTTGATTTCCCTCGGATTCGTCGCTCGGCAACGAGGATGGCGGTGTTGGTGGCAGACCAAATACTTGACCATTCTGCTGGGCGGATGGCTCCATTTTGATGCTGACTTTTGGTATGACTATATTTTGACCCGAAGTACCGAATATGAATTGCTGGGATTTCAGGAGACTCTGTGAGGCTGGTGTAAGTTGCAGGGAACCATTCTATGAAAACAAAAAAAAAAAGGGTTAGAGTTTTGGATTCTAGGCTGCCGAAGTGTGTGTTGTGACATACTTTGTGCTCAAAGACAAGGTCTGAGTTTGTGGAGGCAGCCATGTTGGCCATGTTTAGACTGATCCCACTGCTGTAGACTTGTGAATTTGGACTGGGCGGGCAGCTGGACTCGGGCGACATTGGCTCATCCTTAATGCAGGTCTCATCGATTTCGATGTCCGAGCAGGAGGCTGATGTGGAAACACTATCGTTTCGTATGCTTGTTGCAAGCGCCTGCTGTTGCATTAGCTGTTGATGTTGTTGTTGCTGCTGTTGCTGTTGCTGCTGTTTTGTTGAGCGCAGGTTAATTGTCAGCGGAGAGCTGGTGATTTTGCTACTGCCATTGCTGGTCGATAGGCTGAATGTGTTTGTGCTGCCACTGCAACCGCCGCTGCTGGATATGTTAATAGTGCCGGCGCGTGAAGTTGCTGTTAGCATTGGATTACTGCTGGACAGGGTTGAATGTGTGCTTGTTGTGTTGCTTGTCATCAGCGATGACATACTGTGTGATGGCTCAAAGAGACGACGTGTGTTGCTGGTAGCTGTTTTCATTGATATTGCAGGATAACATTCATCGTCCATATCTGCAAGGAAATACAATAATTTTCAGACGCTGTAAGCAAAATGTCAAAGTTCAAGAGGGTTTGATGAAATCATTCTTGTCGGAATTTAGAACACATTCGCATGTCAGCTCTCATAAGCAACATCTTACTCAGGTCATCTACTCATTGAGGTCATGAATATTTACAACAGGAGGAAGATGGAAAGCAAACCTCACAAATCTTCATTAGAAAGAGGGCAGTGGCCATTTACAAGTTGCTTTAAGTGAATCGCAATAAGACAATAGTGCGCTCATGTCTCAGCTGTAACATTTTAACGTTTCGTCCGTAAAACAATTCAGGTTTTGATCGTGACTTGTTTATTCAAAACGGTGATCACTTCCCCGTCTCTTTTCCTCTTTGCTTTAGAGATTTTTTTGTGTGTTTCTTTTTTTTTCAGAACTGTTACATTCTTCTTCTGATATCATCATTGCTGTTGATTGGAAAACAAAATGCGAACGCCTGGAGACAGATAGCCACTAAATTAGCTACCGATATTTAAATATAACTTTTTTAGCTGACAAATAAATTTAATTGATTTCGCAATCGGAATATCTCAGATCAACATCATGGGGAGCCGTTCAACTTTAGTACTTTCTGTAGATTAGGGTTCTCTAAAATTGTTTAGGAATTTCCCAATCATGAGTTAAGAATTTGAAAAAAAAAATTCTTTAAATAATTCCACGATCGCACTAGATGTTTATTTTTTTTCAGTGATAAAGTGAATTGAATATAGAAAGACTAATTTTGTGATTTAGCTTAAAGTGCCGGCTACATGATGTATAACAAAGGAAATGTTTTGCTGATTAGGCTCAAGGTGGTGAAAAACAAAATAAATAAAATTAATTGATAAAATTGAAAAGATATCCAGTTGTGCACCTTATCGCAGATGTAAGTATGGCCTATAGCAAACATCATGTACCTACAATCAGTGGAGAGTTTCTTCGAAATGAATAGTCAACAAAAAAATTTTGACAGTTGGCGCCATTTGAGTGATAAAATTTCAGGTTTCCAAGCGGTCTAGATATTAGTTTCAGTTGTGAACTAAATTGCGGCAATTAAGCGAACAAAATTACAATTTATGCGACTAATTACAAATTATTAACTTTCCACTCAAACGTCAATGTCAAAAGTAAACACAAGATAAAAAATCAATTAAGGCAGTACGCCACATTGAATGTTGTTTTTTTGTTTTTAATGTTCCACATTTGCTGTTTGTTGTTTTGTCAGACTGATCAATATAGACATTTACATAATAACTGTCATTTAGTTTACAGACGATCTGTTTCCTTTTGACAGTTTGTTTAATCACTACGCTAAGGTTGACTTACGATCCTGGATAAAGTCATTTGTTTAAATATTACGCAATAAATATTGAAACAAATGTTCAGCACTTATGTTTGTGACGTTACAAGACGTCATTTGTCACAAGGCTTCACAAACAGATGTGTTTTCAAAGTCAAACAAACTGAATTCCGAAAACTTGGTATTTGATATTTGTTTCATCTAACCTCGATTGTAATTAAGTAGTATGGGGGGAATGTATTTGCATTTTATGTCATGGGGCCATTTTGTTTTCGAAAATGAGAACATTGCATACAAGAATGAGGTTAAGACCAGCAGCGGCTTGTTTTGAATTTACGATGCACCATCACGGTAACTGTCAACTTGACAGCTTTACTAAAGCACTGAGTAGAACACTCGTACCTGCATCTAAAAGTGTAAACATATACCTTTGAATAAAGTACAAAAAAAGTGTCGGTATCAGACACGATTGTAAATGATAAAAATGTTAAAGTTGATGCTAAACAGTTGATTCAATAGTATTGTTTCATTGCAGGCGCCTTGCGTAAGGCTATCATCGTCATCATTAGCATCGGCACATGTGCACGACAATTGAGTTGTTATATGTGGGGTTATATTTGCTCTTTGATCTTATTCAATAAAATAAATGTGTTCCGATTGAATATCATTGGAAATTGCAAAAAAAAAAAAAAAACAAGTGACAGCTGATGTCAGGCATGGAGTCTGACAGTAAAATTATGAAGACGTTAGCTACA
The DNA here is from genome assembly GCA_944738645.1 of Eristalinus sepulchralis. Lineage (NCBI taxonomy): Eukaryota > Metazoa > Arthropoda > Insecta > Diptera > Syrphidae > Eristalinus > Eristalinus sepulchralis. Next base: position 4,713,516 of record OX122885.1, on the reverse strand, counting down.
TGCGTGGAGACTTACCATCCATTTTTGTGTGTAGACTCTTGGGGGAGTCTGGCATTGAATCGCCATCAGAATTTAGACTGTAGGAATGTTCTGATTTGATTGGAAGTGTGCCAAGTAATGCATCTGATATCAATTTGTCGTTCAGTATGACAGTAGGTATTTTCACATCACGATCCAGAAACCAGTCTGACATTTCTGAATCTGTTGATAGTTTAAGGGTATCCGACTGTAAAGAGAAATTAAAAATTAATTAAATTAAAAACGATGAGTCTTTTATTACATAAAGTATTGTACTTAGAAAAAAGTATATTTGATTATGTTTCTTTAGTTAATCTTATTCTACATTGAGGCACTTTATTAGAAGTTGTTTGTCATGTCCTTCGAATATGGCTTAAGCTCTCATGTCAGATGTCTCGGTAGGAATGATGCTTTCAGACCATGGACAATTATAATAAAAATTGAGCGGATTATGTCTTTCAGCCTCATGCAACTTTTTTCTTTGAATTCAAGGTTCCTTGTGTTCTTTCCCAAAGAACTATGTCTGTTACAGAAATCAGATGCGTGCTGCTTATTCGCCGCAATGCACATTAGAGACGAGTTCTTCTGCTAAGAATAAGGGAGAATTTGTCTAGTGGAAAGAAACTGCCTTATAGATGAAGACAAAGAACTGGGAAAGGACTAAACTTCTTCAGCAACTACTCTTGTTGTCGGTGTGCTTGATCTTTGACGAGTAGAAGGGTTATTGATAATAATTGAGTAGCACTGCAGCTCACAAGGGCCTAACTTCTACAACAACTACTCGTGTTATGTTATGTTACCTACAGTTTTATGGCGACTCCGAGCAGCGAGATTTGAGAAGCTTTCCATAGTCAAGGAGGCAAGTTTAAGGAGGTGGTGTCGTGAAGAAATGCGAGGTGTCCCGTCCGGAAATTAAACCTAGACCTTCTGCGTGTGGGTCGAAGCACATACCCGCTTCATAACGGCGACCACCTGGACAGAGAGACCTGGACATCCCGCTCAAAACCGAGGCAATGATGAATAAAATACTATTTTTGTATTATCTACTTACGTCTTCCTACATATAGAAACAGAAGGATTTAGAAGCTAAGAGAAATTAGCTGATTTCAGGTTAAGGAAGTGGTGAATGTTCCTAAATTGCCTCATGCACTCAACTTAAGGCCGACCAAGGGAATGTTTACCCTCTCCTCAAGTTAACTTTTCCACTGAATGAGCTCTCTGTTTCTTCATTATCAGCCGAACTTAACTTATTATTTTGCGCTTCAAAAACTATCTCTGCGGCTGCCTAAGATTTGAAATACGAAAACAAAATCGCTTCAACGCAAGCAAATGTCATTCTATGAGTCAATAGACAATTCCCTTTCAAACAAATGATAATCACGATTGTGGCTCATTTACTGCTGTGTGCCCTATCTACAGACGGGGTGCATTTGTCAAGGGTAATTCACAGTGATTGCCCACATTTATATAACCTGTAAAAAATCGGATTGTCGGGGCTGAAAACAAACACTCACAACACATCCCTCATGTAATGCAAGCACATGTAGGCGCTTCATTAACCTTATTCAGTGATTCAGTAGTTTTTTAGCAGAAGCGTCAAGCACGCGAAAATAGAAAAAAAAATGATCGACAGGTGTTGTTTTGCTGGAGTGTAGTTTTTTCTGCATACGAAATGTCCATCCAACATAACACCACTATCAACAAGTATCTATTAGATAATCGCCATCCAGGAATACATTGCGGAAATTATTTTCGTTTTTTTTTCATTGTTTTTGTTTTGCAGTGGACAGATTCCTCCCGCCTTTAGATGGTGGGATTTCCTTGATGTGTTCACCCATCACATTGCGCAATTGATTAAATTTTTATGAGGGTTTTAAAGTTTTTCACCACAGCACGGTGTTCCTCGGTGAGATTACCATTTAAAAATAATAAACAATCATGCAGACAATTTTTTCGGCCACAAATTTCATCGAACCGTATCGAAAATAATTTCATTTTGTTTCTGTTTTTTTTCTGGTTTTGTGTGTTTATTTTTTAGCTAAATAAAAATATTCAATGGAAAATTTCTCTTTTCCAGCACATACTTATGTGTTCATATAGGAACTGTGTTGTTTTTTCCTCCACATATCAAAATGTTGATCTTTGAAACGAGGCGCTGGCGTGGTGGTGCTTTGGACAGGTAATGAGCGACGGAATTCGTTGATTAATTGAATACACACACACACACACAAACGAAACGAAATTGTGCATGCATCTATTTGAAGAATTTACTTTTTTTTTGAAATTTCTGCTCTATTAAAAGGAAAATCAGATTCCGTTACAGCTAAATGCAGATAAACAGCAAAACACACACACGATCGCAAAAAAAAAAAAAACAAAATGTGAGTGAGAGAAACAAAAATTCCACATGCTATGTAGTCTTTACAAAAATGGCATCAAAAAAACTACACGTGCCAATTGACATGCACTTATAATTATTATTTATTTCTTTCTTCTTCGTTTTCCACCATCTTTCTGTTTGTTTTGCTTTCGCAATTTCAACGATAACGACCTCGCAAGAAAGAAGGTAGCAAATACCTGAATGTGGAGTAGAAAATCAAGAATGTGCACGCGCTAGATCTGAAGGCACAGCACAGCATTAAGTACTTGAAATTGTGGCGTCCATTCAGTGATTTTTGTGTGAGTGCGAGCGAGCGGTCTTTAACGGTGTGCAGATGTTACACAATTTAAGGTTTTTTTTCTTTCTTTATTCCAGGCTCTTTACAAAATTAGACAAGCTATCAGATTCGTTAGATAAGATTGAACTAGATACTTGGGACTATCTTGACGTGATTAGCAATTTGTTGCAATTAATTGAAATGGGTTTTTGACGGCGCGAAACGAAAGGTGACATAAGAAGTGTGATTTTGGAGCAGACAATTTTACAATTTCAAGCTTCTGCACGATGGTTGTTTGCAGTTTTGAGTGCTGTTGCTGTCGCTTGATTGCATTTACATTTGTTGTCTCTCTGAATTTTCTGCATGCTTCGATGCTCTGATAGTCGAGAAAACAACCCCTTCTTAACCTGTTCTCTGTTTCCGTCTTCTGTCTTTTAGAAAGTTGCTTTCAAATGTTGTGACGTAGAAGAGTGATCCAATTTTCAGAAAAAAATATTCGTTGGCTTCATTCACAATGATCCAAATTTGAATAAAGTGACATAAAATCGTTTTAACTTCAAGGAAGAGCGTCCAAAATGGTTCAATGGCACGCAATTTGGAACACCCCAGCTAACATTGGAATTCCTAGTCAAATTTCTCCAGGAGCTCTTCGGGAAAGCGACTTACATTCGAAAATCTTCAGTCATTCACATCACGAAACCAAACTGCCTAAACTTACCGCCATTTACACCAAAGTGAAGCCTATCTAGATGCAAAATCAATTGCTCAATCTTAAGCTATAAACCACTGCATTAAGACTCAATTAAGGCTCAACAGCACGCTCATTGCAAACAGATTTCATCCGGCTTCGACTCTGGGGTGAAGGAAAAGCACAAACTCCAAAAAAAACCAAATTAAAATTCCACCTACACAAGAGCTCAACTAAATTAAGTGCCTACTAAATGACCAAACGATCCTGGTATTTACTTATTTAACGCCCCAAAATATGTAGGTCACCGAGGCGTACCAATTGATATTCCCTTCACACGTGTGCAGCATAAATATCCTTTAAGCCAACTCCCTCCCCTCCTCAGCTGACTCTCGATTGCCATCCCATGGAACGGCATTCCTCTTCGGCGGAATGTCTTTGCATTGCGATTCGATTCGATTTTCGGAGCTCAGGCAGGCCTTTCTCTTTTCATTTTCTGTCACGGGTATGTCGACGGCGGCGCACTCGTACTTATTTTCGAATGCAGAAAACGCCTTGAAAAAGAAATTAATTTCGTGTGTCAATAAATTATCAAATCGGGTTTTTTTTTCCACCACTGTTCCCTCCCGCCGGCAACCGATGCAGGCACTTTAGTGGCAACCCGGTTCGGGACTACCAAGTGCAACCAATGTCAGTGTCAGTAGATGATGAAGACTGAAATGAATGGGATCCGACAACGCGAGAGATATTCAAATTGACCTGTTGCCTTTCCTTTCTGCCGAGAGACTTTTGCGAGGAGAGAAAAACCGGTGAAAATGTCAGTGTCTTTGTTGGCCGTCCCTTTTGTGGGGCAGTTTCGTCTTCCTTTCGCTGGAGAAGAGAAACCGCTTCCCTTCACCCAAAGAATGTGCATTCTTTAAGGCCGGCATTGGAACGACGGCGAAGCGACGCTGCCACTGCCGCTGTGACTCTTTACGGTTACAAAACACAATCCCGGATTTCACCGTTAATCAGTGAATTCTTTCGCGTTGTGCCTTCAGTCCGGCGTCTTACTTTTTTCTTGTGGATGTGTGTGTGTGTGTGGGTACATGCCGTGTGTGAGCGTGTTTTTCTTTTGACTTTCAAGTTTTCAGACGATTCACTGATTCTCACAGCGACTCACAGGCATCCAAGACGCTCTCAAGACCTCAATGAGCCATGAAGTTAGCCGCGCAACACAATCGCTGCTCATTTGGGCAAGCTCTCTCATTTGATGATGATGATGAGATCTCTGACTTGGCTTATGTAATAGGCCATGACTCAGGCCGCGCATTGATCATGTGTGCACAGACTTTGAGGGGAATCCAATAGATACACTCACACGGCGACGCCGGTACACCGCCGCACAGCGGTGATGATCACGATGGATGCCGGGGGTTCGCCGCATAGTCTACAAGTACTTGGGGATTCGTTTGAAGTTGTTTTGCCCGGAGAGATATTTGTCCATTGTTGCTTGGATACAGTTTGTACAGTAAAAAAGTTTGTTGAGCACAAAATTTCTTGAAGTGGACAGACTCTTGAAGTTGGATTCAACCAGAAACTTGTGTGATTTTCTAAAGATACGGGATGTGCAATAGAAAGCTTAGGAGTTGAATTGATTCAGGGTGTGTTCGGAGATATCTTCAAGTGATATGGAGGATTTTTGTTATCGCTTGCAGCTACCACTCCTTTGTACGGGGCGAACTGAAAGGACAATAAGTGAAAAGATGCTCGAATATGCGCTGAAACTCAACTAGTGTCTGCAGAGAAGAGAGGGAGAAGGATGATTTATGATAAATGTTCGGAACAAGGCCAACACCTTTTCGATGACACCGACAGATTGTGAGTTGTGAAAGTCAGTCAAGCGGAATATAGATGAAAGCATAGATGAATGCGGAGCCTTTCAAATCATTAAGTCTGTGCGGTGGCTTTCAAGGTTTACAAATCTCATTCAAGCTCACTGAAGAAGACGATGCCTATCGCTGGCGTCATTCGCTCTTCTGTCCCATAAATGCACACGTGATACAAATCACGGTTTGACTTAAGTGAAGCATTAGCAGAAGATAGTGAATTTTGATAGTCCCTGGCCCATCTTCAGTTCCTGATGTCGTCTCAAGTCAAAAAAAAAAAAACACTTTCCGAGGTTATCAAAGATTGAATATACAGCAGCTCCCTCAAAATCAGATTGGTGACTGATTATTTGGCAGCAAAATTAACGAGCTTTAAATCAATTTAATTGCACATTCACAGACGCTAGCTAGCGATTAACATTTGCGCGATTCGCGTGGAAATTCAAGGCTACTTACTCATGCCTATCTGTCGATATCGACTTGAAACCTGCCAATAAGATCCAAATAAATAGCCGCAATAAAGACACGGGAACACATAAAAAAGCCACCCATGTGCATGGAAGATACAATGTTCGCGTATTCGCGTAGAAAACGGATACAAATGACTTCATCAGCGCCGCAACCTTGGCCGCATGTGTACATCGCATAAAACATCGCAAGCACAGCATTGATCGTAAGCCTGTTCTTGATGACTCACTGCAGATATTTTCACGTGCCTCCTCGATCCTCCTCGATCTTCGCATTCTGTGCAGTTCCGTGTGAAGATTTTTTCAATGCCATCATCATCTCTCTTGGTTGCAATTAGAGAAGCAAATTTCTCCACTTTTTTTTGTCCAAATCGAAACAACTTTATTAATTGTCCATTGATGACATTCGATATTCCAGAAAAAAAAAAACGCACGAAAAACAAGCATCGGCACCAGAAAGGAACCCAATGGCATCCCATCATTAATCATTCAACCAATCGGCCGTGTACGTGTGCTATTCGCTGTCATATTCTTCAATTAACTGTTGTTTTGCTTTTTATGCGGTGTTGCGGGGCTCTCTTAAGCCCCTACTTCATAATTCAGTCAACCGTGCCAATACACAAAGATGATGCATGCACCTGTAATTTGAAAAGAGGGAACCTCAAACAACCAAGGTGCCTGTGTGTGATTTTCTTTTGTTGACATGCTTCTGCCATGTGTGTGAGTTTGTGTGTAGAAAGGGCCCTGGATGCACTGACCGCAGGTAGATTTTTCAACAAATTAAAAATCGACGTCACTGAAGGGTTCACTGGACTATATGCGTGCTTCTCTGCGTCTCCCCTCTCAAACGGCAGATCAATAAACTCTGGTTCTGGGGAAAAGGATGCACCTGATTATCATCTGACCCTGTTCGTTAGTTCTATGTGTGCGGATGAGACGAAACTGATGGAGGAGCAAACGAAAATTAGGTTAGGATCCATTGATTATGTAATCGATGATGTGATGTGTGTCTTTGGCTGTAGCTGTGGGACCTGGTTCGGGATTTCACCTTTGATTTTTTGTTTCCCTCGTTTAGTCATGCGAAGGGGTTTCTGTATCACTTGCCTGTCGCTCGTAAATACAGATTTGTTGATAAGGGTGTTGTGAGAGGGGACACAGTTTTGTATTTGTCATATTCAACTGGTGATGATGGCACATAGGAGTGAGAAGCCGACACACTTGCAACAGTTTAAAAGGAGACAGGCACGTCTCAGACATGAATAACGAAAATTCGGGAAACAAATTGATGAATATCCACTAATTATTAGCACAACCCTCCACTCGGTTGTAAATCAAAAACCACATAAATGCCGAAGATTAGCACATCCCAAAATTTAAATTGAAATTGTTGCCTTGCAAAATGCCTCACACCAGCCCATAAATCATTCGCCAGCACATAACACCCATTCATTTTATTGTTCACTCATTTTCCGATGTCAGAAACCATCAATTTTCCCAAGACTTAACTGAAAAACTAACCAAACTTTCACCGTGTGAAAAAACCGTCTCTCAAAAAACGGCCATAACTTAGGGAAGGGAGAAGAATAAATCTCGTATAATTGACCTTAACTGGTTTGGTTTTCTTCGTCTGCAGCATTTGGTCATTAAAAAAAATCTTTTGCGCAAAAATAAAACATTATTTCCTATTCGGCGGCGAGTCGTCGTCAGCGCATTGACCCACTTTTTCGCTTTTGATGCTTTTAAGGAATTTTCATGGGTGAATTGTTGCTTTGGTGCTCGATGGCGGCGGCGACGCCGATGGCCTCCGTGGTGTGGCGGACTCTTTTTCTTTTTCAAAACAAAAGCACACATACTTGCAGAAATAAGTGCACGTGTGCTTGTGTTTGTTTGTGCGCTTTTTTTTTCTAGTGCGATAAATCAAAATATCTCTCAAGGTGCACCTGGGAGTGGCGTCATTCTGTGGATTGTCTTAAAAGTGACACTCATGCTGCTTGGGCGACATTGTTGCATGTTTATTGAGTTTCAGTTTAACGGTACGGATGTGAATGTGTCTTGGAGGTTTGGGGAGGAGAACAACCAATGACCTCAGAATTCCTTTGCGAATCCAAATGTGACGGTCAAATGAAATGGAAATAAAATAAACAACTGATTCCTGTTTTTGCAGCTGAATGCTTTGGATGCATTTCAAAATAAGCCATGTGGTAGTTTCCTTGAAAGTGATATGAAGGAACAAAATGTAGTCATGCTGACCAAGGACCTTTTTCGGTCGATGATTTTTTAACACTACTCGAGTGAGCTCAGACTTAAAGACCATCAGGCAATATTTACTGTATTTTCTTGGTCTTCTGGAGGATATTCAGCGTTGCTTTGACAAAGGATCTAAATATATCATAAGTTCTTAACGCATCAACACCAAGTATCGTCAGCCTGATCCGAGCCGAAGGCGGAACAGTGCTAGAGAAAGTGAACTGCAGTGGCTGTTGTAAGAGGTTTCATTTTTTACCCCTCATCTACATCCTTGGAAAGGCGTAGTTGCTTGAAAGTACGTTAGTAAGTTGTCCATAGTCTTTTCTGTCAGAAGATAGTAAAAAAGGGACAAGGATTTCTTAACACTTTTAGCATGCGCCTGCCTACATCCGAAAGAGTCATGACATCTAAGGTTGTGCTCTTGAGAGGTATCGGTGGAAGCCTTAATCAAGGACGCGAGTTGATCTCAATGCGAGTTTGGATCCTAAAAATACGTCTCCTCATTCTCGTCTGGCAATTCTTTTAAACGGACAAAAAATTGTGTCCCATTGCTGTTCGCAGAAAGAAGTCCTCATCATGAATTGATAAAATCCTCAAGTTTCTCCTTCAAATCTATGCACGTTGATTCACTCGCATGGAATGTAGGCCTGTTTTGTTCCAATCAACTTGGTGAACTCCAACGAGCGGGTGAACATCGCACTTCACTCGAAAACATTGAAGAAAATCATGTCCCTTGTCTTGAAGTAAGATGCAGACTGCTGTGACATAGAAAGAAATATAGTCTAATGACAGTTTCTTGCCATAAATCCATTTTGGCCGCATTGATTCTTGTTCGAATACTTATAGTTTCCTTCAATGTTTCTTCATTTCTTGACGATGAGCAAAATTTGTGGCCTCTCCGAGATAATAAGTTCTTTTGACAATCCACAGGATTGACCATTGACATTTGTGTTTAGTTCGTCCGTCAAAAGAAGCTTGTACGCATGAAGGTCTAGCTGATTCTCACTGAATTTACAATTTTTGGGTTTTTTCTTGAATCCTAACGGCTACGGTGACAAGGATTTCCTTCTGCCACATCAGTGTGCATCTGTTTGGTAGCCTAAGACGACGAAGAATGTTATCACGGTCCACAATGTATTTTTAGAACAGAGCAGAAACTTCGCTTTTATTTGGAATTTAACGGTGTATAACCAAATGCTAAATTGTCAGCTACAAAAAACGTAAAATTTCAAAAACCTTATTTGATCACCCTGTCTTTAAACTTCACCCATTCAAAAGGAATTCAAGATCAACCTCAACTGGAACACTCATTATGTACTCGTACTTCCCGTTGTTAGTATTGCAACAAAAGACAAAAAAAAAAGAACTGGTTGCAATAAAAAGAAAACAAAATGGAAGAAATTTATTCGTGACACCCATGCCGCGCCACTTCCTATCTAACGTTACCCGTGTCGTTACCGTATTTTTCTTGTTTTAGTTAAAGTCTATTGCGGCACCTATTTTTATCTTCCCATGTCTTGTTTAAAGAACTCTACTCTGCTCTGCTCTCCGCGTCTGGGTATCGGAGGGGGCGCGCACAAGTAATTTCTTATTGAGGTGTGGTTGGCACAAATGATCACAGACAATTATACCGCCATCCATGGTGAAATAATTGCGGCAACACACTCTGCGCGACTTGCTGTGTCTTATTTTTTTTTTGTTTTGGTTTCACGATGATTTGAAAGCGTTTTTTTTCTTCTTTCGTATGATCACCGACCAGATATGCAGCGAACAAGATCGATTTTGTCGCATGTGTTCGCTTTTGTTGTGTTTAGACAAAGCAAATTCAGAATTTCTATTTTCAATTGACGAAATGTGGTCTTGTTCAAAGCATTTGTATCTGGTAAATTGAAAAATCGTATCTACAGATAGGACTGGTGAAGGTGGAAGTGATTAGATACCCGCGTAACCTTGGGCGTCGTCACTTCGTACATATACCGAAACGAGTGAGAATTCTTTGACGGAACACCTGCAATGGGAGTGTGAGTATTTAAATGAATAGCGGTTTTCAGATACAGTTGCTGCACGCAATATGCTTGCACAGAAACGGGTTTCGTGCAAGAAAGAAAAAATGATAGCGCCACGATCGATGCTGCGAAACTAGTAGCGATCATGGTCTAATACATTTCGAAATACCAACTAGAGGTTGTCGATCTTGGGCAAATTTTTCTAGTTTTCAAATTAAATGGCGGTCGTCATGAGCGTCATGATCATGAACTGAATGACAGATCAAAACATTTGATTGATGGACAGGTAGAGGGTAACTTTCACTGATCGTACCTATCAACCAAATCGATCAGTGATCTTCAAGTCACAATTTCAATCACCCAGGACTAACTAAAGTCGCTGCGACAGGGGGTGAAAACAAACACCATCGCACCAGTTGGTGACACGATCACAAGTCGATCACGAGTTGATCATGGTTTGTTCGTCGCGGAGTCAAATTGAAGATCTTGTCCGTAAAACTTTCCCGAGGAAGGATCAGAAAAAAATGTCATTCCGGTGGTTGATCATGACAACGATGTGGAGAAACCCAATGTGCGGTTAGAACCAAGTCATTTGTATCACGACTTGTCAGATGACTAAGCCGTTTCACGATCGTGAAACATACCGCTACCCGTACTCATAGGCGGCCGACAATCCATCCAATGTTCAATGAACCTCCGCATTCATGCATAAATTCGTGTGTAAACAGACAATAAATTACAACAACAACCGACTGGAGAAGAAGAGTCGTACAATTTATGCGTAAGGCATGCGTAAAATTTGGCGTGGAATTCCTTTTAGCGATTTGCTTATCAAGTTGCCACCGCTTGATCGCTACAGCTACAACATTCGTCATTACAAACCGATAGTTTGCAGTTCTCCGTTCTATCAAAGATCAACGATCTTGAGAGGAGATTTGTGGGTTCATTCATCCGATCGGCGACGATCGATTGGATAAACAAACTAACAAGGCGAAATAGCATAGAAGAAAAAAAACCTTAACCCAAAGAAGACAAATCCGTGCGATGACAGCCTATAAATCAAAGTGACAGCATGTGAGTGTCTGAAGCTCCAGTAAATTGGGGACAGACAATTAGCGCGTGAACAGATAAATTTGTTTGAACATACGCCACAAATTGTGGGGGGCTGGCTGATAGCAGATACGTGTTATTGACAGCAATGACCTTGACTTTGACCGCGGAGATGTTAAGCTACAGCAAATCTCATACCGTCCCATACACATGTACCTACATATAACTACACGCCACTCGACCACGAGCCTGAATGGACGTGTGGATGTGACTTTAGCCCAGCAAGGCAGGTGGATACCGTATTTTGTTTTGGCGTGTCTGCCATCTTTACGATTACCTGTTCTCGTTGGGCTGATGTCACACACAGCTCAAAACAAAACAATTTGGCAAACAAACTGTTTTCTTTATTTATTTCTTCACAATTCTGTTGTTTTCTTTCTATTTTTTGTACCCGGCGACAAATTAAAACGAAGAAACGAATGAGCAAGACGAACGAAACGAAGTTCTATTCCATTTTGGAGAAGAAAGGAAGATTGAAGAGTAAAAGTTGAATAGACAGGGTGGAACGTATCTGAGGCATTAATCGGGCCCCAAATGGCTGGTATGAATCATACATATTAAACACATACACTCAACGATCAGCGGCCGCACCGGAGATCATTTAGCAGGTGGGTGTTAAAAAAATTCAAGTCACTGACCGCAGTTTGGAGTAATTGATTGTTTGGTTTATTTTCTTTCATTCTTCTAGCACATCCCTAATCTTTATTGCGACTTCTTTGAATAAGAGAACACGTCTTCTTGCTGTGACTATGACACACAGTCACATCATGGCAGAGATGACCTTCTCGTGCTGATTTGGCGCCCGATGAATGGCTCTTTCGGTTTCGCAAAACCACCGGTATTTCCTTCAGCATCAATCAGCAGCAGCACAACGGAGAAAAATTCCAGCCCACAAAAATTGCAATCTAACCTCAACTTTGTCCATGACCCATGACCAACTTTATTGCAGCCGTCGCACCTCGAACCGAAATCCGTTCATTCGTTAGACACCGCCGCCGCCGCAGTCGACCGTCGCTCTATGCGCGCATATAGTCCATTCGGTTTGTTGTTCTTCTCTCTCCCTCTCAAATGCTGTCTGGTGGAGAAACCGGCTGCTTTGGTATGTGACCAGTCGTGCATGCGCATGCGCGCAGGAAGTTGGCAAAAAGCGCACAAAAAAACAAACTGCACTCAACAACACCAAACTTCACCGTGAATATGGCAAGCGAGGCATGCGCTTGTGTGTTGCGGAAAAGTGAGCGGGAAAATTCGATTGAATACGAGAAACCAACAAGGAACTAACCGCTATCGATAAAAGTCAAGTACAAACATAGCTACGTATGTGTGTTTGTTTGGCGTGATCATAAGTGCGCGGCGGCGACGGCTGCGAGAGGAAATATGATGACTTGTGTGAGTGAAGCAAGATTGTTGCATCCTTGTGATGTTAACAAATTTTTGAATTTTTAATGATTTACGATTGTTTGCGGGCACGATCGCTTGCATAAGACCTGTTGCCAAAGATGCCAGTGGGAAGTCTTCGACGGTCTTGGAATTAAATTCGATTGGGTGCAAGGGGAGGAGGAGCAGCTGGAGGAGGAGGAAGAGGTTTATTTCGTTTGTGAAGAAATGATATTCGCAAACTGATCGTGATTCGGTCTGGTTTATGGTTAATGAATGACTCCATTGGCGTGAGTTCAGGTCAATCCAATTACTTGTGGTTTGGAGGTGATCATTTCAAGCTAAGAAGGCGTGGATTGTGTTCTCGTAAAATCTTTTGAAATTCTGCTGAAATTCGACAAAAGTGCCTAAATTTTGTTTTTGGTAAATGGGTGATACTTCATCAGCTTTCAAGGATACCTATAGGAAATGGTATTGGCAGTAGCGGTTTCAAATCGCACGAAAAAAACATTTCTAACAGAACGCTGATTTTCATAATGCAGTTGAACAGTCAGGAGACGTTGTTGTGGTGTAAGTTTTTTCAGGGGGACTTGCCATACGATTCTGGACGAAAATGACAAAGCAATTTGACATTTGTCATGCGTGATATGTCAAAAAATCCTGTCGAAAATCAACCTTCATGATGAATTATGGGATATTGAGCCAAATTATGGAATATTGGATTACAGCATTTAGGCAGTGTGGCTCAGCTGCACTAGCTTTAAAGGGTGAGCCATTTCAAACACATAATGACATGAACGTAACTTCAAAACAGAGTCACCAACAATCAAACATTCCACACCGTTATTTGTTTTATTTAAATTTGCTGTCATTTCATTCTTATCTGGCCGGCAAATTGAAACAATTTCATTTTGTGATATTAAACAAGAAAACACAGCAATTGGATAGTATCTCTGACCTTGCTCTTCTTCGTTATCTCTTAATAGAAACGAACTTGACATTTCCTAATTTGCGGAAAATATTTCACTTCGCATACCGAATCTCTCTTATCGCAAAGTCTGTCGTCGTTTCGCGTTTTGTAAACAAGGAAACGGAATCAATCATCGAACAAATTGCACTCTTCAGTCATAGTGGTTGATTGTGTTCTCTGAAAACAAAAAGAATCCGGAATGCATATACAATCCTCCTCCATGTGCGAAAGCCCCTCCCCCCCCCCCTCCGCCCCAGCCAAGACTTGTCACACAAAATTCGATAAGGTGTACGCTTTCAAGGTGAGAGCATTGCACGTGGATCTCGTAACTTCACGGAAATCTATCGATTTTGAAATTATTTCTACAAGCAAACGGTTTCGTAAGCGATACGAATACCGTTAACTGTGTCGAAGTGAATTTTGGTAATCCAATTACAGGGTGTCGTTGAAAAATTCTACTGCAGGTGCATGATGGTGGCATACCAGTTTCTGACCATGACACCCGATACTGGCTGCAGCACGAATCCCAGTACAAGAAATTCTACCCCAACGAGGTTCTGTACAACGAGGCAAACCTTATAAGGATAGATAATTTTATTATCAAGTTGATACGAAGTCACACTGCTCGAGGCATGGCTTCAACCAACAGTCTGATCTTTGGGGCTTACTACCCAAATGAAATGTACCATGAACGGGTACGTCTTAACGGCTTCATTCCACCTGAAGCTTTCGTCTATTTAGACGCTAAAGGCCTAATACAAGATAGGGAAGGCTGCCCTATCATCTTCCATGTCGCACGTCGAACAGTCGAGAGGCAACTTCAATACGAGCCGGACGTCGCTCGCAGCCATGAGGAGCTCCTTCGGTTCAGCAGGGCGATTTCTGCCCGCGACAGAGCAGTATCTGCCAAAGAGCGGTTTTTCTACTGGTGGTTACACCAGAACCAGCGTTCGATGCCGCTAACTTCACAAACAAATAGACGGGATAGTTGAGTCTACAGGGCCAACTCACATAGGTTAAGGTAGTTCTTAAGCTGTTATTATAAAAAAAAAATAAAAAAAAAATAAAAAAAAAAAATACAAAAAAAAAATACAAAAAAACAAAAAAAATACAAAAAAATAAAAAGCAAAAAAAAATAATAAAAAATATAAAAACACAAAAAAACAACAAAAAAAAATGAAAAAAAGGTGCATCACGGCGTATTAGATATATATGTAAAGCATATAAATAACACATACGCCCTGGTGCACGTGTCCGTATATTTTTACGGACATAGTTAAGCTTAATGTAAATAGTTAAGTAGAATTAAGTTTTAGGTTAATTTAATTGTATATAGTTATAAGTTTTAGGTGGTAGGTAGTTTTTAGATTTATTTTTAAGCTAGGTTAAGAAGAAACAAAACCAGGAATTCCAAGTTTTTTAAAATTTTCTTGGAGGAATATTAAACAAAAAAAATGTAATTAGATAAATTTTAAGTTAACAATATAAAAGAGGCCGAAAGGCATAATAAAAAGAAAAATCCTAGATTAGCTTAGAGTACTCGTAAGGAGTCAGTAAGTTAGAATTAAGATCAACAGATTGTATGTGTAAGCTAGTATTAAGTATTTTTGTCTAGCATGTAAGTAATTGGAAGGAAGTAATAAAAATGCATTTAAATCTAAATCTAATCTGGCTGCAGCACACCGCCGCCCAACGGAATGACCAACTTTTGACCAGTCTGGTCATGGTCATTATGAATTTAATTACAATTACTTTGTTCCGAACGGGCGTCCACGACGACGGCGGCGGCGGCGGTGGTGGTGGTGGTGTGAGACCAACCTCTTAAATCACAACGCGACCAACAACTTTTCCTTTCGTTGGCGTGCCCGATGACTGAAATTTTGCATTCGAGAACCAGTCTCAGTTCCATGCCCTCCATGTATCTATGAAATTCCTTGATAATTATTATGTTATCACTTTATGGCTGTTGTTGGCGGTGCTAACGGTGGTGGTGATGGCGGGGGTTGTAGGCTGCTCCCGCAATGGTAAGGTGGTGTTACACCATGTTCGTGGCGCCTAAAGGCGTTTGAGACCCGTTTCTCAAAGTACGCGCCTTAAATTCTGGCGTTGTGTTCTGTTTTAAATGCTCTTATCTCCGTAGAGGCCATACACATGTGAACACGTTGATCTAAATTTTATTTTCGTTCTGGGTTTTTTTTTGCGATTTGATATTCGAATCAGAAGTTTCAAGGAAACCACTTTGGAAATACCCAGACTGAGAGTTCGTTTGGTTGGCAATTGCTACTCTCCGGTCATAATTAGTTCACCAGCAAAATGGAGACGAAGAGGGTGAGATATGAAGAAGGAACGACCATGTTGGTTGCATTTATGGCGGTAATTTGCATTATTAGTGTTGGTTAAGTGATATGATGGACGAGTGCGGACAGCAGCAGGAGGTGGAGGAAGACAAAACAAAAACAGAAAAGTAAAACTGCATTCGGTGTAAAAGGGGGACAGAGCCAGTACAGAAAGTAAACCAGAAAATAAGAAGTGATGGAGACTCAGGGTCCAGCAGCGCGGTTGTTGTCGTGTTTCCAAGTGAAGGTGCAATTAATTGTCCTGTATCTTTTCTGCACTTTTCTTTTTTTCTTCTTGCGGGGATTACTCTATGATTGCAATCTGGAATGAGAGAACGAAATGGAGAGGATGTGCCGGGTAATGAGTTGGCGAGGAGTAATGACGGAGAATTGTGACATAACTGCTTAATTGCATTGTTGCACGCGGCTAATTAATTATATTTATGTATTTATGTACATATTTAAGACAAAAATTAATGAGTAGCGTTATGTGGAGAGATGAAAGGTCAAGAGGTTACTTGTTAACTGACATGAAGAATGGTTTGTGATTTTGACTGGTTTTCGCATGGTTTTCTGCTGAAAAAATACATTTTTTACAACTGTGCGCCGTTGGGAGTCGATTTTAAACTCGTACCACGGACTGAAGCACTTATTTAAGTCAAAACGCTTGTGGAATCGTTTAGAGAAAGTGTTTGATTAAAAATTGTAGATTCCCTTCAATTCGGTGTCCCAGACTGCATTTTCGAATGATGGGAAACTCGATAGCAATGAATTTGATGTAAATTACAATTTAGGCCGTCGTTTGCTTCAGAGTCCAAAGTCTTAGGCCGCCAAAATCTACAGAGGAACAATACTTAGTTCCATCAAATTTTAGCCCGTACTGTTCGCACTAGTGATAGGGACCTACGATTAAGTAAATGTTAATGCCAAACGAGGAAATTGAAGAATTTTTGTAACGAGAGACAGATCCGTGCAAAATGTGATATAGACGAAAGGTAGAACGTCTTTGTCCACTATGCCACGGCTTTATATGTTGCCTTAGGAAAAGACTACTAATAAAACCCGGATTTCAAAAGACTTGTAAGATGCAGTTCTATATCAGTTTACTTAATCTTATCTGTGTAAATCAGAACGCA
Organism: Eristalinus sepulchralis; assembly: GCA_944738645.1. Lineage (NCBI taxonomy): Eukaryota > Metazoa > Arthropoda > Insecta > Diptera > Syrphidae > Eristalinus > Eristalinus sepulchralis. The sequence continues at coordinate 4,696,636 of OX122885.1, read as the reverse complement.
GCTTTTAGATCTTAGGAACTTTTTTCATGCGATAGTGTTCTACAAGATTAGCACCGGCATCCGGTATTCAAGATCTTTGCTGACAGTTTTGGGTTAAGGTTGCTAGCCGTGGCGCAGTGGTAAGTGCATCGACTGCGGCGCAGAAAGTCTGGGTTCGATTCCTGGACGGGACACCTAGCATTTTTTCACGGCACCACCTCTTTCGAGTTGCTGACAACACTCAAAGAGTATTAATTGTCTGTGGAAAGCTTCTTAAATCTCGCCGTTCGGAATCGGCAAAAAACTGTAGGTCCCTTCTATTCGCGAAGAACAATAGCATGCACAACACGAGTAGTTGTTGTAGAAGCTAGGCCCTGGTCCGTTATGGGGCGTAGTACCACTCAATTATTATTATTATTGCTAGCCAATGCTGCTTATTATACGAGATAATCATCCTTTAGGGTAGAAGTCAAACGTCTAATGGTTGTGAACGATGTCCCGAAATGCCAAAAAGGCCGAAATGCCAAAAACTCCAAAATACCCAAAATCCCGAAATGCCAAGATTCCGGAAGGCCAAGGTCCCAAAATGCTGAATAAAATACGATTGATTACGAAATTATCAAAATTCCTAATCGACCCAAAATCCCTAAATGCCAAAAATCCTGAAAGGCAAAACGATAGCCTGGCTCCAAGAGACTGAATGCAAGACAGTTGACGTTTAGGCACGGTAGTCTGTCCTCAAAAGACTAAAGACCACACAGTTGACGTTCAGGCATGAGATTACAGTGGTAAGCAGGTTTAATCTTTCCTCTCACTGTCACATATGCGTAATTCCTGAGCCTATTCTAATTCTGTTCAGAAATTACTAAGCAGTCTCAGACACTTTTTTAAGCTTTTTTTTTATAACAGAATAGTAAAGTATGAGAATATCTTTCCGGTTTTTCGGTCATTTTCCATCCCCTCTGCGTGGCGGTCGAAGGTCTAGGTTCGATTCCCAGAAAGCCAAAGTGTTGTGTTTAGAATTTAAAAGCCTTCAGTTTCTTCAAAGAGAAGATACAAAAGATATAGTTTATTGCATCTTTTTAATTGAAAACAAGTAAAAAATCATACACTCCCCACTGATGATTGAGAAATTTCAAGAGAAAATTCAGTAAGAAAACAAAGCAAAACTTCATTTGTTTGAATTACAAATCTATACTCGTACTGCACAGATTTTCATGATAAACATTTCTTTGCCTGTTCTCCTCCTTCAGCTCTGTCCACTCACTCACAATTTGCAGGTAACATTTTAATTACGTCTGTGACTTACAACGCAATTCACGGTTCAACGACTCAGCATTAAAGCTAATAACAATAAAAGGAAATAATTCACTTAGAAACGGTTTACTAGAAAAACGAAAACAAAGCAAAGAAAACAATTTTCACACAGTCTCTGGTTTATTGCATGTGAAGATGTTTGTGTGTGTGTGTTTGTGTGTGTATCTACTGCTGTACGAATTGTTTTATAGCATCTTGTTGTCACAAAAACAAAAAATCTCTATGGCTTAACGAAATCCCTTACTTAAGACTCTTACTTTCTCAACAAATGAATCATTTGTTGTTTTGTGTTATTTTGCATTTTATTCGTAATTCGGTTGGTTTTTTTCTTCTCTCTGCTTCGGTACGAAATTGAACGACAAAGTGAGAATTTGTGTCAAATGTTTCGGGTTTGTCTTGATGTATGACACGAAGATCAAATGAACTACATTCCACTTGGATATTTATTATCAAGATTTGGTCTTGTATCATATAATAGCTCATATCTATGTATGTTGCCTGGTAATTGGATGGAATCGTAAAACGATTTAGATGAAAACTTTGATATCTAAATTGGGTTGAGTTTGTACACAAATTTTTGGACCTTGAAAGTGATTGGAAATTTGGGTTTTTTTCTTATTGCCGGGCAGCAAACATTTTTTATTGTTTCTAATGGTTTGGTAAACTGTACTTTGGTCGGTTTTTTTTTAAGAAAATATCCCCTTAGGGATAGCATACAGTTTAGTCATTACTTACAACCACATCATTGTCAGTCAGTTGGAGGGCACTTACCTAAAAAGAGAAGAAAACATTAATCATTAGAAAAGTTGGAAAAAATGTTGAACACAATATAAGAAATACAAGTCGAACTTGGAGTTCTTCTGCAGAGGATGTCGACTCCTACGCAGAGAAGTCTCCAATTTGAATCCCCTGCTGTGCAAAAACATCTTTCAGATTCCTACGGCTTCTAACTATCGTCATCACATCGAATCTCATGCAGAGTAAAAATCCCTACTTTTCACAATTTGATCCCGTATAAGGATATTTGTCAAAGTTTCGCTTTTTACATTCAAAGATTCAATAATGAACGACCACCACAAGGAATTGCGGAAGCCACTCAGCCATGGTCCCTGACTATAGTGCTCTTCATCTTTTTTATCCTTGGCCTACATTGGGCAACTCATTTCTCAGTCAGCACACAATATTTACAACCACTCCGTGGCATCCTCTCATTTTTCTTGTTGCTTGTCATCTTCCCGTTAATAACACAATTATCGATTGCCCTTATCAGAGTGTCAGTGAAGTGTTAAAAGCTTCTGTTGCATGTGGGGGACACAATCCAACCAACGCCCACCCGGACACATTACGCCAAAACACAGTCTCGAATGTCGCTTGTAATGAAAACGCAGTGTACGTGTGCGGAGGGGCGAAGAGCTATCGCCGTGTCGTCTGCCACCTCCCACGACAAACATTCGCGCGAGATGCAAAGATAGACCGCGAAACGGATACAGCAGAACAAATCACTGACAGAGTGGAAAATTAGTTCAGACACAGTCGTTTGTTGTATGCGTCATCCTGTAGGCGGAGGACGCTTACCGCCACACACTCAATAGAGAATTCAAATGCGGAAGGATCTCAAGCAAAGTAGATAATAGATGACAGTTTTCAGTGGAGCAACAGAAACCGGTTGACATTTGACAGTATCAACATGTGAGTATGTGCACCCACCCTCTGTTAACATCCCCCTCAACCGACGCACAAACACACACACAGCGCCAGAGAGAACTCTGCAAGGTGGTTGGGTTGAAGTTTAGAAATTTGATTTATGATCTCGTGCCTTTGTGCTTTCTTCCGCTTAGCGGGAGCGCTGCGGCTGCCAGGAGGGTTCCGGTGTTTGATGAACAAATAGAAGGACAAAATTACTCAAATGCAGTTCAAGTGGAAGAGAGAACTTTGTTTTTCTTTCGTTCCTCTTTTGAGTTGGGTTCCCTCCGGCAGCTTAGGCAAACAATCCTTGATGAAAGATAGATGACAAGGTGGAATATCTTATGAATAACCCCAAGTTTGTCAACTTGGCAATTATTAAAAGTGGTTTGATGCGAATGAGGTAAGTGGAAGGTGCTCTCTACAATGTTGCAAATCTGATGGTAGTTCCTCTGTTCACTTAAGTATCTGCATCTGCTACCATCTTCTTCTTCTTTTTCAATCACGACCACCCACGGATATCTCCGAAGTGATCTCAAGTAGCCTGTTTTACAAATTACTCTTTCAACAGATCCAACAAGCAACTTGACATTTGCCTGCTAGATCGGTTTGTTTTTTCTCCCCTTTCCCAAGCCACTCACTCACTGTGAAGTTGTGCAAGTGAAAGTTATTTCTCTTCGCTCGTGTTGGAGTTGCAAAAACAAAGAAAACAAGCAAACAACAAATCACCTACGAACACCTTTCACACAAGGCGAAATGTCAAAGCTCAAATCGCAATGTCAACTCGGTACATGACATTAAATGCTCAGATGTCAATCCTCTCGTGCAGGCAATCTTTCATCAGTTTCTCTTCAGATATTTTCAACCTCTCACGCTTCCATAGTTTCATCACAGAAACAAAAAAAAAAAAAAAACACCAACAAGCAAGGAAAACAAAAAACACGAGATAGACAACAGCAAAGAAAAAAAGTTTTTTTTGCAAGCCATGCACCCATTCTCTTGTGCCTAAATGTAATTAATGCCACCAGGCATCAGCAGTGTCATTTCTTGCTCGACAAGGCGCCAGCATATTGACGCCAATTTTTATGAATGGGAAAACCCCTCAGACTAGTGTGAGGGCGCTCTCTAAGCTCCCTTCCATCCCCTCCACCCCAACCACGTGCATAGACACACCACACACACCTCTGGGGACTTGCTTGCTTTTTCACTGTATGTGTGTGCCTATTCCCTTGTTAGTGAGTTTAGTTTTCTCTTATGCTTCTCTTGTGAGGGTAGCAGGCGTGAAATGATATAAAAATGCAACCGTTGCATCGCATCTGTGGACAATGGTGAGATGATGCACCTGACCGCGTGTTGTGTGTTTTTTTTCTTGTTTCTGCGAATCACTGAAATTAGCGTCTGGTCACGCTTTTGAATGGGCCAGACCGGTGAGAGCAGCAGTGCCAATTACCTTAAGAGGGGGTCGAAAGGGGCGAAAGGAAATGTGCTCGCGGTCGATGTTCGGGAGAAATCAAAGGAAGCTGTTACGATCATTTAATGGAACTTTGTGGTTGACTGTGAATGAGATGTTTGGACTGGCAGAGATTACGATTCAATTTCCTGCAAGAGTCCCGCTATTTGATTTGTCTTTAAGTTTTTCCTAATTGATTTCTTTTCAATGAAATCACTGCATTACATCATAGCGCGCCTCTCTATCAAAGTGTCATCGCAAATCATAATTTCAACACGCGCAAAAAAGAATAGAAACGCAAAGTCTAATCTTTCAAGAGTGCCTGGAATGCCTGTGTCTTGTCGTCGTTGCGAATGGAAAACAAAACACAAGATACGATAGAGAAGAAAATTGTGTACAAGATAGACAATTGCATGTTCTACTTGAATTGTCGTTCCATTTGGGGTTTGCTTCAGCCGTATCTACAGTAAGGACACACAGCCACAACAGCAAACAAACGAAAAAAAAAGCTTCATTCATAAAGTTTTTTGTTTTGTCAGTTTATCTCCCCACCAGGGCTCCGGAGTCCAACCCACTGTCGATGTGATTGTTTGAACACTTGATGGAATCGTTCTATCGGTATCTACCGGGCAGAATAAAGCGACACACCGAGACAGAAAGGGGATGAGTGTTCAAAACAAATAATGACTGTAATCTTATTAATTGCCGATGTAGAGCTATGCAATTTGAGTCGTTGTTGTGTTTTTACTTGCGCCACAATTGTGACGGAGTAACAGTTGAAGCGTACAATGTTTGAGAGCCTAGGAGAAAAAAAAATATTTAAAGGTAATTACTATAATCGTCCTCAGCATTGAAAGCATTAAAGTTCTGCTCTACGTATTACTTGACATATTTTTTGGTATGGCTAATTTTTCCACACTCTCTGACGAAAATTTCAGGTGAATGGTGCAGTGATTGTGAGGTTGGAATAATTTTGTGTTGTATTTGTGTTTTTTCTCTTTAAGAAAAAGAATCTGTCATGTCATCTAAATTATGGACATCGAAGAGAATGGGTTATTTAAAATATAAACAGGCAGGTTACGTGAGCGGACATAATTTTTGTCCGTATTTGATGGATATTAGTTCTTGAACTAAGTGTAATACGTAAACCTATACGCAGGAAAACCTTTTGAATCCTAGCTACAGTCACAGATAAGGGAATTAGAGAGATATTAATCGTTTAGTACAGTTTTAGTACATATCACATAATCTCCAAAAATATTTCAAATTGCTCACAGCTTTGTACCTTTTATATTGAATCAGTATAAATTGTTTAGTACATTTTTAGTACATAGTACTAAATCTGTCAAAATATTTGTAGTTGGAAGCACGTTGTAAGATAAGCGAAATGGTATAGTCAAAATGTTACTGTACTGTCTTACCCACTTATTAAACTATTAATATTGACATGGAAGTTAAGGACAATCATTCTTGATGATTTTTGTTTGTTTTCAGAACCTTGGAATCGTCCATTAAATCTCGTATAATCTTTAAAGGAAATGACTTAAAATTCATTGACACTCTAAGAAACAGAAAAATAATAAAATAAATCTCAGTGCAATCTTATGGAAAAACCGGTAATACCCAAAACGATAAAACTATTATCTGCTGAAGGGTGTCTACCAATTACTTAATATCAAATCTCATTGATTACGCAATTTATTTACTATTGCCTCTTTTATCAGTTGATTGAATTTCCTTTTTATGGCTCTACTGTATACGATGTGACTTTGAAGAAATACTGATTATCTCTCATGTTACCTTGAGGAAGTGTTTGAATTTGATGATAACGATTAGAACTTGAAAATGTGGTAAAGAAAAAAAAAATCACAAATTCGCAATTTGATTTACCCATACTTAAATGAGATGAGACAATGATTCATTTGATCTTCACTCTTTTCGAGTAGAACAAGTGTTTAGCATGCATTTGGTAGCAGTCGCTACAAAATGAATATCAATGCGCACACGAATCATTTAAGGCCTACTCGTAAAACACGCTCAAGCGTACAATTGGCCGAGACTGACGTCTTTATGTCGTGCGTCGCTATGCTTCTCCGTTAAGTGATTTTCTTTAGTCTCGTTGGTTTTATTGGTTTTTCTTTGATTGCATAACAACAAACAGATATCAGACTTAACTTCGTTACCGGGTCTTGAAATGAACTGATCAACGCTAAACACGATTTTAGTACCACCACCACCACCACCACTGTCACCATCACCTCTTTCGATTTACTAATTCAAGTCACATCTACTGAAAGTTCAGTCTTCAGACAATTCACACCATGTACGAGACTCTCATGAGATCGATGCAAACAATTTGATTAAGGCCGATTTGTTGTATCGGGATAAAGATTCTTTGAAAACGGTTAAAACCGTACTATCGACAATAACAATTGACAGCAGGAAAAAAAAGCATACACTTTGAAAAGCAAAAAAGAGCAAAAGCACAAAAGGTGTTAATGCATGCAAGGCAGAGTGTGTATCAGTTTGGGTTGATTTCTTAAAACTCATTATGGTCGCAAAGTAATTGGGTGCAATGAGTGTGAAGCGTACTAATTAGGTTATATCAAATGCTTTAGGCTGTGGGGCACACACAGAAACGGAATAATTATCTTGTCACTGTGCATTTTAAGTGTACGGCGACGCTACACATTTTTAGTGTTTTCAGAGTGAAACTTCATTGGTAGCTAATTTTGAAGTCATACAAAGTTTAAGATACGTGTTTTAGTACACTATGATGGGGTGTACGTATATAGCTTAGAATTAAATCATGTTGCACATACAATATGTAGGTACTTGTATCCGGAAGATGTGTGAATTGGTTGGAGGTAGCAACAGTGATGATATGTTGATTCTAGATATGATATCCGGGATTTAAAATTAGTCACATGAGTAAGTTCTTGCGGAGGAGACTTGTGGTTTACGTCCCTGGGGTGATGTTTTAATACAGATTTTCGAGTGTCTACAACTCTTAATTACTGAATTTTGTAAATAAAAGGGCAATGGATTTGTTTTTAGTTTGAATTCAATGCTATTTCTTCGTTTAGTACAAATGTACTAAACATGTTGATGGGTGAGTTCATAGGAGGAAACGTGTTCTTACGTGCTGTACTTATGTTTACAGAGGGGTGGAATAACAAGACATTCATCTTTGATTAGACTTATAATCAAAGGGCAAGGAAGGAAAAAGAATCTCTTTGGTCTAACCACATCATCCCACTGCCATCAACAAAGTCTCTCAGTTTCATCAAAGTACGGGTTGTATGAACTTGTTCTTCTTCTACTTGTGGCACTATAGTCCGGGGTGGACCTGGGTCTCAACCAACATGAACTTGTTGCTGGTTGAAAATTAAGATGTATTCTTAAAAACAGTAGAAGTACTAAAAAGAACTAAGAGAGAGAGAGAGAGAGAGAGTAGATAGAAATTCATCAATTCACAGGTGTGAACATTGAGGACGTTTTTCTCTATTTATTTACTTTGATGAACAAATTTTCTTTTAGTTTAGTACAAAAGTACAAAAAATTGTCTCAAAAAACGATACAATGAACTTTTAATTGAATCATAGGAGCAACTTAACGCAACGACAGTTACTCATAAGATTTTCGCAAAAGTGGTTAAATACTGTCAAAGAAAAGTCACAAATCTCCATCATAAATTTTCAAACAGTTAAGTGCCAACAACCACCACATTACGCAACATCTTGCAAGTAGACCCCAGTGCAGAGCTCATAGCTGTTTGCAACTTGTAGAATTTACGCTCATAAGTACAACCAGCAGCTGACGAATAAGGTAGACATTATTTATAATTATGGTCACTCTCAGTCCGTCAGATTCCATTGACTCTCTTCTCTCAATTTCTCTATCTCTATGCTATTCGTACACACTAACTGTGCATATTTATCCTCGAATATCGTATAATATTGTTATTATTGTCTTCTTGTCACATTTACCTGACCAAGACGAACGAAAGGGCTACGTTTATATACAAAGCAAAAAGCAGCAGCGGCAAAACAAAAAAAAAATAAAACGTTTCATACTAAAGAAAATAAATAAATACATCGGGAGACGATCTTGTCAATGTGAATGACCGAGTAACTAATAAGAAGCGCGCGTTGTTACATGTGTACATGGCTTTAAACGTTTCTATCCATCGTCGCTTAACCGCTGCTGCGCTCCCTTTTTCACTCACCGGTTGTTGATGTGAACGAACGCAATTGTAAACACGCGACATGATGTACGACAGCGAATATAATAGCAGCAACAATAACAACATTTACAACGACCTACTACCTATGGGACGCGCTACACAGAGACTGTATCTAGTTAGCTAGCCAAGCACATCTAGGCGAAATGTTCTTTGCTCGCTTAGTGAATGAATTGCGATGTGATCCCTCTCGGATAACCAATAGAAAATGAGAAGCGGTAGCGTCATAGTTAGCGTCACTTTGACTGAAAGGCATACATACTGGCAGTGCTAGCCGGCGGTTCATGCGAGCGACTTCTCATCAGGCGGTCTGTGTGCTGTAGCGTCATCATCATCATCATCATCTTAATCATCATCATCGTCGTCAGCATCGTCGTTGGTGTGGTAATCGCATACCACCTAAACGGAAAAACGTCATAACCACAAGGCAAACGTTGGTAGACACCGTCACACCGCCGCACCGCATTGCAGTAGATGGAGGCATAGCAAGGCAGAACAGCAGATGCACACGAGACTGTTGCACTCTCTGGGTGTGCGCTTTGTAGACTGTGAAAAGGCATTTTCCGGCTTCGGGCTTGGGTGCGCGAGCGGCCACCACAGACAGAGCCGCGGCTACGGATAGGTTTTCTTTGCAAATTAGATGTGTTATATGAGAGGTGGCTCGGCTGTGTCGTCTGCAGAGATGGTTAGATGAGACAAGGAGGATATTGTGGTTATCTAGGCGTAAGTACGAAATGCACGCAACATAATTTGAGAAGGGTAAGCGAGAACGGAGGGGGAGCAATGCGTTTCCTACGTTTCTGATATTATTTATAGTCGGTGAAGTGGAGATATGATGTGATGTTCACATTGGAGAGTTGCTGTTTTAAGGGGCTCATAATGTTGGGAGGGCAAACTTTGCTTCTGGGTTGACCGTATGCCTCGGGGACTCACTTAGACTCAACTGGTGGTGTCATTTGTGTCCTAACTGAGGGTAGTGCTGTACAGCTTGGAACCTGATGAGGTCTAAGGTGAAACAGATGGAGGTGTATTCACCTCTGATGCTTTTTTTGATGCTCAAGATCCGCAGGAGGAGTCTGAATGATAAACTGCACAGTGACATCCATCAGGTCGAACAAGCTTGAGTCTCTTAGATGGGTAGGTCTAGTAGAGCGTATGGACACCAAGGGTCCGACCCGGAAAGTCTTTGACTCCATCCCTGAGGGACAGTGCGGTGAAGAAGGACCACTAATACCGTGGCGCACGGAGTAGAAAAGGAGCCTCAATCAGTTGACATTGCGTGGCGGAAAGCAAATGCCATAAGACCAGGTTAGATAGAGTGGCATCTTGCCTAAGGACAAGGTCCTACCTAGACTGTAGCAGAAAGAAGAGGAGGTTCTCCACAAAATAAACATCTTCTCAAAGTTTCAAGCACTTAGATTCAAATTAGACCACATCTCTTCATCTTGACAAGCTTTGAGGTTATAAGTTCAGACTATATGGCCTTTCAAACCCTTGATCTCTTTCCCAATCAACATAGCCACTACCTCTGTTTGAATGAAAGTCATCTTATGTTGCCAGATATATGTTACCGTCGCCCTATTCCGGCCAAAAGTTTAATCGAACCTCGCGTGCAGAATAGACTCAATTGCTTATCTCAAATACGTGCTACCTTGGATCGGATCGCACCAATTAAAAACAGCCAAAAATTAGATATGAATAAAGTATCTGAAATTAATATCTCTCCCCCGCCTAAGCATTCAACAAATTAAGTTTCTCTATCTCCTCAGTATCTTCATTTATCATTCTAATCATAGAAAGAGGAAAGGCATATGACATTTTAAAATTAATTCTTGCCATATTTTCATTCCGTCCACATGCCGATAAGATAGATACTTTCGAGTAAACCAAATCAACAAAATCAAAATCGCCTTCATAAATTAAGTATCTATCTGAAGTCGACCCCCCCTTCAGGCCAACACCACAGATTTTCCCTCAGTTCTCTCTCTCTCTCTCTCGGAAAGTGTCATAATATATTGTTTAAGATCCCTTCGATTTTGCTATTGTTACAGAGACACACACTTACACATGAATTCACCTCACAGATATCTGTTTTCACTTGTAGCATCGCTGAAGTGGAGTTCAGCTTGTGGGATATTTATTTAAATGGAACCAGTTCTCGGGGCTAGACACATTTGTTCTTATCCTACACACAGGCAAATCGATAAATTAAACAAAAATGTTCGATTAAGGTCCAGGAGGGGAATAAAATAAAATCAATAACAACCCGAAACCTTGAGAGGGTCTTCTCGATAATGGAAGGAAGAAATGAAAAGGGCTCTGTTTCGTCCCTGTGTACCTTGAACCGCATTGTGTGTACTTACACGTGGATGCGTGTTTCTGTGTGTGTTTGAGTGTGTCTAGCTGGACGGGAACCCCCCGTAGTTTATGACTATTAACGAGTAATTTACACACGCCCCTTTTTTTCTTTCTGTCGAAGAGTATCCATCCACTGGCCAGAGTGTCCGAGAGTGCGGCCGTTCCCTTGTTCCCGGTTTTCTCAGTTTGGATTTTCGTTTTTATCAATCTTCTTGGTTCTAATTAAAAACCCCTGGCACGACTGTTTAACTCTTCCACCAGCAACAGCATACACAAATGAGCGTTGTGTCCGCGCGGATGGATTGGACGCTGGCTGTGGCTGTGGAGTCTTCTTCTGTGTTTTGAGGTTCTTTCCCGCCGCGATATTGGATTTCCTCTCGTTCTATTTCAGGTTATTCACCTGTGAGTTGCGTTTTTTTTTTTGTTGTGGGTCTATCCCTCGAATTGGAGATATTTGAAAAAGGGTTCAGTTAGCAATCTACATCCTGGCCTAGAGTCCATTCCGACGGAATCTGTCTTCACTTTCAAGTTCACGACCGAAAGTGATAACACACCTTAGACTGATGATTAAGTCGATTCCTGGAAAGGTAAACACTCATCCTCCTCCTGCGTGGCAGATCAAATGAGATTCTATAAATAAAGACGCCAGCAGTTGTTGAAAGGGGATTTGGATACCTAAACGGATGTAATGAGAGAGATTTTAATGAGGCGGCCAGGAGTGATTAATTTCTTCGTTCAAATAGGAGACTTTAATAGTTCTGCTGAAGCAAATGAATGAAATCACTTTGTTGGTTGATTCTTAGAATTCTTGATTTTAGCTACATTTGAATTTTAAGCTGTGTTCTTTGTGATGGAGTTGTAAGGAATGAGATTCAGGGACCGAAAGAGATCCTTGGGAAATTGAGGAATTCGATTGAGTTTCGGTAGGGCGGGAGGTGTCCCTTGAACTTCGCATAGATGGACAGGGAAGAGAAAAATTTGTGACTTGAGCCAGCTTGGCAACTAAGGCTTCTTCGGTCCGTCTCTCTCTCGGCATGTCCTGGAATCAAAGCTCGTGACTCGAACTACCCTTTGGAACCAATTATTCTAATCTCTAATGGACCAAAATTATGATCTACAAGACGCTGCTTCTTTCAGTATGATTATACGCAACCAAGTGCTGGATTTTAGGAGTGGAAGAGTGGATTAAGAAGAGTTACCCTTAAAAGAGAAGCTCTGTTTAAGATATATGGTCCTGTCGGGAGGGAATAAAAGTGATTGGGGGATAGGACAAGCTCTATGTCGTGCGAAACGACGGGAGGAACTGCGGTCCATCGAAGACTTTGACTTAGTGAACAGTGAGCAGTCTTAGAGTCCAATCCCTCAGGCTTGAGAAAAAGGCAAGAATCTTAAAGTCCGTCAATAAAGACCATGTAATTCTCCACGCGAAGAAACATGGTTCTGATGATTGGAGACAGTGTGTCCGGGAACTGTCAAGAATTAAAAGCTGACTAGCTTAGCCCTAGATCGTTTATGAATCGTTGGTAAGTAGGATTGAGAGCTGAATTAATTGCAGTGGTATTTACTTACTGATCACTTCAAAAATAGTCTTACCCTAATAAAAGTTCATCTGGACTACAGATTTATCTCCACAGTCGCAGAAAGAATTGAAGGGCGCATAGATCTAGCTCAGATTCTTCTGGATTGGGAGCCCACGTTATCTTCAATAATTGATTACCTCCAGGGATGGTCTGAACTTTCAGTACAAACATCACCCACATAGAAAACAGTCTTCGCAGGAATAAATTTCCATACAACATCCTTCAATATAGTCAGAACATAAATACGATTTTGTCGACTTTTTTTTTAATGTTTTCCGTTACAACGACCAGTGTTGGACGATCAAAGCAAAGCACATCACCTGTGTCAGCACTAAAGTCTTACCGTCAAAAGTCCACGCCACAGGCAGTGAAAGAAGGCAAGACGTGACAAGAAGTCTTCCAGAGCAGTGGCTATAAATAGAAGTCATACGGAAGTAAGAAGACTGTTTTTGAACAGCAAACAAATCTGACGGTAATAACCAGAGGCATCAATTTGAACCCAAAACATCCTCTGCACACCGCCCCAATGGCTTAAGGATATCAAATCAAAAAAGTTCGTTCATCCACAAGACATCTCATAAAAATTATCCTCCTGTCTTGCCTCACCTCATTCAGGGCATTTTTTTGCTTTTGTTGTCTCTTCCGAAATTCAACTCGTATCGTGTCCCAAAAAGATAATCATCAACATTCTCGGTTTGTATCTTTATGATGTCAACGGGGAGGAAAACAAATTTCAATCACAACTGCGGCGATGTTTCAAAATATTCTCTCTGTTTTTTTTTCATTTTTTTTTCAAAAAATCACATAAGAACAGATAATTACATCATTTCGATGGATTACTTGTATCTCTCGGTATGCGACAGCGACTACTCAACCGTGTAATGGCAGCGAACAAACAGACGACACACAAAAAAGGTGATAATCACATAAACAAACAAACCCCCAAACACATGCGAATGGAACAAAAAAAATCTACAAAAAATGAACAAAATAAGTTATAAGAACATTTCTGTGGAAGTCGTACACTGTACGCGGTGTTTGTGGCTTGTTTTTATTCCTTGCATAAACCGGGACGACGCGACGGTGTGTGGACAGTTGGTCATCGTTAAGTGTGCGCCGCCTCTGGACCAATTTACAAATTTAATTATTTTCTAGTGGTAATATATCCCAGATACGGCCTTAAGGCCATGAAATTAAACGAATCGAGCATGAATTTTCAACTTTTTCGAAATCGAGACAGACGCACGCATGTATGATGTAAGAGACGCCGACGACAACGGCCGACGACCGACGACCGACGACGGACGACAGGGCGAGGAGCATTAAAATTCATTGACTAGGAGCTGCATGGGGAAGAAGAGGCAAATGAGACAAGATATGGTTAATCTCAAGAAGTCATTGACTTCGTGGAGTAAATTTATACACAAATGAAGAGAAAAAAAAAACGCGCACACAACACACACAGAATTCGTGTCGTTTCTGTTCGTTCTTGCGGCGTTCTAGAGTGGAATTTCGCCGGACTGGGTGTGTAGCCCGAGGAAAATTAATTTATTAATCAGATGTCTATTGATGCTGAGGTAGATGACTTGTGTGTGTTTGTCGGATGGGTTCGACGCCTATTAATTCTTTTTTTTTTGGATCACAGCAGGCGATGGATAGGTTCAAGGCGAAGCACAAGTCACTTCGACGCCAACCAATTTACAGCAGAGTACTCAATCAGATCAAGCGAAGATTGACTCTAGATGATTGCATCACGGTTGACATGCAACCTTATGTAAATGGTCTGTTAAATAAATGAATAATTTGCGTTACTAATAGACATTAAGGTGGTGAACATGCCACGGTGACATGGCACGTTAGTTGCACAAGTGACATGAGCCAACAATTAAATTGGCATAGGAGGAGGTGTTTTTCAATTTTTGACAGTTCACGTTTGATTTTTGACACGTTTGCCGGAAAGAGACTTGTGCTACAGCAGTGCAATACACAGATGGATCTAAGGTTGAGTATGGAGTTGGAAACAGTCTTCCAAACTGAAATAATGGTAATCTGAGAAGTCATGCCTTGACAACTGATGACTGCATTTTCACTAATAGCTGGACTGGCATTAAATTGCTGAATGAAAGCTCGAAACAGTTTAAATTGCTTAGAGATGTAATAGGGAACTGCAAAGCTGATAAACGTGCTAGCCAAGCCACTGGTCTGTGGATTTAAGGCATCCCCGTAGCCAGGAATCTAAATCTAAAAAAAATCAAAGACATGGAAATCTGGTTTTGCCCGATTACCAAGGTTGACAGCCTCTAAGAGATCCAAGATAAGCCCTGTAGTGAGTGTAGTAACTAAACACTGGTAAACATAGTCTAGGAGTGTTCTGCAATGACACCTGAAGAAGGAGAAGGAACGCTTGAAACATCAACCCAGTAATTGTCCCGCACTCTGGACTAAAAGGAAGGCATTACAAGACGCCTTTGTCTACGGCAAGCTAAGCACCTAAGCAAGACATCAATCAACTTGCTTATAAACCACCTTTGTTTAGCTGTCAACAGGTACATAGCTCAAACTCTTAAACTTGTCTTTGATCAATTTTGACAGCTTCTCGGTAGGCTCCTAGCTCAGATGCATTCTCATCTGCCTACCCACCTAGATAGATGATACCCCAATTGCCCAATGGTCGTTTAAGGAATGTTACTCTCGTGATGTTACACTGGGAAGTTATAAGACGGTTAAGGTTCGAATCTCAAACTGAATTTCTGTCTTCTCTCTTCAGATTCCGACGTCATTTGGGTAGCATTAGATGTTTGTAGAAAGCTTCACCGTTTAGAGTCTGCATTAAATTGTAGGTTTTCTCCACTCGTGAGAAAACTATTGAAAGCACAACAAGAGCTGTGCTAAAGAGGAACTCTGAAAAAACCCAGTTGGATACAAATTTTTCAGTTTTTCGGTTACGTTTGCAATACGAGAGAGGTCGTGATGATGAAGATGAACCATAGTCCAGAACCATAGTCTAATCTGCTGGAGGAGCCACCTTAAAATAAATCCCAGCTTGGGAGTCGAACATAGACCCCTAATTTGGGGTGCGATGCATTCACCCACTACGCAACGATGGACTCTCTGGTTTTTCAAAATTTTAGCGGTTTTTGTGACAATTTTAACTCAAGTTGTGTTTGACCAATTAGTATTGTATTTTACTTTAAGACTCGTGGTCTCCTACTCACAAGTCAGTGCAAAAGCCTTAAAAAGTCCTTCTACTAAGTCAAAATAAAATTCATTTACTGCTTTCTTGGAGATGTTGCCTTCCAACTATTTTCATTGAATAGAAGTTAATTGAAAAATTAAAAATGTATGCCACCGGCAATCGACAGAAGAAATAAAAAAAACACAAAAGTTTGAGTCAGTTCCCCTCAACAATCTTCAGCAGAGTGCCAAAAACTGTCAAAAAACACCATCCAGCTCCTCCAAAATAAGGTAAGAAAAAACTGAAATAATTGCCCATATCATTCAATCTCAACTCATATTGCATCTCATTTATTCAACGAACCGAAATATATCTGAATGGACACATTCACTTAAGTGACTGCCCAAAGTGAATGCCTTTCCACTGAAGCATTCACAAAAAAACCGTCCAAAAATACAACAAAAAGCACTGGGAACACAACGCAGCAGAGCAAAAAAGTCTTAATCAGCCCCGAACAAGTCATGAAACGCAGAGATCTTGTTCTCGTCACAAAAGCCGACAAGACTCTTCACCACCGCTACGCATCGCATATAGAACCTTTCACTTTGGCGATTTTCGGCATGCATCAAAAGGCGATGGGTGGTTGGGGCATGGGGAGAGGGAGAGAGGCACGATGCAGTACGAGTATATCCCGTTTCGGTAATCCCCGTCACTGTCGGTCGCCGGCTGCTCCCTTGCGCCCCCGCGATGCTCCCTCAATGTTGCAGCACTTAAGTGGTGCGTGCAGTCACTTAAATCTGATCTCACGTTCTAGTTATATAATTTGACTGGTTTCAGGTTGATTTCTTTTTTGTATTCGTGAAATTTAAAATTTTCCAGAAAGATCAATTCGATTACATGTCAACGAGGTGGACGAGGGAGTGGGAGCAGCACCGCACACAAGAAGGTATGCCTCAGGAGATTGTTTTTGGGCCAGTTCTTGTTTGGTGGACACACATTTAGTTTGGTTGCTTTTTTTTGCGCGCGCACTCGTCTGATTTAACAAATTCTTCACGACGCAAGTCAAATGTGATATGTATGCGAGGACGGTATGAGTATCTAGATGGAGCGCGGAAAAGATACAAATGTATCTAATGGTCAATGAACTTTTTAAGCAGCAGGTAAAGGAGGAGACCAAAAAAATATACAAAATTTGTTTAATGTCTCTTTCTCTCTCTCTTGACATTCTTTTCTTCCTTCCAAATCAATTGGACTTGTTTGTGTTTTTTTTGGTTCTGAGTTCGTGTTTTTTTTTTGCGAATTTTGTTTTGATAGCCCACTGTGGAGTGTGTTATTATCTCGTTTTCGTATTCCTCCTTGGAAGGGAAGAATGATTATCACTCGTGTGGTGCTGCTCACATGTGGTGAAAGGAAATGAATCGCCAAAAAGAGTGGATGAAATGAAATGAAAACGATGGAATTACATGGACTAGACTTAACGCAAATTTTCGCAAACTCACCATGAGGTCACTGTCTATTTCATCGTTAATGGTATAGCATAAGCATTTTGTTTTCTTTTTTTTTTGTCTTGTATTCACTTTTGAGGAGCTGTTGGTGGTCTGTCAGAGACAGAGATATTTGTCAACAAGACTGCATTTTAATAGTTGATTAACAAATTCAAATGAGGCAAGGGGAACAATCAAACAAATAAGATTGCAGTAAGACACGATTAATTCATGTTTTCTTTTTTTGGGCATTTTGTGAAATGTTCATTAGTCGGAATGACCTCTTTTAGCCGACAAATGAAGCTGGTTTTTGCTTTGTCTGTTACCGTTAAATCGGTTGGAGGGCAGTGATATATTACGAGTTCTATGGAAGAATTGCAATTAACCTAGAAATGTATTTGAAGAGGAAGAAACTTCAATGCTCACAACAGTCGAAAATTTTGCTCATAAAATAATTTTTTTTGGGAAAAGGTTCTGTTTAAAACTGTTTAATTTCTAAGCAAAGTTATAGACGTCTAACTGGCACTTGTGATTTTGCGTTAAGCTGCAAGAAATTAAATTAACAAATCTTTAAATATTGGCCGTTCGTTCAGTAGCAAATGGAAAAGCTAAGAGAGGCTCATTAGGCCCAAGACGCGATTACATTTCTTATCATTCCTGTCCTTCTCTATGGCGTGGAAGCTTGAGTGTTTAAAACACCGGATTAAGAAATCCCTGGTCCTTCGAAGGGGAAGGTTCTGCGTGACATTTTCTGTTCTGTTTGCGCTGATGGCACTCGAAGAAGAAGAGTTAACGACGAGACTGAAAGACAGTACGCGTCTAGTTAAGCGTCTACGAATACAATGCTTAATGTGGGTACGTCATAGAGTGGTAGGTAAGACCTGCTCGGGTTCAATGAGTCTTTGAATCCGAGACACTAGGACAATATCACTGAGGATGACCTCGTCTGCAATGGCGCACACAAGTTTAGATGGACGTCAAGAAAATTGCGTGCGAAAATAGAGGCAGCTAGTGAGATATCATGATAACTTGAGTAAGATGTCAGTTGAGACATAGACTGTAATGTCATTTAAAGAAGCAAAAGAAGAAGAACATGAAATAGAAGAAGAAGATGATGATGAGAAGAAAGAAGAAGATAAGGAAGAAGAGAGCCTATCTAGCTACTGAGAGTTTGGTGAAGTTAGGTGATCCACTTTTCATGGCACGTAATCATTCGTTTTGGAAAAGGGTTCGATTTCATGAAGTGGAATTGAAGCAATGGACCCTTAAATTGACTTTCAGGATTGCGCGACTTAACGTCGCTTGACTTTTTTCTATGGGAGTATGTGAAGTCGGTCTAGTATATCCCGATAAGCTGGAAACGATTAACCACTTGGAGGACAACATTCGCGGCATTGTTGGCGATGTACGACTATGTTGGAATAGTCATCGAAAATTGGACCTCCGGTTAAGACTACGTCCGAGACAGTCTAGGGGGTCATATGTCAAATATTTTCGAACACCCAATATAAACAAATGTGATTTAAGCGCCGCACAAGTTCAATGTGAACAATCCAGAGTACGGTCAATGAGTACCCTTTAGTCATGATTCTCAGACGTACATACGCAGAAACCTTTCAATATAATACACATTAAGATTACGCGGAAAATTAGTCATACGAATTTTGTTGACAAAGCTAATTAACTTAACTACAAGGTTCATGGTCAATTTTTATTATCAGTCTTCTTATGTTCTTCTTGGTTTGTTTTTTGGAGCTGCATTTTTTGCATCGCAGTTTTTTATGCGCCTCCCAAGTCCATCAGCGTATCGAAAATACCACCTTTATTACCATCAATTATCATAAAAAGACTGAACACAATGGCCCTACCAGCAGTTCTCTGCTCTTTTTCCTTCCTATCGCCTTCTCCTGCGCCAGCACACAAACACACACACACATCTCTATCTTCAACCACCTCAAAATTAACGCTCAGATAATAAAATTCTCAAATTTAATCTCACACAAGGCGTACGTACACACCTTCATCAGTCTTGACTTTGGTGTAATTAAAAACAATTCTCATCACGTAAAGTTTAAGCATTTATTTACAACATTCAGTCCCAGTCCCTTCTGCAGGAGTCGGGTTTCAGGTGCCGCCACTTGTCCATGGATACGATCCATCATCGTGAATTTATGAGGTCACGCGAGTGCAAGTGCACATCGGAAGAAGTTTTATTTGCACGAGTCCTTTTCTCTGCTGGTGTGCTGCACATGTTGCAGATACATAATTCATTTGCCTAGATACATAGGATTATGATCTTTTGCGTGCATGTGTGTGTGCCCCTTCCTTCCCTATTTCGAGGTAAACAATTGAATTTGTTTTTTTCACGTATCTCCTCCTGTCCCCTCATCATCTTCGTTTTTTTTTTCGGTTTTCTTCTTTTTATGGTGTTCTTCGTTCGTTTAACATTTTTGCTGGTTCCGTATCGGTATCGAGGTGTCAATGACACCTCACACCTTATTGAAAGAAAACAACAAAAACAAATACACAAACACATTTTTTGTTGTTGATGGAGGATTATGGTATTTTGGCAACGTTGATGCCCACTGAGTGAGAGGGCGTGGCGGCAAAGGGGTGTACATATTTTGACAACTTAGTCACCTGAGATGCGCAGTTCGCACTCGTAAAGACGAGATGTGACGTTAATGTCCGCATGAGGAATGGAATGCTTCCAGTGAACTTGGTTTAAGGGAAAGAATTGTGATCATGGGTGTGCGGAGTGATGATTTTTGCCGATAAGTCAACATTTAGGCGTTTATGAGTGAGGTCAACTCATTTGGTTGTGGTTTGCGTGCAATTCACTGTCAACCGAAACCTGATTACAATCATTCAATTTTTTCTTTGAAAAAACGTGACGGGCGCTAAAAAACTTTGATACAGTTTATGAATCACCAATGTGTGACTTAATACATGGGCTGATTGGCTTTTGGTCCGAAAAGGGGAGAAGGGCATTGGGGGCTTCAGTTTGGAATTGCATTTCAAACTGTAGCCTAGCTCTTTTCTGGATTCGACATTTAGTGAAGTTTACTTTATGGCAGATGAAGTTTAGGCTCGACTTGGAGTTTTCGAAAGAATTAGCAAGTCAGAGGCCTTCACAAAATCTACACATCAATGAGATCTGATCCAAGCGAGGAGTTGAACGCCGGAGAAAAATGCTTATTCAATTTATTTGACCAACAGAATACAGAATTGTGAAAAAAAGTATATGTAAAAAATAGGGTTAAGGACAAAGATCGGAATTCAATATCCCAACGTGCATAAAATTCTGAAAAGCCAAGTTAAAAATTAATTTCCGATTCCCAAAAGCCATCTAAGATTTTAGACATTTTGGAATTTTAGACATTTCGGGCTGTTTCTGAATGTTTTGGGATAGATAATGGCTTCTGGGTATTTTGGCCATTAAAGGGTTTTAGACATTTCAAGTTTTTTGGCATTTTGACTATTTAAAGGCTTTTCTTTCTTCATCTTTTCTGAATTTTGAGTTTTCAACATGTTGGCAAGTAAAGAATTTTTGAGGCTTTAAGAATCAGGAATTACAATGTTCTGACTATTCGGAATTTTGACTTTTTCGAATTTAAGGCCTTTTGGGAGCTCAAAAATTTCAGGCTTTTCGGGATTTTAACCATTTTGAGTTATAATGTTGTCGAGATTTGAACCTTATCGGGTTTTTGAATATCAGGATTCTGTTCGCAATGATTGCACTTCCAGATTTTCGTCACTTTTGGAATTTCGGACTTACAAGATTTTAGTCACTTTGGGATTTTGACCAAATCAAAATTCTGTCCGCATCTCTAAAATAAAACAACTAAACAGAAACCCCATCAGCAGGTATGTTTAAATTTTTTAAAACTTCCTAAATGTTTCTGCAAATCCTTCACGTGATTTGTCGACTTACAGAGTTTCATTCACTGAATAACTAATTTCAATCTTACCTCATCGGTCAGCGTAATCGGTAGAAATCCTGACCGAATGCATTCCCCTTTGTTGAATTGCAAATGTTCGCCGCGTCTTATTCCTCCATTCTAACTTTCTCTTTGCTTTATGCAACTGCGCTGTGGAATGTGGTTAACAGTGGACGCACAGACTGGGTGACTGTCATTTAGGACAACTGCCCATCGATCGATCTACCGGCCCAGATCGATTGTCTTAAATTGATTTCTGAACTTCATGATGCAACTATCGCCACCACTTACCAGCACCTCGATTTCGATTGAATAAGATAATCCTCTGCAAATGCTAATAGCTGCCGAGCACCCCACTCCCCGCCCCATGGTGGAGTACTAAAAATCTCCTCGATAAAATTCCGAAAATAAATCCATCTGAAAACCCACTTATGTCCATCGAGGCACACACTTTGATTGACTGATGACTTTAATTTGGAATCTTTTCATTCCTCGCCTGTTTCTATGTGTGTGCTTCTCTCTTCGCCGCCGCCATCACAGTTTACATTTTTTTTTAACTCTTTTCTCCCCCCTCTGTGAGTCGGTTTTCTTCTTATTTTCTATTGAAATTTGCCTTTCACTTGTTTTGCAATCGACATCAAGCAACAGCAGCAGCAGCCACCGCTCTGCAGACATCGGCAACTCGGGCAACCGACAACTTATGTGCACACTCGTCCATAACACAACACCAATTGAACAGATAGACGGAAAGTCACCTTAATGCGTGTACTGAAGTAGTTCAGTTACACTATGGGCGAGATCGATAGCCGTAGATAGCTGTGAAGCTGAATGGATACAAATGTTTTTCAATTGCTTACTGGTTGCGGGGCACCTCAACCTCAACCGTCACCACCAACACGGGCAGAAATACGAGCGCTGCACGAACGAACAAAAAAAAAGCAAGGAAGAAAAAGAGTTTGTATGTGAAAGAAAGAAACTAGAGCAAACCTTTCTTTTCTTTCTTTTCGGTGCGCTTTGGGTTTGTTAGCTTCTTAAGCGCTCACTCGACGAGGCGTCTTATTAGTTTGCATTCAAATTGATTTTCAAATTCAATTGCTCGCACACACACATACACGCTCGCCCGCAATTTCTGATACGAGTACTTTATCTCACGTTGGATTGTGTGATGAGGAGACAGGCAATAGGGCTTTTTTTTGTCTGCTCTCCTCTTCAGTTCGCCTCAAGTGTGACTGAGCCTCAAGAAGTGGATTAGAAATGAGGAGTTAAATCATTAGAGGAAGTGCCTTTAGATAAATAGAAAATGGCTCATTAAGAGTTTCAATTGCACCGCTATCGGACACACTTTGCTTTTCATCGAAGTGACTGTTTGGAGTCCTCAAGAAGATAAGAAATGTCGAAGTGACTGTGTCGAATCCTCAAGAAGATAGCCTCCAAGGCTCCAAAGAGAAGGGGCAAAGTGTTGCATAAGGCATCGCTGTACCACGATCCTCAGCTGCAGGTTGTCTGCTGCAAGCAGCTTTCTTTAGATAAGGAAAGTTCCTGATCCAATGCAGATTTCAAAAATAACCCCCATCCAGCCGAAGCACTCGTTACCTTCAGAACTACGAAGAAATGCAAATTTCACCAACTTAACTGAATCGAGTCCGTCGTGTTGGGCGCCATTTTTTCTCATCAAGGAAATGAGATGCCACAGGCTTGATCTATTAGCCCCGCGGTGTATTTATCCTACAGTTTATGTATTTTGGGGTGCATTCTAATCGTCGAAAGATCATCAGACGGTGTAAGGGGGACCGAGCAACAAAATTAATGGATGAATCTTAATTTTTAATGGTTTTGGGGTACTCATTCCTTCATTTGATTACAGAAACTGAATGTCCTTCGTGTCCTCCCTGGGTTTTACGGTGTGCTGACTTTAATGACTCAGGCAACTTACCTGAAAGAAAGAATAGAGAGAAAAATAAAAGAAATTAAAATCCATGAAATTGGATAGATATAGATACAGAAATTAAAAAAAATCGTGGTCTGTGTGTTGTTTTAAAATATTCAAACTGTGCTTTATTCCGGTTTGTGATTTTCACAAATGAAGCAGTTTCGTTTGACAGAGCCCAAAAACAAGGAGGACTACTCATCTAATGTGAAAATTATTCGATTTGTGGTAAATTAACACCTGTTGGTTAAATGCAGAAAACTGATGCGTGGGTGGTTAGATATAAATCATGTGCTTCCAGTTAGACGAGGGGAAACACATATGCATATGACATTAGCAGACGACATGATTTATGAATCTCTGAAACACTCAAGGGGTTTATGTGTCTTTGGGAGTTCTCCGTCAATCTTTTTTCCTCCCCTCTCTGGCAGATGCTTTGAACTTTGTGGGACGCGTGCTGCTGAACTGTGCCAGACGCTAGAATATAAATTGTCGAGCATGGCGCGTCAAGGTGGTTGATGCTACTTGAGGTTTATCGCCTTGAGGGCGACTTTTTTTTCGCATGATTTGTGGTGAATGCAGATTTACTGCAAGTGAGGTAATCATTCGACGTTTCTCTGGACAACGAAGTGGACAGGGCACACATTTAATGTGGAAAGCGTAAATAACAGAAGGTTAAGGTGGTGATCATGATCTTAGAATTGTTTATTCTTTGTCTCATCATCTTGTTATAGTCAAAAAGTGTCCTTGTTTTTGAAGACGAATGGGAAGAAGCTTCACCTTACTGACTCTCATAGCTAAGCGCTCTAAGCTTCTTTATGCATTCCAAATGGTTTAGCAGGCTTTAAGATATATGCCGCTGCAGGGACACATTAGTTCAATTTGGTCGAAGTACACATCATCAGCCCAAACTCAGAGGCAGGTTGGGCAGGAATCTCCTCAAAACAATTGACATTTGATGGACAGATGATGGAGTTCTCGGAAATTATAAATGCTCCACTTTGGTTGCACAGATTTAAAGTTTATTATTTGATATTTTATTTTTAATGCGTTTTTCATTTCTTGTGACAAACGAAACCTTCTTCGCGTAAGTACCACCAGTTACCCAGTCTGTTGGTTTAGATGAAGACGACTGGGCATGGAACATAAGTGCGGTGACTACAAAATGAATCTAGAATTTAGGGTAGGACAGATAGATTTTTCGATAAAGAGCATTTTTTTGCACTCGTCACCTTTATCGTATTCTCACAACAGAGTTAACGACGCCATAAATGATGAATCAATGTACAATCTGGACAGTAAAAGCTAGTCTCGAATAGATTTGAGGACAAGGAAAAGTTTCAAATCTTGAGGGAATAAAGAATTGTTTAAACCCTCAAACAATAAGCGATTTTCACACTTTCCCACAGACCAAAATCCAATCTAATCCAGATGTCATTCAACTCGAATTTTTATCAAATCACCCACAGAGCGTTCCGCTAATATTACCACTGTCAAAGAAAAAAACAGAAAGCAAAAGTCAACTTTGACAGCCCACCTACAATTGCATTGGATTAGCAGGTAACAGACCGTTTATCAGCTTTTTCCCAGACCGTTGACCCTTTTCGGCTAACCCCCACACCACTCCCCATGGCCACCATCTCCACCTACTTATCTCTGAACAGAAACGCCAACAAAACTCAGTCAGTCATTCAGTCCATCGAAATGTTTATTGCTTCGAAACCTCACCTTTGTTTCATGACTAGATAACGATTACAATTAAATTAGGTGAGAAACAATTTCAAATGACACAAAATAAACGAATTGTGTCGTGAGGAAAGTTTATTGCCAGCCAGACCCCCCTCCAAACACGGGCCAGGCCTGCGGGCATTTTGCTTTTATCAAAATTGACTTTTAAATGGCCGAGAAAGTGCAGATTGGGCTTCAGCCACTACTTTGAATCCGGGTGCATGTACAAATTTTGATTGAAAATTTATCCAATTCGTTGTTTTCGCAAAGCATATGTTAGCCTGAGCAGAATGATTACACAATGAATCTGTTGTTGCAACAAACTCTGGCTGACGTAAGCGAAGCACACACAAAAAAGAGTTGGGTTGCCAACATTTAACCTTCACACAGAGTTCGAGATACGTTTTTTTTTGCTTTTACAAAACCATACGGAATGCGTTGTTAACGATACACTTTCCCATCTGTAAGTCGTTCGCCGTTAAACGGACAGCAACTTTTGCAATCGAATCGTAAAAGTGAAATGTTGCTAGACCGCTCAAAAATGTTGCTAGACTGTTTTAAGTTATTCAACTTGACTTTAATGCATTTTTTAAAGTATCATCCTATTTGGCTTTAATGCCTTTGAGACTTTTTATCGATCGAATTGTAGCCGTCAACACAATGATTGTGTAGGGAATTTGACAAAATCCATCGGAGGCATGATCAACAATCACTTTCGATTGTGTTTTGATGGTTTTTTCTTGTGTTATCTTAAGAATTTATGCAACCATATGGTAGGTTGACCCATATTCTTGAAGAAAAACGATGGAAGAGGAAGAAATCGTGTCAAACGCTGATAAGCCACCCACATAAGGGATTTTCCACTACTGTCTGTATGTGTTCTGAGTGCGCTCTCTGTGCTCTCTCTCTCTCTCTCTTTCGAAGACTCTCTTCATCCCCCCAATGTGCGATATGAGTGTAAGGGAAATTTTCTCTTCCATCCCAAAGGGAAGAAGAGATTCAGGTGAAGACTGAAACACCCCCTCATTCAAAGGCACGTGCTTTTTGATTTCTTCGCCCCCAAAATGAAAAGCAACACGTACAGGGTGGTATATGCGTCACACTTTCATTCAACTACGTCATAACCTTGAGGTTTGCTTCTTTTTCTGAGATAAAAATGAGTAGTCTCCGCCGCCTTATTTTTTCCTGCTGTCAATTGTAAGGTTACTTTGCCGACGCTGTTTAAATAGGACAAGCGTGGTGGAGAAGGATTCACGGGCGGTGGTGGGTTGTCATTCAGTGAGGCGTCAAATTGACACCACCAACGTAGGAAACGTCTTCAATATGCTGGCTGGCTGGCTGATCAATAAATTCGTGTCCATTTTCGTTTTTCGCAACACTTGTTGCGTCAACGAGGGAGAACCCTTTTTTTTCTGTTCTTCTTCGCATTCGCTAGCCATTCATCAGCTTTGTCTGACCGCCGGGAGAGGGAGGGTGGTTGATGTTTGCGGAGTGTTGGTGTAGACGTAGAGATACGCTGAGTTACGTCAAATGTACATACATACATATGTTCTTCCAGATGTTTCCGCCGGAGCGTTATCTTAAGCTATGTGGGGACATAGCCAGCGGGCGTAGACTTGCGTCACCGACTCCATCATTGACTCCGTATGTTGTATAATAGAGCAAGGATGAAGACGAAGCGGTAAATCAAATTGTGGTGGGATGGTGCTCGGATTGTACAATGCCGATGCTACCCACACAATTATATTTAGGTACAGGCAGGGTGGTTGGTAATTTTTCTTCACCCCCCCCAAACGACAGTGGGTGTTGTTTTCGGTTGAAGCTTGTTCGACTTTACTGAAGTGTGTTACATTTTATTTGCGAGCTAATATGTGATAAACAGCACTTATTAAAGTGAACACATTCTATGGGGGTGTCTCTTTATCTGTTCGCAGAGGCTAAGAGCGGCAAAGAGCCAAGAGCTCCGTGGGCGCTGTAATAATAGGGCAGCGAGCATATGTGCCGAAAGTGAGGCAAGAATAGAAGAGAAATTGAGAAATCGGCGTCTTTTCAGAGATCATCGATAAAGTTGTCATCATTGGGGGGGGTGTGCTTTGAATGCGAAAGATAGGATAACGGACTGAGCGAAGGGATGAGCGCTCTGTAAGAGGGTGAATTTTATCATAGAGCACTTGATAAGGACGACAGAATGAAAGGGCATTAAAAGGTTAAATGCGAACAATGGAAATGGGTGGGTGGTCCTGGGGAGGATATTAAATTCCTGCGAAATTATGATGTCTCATTTATTATTCATTGCTGGCTGCCACACCTATCAGAAATCAATTCGGAATGGTACGGTTTTCAGTCACTATCACTTTCGCGCTCTATCTGTCATCTGATTGATGACTTTTTGTCTATCAGACACCCATCTGCCTAAGGGCGTTCAATTTGTCACATGATTCATTATTCACAATCAATTAGTAGATTTAAATACCGGATCTGCAGATACTTGTTTGTCTGCTGCCTCACCCAAGAATCCAATTCACTCCACACGTACATACATCCGCAACTTTTTCCGAAACAAAGCCTATGGCAATTCATACCACTGACACTACTCGCCCAGATACTGATCTCAATTATTTAGTTCCGCATAGCTGTTAAGGTCGTACGACAGACTTACAGCCTTTGTATCAGGCAGGCGTGAAACTGCACAAGCTCAGCCCGTATCTGCAGCCACTTGAATCTCGACTGCAAATCGAAGCAATGCATCGATTAAAATTACAAATCTCCCACAGACACAGACACACGAGGGCGACGGCGGCGTCGGCAGTGCTACAGCGAGGCGAATGAGGAGAACGAAAGAAAAGATTGAATGCCTTAGATTGGAGGTTCCTTCAAGTTAAAAACATGGATTTGGTGATTTATAATCGATTCTCAATCCCCCAACCGATCCCCAGCTTCATCTGTGCCCTTTATAGGTCGCACGTAAAAAATAAGTACTTTCCACCGAATGACTGACATTTCGCCGAGAAACGGGAGAGAAAAGAGAAAGAAAACCGGCACCGGATAAGATTAACTATCATCACGAAGAACCGGCTTGCTGCAAGATTGAAGCGAGCTTGCCTGTGCAGGCCAGCAACTCTTTCTCTTTCGTGAAATGCATCTTTTGTCTATTTGCTTTCGTTTCAAGCGTCTATCCAAAGTCGATTTTTTACCGTTAAGCTGTTTAGTTTCAATATGACGTAGCACGTGGTGCAGGCAAGGTGGTCAGTGGTTGACTTTGCTGAAAGGTCGTTCGGCAGTTAATCGAATTCACTTGGACTTAAATCAATTACAAGTGAAGTGAATGTAAGAAATTAACTTGTTTCGATTATGTCACTTTTTTTCTCTTCGTCGTGGAGAGTATGGTGGGTGGTAGGAGGGTGGAACTTTGTGACTGAGAGAAAGACTTGACTGTGGCACTTGTTGCTACGCGAATGCAGTTTTCAGTGTTTCTTAGTGATTTCCGGTGACTAAAGGAAAAGTATTTGCTTGCAGAAAGGATTGTTTAACGATATCCGGTAACATATGGGACATGAATTCAATTGGAAAATTTTCAAAATTACGTTTGCCTTAATAAAGAGACAATATGGGATGGTAATTTTCTGAATTTTTACCCACTTTTGACATTCAGTACTTTATGTTCGTATTTAATGTACAAAAAGCTTGCGTGCCATATGCACATGTAAGTCAAATCATCCCTGCCGAATAATTGAAGCCATTCACTTCATTTACATGCCATATGTTTCTGTTGTTGATCTGTTTGCTTGTGTGTTCACTGAATACACCCATCGACAGGATAGGCCAAATGCATCCCAAAGGAGTTCTGTCAAATGGGGTATGCGCCAGGGAGACGGCGTAGCACGACGTGTTTCTTTCACGTGCTTAAAACAAAATTAAAGTTGTCTTTGCTCACGTCGCGTGCTTTTATAGCGTTCACATGTATAAGACGCTCCCCTTTGGAGCACTAGAGTAGCTTCCGTTTATTATAAAGTTTGTTTTATGACAAATTTGTGTCAAACTAACAAAAAGAAGGGTTTAAATTGTGGACACGTTTAAGAGTTTGAAAGTAATTTTGGTAGAGGAGCACTATCTATGGACTGCAATGAGGATGAAAAAGTCATTTTCGCAGCTTCCATCCCTATAAGTCCTACTGGTTCTTCAGCACTGCGAAAATTACTTACTGCGAGAGACTGGAGTTAAACAAAGCGCCATAGTCACCAGACCATCAATGGTCATTCAGCCAAAACAATTCGATCCCAAGGAGGGTTAGCTGTGAATCTCATTTCGTTGCGTATGATTTCCAGGACAACTTTCAGATCAATGTATCTTTAAACTCTTTGGACAAGACAGTGCACCCTGTCCGTCGGTAACGCTGGTCAATCCAGTTTGACAGAGTCCAAACTTTCTTCGACCTGTAGTAGGCGCTGTGCGAAGTGCCTAACCCCAGCGAATGTTTTTCCATGACACAATTCTCTGTCTGAAATGCTTCTGTAAATTTTAACATTGCGCGGTTTAAGTTTAGCCACCACTTTTTCTCCTTCGGGATGAAGTTCTCGATGTGGCTGCTATGTCTTTACTCTTCAACTCTTCATTGCCCCTTCTACCGCCTTTCATTGCATGACACTTGAAGGCTTAAGTGGATCAGGAGATAAAGGAGCAGTTTGTCTTTACGAGACGAAATATCTACGTGCGACTTCTGGTCCTGATTGCGATGATGGCGTCTGGAGGAGTAGATTCAACGACTAATCTTACATATTGTACGCGGGCATGTTCTAGTCAAGTGGCTACGAGTACAACCCTTAGAATGAATAAGCCATGAAGTGGGTGAAACCGCTTTGGCCCTAAGAGTCTTTGAATTCCACTGATTGGACACGGTAACAGAGGATGACCAATTTTGGCGCACAAGGATCTTGATCGGAAGTGGCGCAAAACTTCAGCTACAGATTTATTTTAAGACGCAGTCTTGCAACACTTTTTGCTTTTTTAAATTTAACTTTAATCAAATATAAAAAAATCCTAAATTAAAATTAATTTTTAAGAAATTCAATCATCCACTTAAAATAAATTTAAAAGAAAATATTTAAACTCTATTCAGCAGCCTAATAATTTACATGTGAATATATATCGAAGGCAGAAGCGCCAATCCACAGACATTTCCTGTCTGCACACTTCTCACTTTCTTTGGGTGAAATCCATTCGCAGCGCGCACCTATTCTTCATTGCTTCACACAAAATTATGCAATTAGATCAATTCCCTTGCTGGGATGTCAGTTCGAAAGAGCGACAGGCAAACCATCACCGTCGCCACCGTCACCGCCATCACCGTCGTCGGCATTGCCGTCTTCAAATGCAAATCCCAAACCAACCAAAGTCTAGTCGCAAGAGGAAGGAAGTTTACTCTGCATATGGTTATGAATTTCAAAAAAAGAAAAAAAAACATTTTTTTTGTTCACCTCACACACGGCTAACTCAATTATAAGGTCAAACCAAGAGGTTCCTCATCAGACATCACACCGGCGAGGCTATGATCACCACCCATCTTCGTTAGCAGTCGATCGGGCCAACAGCCAGCCAGCAGCCAGCAGTGAGCGTCTTGAACATTTTGAACTTTTTAGTATGCACACAGCGTGGAGCAGGTCGGTGCCGTGCTGCCTTTACCGTCTAGCCGGTGTTTGGCGTAATTGTGGAAGAGAAAGGTAGGAAAGCACCACCAGGCCACCATCCATCCACTTTATGCGGATTTTTTTTTCTGTTCGCTTCGTTTTGTATTGTTTTTGGTTTCGCCTGTGTCTAATTATTTTTCGAGGAATTGAAGAAAGTTTTCGAATCCATGAATCATTCTGTCGTGAATGGTTAAATAGTTGTGCGCTTCGCAATTGAACGGCGCGAGAGAAGAGGGCGCAACAGCGAAATAAACGCAAATCCGCTGTTCGTGCCCGGAGGCTATAATGATGGGGTTTCGCAATGGCAGCCCTTGGTTGCTCCCCGTGTTTCGGGGAGCAACAGGTTATAATTAAATCAAACAGCGATTTTTTTTTTAATTGCATCCCTGATTGGTTGCATGTCAATTCATGGCTAAAGCGATGGATATCTATCTATCCATTTATTTTCTTCACAAAGCATTTTTTGTTCAGTCCTCTTTGCGATGTGCGATGGCAATCAGAAGTGGGACACCAGCTACACGGGTAGACCGTTAAATCAAAAGCAATTCTCAATCAGTGATTCACGGGACAACAAATGGTAGAATGAAAGCCGCTTTCAAGCGCTCGCCCGCCCACAATAAGCAACTGCGATGACAGTGTGCTGAGAATAAAGGAAAAATGAATGGCTTGCAAACCACTTCGGCAAACAAATCAAATTCGCAACCCTCCACAAACGCGCGCGCGTTCAATCAGCGGCGTGTGTGTGAAATTACTCGGCTGCTGCTGTTGCTGCTGCTGCTGCTAAATGATCACATTCACTGTCATGCTGCTGACATCAACCTTTAGATGCAAATTGATAGAGCTTATACTAAATGCCTAACGGTAATATTCAATTGCAGCAATTGCAAATGTGACACTCATACACCGGCCAGACATTTAAATGACATATGCGTCGGCTCACAGGCACAAGAACCCACTGGAGAATGTGCCACCGCCACTCGATTGGTCACTGGTGGCGAGGCACTCGTGCAGACACACACAACAGTTGCAGTTGTGCATTGCAACCTGATGACGAGGAGTATCTATCCCTATTGGCAAATAACCGTTTTTGTCGTCGCCGGTTTGGTAACAACGACCACCGCGACCACCGCCACCACGATGAAGACGACGATGTTGGCGATGACGGTGGTGACGGTGGTGGTGGTGGTGGTGGCCTTAAATCAATGGAAGCCAAAGACAGCACTGGTTGCATATTTTTGTTGTGTCTTTCCGTTCCTAGAAATGAAAATGTGCGAAGTAGTGTAACAGAGGCGAAAGAAAATGTAATTACGGATTCATGCGGTGGCGGCAGCAGTGGCAGTGGTCTAAATTTGGACAAACAAATGAGACCTGCCTGCCTGTCTCACCGAGCCCTGCCCCATTCGACGCCTGGGTGCGGAATTTCTGAGTCATTAGGTTGGATTTTGGGCAAAGATAGATAACGTACGAGTGTGTGTGTTCGCACAGGAAGGTCGTCATAATTCAATTAGTGGTGTAGATAGTGAGGAAAAAAAATGCGCCTTTAAACGTCAGACGTTGCAAACACATGCACGGGACACATAAGATTGTTTTTCTTGTTGATTTCTTGACCTGGTGAAGTCGGTGGTGATGGGACCTGACTTTGCTGACTAATCTTGTGATTTATCTAGGGATGTATTCTACAGGGAGATCATTTTTTATCAATCACGATCAGTTACAACAAGATTCAAGCACTTCAAGCTGTCAAAATGATTGTCTCTGTGTAAGGTGCTTCTGCCGTCTTTTCCCCACCGCGTCATTTCAAATAATCAGACATAAGTGATATTTGAGTGTCTTCTCAAAAACTTCCGCCATCGTGTTTTCATTAAAAATAGATCGCTTTCAAATTTAAAGAGACTTTCATTTCGCATCTTAAGGGCATACCCACAAACAAGGAAGCGTAACGCATGCACTGTTCGAAGAAACTTTGTGTCAGCCGACACTCGAAACTGTCTGGAGAACTCAATTACCCACCACATCTATCAGTCTGATATCTGCATGCAAGACTCAAGCCTGCCCTTAAATGAAAATCAAGATAACGTGAACGTACTTATCTCCTCTGCTGCATTCGAATCGTTTTTTTTTTCATACAGCACAGAGACGCTCACAATGTTCCACATTCTGTTTTTTTCAGAAACGTATCTCAACTTGAGTGCGATATGGAAAAGGAAAGAATATTTCAGATATCATGTGATTGAATGTCTGCCTCCATTCGGTCGGTTGGCTTGTGATAAGATATGAGCTTTTGTTTTTTTCTCTTTCAAGAAAAACAAAAAACCCACCGCTTAGGGGTTTTCTTCTTCAGAAGAGATTCAAGTTCGAGTGGAAAATAATTGAAAATCTATGAATAGATATGATTGCAAATCAATTAGAAGCACAAACAAGTCTGAACTGACAAGACTGTGAAATTCACTGGCAACAATGTGAGACGATTCGATGTTGATGTTTGCTATCTTCATCATTTCCTGTCTTGTGTTAGAACGATGAACGAAGATTGATTTCTTGATTTCAAAAAAAAAAAACGGGCAAGAGAAAGGAAATGAAGTTTATTGCCAATAGGGGAAGTGAAATTGTTGTGTTCGATAAGATAGAGGCGCCGCGTGTTGTGCAGTTCGAGGAGACCCTCAGAGTTTGAAGTGATTTGCTTTGATTTTTGTAGGTCAGTGGGACAGGTGGGTTTCAGGAAATTGTAGAGATTGTAGGAAATAAAGGTGTTCTTGTGAACTTCTATTTGTAGGACTCCTGCCACTGAGCTGAAAGGTTCCTTTATAGAGTGTCTATCATTAAGAAGGGGTCAGCTTCTGCAGCAACAACGTGTGTTATATGTGTTCTTGTCCGTCTCATGCATCGAATTTTTTTGCCGTGGTGGGAAATGCACAGTCGAAGGAATCGAACCTGGGACCTTTGATGGCTAAGTTGATGCACTTGTTCACTATGCCAAGAAGGCACCCGCATTAGGATTAAACTGTCGTGGACTTACTCAGGCTGCAAGCTCTGACGCCACATGCTTACAGTTTTCATTAGCTTAAAGAATCGAACTTGGTATGACCCTCTAACCATCTTATCTACTTTCTTCTTCTTCTTCTTTAAATACTGCTGCAGTCAGGCGTGGAACTGGACCTCAACCAACATTCTGTCAGGATCTCTCGCCAATTGCTTCTAGTTGTGCACTCCAAGTTGGTTAAGGCCCTTCTCCACGCTAACACCGTCCCAACCTAGATCGTTCTGTGTTGAGTTGACTTTTCGCATGCAACGGAGGGTGGAATTCGGTGTGTGGGAGGTCAAAGATCCTGTAGAAAGCTGTGTTCTTCGACACCTTCTGAATTTGCTGCGTGGAAAGACAAGGCATGTAATAATTGATTGGCACTATAGCCCACAAGGGACCAGGGCCTGCTTCTATACAACTACTCGTGTTGTACTGTTCTCACGAGCGGACAGAACCTACAGTTTTTCCGACTCCGAAGGGCGGGATTCGAGAAGCTTCTTATAGACAATTGATACTCTTTGAGTGTTGTCAGCAATTCGAAGGAGGTGGTGCCGTGAAAAAATGCGAGGTGTCCCCGTCCGGGAATCGAACCTAGACCTTCTGCGTGTGAATCGAAGGAGTTACCCACCAGGCCACGGCGATCGCCAGCAAAGCCATGTGGGACAATGATGTCAGAGCATCAAGTCAGATGGACTTAATCGAACGACTGTTCATGACGGTGTCAGGTAAGGAAAAATCGTCTTATGTTGGCCAAACGATTCTAGGTCAAGACATTTTTTGATGTTACGACTGGTTTTCTGTATGCCAAAGTGATAGTCGGTCCAGAAAAAAGCTTCTCAAGCTCACCGTTCGAAGCCGAAGTTAAGCCGAAGATCTGAAAGAGAACTGCAGCACAGACACCATGTGTAGTTGCTAAAGAAATCCAGTTCCTCGTGAACTGTAGGACGGCAATATATTTTTAAGGGGAAGGTCGGGCAAGTGCTAGATCTCGGAGCAGATGATGATAACCTTTCTAAGTGTTCTCCTCCAAAACTAAAAAAGAATAGTTTTGAAGATTGTACGACTTTTTTGACTTCCATTTCCATTTCACTTCACGAGTTCTCCACCCAACAACAAACGTCCTTCCTACGCAAACTCAAAATTCGCAAAACATCACTCACAACACACAATCTCTCTTTGAATTCTGATTTATCACTGAAGTAATTATATCGTGTTTTATTGACAAGACTGTTTCAATAAAATAAAAAGCGAACGAAAGACACTCATTTTGGCGTGTTTTTCATCTTCAATCACAAGATAAGATACCGCACTTCAAAAGTGTTTCATGTCATGTTTGACAGTCGGTCTCTGCCTTACATATTTTACTTTCACCTTGCCGTTGCTGTCGGCCGCCACCACACATCCGAAAAATGAAAACAACTGCAATCACAATTTACAAAATGAACATACAAACAATGCCACTGGCAAAATGTATCTGCAAATCTTGATAACTCAACCTTTTGTCTCCCAATTGGGCAAGCTACAACGCGCGTCGCTTTCCGGCGAACGGCGGAGAGAGTGAAGTGAGCGTCGAGCTCTGCAAACAAAACGCCATGCCAAACAAACACATGGCGGAGACGAACAAAAAAATTTAAGAAACAGCAAATAAAAGTCATGTATCTTATTCGGTTTTTGGGCCAATTCAGGATTTGTCTCTGGCTTTTGCATTTGATTTATTATAAGCCCACACAACTTCAGTTGAGTAAATTGGGTGAAAGGTTATAAATCAAAAGTAGAGAACAACGAGAGCACAGCCGTCGTTCGGATTCAGAATGGAATGGAAACAAAATCGTTTCACCTCAAAAGGCCTCAAAGATCATTGACTCTTTTCGGCCGCAACCAAAGGTGCACAGGGTGGCTTCTAATTGATTTTTTTTTTGGCCACAGACTAGACCGTGAAATGGTGAGGGAATGCCAGTAATAGAGGTGGGCAGAGCAGAGAAGAGAAAGATACACACAAGTGAAGTGTAAAATGGTTCAAAGATTTCAGAGAGTCTCTCGGTAATTGCACTATTAATTGGAATTTCTACGAATTAACTTGGATTTGATGGGAGAACTACTTAAAAGATCATTTATTCGTTTCTGTGCTGTGCGTTCGATGGTGGGGAAGGTGTGAGGGGAATGAAAAAACTTGTTTCTGCTCAAAGGAGGTTTTGCCCTATGGCTGTCAATTGAGAGTATTTTCCTCAAAGTGATTACTAAGCTATTTTCTAGGTGATCAGACAGACAATTGAGGAACCCCGGAGAGAGAGAGATGGAAAAGTGACGGGAAGAAACTTAGAACGATGAGGTGTGTGTGCCATATTTTTAAGCTGGAGATGTTTCCGGTTTTGACGGGCTGACGGGAGGAGGGCAAATTTTGTTAATTGTTATTTGTTGAATGGACTTATTGTGAAGATTTGTAGGGTGTGAAGATGGAACGATCCATTCTGAAAACATTGCCTTCTCTTCACCTACTGGATATAAATTCCGAACGTCGACGAAATATCTTGTCTCTATCTTAAAAAAACCAGGAGGTGAGCTACAAGGCAGTGGAGAAGGAGTGCATTTTCCTAGTCTCCGCGCATTCATCCACCGTTCTGGAGTCTCAATGTGAAATAAGCCTGAAAGTAACCATGTGTCTTTACCGAAGAACTGCAAAGGAAAAGGGTTCCTCGAAATATTGGGGCACTGTCCCGACAAGAAAATACCAAGACTCCCAGCTAGAAGTGAACCCATGGCATTTCGTCCCAAGAACTGATCACAATTTGGTTCTTGAATCATTGGACAGAATGCCTTCGATTTCAGCTCCGTATGAAGATTCAATGTAATCAGTTCCTGTGTCCAGAAAACGAGAGAGGTGTTGGAACAACAGAGGAGATGTGGTTGTCCTTTAAGATCTCATTTGATGCATAAGACGGCTCAACTCAACTCGATCGCGCGCTATAAGTCCAAAAAGCCGGTGACACATTTATCCAAATTCCATCATCTGACCATTTTCGTGAAGGCTTAAAAGGGAACTGGATTCTGATCGTTTTTATTTTCAAAACACAGCACCGCCACTGTTTCTATCTGGGGCTAGCAGAATCACTTAAGGAACCAAAGAGGATACGGCGCCATGACAGACAACCACCTCTAGGCGTTAATGATTGGTAGTAACAGCCTGCCTGGAGGCTTCATGTACGTGCGATGAGTGGTCAAGGACACTTGCAGAAAGAGTCTGAATCTGACCATTCAGTAATCCTTCTTGTGGGATGGCTTTTGGTTGATTATCTGGCCTTGTACAGTGTTGCCGTCTCCGATCATATGATTTAGGTGCCTGTACTCCTAATCCAGGTAGGAGTTGTACTGCAACAGAGGGGCTGTGTCAGAAAGATCGGCAGAGATGTCCTCGGGACCTCGGAGGCCTTTTAAAACAAGATATCATTTTTTACTTGACGTTGGTCTTGCTGTTCCCTCCAACCTAGTTAATAAATTCGTCAGCAACACCAAGGGATGACCTAAGTCCAAGATCCCCAGCCTAACCACTTCGAGTGTCCTATAGCCAACATTCGAATAAAGCTCTCAAAAGAGAATGCAAACAAGTTAAGGCCCCAAAATGATCTACTGTGGCACTCCATTCATGCTCAATCCTTAAAGCATTCCAGTCCAAGTTATCCCGCATTGTCAACTTGATTTGATATTCTACTCTCACCAGAGCTCCTTAACCTCCCATACCTGCAGGCAAAGAAGACACAAAAGCAATCCGGAATGCTACTTATCTGTGTATCTGTTTCGTTCATCCCAAACCGCTGCTTGATGGCGGAGCCGCAAACGTGCAATTACTCATGCACATGCCCGTACAAAGAATTTATTACAAATCCAAGCCAAAGCAAAACTAACACTTGAATTCCTCCTATTCATCGATACAATCTCCGGCTATTTTATATGCGAATGTGCCGTGCGCCTCTCTCTCTCTCTTTCTCTATCGTTTGCAGTGTTTGTGTGTAAAAGAAAATGCTTTACAAATAAATGCAAATCCTATACACTTCTTGGATCTTCTTCATTTCGCTTTGAATTAAGTAAAAAGCAGGTTATTCCGTGCAAGAAATTCCAACCAGGGCCGTTGGTTTCTTTCACCTCCTCGCCCCATTCTCATCATAATCTCTCTTTCTCTGTACTCTCCTCTGACTTTATCGTTTTCATTAAGAGTATTTATATAATAATTTCGTATTTCTATTTTTTGATTGAATTGAATTTGGCTGTCAGTTTTATTGAATTTTCGCTCTTCACTCAGATACAAACTGTAGATAGACATTGCTCGGACTTATCATGAGCTCATCATTATGAGGAAAAGAAGAAGAAGAAGAAGCAGCAGCACCAGCACTAAGATGTACATATATGTACGAAGCGAAAGAAGAAGAAGAAGAAGAAGAAAAAAAACAACTAAAGCCGGCCTCAGGTGTCTACCATGTGGTTGTGGGTAATCACCTTCTCTCGGGGGCTCACCGTTAACCTGTGTATCTCTATGGAGACTGCTGCATGAAGCTCGTTTATGTATATCAAGTGAGTTTTGAAGAAAAACCGCGGGATAGAGAACTAAACTGAAGTTGACTCTTAAGTACCTATACTTTTTTTTTTTCATTTTCTTCTTCTTCTTTTCGTACTCAACATTTAGATACCATTTAGATACAGTTAGTTACAGTATCTATGTGGTTGTGCTTACAAACTGGCACCGGCATTTATTTATACCGCATATATGTATCTTTTAGATACATTTTAATGGTTTTGATACTTCATTTGTGATTCTCTGTGCATATGGATACCAAATGCGACCGACCAACCGACCAACCGACCGACCGACACCGGTGTGTGAAGTTAAACCAAATTGGAATTCATGACATTTAATTCGAGCAATTCGATAGAAAATTAAACTGAAAAAAAAAGCACCGAAGAAGTAGAAGAAAAAAAAAAAGGAAATAAACCGACTGCGCATGGGTAGCGATCGAGAAGAAGACTCCGTGGTTTGACTGGTGGCGGTGGCGGCAGCGTGGAGCTGCTGGGCCAGCCGAACCGGGGCGGGGGAGAGACTCTTCGTACTTTTATGCGTTTTGTCTGTTTGAAACGCATGCGTGACCTGCTTAAGTACGCATTGCGCCATTATTCGGGTGTAGTTTGTGTCATTTTTATGGTTTCTGTTCTTTTAGTCTTTTATTCTCCCGTACGAGAATTGTTGAATTTGTGGTATGGTCACACTTTGAGAGACACAGTAGACACAGTAAGTGGTGTGAACTTAGTATGTGCGTCAGTTAGTCTGGGTCGTAATTAGATACATGCATGGTTGACTGTGGAGTACGGTATGTGAGTGTGTGTACTTGTAAGTGAGATCGGAATCTACTCACTCACATGATTAACAAATTAGATGTGTTGTAGGTTTTTGACGTGAAGACGCTACTTTAGTTAGATTAGATGAGATCGCTTTTGGAAAGAGGCGATGACATTCTTTAGGCTACAAAATTAACGTCAGTTTGGATGGACATTTCGAGGAAAATTAGATCTCTACGTGAGTAATGGAATGGGAAATTGCTTTTTTTGAAGTAGAAATTTTTGGACTTCTAGCTTTTTTTTTAATCTTAAACTGATCTGCTTTTATTAGAGACTGCAGCTTGCAGCCGATTGTTAACCCTAGAAAATGCAGATTTAAACTTAAGACGAATTTTCAGAGGAACGCAGTTGATTTTTCCATTCGGCGTTATCTTCACGACTTTCTAATCATTTTGGTGTACTACAGAAATGGCGCCCAATGCGAGATACATGCAAAAGAACAATGTTCACACAGTAAAGTATGAAATTGTGGCAATACTGCAAATGCTTCAGAAAAACTGTTAAAGGAAATGTGAAACATGGACTTTTCATTCACACGAAATTGAAAAAAAAGGAGAAATGCTAATCTTTGACTTTCAAAAAAATAAAACTGGTCAACGCCTGGACAAAGACATATTCAGCGGTAAAAAAAACACATACGTATGAAATGAAGAGTGAAATGTGTCACCATTTGCCAAGTTATTGACTTGAAGAAAGTGCTGAATTGAGCTGAATCATAAATGGTTCAATTTTCCTTGGAATTACACTGCATATTAGTCATACAAATTCTGTTCACAGCTCAATTCAGGTCAGAATGAAGCTTATTTGCAAGTGAAAATCAAAAAAAATGGCGCCCAACAAAATATAAAATAATATTTTTCGTTTTTTTCACTTCCCTCTCCACACAAGTGTCAACAACCTCTCCTTCAAATATTTAATTACAAAAGAAAAAACTGAATTCCCTCAATTTTTATTACACAATCCACAATCGACGTGTGTTCACTTGAAGTATCTGCAAGTGTAATTCAATAAATCATCAAAGAAAGTAAAACAAAATACAAATAAAAATCCCCGTGATATTATAAAACGGGAAAACGCTTTCAGTTTCATTCAACCCCAGCCTGCATGTGCAATTCATGAAAAATTATATCTGCTCGCACTTCACATGAAATTCGAATCCCCCATAGGCGGTTTAATATAAAAGAAACTGAACAAAGAAACGAA
This sequence comes from Eristalinus sepulchralis, assembly GCA_944738645.1. NCBI lineage: Eukaryota > Metazoa > Arthropoda > Insecta > Diptera > Syrphidae > Eristalinus > Eristalinus sepulchralis. The sequence continues at coordinate 4,656,480 of OX122885.1, read as the reverse complement.
CAAAAACCTAAGTGGAATTAAAGAAAAAAATAATAAAATCGCAACCTCGTGTATCTCAATACATTTTTGCCTTTTGCGAAATCCATGCGCAACCCATATCTCATCGGCTGCACACACTCACTAGAGTGCGCCTTCTATATTTATTATAATCGGTAACAAATTCATTTGTTGTAAAATTCACTTGTTTTGCGCAATGATATCTGAAAGCTTAACAAATTTGTCAGCAGCCGAGTGACATAGTCGCTCCGGAATATCTCCTTTACCGGCTTTGCATCAGTTTGGCGGTTTTCGTCATTTTTTTTTTGGTCCGGTCTGATACAAAGTAAAAGGTTTGTCGGCGAGAGATACATTTAAGTAAAACCAATGAGTGATTGACTTATCTACTACTTTCACTTTGTCTGAGCTGCTGAGCTGTTGAACTGCGCCTGTCTGTCTGGCAATTGTAATTGAACCGGATTTTATGGGCGCAAAAGATATATAGATACATTTGGAAGCACAAGTATCTTATATTTCTTATATCCCTCTCTCTCTATCTCTCTCTCTCACTGGCGTTCAGTTCAAAATTGCAATAAATGGAAGGAGATATTAAAGTCGTTGCAATTTTAAATACCACACCGTTAGCTGATGATTGCGTGAAAGGAGAAATATTTGCGTATATCCCGCATGTGTGTGCGGTTGCTATGGCGTTCGTTTTGCAAAAGTCCATAGTTTTGAGACTTGAACCAGTTACAGTGTGCACTAGAGTATTAGGTAGCCAGCTACCTGTCTGGCGATCGATCGATGGTATAAATGGATAGTTGCTGAGTGGTGTGATTACTTAACAGGTGGAGAATTAGTTGGATCGAGTTTAACTAGATTGTTGGATGTTCGTTTGCGTTTTCATTTGGGTTTTATGTTTGTTTGTGTTTTTCTTTTAGTCTACCTTCTTGTCAACGACAACAACAACAGCAAGAAAAACAACGAAAAATTATGAAAGAATCTTAATGGCAAATGGGCGTACATACCACCATCAGATGGATGTGTATGTGTGTGATTAGATAGTGAATTATCTGGCAACTTGATGTTGATGTGCACGCTGGTAATGAAGATAAGGATCTTCTAAGAAATACATGTAATCAGTCAAATTATTTAATAGATGATAGTTGTAATTGGTTTTGTGATGGGGTATTTAGCGAATTGTTACCGATGTTTGGAATGTCGGTTTTCACGTTCAAAAAGGAGTGACCGCGATGGAAAGGTGGATTTTCCAAATGCTGAAACGCAGTGGACTGATTTTTGTAATGTTGTAACGCATTTGGTGTCAAGGTACAATAATTAGGTTCATTTTTGTGTCAATTTTATGATGCATTCCCATCCGAACAATGTCAAGACTTCGATGGGAATATTGTTCATTCCACTGTGTCACAGTTTGAACCGGGAGAAGACTCTTGTGACGATGTCGCATTCAATGGCTGAATCAATAACAATTTGGCCATCAAAGCAGAGGCTCACATCCGTCTGTGGTGCTCCTGCACACATGATCTTCGCTTAAAAACGAGGTCATAATCAATTTAATGTCTCATTTCCATTTAATTTCCAGTTGCTTCTCATTGCGTCAATTGCGAAGAAAAAAATCCCTAGACAGATCTGAACTTTAAAAACAAAACCACATCCTCAACAGTGATCACGATCAGCGGCCCACCCGCGCCCCCTTTTTGTTGAACATAAATTGCATTCTCAGAAATGTCCAAGTTGCTCATCTCTGAAACCAGTTTCGTTTCTAGATGCCACTTCACACCTTCACGTGCTAAATGAGAATTTTCATACAAACATCTGAATTTAATGACTTTTCGGATCGTGATCGCGGTATTCCCAGTAGAATACAATTTTTCATTTCATTATCGTTGTAAAACTCCCCGGATTCGCAGTAGGAAAAACGAAGAAAAAACGCGCCCATCTCCTATCACTGAATGATGACGACTTCCGTGATCTGATGGAGAGCGGGAATACCCGTTCGAGTGTCAACAATTTCCTAAAAGTAAATCCCTCAGACACTGATTCCATCACAAACACAGCGCATAGGTACAGTACCAATGGCGCGCGATCATCCACAAACTTTGCATGATCTTGATTCGAATACATGTCATTGTCGTTCGCCCGGGGAATTTTTTTCGCCTCCTACCCCAACCCCCCTCCCCTCCTCGCTGATCACGATGACACTCTGCTCCGCTGTTACACAAGCACATTGTTGTTGTCATAATTCATTGATAACACTGGAAAATGTTGCAAATAACAATTAAGATAATGAGCAGACTGCACTGAAAGAATGAGAGGCAAGTGAAGTGCTTGCAAGTAGATAAATGTTTGCGTCTATCTATGAGCTCATACGTTGATCACTGAATCATAAAGTATGAACGGTAAGCAGGGGGATGTGTGAGGGTATCTGATGCGTGATCGCGCGCTACAATTTTAATGTCAATTTGATAACCTACAAGCGAGCATGCCTGCTTGGGGAATATCATTTAAGGCGTCGCATCGTTTTGCGTTGTGTTGCTTTCCGTTGATACGTGAGCTATTGGGGAGTTTTTGCTTTCGGGGAAAGCATTTGCCCGCATTCCAGAACATGATTGATTTATTTGACGCCGGAGGATATTACTTTGCCACTCATTCAAGACTCGAGACCAATTTGGATAATTGCAGAGGTAAATAACACCCGTTTGAACCCCTATCGCAGTACACGGCAGAACCCAAATACACCGTCATTATTATCCATTTCATCCGTTCCACACACACACAAGATATCCGCGTGCCGACCGCGTTTTGCTGGGTGTTCAATTTCAAAAAGGCCAAAGTACGCAATTGCGTTTACCTTCTTTTTTTTCCAGCGCACTCAAAGCCATTGTAGTCTGAAACATGTGCAATATTAGCATTGCACAAGTAAAGTGTATCTTTCAGCAGTTTTGTGTTTTTTTTTTCAGTTTCTCTTCTGCAAAGGAATTTCCCTGTCGTTGGCCATTTGTCGCGCTGGGTCGCACTGTCAAAATGTGCATGCGACATATTTTGCATACCGTTGTGCTTTGTTTGTTGTTGTCAATGATTGTGCTGATGTCATGTGTATGTTTCTTGTGTTGTGACCTCGTGCAAGAAAACAGAAACTTAAAAAAAATTATAACAAATTGAGGTGTCTAGGTGATTTGGTTGCACTTCTCTTGCTTTTCAGGTGTCAAAGTGCTTAATATCTACAAGACAAAAATGTTTCACAGTAATTCTCTGAAAGACATTCTTTCAAATGACTGTTAAGAGACAGAAGCTATACTACGACCTTCACATCTTGTAGGTGGAGGTGTTTCTTGTGGCTGAACGACCTTTAATGACAGACAGACATGAAACAGACAGAAAACAAGGTTAAAAAATGCGGTATAAAGAGATGGTAAGATCGGAAGTGTAACATAAAGAAAAAAAATCACTTAAGTACGTTTTGTATAAATAAACTGAAAGAACTGATGTTTACTAGTGATTTCAATTGAATATTCTGATAATTTGTCGTTCGTATACATATTCAGCTGAATGAATATGCAAACTTCAGCAATTTGCAGACATATTTTTGACATTTGCCAAGTTTTTAAGGAGTAAAGTTGTGCTGAATTGAGTTGAATTGTCACAATCACACTCTCTCACACACATTCAGCTGGAAAAATATGCCACCTTAAGTAATCGGCAAATATTTTTCTTGTCATTTGTCAAGTTTTTATCAATAAAAATGTGCTGAATTGAGCTGAATTGAAAATAATAATGACTTAATCACCTTTTTCTCGGAAAACATCTTTCAGACAGACTTTCCTCTCATAATTCTGAAACTTTCCTCTCAATTAAATCAATTATTTATGAGAGCGCCCTTTTTACACGATACAAAATCAACCGAATCTTATTAATGCCCCCCATACCCCTACCAAACTCCGCCTCCAGGTGAACTGTAGACCCCGTGCAGTTAATTAAAATTTCAGCTTACCGTCAGTGCCTGTAGAAATTGAAAATTCATATCTCTTCTTCTTTCATTTTGGGATCTTTTATATTCCCTTGCTTCATGGGCTGTGATTTGCAGAATACTTAAAACAATTTTCACTTTATGTACACTTTCGTATGTCGGGCTGGTTCGATCGAAGTGACTGAAGAGGCTATTTCCCACGTTTGTTAGAGTCACGTTTTTGTTTCCTCTGACTTACCGCTATTTTCCCCGCTCTCTCACTCTCTCCCTCTCTCTCTCCTCTTCCCTCCTCTGCACTATTGTTTTTGTAGTGCTTTTTTCGAGTATTATTTAAATTATTATGGGTGTTTTTTTATTTTCTCCAGCTGTCGTTTGGTGTTTTATGTGACCGCCTGGGTGCTCTCTCGATATCAAGCCATGCCGATCAATTGAAGTGCTTTCTTCTCTTTCTCTCTTGCCGTGGGTTTTTGGTTTTGACTTTTATTTGTACCTCAAGAAATGACAGTCAGTGTTTGAAAATCATCACCTTGATGGTGGTGGAGGAGGGGGTGCAATTGACTTTCTATTTATTTTGTGGTTTCATAAATTGTTGCATTTATGAGGATGACTGGGGGTGTCTGAAGTGGTGGTGATTTAATTGGGCCTCACTGCTGTTCCTTGTGGTAGCTCAATGAAATTTAATGACGGCGTGCTATTGTGAAGGGCTAATAATTTTCAATTTAATCCATAATTTGCTTCTGTTGAGAGGTAACCTACATTCTGTGGTGCTGTACCGTTTCTTCTAGGTGGCAGGTTAGAGAGTTTGTGAAAGTTTTCCTCCATCCTCTTAAGGCAATGGACGATCATTTATAAAGATTCTACGACATTCACGGATATATCCTTTTGAAGTTTTATCACGTCACAAGAGAAAAGTCAAGGAGGAGGAGAAGGAGAAGGCAAAAAAAAAAAAAAAACAAACAAAATTACTTCCGCCTTTCTTCTTATTTTTTCCCCATTAATTTGGCAAATAAGTGAATTTATTTCGCTTCGCTTTCATATTATTCCCAAAAGTCACAATCTATCCCACACATGGCAGGCACAGTAACGAGGAAAGAGAAGAGCACACACACACACCCACACACACACTACCTACTCATCGTCTATTACGAATAATTTCAGTTCCTGTGTAAACACATTACCCAAAATTCACTAGAGCGTAGTTAATTTTACGATGTATCTAGATATCGTTACATTTTCTGTACTATACCGCCCCATTGTACGCTATCCGAGCGCTTGCCTGCCCGCGTGTTGTGCTTTGCAGTTTTCATTTCTGCTTTTTTTTGCTTTCCTTCAAGCATTACCATGGGTAATGTTCAATTAACTTTGATAATCAGTTGTGATTTAATACAATTGAAATTTTAAGCGTCAGATATATGTATGAAATTGATGAATTGGAGTACGAAAGGTGAAGATGCTATTTTTAGTGTGCTTAAGCAGTGAATCTAATTATGTGCGATCAGAGGAAGATGGTGTTTAAGATGGGGATTGCTGATGAAATCTGTTCCAAGGTTGAATCGTATACCCTCTTGAATATTCAATTGGATTGTGAATGAATATGAATTGAAAAATTTAATTTCGATTGGATTTGCTTGTTGTACTCTTTGCATTGTAATCTATTGTAGGTCAATCGGATGGTGGTGGTCATTTCTGTGTGCAAATGACAGTACACATTTTTTTTTTCGAGTATTCCAAGTCGAGCTTTGAAGAAGCAGATGACCTTGCATTTGTGTCTGTACTCATCTATGATTATTCATCGTCTGTTTTTTGATCCATAACTTAGATTCAGCTTAATTCAGCGGATTAAAACATGGATTTTGTGCACAAATTTAATGTAAATGTGAATGGCTGATGCGGTGATTCATTTCTGAGCCAAGCTGAAAAGTTTTTGTTTTCTCAGTTCAATCTTAAAGTTTATTTGGGACGGTAAAGACTTATTTTTGATGGAAAATTTCATTATTTTAAATCTAAATTGGGTAAAGTGATGTACGCCATAACGCAAGACTTAGAAATTTTCTTAAATTTGCATGATTATCTGCTATTCAGCTCAATTCAGCAGTATTTTTAGGTTAAGAGCTTACAATTTGTTGAAATATTGGTTTCTTAATTTGATCAGTTAGCATACTTTTACAGCTGAATATGTTATAAGAAAGTGCAGACTTTTAAAAATCGATCAGATCTTTATTCTAAGAATATGGAACCAATTACCAACAGCATGACAAACATTACTCCAAATCGACTATTTCTTTATCCATTCACCAAACTATCAATCACACACTCAGGCTATCCAGAAGCCTTGACTATGTATCTTTACCAATAAATCTCATACAGCACCCATCACCTATCAAAGGAACAGTGATAATGAATTCAATTCACGAATCCACGGAAAAAATTACAAACTCCCAAAACGGAACAAAAACCTTTACATCCGGATTGACAAACGATATGTCAGCGACAAGAAACCCATAATGAAGGTGAAAAAAGTATCTCCCCTACGTAACAGGTGATCAATTCCCAATTCTCTTCTTTCACCGCCACTTCCCTCATTCTTACAATTCCTCCTCGTCCTCACTTTCTTTGTTGCGTGAATATCTCCTGTCATCGTTTGGGATAAATGAATCTAAATCCCATTTTGCGTATCGCATCGATAAATACTGATGACCTATCTGTACACAAGCTTGGGCAGCTCAGTAAAAAAATCACCACGGCACGGTGAATTTTGAGACTCTCGTCTAATTCAAGAACGGCATAACAGCACTTACAAGTCACTGACCGATAATGTAAGAAGTCCGTCCAAACAAATGAAAACAAAAATAAGTTGTGGTAGAAGAAGACGATTCCTATTGGCCAGTAAGAAATTGGAGTCTTTCTCCAATCCGTTTGCTCGTTCTTCCGCTGTTCCTTCTAGGTTGGTTTCTCTTCATATTTACTGCGGGGGTCTTGAGTGCATTCATCACTTTTTTTCCACCTAGTCGTGAATGGCGAAACAAATCACTGAAACGGAACAAGCATCCAGTTAGGTATACCCTTCCTGCCTGGACGGGGGAGGCAGAAGGTTCTTCTCGAAGAGATTGTCGTGCCTTGGTTTTGCTCACAACTTGCCCGAAAAGTGTTTCTCACAATTGACAACCAATGTTTGATAGCCTCCAACACATGGATTGAAAAATATTGCCAACGATTCATTTCTCGTGCTGCTTTTGCATTTTTTGTTTTGCTTTAAATTCGCTCTGTGTAATGGGGAGGAGAGTGATCTGCGGGGCAACTTGAATTGATCGTAAAACGAAGAGTGAACTTTGACTTTGTTGTGTTGTGATGACAGAGGGGAAACCTTGACAGGTAAGCAAACAATGTGTGACGAGTATTAGATTTCAATGATATGCATTGATGGCCTTGTTGCACACTCGAATGACTTGGAGTTATGAAGAGCGATACAAAATTCTATTGTATAAACGTGGTAGTGGGAAATAACAACAAAATATGATGGTCGTTTTAAACTTTTGCAATTTTTCCTGTCAAAGTGTTGTAATTAGTCAATTCAGCTACGATATGAGATCGTCTGCCCCGCCATTCAGTAGTATTTCAGTCATTTGAGGTTGAAATGTTGCGCTGAATTTAGCTGAATTGAGCTGAATTGTGTTAAATCGACCAAAACTTGGTGGATTAATTCCCATGAGAGGTCTGTGAGCAAATTGGCTGCTGTGACATATAAAAGAAACAGTAAAAAAAATAAGAAAAAAACATATAATCCATGCAATGTCAGATTTGCCATCAATCATTAATTCATCGCCCTGGGGAGACACTTAAATGTAAATAAAGCACCAAGGCTGTATGGTGAATGTATCATTTAATTTATGTTTTCCCGCTAGAGAGTACCCAATGCCGGTAGCAGTTAACGCCGTCGCCGGTAATATCCCCCAGAGCATATATGTGTCGCCTACATTCATGATGACGACAAGGAGGCGAAGCAACAACAAACAAAAAAGATGTAGGTGGCCTTAAGAGACAACATGTGAACATAATGAAAGAAATAAAACGAAAAGAGTTCCCTTTCCGAAGCCGGCGGAAGCCATACGGCCATAGAAAGACCGTCAACCGACACCGCGCCGCCGTCAACTTTACAACGATGACAGATGACCCGTTTTCACACAACCCGCACAAATACCGTCGTCGTTATCCGCATATATGGAGCGAGAGGTTTGCGCATTCGTTTTTTATTCGTCTCCCCTGTTCTCCATCCATATCCAGTGAAGATAGTGTCGAACACCCCCTCCAGCATGTTGGTTGTTGGCGGAATTTCGCGCCACAAAAAAATGACACAAAAAACTTAAAAGTAAAAAGTACCCCACTATCTATGCGCGCACACATTTCAAATATATGTATCTGCAGACAATGAAATTGCCGGATTTATGCATTAACCGCATGCATTTGACATTTTTAGGTTAATTGGATGGGATCCGATGGATATTCAATCTAATGCAGCGTGCAATGCAAAAAACCCACCTACATCGGTGAAGAAGGAACATCGACATCACTCATTGTTTGGCAATGCTCCGCGAGCGGCTGGATGACGATCATCACATCACATCACGCAAGGCAGCACAATTGGCACGATTGTAGTTGGGACCTAAAACCGATGACGACGCGACGGTGTGGCGCAGCGCAATACACAGCGAATTGGTAATGCTGCCTGGCGAGGATCGCATTGCAAATGCAAACTTCGATGAATGAAATCAGTCTCGGTTGCAGTAGACAGATGGGAAGATCTGTCAGTTTGACGAATTTGGCAGATGTATCGTGGATGGATGGGAATGGGGAGGAGCTTAAAGGAGCTCTGCCTCTAAATTGGCAGACAGAGGCGATGAGATAATGAAATTCAAGTTGCGAAAGCATCCTGCTTTACCTAAGGGCACCCTCATTAAGACAGCGATGATCTGGAGGCGATTCTATGAAATTTCCAAGAACTCGGTGTCGAAAATTGCCTTGGGTGGGGCAATTTTCATGGATTGACTTTGTTTGACTTTAAAGCGCCCGATTGTTAAGGTAAAGAGTGGCCATAAGTTTCCTAGAGAAAATTAATCTCAGTCAGTCAAGGTCGTCGAATTCAATTGTTGCTGACTCTGAAATCCTGGTGTAGGCCGTAATGCTGAATGAATACTTTAAATGTCAACTAGCAGTGTTGAACTTTCAAAAAGGTCACTCGTCGTCGGTTGATTTAGTTCTTGCCCCGGTGCCGCGTTCTCGGCTGGAGGTTGCGAGGATTAAAAGCAATCTCCCACCGGACCCTGGAGCGGAGTTAATCTCTGCTGCTGGTTTTCATATTCTACAAGTTAATTGAAGTGCTAGTCACTCTCACTTACAGGCGCCAACCGAACATCATTTCATCATCGTCATCATCATCAACATCCCTCTCGTCGGCGAAGATGACCCTGTGCAAACCGGCAATTAATTGAGTACTTCCATCCAATTAATTCAGCGGTTAATTCCCTTGTCATTAGCAGTTCGAAGGAGACGATGAAACTCTTCGAATCCGACTTAACAAATCGCAAAACACCTTTGGTTCTCCTTTTGTTTGTCCTCCTCCAACCCCCACTTGCGGAAAACATGTAAAAACCATTTGAAGTCTTCGTGACTTTCAAATGCCCGTCTCTCGTCGCCTCGGCCACCTTTCATTTGCCTGGCAACAACTTGAAGACAAGTCCAACTGGCTCCTATTGTTAATCTTAAATCTTTCGAGCTCAAGCGCACTCCACTCAACCCCCATGCGAGTGCGGTCGGGGCGGATGGGATGGGTGTAGCTATGTCGGCGGTGCGGTTGGTGGTGTCGATTATCGCTTGTAACTTAACCGCTACTTAAAATCATAAAAATAAATAACGGTTTGCAACAGGAGTCAAACACAGACCCATACTTTCTAAATGTGCAAGTTTTTGTGTTTTCTGCGTGTGTGTGTGGGGGGGGGGGCGGTTTTTTCTTGTCGTTTTCGCTTTTCTCCTGAAATTGTGCACTTAAAGGCAGCCTGCATGAGAGATGTCGTAACTCATGTATCTAGCTACTACGAGCAAAATCAATGTGCACGACGACAAAACAATAAACTCTCAAGGGTTTCGCATGCCTCCTCAACGGCACTTTGTGCTTCCACCCACCCTCTTGGGGTCATGACAGCTACAGCGACAGCGGCGACAATCACGATGACGTTCACGGTGGTGGGTTGTACTCGGAAATATCTTTTAATTTTTGTGTGCTTCACAGTTTTTTTTTATTTCGTTCGCCTCCCCGATAAATGCAAATTGAGTTCTATTTTCGAGAGCAGATGCTGGTGTGGGTGGTGTATGCGACTGGGGACCGCGGCGGCGGCGGTGGTGACGGCGATGAAATTTAATGCGATTGGAGTGCTCTGCTTACATGATGGAAGGTGCCGGTGGGTGGTGGTGGCTGGCAAAGCGTACATATGTCTTAGCCCATGTTTAGTGAAATGGAACTAATCTGAGTTTGGCGCCACTTTTGAGAGGGAGAAGTGTCTGGTGGCTAGTGTGCGGCATAATTTGTCGGAAAATTTAGGAGGTGTGCATGGGTTGGATCGTGTTGACAACGTTGGTCGTTTGAAGCATACATAAAGGTTGTTGTCTCACGACATGAGCAAAGAAATTTCTGTTCGTTCATTCATTTCTCAGAACATTTCACAAAATCCCCGTTTTTTTGGATTGTGTTTGAATTAGTGACGAAGTGCTAAGAAATTCCCATTCACCGGCAACATGTCATCGATTGGTGTTCATCAGCGGCAGTATAAGTGGCAAAACGGCAAGAGCGAAAGAAAACAGAAACAAACCTCTTATTGGCCTCGTTTAGAATGTAGGTGTTAATGATGTTTCCTGTTGGGCGGTGGTTTCTTGTGTTCCCGAAATTTTATTTATCTTCTTCTATTTGCTCTGCGAATATTCGGCACTTCGTCATAGGTTAACCTAGATTGATATCGGCATTCTACGCGTCTGCAAAATGAAACAACGCAATAGCTACACATGTCAACAAGAATGTGAAATACTCTCTGTTGAAGATTTCAAGAAATGAATCCGTATGTACGTTTGTTTGATGGTAAGTGGGACGAGATAAAATTGGAGAGACTGGCTAAAGTCTTTGACGAGAGGTGGAGATGCTTGATGACAATGGAATGGTTATGGAAGAACGAATAAACTACCAACAAAGCAGAGGTATTCATTTCTTCGGAACATTCAGCAATTCAAACACTTTACACAAGCTCAAGGATCACATTTAGGATTTAGTGAAATAAGTCATGAACATTCGGACTGACCTCCTCTTGAGTCACTGCCAGCCAAGCCGATGCATTAAAAATGACATGAATGTAGCTTAAACGGTAATCACTTAAATGTCGCATACCCTCTGCTTTCCAATCGCGCTTATCTGGCTACCCCCCGGGCATTCACGATGACAAATAATTTAATCAACAACAAAAGTCCACAACCTGAGTAATGTAGTACACGTCGATGGACTTTAATTATCAAGGTCGATAGAAAGCAAATTTCTAATCCCCTGATTCATAAGCAAATTTCCTATTTTTCCCTCTCTTACTCATGTTCTACTTCCAGTCCCAACCTTGATGATAATCCATCTTCATTGGAGACCAAAGTCCCTACTTGACATTTTTCATAATTACTCCCTTCTGTCAGTCATCGAAAAGCGCGTTTTCGAATAAATTCACCCGCACAAGGGGGAAATCTGAAAACCCGGTCGTTTATTCACATGCACAAATGTTGAACTTTAATCGTTCTTGAGTCGTCCTATTCAAACAACAGATTCCTTCGACCCGTTTCAAGATACCACCCACTATCAATATATCGATAAGAAATAAAACAATTCCCGAAAACATACACCAACGTAAACGAGTGTCGAAAAACGATTAATTTCCTTTCGCTGCTCTGTTCTTCAAAATTTTCGTGCGACTGTAATGAGTTTCACTTTCTGGAGATTGAAGGCGGGCGATGATAAGAATTTTCAATGTTTCTCTTGTACCACAGCGCTTGTTATCAGCTTCAGAATGAAATTCAAAAATGTATCTTCAAGATTTTGATATGTGTCCGCCTGACTATGTGATCATTGGCACCCTCTCTCTTGTTACAGCCGATGGGAGGGTAGTTGCGTGCCGCGGTCTCTTGATGACTTATGAACGAAGATCGTTATTTATAGATAGTTAGTTGATAATAAAGTACTCGGAAGGAAGGCAATTACAATGTGTTTGCCAACCCCTATTATGAGGATGAGAGGAACCAGCATTTGTTCATATTTTCCATCAAATGTTCCGCAGATGATGACCTAGTGAGGGATTCCTTGGCGTGGATGCAACTTTGTGACACACTCAACCACGTGCTTGTGATATAGGGGCGTGCACTCGATAAGTGAATCACCCCAAGATACTTTCTTCATGTTGTTCACAACGCGGTACGCTGAGATAAAGAGAGATGATGGTGATGATGCATTGGAGGGGCTGTTGACAATTTGCATGACTGTTAACAAGTAACTAAGTGTGCCTGGGGGAATACCGTGGTGATAATTAATTAATTATATGGTTCATAGTTCGTGTGAAATTTAAAATGAATTTGTGGGATTTTTTTTTGTTGCTTTTTAATTTTACAAAACTCAGACGCTGATTTTGTGGAATTGTAGTCAGCGTAGTAATCTTTGTTATGCATAGCAATTGAAAATTCAAATATACAAAAATTTGGTGAATTTAACTTTATTCAAGTTGCTGAATTGGCTGAATGATTAAAGAGTTTCGAAATTCAATGGAATTGTGGAAAATTTCATTTTCATAGCTGTGGGGAACTCCATTCAGCATGACCAAAGGTGGGAATCAGCTCATTTGGCACTGAAAAATGATAAAAAAAACTGGCAATCTCGTCGAGGTGAAACTGCTGAATTGAGAAAAGATCGCCGCTGTGATGTTTTTGAAGTCTCAGTGAAATATTCAGTGCCCATAGAGGTGAAGTAAGTTTAAAATTTTGCTAATAATGGTCTCCGGCATCAACAATTTATAAAAATTCAATAAGTCCCTTTAGGAAGAACTAGCTGAATTGGATAATATCTCAAACTAGATGTTTTTTTCAAGGCACGAGAAACGAGGTAAGATTTTATAATCAGATAGACAGTCAGTCTATGACTGAAATCTTTACTTGTGTCTCCCAATAGATTCTTCAAATCATTGATATCGGCTATCATTTGATGCGTCTAGTCTATGCTAAAGTTTCCATCCATTTCCATCCTTCCTGTCGTGGCAGGAGACCTCTGAATATTTTGTTGTCAGAAAAGCATGTGTAACTTAATTCAGCGCAAAAGGCTGCAAAATTTAGCACAAAGTAAATGGAGGTGGCGGTGACTGCCGTGGCAGTAATGGGTACGGTGTCGACTCGGCGAAGTCCTTGGACTGTTTACTTTCACCTTTTTTTGTTGTTAACATGTCCTTAATAAGCCTTCTGAATCTCACTGTTCAGAGTCGGCAATAAACTGAAGGCAAGGCCGTGATTTATGTCTCTTTAGGGTTTGCTTGTGCTATTCAGCTTAAAAAATAAAGATACAACCGGCTTATTCGCATTCAAACATTATTATTATAAATCTGATTCAAATTCCAATTTGATCCTCTAAACTTTTTATAGCGGGCACAATTAATGGGAAAATCAGAGAAGTAAACTAGAAATATGTAACCAAACATTTCAAAAATATGTCCTTATTCTATTCAGCTAGTTTTAATTTAGTTAAAGTCGATGAAATTGAAAGATAACGTCGCGAATCTATGGAATTGATCAGCTGAATTCTTTCTTATACTTTATTTCCTTGAGTTTAAGCTACCCGTATATAGGAACCCTCCTCAGTTAATACTGAAATAAAAAAAAATAACCAATGCCCAGCTGAATAGATATAATTTATCGGGCACGTTCCAAGAAACAACTATGAAGCCCTAAAAACTACAGTATCCATATAACAAATCGTTAAATACCCCCCAGATACCATCGAGATCGTAAATAAATCTGCATGAAATCTTACGGAGAGAAAAAAAAAAACAAAATTTCAATCGTTTATAACATTATCGCTCTTCGCTATTGTAAATCAACTTTAAGTTATTTAATACATAATTTACACTTTCAATTGATAACACCAATCGTCCGCTCTAATCACAAGCGCAGTACACTCAAAATGGAGCACACACCACTGAACTGAAAACTCAAAACACATCTCGCTCTCGGTCACCTGTTTCACCTCCGCCAAACCACATCTTCTAATCGAATTTAACTAAAATTAAATGAAATAAATATGTATGCATACATTAAATCGAAGCCGTGTCTGTTGCTAAGCACTTTCTATTTTATTTCAGGTTTCGTTGTCTTCTTCTAATTTTTTTTTTTGTTTTGTGGTTCGTATTTAATTCAAATACACATTTTGCTGGTTTTCATTTTAAAATCCACAAAAAATTTGCATTGATCGTCGATTTAAATTCATTCAGCGTTCAGGTGACTAGTCTGCACAGATAGATTTCCTTTCAAAAAAACAAAAAATAAAAACACTGAATCTGAAGTTAAAATACAAATTTCAACACCCACTCGGTGTGGCATCAAGATAAATTAGTCGATATCCTTGTTGTTGGGTGTTTGCAATGGTTTCCATGTTTCAGAGGTTCGGCTGCAATTTGTTTTTTCGTGTTTGTGCATCAGTGTGTTGTGTCGCTGTGGAAGCACTCTCGCATAGGGTGACCTTATGATAAGAGGGGAAGAATCGTGCATGACAAAAATACAAGTTTGAGTGTATATACGATCACACAAAAATTTTCCTTATCGCCGATAATAAACGCCGAACGACGAGCAGTACGTTTTCAGGCGGCGCACACACCAAAAAATATCAGTGTTTCGAAATCCAAGCTAGCCGCCTCCTTCGACGACGACAAAAAAAATCGAAAACAACACAAATTTCTTTTGGAAAGAGCAAGATCCGTTTTGAAGCGAGAATTTCTCGACGACGACTATGATCGTCACGTCGTCGTGTCCCTTATCATGCATCCATTCTCGACGCTCGCGTCCACTGTCGAATATCGCCGTTGTCGTTCGCTTTCATCTCATATTTATGTTTAATAAAATCTATTAAGCAACCAATGATTAATGTCAAACGACGGTGACAACAGCGAGTCCACTCAAAGAGTGAGTCTGTTCGGCATGGAAGCCAACCACATTTTCATAACTAGCGTTTCCACGAATTCGCTTGATTGTGATGTAAATCATTTTCAAAAAGAAACAAACAACAACAACAACAACACATCAAACTCGTTTTTTGTTTTATGTGCCGGATTGTGTGTGGCTTTGCGTTAAGGCAGCATGCTCTCAGTGCCTTGCGATAATTTCACGTCCGACTACAACTTCATGTAGCACGCCTGACGCCTTACACCGCCGCCACCGCCACCGCTTCCATCTAACACCATCACTAGGAGATTGATACGCTGCAAAGGGTTGCGATTGACTGGCGTACTGGATTTAAAAATAGACTAAGTTTTGTTATTTCCGCTAGAGTTCTTTTTTTTTTTTTTTTGAGTTAATTCATGTGCAGATATTCAAATTTTGGATTTCAAAGCCGGTACGAGCTCACGCGGAGTCTGTGTGTGAATCAGATCGTATGTCAAGGTTTCTATTTGGTGGTGAAAAACGTGTTTTCACGGAGATGCAATCAAATTGTATCGATGTTGCTTCGATTTACGTCAGCAGTTCAGAATTAATTTGGATATTTATCAGACAGACATGTTGGACTAATCAGATTACCCGGCAGTTACCGGTTTCAACGTCTGTGCTTTATTTTATTTCAGTGACTGCGGTTTTTTTTTCGTTTGTCTCTTAGACTGACTGAAGTTTGTTGAACAAGTGCTCGCCGAGAATCACATAATCGACGAGAAATTTGATGTAACAGGAGGGAATACGGGGTTGAAGACAATCTCTCACATTTTGGTAAAAAAAAAACCTTGTCTTCTAAATCACAACTTTCTCTGCTCAATCATCGTAAACTGCTCACCGCTTCGTTGGGTAGTGTAACTGAAGGAGCATTTGAAATTAAGATTCAATCTCGAGCCATTAACCGAGGTGAGATTCGAATCGAATTGGAATGGCGTGCTTTTATGGATTTTTGTTTTTTCAAAACTGAAGGGCAAACCTTCAAGTACTGCGGAAGCTCTTTAATGTCGACTTTTGCTGAAGATTTCTTCACCCATCTGACTTGGCTAGATAGTCTTAACCTTTGTGAGGTGGTAAGTTGAGATAATCACAGTTTCTTTAAAATTCTGGTTTTCCGCCCTTTTGAGGGTAAGACCTGTAAATATTTGACAGGGGTGACAGAAGAGATGATTCTGAGTTTGATTGGGAGATTCTTGTGGGGAAGGTACCTTTTGTCGCTGAAAATTTTGAACCAGATCAATGCCAACTTTCCCGTCATGTCTAGACGAAACTTCTTCGATTTGAACGTTAAAAGTCAAATCACCACGAGACTGGTTTACTCGTCAAGGAATAGTAGGTCACAAACAATCCGAGGGGGAAATGCTGGTCTTTATCCCCCATGGACTGTTCCAGCACCAGTTATGTATGTTGCTTGATCAGGAGGCAGGAGAGCTGTTGTTCCTCCTAACGTCTCAGATACTTGGAGCAAAGCTGCTTTGCCCAAAATACAACATGCACCACCAAGCCATTCCAAGCATTAACGCTAACATTACTTAAGATCACAGGACGAGTTTTTTTCGAACAGGTAGAACGGAATTTATGTCTTTGGGTTATTTCTAAGTTCAGATTTCAAATGAAATCAAAACTGGAAAACGTCGAGAAAGTAACGAAAAATGATTTGGCTGTGGAAACGGTTTGTGGCGTAGTGAGCAAGTGCGTCGTCTCACACGTCGAAGGTCCCAGGTTCTTTTCCTGGACTGTCCATCTCACATTTTTTTACAGCACCACTTCATCTGATCTGCTGACAAACAGAAAAGAGTACAAAGTGTCCGTAGGTCGCCTCTTATCGTAAGAGAACAATAACGAGAACTGGCTAAGGAGTGAGGACCTGGTTCCTTCTAGACTGTAGCGTCTGTTTCAAAAAGTGCACATTTTTCGAAAAAAGGCTTTGTTGCTGATAACATTGTAAATTGTAAACTTCCTATTGAGCAAAATCTTGAAGTTGAAGTTCTCTCCATGATCCATCGGCAAAAGCCACAATCAACAGGTGGACTGTATACGGCTCAAATAAATCGTGTGAAAAAGCCTATTCCAGATCGCATTAACAAGGCCAAACTGGATAACAGAACGAACGATCTCTGGCGGAAAACCGGCGCCGACGAATTTGTCAAGAGATGGGAAGAGGTCGTCAGAAACAGGCGAATAAAGGAACTGACAGATTTATGTGTAAATAGAACCCCTATGAAATCAGTTCACAAATAAAACAACTTTTCGAAAAATGTCCACGACATGACTTCAATGAATCTACAGACAAATATTTGAGGATGACAAGACAACAGTTCCGTAACCTTACCCAGTTTCAAATTAGTTTGTAGCCGACTTGCAGTCTCTAACACCGGTTTTTCCAAAATTGTCTACTTTGGATGTTTTTATTTGCAATGTTTCTGAATCTTAAGCTTGTAACAGGGCACCTAACAATTTTCAGTTCTGTCTGCTTGCAGGCGAGATGTACCTAGCACAGTTTAAATTGCACTAGACTCTCCCTTGTTGTTGACAAGCTGTCAGATAATTGTTTCTTTACATTCTCAAAGATTTAAAAATTTGTTACTCAGACTCCGTCCGATAGACTTTGTCACTTTTCAAGTTCCACTCAGTCACAAAATAAAAAATAGGAACAAGCGAATGTGAAACAACAACTTACCGGATCTAAGTCGGAATCCCATATATCCTTAAGGTCGCCCTCGTAAAACGACTCCATGCTGATGATATCCAGCGTGAAGGCTGTTGTATTAACCGCTTGTTGCTTGCTGCCAAAAATAAGTGCTGAATTACGCTAGCAAATATTTCCCGCGCACGCGATAAACTCTAATCTCTCGCCCAACGTCACAGTGAATCACTTTTTTACAGAACACAATAATTTTTTTTTTGCACTGAACAATCAAAACACCGATAAAACTATAAAAGGCAACCAAACAAACAGGAGATAGGCGACGATGACGAAATAAAACCCACTGAACTATATAACTGACTCTATTTCGAATTTCCTTCTTCTTTCGGAGTGTAAGTAATTATGTCACAAAACACAGTGAGAAAACCGCTTAAATTGCGGTCAAGAGTGCGACGGATGGAGCCACGAGTCACTGCACAACTAAAGGTCACTCGCAAAGTGTTTTCGATCCAAGTGTGTGGCGGAGGGTTGTCAAATGAAAATCTTACGAATCGAAGAGAAGGTTCCTCTGCAACAGGTTGTCTCAGTCAAAGGCAAGGACACAATCGGTCAGCAGCGGTGTTTCAGCAAACATCTAGTCTAGTCTGTGTTGGGAGGAAGTTGTATCCATAGCTGATCGGTTGCACACGGAAGGGATTACTTGTGGAAAATTCACTTGTTGCACAAACACTTGTTGTTCCGTGGACTCGACTGGATCATGGATGGCGGTGTCCAATTGGATTACTTTCAGGAAAAAAAAAAGGCACGGTTCACGTTAGACGAGACACACAGGCGATGGGAGCACAGATCGAAAAGTCTGAGGGTCGGAAAATCGACCAAATGCTGGTCTCTTGAAGTGTGAATATACTTCACTTGCGGGTGGAACGAAAAATTGGTTTAATTGAAAATGAGTTTATTGAAGCCGCAGAGCCAGCAATAGTAACGCAAGTACAGCAGTGGAGTAGAGGCAAACTACGAGTAAAAGTATCTGAATGTGTGGATTGCGTCTGGAATGGACTGGCCTCGGCTACGACTACGACTACGACGAGACGAGACAACGACAACGACGACGACGATGACGGTAAACGATGTTGGTGGTACGTACGCTCTCGGTGAAATGGACGCTGTTGATATTGTCGACAATTTTCTGCACTCTATCTACACGGCATTCCATTCTCTTATTCCTGTTCCTCTCTCTCTCATTCTAACTCTCTGCTCTGGCGGTGGCAGTGTGTGCAGAGACGAAGAAGGTGTGCGTGTGTGTGAGTGGTGGTTGGTGGATTCCTTTTTGTTTCCCGTTTTCGTAGTTTCGAAAGGTGGTTTTGATTCGGGTTTGGCTTGCGAGAGATTGGCTCGGTGTATGTTACAGGGCAAAGTGAATGGGATTTTATTTAGTGTGCGTGCGCGGGCTGTGGATGTGTTTAGAATCCGGTTGGTTGAGTTACTCTCTTTCTCTTTGAACTTTACGAGTTTGATTTTGTTGTGTTCGTTTTTGTTTCTCCACAAGAATGCGCCGGGTTTTTCTGTTGTTGTTGTTGTTGTTACTGTTGCTGGTGGTGGTGGTGGTGTTGTTTGAGGTGTTTGTGTAGTGTGAAAGAGGTGGGAGGAGAGGGAAAATCAAGTAACAAGTGGTTCGGAGTGGAGCGAAGAAAAGTATCTGTGACTGTGAGATAGGTGAACGACTCAACAAGTTGCACGCACTAACGCACACTCAAACGGTGGCTGTGTACACACGCAAGTGAATGGCAGCGCAAAAAAAAGGGGAGAAGAAATTGAGGGAAATGTGAAGAATGGAGAGATGGGGCACGAAACGATGTGAATGGTAAGGAGAGTGTGTGTGAGAGAGAGAGAAAGACAAAGCGAGATTGAAATCGCACGCACATGACATGTTTTTGAATGGACCTACTTATTGGGGGTGGATTTTAATTTCAAAGGATCGTGAAGGGTGTGTGTGCGTCCCGTTAAATTAGACCGAACAACTTGTTACATCAGAGAAAATTTCCCTAGACGGGTGTGTGTATGGAAGTGGGAACGTGAAAAGAGAACGATGGTGTGGCGAGTGTAACAGAATTTCTCTTTGGCCCATTCAACAGGCTGTGCATGTGATCCGGAAACTTGATGGTTCTAGCTGTGGAATGGAATTATTAAAGAAGTCAATGAGTAGGTATTGGATGCAGTTATGGAATGTCGGCGGGAGTGGCTAACGGGAGGGTTTCTTGAAGTGGTTGTGGGTAGAGACACTTGAAGAAGGACTATTGAGAAATCATTTTTAAGCAGTCAACGTCTGTCTGCCTTTACAACTGGATCTGAATCAAGTGTATTCAGGGCGTCAACCAAGCAAAGAGTTGGGCCCAATCTACACCCACAAATGCCAAAAATGGTCCTTACATTTGGCTTTTTGTGACATTTGCTCCAAGACACTGCGAAAGAGGGTAAAGTAGGCTAAGAGGTTTGAGTTTTTTTTTAACAGAAAAACATCCTCCCTCTATTTTGAAAAAATTTTAAATTCATGTTCAAGTCACAGCCGACTTTAGAAGTTTTCCAAAATATTGAACCACCCCCTTCCTGTTTTTGAAACATTTCGACCGAAATAGAGCCAAAGTTTTACTTTGCTCAAAAAAACTTATATTTTCTAATGATTTTGAACGTTATTTGGTCAAAGTAAAACGAACAGTTAGGAGAGCTGACTTAGAACCCTTGCTTTTTAAGAAATATCGAACCGAAGCACCCGTTCTTTAGCTTGTTTTGTAACAAAGAGTATAAGTTGAGAAACGAACTGGAGTTTCAAAGAATATACGCACAACTAGGACCCTCCATATTCCTCAACATTTGGACGAAATAACATCCGAAGTTGAGACAACCTGCCTTAGAAAGCGCGATTTAACGAAATACAGGCGAAAATTGAGAAAGTTTCGACATTTCGAAAACTGATATTCAAACTCCATAACTGAAATTCTCCTCCATCCATGAAATCTAATCAGTGTGACAATTTCAAGCCGTCATTAGTTAAGTAAGTACCCGAACAGATCGTAAATCAGTGCTCCAATGCATCATTGGGATCCGCATATCAATGACATCGTTGCGTTAAGTACTTTTCCTTCCTCATACGATTGACGTTAATCCCTTTCTGTGGCAATATTTCAAAAACCAGTCACGTTAGACCTTAACCAAATTGACAAACCGTGGGATCCTTGTTGGAAGTGCGTTTGCTAATCAAGTCATAAATTCTGCACGTGACTTCTTATCTAAGACTCTCTCTCTCTCTCTGTTAGATGGCATCACATCATTTGTCTGCTACTGCTGCTGAAATTCATATAAAATTCTCAACATTCACAGTAAGTCACCAAGCCTGTGCAATAAAAATTCCATCGCTCCTGAGTTTTTCCACCAAACCAAAAATGGGTAAACAGAACAGACACCACTCCGCCGAGCGAAGCAATTTCAAAACCATAACCATTCCCACCCCTCGGCCGCTTCGAAAACCGTAAAATTTCCCAACAACCACGAAATGTCGTTCATTCAACTGAAAAACCACTGTGCTAAGCATGCCCCCATCGCAGCAAATCGCACACAGGCACAGCATTAAAGAAAAAAAAATCCCCCCCCTCAAAAGTAGACGGTGTTTCCACTGTGCTGTCGCCCGTCCCCTTCGTCGACGACATATTTCGCCGACTTACGGTTTATTTTCTGGCTCCCCCCGCCCATCCACCGATCCATCCCACCGATGTTTCTCACGTCATTCGCGACGTTTTTCTTCGTTTTCTTTTTTTTTTCTGAAAGAATTAACCATCCATCCAACGGATAACCTTGTGCAGTGCGGCGGTGGTCATCAATTCTAGTCGCCGGACCAGAGCCGGTAAAAATCGTAAAAATCAACGATAAATCGAATTTTCCTCTTACGGCTTACCCTCATTATGCACGCTCTCGCGGGCAAGTGAAAGAGCAATGGTCTGTCTCTTAAGCAACGTGAAGAGCAATGTTTGAAGTGTGTGGGAAATTTGTTTTGTGTTTTACTTTTCACCGACTGCGACTACCGCGCGACGACGACGACGACGAGGACAGTGTGCTAAAAAAGTTTGAATCCACTCTCTCCCCTGCATGACAATTAGAAAAACCCGAATAAATTTACTGTTTTTCACATGCCGCAATTCCGACAGGCCATTGAACCTTTTGCGTCGGTTTTGGAATTTCAAGTCGTGTATCTATTTCCTAATAAATCACCGCGATGTGAGTGAGATACTTTCGTATTCTATTTCGTTTTGAGAGGTTGATAGATAGATTCTTGGTCAAAAGGAAAATGAAAAAAAAAAAAACAGTCAAAATAAAGCCAGAGACGTTATAAACGAAAGAGAGAAGAGGTGAAGCCAAGTTTGGATCGATCTGTTTGTTGGCTTCACGTTCGTGTTCGCCTTCACCTTATCCGCGATCGGTGAGCGAACGAATTATTGAATTTTAATTGCTGCTAATTTAGATGAAATTTTGAATAAGAAAAAAAAAAGAATCACGGCAGAAATGAATGGATGTACCGTTAGGAATATTTATTGCATATTTAATAATATAATTTGTTGTTTGGCTGAATGGATTTCATGGGGTCTTTGGATACATTGTGAGGTGTAAAGTTTGGACGGCTTTGTGCGATGATTTGCTGCTGTTTGTTTAATGGAGAGATTAGATTTATGATGAATAATTTATTCCGTTGGTCGAACGCTGAGTTCGAAATAGAAACTATTAACGGGTTGTGTCAGTTGTTTGTAAACAGTATTTGAGAGAGTGTCTGGCACTGCCTTACAATTTGGAAAACGAAAATTAATCAGATCAAATTTACGTATTTTTCCAAAGGGACATCAACTTGTTGATAGGTGTGAACTTGAGATATGTGAATTTAAAATACCAATTGCTGTTTCTTTGAGCTCAAGCGGCAATTGAGCAATAAAGCCCTCTCTCGAAGGACTAAGCTTGCTTTATAGAACACCTTGATCGTCACAGTCCTACTATATGGCGCGGAAACCTGGACGTTACTAAAAGCGGAAAAGGAAGCCGGAAGGAGAGAAAAGTTTTGTGTGCGATTTTTGGTCCTGTTTCCGTTGATGGAATCCGGAGGAGAAGATTTAACGACGTTCTCTATCTGCTGTACAGCGACATGCGCCTGGTCAAGGGTCTTTGGATACAACGCTTAAGATGGATAGTCCGGCCCGAAAAGTCTTCGAATCGGAGCCATTGGGACAACGCAACAGAAGACGGCATTGGCTAAGGTGGCAGCAACTGGCGGCAGCTGGCGAAAGATCGTGCTGGCTGGAGCGGTATGTTAGTTGAGGCCCAGATCCACCCCGGACTGTAGCACCACAAAAAGAAGAAGAAGGGAAGGTAGAACTTAAAGATGAATTTGAAAGTGTTTCCCGCTGTTACGCACCTGACCAAGTACCCAATAAAATCTTTTCACTCTGTTCAAAAAGGCAAATAGTCATTATTTATAGCTTGCTTAATGTGGAAAAAATCAGTCAAAAAAGTCACCAAAGTTTTGGCTCACTTGAAAGCACTTATACATCAAGTTCGAGTTCGAGTATACATTCGCTCAGTATCTTAAACGCAAACCAACAAACGATTGTGAAGGAAGTTCCGAAGGCGTTTTTAATGCAATTACCAAACACCCTCTAACAGATAAGTTTTGTACAACTTAGATTACAAGTCTCACGAAAAAAATAATGACATCAGTAATGTTGGAAGGTTAAATGTGTTCTGCAGTCCTTTACTCCCAAGCCGATATGATATTTAGCTCCTTTGCGTCGCTAAGGAGGATTATCATCATGAAGTCTTATAAACAGGTGTGGCCACCGTGGACTTGTGGGTAAGTACATTGCCTCAGTCTCTGAATGTCTAAGTCTGTTCCAGATTTCGCAACTGAGCATATCGTCTTTTTTTACTGCATGACCTCTTTCGAGTTGCTGACAACAGTGAATGAGTCAGTTTATGAGAAGCTTCTAAAAGTTCCTCTTTTTTGCATATTTTAGTGTCTCGTCTTTCTTTCTTGTGTGCTTTTTTACAAGAAAAATCAAACCCTGCTTATGTCATATATCAAACGGATATATTTGGCTCGTATCGAGGTAGACATGGAAACTCGATTTGGCAATGATTTTTTGAGGTCAGACAGCGACATAAAGTTGTGAACCAAAAATTTGACGATCATATCGATCTGGTTTATCTGTTTGGCGCCACAATCGCACATCGCAATAAGCCAATCATTTGAAGCAAGCTAAGGTCAATATTCGAGCCCCTTGCTTGCTCTTTTTCTTACGACAACGACCGATAAAAGGTCAGAGACTGAAGCATCTGCCATTTTGCTTCCTTAACGTTTCGGGATATGCTAAGTCCAGTCGGTAACACAAAGTTCATTTATTGTAATTGGGTGGCACCACAGCCCACAAGGTACCAGGGCCTAGCTTCTGCAACACCTACTGCTACTGTTCTTTCACGAGTAGAAGGGACCTACGGTAATTGGGCGACCGTCCGGGAATCGAACCTACACCTTTTGCGTGGCGGTCGACACACTTACCACAACGCCACGGCGACCACAAACTTCCCTAGCGTCCGCAATATATATACTCGAGGTTCGTTCTTTGAACCCTATATTGGAAGATCCTTTTGCCTGGAGAATTTTTGCCCGGCCGTTCGATGGGACTGAGTTTGTCTAATCGACGTCTTCTTAACCTCATGCACATCTTAGTACAGAACGCTGAATGCTTCCCAGTTGTGTCTTCTACGCCATTAACCTTTCTCATGAACATCTCCGTTTATCCCTTGTACAGAAACCTGATTAAAAAGAAATGAATAGTATGAATCGAAGCCTTGTTAGCACCTCTGCTGTTCTATAGTCTACAGCACCAGTTTGTAATGCAACTCTTCACTGAGCCACCCTTCATAAGTCTGTGAGCTAGGGGAAAACTGCATCAGACCTGTCAACACGGTGCTATAATCACTCGGCGTGAAATAGTAGGGTTAACAAAACTCCCTCAGTACAGGCAGCAGGCTTGACTAACACCAACCTTTCCAATTTTGGCCCTAAAAAATAGCCAAGACTGCAATAAAGTTTAAGGTGCTCCTAACACCTCACAACATCAGAATATCATTTCTGATCAGTCTATTACTACCAGTCAGGTTTTTTCGACACCTGAATCTCTGCTCACCGCAATCGCATCAAATGTTCGTTGCTTCCATCAGGCATTTTGTTATGATTCAGAAATTCACTCACAACAGCTGGATGAACTCAAGGACAACATACATTGCCGTATTCCCTAAAACGTTTTTTGCTGAGACGTCACAAATTGATTGATGGAAACACTGTCAGTAAAGAGTCGAGCTATTTTACAATTAACTTCGTCCGTGTACCCAAATGACGTCTGATCTCCTATCGTTTTGATGTGGTCATCTTATCAGAGCGTCTGAATTAGGGTTCTTCATGGCTAGGGAACCGCAAAATAAGATGACTTCCTTGTTATTCTCCTGCCCAAGCACTGGCCTCAGACGAAACATTCAGCAAACGGCATCGTAAAGATCTCCCTCATTCGATTACCAAAGCTTCCTGTTCTTCGTCTAGTTTTTCAAGAAATTTTATGGCAGAACACCAAGATCGTAGATGTCAAATTTACGTCCAAAACTTCGATGACCGTGAATGAAGTAAAAACGGCGACTATCCGAAATTGATCTATAGCTGCTTTACCGTCAAAGACACGCGATGTCCAGTTTACAGTCTTGCACAACACGAGGAATCGCTTTGGAGGAAGAGGAACAATAAACGGAGTCAAGACCAGTCCTGAATTCATAATCGATATTCGAAAATTCAAACCCCGCACACATTCAGGTTCAACAAACAGCCGAAACCCTCATGAATAACTGCTCGGCACGATGATCGAATTCTTGTTAGCCACAAGACTGAAGCCATCTACTAAATCGATTTTAATTGCTTGCCGTGCTATGCCGTTGTGGTTGTTGTCTCGCCGTGCGTCGTCGTTTCGTTTCGATTGCTCTAGCTCGACGGAATGGGCAACTGGTTTCTGGAATTTATTCATCTTTTGCATTTCAATGCTAATTGCATATCATAACCAGCTTGGCAACAGTCACCAGCAGTCAACATTTAAGCCGGCAGGTGTTACATAAGTTTGCGTTCGAATCGAAATTGATCCTTCATCGAAACGAAACAGTTTTCATTGATCTTACGAGACTCAGTATCCGGATTTTCTGAACAGGAATCTCAATTGATGAACAATGCTTGCTTGACTTAATGGACTTTCGAACACCTCAGAGGTCTTGAGGCGCTGCTCATCCGGTTGGCGGTGATATTTAGCCGGGCAAGCTCAACTCTGATGTCTACTTGCGAATGTCATATGCCATCGCATCGATAAATTAAATCGGTAAAGGTTGTGATGGAAGTTGCGTCGACTTGGTGTCGGATTGTCTCGAGTGGTTTGAAAATTAATTGTGTTTGACGGTGAATTTGAAGGATTCGGTGATGGCGGTGAAGGAATTTGACAGTTAGCAAATTTGTTGAATCACAAGATTAATGATACCATTCATCGTCATAAATTGGCTGACTTCTACAAATCTTGCCCCCTGATTGCATTGACAGTGCTTTCTTTTTAGGGGCAATGTCTTGCTTGACAGCTGGTTTATTTTTTGACAATATTTCATATGTTCGCCGTTCTTCATCAACTGTCAAAAATTTGTCTAAGATTTCCTTTGAGGGAGTAGAAATCTAATTGGCGACAATCTAATTTTCATTAACTGACACTTGACAGTTGTGACATAACTAACTACAACTTAGAGTGTCACTTACACCTCCCCATTTATGATTGTTTGTGTAGTGGCGGTTCTAGAAGAGCATTGTTTTCATACCACAACTTCTCACGTTTTCTTCAGTTATCACACAACATGTCACAACTGTCAAAAATAAGTTATCAAACCTCAAAAAAACATGAAAATCTCTTAAGTTTCTAAGTGCTCAAAACGATATCACGTAATTCTCCATTGAGTACCGTAAACCTCATTTAATTCAATTTTTTAATTCCCACACGCCCAAATAATTTTGACAAATGTCACATAACTGTCACGTAATACAGTGCTTACATCGTTTCTCTTGTCCTCTTCATGATCGACCACACATTCACTACACACCACAGAATGTCAAACGTCAATTTGTCTTAAGTTGTCAAGCATTATGTCATTCCACGAAATTGTTTTCGCATGCATTCTATCAGTATTCTTTATCACTACGACAGCATCATAAAGTCATCAGCCTTTTAGTGGACATACAAAAAAAAAATACAAGAACCACAGAAAGAAAAATTCAAGAAACCAATCTCCTGCCGTCATCCGAAAGGTCAACGAGCAGCAAGGCAACATAAATTCGTTCAAAAAACAACTGACGCTCATCGAAAGCGTCTTATCTTATACAATTCTTGACGAACCAGTGACAAACTCACGGATTCCAACGCGTTGCCTGCATTATGACACCGAGAGTCATCCGCGCTGTCGACGCCACCCGCGTCGGCGAAGCTTGTGTGTTGGTGAAGTTTGATAATTTTGTGCGTCACTGGTGAGAATGACATTTTGCAAAGTCGCGACAGAAATGCAATTCTCTGAATGGGGGGACTTTATTAAATGAACGGTACATTCAATTTGATGCGTTCTTTTGACAGCTTCTGTCATCAAATAGAGACTTCTACCCTAATCTGCCTCGAACTGATTTCAAACAACAGTGATGTGTCTTGTTGATATTTGGCAAAGTATTGTAGGAAAAAAAAACAAACAAAAAAGAACCTGTTGTCACTTCACTCACACTCACGGCGTATCCCCCTGGGGGTCGGTCATCATCAAGTGTGAATCTTACATTCTGACAGTGGCTTGCGCTTACCGGCTTGTTGAGAGTGTCGGCATTCTTATGTATCATTGGGATGCTTTGGGGGATTTTCTCAAGAGACACTGAGAGAAAGAGAAAGATAGACATCTAGATGTAGAGAGAGAGAGAGAGAGAGAGAGGAGCAAGAAGAGCAGTGGACAGAGATTGCTAAGAGCAGCGACTGGTTTTTCTTGTTTAAACAAATTCGTTGATGGGTTTTTGTTATTTTTTGTTTTTTTTCTTCGTTTTTGTGATTATTTTCGGGTTGTAGTTGTTGTTGTTGTTCTTGTTGTCATCCCGTGTAAGTTGAAGATATTATCTGGCATATGAGCTCTTGAGAGCGGTTTAGTGTTGAACTTTTTTGAGTTTTCGAGATCCCTTGCGAGAGATCGGAAGGAGGAGAATATCAATTTACGCGGGATCTGACGTTGGTCTGGGTGGAATGCGCATATTGATTGCCATCTGGAGGGCTAGTCTGAATTTAATTGGATGCTAGCCGGCATAAGAGGCATTAGAGGCCGGCAGCGAATGTGTTCTTGATCACGCATAGGTGTTGTGAATATGGAAATGAAGATGGTTTTATTGCTTTTCTTTGGCATAGTAAGTCATTAAATAGAAATGGTGCCTTACAGATTCATATAAGGATTCCATTTAAATGACAATAGGCCAAGGTTGTGGAGGACTAAGTGGACTAACATGTTTCCTTTATAGATCTGGAGAAACTAGAGCTCGATTGAGTTTCAATCTGGCGCCTTTTTGTATTTTGTGAACAGGAAATACTTGATGCTGAGAACTGTGTGAAAAGCCAGATCCTGGAGATATTAAGACCAATCTTACGGCTGGCGAATTGACTGAGTACGTCGTTAGTTCTTGTTGCTGCTCTAGCAGCCGGTCCACTTACCTTCACAAATACCCTGATTTTGGGTTAAGCGCTTCGGATGTAGATCATAAAAGTTGCGCACGCCACTGATGCTGTATCTTCCATCAATTCTAATCCCAAGCCAATGGTTGTTTGAATCTGCTTCATCAAAACAAGTCTAGAGTCTTTGTTGTATGTAGACTACAAGAGATTTGACCCATCTTGATTTGAAACACAGCCTGGTTTTGGGAAAATAATCTGTGTCAGGGGATTGGTTTCTGCAGAATGACTGTTATAGAAATCAGCAGAATCTGTTTTACACCTTCTCTGGGTTCTTCCAGAATTGACTTTTCTTTCTTACACCTTCTCTGGGTCCTTCCTCTTCCTCCTTACACCTTCCCTGGGTTCTTCCAGCATTGACGTTTCTTTGAAGTTAACATCTGAACCATCTGTATGATTTTTAGAACATAGTTTGTTATCAAGGATGCGCACAATCAACGTCTCGGAAAGAGCTTCACGGAGGGCAGCAAACGTTTTGAGATAGCCAAGGACTTCGTTTACCTCTTCTGCGCAGAAGATTGCGTTGAGGTGACTGGGTTGGACAAGGTGGTCGAAGCCTACTTACGCCACTAGTAATGCCACATGACCAGAGGCTTGACGTTTCCCTGATCTTCTCCTCGTTCCTCTTGATGCTCTGTAGGAACTGAATGGATGACATAATAGCAGAAACTATTTTGTACCTTTTCTGTATCCCTCCAGATATGATGTTTATTTGAAGGAAACATGCGAAATGATCTGAATGATTTAGAAAACATATTTTAAGAGCTTGCTTGAGGACTGAAAATGGTCTGTGCCTAGTTTTCCATACGCATTGATGTACATTACATTAATCTCCTGACCTGAGGCGTCTTATCATCTGCAGACAGGGAGGCCATTGTCAATCATTTGCGGATTGCCTTCAAGTTGTAGCACAAGCCAGAGGCAGGAAAAGTTTTCTAACATCTTTGCCGTCCCATGGATGATTGCACGAGGTTTCAGTGCAGCCCCATGTGATCTCGGACACCAAGGGTAAAAAACACTGTCTCCCGTCAGACGCCTTTAACTCTTTCTTCTCTTGAGGCTAAGACCATACTCTATACTTGCTCTCATAAGGGAGTTTTGTCAAGCTGAAAGTTGTGTTTCAAAGCCCTCTAATTGAACCTGGCATCTGGTTTGGCTATCCTTGAGCCAGAATTGGTAACTAGACATCGCGCCACATAAGATTTTTCGTCATCAGCGATTCTGCTAACACTATCTAGCACAACTGGAACTTTGAAACTTTTAAATCATAAGCTCCACCCATTTTCTGACTGAAAAACTGTTTTCCACAAAACTTCCACCAGATCTGCACTTCTTCCATCCCCTGACTATCGCTCATATCAAGAACAACCAGAAAACCTTCCTCCGCAACCTCAAATTTTGTTTAGAAAGTTGTCGAGAAAGTATCGAAAATCTTCCACTAGATTTATGATTTTCTTCCTCTGGATAAACCTCAGCTTCTTTCACTGCTCACTGATCATGAGTAATTTGAGTCCCCCCCCAATCAACTCAAGGACTTCCAAGAATTGGAGAAACTCCAGTGCATTCGAAAAGGGCGTACAGATCATAAATTACGTCAAATTTCCTTCACTTCCACGCTTCGATTTCATCAGTTATCCGCCGAAGAAAAACCAGATCGGTAACCTATAGGCTGAAATTATTCCCCGCGAGTCCTGTTTACCATGTTGGCTCTGTTTTCGAGGGCCATCAGACGGCAGAAAAACATTCAATAAATTGTGTAATTTATTCACAATCCTTTGCATCTCTTTCTCTCTCTCCCCCTCACACTCTCTCCTCTCTGTCCACAAGTTTTCGTTCGTTTATATCCAAATGGTTTTTAAATTGAGTGGTACAGGGGGGAAATGAATGAAGAGGACAACTTTTACCATGAACCACCTCCAGAAGGAGACAAACAAGTTGACCCGACGCCACGCCGGCCGCCACCGCCGCCGCCGTCTCTCTGCAACCGTGATGACTGTCGACGACTTTCATTAGTCAAAACCCAAGCCGATGACATTCCTGGTACAAATGGTGGCTGCCGGCTACCGCGTTCCCGTTCGGTGGTTGTTGCTGAGACTTGATGCGACTCACAGGCTCACAACGTCACGATGACACGAACTACCTGCTGTCTCGGATGTCTCGATATCCAGGTAGCAATTGAAAGTAGATGAACGCGTGATTATGCTCCCGGTAGCTGACTACACGAGCGCTCATTAAGTCATTCCGCTAAATTATCTAATAACGAGAGATAAATCGACCTCTGCCGCAGTGGGATTGTATTCTGCTGCGGCATCTTCAGTCTTCCGTGTCTCGATTTTTGGATTTGGCACGAGTCTCCGAGGATTACACGGCGTTCGGTGTCGGAATTAGACGCCAGAGGAGGGTCTGTTGATTGTCGAGAGCGCTAATTGGTTGCGCTTTTGTTTGCGAAACACGGCGTGAGCAGGGGTGCTGCGAGGCGATGATTGGTTTAGGAGAAGGTTTACCTGTGTGCCGGGCATTTGCTTCCCTGGAGAAGGATGGTTAATCGAATGTTAAGTGTGGCTGCTGAAGTGGCAAAGGTTTGTGGTTAATGAAAATTTAAGGGCGTCTGCCGCTGTGAACGATTGCTGATTGTTAATGAAAATTATGGTTTCCAGGATCCCAAGGTGCACGATGATTACTCTAGGTGTCGGCAGGCTGCCAAGCTGACTGATGCTGCAGTCAACAAATTTTCATATCTTGTCGTGATTCTTCCCAAATGAGACCGGGCTAACAGCAGTGTCTCAGTCAATAAACGTCAATAGTGGGGAACAGAAGCTCCCTTTGTACCGAACAGCCATAATATGCCTTGGAATGCTTCAATAATTCACTCCTCGCCCTCCCAGTCAGTCTGCAGATCACCGTGATTCGATAGACACGTCGCCGCCCGTACACCAACCAATTGACGACGACGACGACAAGGCGCCAAATACAATGTCGCGCAACTTCCGTTAATCACAGAAGTCCCACGCCATCACGTACTAAATACCACCCAACCCTGATTACCTGTTGACACTCGTTTTTCACCACTGATCCCATCCCTCATTCGAGTGTAATTTATTCCACAAGAGTCAGCGCTTGGCTGCATCTCGAAGTCAACCCAAAAGTGACCAATTGCCGAGCCTGCGCGCCCAAGCTCACCATCTGCCTGGAATTAATAACCAGGAACCGAATTCTTGGGAAACCCATTCCGAGCGTTGAGCAACACTGTGACGCCTGCCCAGCGCCACTGGTATGTTTGGCTAAAACAACTCAGGTGGCAACCGAAGTGCCGCTCGAGTATCTATTAGATCAACATTCTGTCTTGCGTTCCTCTCGGAGTGTGTTCCCAAAAAAAAAAAAAACCAACAAAGCTGTCTGGCTTACGAATTATTTTTCGGGGCCTTGTGTGATCAAGTGCTGTGGCTCTGAGTGCTGGATGTGCTCTCGATTCTGAATTCGATGAAAACAAGACGAAAACAAATGTGGAATTGTCTTGTGGTGGGTTTAATTGATTTTTTATTCTCGCGCTCGCCCCAAAATGAGGGCGCTTCGCGAGGAGCGCTGCATGTGGAGAAATGGAAAACAGTTTACAAAGGTGGTCGGGAGTATGTTGTGGGCTGCGATGGAACGAAAAAGCACGCACGCGCGATGTGTTTGCGCAGCTGAGGTCTAATTTTAAGGGTTTGTGTTGATTCATGTTTTGTTTGCTGTTGGGACCTAAAATTATAGAAAAACCTGTCTACATTGTTGGTTAAAAATTTTTAAATTTTTTTAAGGTTGTTAGAGAATTTTTTTCTGTTTTTTCGTCTTAGTCTGGGGTGGACTTGAATGGCTGTCCAGATAACATAGCCTTTCGTCAGCTGTCTTTAGTTTCGCAAACCGAGTAGGATGAGGTCCTTCGCCCACTTGTGTAGGCCACCTTAGGCTTAGACGTCTTTTATTGCGTTTGCCAGTGGCTCGGATTCAAAGACCCTTCGGGATAGAGCTGTGTTGTCCATACGCTCTACTTTGCCTAGTCATCTTAAGAGTTGTACCCGCAAACGCTTGACAACGCGCATGCCACAGTACAGCCTGTAGAGGTCAAGATGCTATCAATGCACAGACGACACAAAAATCACACGTAGAACTTCTATTGGTACTTTTAACAGACACGACACTTGTCGAGGGGGTTTTATGTGATGAGGGGACTATTCTTGGTTAGCGTATTCGAGAATTGGGCAAACACAAGTTAGACAATGCTCATGGTCCCCATGGTCGTACCGTGCGCAAAAAGAAAATGTGACTTCTGTGCTGAGGCCTAAAAACTCCAAACAATGATACAAGTTAAATTTTCTCAAATTTGATTTTATTTTTCTACATACTCTCTGTGGCGTAGTGGTAAGTGTGTCGACTCACACGGAACACCTCTCATTTTTTCACGGCAATACCTTGTATCTTTCTTATCGACTCACTCAAACGACTGTGGGCTACGACTGTGGCTAAAACTTGGCTGAGAAACTGTCGAAAGATGCACAACTAGCACTCACTAGCTAACGAGTGCCACCATCTTTGAAACGTTTCAGACACTCCTCGTATAAACATCAACTCGCCACTGTTTTCAACAACTCAACATCCTAGAATGAGGAGAATTCTGCAAAACAGATCCCCAGACTCGAATTTACTTAGCAATTGAAGGCGCGTGACCATCAGCTTGGTGGCGTCACAGTTTGTCCCTTTAAGCAGCGATGGACGCCGATTTTGGCCGAAAAAAAAAGAAATTGTCTATCAACATTTTGATCTCAGCGGCCTCGTAAACAAATAACAGCGCGGCGCTTTTTTCAGGAAAGGTTCACCTCATTGTCGAGGGGCCAATGCATCCACAGAGAGTGACAGTATGGCACAGATTGTGCAGTGAATCTGAAAACAACGTTTCAGGCAACGTTTCGGAAATTTAAGACATGGACTTGGAATATTGGGGCGCTGTGCAGTATGGTATGAACCGAAAATCAGTTCAAGCCACTATAGATCTGATGAGTCCTAAGTTCTCAAATCGTGTTAATATCCATTTTGGCGATTTGTTCACTTTGATCTTTTCCTTTGTGGGGAATCGTGAAAGAACGATGTTTTAACAAAGCTTTCCGGAAACGACTCCAGTACTTATGTTCAATATCATACAGGCAATACGTGAGCTGAAGTCCGAAGCATTAACAAGGCGTGCACAACAATTACAACCAATGTTTCTCCTTTATGTTAGTGCCACTCTTCCTTGCAAGAGAGTTCAACGAGGGTGTAGTAACACACCAACGAGGTAGTAGAATCACACAGTACACACGTTTGCGCATTCTACTCACTCAAACAAACGCCTTTTCCACTGCATTTCCTGAAAAACAACTTGTTCCCTCTAAACCAGACTCACGCTGACCTTTCACATTTACCATCCACCTTCACGTTCCCCTCAAAAAAAAAAAAAACCTTCAGATGAAGAAATCAATCCAACTACCAACAAAAAAAAACGCCCTTGTCGTATCGGGTTCCTTAAATCATCTCCACTCTAACTGGCTTGACACACATCTCTAAAAATAGATGAAAAAAAAAAAATGGTTTCGCATTCAAATAGCCGAGACACCTTAACAAGCCAAACACCGAACGTCATCCGAATCGAATGCGACGAAAAGACGACAGAATAGACCAAAAAACTTATTTCCAATTCACGACCCAACTTGTTGTTGTCTCCATTTGAAGACCACGCCGCCTCAAGACAATTCCGAAGATCACCACCATCAGCCCCACCATCGCCACGATCATCACCGGTGTGAGTGATCTGCATAATGCCTCGCGGAATGAGATCGGTTTCGGGCAAGAGGAAAAGCCTACAGCCACAGCGAACAAAGTGGACCTGTGGATGGGTGAAATGTGATTATGTGCCTGTTTGTCATTCAGAAGCCAACAACAACGCGCACTGAGTCCGAATTCAAGTTTATTTCGTGTCAATTCGTGTCCACATTGACTTTTAGAAAGGTCTTAACATTCACCAGCCGAACTGGAAGCAGATCCGTCGTGGATTGTACAACATTTTTGCATTTCGGCTCGGAAAGCTCTTAGCCGAAATCGAGAGTGAATCAATCACGCCACTGGCGAGGGCTATCGATGCGGGGACGGATAACCTTATCGGCTTGCGTGCTACCAGAGATTGTGTCATTTGTGAGTAATTAAGTGCGGGCAACCGGTTCGGAGATCTGCGACAAAGTTTGACGGATTGCCGCTCGTGAATTATGGTAATGTATGGATTTGTCTTGAATTGCTGGGCAATCTGATTGCGGTCTCACTTGAGGAAGTGAGACGTTATACGATCTGACGTTCTCGGCTACCTCGCAAAGAAGGTTGTGCCGTCGAGATGGCCTCGGAATGTGAGGTGATCTTGAATCATCACAAAGCTGGTGTAACATGGCCTGATCCAGATTGGTTTCGTAACATTCCTCGGAGATCGAATTCAGAGCATGCAACGAATCAACCCCTTGGGCGGTCACATGGCTAATCAAGGCACGCTTTCATTTTTCGCAGACAAACTCGAGTGGCGGTCGAGTGTGATGAATGAGTTTGGAGTGCTAATCAAGTGAATTTCAAGTGGACGTGCTACATGAAGAGTTGCCCAGAGGGTGCCCGGTAAGGTTTCACTTCGAAAGACACTCCGTCTGAGGTTTGTCTCGCTAACAGGGAGTCGGTGCTCTTAAGGTTTTATTGAGTTTTTTGTCATTTTCAATTTCCGCGTCTGCGTTCGCACTATGTCCATTCTTCTCTTCATTCAGACTCTGGTATCCTTCCGTCTAACACACATAAACTGCCTCCAATGGCAATTTAAAACTCTGCAGCGCCATCTATGTGTTACTTCACCCAGTTCCTCACATGTGGACTGCAGGAACCGCATAGAAATGAAACGCGAAGAAGCTGACATCCACACGCGAACAAGCTGAGAACTGGAACTGTCAAACTATCGGCAGAGGCCGACATTTTTACTCCCCAAACAACCTGGCATTTGGTATTTGTCGAGTTGTCACTTTAATCATTCCGAAAGTATTTCACTGAAAATGTCCACGAAAAGCAAAAAGGAAGAGAAGCCCAAATTCGATGAGGTACGTAAAAACAAATTCCTCGCTCACGGTCGCACAGGAATTTTGTTTGCATCCGAAATCCCATCAGGGACACGTCAGTTCAATGCTGTATCCATAATTTCTTTTAGGTGGTGAAAATCAACAAATGGGATGGATCCGCGGTCAAGCATGCACTCGATGACTCTGTGAAGAATGCCCTCTTGGATCGCCCCAACATGAAGGAGCAATTCGGCCTCATCAATACTCGCCTCCTCATCTGTGGTCTAGCAGTTGGAGTGGCCCTCCTTGCCCACGGCTGGGACTACGCACATCCATTCCCCGAGTCAAAACCTGTTCTCATGTTCAGTGTTCTGTCGTATTTCTTCCTGATGGGAGTGCTCACACTTCACACAACATACAGAGAGAAGGGCACTTTCGCTGTGGCGGTGCAGAAGGATAGCAATGGGTCGGTGAAAATCTGGGAAGCCAGCTCGGACATGAAGAAGTACGATGACGAGTATACCCTCACGTTGTCTGCGAAGGACTCCGTGGCACGGAAGGAGGGAACCATCTCGAAATCTTGCGCAAATTTCATCGACGTAAACGGTGTTGTGATGGATAATCTGGTCGCTGCCGAGCTGAACCGGATGTACAACGCCATTAATGGCGAGTTGGGAAAGAAGGATAAATAGCTCATGGGAGCGATACAAGTTACGTAGACTTCGAATGCGAATATGTGTGTTTGGTGTTTTTCTAATTCATTTGAATTTGTAGAAAATAAAGGCTTAAGTCTGTTTGGAATGAATATGTTTGCTTTTTAAGTGATGGAATTGGGGGGGTTCTGTTGGAAAGGTTTTGGAGATTTGTGTAGTTTCTGTTGCAGGAAGTGGAAGTAGCATACTTTGGCAGCAAACTTTTTGACCAGTGTATGCTTTGGATTTTGATCCTGCAAGTTTTTAGGGCAACTGAAGCTGGAAATCCGCAGGCAAACAAATAGCAACGAATTGGGTCACTTCGTAAATCAGCCTAGCCTAGCTTCGTGCGAAATTGCATCAATTGCAATTGCAGATTTGATTGAGGAGACTATGGAATACTCCTCTTGTCGTCATTGAACTCTCGTGGACTAGAGACAAGACTCTGTCATAAGCCGGCAGCTAAGAGTGCAGCTAAGCTTACGTATTTAGGTGATTGAATGATTACTTGAAGGCAGCCTCGATGAACGGTTTCTTTTTGCACATAATTGGAGGCTGCAAGAATGTATCTGGTGGCACACGAGGATAAATTGAACCTTATACACACTTATCGGGATTAGTCCTGGATGTCTTTGAGGTTGTTAAGAAATTGGTCCTCTTTCGGCTCCACAGTAAAGAGGGACAGTAACTTCGATCCCGAAATCAAATGGAGAATCACCTTTGCCAATCGCAGTTTCCTTTGGGCTCAGTGATAGATTCTTCTCTTGAAAGACCAAGCTGGCCTTATCAAACTCATTGAGCATTCCTGTCCTGCTCTATGGTGTAGAAGCCTCAATCGGATGTGGAAGCCTTGGAAAGTACTCCGTGGGATTTTAGGTTCTGTTTTCGTTGATGGTGTGGTCGCCGTAGCGCAGTGGTAAGTGCATCGACTGCGGCGCAGAAAAGTCTGGGTTCGATTCCCGGACGGGACACCTAGCATTTTTTCACGGCACCACCTCTTTCGAGTTGCTGACAACACTCAAAGAGTATTAATTGTCTATGGAAAATGGCAAAAAACTGTAGGTCCCTTCTACTCGTGAAGAACAATAGCATGCACAACACGAGTAGTTGTTGTAGAAGCTAGGCCCTGGTCCGTTATGGGCTGTAGTGCCACTCAATTATTATTATTATTTCGTTGATGGTACTTGAAGGACAAGATACAACGTCGATCTCTGCAGGTTGTACGGCAGCCTTCGTTTACTCAAGTGTGTAGGGATACATCGCTTAAGATGGATAGGCTATGTACAGCAGATAGCTGCTCTGACCTGCTCTGGCGCGCGGGGTTTTTGATTCCGAGCCTTTGGAACAACGCAACAGATGACGGCCTTATTTGAAATGGCGGGCACATGTGAAGTAGGAACTCAACCAACAACGAGTGGGAAATTGGTTGCAGATGACGGAAACTGTGCTTGTTGTATCAGATCCACTGAATCTGATGCAATGCCACTGGAAGAAGTAGAAAATGTCCTCGATGTCGAGGATTTCGAGGCATTAAGGGAAATCAACAGACGACGCATTGGCATTGGGACAAAGCAGTCTCGATAGCGCACATTAATGCAAAAGAACTTAATCAACTTGGTGCACGAAGTTGAAGGCATTTGACAAATAATCGATTCGGATGCAGAAATTTGTGTGGAACTCCATGTTCATCTCGGACTGTAGTCCCATATGGCAGGGGTAGGATCTTTGCACAACTTCAAGCGCAAGAAACAAATTTCTGAAAACTTCCATTTGAGAGAGTTCTCAACTTAACTTTGCCAGAATCCTGGACTCAGTCTTCAAATCTGAGCCATTTGGACAACGCAATAGAGGACACAAGTGGAAAAGGATCTCAACCAACTTGGAGTGCGCAACTGACGGCAGCTGGCGAAAGATCGTGCTGGTTGGAGAGGCTTGTTGTTTCAGGCCCAGATCCACCCCGGACTGTAGCGCCACAAGAAGAAGAATCCCCCACTCATCGATTGAATAGCACACAGTGTCCTTGTTCCACAAAATGGCATTCTTCCCTTCCAAAAGAGAAAATCAATATTCCTCCTCAATGACCCAACTGAAGTCCACCGCTCAACACCCAACCCCTCTGTTCACCGCCTTCACCAGTTGCGTTTCCGACAATAAATAACGCGCACAGCTCATAAACCACCACTTCAAAGTTTGCCACCATCTTCCGATGCCGTATGATGTATTCATTTGATGGCCGAAACGTGTACCAAATAAACCAACTGTCCTGGTGTGTTTACAGATCGCAATTAAGGCCAATTAATCCCTCTGGGCTGGATGCTGCTGTTTGCTTAATTAGACATCGTAAATCTTGTCGGCACCTCCCCCTCAGGAGCGGCGTCCAGGCGGTGGAATCTATTTAAAATGCAATAAAAAATCCAATTTGCTTCTCATCTGCATTTCTTGTGCAGCAACGGAACTGGGTCTTCATTCAGCGCCCTAGCAACTTGACACCTCATTACAACGTGCGTGAATATACAAACGCCGATGATGTAACGATTAACGCATCCAGTGGATCGTCTACGATCTCATCGATTCAGCCGCATCTGTGGTGGCGAAAGTCGTACTTTTTGTGGCCGCTTGCCGGAGGAGATTAACCCATTTGCCGAGTCCCATGTGGGCTGCCTGACTGTCATTGACCTTGCATTGGACTGCACTCAGATGGTGCGGTAAGCTAAGGCACCGATCGTGTGTGTAAACAAAGTGATCCAACACGCGCGCCAGCAGGGTGTGCCTGAATGTGTTTACAAATTCTTGAACGCGTTTACGATGTAATTGAATTTCCCAAGCTGACTTCGGTCAGATAATCGAATTTGCGAGGGCTGGATGCAGACTTCGGCTGACCTTCGTCGATCGTCTTCAGGCAAGTCAAGCCGATCGCATGCCGTCGCGTCGTCGTCGACATAAACATTTTTTTCATTTTATGATTCAGAAGGCGGCGGAATCACTTGGCGGCGGCGTTTAGATCTTTGCCACAAAATTAAAATTTATTTATGAGATTCAATATAAATGGCCAATTGAACACGGTCCGAGATTGATGGCGTATTTTGATGAATACTAGCAGAAGCTGTGCGCAAAGACACAGAATGCAGACGGAGACTCGTTAAGCTAAAAACGCGTGTTTTTGAGCGTTGATGAATGTGTGTGTATCGGCCTCGTTAAAAGGAGAATACTCAAGGTCACCTAAAGGCGTTGAACGGACATCAGAGATGCCGAAGATGGGCAATGTGTCAGCTGTGAGTTCCTTGGGAATAGGCTGGTGAGAGCATAGAGGATAAGGATTTTTTCGAGTTGTGCGTACTGACAAGTGATAACATTGTTTTCCCACCGGCCCATTGACAAGTTTTCTCATTTCAGGGAGTGGGGGTGAAATATTGTAAAAATTGTGGGGAAAAAGCGAAAAAATGAACAAACCAGGCAACAGGCAGGAAACACTTTTCATAGAACTCATAGTTAGCAAAGGCTGCCAGAGAATGGTTGGAAAGCATTTTTCCCACAAGACCCTGCTTCCTAAATATCTCAAGTGTCCTCTCCTTTGGGAAAAATTTTTCATTTTGTAGTGCACACGAATAAGATTTGAACTTGATCACGGACTGTGTTTCAAGTACACGATCAGACCTACTCTTCATGACAATTAGTTGCCTCTTGTCAGTGGGAAATCGAGATCCACACTCCAGGAGTCGAACCTGCAACATTCACCGTGTGAGTTGATGCAACTACTCGCTACGACACGGTTGCTGAAGGTTCCTTCTTCTTTTTCCATTTGATAGTTGTTGATTCTAGTTTGTTGGACCACGACACTCGATGCTTCGTAATCTTCTTTGAGTCTCATTACAGGCCGGGGTGGACCTGGTCCTCAACAAACTGAGGGAGAGAGAAAGAGGGAGCAACTACCCCACTGTTGGCAAGCTGTTCCTTTTCATTGAAATAGGGCGATGCTGCATTTCCGCCATTGCCTGTTTTATCCAGGAAGGGCTAGACGGTGGTTAATGCCTCCACCGAGTGCGCCATGATGTGATAATTGACTCTGGAGTGTTATAGTTTGCTGATGACACTGCAAGCCGTGTGGTCAAAGCTTGTGGTGTCGACGTGTTTTGAAGAACTTCGGGATTCTAATGCAAGACGTGCTGCTCCATAAAATGGTTAAAGATTTATACTGGCAGTATCTATGGGATGCTGTCGAGTGAGATGTGTAGAGAGAGGGCAGTGTTTGCATACTTGCGCTGTTTTAATCGGCAAGTGGTTGCATATTGAGCAGCTACCTCCAATTTTGTACCCCCTGAGTTCAGTATGCCATTTAAGATGAGGTCAGCCTATGTTGAGTGGTCCCAATAGTCCGGATT
Source organism: Eristalinus sepulchralis (assembly GCA_944738645.1). NCBI lineage: Eukaryota > Metazoa > Arthropoda > Insecta > Diptera > Syrphidae > Eristalinus > Eristalinus sepulchralis. The sequence goes on along the minus strand of OX122885.1, from coordinate 4,615,616 downwards.
TAAAGACTTTCTGGGCCGGAGAAGTGTCGGTTCTACACGGTCTACGCACCTTAGGCATTGTCTTCATAGACCCATTTCACGTGTCGCCTTTCAGCTTATAGAGTTCGTCCTTGAATATTTTCCAACATCTGAACCAAAAATCCGACGCAGAATTTTTCCCTAGAAAAGACCAAAGGTTTCCACTTATAATAACGTCCAAGTTTCTGCACCGAAAAGAAAGATGATGGGATGATTAAGATCTTATAAATAAAAATCCAGTTTGGCCTCAATTGCCTCTTGCAACTAAGAAAAAATTGATAAACTTAATTTTTGTGCTGTCGTCATTCCAGAGAACCAGAAAAATTACAATTCTCCGGTCATGTGGCATCACAAAGGTCCCGCAGTTAAGTGGGCTTCAAGAACCTTGCTCACCGCAGCCACCTCAACTTAATCTAACCTTACTGCGAATCCGAGGTAAACGAAGGCCTTGACCGTCTTAAATTTGTTGATACACAGTGTGTCGTTTTGTCCGAGACAACGATTTTGTGTGTCCTTTCCTGGCAGCAGGATATTACTTTGTTTTTCTATCAATTATTGCCAAACCCATTGTAGCTGTTTTCATTTCAATCCCAGCAAACGCCTCAATGACAGCTCACTGGACTCATTCGAACACATCAATGTCTTTCGCGTAAGCCAGCAGCTGAATGGACTTTTGGAAGATCATGCCTCATCTGAAAATCTTCCACTCTTCTCAAGGATGATGTTGAAAAAGTCAAATGACAGCACGTCGCCTTGTCTAAAATCTTTCTCGATGTTGATGGTCTCAGTGAGTTTGTTACTGACCTCGACAGAGCAACATGAATTCTCCGTCATCATTCTACACAATCTGAGGATTCTGTTAGGAATGCCAAAATTAGACATCGCCCAGAATAAACTCGTCCCTGTGCACACCGTCCCATGCGGCCATTAAACCGATAAAGAGGTGATGGGTGTCAATTTGTTCTTCTTGTCCATTTGAATCCCTTACAGGATCTTCCACAGTGTAAAATTCTGGCCTATGGCGGACTTCCGTGGCCTGAAATCACGCGGATAAAGGCAAATTAGTTTGTTCATGTATGGTTTCAGGAGTTCACACAAAACGGGAGAAAGAATCTCGAACGCGAGGTTAAGGAGCCTGAGTCCTAAGTAGTTGCTGTAGCTGTGAGGGTCTCCATTCTGCACGGAGACTGAGGTTCGGCCGATACTACTTATAAATCGATGAATTCTACTGTTTGACTCAACAAATCCACAAAAAAAAAAAAAATACAAGCAATTTATTTTAATTTTCTTAAACTTTATTTCTCATCTTAAACTTAAACTCTAAGCATCAGCATCTGCTTACAATAAATAAATTCTGAATAACAAAATCCAATGAGATACTCTCCAGTTTACGCGTAAACCTCTACTCTAACCGAACAGATATCCAAATTTAACATTCTCCAGTGTGTTTGTGTGTGAACAGCTACAAACCCTGATCATCCTCTAACAGCTACAAAAACTATTCACTTATGCAATTGTATAAATAAATTTTTTCAGAATCTTACCGCCTAGGGATACGATCCACAAACAGCTTATATTCGTAATAAATAAACTTAACAACAATTATGTATGTGTAGGTGTGTAGACATAAATTGCACAAATTGCTGCTGTTATTGGAAAAAAAATGTTTCGCTCTCGTGCAGGGACAATAAATAATCAAAACTTAAAACAAAACTTAGTATACATATCTGCCTTCATACGTCGGGGTGGGGTGCGTGTGTGGTGGTCACCCGCGCAGCGCCACCCTTCCGGAAAAAAATACAATATTTGTATATGCACAAAATAAGATACATAATAACAAAACAAACAGACCGACGAATGCGTCGGTCAAGTGTTTTTGTTCGATCACAAGAAATTCAGAAATTTTCGAAAAAAAATCAGAAAATTCAGAAATCTTTTTTCATTTTTCTTTTTCATTTGTTGCTTTTGTTTTAGTTCAGCTTCCATTATTTAATTTATTTTAAAAATCATTAAACAGCTGCATGTCGCTTTGGTCTAGAGCCCTGGCTGGCTTCCAATCCGTTTCGGGATATTCGTCAAAATTGCTTGTATCGCCATCGAATGCGACTTCGGGCATTATGGGCGGCTGCAAGAATTAAAATAAAAATGCGATTATTAATTTTCTTTTGCAAAAAAAAAAAAAAATAAATAAATATGCGCAAAAATTGTGTTTTCTTCACAAAAAAAGCACAAAGACTGAGATCTCTTGGTTCAATTGAAATATCGAGTATTGGTGTGGTGAAGGCCAAACAATTAGTTAGGCGGTAAGACAGATGATTTGTTGCCGCTTTGTTGGCAGACACACTGTCTGCCATTTAATTTGCAATTAATAGTTGTGTTGTTGTTTTGCGTTGCGGTGCCGCCGTTTTCAGCGAACGCGAACGCGTTTTCCAATTTCGCTTGCAGTTCAAAAATAAAAGACATTGCGTTTCAACAGAAACGGACGGGACGACCGAGAGGAGGAGAGATTTGCGATTTGGCCATGGTCTGAATTCAGTTTCGAAACTGACTGATTTTATGTGTCAGAGTGTCGGTGCGGAGGTGAGAAGGACACGCTTGTAAATCATATTTCTGACTGTCGGCGTTTCAGTGCCAGTTGAATGTCACCGAGCCGTGTAAGCAGTTTTGAATGGGTGATTGTTGAACGAGACGTGATTGGCAGATGGGCAAATTTATGATGACTTTTACGAGACTGAAGATTGACAGTTGAGTGTTGGGTGGGTGCTGGTGTCGCTGTTTGATGTCACGTCTGATGGTGGGCGATGGCGGTCAAGAGAACATGCAATTCTTTTTTGTGGAAAATTACATGACTCTTAGGGAATCCAGAATCTTAGCGATTGCCAGCTGACATTGGGACAAATTAATAGCGTGCATAAGGGAGACGGTTGTCACCGTGAATTTGTGGCAAATGCAACAAAGTCAAGAAGAGCAACGCGACTTTGTGGAAATTATTAGGGGTGCAATTGTGAGTCACACCTTAACTTGACTTTTTGGCCACTTTAATTTGTTATTTCTTTATTTCAGGGGCTGGCACTTTTACCATGTAGAGGTACACAATCGAGAGGTACGTTAGGATTCTTGAAACTTGTGCACAGTCTCCCTGTTCATTTTGTGGAAAACATTACTGCTGCTCGCGATAGTGTGTCAAGAGATGTGTCAATTTCGACTCGTGCTCAACAATTGAACATCTCAAGAGCAGCACTGATGCGAATTTGAGTTTACACCATCACAAGGTTCAGTCGAGTCACGAGCTGCTGCTGAGCTACTGACCATTTCAAGCGTCGTCAAACCGCCAAATTGTTCATTCAACAGGCACAAGTGAATGGCGTCAGCGGGGAGGCTCTCACCTTAGTGGTGAGAATTCACGAGTGATTGCTGAAAAGTCGATGCATTTAGGAAGAGTGACTATATGGTGCGGTTTATGAGCTGGCGGCGTCATCGGGCTGTACTTCGTCGTCGAAAATGGGGTCTATTAAGAAGTTACCTTGAAAGGTGTTCATTGAAGCGAGACGATAAGGAACTTCTTGTTGCCAGAAATTGAGGATGTGGACCTAGACGATATGTGCTTCCAACAGGATGGTGCCACTTGCACAAAGTCAACGAAACAAAGACTCTTTTGTGCGAGAAAATCAACGACCATGTTATCTTCACTCTCCTTGTGAAATTTGAAACTTAATGAAAACCGTAGCAGATTGTTGTAAAAATCACGCCTTCTCCTTCTTCACATGATCCACGGAAGAAAACAAAGAATTTCCTTAGAACTCAATTTATTATTTCATAGCCTTATCCTCAGTCAGATGAATGCTAGCGATAAATTTACTTATGATGTCAAAAGATTTCTAATTCCAATAAATGTATGAACTTTGATCTACAGCGTTTACCGCAGCGAGACAGCAACAAATCATGAAAAACCACCCAAACCCTGTTGTTTCCCGATAAATTTTTGAAAAAATTTTTTTTTTCATAATTTTCATTTGCAAGGAAAAGTCATAAATTCACCCGCAGCCGACTGGCAAGAGGCAAATAATTCATTTGAAAAAATTCTCTCTGTCAATCCGGTTCATCACATCCACTGGCAACATTCTAATAAATTTCCCCCAAAAAGAGAAAATCTGAAACCACCTGACTTCTGAGAAGAAATTTTTTCGGCGATTTATCTAAAAACTTCGAAAAACCAAAAAAAAAAGGGAAATTTTCAATTTCTGTGTTTATTTTCACAATAAAAATTAAATTTTTGAATTTTTTTTGAAAAAATACATTCGAGTACTGCATTGTAAGTCCAGTACTAGCGGCCCACACTTAACGCTGACCGAACAATGGTCGATAATAGCGGTTTGGAATGTTTTTTCTTTTTTTTTTTGTTTGAAATTAGACGATCCTACGGGGAGATGAAGAATAAATTTGAAAAAAATGCTTTCGCCTTGTTTTCCTCCTGTCCATTGAAATATTTTATTTGATAAACATTTTCTGAATGAAAGCGAAGAAGATTTAGTGAGGTCCGCGAGGGTGGTGCCTGGTGGTTTTTTGTTTTTTTTTTGTGATGGCTCGTTGTGATAAATGGCCAGCGAATAATTGTTCTATAATAAGGTGATGAACTCAGTGGCGAGGGGCGAAGGCGAAAAGGAAGTTGTATCCGACAGGGTGGTCTTATGCAATCTCAGGTAGATGGTGGGTGGTCGCCGTCGTGTGCGTCAACTCACACGCCGAAGGTAAGATGTTCATTTCCTGGACTATAGTTTTCTTTTTTCTTATTTTTCTTCTTGTGGCGCTACTGTCCGGGGTGGACCTGGACATCAACCAACATGCCTCTCCAGCAGCACGATCTTTCGCTAGCTGCCTCCAGTTGCGCAGACCAAGTTGGTTGAGGTCCCTCTCCGCTTGTGTGCGCCACCTTAGCCTAGGCCGTCCTCTGTTGCGTTGTGCCAATGGCTCAGATTCGAAGACTTTTCGGACCGAAGCAGTGGTCTCCATACGCTCTACATGGCCAGTCATCACACTTTTATCTAGAATTTTAAATTTGGAGGTTGCTAACTCTCAGCGAGGAAAAATTGATTATGAAAAGCTTTCGAACATTTTGCTGTTTAGAGCCGGTAACAAATTGTTGGTTTCCTCTATTTGTAAGCACGCGCCACGCGAGTAGTTGCTGACGAAGCTAGGCTCCTTTGAACTGCCGCGCCATGTTCCAATTTAGGCAGATAGTGTGTAGATGCGAAATAGAGGTTCAACAGCTACAAAAACCACATTTGGATCAAGTTGTGATGTCAAGTGGATCAACTGCCCTTCTCTCATCAAACCTATCAACGCTTCTGAAGATGCGAAAGACATCACTAAGTTCATCTAAACTGCCAAAGACACTTTCATAGAGATACAGAGACAGAAAAATGTTGGGGAAGTGGCCAAGAAAGAACAGAGGAAGTGGTGGACAGATATTGTCTCTTCAAATTCTGCAGAAGTTAATGCCTCCAAGGACAAGTCAGACACAGTGGAGACCGATGATGATGTGATCTTAAAAGCCAGCTGACAGCTTGTTTGCTTAATTTGATCAGATCAAGCCATCGTTCGAGGTCAACTTTTGGTTTTAAGGAATTTTCGACTGAACACGTGGTGGACGTGGTGACAATCTTTAAGTGAACTGCTCAAATGTCTGCAAGAAATTTCATACCTTAATAGACTTAGTCCACGAAATTGAGGGCAGCTAGTGAGAGACAGCGCCAAATTATTATGCAAGCTTATTAAGGCAACGGTCCGCCACGGACTAAAGCACAGTCATAAATAGAAGAAGAAGGAGAATTGACATATATTTCTAGTTACTCTCAGTCAAAGCTCGAAAAGAGATTTAAGTCCTTAATCCTTCAGCTTTTCTCCAACAAGAAACAGTCTGAAATACGATCTGGAGCAACTTTGTTTTTGTCTTCAGCTTGAAGCGATCGCTTAAAGGCTAGTCAACGGTCATTTGAATAATGTAAAATTCGATACAATTTCTGGATAAAAGTCAGTAGGCAGTTAACAATTATCGTCTGCTAAAATCATTTCCTATACTACAATCTCCAGTAATTGAAGAAGCCGTTGATTGTCTCTTCCCCTCTCAACAGATCTCAATAAACATCTTATTGCGAGATTAATGCCCACAAAATAGAAAGCCACCTGCTCATTGCGTGCGTCTTATTGGCATCGCTTATCCGCACACAGTCAACATCCATAAAGATCTAAGACGAGGTGTCTATGAAAACGCAATAAAATCGTACACGTTCTCTTCAAAATAAATATAATATGTTCTCGTCACAAGGTTACGCGCTTAATTCTCTAAATCTCAGTCTCAGTGAAATGCAAATCGTAAAATAAAGAACAGAAATTATCCAAACTTACCGTTAATTTCTTATTCAGCACATCACTCCAATTTAAGTGTTTAAACCACCGATGCCGTTTCACATCCTCAGCGCCATTCTGTGAAGGAAAGAGCGAGACAGAAGGAATCGATTAAAAATGAATTCCACCACCTCGTGGCTGAGGTAAGATTTATTCGCTTAATTATCCTCATCATTATGAGACTCGGACGGATTGTAAATAATCGGATCGGGTTCTTTCACAGGCACATGTCGTTCTTTTGTTTTCCCTCGACTTGACTGCCAACATCATTTGGCTGGCATTTGTCACGATTAAGTGGCATGGGCATGAACCTGTCGCCGATGTTACTCCCCGTCCGGGCCGTCATCGCCGTCATTGCTGCCACCGCAAGAGCCACTGAATTGATATCGCGCAAACTTAATGTCGCAGGAAATTAAAAATAAAATAACAAAATTTTCAATGTTTCTATTTTTTCCTTTCCTCTCTCGCCCCCACTCTCTCAGTCGCCTCCCTCTCTTGTGCCGTTGTGTGTTTGCTAGACGGCTAACTCGTGACGAGGGGCGTTGGAAGGAAACACACGACAGAAAGGAAAAAAATATGTTATTGGCTGTGAATGTGCAGTATTTTGTTGCGTATGGCAGCGAGTTAGCCAATCCACCTGTCATCTAAATGTGGCTCGGTGGGTGGATAATAAATCGAGTTCTTTTGTATAAAATATTTACATGAGGTGATCCTACCTTCATGTTGCCCAGTCGTTTGGTTCTGTCCTGGATGAGCAATTTTTTCACTAAGTCTTTAGCAATGGGATCCATGTGACGGGGCCATTCGATTTTGCCGCCGAGAATTTTCTCGTAAATGCCGAATGGGTTGTCATCGTAGAAGGGCGGATAGCCGACTAGCATTTCATAGATAAGGACACCTAGAATTAGAATGAAAATGGGTGAGTGATGTAGGGGGGAAATAAACATAGAAAAAACATAGAATTTCTTAAATACAAGTCCTTCACAAAATTTTGTGTAAAATAAAGTCTGAAAATTATAAGACACTAAGCATTGAAGCGTATATCAAACATTTGAGTGTAAAAAAAAAAACATAGAACCAAACATAAACAACTGTCGTCAAATGCTAAACTCCACTGATGGCTTGTAATTATGAGAGTGAAACAAGCAAATGTGAACAGGAAAAATGTAAACAAAAAGACGTAAGAAAAAACATAGAATTTACATGCAAGGCTCTCAAAAGAGGTCAAACACTTCCGACAGCTTGTATGAATGATTTTTAAGAAAGTTTAGAGCCGAAAAGTATAAAGTAGAAGAAAAAAACAAAATATAGAAAACATAGAAAAAACATAGAACCGCTACAAAATTAAATTTTCGATGGAATTTCAAATTGTGGTGTTGTTTAAGAGTGAGATTGAATATACAACAAAAACATAGAAAATTCTAAAAAAAAATGCCAAACACAACAGACAGATTATATGGACTTATAAAATTGTGTCAAACAGGAAAATTACGAATAGAAACAGGTAAGCAATGATGCTAGCCGGGCGAAAATTAATCTCATCTCTTCCTAGACAACGAAAATGAATAAATTTCGTCGAAAGTGTAAGTTCCCTACAGCGCTCACGGCAAATTGCTTATGGTCGCCGTCCCAACAAAGGTGTTCCCATCATCGCTCAGTATTCAATTAGATATCCTTGTTGATTACACCCTTCGGCAGTAATCACTTTCAACAAGCGTTTCACCCTTTGAAACGTGCTTCGTGTCTTGTTCTATCGCGAAAGTGTTGATTTTATCTCATTTCTTGTCAACGGTAAATTAGGTAAACCGCTCAATTTACCTTAATAGAAACGAAGCACGGCTTCAAGAGAGCAGCTTACTAACCCTTCTATTTATAGCACAGAGGCAAATGCCAGGGAGTGGATGAAAAAAATGTGATAAACGATAATCCCTCAACAGGAATTTTTTCATTGACTCAACTCCATCAACCCCCATCGTCCTGACCTCAATTTCAATTACTTCCGTCAACTATCTAGCACTTCCATCTGGTGAGCAGAGAGCGGTGCAGTTTATTGTTTGCACTTGATGAAAAATAACCAATATCCTACTTGGGTATGAAATGCGAGCACCGTTGCGAAGTCATTCTTTCGCAATCTCCTGTGGGCCGATGACTCATCTTTTGGGTTCATCTGTTTACCTTGAGTTCCCAGAAACGTCCGTAGTCATTCAATAATTTCACAGACCATTTCCAGTAGATTCAATCGTATGTACTTGTGTATCTAATCATTTCCTCATCGTTAAGCAGCAAAAAATCGTGAGTTGGAATGAGTGTGCGTATCTGTAGTCTCCATTTGAGAGATCATGGATTTTTTTCGTCCATCCGATGGATCCAAAAATAGATTTTATCATTAATGATAATTTAGGCAGCTAAAAATAATCGCAAAGATATTTTTGCCCAACAATAGCACGTCGTGCGTAAACAATCCAATGGATACTTTCATCGGACAGTACTGGAGTGTGTTGGGGGGTGCAAAAAATTTAAATGGAAAAAGAAGCCAAACATGGCTTCGGGTGAATGAGATCCAATTGTTTTGCTGACGCAATTCCCGTTAGTCACCGCGTCGGCCAGACAATGGGTGTCCTGAATGGCAGGAGCAATCCGCATGGACATGTCATAATTATTAATAGATCGCGACGATAATTTATCGCCTCATTAAAATGATTTAAAATATTTTCCTGCTAAGTTGTGTTTTCAATAAATCCCGAAGACAAGACGCGCCTTGTAGCCGCCTTTGCGCACTGTGATGTGAAAGCCAACAGCCCAGCATCAAATCCTCCTGAGTAATGATGAGCATATTTATCGGTGATTTTTGGGAAAAAGAGAGAGCGCCAACAGATTACAGGCTTTGTCAGCGGAGGATTATATCTTTTGTGTTGTTCCTGACGCAAGCAGGAAAACCTTTAGACGCGCACAATTCAATTTGACGTCGGCGATGATGATGTTGTTGGCGAAGGCGATGAGAAGCAGTGGGCGACAGTGCTTCACAGATAGATATGCAGTGTTGTGATTCAGATGACCGGGGCAGCTAAATAGCAGATAAACAGATAAAAAGCGGCGGCGAAGAAAAATTCCTAAAGCGTCATTGGACTGGGCCACGCAAGTGTGTGGGTGGGCGGAGCAAGCTTTGTTGATCCTCTGGAGAGTTCCAAAATTATATAAGCACGGGGAGGATATGGTGTGCAAATTGATTTTGAGTGATAATTGGTGAATCTTACAAATTTTGGGGCTGTTTTATTGTGGATTTGGAAACTCTCTCAAATGCTTAAATCACTCTGTGGGATGTTTGAAATTCTTGTCCAGGAGATGGACTCAAGCAGCATTGGCATTGCGATATTCTGTGGAAAAAGGAGGACCTCAACCTTTCGAGAACCTTCAACCTAGGACATCTAGAAGCTCTTTTGCTGAGCACTTGCATCCATTCATAACCGTTTGAACCATTTTTACGCCCATTTATCACCAAGCATTTTATGTACAAATTTCTGCTGCAATATAAGACATTTATCAGACGCTGCAGTAAGTATGACAGCGCACATTCCAAGAATTCATTGTAGCCCCCGCATGTGTACGCGGAACTGAACAGAGAAATAAAAAGCCAACTCCTTCCCTTGCTCGGCGTGAACTTGGACGCGCTCCAAACACATCTCACTCATCATCCCCGAGTCCTTTGTCATTTCCACAGATCTAAGAGATGGCACACGGAATTCATTCAGTTTTACAACTTCTGGGTCCATAAACCGTCAGTAACTCAGAGAACGACAAGAATGCTCATCACATCGATAAAACAAGAAATGAAGATCTGTCAACAGCGAAATGGAACGCTATTTGAGCGCCTTAGACGGCGGCGTTAATTGGCTAAAATAAATCAAATCGGGAAAAAATAGCAATGAAACTAATTTGAAAAAATTGTGCTTCACACCAAGGATGTGCACTCATCATCGGGGCGCCTAAAAATAACCAGGCGACGCGGAGGCGTTTTTTTTTGTGCATCAGCGAAAGCAACAAAGAAACAAAACAACAACAAATAAAACACACATTTGACTCACCTAGTGCCCACCAGTCAACGGCACGATTGTGTCCTTTGGATTGAATGATTTCTGGAGCTAAATACTCTGGTGTACCGCACAGTGTCCATGTGCGATCGCGCAGCTTCTTGGCAAAGCCAAAATCTGTGATCTTCAAGTGGCCATCGCGATTGATGAGAAGATTCTCCGGTTTCAGGTCACGGTATACAATTGAAAGTGAATGTAAATATTCTAAAGCTAAAACTATTTCGGCGGCATAGAAGTTCGCTGCAAAGAGAAAACGGAAAGAGGCACATCAGACATGGTTTCGTCAAGACGGATGTTACGTATACGCCCTTGAGAGGGAGAGACTTATGACTTTTTTTTTTATGATGAGTCCCTGCGGAGAGAAGTGTGTCATTGGCCTAGTTGGACAGACAGCACTTACAGATTCGTTTTTTATTTCAGCATTTGATGAGGAAAGAGCATCCCTGTGCGGGGAAATTTATATTCGCCTGTCAATTTGTTTTTTATTACAATTTCAATAAACTGAAGAAACCAAGTCTCTGCGTAGATGTCTGCAGACATATTTTCAAGGAAATCAAAAGTCCCACGCAGATTTTTTTGATGCTTGCGTTCAATAAAAACGGAAAGTGTTACGGCAACTGGGTCACGTAGCGCCTTTTTGCGAGTCGGTTTGATGAAATTGGATCAGTGGAGATGATCTGTTGACGCTTGCTTGATTTTTATGATCCTCATAGCCGACAAACTGGACTGAACTGCGTATGAGTTGTGATGTGGATGAGTTCCGTGGCGAGTGCAAGTCTCCTGGAGGAGAAGTCAATGACCAATGTTGTGTGTGAGCGTAAGACACTGAAGTAGGCTGCAAGTGAAAGTGCCCTGGCAAATCTGGAATTGTCAGTTTTTCGTTCAGTTGGACTATTAAATGAAATCAAGAAAATTATTTCGACCATGGAGCTTGATGTTGACCCGAGAAAAAGTAAAAAACAAAACCACGTTTGCTGACGGTGGATGGTATAAAGTTGACATGAAATTGTGAGAGTGAGGTAATTTCACTGTAAGAGGGCGCGTTTTGGGTGTTACGCTTCTGACTTAACAGTCCTTGTGCTGTAACCGATGAGAAGTGGGTCTATTTCTTGTCGCAAAGATAATGGTTTGCTTTCAAAAAGTGGACAATATTGTTGTTGAAAGATCACCAGCTTTGGTTGGGTATCAATGCTAGGTTGAGGATAGGCACTTGGGCCAAATTAGAAAATTGACGAAGTAAGCATTTCTATCTGTGGTCGCCGTGGCCTATTGGGTAAGTACGTCGATCCACACGACGAAGGGGCTATTCAATTCCCAGACGGGGACACATCTCATTTTTCACGGCACCACCTCTTTCGAGTAACTGGCAACACTCAGAGAGTATCAATTGTCTATGAAAAGCTTCTCAAATCTCGCCGTTAAGAGTCGGCAAAGAACTGTAGGTCCCTTCTGCTCGTGAGAAGACAGTAGCACGCACAACACGAGTGGTTATTGTAGAATCTAGGTCCTGGCCCCTAGTGGGCAATTAATATTTGTCAAATCAACTAATTCTGCAAAAGGTCAAGGATAACCATGAATCAGTAACTATCCCACATCATCTTAAATTGAGGATCGCCTTTGTTTAAATCCAAATGAGAGTAACGAAAAGGGCAGCAGGTTAATTGTTCTCCATGCTGACGATATAGTATCTTCTCAGGCACATGGTCTTGGTGAACTCTGGTGCCGACAAGACAGCGACACGAGCCATACAGCAAGCGAAACGTTGGACTTGTTGAGAAGTCATTTTAGTGAGCACTTAATTTCTCGGTTTTCTATGTTAAGATGCCCTTCTAGACGTTCGAGTTTGGACTATTTTCTCTGGTGATATGTAAAATCGTAGGTCCCCTGCAATAAGCCAACATTACTCGTGTTATCCGCGAGATACCAGTCGCTATGCTCGAACGAGTCGCCGAAAATAAGACCTTCTAAATGGACCACCTTAGACACTTTAAATCAAGCCTTACAATGAATTATACTTGGAAAGGCTTGAAGAAGCTAAAAGCTTTTAAAATCAAAGTAGTCGCAATAGTCGCATGTACAAAATCGAAAGTTAGCCACATCGCTAAATCCTTTCCAGACACAAAGTCTCCATATCTCAAGTCATATTCCACATCCCGCATAATTCAATTATCTCAAAAGTTAAATACACAAATAACTCTCTCCAGGTGGCCCGCACACGTATGCATCGATAATTACAATTCAATGGTCAAGATTATCCCAACCATGAAAATACGTCTAAACTCACCACTCCCGCCTGAGCGATTGTTGGTTCTCCCATGGGAAATGTGAAATAAAATTTGTTCTAATTATTTTCGCAATAATTCTCACTTGAACGGAAGTACTTGACTTCTGTGTTTATGTGTATGGTTTGGATTTATTAAGCCACGAGGCAATGGGCCACTTCAGCCTAATCCGTTCGGGATGAAACTCAGCATGCCCAATTTTGTGTTTGCCAAACAGGATTCATTTCAATTGCTTTCAAATCAATCGCGACAAAATGATTTGAAGGGGGTGTAATTAATCATTTGATTGATTCTCCTAATGGATGCTTAAATAATTTTTGCGATTGCAGCGATTAAAGAGTAGTGATGGAGGGGAGAGAAATTATGTGCTTGAGTGTTGTTTACAAGTAGATTGTGATTTGGTTGTGTATTAGCGTGCCTAGGCCTCGAATCTTTGTGAATCGAGATCCGATGTTTCTTTATATTCCCGAGAACAAAGTTTGTGTAGTTACTAAAAAACTAATTTAAGATGTTTTCTTTTGAGAACACGAAAAAAAGGATAAACGTCGTTACGAAGTCCGAACAGGAAAGCCCAGCCTAAATGCTCGCTTTGCGTCAATGGAGGCGATGGTAGATTTATCGAGCTATATTGAGATAGTCGAAGGGTAATAGGAAGGTTAGAAACGCCATCAACAGAAACTGGTTCAGCTTCATTCTCGTCCATCTCTTTAGGAGAATGCGAATGCAAGACCTCTGTGCACTGGTACCTCATTTCTCTCTCTTTCTCTAAACTGTTACCTCGTGCTGTGACCTGATTCCGGTCCGGTAAGGGGTTTCGAGAACCCTTTAGGATACGCAAATCATAAAAAAGTAGCCACTATAGGAGCAGGTCTACAGCTGACAGCTTATCAAGAAGCGCCCTTGTCCCCAATTCAAGTCGTAGATTAGCTAGATACGTGCGAGGCAATAAGGGACAAAGCTTAGTCTGTCACGGGCAAGAGATCCATCGGACCAGGTGAAAGTGTTTGAGTTTGTTAACAGGCGTAGTTTCTGGGCACTGACTGGTAATCAACCACGCTCGTAGGTTAGGCATCTCATATAATGGGGTTAACGAGATGAGGATGAGGAAAAAGTCCTGATCGATTTTGGTAAGAAAAAGACTTCTTGTAGCGCTACAGTCCGGAGTGAACCTGGGCCTCAACCAACATGCCCCTCCAGCCAGCACGGTCTTTCGCTAGCTGCCTCCAGTTGCACATTCTACGTTAGTTGAGGTCCTTCTCCACCTAAACCTAGGCCGTGCCCTGTTACGTTGTCCCAATGGCTCAGATTCGAAGACTTTTCAGTCCGGAGCAGTGGTGTCCATACGCTCAACATCGCCATCTTAAGCGTTGTATCCAAAGACGCATGTCTATGCACAGCCCATAGAGTTCGTCATTAAGTCTTCTCCTCCAGATGCCATCAACGCAAACAAGACCAAAAATCACAACCAAAAGAGACTAAGGGCTTCCTCAAACACTTTGGGTACCGTTGACTCTCCCTTACGGTCCTGAAATTTTGGAACTCAATGTTGGGCAGCTATTTCTTCTGCCACAAAGGGCTATATACCCACTAATCTTAGGAAGGCGTATACGTAACATTTTCAGCCGACCAACTTTCCATCGTACTTACCCGACTGACTACTAAATCTTCCAGCATTTCTTAAATATGAAAACAATTCTCCACCACAAACATACTCGAACAGCATATACAAACAGCAATCGTCCTTTGTTGACCACTGTCTGCGAAATAATTTCAAACACAAACACCAACGCTTAGATTAGAGGTGAACATTTAAAACAATCCACGAACACAATACTTACAAACTTATAACAAACGGATGATTGATCTCAGATAGAATGTTCTTTTCATTCTTCACATGATCGATCTGCTTGAGACGTATCACATCGGCCATTGCCAGGACCTTCATTGCGCAGTATGTGTCGGTTTGTTTGTCCTTGCAGAGGCAGACTCTTCCAAAGGTGCCGGTTCCTGCAAAGAGAAAAGAACACAAAGAAAATGTGCGATTAATGACTTCCCCGATTTAGGAGGCGATACCCTCTTGTTTGTCATCAACACAAATATTTCCACATGTCATCGCGTCATGTAAGCAAGAAGAGTGCTCCTAGAAGAGTCACTTGTGAGTGTTCGCAAAATTGACACGAAAATGATATATGTTTTTATTTTTGGCGAAAATTTTCATGCCGCTGCAGTCATGCCTATCCCCGCCTGAGAGATTGCTGAATAGACTGTTTTTTAATGAGGTCAGGGTTTTTGTTTTATTTCTCCTGACAAGGGGCGCGTGAATCATGCCAACTGAAATTGAAAGAAGAAAGGAAACGTACGAGATTTGTGCGTCCGGGATGGAGGGTGCTTTGTTTGAAAGCAACTAGAGAGAAGGTGTGAAAGTGTGTACAGGCTTCTGCGTCATGACAGGGTGATTGGAACAGGCTGGGACTTCCTGGGAGAGTCTTCTTGGGAATTTCCTTTGCCCTCAATTACGCAGGTCATATGAATGCCAAGATGTCAAGTTTTGTATGGGGTGTTTTTCACGTTTGAAGGTGTTGGAGGCAGTTGTAAGTTGTTGGAGGGAGTAAACTAGAAATTAAAAATTCTTAAGAGAGTCACAGTCTCGTCAGAGCGTCGTACAATTTTTGACAATACTAAGAAAAAAATACCTACTGTTGGGCGGAGTGCTTCAGTATCGCATTCCGCCGCTGGAGACATAGAAGGGTAGACAGAGTTTTTCAAAATCGCATTTTGCTGTGACGGCACCGTAAAGAACTAAATCGTTATCGCTAAAAAAGATTTCGGTCAGTTTGTGTGAATTTTTTTGTGACAGTTTACTCGTGGCTTTTCAAATGACTGATTTTAATGAATGGCACGCGGCTGAAAAGTTTTGGAAAAATTGGCGCAACATCTTTTTAAGCGCTCCATACGGTCTATTGGGGAAAGTCAAGTTTTTAAGTGGTATTCCACTTGAAAATGTATGAAACTTCGAAAATCTAGTTAAATTTCTTTGGATGCTCCCCTTTGAGAAAAAAGGTTTGCTCTTAAAACCTGTGTTGCTTAAGCACGTTGGACCTTCATTGGAGCTTAACTGTAACCGTTTTCTTTATCTTCTTCAAGTGGGCCTGAGCCACCGACTTCGCCCCCCAAATTGGTAGAAGTCCTTTTTGATTTTTGTGGGCTATTTCACACGATGTCGTCCTCTGTTGAGTTATCCCATGGCTCAAATTGAAAAATCCTTCGGGCCAGGACAGTCAGTGCTACATATCTATCCGCTCTAAATAACCTAGTCATTCTAAGGGCCGTAGTATGCCTCGCAGGTAGAGGGGACCTACAGTTTATTACCGACATCGAATAGCGAAGCACTTACAGCCTTTGATAGACTCTTAGTAGTTTTCGAGTGTTGTCAGCAACTCAAACGAGGTGGAGCTGTAGAAAACAAAATGAGAGATGAACTTTCACTCCACGAACCGAACTTAGAACATCCTGTGTACGCATTTAGCCACCGTGCCACGGCAGCGGCCACAATTTGGTCTTTTACAAGTGGACAACTTCACATCATGTTAGATAAATTAGCATCGTCACACTCGAAAGGTCCATTAAATTACAAAATGTTGCCCGATAGTCCTTCGGTCCTTTGCATCGTTTTCCTTTCTTCGGTACGTGCAATAGCCAAACCAAAACACCATGCGATAAAATTCACTAACCCTCCACTTACATAAATTACAAAAAAAAAAAAAATACTAGCCACCAAAAATTTGCCAACTGTTCCATTGAACAATTTCAAAACCAATCACCCATTCGCCTCGTGCCACATCCTCCACACAGGCACACGTGCCAAGTAGATATTTAAATCCGAAAACGTTCCGCTGCAAATTGCATTCAATTTGACTTCTCGTGCCCCATAAATGCGTTCTTTTCGTCGTTCAAAAACTCAAAAATCCTCCCCCACACACACAGAATCTGATGCATCAGATTTCAAAAACGTTCTGCAATTTTCCCAGCTCGAGACGTCAAATACGCTTTGAAATTAAAACAGTTCAACAGTCATTTCAAGCAGCTTTTCAGAGGATTGTTTTGGATCGTTCTAGCGTTTTTGTTTTTCTGTGTTGTTGTCGAATGTTTTCGAAATACGCGTATTTTGAAATCAAAGGCAACGATCGTTCGTTTGTTTATGATCGCGCGTGGGGCATTCAATGAAATGTGAGTCAAGAGCACGATTGTGATTCGAATTCGAATAGAGGAGACGAGTTTTCGTCTTGTTTGCGCCCGTTTTCGAGACGGTTTCTCTCTTTGTAAACATTTTGTAACAGAATCTGCCACCGCGGTGTTTTTGACTGTATGCCTGGGTTGCTTGCTGGTTGGTTGGATTGGTTGCTGTTTTGGTTGGTTGTTTGTGGCTGTTTTCGGTGGTGAGTGGTGAGTGGTTGTTGCTTGGAATATACACAGAGGATGTTGTTTTCGAAAGTTGCAAAGTCATTTTCGCGGGAAAACACAATCGTAAATCGGTAACAAACTCATGTGGGATGGTTTTTGAATGTGAGTCGCTGGAAATCAGGTGGAAATTCTGTGAAAAATTACGCTAAATGGTGGAAAATATAGTGAATCATATCGAGAATAGGTAACCCGTGATGTGAAGACATTTTTGAGGAATATTTCACAGGCCAGGTGTGTTTCTGAGAATCACCAGACTGAGTATTCGCTTAAATCAATATTTTCTTATTTGTTTGAAGATAGTTTGCAAAAGCAATGGGATTACAAGGAATTTCAATGAATTGGAGCAATGCTATCAAAATAAACATCGTTTTCTTTAGTTTTGAGACAAATGTCTATGTTTTCAAAGAGATACATTTTTGATTCAGTTCTTGAGACCACAGTCACAAGCAACACATCTAGTTTCAAATGCAAATCGAATAATAAACGCACAGTGCCGATGGATTAATTGATGCACAAAACCACTCTCAGATACTCTCAAGTGAAGAAATATCCGCCACATGCCAGCACTTTCAGCGTGACCCAAAAACACCAAACGAGGCATGAGCCAAATGTGCACTGGACATGGCAAACGCTTTGGAAATGCTTCAAAATCTTCTTCAATTATCGTTTGCCTTGCAGAAACGAGAATAATTATCGTTGTGTTGTTCTCCTCCTTCTTCGCTTTCTTCCGTCAAAAGAGAATGCGATGTATCTGATGGATGATTGTGACTGACGAAGATAATGTGACCACTTGACTGGAAACAATTAACTAAAAAAGGAACACAAGAAGCGGGGAGAACAAGAAGTCTGACAAAGGACTGAGTCTGAGTTCGTGTTCATTTGCTTCATTAGAGATGGAATGTGGATGAAAGAAGGACATGGGGTGGGTGTGGGTGGGAAGTTTTTTTTTTATCGTGAGATAAAAGCGAAACGCTAGAATGGCCCTTTATGTCCTTGGCTCGTTCGCTGTACGAATGTCAGCAGATTCATTATTTGGAGCATCATTGAAAGAGGCCCCCTGCGAGTGAATTGGGATGAACACAATGATATCTCCTGAGGTTTCTAAAAGGGTCATCGTGTTGTCATGTGAAGACTGACGTTTTAATAAGGTTCGCATGAAAATGTCAAGTGGTTAGACCTTGAAATGTCTTCGAAAATGAGGAAAGATTGCGCAAGTTTATGATTCGAGGGGGAAATGCAACAAGAAGTGCGTGTTGTCGGAAATGGGATAATCGCAGCGCTTTTGACAATGTTTTCCAGAAAAGTCATCGATTTTTGTAGTTTTTCCTAAAAACTTTAGTTTTGAGTAAAGGATGACAGTTTTTCGAAAACGTTTTCAAGATCTTGTGACGAAAATAGAATTCCGTTGGAGAAAGCGTTTATTCAAGAGTTTTTGTAGATGCTGATGATGTCGAAAAGAGGTTCGCTTCAATAATTTTGAAGTGTAAAGATGGAAGAACGGGCCCCATCCGTAAGTCGTCATTCAAAAGCTCTCCCAATGACTCATCGCCTGCCATTACAAATTATCTCTTTTGAAAATTCAAAATACCGCCCTAATCCTGAAGCTAAATCCCATCTCCGCAACTCTCAGGCTTTTTTACCCAAAAGTCAATAAGCCGCAAAATATTCTATTTATACCAACCCCCACTCACAGCAGTTACATAAGTAAGTTTTGCGTCTTTGTTTGCACGCTCAACAACTGTCTCATGACCATTTTACTGCCATCAACTCCATTCCAAGGCACTGTCAGTGTCTGCTTTTCCTATAAATCAAAACTATTTTTAGAAACCTTTTTCGCCTGCGTGCACCTTATCACATTTTCTCAAGTTAAATCTGACAGGCTGCGGATTTGAACAGCCAACACGTGTGGCTAATGCGTCCGCTGACAGCTAATTCAATTAATGCCATTGTTAGACGAATTGTGGTACCTGTCAAGATGCTCAAAATCGCTCCAGATACATTGCTGGCGGTGTCCGAGTGAGCACTCAACATTTCAACAACCAACGAGGGCAATGAATCTTGCGAACAGCGAACACATCATTAATTCGCCGGTTGAATTGATTTATTCTCCTGAGTCATCCACCTCGCAGTTATCTAACTCTCCACTTGTCGGGGGCTACTTAATCAGTTCTCGTGGCCATTACTCTGCCGAGATTGTGAATTATGAGACGCCAAACAAGATATTAATTATCATCTCATCCCTCATCCAGTCGATTGAACATCTGTATTCCGCACGCAGGTATCTATGGAATGGAATCGATCATCCCCATTTCTCATCTCCCACCCTCCCACGGGGTGCTGGCGTGGTAATTCGATGATTCACGTAAACGAACGCGTTCAATGGAGCTGGCAATTGTATCCGAAGAATGGGAATAAAATCCCTATCGATTTGATATCGGTATCGGATCCGCCCTTTTGTGCGCCCCCCTCGCACATCACTGGACAACTGGTTTGCGAGACTTTCTTCTTCGCGTCGGGCGATATGGCGCAAAATTCCCCATTAAACGCTCGTTCGTAACCCGTCACTCGTGTTATCTCCCGTCTTCGGGAAAGTTATATAAATCGACTTTAGATACTCATCCACTCGCTCCATCACTCAGTGTGTGCAGGCACGGTAAGATATGTCGGGGATCTGTTTCCTCTCTCTCTCCGCGTGTGTTGCTTTGCATCATTATCTCGTCGGTCTTGGTCGGTTTTCACTTTTGCTCGCAGATACAGATGCTTGTCTTTCAATTTAACCGGCCAAACTGATTTATGTTCGCGAGTCTATCTTCTGACTGCGCTTACCGGTCCGCTTTTGCGGCTGCGGGCCATATGGAGGGGACGATTTATTGATTCTGTTGATACGTGTTAACACTTTCTTCGGAGCGGTAAGTCCCTTAACTGTGACCAAGTCGCATCGGTTTTCCGTTCGTCTGAGTGTGGAACTGCTATTGTCCGACACACAGAAAGTGGGCTAATTTGGGGCTCGGCTTAAGGCGCACACAGATTGCCGCTAATTGGATGGGGTGCGATAAAAAGTTAAATCGTTTTTAATTAGATGACGCCCTCGTTGTGTGACATAATCTCGTGAGTGTAACGAAAACGATCGTAAACTCATTCAAGTGACAGCTGAGGGATCTTGTGAGCGGTTGCGGCTTGTGAAACGATTTAATTGGGACAAGAGATGGGTTGATTGCTGGAGTTAATGACTTGAAACGTGACATAATTGTGTGATTTTTATGCCTCTGCGAGATTGGAGATGGGTTTCGCTTGATGTGAGACTGAGTCATAGTACCGCTGCGGGGTTCCGTGGGAATGTTAACCTTTACTCTGTGACGGAGTTTTCTTTGTGTCTGACTTTGGTTTCAGTGTTTTACTGATCTGAGTTGGCGGATAGATAAACAAATTCTTTGCTCATGACGCTTACAAGAGAGGGTAGAAAAATGAGACAAGGACAATTTGACTTGATAGGAATGAGAGATTTTTAAATTTTAATACTTTGAAAGACGTGCAAGCTATGAACGACTTTTGGCTGACAAGATGTTGAAACAGGCCTGCGTCACTACCGAAGATGCCCAATTTATGTCGATTCACCAACGATCACCTGAAATGGGCATCATTTAAGAGGCAAGTTGCTGTTGAGCTTAGACGTGTGATTCTTTCATCTATGCCTCAGTCGGAGAAAAGAAATTATTTCTATGGGACTAGGAATGGAACCCACAGCTCCATTCACCCAAAAAAAGTTCCATAAAGGTCAACCAATCTCATTGACAGCCTTTTAAGCGCGCCAAATTGATTCCTTCCGCCATTAGAACAAAATCTCAACTATCCATCTCCCCTCAAACATCGGTCGCATTCCGGCAATCATCTATCAATCACGTGCCACATCTTGGAGCCCATGAATAAACAATAAATCACTCATGTATGAACCATCAGCCCCCGATGATTACTGCCGAACACCTTCCCCCCCGCTGCAAAAACACCAAATGCTGAACATAAACAAAAGAACTAAAAATATCCGACATTCATGTGTAACGCATGTCCGGCCCAGTGGTACTACCATGCTTTACGATGAAGATACAACTTTTACTGCTCCCATTTCGCAATCACTCTCGGTGCAATAGACGCTGGTCAAGGGACGGGAGGGGGACGGGGTGGGAGGACTTCTAAGGAATCAACATGACGTTTCTGTGTGAGATTTCACTTCAGTCAGTGTTGTCGCAGCCAAACACGGTGATGCGATGCAATGAGCCGCAAGTGGCAACGCCAAATGACAAAATTAGTGCAATTAACTTTCCATAAATGAGTCGTCGTCGTCGTCTCCCATCGACTCGGATTGCTGATGGAATCTCGAAGTCTCTTCAAGTCAAGCGCTGCCTTATGGGTTGCAGTGGGTATTTATGGCGCTGTGCTTGCAATTCAATTGCAGTCGGCACGCACACTAATGGTCGGGGCGCAGTGAGTGCTAGGTAACCAACCATAAACGGCTAAAAGCGATTAATAGCGGTCGGTTTTAATTAAGTAGGCGTTTGTTGTTGCTCAGCTGCAGTGGTGTGTGATCCAGAGATGTGCGACTGAGACAGTGACTGTTGCATGCAAATATGAGAAGTGGGCTATGGGTTGCGTGATGTGTGGGAGGCAATAGAAGGATCTCTTTAAGGGGGTGTGGAGTATGTTATTTGAGAAGTATTGAAGTCATAAATTTGATGAATGACCTTATCTTTGACTTACAATTCATCTCTTGACAGATCTATGGATAGTCTCTCTGTAATTTGAGAGTAATCGTGGCCTGATCCTTGTTCGAATTGACACCGACTAGAAATTGTTATGCGACTTCTTCAAGTTAGTTCTGAGATGATTTTGTGACCAATCTGTGAACCAGTGGAAACTAATATCCAATTGATCTTCAAATGGGAAACAGATCTGAAAATTACTTCCTGCAGATCTTTCCTACGGATTTTCGATTGGACTTCGAAATGGATTTAATCTGCGACTGATCTGAAATAAATCTGTATATCATTTTCGAAAAATATACCCTTGTTCTTTCATTGATTTGTGGCAGATCTGCGCCTAATCTGCAACGTTTACCATACTAAAGTGAGACTGATTAATTGATCTTCGACTTTGATTTGAGATTTGAGGTAAATTTACAACTGATCAGCGAGTGATTTGAGATTGATCTGTAGCTGATTTAAGACTGATCTCCGTCTGTTCTGAGACTCATCTACAACTGAAACTGATCTGCTTCTGATTTGGAACTGATTTGGGTCTGATCTGAGACTAATGTGCAACAGATATCCAGCTGATCTATAACTTAACATCCCCTGATCTTAGACTATTCTAAGACTGGTCTTCAAGTGGCTGTCATCTGTTTCCAGACAGACCTAAGACAGATCACTGGTTACCCTAAGACACACAAATCATCGACTGATCAGCAATTAATTTGAAACTCTGATCTAAATAAGGATCGATCTGAGATCTGAGTCTGGACATCGTTTGATCTAGATCTGATCCAAAATTGATCAAAGACCGTTCTGCGGCTATTCTGCACCTGACTGCTCTGAGACTGACCTCTAAGTAATCTCAGAACGATTCGCAACATATTTGCAACTGATCACTGATCTGAACATCAATTAATTTAAGCTAATGCAAGACTGATCTCTACATTCTCCGATCGATCTAAGATTGGCTTTGAACTGATATCCGACTGATTCGAGACAAATCTTTGACTTTTCACCGACCGATCTGAAACAATTGTTTCGATAGTGACCTGCAACTGATCTCCTTGTAATTTGTGACTAAACTGCAGCTTATGCGACTCTAATCATTGCCCCTCATCTAAACATGTGCAATTTCTATAGCACCCGTGTGTAACAAAACGTAATGTGAATCTTCTTAAATATTGACGCATCTAAACATTTATCTTCCATTCACATAAATTTCACAAAAATTCATATCCCTTATAGATTTCAATCGATGCGCTTCAAGAACACAGCAAATAAGAAAAGAAAAACTATCTAAATTGCATCTACAAGGTTATCTAATGTGCGCTTCTGCATTCCTCTACTCTGCTTTCCCCCGGCATTTCTCGGAAATATCTGCGGAATCGATTTATCTTAGCTACTTGACCAGCTACTTGGTAAAACTACAAACATTTGCCGTCATCTCACAGTCGCCTGTGTCGTGTGTGTGTTTGCCTTTCTACATTACACAGCGCCATAGAAGTTCGTGTATTATTATCGTCACGCGCGGCGACGTGCGTCTGAAAACGAAGTACTCACACACGAGGCACACGCGGTAAAAGTTTTCTTCCATTTCTTTGCAATTTCCCCTAAAAAAAAATTAAAATAAAAATCACACACCAGCACACAGTACGAAAACAAAATCTAATGGAAGACAATAAAAACCGCGCAGTTGTCGGCTAGCTGAGACGTGGAGCTAGCAGGAGACGCTGAATCCTCTAGCGTCTGGTTTCGTCTCACTCACATTCGATACAAATTGAAAACCACTTGAGATTAAGGAAGTCCACCAACAACACGCTTTGCTGCCACCACCGCCGTCGACACAGTGCCGCCACTGTTCAATCCGGCTGAGAGGGGTTTTTTTTCAATTAAACTTTGCAATGATTCGAGATACTTTCGATTGGAAATGTTTCTTATATCAATTGGAGTACACATTCGTAACGTCATATGAGGTAAGAGGTTGCATACGTAAGACTTGGGATTCATTGACCTGATATGAGAGAGGCGGGCGCGGGGATAAATGGGGGAACCGAATGCTGGACTGCATTGAGTGCAGATTGTCGTAAATGAATCTATGGAATTGAAGGATGTGATGAAGTGGCAAGGCATTTTTGTGTGACCTGAGACATAGTGTGGAAAACACAGTCAAAGCCTGAAGACTCAATGAATCCAAACCACTGGGACAACAGAGGTTGCCCTAGTCTATGATTGTGTTCATGATCAGATAAGGATCTCAACTAAAACTTGCTGTCCGAAACTGGAAGCAGTTGGTTGAGGACCACCACAGACTGCAGCGGCAACCAAAGACGAACAAGACGGAACTTCTAAATGAGACTAAGTCTGTGACTGACATGATTTTTGCTCGTAGTGATAGGTGAATCTGGTCTATTTCTGATTCCCGATGATCTCTTCCGATCTGTGGCATATTAGCCTCTGACTTGTGACTATTTGAGGACTGATCAAGGGCCACACTGTATTTCATCTTTTATTGATCTGCTGTTTTTGCTACTGATCTGTAACTGCTTTGAAACTGGTTGGATGCTGATCTGCGGTTGAGAAGCTTTTTATCTTCCACTGATATCTGGTTGTTTTGGAAGGTCTTCAACAAATTTGCGATAATTTTGCTGCTGATCAGCGACTGCTTCGAGATCAGTCGGATACAGATCCTCGGCTGTTTTAAGACCGATCAAGGACTGATATATTCTTTGATTGATTCCCAGTTATTTTACTACTGATCTGTAATTGTTTTGAGACCTTTCCTGTATAGATCTGTAACTGATTTACTTCTGATCTTGTAGTGATATGCAGTTGTCTTAAAATTGATTGAACGACCGATCTCGTTCTGATCTTCTGATCGATAATTTTGCTGCGGATCTACGACAGCTGTGGGACTGATTTGCGACTGACAAGTCATTGATGTGTGTCTGATCTTCGATTTATCTGCGACCAATTCCTTACTGATCTGCGACTGCTCAGAAATCGATCTGCTACTGATCTCCTACAGAACTGCAGGTCATTTTCTGCTGTTCAGCGGATAGTTATATTTGATAATCTGTGACTTTATTTTCGACTAAGTTAAAATATTTTAATAATCCATTGCTTACAGATTTACTTCTAATCTCCTTCCAATCCCTGACTGACCTTCCCTTAGTTTTTGTTAGTTTTCTGACTGATCTGCCACTGATCTTCAATTGATTTCCAATCGATCGTCAATTGATCTCTGCCTGATCTACAAACCATCTTCGACAATAACTGTCTATCCACCCAGTGGCTGTGTGTGTCCCAATTCAAGATGAGTAGCAACAAAAGCATCTCCATCAGCATCTAGGCAATTTTGTAATTCCAAGAAATTCTCCTCAAAGTAAACATTCACACATATTCCGCAGACTTCCTGCCGCATTCCCACAGGGCATTAGCAGAAAAAACTTTTGAGAGCGTCTACTACACACCTCGTTGGCAGAGGATGTTTGCTTTTTCTAGTTTCATAGTTTCACCCGAATTTCCATTCAATTTCATATCTCTTCCTTACGACTTTAAAATCGTTTATGCACCTTCATAATCACCTAATGGACTGAGGCAATATCGTAAAACATTGAAACACCTCAGACACGCTAAAAAAGAAAATTAAAGAAAAAAAAACTTTATTCTCGTCCACAAAATGTATTTCTTCCCGATTATGAAACACGTCTCGTAAATCACGCAGCGGGTTGAAGCAATTTTTATTGTTGTTTCAATTCAAGAATAAAATGAAAGGAGAAAACATCGACGAACACATCCCGAAATAGTCTATTGTTTCAAAACTGTTTACACACTGCACGGCTGAGCGGTTGCCTAGGCCATCATTTCCACTTAAATCTGTGATGAAATAGTTCTTTTTTTTCTTCTCCTTCTCTTTTATATGAGGGAAAAAGTGGCAATGTAAAAATAGAAGTTTTCGTCTAAATATTTTTCAACTCATCAAGCTCCGGAGCCTGACCGCACCTACAGAAAGTTCGGGGACACATCGGTTCGTTTTTTCATTGATACGTTTCGTGCGGAAAAAGGAAAACACACCGAAGCATGGGTGTGGGGGTGGTAAGTGTGTGTGAGTGTGTTTTGACGTTCACATCGTTTTTTGTATTTTTCTTATTTTACAAAACATGTTTTTCTTTCGAAAATTGCAATATTTATTGAAGCAGCAGAAAAATTGGGATAGTCGACTGCGTAAGGAGGAAGCGACTGATAGGACTTTCAAGGTTATCGGAGGCGTGGGGACTTTGCGGAAAAAAAAAACACAGACGATCGTAATTCTGGTGACAGGTTTGTTTTGTAGGCAGAGGAGATTCATGAGGTGTTTGTCCTTTACAGGATGTTGACTCTGATTTGTGTTTGTGATCGTCGCGGGGAATTTCGAACGGAAGTTGGAAATATTTTTTGACGTTAAGGTAGGTAGATATGGAATCAATTTGGAACAGATAGACCATTGATTAAAATTGATCGCGGATTGACTGGGAATTAGTATTCGACTGATCTCCTTCCCATCTGTAGTGTAACTGAGTTTCCGCACACGCCCAAGTGATCTTCGAGTGATCTGCGACTGATCTACAGGGAGATATACTTCTAGGCCCTCAATTACTGACAACCCCTCTCAAAGAACCCATCTATTAAGAAGTGTTGCTATGGTTTGGGTTACAAAATTAGGTAAATGCTTGAGATATGATCAAAGTTGATTTGCTATTGATACTTGAATAGTCACTTGTGGATCTTTGCTCGATCACCGACTCATTTCTAATTCATTTTTAACTCTTCATCTTTCTTCCCTGTAGCGTTGTCTTATTGTCTCAGATTCGAAGCTGGAGCAAGTCGCCTGGTTCTTTGCGTTGGAGCTGCGTTACTTATATGCTCTACACTTATTCTAGTCATCATGAGCATTGTAAGTTTATACCTACGAATCAAGTGATTGCATGGTTACACTGACACTGACTGTCGACTGATTTGTTTGAAGTCTCAAACTACTGTCAATATGATTTCCAACCGATCCTCGGCTTACTTAAACTAGTTTTCTAGCAACCTTTTTTTGATCTGTGGCAGATATCTTGCTTATTGTATGCAACTTATCCCTTGTTGATTCACAACTGATCTCTTGTTGATCTGCAACTGATCTCTGATCTGCAATTGACAATGGCATTTGATTTGAACCGACGCGCGCTAACTCTTCTCTGATTTCTTCCCTGATCAGTTTGCAATTGATCGTTTTCAAGAATGGCAACAAGAGTTTTGTGTAAGGACTTATTCTACACTTTTTTCACACATGGTTCTTTTGAAGAAAGATTCCAAAAATTTGGAGGATTCTGGAATGCAAGAGAAAGAGCTAAAAATATGTTCAAAGTTCTTCTTTTCAACTGAATTGAAAGTGTGTCTGCAGAATTTAGTCTCATTAACTACTGATATGAAAATGAGCCCGTTAAGCTCCGGCTCTACTTTGATTGATCTTCAACTCTTCTTCTTCTAGTTCCTCTACTTACTTAAGATTGATTGGCGACTGACTAGCGACTGAAGTGCATTTCATTTGGGACCGATTTCCTTGACTTTAACCGGTCTTCAACTGATCTCGTACTGATCGCTGCCTGCCCTGTTATGTTATGTTCAGATTTTTTGAATTGGGTAGATGTCCTTTCGGTCTGACTATATGAATACTCTTGGATCAATAGAATAGGTCTCTGATGCCCCTAAAGAGGATTGAGGCTTGAAGATAATTGTGAAATCTGCTTCTGATGCACTGCGTGTATTTACAACCAACTCGATGTGAGTTGAACAATGTTGATCGGCTCAACGTCTTCAAAATCTCCCAGACCTGCGCTCGAGAAGAACACATTTCTGATTGGAGTGTCCGGAGTAGTCTCTTTGTGGAGTTCCTTGTCACACAAAAGACAAAAAATCCATGGCTCAAGAAACCTACATCTATGTTCTTCCATTCTTCAACTGCAATCCCCACGGCTCAAGAATCGAAACCTACATTTAAGTTCTTCCATTCCCTTCCACAGCAGCATGGGCCGTTCCTCCACACATCACCGTTAAATCATACCCCTCTGCAATAAATTCCCTGAAAAATTCGTTTCGCTTCATTTAAAATTCCCTCAGCCATCTGGTTTCTTGAGGTGAAATTGATATCTAGACAAACATATGCATCTCCATTCACTAAGGCGGCAAGCACGTTCCTCAACTTTAACCTCGTATCATCCACAGATGTTTACATACGAACACCACTCCTCCATCTCTCTCTCTCTCCCTTTGCCATCATTTCAATGTCAACAGGGCTCTTCGCCGCGATTTTATCTGCTTCAGCATTTCAACCTCATCTTCCGCAGATCACTTTTGAATTGTAAATCCAACATTTATTGTATTTGCTCACCAATCTGAAGTGAGTTTTCGCTTTTTCCTTCACACAACAATTGCCTTCGAATGGTAAACATTACATTTATTGTGAAAATAAACAGACACGTGAAAACTGTCAGCCGCGACGCAGAATTCAAACAACCACACACGCCATTTCGGATATCTTGGCGATATTTCACCGTCCACCCTTGAAATGTCAACCGAGTGCAAGTTCTCTGTCGGCGGCGACGATTGCATGATGATGAACGGATGAACGCATGTTCGCGTCGTTAATTCTGTGCAACTATCAGAGACGAACTTGTTGTTTGTTTTCATTTTTGTACAACGTACGCTTTGGGGGCTGAACATTTGCAAAGTTCATAATTCATTTTGTCTACTGTGCCATTGTGTGTCTCGGAGCTACATGCGCGTTGTTTATGAAACGGGGCCGAGTGCAAGTTGAATGGGTGGACGGGGTCATTGCCGCCTGAATGGGGATGGGATTAAGTGGCGTCAGAATTGAGAAATTCTGATTTGAGTTCATTGAAATGCGATGCTACAGACTGAGGTCTGCACAGAGGCAGACTAACGACTGTCAACGACCATTCGCAGTTAATTGCCTGAACCCGCACTCACTGGCCAAGTTTACAAGCTACGTGCTCCCGCATTCAATTTTCAGCTTTTCTCTTCTCTGCACAGCAGACAATTGTCCACGTCGTCAGTCATCACCCGCGGGAATCGCAAATCCAATTCTCCGCCTGTGTCTGTGTTTGACCAATTGCTGTCCGCAAAATGACAGAATCTTATTGTTTCGCAACCACAAACCTCCCAGCGCACACATGAATTCGTAAAATTAGTTCCAGTTCAATGGCCCGTCAGATGGACGTCTATGTGCTGCCTCTCTGGGGTGTTCCTTCCGAAAATACATTTTCCCTTTGGCATTTTAAATTGAATTGAATTCTTTGTTGTCGATTCCCTCCAATTGGCACGCATTCGTGCAATCAAAAGTGCACTCGCCCCAAACCACGCGATAATCCGGTCAAGTGCCTTCACCCGGCTGTGGCTCATGACCGTGCGCTTAGAACATGCGCCACAGAGCGCAGTGCATGCAGCTGCAGAGGGGCCTGTTCAGATATCTTTCACAGATCTAGCGAATTCCGGATAAACATTGGAAGTGTTAAAGACCTCAAAGAGAGACGAACTGAATTCATTTGATCGGCACGTGTGCATCTTTCGCTCTAATCCTGGTCCAGTCCATCATCGATGAGGTATTTCGGATGAATACCAAGACAGGCGGGCAGGCATAGCACCACCCACTGCCACATGGGGCCGCACACATTGTACACACTGAGAGCCGTTCACTCAGCCGGAGACCATCATCGCTCGGATAATGCCGGTCTGTTAATCTTTTGAGGATTTATGAATCTCCAATTTTTTTTTCGTGCTGTTCGCCCGGAGGCTCGCTTCAATTCAATTAGACATTTGTGCGAATTATTAATCAAATAAACAGAAGGAAGATATGGGAGCCATAAAAAGAATCCGAGTTCTATTGGCAACAGATATTGGTTGACGAAGCACACACCACCACCACACGGGGTGGCTGGATAAAAATAGAGCCCGCACAGTCTAATTGGATTTCTGCGGACGGCGGAAAAGCGCTGACATTGGAACACATCTCTCTCGTGTTCGCTAATGGGATTTGGTTAAGTCGATGCGATGTGTGCTCTTACTTGGTCATAGACCGTGAAATCCAATGTGGACTATGTGTGCGGCGGTGGGTTGGGTCGTGACTTGAGTCAGGGTTTCCGCAGTTCTCAACGTCAACGCGTTTTCATCGATGGAACGCGAATTATTGAACGCATCTGCCTCCAGTTGCTGTTGGAGTTAATGGATTGTGATGATCTGGTGGATGAATGAAGCGCCCAGATGTTGGGTGAATGGTCAGATTTTTGCCCACATCAACCAGAACTGAATGTTTTCCATCGAATTCCCGTGTCGGTTGCAACAGATTGAAAAGTTCACTTGCACTTCAGCATTCCACCGAATGACCAATTGACTGCAATTCAAGATAAGAATCGAGTGTGAGAGACAATCACTCCGCAAGGTCAGTGCATTCATTCCGAAATCGCTACAATTTCCCGGTGGTACCTGTGCTTGTCCGATTGTTGCATGTGCCTCCATGCCCCCTCACACTCGGCATTCAAACGGAATCAATGAACCTAACAATCGAGCACAAGAGTCGTGATCGAGTCAGGTTCCAAAAATGGGCACCACTTGGGGGCACAGTCAAATCGCAGACCACTCTGCTGCTCGAGGCAAGTGGTGAGGGGATAAAATGTAGACGACCTTGTTGGAGTTGTTGCCGGTGTGAGTAACAAACCAGATCTCGGTTGCACTGCGCATAGATTACAACAAACTGACAGTTATGTAAACATTGCACTGTTGCCGGACAGAGGCTTGCATGTGGTGCGCGCAAGACAAACGACCAAGCACACAATGACCCTCAGGGCCGAGAGAGGAAAACGAAATTTATGGCCATCGGCTGAGGAACCACAGATGCTGTGCTCAATCGGCCAAAAGTCAACAGCGACTTGCGTCCAATGCAGCGGGTATTTGTTTTGAAATGAAAGTTTCGCTCTCGATTTGAGTTTATTTGTGCAACGCTTGCCGCCGTCGCCGACTGGGTGAATCGGATTGCGGCCGAGGAGCTTGAGGGAAGGAGCTGGCTCCAGGTACTCAGCAGGAAAATGAAGTTCGACGGGATGGACATTATGTCATGAAGTTAAATTTATCCACGACATCGATGATGTGATGGGGATTCTAGCATCATGACCCACATCCCCATATTGCTGCGCCTTCTCCAAAAATACTCCACCACGCAGAGCATAAATTTGAATACTTTCCAGCTCCAGAAGCGAACCTAACCCAGTTTCGGAAAATAAATTTCACGTCTTGCCAAATCGAAAGAAAACATGTTTTGCATCCATCCATACAGCCACAGCAGACAGCACTTCCTTTTGGGCAATTCCCCGCGAGACCTTTTCTCATCGATTACATGGCTTCTGATGCAACATGCGTTTCTCTCGCAACGCTGACGTCATTCGATGTTCACATCAAACTGTGCGAACAGCATGTCGACTTCTTTCGGAAGCCCGTGCGCGCCCGATGAGCGGAACTACCCACACACATAGCGGGAAGCACCCCTGCCGAACCGCGCGAACTGCGAACCTCGTCGGATCGAGCTGGACGAACGAGAGAGTGATGAATTATTTGGCTTTGCACTCAATAAAGTTTAAATAAAATTAAAAACCAAAAATACACGCCACACACATGCACGAGGGTGTGTGCGTGGGTTTTTCCGAAAGAAAGAAAAAATCTCAAAAACTATGGCAGACGCTGTGACGGGCGGAACACGATATAAATGTGTCTTCCACATCGACGCTCTCGGTGCCACTGCTGTGGGGGAGGAGGGGGACGGGTAGACGAATTGAAGAGGAGGATTTTCGAATATTGGGGACAAGGAAAGACCCGAGATGACTTCGTGACATGGGACCAGAAGGAAAGAGAAAAAATCGAAAATGTAACCCAATTCGACAGATGCACAGAGATGTGTCCGTGCATGGAGAGTGAAGGGAAAGGAGGCAGTCGCGGTCGGTGGGAACATCAAAGCGAACGCTGCCGCCAAGCGGTGCGACGAAAGCGATTATAAATAGGAATGTTACCAAGGAAATGATGTGTTGTGCAGCGTGTAGTGTAAACAAGGAGCTTGAGCAAGTTTGTTGCGGTTTTGTGGGGGTTTTTGACGGTGGGCAAAGGGTGCGGAAGTACTGTGCTGTTGTGTGGTGGCGTAATGTGTTTCGTTAGGGTGCGATTGAAGTAGGGATTGTTTACGATTGTGGTTTTCCTTGATTAAGGAGATCTTTAATTTGCTTTACAGAGAGGAGAACTTTTGGGAAGTTAGCGACTTGCGGACTTGAAGTCTTAAAGACTTGAAGACTTGTAGACTTGAAGACTTGATGTCTTCACAATTTAGTTAAAAAGAACATGTTGAAGCATCCGCATTGTCGCTGAAGCCTCCACGCAACAGAAATACTGCATAGCGTGCAACAAGATTGCTGTCAATTATCTTCCCCAGCCCCAGAAAAGCAAGGCAGCGGTGTATGATACATTTTATGACCAGAAAACAACTGCATGCCATGCAAGGAAATCCACTTAGGCAAATTGAAAGAACAATGCCCCTCCCTAGGATTCAAAAAATGTTGCAAGAAGTTGAGGAGATTTTTCGGTGCAGACTGATATAAAGTCAATTCTAGTTTTGGACTTGATTTGATGTTCCACACGCACTCACAAGCTGTAAACTCATAAATGCCAAAAATTCTAAGGGTCAGTGTACTCCGAACACGAGGAGAAGGCTATCTGTCATCTGACGGTTGCGTGAAACGATTTTCATTTTTCAATGAATCGTGCCGCAATCAAATGAGTCGTTAAGTCATAAATCACGAAGGATTTAATTGGTGGTCTATACTTGGGCTTTCAACGGCCTGGGAACGATGGGGGGAATCATAAACCTGGCAAGGAGAGACTAAAGAGATGAGGGAGTCAATCTGGTGGTATTTCTAGTCTATGACATCAACGGATCAAAAACACTCGAGAGACATGTTTGATTAGTTTTAAAAATCTGTCTAAGTGACAAACCTTTTTGAAGAAGCTCATATTCACGTGCATGTACCCTCACGAGTTGAAGACATGTCACGGTTTGGAGGTAAAAAGAGAATGGAAGTTGTGGAACAAGTTCGATTTGAAGTGCATTAGAGCCACAACAACCTGTTTTACAACCTAGTGCATTCAATTCCAAGGTTGACCAAGCTAAAAAAAGTTAAAGGTAAAAATAAGGTAAAACTTATGAACTGACTTAGTGGAAGGCTAGCTTATCATGTCTCCTCTAAGTGATCATCACGGAAATCGCTGTCTGATGAGCAAAGAAACTGTCATAGACCAGATTTCAAGTTGTGCAGGAAACTAGCTTCACAGGAAAACAGAAACCAAACTGTCCAGGATATTTGAACGAAGTCTTAAAGACAAACTACTGCTCATGAGCTATGCCAGAACGAATTTTGAAAGGCTGAATGAGTACTTGAAAACGGAGGACAAGATTTGGTTTTAAATTCACGTCTGCTTGTTGTATGCCACTGCAGTCAGAGATGCATATTCACTTCAACACTACAGCCCGCGCGATCTGTTACCAATTGAAGCCAATTGCGTCTAGGTCCAATTCTGCAATCGTGAATGTACTTTGTTGGATAGTGCCAACTGCTCGAATTCAAACGCTTTTTGGGGCGAAAGCTGTTTTGCTCCCACGCTCTACGTGGCCCAGTCATTTGACGATAAGTATTCGTAGACGCTTGCTTAGGTGCATGTCGGTGTAGAAAACATACAGATTCCTCTCCAGAAACGAGGCAGTACAACCTTTTCCTTGAAGGGAGAGTCTTAAATAGCATCCACGCTCCTTATCCGTCTGATGATTGTGCGGAGGGCGACTAAACTGTTGACAGAACTTCAAAAACAGCATTGCATACTCATGCCAACGATCAGTAAATCCTTTACGTCGGATGCCAGGCAAGTAAACAAAAATGCCATCCAAGTCGACAGAGATTCTATCACGAATTCACTGAATCATCAGGTATTCCGCTGGGAGCATGAATTCGTCCCATGAGAGCTGACAGATTGAGGTTGTCAGCGGTGAACAGCGAACAACAAAATTGAGATGAAAAGTCGCAGACTGACACACTCATGACTGCAACCTCAAGCCTGTTCCACATCATCACGTGGCAGGCTCACTACAAAGAAGCCCAATCAAATGATCACCACACCAAAGGTTAGACTTAATTGCACTTAATTGAACCTCTCACTCCAGACAGCTTTAATTAGTTCAACTCAAGCATCGTTATTAACGCGCACTTCTCGTCCGCCCCATCGACAAGAACAATGACTACCGAATGAAAATCGTTTGACGCAAGCCATGCGTCGCAACACGGATTCTGAAAACTCAGCCAACGTGCCCGCTCCATCTGTGCAGTGTTCTCGCACTTTTGAATGATAATTTCCCAGGCTATCGACCGACAATTGATGACTCCCGCAGTTCATCTGTGGCACGCCGTATCGTTATGCAAACGAAACGCGGACATTGTTGCAGGCGAAAAGCGAAACCTGGATGGGACATCATTGTTATTCAGCTCATTAATCATAAGTGCCCCCATCGTTTGAGTGGTAACCGATACACAAAAAAAAAAAAAATCGTCCCACACTCATCTCCGGGGGGTGCTGGACAAACATGGAGCGAAGGCACAGCGATGGAATCATCATCATCGTTTGTGGCGTTACGTCATGTGACGGACGCCCTGTGGCTTGGTGTGCGTAATTGTGTTTTGAAAACTAATCAATTGTGTTTTCGGGGTAAATTGATTCAATTACTTCCAACAGCATTGGCGACTGCCAATTGGAATGGGATACGGATGTCCCGGAGATGTCCAACAGAGCTATTGTGCAGAGTTTTGGGCTGCTGAAGGGTAATTGAGCTCAAGGGTTGTTTTTTGGTGAGAGATCTGAGGTTCAGTGTTGCCCTGTTGTCGTTTGTGGTTCGCAATCGATTGTAAGGGTTAATGGGGAGGAGTAGGAGATGATCGAGATCAGGGGTATTTTGACCAAGTCTAAAGTAGTCTTTTAGAGACCGGTCTTCGTAGAATTTTCTGCCGAGGCGTTGATCTTTCTGAAGAAGGACTTGAAAGGAATTTTAGAAAAGCGCACAGAATCTTGTTCTTCCCCAGGATCTTTTTCCCCTCTCCTTTAGGATCATTTGTCGCTGACAAAGTGATCAGTTAAGTCTTTGGCACAAACTGCTAAGAAGTACGAGTAGATGCTCGTTCTGAAAGGGGGCACATATTAACACCCCAAATGGGCTTAAAAAAATAATAAAGTAAAAGTGGAGTGGACAATTTCAAGACCATTAGACTCTGTCTGGTGACAATCTCGCCTGAAAAATTGGCGGACAAGGTAGAAGATGTGGGTTTGAAAGGCTTCGTGGAAGTGGAGTAGACGATTGTTGACCTACACGCCGAAAGTTGGGCTGATTTCTGCACAACAGTTCGCTGTTCTGCATATCACCACATCTTTCGAGTGGCTGAAAGTACGCAAAGAGTACTTCTTAAATCTTGCCGTTTGAAGTCTTAAATGAACTGAAGGTCCCCTCCACTCTTGAGCGATCAAAACTAATCATGTAGTTGCTGATGTAGCTAGCTCCTAGTGTCTTGTGGACCATAGCACCTTCCATATCATTTGATTTCTTTCAGTCTTTGCCCAGAAAGCCTTGCCGAAGTGAAGCCGGCAATGGTCATTTACCTGATTCAGATGTCATTTGACCAGCGAAGATTCCTTCCCCCTCTTTCAAGCCCAAGTTGCTCTTCACAAAAGGCACTGAATAGAACACCATCTCCCTGGACTTAAGTTTTTACATGACTGTCTGAGTCCCTTGTGACTATAAAAAAGTAGCAAATCAAAACGAAACCTTAAACTGAAAATCCACATGGGACACATTTCCAAAACAAAACAAGGACAATAAAGCAGTGACGTAGGACACTTTAAGATTCCAAAATGTCATTTTTCACCCCTCCATCCGATTCTCATGACAACATCTTTGCATTCAGACATTTTGACATTTTGACATTTCAAACCCACGCAGCATTTGAACTTCAATCGGAGCGCTTTCACTTTATTAAACGGTCCTTTGGCCCAGCATCGTATTGTGAGTCACGCAGCACACATACCGCTCGCACATCGTCTCTCGCCCAGAAATACACTCGCATTTCAGCGAACCAACCGAAGCGTTCATGATTACGGCCAACATATGTCTTCTGTTCGAGAATTTCAAATAACCCCATCCCGGCCTCACATGGCCCCACGCCGCCCATTGTACGTGCGCTTTTGGTGAAATCCTCGTGTCTAAATACGAATTTCTATTCATAGCACCCCCAGCGCCCGCCGTTGCCGAAGTGGGTCATGGCAACCGGCAGCCCAACTCGGGCTGCTCCTGTCCTCCCGGCATGCACATGTGAGAAGCACGCCCCGACACTACCCGTTCCTTGACTTACCCACTGTTTTGATGATTTGAAAATCATCCAAGTGATATTGTCGAACGCCTTTGGTTGTTTCCACGCTGCTACTCTCTGTGTTGCTGTCACTGCTGTCTTCATCTGTTTCATTGCCGTCATCAACGTCCTCCTCTTCCTCGTCCTCGTCCTCCTCCTCGGCCTCTTCGTCGGTCGCCTCCTCGTCGTCGTGCTCGACCACCTCCTCCTCGACTTCGGCGTCTTCTTCGCTGTAATCCGACTCGAGGGGATCTGAGGACTCACTGGACCCTATGCTGCTGCCGCCGCCACTGCTGCTGCCATTGTGCATCGAGCGGACGGTTAGTGTCAATGAGGTGTCCGCATTAGAGGGAGCGCTGCTGCTGCTGGACGACACCATCGGTCGCAAACGTGAACAGGTTGTTGTCGACATGATTGATTGGCTTGTTGAGAAGGATCTGTGAAAAAAAAATCGAATTTTAATTGAGTCGCTAAATATAGAGGGAATCGCATGTTCTTCAGCTGTGAACGGCTCTTGTTTCAATTGCCTCGGAGATGTCACTTAAACTAGTTCTACGACGACGACGACGGCACTCTCGGCGTGGCGTGCGTCCTTGCACCGGTGACCTCAAACACGAGAGGAGGAAGTAAGGGCGAAAATCAATTTTAAACTCATTTATTCACGATGTGGGTAATTGTGTCAGCAAATGGGGAAAGTGGGCGGAATGAGAGTCATTGTTTTATCCTTGCATCGATCCGAGCACTCGCTCAACAAATGCGGGCCACAACAATGAAGCCCAACGTGTAGGAACAGCAAATACTGTGAGCAACGAGACATCCCGTTGACAGGTGATGTGAACTAAACAGTGCTGTGAACAAGTAGCGCTGGTGTAGGAGGAGGGATTGAAGGAGCTGCTGTAATAAATTTTTGTTGAATTCAATTGAATTCAGTAGCAAGGGGCAGGGGCAACCTCAAGCCTTCGCCGGAAGACTGATGGTTAATTGAGTTCTCAGTGACAATGTTATCTAGGATCTTTGTTTTGTGGCTTGTGTGAATGCGTCTGAGGGTGTGAGTGGACTAAACAAAGGAGAATTCAAGTCAAAGAGTTGTTTGTCTTCTCTTTCAGAACTCGGTAAGTTTCTTGATAGGATGAGTTACCTGAAATGAATTAGTGCCTTCATCAAGTTCACCTCAAGTTCTTCGATTTCAGTGATGATAACTGTTACTTGAAAGGATGGAAGGAGACGTACTGCGAGTAGATTGAGAATTCAATGCTTTAAACGGCGTTTAAGTGGATTTGACATGAAATGTCTCGAGAATAGAGAAGTTTAAGTTTTTCTGGACAACAACTGAGTCCGTGTTGTCCTTTAAAAAAATGATAAATATGTCGAAAGTGTTGAGTTTTGCAGTCAAGTCTTGAGACTTTTGCGCGAGAACAGCTTTATTGGCAAAAATCTGTGTTTCTACATTGAAAATCCCATAAAGGGAATGTCCTTAGATCCCGAATTGGAGTCTTAAATTTTGAGCACAATATATGAACTGTTGTTGGGATAAATTTCAACTAGAAGTGATCACCGCGTTTGCAACAAAAGGAATTCATTTTCACAAAGTGCGATTTCACATCAAATGTCCTGTAATCAAAATGTCCTTAATTGATTATTCTTGTCTTCTCTGAAAGCTCGACATAAGAATTCTAAAATCTAGAAATTGTATCCCAAAGTGTTCATCAGGTCTATGAATAATTTTGCCAAATTGAGTTACATCGAAAACTTTGAATCTACCTCAAATATCCTGAGAATTAAGTGTCCTGCAGACCTAATGATAATTACATTTTGTGTCCAAATGCCATGACATTCACTAAACCAAATTGTAAGTCAAACCGTTACGTTTTTAAAGCGGTTCTTATGCAAATCCTGAATATTTTAATATGTGACCTTTATCCTTAAATATCCTGGAAAGTAAGTGTCCTTCAGGCAATTTGTTTACTCTAATTTGCAACCTTACATATGTGCTTCAAATATGCAAAGTTTCATACAAAACCATTAAGCCATTTTCATGATACTCGCATTTCCTCAAATTTCCCTCTGAAAAAATTTAATGTTTTCAATTTCACCAAAATGTCAAGCAAAAATCAAATGATTTCACCTCAGATTTTTCGCTTCAAGAAATTATGCAACAAAATCTTACCAAATTTTTTTCAGGGCTTTATATCTCGTGAATGGTTGATCCAATGGAAAATATAGCCATGAGATATTTTGAAGAAAATGTTGTGAACTTTCAGATGAACTACCGAATGGAACTGATATACCGTTATTTGTGGTAGAAATTAACAGAAAACTGAACCTTGGCGGAAAAAGTGCGTTTAAAAAAGCCTGTTCAAATTCTCTTTAAACTTGATGACGTTAGACTAAAACTGATCAGGCAGATGACTAAAAATTGAATTCAAAGGTTCGTTAAAAAGGAATACGGGTTGTTTTGGGATCCCTGACAAGTCAAAATATTGAAAACCTTGAAAACCAAACGTCTCTCTAATGACATTCAAAAGATTCACATGCCAATGCACTCATCAAATAAACGCTTTCTTCCAGGAAATCTCAGCTATCACAACGGCTATTTTTGATGCGATCCATCACATCCGTCACCGCCAGATCTATCCGCTCTCAAACGCACATCAACCGCCGTGAACCTCTGCGAACGCAGGCAATCTTCTTGAGTGCTAAGTGACAAATGGATTTCCTAAAATCATTGCAAACTTGGCTTCCGTCCATTCCCCTTCACGACACACTGTAATCCGTCATGTCGTCTGACACCACCCACCCCCCCCCAGTCGACACGCCCAGAGGCACACCCTGAATCCATCATCTCCATTAGAGGTATGCAACAATGCAATATGCCGCCGATGGCCCATCACCAGTCCCATGGATAACTCAACAATTACACAAATTGTTTAGAGGCAATCCTTTCCCATGTCGAACATTGTGTTGGACAGGATATACGGGCATGGGTGTTGCGTGTGTTTTTGTTTTTTCTTGTTGCAAGTGCCATGCGATATGCACATGACATGCGAGTGCACGAGCGTAGCGTACACTTCCTGACCATCCACCCACCTTCTCCGTCGCCTCATGATTTGCGGCATAGACACAAAAAACTATTGCCCGGTGTGGTGAGAAAGAAATTGGCATTGATTCACTTGAGTCCTCCCGGTATTCGGGTATTTTTAGGCGATTTCCGAGCCAAACGCTGTTGTCTGTAATTCCTGCCGGCTTGAGTGGTGATGGAAATGAGCGGTGCCGTATCGTGGCAATTAGTGTCGAAAAGGAGCCGTAAAATGGTGGTTTGGGCACAGAAGCGTGTGGTCTTCTGTTTGTGACACGGTCCCGAAAAAACCCGTCATGGTGGGGTGGGGGACATTGTTGCGAAAATCGTTTGAATTTGTTTTATGGGCGGTACTTACAGTTGAGTCGAATAATTTTTCTTTGCAACATCGACGACGACGCCCGAGGCGGAGGACGACACGGTTTCATCAAATGCGTACGGCAGCGTCATCTTCGTCAGCGGGAGAAGGCAGGAAGCCGTAAAAGTAAGCCATAAGAAATGCCGGGAAAGCACATAAAACGCGACCACAGTTTACGAGGCGCACACCATTACGTGTGAGAAATAGAAAAAGTCTGTCCCACTGCATGAAGTAAGCCCTCCGGTTGGGTTGCGTTTTTAGTTTAACCTCGTAAGCGATATTTTGCCATCACGTGGGGGGATTTGTGTACGTACACCACGAGTAATGGGTTGACCTACCTTTATGGGTGACCTACCTATCTGACGGGGTGGATAGTTGAATGAAAGGGGGGAAAGGAGAGCACATTCAAGGTTCGGCCGAGATGTGGGACCATAATGGCACGAGATGTGACATAAATTTTGTGTCCTTCGCCGCCATAAAGGGAGACGCTGCCGTCTGGGTGAAAGGAATGGGGGAAGCCAAAAATGAGGCTAATAAATCTGAAAAAAGGTAAAAGAGGTTAATAGAGCTTGTTACGTCCCCATAAAGGTCTGATTATCGCACATTAGGATCATGAATGTCCTTAAGGATGTCACGAATGATTTTCTTCAACTTTGCCATTTCGCAGGGGGTGTTGCAAGGTGTCTGAAAGATATTTGATTTGGGTTGGGAACGCCTTCTTTCACATCCTGTTGCTGTGGTTATAATTTATGCGAAGGACATCTACGAAAGTAATTTTTGCCGAGGTTAGCAGGGAGGTGAAATTTAACTTACAGCTTGTTTTGAAAATAGATGAATGGGGTCAAGATTGGGAAAACCAAAAATTTGAAAACAACGTTTTGGCAACAACAACGGTAGAATGTAAAGGGGTTCCGTTGTCCTCCTTTCAAACCCCCCCCCCCCCCCCTTGCCAGTCAGAGATATGGGAATTATAGATGTATTAAATATTGAAATTGAAATCTTAGACTTTTCTACATTTTCTGATTTTTGAATTTCTAGGTCTCACAACTTTCTCGATATTAGAAACTTCCTATCTAGACTTTCAAGACATTGTACTCTTTGAACCTTGGGTTTTTTTAAGTGTTACAAATTTTGCTTTTCGCAATTTTGGGCCTTTTGGATACTTTG
Source organism: Eristalinus sepulchralis (assembly GCA_944738645.1). Classification (NCBI taxonomy): domain Eukaryota; kingdom Metazoa; phylum Arthropoda; class Insecta; order Diptera; family Syrphidae; genus Eristalinus; species Eristalinus sepulchralis. The sequence goes on along the minus strand of OX122885.1, from coordinate 4,574,503 downwards.
ATGGACTCTAGATGCCTAACGTTCGAAACTTTAGGATCTCAAAATTTTAGGCCCTGTGAACTTTCTTATTATTGGGAGATTATACATTCAGAATGATACTGTATTCTTCGTTCAGATTTAACACACAAATTTGGGCCTTTCTGATTTGACCGATTTTTGGGACTTTCAGAACATTCGCGATAGGCTTTTTGTGATCTTTGGAAATTTCCGAAGCTTGCATTCCTTCTGCTTAAGCTGTCCAGAAGTTTAAGCCTTTCTAGATCCTTTAATCCTTTTAGGGCCTTCATGATGTTCATCATGATTTTTGATCTTTCAGATTCCAAAACTAAGTTTTTTGCGACTGTTGCATTTTAAGGAATTTGTAGTTCCTCATCAGAAATAAGAACTTGAGAAGTTTCGCCACTCGGAATTTTCGATATTCGAACTGTCGGATTTCCATGCGGTTTTCGACTATTCAACTATCAGAACTATGGGCCTTCTGCGACCTTTCCCTATTCAGAATTTTCTGATTAAGTCAAATTTTGTAAGCCAATTGCTTTCGAATATTAAGGCGTTTGGGACTTTTTAATTCTGTCGATTTTCATTTTTGAATCCTTCGCCGGGGAAATTCTATCAATTTTCGGTAGAAAAATATTGGCGAAAATTTTGTATGTAAGTAGACACTCTTCAGCATGTTTTCTTAAGAAGGACGTAAAGGCACTTTAGATGCAGAACAAGTTGTCTCCATTTTGGAAAATGCTTCATTTGTGGACATAATTGGACAGAGTGGCGTTTTTCCCAAGCAAAGAATCAACCTTATCGCTTAATCGTTCCTTATCTAACACCACCATGAATTTCACAAGAAGAAAAAACCAAACACACGCATTGTATTGGTCTGTCAAAAAATAACCGCTGCGTAATTATAGTCCAAAGTCGAACCACATTTTCTATTTCAATACTGAAACGCCAAAATGACATGTCATTACGAATTCAATCAAGAAATCAATTTAATTTCCGTGCGCACTCCATTCCACTTGTGTCCCCACGCGCCGACCTTGAAGTCGTCAAACTCCGTCACCGAACACCACTGCTGAGTGCATCCCAACAACAAACCAATACGCATTTGAGTTCGTTCCATTTTTAATCATTCCACCCCTTCCCCACCAACACCCGACTATCGATAGAACAATCACGACTGAAAGGCACGCCAACCAACTCCCTGTCATCTGGGGTGTTCCTTAAATCGATACACAGGCGCAAGGAGGAGCACTCAAGTGCTTCTCTTGGTTGCCGAGACCGGTAATTAGAAGGTTTACCCCCAACCGCCTGTGCATAAGTTTTACTTCAGTCGCGTGATAATTACTCAGAAAACCGCTTGACGAATTAATTGGAGGGCTCATGCCATCATCGCCACCGCGCCCCGCCTCAGCATCCCTCCGAGGCACGTTCATTTGAAAGCAATAAATGGCGCAGCATCCAGTTGGCTCTCCGGCGGCGTAGCGTGTGTCTTAAATTTCAATTAATTTCAGCAATTTTGCGGCGCATTGTTGGAGGGCGCCGACACGCCAGAGCTGGGGAATGCCAGGGCTTGTACAGAACAAAAAGCCGACTTAATTTGATTTGTCTTCACATCTGCAACAAGCTCGTAACAATGGCCCCTAAATGAGGGAATGACCCCTCGGTCTCCTCCCGCCCATCGTGGAACTACCTGCCTGTTGTGTTCCTTAAGAGCTTACCTAACGTGGTTATGAAAGTCTCCTTCCGCCGCGCTTGGCTGACGGCTTTCTGTGCGTACGTCTCCTGCTCCCCCAGAAGATGGCCATCCATCAAAGGATGCTAATCAACTCCATCCTACTAGTTGATGTCAACTTTCCGACATCCAATCTTAGGAGTGGCGCTGTTAGGCAATCTGTTACAATCTCTTGTTGGGGCATGTACCCCCCATCGGTGTCGGTGAGATTGGCGCGATTGCCTTGACGTTTGACATTACGAGTCAATGCCAATCGACACGAGGAAGTTGTTTATTTCTTATTTTTTTGTGTCCGACCTTCGACTAGGGCGGTAGTCGCAGATGTTTTCTCCTCGCAATGTTCTTGCAAACAAATTCGAGACAGCGAACGCGAGCATGTCTAGGCGCATACCGAGAGGGGCGTGCTGTATTTGCCTTGGCGTCTGTTGATGTTTGGCAAACCTTGTGCAGGGAGTTCATGTAATCGCGTGAGATAGGCAATAAAAAAAATGTGTTAAAACAGCAGATAAGATGCGTGGGGCTGAGACGAAGACGGCTGTTTGCGGAGAGGTAGTGAAAGTGCGGGTCGTTCGATTGGACGTCTTTTTCTCGTGCTTTACGCAACACTCGAGGAGTTTATCTTTCTCACAGCGTCAATGTCAATGTGTCATGTGTTTGGTTTCTCCCATTACAGTGCATATTTGGACTGTGCTGTATGGTTATGTGTACTGTTCCTTTCTCTTTGAAAAAAAAAACACAAACACACACCATGCCGCAGGGCAGCAATCGATGTGCGTTGTTGAGATGTCTCGACGCCTAACTTCAATCGCTGCGCATTCAAGTTGAATGTCGACTGTGACACCTATGTATGCACTTGAATACATTTGTGAGACGTTCTGTGGTTAGTACAACGAATTTCTGTTTGAATATCGTTCTATGGGGGCATTTTTGTGGCTTCGAGTGGCAATACACTTCTTTACTTAGTTGACGGAAGTGCGACAGTTTTGGAATGTTGGTTACAAGGCCGCCTTGTGGCAGGAACTGCGGAGAATTTTTTCAGTGGTCCGCAGAATAAATATCCGTGGTTGAAAGGGGTGTTGACTGGACATACGGAATTTTGATAAAATTCAAAAGAGCATCTGTAGCTTTATTTTTGTACACAGATCATTGACCATTGACTTCACATCCAAATAGTGAGACTTGTACTCAACTCAACAAATAAACACCACATTCAAAAGATCGACTGAGGTGTCCCCGAGCTTATCTAAAATCTCCTGGAATGCTACTTGCTGGATATGGGAACGTTCTCTTGGACCTTGCACTTGACCTGCTTAAGGGTAAGATCGTTCCAATGAATCTTTTGCAGGAGACCCTAGATTGAACTGATCTGCTTGTCGCTCAGGGAGGCAGGTTCGATCACTGACTTGCTGTAGCGGACGGTATTTTACGTCCTCATGCGGGGGATTTGGTTGAAGTTTTCAACTAGCAATAATCGCACCTCGGTAGGACCTCATTGGTTACGATATGATCCTCTTCAATCTATTGATTGGACTTAACATGGTAAAACGCCAATGGACAAATTTACATACAGCCTCTTTCCCAGCAGCCACCACTGGGTAGTCGGCTTCTAGCGGAGCCACCAACATTCATTCTACCTTATACTTCTTATCCTTATGTGGAGTGGAGTGCTGGGCGCTAGTCAAAACGGCAGAGCAGATTTTTGGATTGAAAAGTGGCCCTGTCTTCGACAGACACAAGTGGACCTTAAGACACTATCTCGAGTTTCACGTGCTGTACCGAAATGTGAATGTAGTCCAGAAGGCAAAAAACCCTCGAATTCACTAAACTAGCCATACCGAGCTATTGGACAAGAACAAGAGGATCTTCGACTCCCAGCTTTGTTCTTTACCATCGTTCCGTTTTGTTACCTCATTCTGATTACTTGGGGGTACTCAAAAGCCTTTCTTTGCAACTTACTAAAGAAACGATGAAACGAAAAGGAAGACGCTGGGAAACAAGGCGTTGATGACTAGAAGCAGCGTGCTCAGGCAGCTACAGCTCAGATTAAGGCATCTCAAGGTTCATCGGCCTGACCTACGCTACAACTCAGGTTTAAGCACTTCAATGCCTCCTGGACTGAAAAGTAAGTAAGAAAGCGACTTGTTAATGCGTTAATGGAACGGGGAGAATCACTGAATCTGCTGAACTTAGTAAAACCTTCTACTTAGGATATTTAGGGGACAAGTTGTCGCCAACACTGCCAATACTAGAATGTCTTTATAGTGTCTAAGCTTCAATAGGGATCGAAGTCGAATTTTCTCTCCAACGTAACAACTTGAATCTTGTCGCCCCCTGGGTAACATCGTACTTTATACCTCAGTAAGTGAGGGACTAACTGAAATACGAATGAACAGGATGGTATGTATCGCACTCAACTCCAATGGACTCTTTGGAACACAATGTTGTCCATCTAAGGCTGGGTTAGGTTCAGATGGCTGCTAAGCACATTGCTAAAGCACACTCAGATCACTGGTTAGACCATTGTGATGTCATATGTCAGAGGATTGCGTTCCAAGGTCCATTGAAGTCCTTTAAGTTCCACCTATCTCGTCTATAGTCTGTCTTAAAACAAAACTTAGCGCACGCAAGGTGTCTTAGCCCACTTCAGGTCATTTGAATGATGTTCTCTGACACGCATGAGTATAATGGGGAGAATATAGCTTTAAATGAACCCATCCCATGTCGTTTGCGCATGATCTTCAAATTTCGTTTCTAATCCTTGTCTGGTCACCCTCAAGTTGCCTTGTGTACAGAGTTAATTGAGCATGTTGTGCGCCATTGAAACCGCCATCCTCAGTCTTTTCAGAGCAGGTTGAAGTTGTGCCCCCTTCACATGTTCTACACGGCTAAGCCACGTTGTCGTTCTTGCACAGTAAGAACAGAAAAAACAAAGTTTCTACACAGCTCTTCTTCATTCGTTTGCTCATTCTATCAGAAGGAATAACTAGACAAAAAAAAAAGAGTGCCTTTCCGGAACTGTCCCCTGAATCACCTGTCCGATAGCTCAAGTTCAGGAGTAGTGATTTTAATATCTGCTAATTTCGCCACTCTGACCAATCCTCTGATTCACTCTGTCTCCTCACCCACTCATTTCTGGCCGACAGGTCCCCGCCTCCCCAGAAGCACTGTTAATCCCTCCTGACAATAATTGATTTCACACTCACACACACCCTCCGGCTCGTAAATTTAAATTCGTGCAAAAAAACACGTCACACACCGATACCAAAAAATCTTAACGAAAAAATCATCTCTAATTCAGACAAATTTATTGTCGCCCCCTTTCCGCCCCCCTCCGCCCCCATGGAATGTCATAATTGCAGTTGCGTTGTGCACTCACGGGCGACCGAAATTCACCCCGCGCCATCACTGGACGAAAATAGACTCCGTGTCGTCGTCAAATTGGCGAAATAAATAAGCCTAAGGCAATTATGCGCGACATGTGCCACAGGGAATTATTTTTAAAACTATGATGATGGATAATAAATATTAAATGTATCTGCTTTCGGCGTGGGGGCGCTCTTTTTTTGTGTTTACAAAACCGCCCAAAACACAAACTACAATCGGTGGGTCGCCGTCCGTAGACGGTATTTACACGATGTCAATGCCTGGTGACTGGATTTCTGGAGGTTTTTCTTTTTTGCGTGAGTGCTCACCCCTCATCCCCTACCTGCAGCTATATTTAGAGTGGAAAATCTGTCGGCTTTTGACATCATTCCGCTGGGCCGGAGATGAATTCGTTGATATCTGATGTCGGTCACCTACTTTGCAGAGAAGGGATGATGCGAACCGAAGGCCGTTCGGAAAGGGATCGTCTTTCGGGGATGCCATAAATTCCGAGAGATGAATTTAATAAGAGCTAACACTCGATACCCGAATGTGATTCAAGCGTTGGGCGCCATTAAGGAATTCATGTGAATCGGCGGGAGATGAATGCGAACGAAGGAGCGGCGTCCACTTACGCATTGCTGCGGTCAGAAGGATATTTATAGATTTATATCGTGACTGAACGCGACTGGTTTGCTGAAGGATGAATAATTTCCCTTTTGGCGGACATTAGTATTCAGATGTTTGAGTGGCATTTCAGATCAAGGACAGGGGTGCTCTTCGCTTAATATCCCATAAACTCATCAACAGCTGGTCCTCATGTTTGTATTTCGGGCAGACGTGACACACACGCCAAATTAATGCAATGCGGTGGTGTGTGCTGAACTATTGGTTTTGGGGACGTGTCAGGGTCGCATGAGAAGAGCATGATCCACTTTCAGGACTCTCGGGTTTTATTGGTCGTGTGGATCTTGAGGTTTTATGGTCAAAACTTGAGTTAGATTTTTTTTTCTGGATTGTCTGTGGGTTTGGGAAGACCTTGGACTCCAATCGATTGGATGATTTGGAATAGGCAGCTCAAGGAACACCTTACGAAGGCGAGGAAGTTATTTGAAGGATGTTGTAAATAGAACAAACATAAATTGAGCTGAAATAGAACCACACATCAACGCCTGTCGGATAGACGCACTTAACCACTACGTCACGGCGGGCATCTCTAATTTGAAACACTTAATTGGCTGGTGGCTTCCTCTGCCGTTTTGCGCAATTGCAACAATGGACGTCCTCTGATGCGCCTGTTGACGCGTTTTTTAGCACGTATTGTTCTACGTCGTATGCTGTGTTCTCTGCTGTGTCCTCTGATTTGTCCTCTGCTGTGTCATCTGCTGTGTTGTCTGCTGTGTCGTCTGCTGTGTTGTCTGCTGTGTTGTCTGCTGTGTTCTCTGCTGTGTCGCCTGCTGTTCCCTCTGTTACGTCGTTTAGTGCAAACCTTTAAAGAGTTCTCTGCTAAGTCTTCTGGTTCACAGTCGTCTTCACAATCGGTGTCGCATCCTCTGCTGCGTCGTCGGATGAGGTCTTTGATGCATTCTCTGTTGCGTACTCTGTTGCATACTCTGGATAAAGGTCATCTGCGTTATTCGTAATCCTGGATGTCCTCTTTTACTTTCTTGGGCGTGATCTATAATACACACGTCCCTTATTACATGGCATACTATGTTGTCTGCTGTGTCCTTTGGGGTGTCCTCTGGTGTGTCCTCTGCCATTTCCTTTGCTGAGCCGTCTGCTTCTCCCTCTGTTACGTCGTCTGCTTGAGCTTGCGGTGCGATCTCTTCGGTGTCCTCTAGTTAAAGGTTCTTTGCATGTTTGCTTAATCGCTATGATAGAGCTCCTCTGTTGCTTTCTATGCTGTGTCATTTGCTGCGTCATGTACAGTGCTCTCTGCTGCATCTGTTGTGTCGCTGATGAACTAGCCAGGCAAGGTTCTGCAGAGGCATTCGTAGGGCCCGAACCCACCTTGGGGATATCCGTTTCCTTCCTCCAGGATGCAGCCTGACCAAGTGCATGCTCCTAAATGTCAGCAAGAAATCCGGGGCTTTTCTGTTATTTCTAGATAGAAAAGAGTGCAGAAAACTTATCGGCGTACAAACGGGACACGTCACCCTTGGTTAGAACCTCAGTCTACTTGGGCTTAGTGAAGACTCCCCTTTCGATGCCTGCGGAGAAGGTGAAGACATTTCAGAGCAATTTCTCTGTCAATGTCCGCCTTTGCTCGTATCAGGTGGCGGCTGTTTGGCGCTGATGGGATTGGAGCTGAAAACTTAAGCTCTTCATCATTGAAGCGCCTGTTGGTCTTTCTCCGGAGCACCAGGAAACTACAGTAAATGAAGGCTACTGCCTGATAGTACAATGGACTAGTTTTTGAGTCTGAGCGTCTGTTGTGTCCCTCTAGCGCACTCACTTGCTCCATCTCCTCTGGCAATCTTGCATTTATCGCGGACGTTGCGTTGCCTCAATGAAAGATTCATCCCGCAAAGGTGTCCTTTCTGTACATATGTTAGTGTCGGATTGAAGATTTTCTGTAGTCCATTTTGGATTCGTGAATAATTGTTGGAGAAGTTTGGCCGTAGACATATCGAGTCCGACGCCGCATCACACTCGAATATTCTTCTTTTGATGTCATCACGGCGAAAAAATGGTCGACAGATCCCGCGATTCGTGAAGCTGCCTGTCTCAGCTTAGTTAGGATGAAGCATTGGTGCAGTGGACCTGCTCTTACGTGAAAAGAATAGTTGAGTGTCCCAATAATTGGACTATTGCGTGCACGTTCTTCTTTGGAACGCAGAAGCTGTTGTTTCCTATATTGAAAAAACGTTTAAGGCGCAAGAGTCAGTGGAGGAGTATGTCAAGTTCATTTGAAGGAAGGAACACGTATATACAGCTGCTGGTATTTCTTTTAAGCGCCTTTAGTGGCTCGTGTCTGTTTGGTCATGCATTGCATCATCTGACCTTGGCAGCCTGAGTAACCTTAGCTAGAGTTAAAACTCAGACCGGCTTACTACTGAAGGGCTGGAGTCAAGTTTCTGTAGTCACCCCTCACGCTAGGCGAGTTTTTTAAGGCTGAGGGCTATTACAACCCCTCCACACTGAAGGGGGACACACTTATCCGATATATCACAATGGCCCTAGAGTGCTCGTAAGGTAGAAGTTTCATGGAAGTATAGAGTCATGCTTCAAAAATAAAAAATCAATCCTTCCTCTGATCAGATAGAGTACGACATATATCCTAAAGAGCCTCAAGCATTTGTCACATTAAAGACAGCGAAAAAAAGCAGAACACAACGATGACTTTCAATCCCATTTTGTCGTCCTTAACGCCTCTCACACACATTTCAGGCTTCCGATTGAAATACAGTAAGTCTGTCGAAAGTCCTCCTTTCAGGTCCCATTATTCATTTCAATCACCCTCCAGTGAGCAAATAAGATAAGCCTCACACTCGAGACTGTCGCCTTTTTTCCTGCCGATTTCGTCACCACCCCCTATTCCAATCGATAATTCCCCATTTTCTTCAACCGCTTCCCCTCCCCACGAAGAAGAAGCAAAAAAAGACGGGAATCCTAAGCAAAACATAAATCAAATCAGAAGACGTACAAGTCCGTCACCGCCACCGCGACGAAATCTAATGCGACGCAATTGATGCAGAAAATTAATGAGGCCCTCAGTCCGTCCATTTGACAGGTTTAAGGACACGCATTGGTAATGAATTTGTTTTTCGCTCCCCCCCACGAAAATCGATTGGCCAGCTCCAGCACACACGCCACACAGTTCGAGAACTATCGGGCTGGTAACTATGGCTATCCAGAACCATGACACGTGACACCGTCGCACAAGAGATACCCAAACTATTAAGCGATAGCGGCGAAGGTCATCGCAGTCAAGAACGGTTGCTGGTCACGCATCCACTACGCCGTTGTCATCGTCAGCGTCGTCGTCGTCGTGGAAATGTCTTAATGGCCCTCTTCAGCTCTCGCTGCTGACTAATTAGCGAAGGAACCTTCAACCTTTTCGGCTCTTCGACCGTGTGTCCAGTGGATGACCGAATCTCTATGTCAAGTCAAGTTGGCCACTTAGATCTTGTCGCAATTGTGAAACTAATTGCACCAGCCGACCGGCACAGCAGCACTCAAAGTGCGAAAGAAAAACTTTGCCAAGGCACTGGTCACTTGTATCTAGCTACAGCTAGAAGTTCGTTTACTCATTTCCGTTGACAATATTCTCTCACGGGCTTACAGGCCCACTTAACCTAATTTCAAGTTATGAACATACCTTCTCAGGTTAACTGCGTTCTTCCAAAGTAGTGTCTCCTCCTTCCCCGCAGAAGCGCTTTTCTTTCACTTTAGTACTTCTAACAACAAAGCGTTCCGTGACAATAATAACCAACAACACCGGACAATCACAACAACAAATCGAACGATACAGGCGAGAGCGAGGAGATTAGACGAAGGAAAACAAAACACGGCGAAATGTTCTCTCTTTACGCGAGGTAATTGAATTTCAGATACTTTTCACAGAATTTTCAAACCCCACCAGGGGCGATCACACAGCAAGAACCGACGACAAATACGACAACAGCGATGTCTTACAGCATCCGGCCTGGCTGAATTGATTTTCACCAGACGTACAGAACAGAATCGTGTCCTCACACACCGGGGAGAAGGGTCCTACGCGTAGCACGTCCTACAGTTGCCGATGGCTTCCATCCACGACCGAAAGGCTCAAGAAACTCAAAACCGAATATGACACACAATCGATGAAAATAAAACTTCGGAACGGTAGGCTCAACCTGCTTTGGTATCTGCTCTGCGCGGCGTTTCAAATGAAACTGAATGCGAAGTGCGGATCCGGCGAGATGGTACTGGCTGCTCCATTCACTTGTTGCATGTGTGCGCGTCGTAGTCGCCGGCTGGCCGCTGGCAACATGTTGCCGCCGCAGCACTCCGGCCGGGGGAAAGCTTTGTGGACACAAACCGTGTTTGTGTATCCAATGGATACACACGTTCTTTTCGGGGATGGCCCCGATGGTCTTTCTCGTGCTTTGTTTTGATTATTTTCGCTTTGTTTTGTGTTTATGTGTGTGTGCTGGTGCAGAGTCTCAGCTGAGGGACCATGGTAGTGGGTAAACAGTGTCGCACACCTCTTGGCCCGCGCTTCGATTGTTGTTATTTGATTTTTTTTGCGCTGAGTAGGCTTGGGATGTTTTACCGGCATTTTGAGGTTGTTGATTGCCCAGCGAGATACGCGCGCATTAGATACAATCTCTTTTGTTGCCGCCACTGCTGTGGTCGGTGTGCTCTGCTGTGCTGTGTGCTGTGCCGTGTGATGGCTGTTCTGGTGGTGGTCTGGGCGGTTGCCTCTTTGAATAGCCACAACGCCCATTTCGGATGGTAATCCTCTAATGCTGTCGCGAGAGCCGTGTAATTTCGAACGTGTGCCTGCCTGTAAGTAATTGATGTAAATTCAGCGCAGTAGTGCATGCGATGGACGGCCGACAGAGTGACATGGTGATCAAGTGATGAGTGTGCGGTGTGCGGTGTCCTCTGTTGGGGGTGAAGTTGATGAATAGGTGGCGGTGGTTCGCTCGTGCATGAGACAGTTTGGTAACCGAGTTTCCGAGGCTTTATTGAACGTTTAATTGAAGTTTTCATAATAGAGTGGAGAGAGGGAGAGTGGAGAGGGAGACAGAGGTAGACACTGCTTGGATGGATGGATGGATGATTATGAGCGTGGATAAGAAATCATGGAGGAATGGTTTATTTGCGAGGCAGATGATGGCCTAAGGAGATTCCCAGTAGGGTGGGGGATTAAGAGGAAGAAGGATAAACGGGAATATCGATTCGATTGTATTGAGGGGCGCTTATTGAAGTCGCAGTTGAAAGCGACTCGAGATTGGCCTTTCCACCATCACTACACGAGATGAGAATACAGTCCACCTTCTACGCATTCCTCTTGGATGCTGTGGAAGGGTTGGGGACGAAGTTCCAAATTGTCCAAGATCCAGATATGCCAAAATCTCGAATCACCCAAAAATTTCGAAAAGCAAAACACCGCTTAATTTATTGAAAGAAAGGGTGTGGGTATGGAATGGACATTCTCTCCTCCTACGAGCCCCCTGCTTGAGGTCGTTATAGGATTTTGAATTTGGCTAATAGGAACGAAACTTCGAAAGTGTCGCGGATAGTGCGTCATGTGACAACGAGCAAGGCACAAAACTCGCATCGGATCCTTGTCGAAGAGTTCGGCTAGAAGACAGCGAATGTGTTGAATTTCGAAACAGATCGAATTCCGTGATGGAATGACATCCCCCGGCAAACATCGATTAATCTCAGCCAGGATGTCAATTTGAAGTCAAAACATTCAGTCAGCGCATTTCACTCAAATCCCACCTCAGTCAGTTAGACACAAGAGTGATGTCTCACAGTAGGGAGTTTCCTTCATCTGCACAGTGACACAGAACACAACATCCAATGCATCATTGCACAACACCACGTCTCTCAGTCAAATCTTCTCGACAGTCCCCCCCCCTCCCCACACGCATCCTCTTCACAAATCCTCTGCGCAATACAGAATCTGATGCATGCCACAGCAATTTCCCCCGCGAGTGTAGTGAAAACACAAATCGGCTTCAATCTCGGCCAAAGTAAACGTTTGTGGCTTTATCACCTAACAAGCGTTGTCCAAACAAAATCACGTCTCTAATTAAAATTTCTTGCAAATACACACCCTCCGCCAGCCCCGCTGCCACAAAATTCGAAAACTGATCTAAACATTCGCTGGATCAGCACGGTGGGCAGGGTGAGGCAGCGGTGGGGTGGAGCTTCTATAATTCGATCATCCGTCTGTCTTTCGCAACCCACACGAATAACTGCACCCGGGTGCATCCAGTCTCGACGCGATTTGAATGGAAGTTCCGATATTTTTTCGAGAAATTTACGACTCGGAACGATTTTGGGCATAGAAACGAGTCGGGATATAATTAGCCGCCGATGACTGTGGTGGCTGTCCGTTGATCGTGAGGGTGAGCGGGGGAACGTCGATGAACGGGGCGAAAAACGTCAAAAAACGCGTCACTCTGACGTGCCGAATGGGGAAGCATGTTAATTGGAACATCGAATGTGGATTTACGAAGATTTGAAAATTTGCCCGGTCTCTGTGGAACAGGAGAGGGGGTGCGGGGGGTGTGTGTTTTTATGGTGCCGCCGCCGTTGATTTGGACTTTTCAGACTAATGGGGCTTTAATTGATTGCAATAAAAATTAATTCAAGTAGCACACTTTTGTTATGCTTTGCTCTGCTTTTGTGCTGCGTTTTTATTGTTAGTCGTTGATCCGATTTTAATTGAAGTCAACGGAGATGTTGTTTGCTTGTACGTTTTGGCAAGTGAGCAATGTCGCTGTGCGCCTGGGAATTAGAGGAGGAAGCACTGTAATGAGGTGTGGATGATTTGTTTGGATTTTGGAGGGAATTCGGGATGGCGGCGACATTTCGGGACGGAATTGGTAACTTTCTACGGACCACAAACTCCATTTTGAAGAACAAATGGGTGAAGGGGTGCAGTATTTGTGTTTGGGCCGGCAATCGAGCTCTGCTCAAGGTCTGGCTAAATGCTACCCACAGTCTGAATTCTCGGCACACCTGGGGATATCTGAAAATTTGTTCGACGAACTTGCTCGGCAAAGATCTGAGGAAATACGTTCTTTTAAGAACCGATTCCGCTTTGGATAAGGGTTGGCTTGGCCACTTGATAGCAAAACCAGGGGTGGGGTAGCTCTACAGGATGTCGGCAAGCCAAGCGCTTGTTCCCTACCATTTGAGAGGAATCCTCTTGATTTTTGACATCTCTTGACCGAAAAGACTGTAGGTGACCTATCGGCAACCTACCCAGACACTATACCTTCACCAAACATTGAAGTCTTCTTGTGCAAAGCGATGGAAATCTCTGTGACGCCTGTGGAGGAGATGAAGACACTACAGAGCGGTCCCTCTGAGACTGTCCTGCATTTGCTTGGATCATGTGGTACATATTCGGCGTCTCTGATAGTCCTAAAAGACCGCACCATTGAAAAAACCCTTCAAAAAAATTCAACAAAGCCACCACTAGCACCTATCAAATGCACAAACCACTCACCCGCCCACAATACATTCCACATTCGCAGAACATTTCGGAAAATGAAACAGCTATCACTGCTTTGACAGTTCCACACACCGCAACACACGTGCGAACCGATTTTGTTTACGTGCACGCATTGGTTTCGGATTTTCACCCGATTTCCGTGCAAAAAAGAAGAAAATTATTCATTAATTTTCCACAGAGATGTCTTCCGAAGAAGGTAAGTATCATCTACCCATTTTCCATTCAATCACTTCTTAAATTCCCTTTTTCTCTGCCAGAGTTCATTCGATGGTTGAATCGTCCTGAAAAAACGTTCGAAGAAAACCTTAGTTTTGCCTTAAAAGCATGGAAATCCTCTGAATTCATTCTATTCACCAAATACGAGAGAGTCCTCGAATGGTTCGCCGGAAAAACTAAACTTCTCGGCAAATCTTCAGAAGACTTCCAAGCCGATCTTATGAATGAATTCCTGCTGCTCCAGTGCCGCCCGGGCCTTATCAGTTTGGACGTGAAACGAAACTTTGTGAAAGGAATACTGAAGTGGGCTAAACACTGGCAAAGCACTGATAATCGAAAACCTGTTGAAGTCCTGTACAAACTGTCAGAACTCGAGATGATGCAGGACTTGTTTCGCTCAGAATACGATGTGTACGCCAGGGTGTTGGGACAAGCGTTCAAAAATTACGAAAGCTACTTAAGAGGATTGAAAGAATTTCTAGTCGGCAGTGAATCGGAGTTCTTTGGCGCCATCATGGAATCAGTGAAATCCCGTGCAAAGAAAGCCGGTAGTGTGGAAGAATTCGAAGTGAAGTTTACGGAGTTCGCAACGCAGCCGCTGGTTGAGTTGATCATTGTATTCCAGGACAAGGGCGTGAAGTTCTTCAATGATCTGCTGCAGCTGGAGAAGACACTTTTCCTGGACTATGTGGAGAGGAATCTGGTGAAACGCTGCATGACTTTGCCAATCCACGTGAGACTCGTGACGTTTGAGTGTGCAATTGTGAACTATCGTGGAGATATCAAGTTTTTCAAGAAACTCTTTGATGCTGTCTTTGCTGATGTCGAAGAGGACGATACTGAGCTTTTCCTAACTGGCGCTGCATGCATCTTTGAGATGCTGAGGAAGCATGATATTTTGTTGAACTTCTCTGTCAATCCTAAAACAACCGCGTTGCAGTTCTTAAGCGAGAAAGTGTCGTCATTCGTGGAGAGATTCCGTGAAACACATCTGCTCCAAGTGCTAACGCTTTTGTGCGCTGTACTTCGTTTGAATCCACTGATCCTGGAGAAGACCGTGTTCGACATAACCGCAAAAATGATGCTGGCTAAGAAAGCAGATCCTGAGCAAGAAGTTTTCGAAGAATACCTCCTGCTGCTCATGGAGATGTTCAGGAAGCTTAGTAGAGCAGAGAAATTTGTGGCTTCCCTTCAGAAATCCATCAAGGAACTGCTTAAGACACAAAATGTTCCAAAGAAGTCAAAGAGACGACGAACCATCACAGATCCTGGTGAAGCCGTCGGAGGAAAGCGCCTCAAACTAGAGAATGGCATGGAAGTGAACTCAATCTCTACAGACGACGACGTCAAATTCTTCCTGGAGGTCATATTCAAGGAGTTCCACACTCCCACTGACACATCGAGTACTCCCTCGAAGATCATCAGCTTCTCGCACATTACCTTCGCCTGGCCGGCGAATTCAGCTGGAGTGAGTTTCTCCAAGCTCATTGCCGGCCTTATGTCAAAGCCATCCATGGTGATCTGGAAAACATTGATTTATGCCCTCAAGGAACTTCTATCTGCCACCACTGTCCTGGACGACAACGTTCTCTTCCTCTTTGACTTTCACGCGTCCCTCCTCTGTCAGTATTTCGCCGGAAGCAAATTGCCCGAGCAATCAGACAAGATTTGGGCGGAGATTGAGGCTAACCGGGAGATCACACACGCGACCCTTCAAGAATTCGGCCATTTTCTGCTGGCCCAGGAGCACAACAACCGAACAATGAACGCCTTCCTGGAGTGCTCATACTACGCAGGATTCTTTGATCTTGTCCTTTGGTACTATCGTCCAGATTTCATGTCCAACGACGAGGAGTTCCATCAAGCCTCGAAGCACCTTCACGGCTACTTGACCGACGAGGAGTGGGTGTTGATTCAACAGAGGATCGTGAACTTCGGGCGTGCGGAGTGCAAATTCAATGCGAACCGGTTGCTCATCCAGCGACTGAAGGCGAAGATGCTGTTCCACCACAAGAACCATGTCCATCTTCATAAATTCATCCTAGCGCCAGTCAGTGCCGACTTGGAACAGGCAAAACTGGTCCTGAGTCGAGGCGAAAGTACATGGCTGTTGGGACACATGAGTGCCAGTGAAAAGCAGGAATTGTGTAGACTTCTGGTCGAGGAGCTGGACTACGAGACGATAAAGGGATTCACTGGGGACATGGGTTCCCTGACCACAATTGTCTTGGAGCTCTACAAGAGCATGGCTGGGGTGTTCAGTGAGAGTAGGAAATCGATACTGAGTGGGATTGACTTTGAAGCGGGTGCTGAGACGATTGTAAAGGCTGTGGTGGACAAGAAGGATGGATACACAGTGAAGGGCATCGAATCTGAGCGGGCTAGAGACATCCTTGAGGTTATGGGCAAGTTACCAATTGGTTGCTGTCGAAAAACTGACAAGGCGGTCTTTGCTGCCCTCCATTTGGCTGTGTTCAGGGATCTTCAGGCTGCTGGAGAGGAGGAACTGGCTACAGTTGCCTTTGGCATCTTAACAGGTGAGAAGGAACGTGAATTTCGCTCCAGACAATGCTCTATTTTTTCTGCCGTTAGATATTCTCCACTTTGGACCGCCGATTCAACTCTACCAGCACTTCCCAGTCGAGCGCCTGGTGGCTATAGTCCCACCCTCTAGCGCTGTTGAGTTCTACGAGTTCATCTTCTCCACTCTCCGACATGACGTCGACGCCGCCGAAAAGTTCTTACAGTCTGTTCAAGAAATTCTGACTGCCAATCAAGGGGACCTTTCGAAAGATCACGTGACTCTGCTCCTGACAACAATTGACGCCCTCAATCAGAGCACACACAAAAAGCTGAAGAAATTCCTCGACAGTGCCCTAGCCCTTCTCGAGTCCCATGTGAACTCGTTCTTCGCAGCCGAAGACGGCCGAAAAGCGAAGAAGGACAAGAGCTTTGTCGAGAGAACTCTTCGAGGCTTTGTCGTGCATGCCAATGCCGTGCTGACAAAAATCACAGACGCCAAAGACTTGAATGAGAATTTCAGGAGGATCTGCAAAATTTACATTGGCTACTCGGTAAGAGGCGTGGGATCTGATTGTGCAGGAATTGCTTCTAGATACCGTTTGTTCTTTCAGATGGACTGTCACAACGCTCATGCCATAAAGCTCATCATGC
Source organism: Eristalinus sepulchralis (assembly GCA_944738645.1). Taxonomy (NCBI): domain Eukaryota; kingdom Metazoa; phylum Arthropoda; class Insecta; order Diptera; family Syrphidae; genus Eristalinus; species Eristalinus sepulchralis. Next base: position 4,557,833 of record OX122885.1, on the reverse strand, counting down.
TGGCGCTTGCCCATCGAACCACGCTGTATTTCGATCAAGACGAGATTGAGTTCGTTCTGAACAGCTACTGGAAGCAGCTGAATGAGGACTTGAAAGCGGCGAAGTTGGACGAGAAGACAGCGGAGTCGGTGATCAAGATCGTGATCAGTAACAAGACGAACGAGGATCTGCTCTTCATGCTGAAGAAGATTGGGAAGAGTATCGCCAAGGAGGACTTCGGTTACATTTGCCGGCTGCTAGGGTTGATGGCAAAATGTCCCTTCAGCACCATCAAGGGAGCTGTGAGTTGAAGGAAGCCGCTCAGAGTTTCAGGAACCTCATGATCTTCATTTTCAGATCTTCAATGAGCATTTCAAGCTCATCACCATGGACATCGTTCTTCGTCTGGACAGAGACGACGAGCACAAACTGGTTGACTTTGAGAATGTGTTAAGCCTGATGGACTGTCAGAAGGCCATTGCCGAGAATTCAAAGGTAACTTCGAAGTCTGTCCATCCAGAGATGTGGCTCAATGTGTTCACTCCTTAGATACCCATGTCCAGTGACACAATGGACGACATCCTCGCCCTGCTGATGGAGGTAAACATCAAAAGCTTCACCGTGGGCGACACAAATGCCGAGCTCTTCAATCGCCTCCTCCTCAGCATGATCGAACTGTGCACGGGCCTGATGAAGCACCGCCACCTGCTCCTGATGGATCGCATTCCTCACTTCGTGCACATATTCAAAGATCTCGTGCAGGCGATCTGTTGGTACAAGAGCGACCGTCAAAAGGACACCGCACTCTCCAGTGAGGCGCTGGAGAATCTCGCTAAACTGGCCATGAAACTGGAGAGTCTCATGCACTTGATGGCGAAGCACAGTCTCGAGCTGAAGAGAGTGGCCCCATATACCCTGACGTTTGTCATCAATTTGATGGTCTCCAATGCGAGAGCGACCACATTGTATCCTAAGGTAAATTTAGGAAAAGGACTGGATTTGATTCGTGGAAGTCACAACTTTTCTCTTTCAGATCAAGACTCACATTGAGAACATTTGCTATGACCTGGTGGCGCTCTGTGATCATCGCGTTGGCGGATTCATTTTGCGCTGTTCGAATGAAGCATCGAGGCAGGTCTATGAAACTCTGGTCAAGGATCACAAGAAGTATCACAAGTTCAAGGGAAAAGTGTGAAGATATTGTGTGTGCTTCGATTATGTGTACTCTAGGGAAAATATATTTTTTGAGAACAAAATGAGTTTTCTTTTCTATGTCAGCTGTCTACCGAGCTGTGGGAGAGTTTTCTCTGACTTCCACATCAGTCTGTCCCTCTCCACTGTCAACGACAGCAACCCCTTCCATGTGGAATAAATTTACAAGGTCTTTTTTTGAAAAATTGAAATTTTCCCATTTGATCTCAACCGAACACAATCCGCAAGGACACCAGAGAGGGAGACCTGTTTACATGAATTAATGAGCGTCAACACCTTCCACAGGCTCATACATAATTTGCAAGTTCTGTCGCCCTTATTGTCCCCCAGCGTCCTCGGCGGGATGGAGAGATTAATAATGTTTTCCCATTTTACGCAAGTTTTTCGAATTAATTCAAAAGTTTCATTATTGGCTGGAATTGGAGGCCCATAACTCCGCGGCTGTCATGCTCCCAGCGGTTGAGAGTGTGGGGTGCAGGAGTCCCCTGGCAGTTGGCTGTTTGAATTTTCAAACGCTGAATAGCGGCGAATTCAAGAGAAGCATCAGTCATGCCCCTTTCCGAAGGGGAATCGGCAAAAGCTCAACGAAGCCCAGATGTCCTCCTGATTGCAGAGAGAGAGAAAAAGAAAAAACAAGACAAACTACCGCCAGACATAACCACAAAGAGTGGAACTCATCAAGCAGACCATCAAGTCCTGCAGGAATGAGGAGCGCATATAAAAACGGTTTTAAAATAGATTATCAGGACTTTGGCTCGCGGATGTTGCCGTTGGGCGCGTAATTTTGCTCTAGATTGACGCCAGAACAGGCAACGCGGTGTGAAGCGTCACCGCACCGGAGCGAGCGATTAGGGATTAACTTGGAAAATTGCATAGCGTACAGGTGGGCGCTCGGTTGATTGTTTTGTACTTCATTTAACGACAAGGCTGTCGGTGTATGGTTGGGATTGGCCTTTACGCGGGGATTCTTCTTTTCACGATGAGGTACTTCATTGGCGAAATATATGTATTCCCACGGATACTTAAGCGCTGTTGAGGATGGTCTTATATTTCAGGTTGAATGTAAGTTATTCGAGATTTCGGCGGTCGGAGTGGCTTATCTTTATGAGAATTTGCGCTGAAACGACGGAGCTCTTCAGGAAGTGTGAATGGGTAATGGGGTGTGTGTCCCAGAGGATGCAGAATTTGTGAAGTCATTAGGGGGGGATTTCCGGTAAATTACTGAAGTTTTGTAAGCACTTCGAAGAAGAAGGCAAGATGATCTCACACAACGAATTCCAGAAGTGGATGTTGATTGAATGGGATTCTGTGGACATTTCGGGGTCAAATGAGCGTGAATGTTATCCTTTCAGAGACTGAAAGATGCGCCAAAGTGGGACAATTCATGTTCTCAATGATCCCAAAGTCGAAGGCAAGACACACGCACACAACACAAATGACTGCAATAGAGGCATAATTGGAATTTAGTGGATTATTCAAGGTCTACCCCCAGCTGAGAGCAATTCGGTTGAATACCGCTGCGTGCCTATCCTAGAAAGCTTTTCTGTGTAATCTCAGTTCAATTTTAAAGTGCCTCCAGGATACGTGTACACCCTGGATGTGGTGTTGTCATAAAGGCGCACCAAGAGAATGGATGATCGTAAAAAACTGTTTTTTTTTGGGGGGGATGGAAATATGAAATTCAATAGGCAGGTCCAAACACACACGCCCTACCCTTTGCCTGCTTAACTTTACTGGTAAAGTGCCAGTCACTCCGCCACACCGGTTTGGGAGACTATCCTTCCGTTGTGTGTTCTTTTTGCGAATTTCACTTAATGCAGGTGAAGGTTACCCCATATTGGGTTTCATATGCTGGATACTGGATTCCATTTTGTCACACTACAACGACGGTTGACAATAATGAGTGTTATGGTTATCCTTGAGCCTTGTTCGGGAGTGGTTGTGGTGGCGGGGTGATGGTTGTGTGTACATGCATGTTTTCAGAGGTGCGGTTATGTGGTTTGAAGTTGATGAGGAGCTCGGGTTGGTGGGAGCACTTTATTAAGCCGCAAAATCGATTCCTTTGCCTTTAAAGTGAGGCGAGAGTGCAGAATTTCATAATTTTCTCCCCTGTGACAGTGCTGATGTTAGGTTCATGGAGCTTAAGACACAAAAGGATAAGTCCGCTGTGTGTTGCTGGCTAAATTGAGTCTAAAGTGGTGCTTTTTGGAAACTAATTTCGTAGATTTAAGGCCTGTATGAGATTGCAAAGGCGGCTTAAATCAAACAGAGGGAGACAGATTGAAGGGGGAGAGAAACAAACAGGGAGAGACAGAAGAAGCTGGCATTTTCATGCAAGTTGGCAGAGGCATTATTTGAAGGTCCTCATTCAGCTTTCATCTTCTTCAGTTCCAGTTTGTTCTTAAAGTGCCTTGTTAGGTCTGAAAACAATAATAATGAGTTTACAGAGTCATCAGAGCGACTTCTCTGTGATGTGTCAAACTGCTTTCTATCTTCGAGCAGGTTTCTTCGAAAATCGGTTTCCATTCTTCCATCACTCGACTGCGTTACTATCCTGATTTTTAAGCGGATCTTACCACAGACTAGACAGCCTCTTTTAAGGTACGGCCATAGGTCCCCACCCTAAGATCAGAGGGTGGGGATGATTAGTCGTAAACCCCAATGCCATGATTTTGTATTTCCGAAGATAGTATCTTAATAATCTTCCCTCGATTTTTAAAGATTCCCAATAAAACAAAACAGTTCACACGTCAGTACAGTTTTTGCAACAACACTCCATAAGCATATTTCACCGCAAAGCGGGTCAATCCTTGAACAATGGAGGAAAAAACAAGATATGTATTTCAAAGGCATTTGACAGAGTCTGGCATCAGGCTCTCTTGTCAAAAATCCTTACTTGTGAAATCGGCGAGTTCCTTCTTCTTTGGATCAGAGGGCACTCCTCAAACCATTCAACGTAACTTGTTTTGTATGGTGTCAAGCCCAATATTCACCATATTTATAATGGCATTCCACAGGGCTGAGTTTCACTAATTCGTCGTCCCAACAGTTGCCGGAATGTCTGCGTGAAAAAGGAGTCAGATTGACACTATTTTGGCTTCATTCGAAAGACATGCACAGGGCTACAAGAACAGTTCGGTGTGGTAAGCTAGCATCAAGTCAAATTGCCATGTAACAAGAAATAAAAACATGAGAAAACATGAGATTTTGATTTTCTTCAACACTGTTGTTCCTTTAAAAAAAAAGGATCTCTTGTCACATACTTCTGATCAATCCACTCCTTTACTGATTCACAGCATCCTCGGCTTTTGACATCTCTTCCTTGTACCAAGCCATGGCTCTAGAAATGGAGAGGAATATGAAGCGCACTAAGTTCCAAAATTGCAAGCTTAGAAACAATTGAATGGAATTGAGTCCATCCGAAACTGAATACTATCTACTGCCACTCAACCAGAGATCGCTCTCCCCAACGGACAGATATATAAAACCAATATGCATCAGTAGTGCTCACACACGCACCCTTTCTCCGCTCGTTCTGTGATCTTGATCCCGATCAATTAAGAGTATTCGCAATTATAAGACAAAATGCTATGGAGTCTTGCGCTGTCATTCCCTCAACAAACTTTAAAAAAAAAAAAGTCCAACTCCTTGAACGGTCCTACCTCCCTAGATCATCAGGTTTCCTTCGCCAAACTTCACAGTTTCCTTAATCACATGACTTCTAAGTCCGTCGCTCGTTCTTTTCCAAGTCCTTTCCCTTACATTTGAGATGAAATTTTTTTTTGATTTTCTGCAGTCGTCTTCCGTGAATGTCTTGCAAACAAGTTTGCAAAACAGCTGTGTTTCCTTAGGGCACTTCATCGCGACGTATAACTTTTCTTGGCCGACAACGTGTGACTCCTATTAAACTGCTTTGCCATTTTTGTTGAGTATCATTTGGTAGGACATCACGGAAAGACTCACACCACAATAGCGTCGCCAAATTGTTCAGGGGTATAAGGAAGATCAGAGTTATGTGAGATATATTTACGAATCGACCTACTAAATCCACTTTTACCAATCCTACACATTAGTGGATGATTTTCGAGCATTTCGACATCAACGAGCACTTAGTGAAGAGACTGCTGTAGCAGCTGTAGCTGAAAATGTACGTGACGAATCGATTTGTCATCATTCTCAGCACCTTGGCCATGTTAACAGACTATATGATTCCTGAAATTCAAGCCCGTGACCTCGGCAAGCTCTGGTTTCATCAGGACGGGGCTACTAGCCAAACAGCTCTTGAAAGAATAGACTTGTTGGGAAATTATTTTGGTGAACACTTAATTTCACGTTTTGCTATGGTATGTTGGCCACCTAGATCGATATAACAATTTTGGATTCTTATCTCTAGGGATATGTAAAGTCTCAGGTCTTCAAAAATAAGTCAACTATGATTTATGCTTTCCAAGCCAGCATGACTCGTGTCATCCGTGTCTATGTTTGAACTAGTCGCCCAAAATTTTACTTTCCGAATGGACCACATCAGACGTTGTCGTGGCCAACATTTACATATTCCTACATATTCTCAAAATGTAAATGCCGTGAATTGCTTTTTAAGCCAAAAACGAAAAATTCAAGCTCACTTTAAAATTAGTGCGTTTTAGTTTACATCATAAATCAAACCTCACAACCTTTTTGAAGCGCTTTTAGCAATTACTTCTCTACTTTCGCTTGCCCTTTTGAGCCACATTTTCTAAGCAACTTCCGCACTGTTTCGTCACTAACAGGTAGGTTATCTTCTTGCAAAAGCAATTCTGCGGGCAAACAGCTCTTTTTCAAATTGCTTTCAATGCACAAAATGTGAGCACGTTTCCACGAATACCGTTCACACTCGTTAATATGACAGTTTGCCAAAAAAAAAAAACAGTCTAGTCGTCTCCCTTACAAAAATTCGATTTGAGTTACTGTCTCCTTCGCCAATAAATCAAACAGAACACACCACCAAGCAGACAACAATTTCTGGCAAAACATTCCAACCTGTTGACAAGCAAAAATACAAGGGGCCAAAGTAATTAGGAGAAACCGCAGGGTTTAATTTCAAACCAAAATTAATAGATTTTAATCATGCTGAGCATGAATGCCGCCCCCCTCTCCACCGCCCCTCCCAAGCCACCGCCGTCGACGAGATAACATTTTACAAGACCGTATACCTTCGGAGATCATAAATAACGCACTTTATTGCCTTATCCGAGTAAACGATTTCACACCGAAAAACGTTCCTTGGAAGCCATAAACTTGTTTCATTAGACGCCATCCTGTCAAGTTACCCCTCCTCCCAGCGATCCACTGTTCCATCCGCCAGTACAGTCGATTGCATCTACGATCCGAGGCGGCATTTAAATTTAATTTCGAAATTAATTTCAGCCGGTCGGCCGGGGGTCGTAAATAAAAAAGCGGACACTGGAATTCCACTTGAAGGACATTGTGGAATGCTTGGACAAGCTGAATGTTCCCATCCACCGCTCAGTCAACCTTCGAAAACCGCTGCGTTCTGTACACCTCAACTCACCATCTATTCATCAGTGATTGAAATAATCAGCATGACCATTATCCATGGAAATGCTTGTCCTTTTATTCTGCGTTCCGCAAAAGTGCAAAGGATTGCAGCTGATTGCGGGATGGGATCTCTATTAGCTATACATAGTATCACGTTGCACAGTGCGCAGTGATGGGATGTCCTTTTTTGTTGCCTGCTGCCGCATTCAGTGCTGCAGGGGAGACCAAATTGAGTGCCGGGGTAACTGAATGGAATTCAATTTGCGTTAAATTGGCATCGTTTGGGGCGACGACGACTACGATGACGACGAGAAGGAATTTCTTTCTGGCGGTGTCGATAGAAGAGATTCCACCGTGAACGCGTTAAGTGTGTAGTTCTATTAAGTACGTTTTTTCTCGCTCGTGTCGTTGTCTTGCAAATTGAATTTAAAGAAAGGGTGGAGGGGGACTTGTTAGTGGGGTTATTTATTTATTTCTGGGGTGAACGTTTTTCATATGTCAACAGGAATTGACGATTAAGAAGGGCGAGTGGGGAAAGGTTTCAAAATATCGGATTTTCGAAGAGGTGACTTATATGGAATTTCAGCTTTTTAAGTGGAATTTTGAGCATGATGTTCCTTTGCGTCAAGTAAATACAACGATTTTGAAGGCAAATAATTGTTTTTAGGCCCAAAACAACGTGTCTAGATGGGATTTAGATGTAAATGAACGAATCTCCAAGCGGATGTTCATGGAAGATGAGCGATTTCGAAATGAAAATCACATTTTTGAAGCAAAAAATACGATTTCTAAACTAAAAACACATTTTCGAAGCTAAAAGCAACATTTTCGAAGCTGAAAACAACATTTTTGAAACCAAAAATAAATTTTTAAAGCTAGAAACAGAATTTTTGAAGCTAAAAACGGCATTTTCAAAACCAAAAACAGGTCTTCGAAGCTAAATACAACATTTTCGAAGCTAGAAACAAAAAATTTTCTAAACGAAAAACACGTTTTCGAAGCTAAAAACATGTTTTCGAAGTTAAAAACCTGTTTTCGAAATAAAAAAACATGTTTTTGAAGCTAAGAACAATATTTGTTTGGTAGCAAAAACACGTCTGAGAAGATAAAAACAACATTTTCTAAGCTAAAAGTACCAAAACAACAAATCGTAACCAGGTCTTGAAGTAAACGTTCCTGGAAGTGAAACATTTTTAAAGACAGAACAGAATCTCCCCTCAAAGCGTGCCTCCCCGAAAACTTACGCAACACCCATTGAACACAAAGAGGATGCATTTGAAAGCACCACAAACAATGTACACAATTCAGTTTCATTTCCGAAAAGATTGTCTTGTGCTAATTGAATTTCCTTTCAATTAAACTCAACCACAGGCTCACTTAAGTTCAACCGTAACACTCGCGTAAACTTCTTCCCCGTAGAGTTCTACACACAAAATGAGTTCGTAAAATTTCCCTTGCATCTCAAAATTGTCATCTTTGACGCCGGGTAGAACATCCACCCTCAGTTCGTATTTCACGACATTTTCCAGGAGCACAGCCATGGAGGCAGTACAACAAAACAAGTAAAAACTTATTCAGTCACAGGATGTCTTCCATAAAAAGTTGACAAGCAACGGGAACTATCTCCCACAAGACGATGACGATGCTGAAAACGCAGCACAGAAGCAGAGGAACATGAAGAAGATGAAGAAGAAATTTAATTTACAAAAGTTGTCACGTACGAGTGTGTTCATCTTCCACCGATTTACTTTTATTACCGTTGTTTAAGTTCCACTTCAAAAAACTTGAGTGTCGTGCAGAAAATAAGCGTCGCAGAGGTCCGCAGAATTTGCTCAATAAACCAAATAATCTTTGACACATGTCCCTCACACACAGGACAAAGGTACTTGTGACTTGACACCGAGTTGTGAGCGGAAACAATGTACCACATCATTGAGCACCGGTAGCCGAGAAGGAGGACGAGTTTGACGTTTTTTTTTTTTTGTTTCCAATTTATCAAGAATTTTCCACCTCAAGGAAGGCAGTCCTCCTCCCGTCTCTCTTCCGCCTGTTATCCATTCATCATCCGCTAGGACAACAGCACAACACTTTAGAATGAGTGCCCGAGCAGTTACTTTTCGGTGTCCTGTGGAGGGAGAAAACTTTGTATCGTGATGCAACATATTTGCAAGTTGCACTTAGTACAGAGCCCCCCAAAGCATACAAAAGCACACCACAGTGCACATAAAATACACCGAGACAGGCCAACAACAACGAAAGCGGAGCACGCTTGGCATTGTTGGTGGTGGTGATTTTTACTGGATCATCGTGTTAATGGGAACACAACAATGTTGGCTTGTGCCGGGGTCTATCGTTGCAGCGCCGGCAGCCGCAGTGACAATTTCACATGTTGAATGCGTCGAAAATGTCGAGGAGCAGCCACCCCCACTCCGCCCACCCCGTGTAACACATTCCATTGTTCCAATATTGACTCTTTGCTTTACATAAAATATTGATCCTTGCATCTCCATCCCAGCTGCGATAACTGTTTACATTTACTTTGCGTACAGGAATCCCACTCCTGTTCCGCATCCTGTGTGCTGACTGCTTCATCACGCATCTGCGTTGGCATCTCGATGGAGATTTGAGCAGAGACGTGGTTGGTTGGAGAGTGTGTGGGGAAGAACGCGCCCACACGCGCTACTCAATCGACTTAAGACCCACTACGGTGCTTGTCCTGCACGCTGATGTCACACAAACTCTCCAATCGAATGACGGGTCGTCGGACTTGGGTAATTTTAAAATTAATTTCACTCTTGGCTCCACCCCCGTGGTGGTTGGCGGTCGGCTTTGATCCGAAGACACTTGGTCAACCGGGAAGCAAACCCCTGCTGGGATGGCTGCCATGAATGTGCTTTTAAGTGGTTTCCGCCGGATGATGCAGTGCACCGCATCGAGGCTGTGCGGTGGCTTTGTTGTACGGAAGCCCAACGTTAATTAGTTTCGAAGACGATGCTGAAAGGCCATCGCGGGAAACGTGGGAAGTGGCTGAAATTAGTTCAATTCTGAGAAGGAGAGGTTAAATGAGAGAAAGACACCGTGGACGGATGGAGTGGAGCCTTTGGGGAGATTAGGACTAACACCACAAGGCAATTTCAAGTGAAGGTGGGTAGGGTTAGGTTGAAGTTGAAGCTTGACACATAGACCCTTAAGAATTTTTTCGCTGCCACTCCAAAGCGTTAATTGTAGAAGCCATATATGATGCGAATCATTGGAGCTGCTGAAGAAATTCAAAACATTTTAAGGGGGGATTGGGTGTAAGGTCACTCAGGCTATTTGTCTTGCGCGTGTAGAAGGTGGACAGGTGTATGGGAGGTAAATTATGGTTTTCCTCTCTTCCTCATTCAGGCAGGCCCTACAGAAGACGTTTAAAGTGACTCACAGTCTGCTTGCGTTTATAGTTACGTACATCCAGTGTCCAAAATCCGATCAACGTAACTAGTGTCTTGAAGCGTTTGGGCTAGATTCCTTTTGAGACTGATCAGGAGGGCCTTCCAGTGAAGGTGCAGGTTGAGCTTCGACTTGGCGAGAGGAAAACCAACAGAACTGTTTTCCTACAATAGAGGTTGAAGCGAGTCCAGTCGAAGCAAGTTTTTCGACGAAGTTGCCTGTTGTAAACTGATAGTCCAGATGATGTGACATTAGTGTCAATGGAATCACTGATGGACTCAAAGACCATTTGGTGGAATGGCGGCTACTGGACCCAGGAGTCGAGGAATCTGACTCGCAGTGACAGCTTGACCAGATGCTATATTCCGCTGCCACGTGAAGTCAGGAGCCCTGTTTCAGCCCGTCTGTGTGGTTTTAGCATCCGTGGGTGTTGCTCTTAGGGCGCCATTTGTAGGCACATGTATAGATGCTGTATACTTTCCTGACTAGGTTAAGATACGAGGCTGTATCTAGTGTGGCCCACCAAACTGCTATCTTGCATGAAAGTCTAGGTCTGGCCACTGCGTCTTGGATTCAGGGAAATATCTTCGGATGAAGACGTAATTTTTTACCAAAAGCTTTCTGACACAAAAACAAGGCGCTGACGGCCTCACGAGCATGCTTCGTGATGCCTGAGGTCCAACTGAGTTCTCAGCTTGGCGCACGTTCTAGGAATTTGACTGAATTAGAATAATTGAACTGTTGGACGTATGCTTTAAATTGTAGGGACAAACTGAGGATTTTTGTACTTCCTCGTTAAGATGTCAATGTGGCATAGTGGGCAAGAGCTTTGATTTACGCACTTAAGGTCTAGGTTCAATTGCAGGATTGAATGATTGCGGTTTTCTGAATTTTTGTCAATATTCGGAGTTCAGTTTTTCCACGAAATGCTTCCCAAAGTTCGCCGTTCGTCATCAGCAATAAACTGTAGGTCCGCTCTAGTCGTGAGAGAATAAAAGCACCTACTGCATGAGTTCTTGCTGAAGAAGCTCGATCCTGGTCCTGGTCTTATTTTTGGAGATTGTAGCGTCATTTTATTGATTTGTCAACTCAGGTTTTAAGAATGATTTTTCCAAGGGAGTCCTAACAATTTGTAAGCAAATTGTAAAGTAGGCAGACCTTCACACCGTGCAGTCGGCCTTAGAATCACTTTGAGGCATTGAAAAATATCCTTTCGGGGTTTTATATGGTTCGTGTGTTTCCAAGAACCAATAACCTGCCACCTTATGCCCTTCAAAACCGCTTTGATCTTCAACCCATGATACGGTTAGTGGTTACAACTTTAAGTTATGATTTTTTTTTATTTTTATTCTTTTTAAGTATCAAAAATTATTGCACATTGTACTCTTTGAGTTAGATCCTCACAGAAAAAGCTCTAGTCCATTTTCATGCCATCAAAAAACTCCAAAAGCCACGGTGGCTTTATCTCCAACCAATCATTCCCTTTCCTCAATTTTATTACTTCCCCCCTAAATTTTGAAACAGAAACATAATCTAAAAGAAAAACGATTTCATGGTGAAAAGTTTTAATTGAACATCATCAGCATTTTCATAATCCCGCAAATCAATCAAAATTTGTATCGCATCGTGTGCACATAAAGTTGAGAGCCAGGACCATTTGACGGACGTAATAAAACAAGCGACCACATAATCCCTCAATAAAATCACTTTGTTGCAGTACATCTTAAGAACCAGCTCTGCTTTCATTCACAATCAATCATAAATATCTTCCTCGACCACACACACACATACACACACACATCCTCGTAAAGCTCTCTTTTCAATTCTTTCTTTTCTCCGTTTTTTTGTCTCAAATGAGCGGATTGCTGGAATCAGCAATCGGCCATCGCCCACGTCAAGGATTTCAGATTACCCCAGTAAGCAGGCATTGGCCAAGAATGTCCAGGCACATTCCTCGACGACTGTGTAACGCAGATATTTGAAATTCATTCACTCGAAAAATCAAATCTCTTCACCACACCACACATCTCGTTCACAATTCGTCCTTAAACTCGTAGAATGGATTACTTTTAAGTTTTTTTTTTTTTTTTGTGTTGCCCTGCCGACAACAGTAATATCCTTTGAAGCTTATGGAATTTAGATGGATGGTTTTTTGTTCGCCTTTCTCCTTGTTGCGGCATCGAAATGGACAGCCAGTGTGGAAGATAATCTTTAATTGGTTTCTAGGTGGAAGGTGACAATGGCTGTGGGGTGGGTGAGGGATCATAAATTTCCCTTTTTTTTCTTGTTCGAATTTCCCATTCGATTTATTCTGGGTCAGGATGTGTAATGAAATTTTCTTTTTAAATCAATTCAAAGGTCAAGGGACTCCCGCTTACTGACAAACTCGGCGGACAACGATAGCGATGACAAAGTTTTGCGCATCGCAAACATCTCAGGCTGCAAAAGAAGGTCAAAAATGGGTCTACATGACCAATCAAATGGAATGTGCCTTATGTGAGTTAAATGGAAGTTGTTGATCCTGACGATAGAAAAGGGATAAACTTGTTGACTTATTGGCGGGAATTCAAGGGTGACCCGGGTGCGTTCCATTGTTTGTGTTCAATCAATTGGCATCGAAGCACATTCTGGCTGTCTGATGGTTGAGTAGATTCGGCAGCCAATTTTTATTTGGTTTGAGAGAAGGGTAATCTGTAGCCATTCATGTATTCAATCGGTCTGTTGCCAATTTGTGAGTTGCCAAGAAATGCCAAGAAGTTAGCAAATTACTGAATTTTCTCTTCAAAAAGGATATTTTGACAACTTTGGAGACGTAACTCAAAGTGAACCATAAGTGATCATGACGGTGTGTTGAACTCTGGGTGTCTGTGTCGCACCGTTTAAGGGACTGAAGAGGTCCAGGTCCACCCCGGACTGAAGCTCCACAAGAAGAAGAAGAAGATAACGTAAAATAGAGTTAGGGAGTCCTAAAACTTGACAAGAAGAAAAGAGACAGAAAAAAGTGCTACACATTGATCTATGGATTTTACATCCTGCCAGTCGGTATCTTCAGTTATGAGCCTTTCCTTGAGAATCACGCAACAGAGGACGTTCTCGATTAAGTTGGCGCACACTAGTCGAGATTGACTGGTATTAACGACAGTGCTAGCTACAGAGCTTGGCTAGTTGAGGCGCCCATTTGAGCCCCTAAGTCACACCAAAGAGACACTAAATTCAGTAAAAGGACACTTAAGGCTTTCCTTCCTTTCAATGTTTTGTTCCTTTCATCAAACGCATACTAAGCATCTATCTTCGCTTGTATTTCTAGATAAGTTTGAACTCACACTCACATTCGGAGTTTCCAAAATCATCCTTTAAAGAGCTTTCCCACTCCCCACCAGCTGTTGAAACGTCTTACGCCGGAATGGCGAAAACGGAAAAAAACAAAACACGAAAAAAGACGCGAAATTCTTCATTTGCATAAAAAGAATGCGAAATCTTGAAACTGGGACAACGGATATGCAAAGCAACGTTGCATTCTTGAAAGGATAACGGAGAGTTTTTTTTTTGCCTTGCAAGAACCAGTAAAGTTTAATGAAGCAAAAGACACCCACGGGTCGCTGCAAAAATGCACATAAAGGATAGCAGCGAGGAATGCTCTCAAGAACAGACAACAGACTCGTTTTTTTTTCCTTCTAGGATTTCAAGGATTACGGGGTGAATGTGCAGTTGTGCAGTGACTGTTTCTTTTAGGAAATTCCCTATAACTTCAAGTGACTGATGAGAGAATGAGAATTGACTTGGACTTATCACCTACACGCCTTTTTCATGTCCACAGAGATCACTCAAACACCCGAGAATCCTTATAAATGATGTGGATTTGTGTCCCACCCACATCGGAGCATAGTCCCTTTTAATCGTTTTTTTTTTGTCAATCAAAAGCAATCCGGTTCGCTAAACCTCTCCAGAAGGACTGTCCCTGAATTCACTGTCAAACTGTGATCGATGGAGTTGAAAGGAACAAATGTCTTTCATCATTTCTTTCCAAAAAATTGAATCCCTTATTTTGTTTGTATCCTTGTTGATTTCATTACTGGGGGACAATATGTCAGCTCCTTCCATGCCTTCCTCTCTATCTGTGAACCTCTTCAGTCACACTCTCAACTCAGTCGGCTCACTCTGCTCACTCTGCTTACTCTGCTCACACAAGCAATCAATTCTGATTTCCTTTTGAAAGGAAGTTTGAAAAATTCTTTGAAAACATTTTGATGTTGCTTGCACCTTTTCCCTTTTTCAGCGGACTGTCGCTTTCACCCACTCAAACATTGATAGATTGGGCAGACGTTTCCAGGTGATGGCGAAGACTGTACTGGATGCAGGAACAAATAAAAGGAAATGAGTTTTCTCCTCACAGTGAGGGCTGGGGAGCACACGACACCCTCCTTTCATTCTCAGATGACATTTGTTGTTACGAATAGATGTGCGTTTTGTTTAAATTTGAATTTAACATCACATGCGAAAGCGGCGACGACGAAAAAAGAGGTTAAGGTCGGAGACCCATTTTGTTATTGCCTCGTCACCGGTGCCGCTCGAAGCAAAGAATGCTAATCACGCGGAATGTGTTAAGGGAGAGAATTTACAACACTGGCTGGCGTCGAAATTCCAAAACAACTTTTTCCCCTCGCCCGGAATTTCCCGTGAACTTTCTCCGGTGGAGGGTTTAGGAAAAAAGAAAATGTCTGGTGCAACAATTCTATGAATCAGATTCCTCCTACCGACACATCTGTTATCCTTGTGTTTTCCCTCCAGTAAACGGTAAAAGGATAAACACAGTTGTACTTAGTTCTTATTTCGCCACTTAACACTCGATACGGACGCAGTATACTGCGAGGAGAGTAAATCCCATTTACTGCCACTATCTCAGCCTTGTACATTCATTAATGTTTATCACCAGAGCAAGATAATCCTTTCTGCACTATTAATTCGTCCTCCATGCTGGCGCTGTGCATTTTAAATGACTTTCAGTTCTGCACTCCTACGCGCGACGTGACTGAGGTGTCCTTTAACAAATTACATGGCGCAACAGTTTTATGTACTGTCGTCATTGTTGTCGTTGTTAAACATGAGAATTACTGAAGCTCTTGCACACGTATCCTTGAGGTGATAACAATGAATATGGTGTGTACGTGATTTGCATTCTATTAAGGCACTTTTTTTTTCCTGGCTTGTAAGTCCTTACAGACAATAGATGGAACTGAACACAATTCCGTTGTGAATGCGGATTGAAAACAAATTAAATTCCGATTCGTATATTCGACGCGTATCCTGTTTATTGGCAAGGAACTGCATTTCGGGATAACATCTGCGGGCTTAGACGAAATTAAATTCGGCTTTTGTGTTAAGGATATTCTTTTCGCTGACTCTCGGTTTGCTGCGCCAGATGGTGCTGAGAAATTGCAGATTGAAGTGGGTGTGTGCTCCAAAGTGGTGGCTACTAATTGAAAAATAAATCCAGTAGAGAGTGTTTATCGATGAAGTAGAAGGGTCCTTGGTTAGAGTAGAATTGGAGAAGGACTAGCAAAAAGCACAACATTGGTTGCTTGCTACTTTATTTGAAATAAACTGTGAAAACAAATTGAACACAAAGTAGATAATTGATGTGTAAGTTCAAAAACTACTGTTTACAACGTTGTTAGTTGTATTGTGTGACTATCGATCAGGAGTATACACTTAGTTTGCAGATTACACAGTTCCAATGACGTTAATTTGAAAGAGAGCAACCGCTTCGTGCAATTATTTTGACAGTTTTTTTGTAAGACTCCAATTTTCCTTGACCCTCAGCAAAGAGGCAGAAGAGGCAAGCAGACTGAAGAAAATGTTATATGTCTGATAACTTGAATATTTACTGAATACTGCATGAACGTTGAGGACTTCTTAAGGGTTGCTGTGGCGGAATATTTAATATCTCGGAACTCAATCGTCCCTTAGTTGGAAAGAACCTGATCGAAGGCTTATTTAGGAGCAGTTTGTTGCCGATTCACACAGTTGGTACAACCAATTCACCCTCAAAATTATATCCCTCTCATTTTCGCTTGCGCGAAAAGCAGCATAAACAAACGTTCTTTCTGGGCCTCAGTCTTGTAAGACTGGATAATTGAAATTTTCCTAGGAGCAGGGGTGTATTCAGGGCATAACACAATCGAGTGTAATCGCATTTTCCTACTTTCCCCAAATTTTCTTTTTATGACGGTCGCCGACCGAATTCTTTGTGTCGACTGCTGTTCTTGGTCCTCAGAACGTGATTTAGGGTACAACACAATCAGAGAAATGTGCATTTTATGCATTTTCTTGAGCGCGACGGAATATCAAAAAAATAAAAAAGAGCGGAGATGATGATTACCAATCCCTACCTCTGTAGCACAGAGTACAGACGCCGTCTCGAAAATCGTGAACTCATCCTTAGACGTATTTGCTAACGTTATAGTTGTAAAAATGAGTAAATTTCAAAAATTCACAAACAGGCCAAATTTTTTTAAAAGTGCGGAATAGGATTTTAATGGGACTCTGGAAGACTAAGAAGGCCCTAAATCTCACACGTGACATAAGTTGACGGATGTTACTTAAAATCAGTGACCACCTTAACGCCAGCTAAACTGGGTCAGGTTTAACTGGCTCTACGGGCAATCAATCCACTCGAAATGGACTTCTGCTGAGTACAGTTTTTATTGGATATTGAAGCGTCTTCTTCTTCTTCTTCTAGTGGCGCTACAGTCCGGGGTGGACCTGGGCCTGAACCAACATGCCTCTCCAGCCAGCACG
This sequence comes from Eristalinus sepulchralis, assembly GCA_944738645.1. NCBI lineage: Eukaryota > Metazoa > Arthropoda > Insecta > Diptera > Syrphidae > Eristalinus > Eristalinus sepulchralis. The sequence continues at coordinate 4,540,877 of OX122885.1, read as the reverse complement.
ATCTGTTGCCAGCTGCCGCCAGTTGCGCACTCCAAGTTGGTCGAGGTCCTTCTCCACTTGTGTGCGTCACCTTTGCCTAGGCCGTCCTCTGTTGCGTTGTCCCAATGGTTCAGATTCAAAGACTTTTCGGGCCGGAGCAGTGGTGTTCATACGCTCTACATGGACTAGTCATCTTATGCGCGTTGTATCCGAAGAAAGCGTCTTGTCGCTGTACAGCCCATAGAGTTGGTCGTTGAATTTTCTTCTTCAGATGCCATCAACGCAAACAGGACCGTGTTATGTAATGAAAATACAGGAAAATTTTAGTCGGGTTTTCTTGCAAAACTGGCCTTCAGTGATAGAGAGAGAGAGAGAGAGAGAGAAAGAGAGAGAGATGGAGAGAGAGGGGGAGAGAGAGTGAGGGAAACGGAGAAAGAAGTCAGGTCTGCGAACGAAACAGTGGGATTAACACAAATTTCAAAGGAATGATTTTTCCGATACTGCTGACTGTTCGGTATGTCTGATTCCTACTTCTGGCTAATCTGTACTGCTCAGTTTAGGTATGTGTTTCGTCGTCTGACCATAAGGCTTTCGAGTTTTCTTGTCATTGGCGCAGAACTAAATTCGTTTTCATCTCTTAGAGTCAAAGCGATGTATTAGACATTTCTTGAAGGATGCTAAATAGAGGTCATCATATCATTTCACATTTCTGTAATGGTTCTGCAAATTCATCATTCACCAACCCCACATAGTTCCAGCGTAATTTTGATTTCAAATTTAACAAGAGACAAGATTGAAGGGTGCTATTGTAGTCTAACACGAAACCTTAAAAGTATTCACAAAAATTATTTCTTCAGGTGAATGTCATTACATACAATGTCAGTCACGTTTAACCCACCTCTCAGGTCAAACGTTTCCCTTTGTAAAGAATGTCATGACAATATTTATAATTGAGATGCATCGTTGTCTCTGCACCTAAAAAAAAACGACGTTCTTGTATCATTTTGCAATTGATTGGCTTTCACACAATTGCGCTGTGCATGAGTTGTCTCCACCTTAAGTGCATTTGTTATGTTTGTTCCTACAATTTAACGTTGCAGTCGTACGATGCATAGAAACAGGTTTTCTATGATGACAAAAAAAATACAAAAAACAAATAAATCTCTCCAGATGATTTAAGATTCGCCTAAAAACAACCCGCGATCCAAATGATTCCAAAGGGTAAACCTTAACTCCGTAGACAGTTCTTCTGTGTAAACAAAAATTGGAAAACGCAGACAACTTCACAGTGCAGTGATGTATTGTAATTAAGTTGAGGTTGCCAACCTTACCACATTCAAATCAAAGAAAGTTCAATTGAATATTCAAATCAAATAACACCGAAGATGGGTAGACTGTTCTGTCGTTCTCTTTGCTCAGTGACTCATTCAGCACGTGAAACGTCATCTGATATGAGATGTGAGCTGAGGTATATGATGCTGAAATGTGAGGGCTTTTGAAGTGGACAGTCCTTTGGACTTTTTTCCAAAATGTTTGCATAGCGGAGACGTAAATGGTGTAAACAAAATAATTTCTGCTTCAATAAGATGCGTCAAACCACGTAAACTTTCTTCCAAAATAGACTTGTCATCATTCTTTCAAAAAATTGTTGACTTTACCTGTTTGCAAACTTCTCGTCTTCACTGTACCTCAAACTGAGCAATATAGGGGAAACTCAATCCCCATAACTTATTCAAATATTTGCAATCAATTTCATACTCGAACAAAATTGTCATGTTTTTTCACTATCCACCATCTACAATGTGCAAGGGAATGGGATCTGACGCGTCATCCCAACCGGCGTCTATTTGCATTTTTCACACGCGGAGCACTATAAATGCCAGTTCCACCCGATCTGTCAAGTCATTAGATACGGTAGTCTTTCGTTCGTGAACTTGTCGCAGTTCAGTCACCCAGTCATGAAAACAATTTGTGGCGTAGTACTCTTCGTTACGTGCCTTTTCGCGTCTCATGCGCATCAGCTGCGTAAGTAGAACATCGCCCTTAAAAAACCGTATACTTGAAATTTGGCGTTTTTCAGCAAAGAACTTTGAGAAATGCCCACCGGAGGATAATGGCTGCATCGTGCGGCGTGCCAATGAGATTATTCACTCGTATCCGGAAAGTTTCAATCAACTGCACCTGGAGAAGATCGAACCGATGGAAGTGAAATCGCTTAGGTTTGCTGGAAGCCCCAACACCCCGGTAAATTTTGAACTCACCATTACCGACATGAAAGTCCATGGCGTCTCCAATCTGACAATCTCCAAGATTGAGTATGTGCCTGTGAAGACAGCCAACTTCACAAAGTCTAATAATTTTCATTTGAAGAGGCTTCAAGAAGGACCCTAAGGACATGAAGGACCTCCACTTCGAAGGAATTGTTCCGCTCGTGAATATGTATGGGAAATACAAAACATCCGGGAAGCTCCTACTGATCCCCATCTCTGGCGACGGCGACATCCACATTTCTATCAAGAATCTGAAAATCAAGATGCAGGTGACGGCGGTCTTTCACGTGAGGGACGGAAAAACGTACATCACATGTGAAAAGCCGAAAATCAAAGCGAAGGCCGACGGGTGAGTGAAACATTTTGAAGGAATATTCAAAGATCATGTCGGTTGTTCTGTGTAGAATGCACATCGAACCGAAGCATATCTTCAATGGGGAGAAGACCCTGGCAGACACAACCGTGAAGGTCATCAACGACAACTGGCGTCTGCTGTGGGATGAGATCTCACCACAAATTTCACAGCAAATGGCTCAGAAAATCATTGGGGTCATGAATTCATTCTATGATCAGTTCGCACACGAAGATCTCTTCCTTTGAAAGGAAGTTTGTTTTTTTTCGGTCTTATGTATAAACTTGAGATAATTACCCTTTGGGGTAGGGAATAAAAATTATGAATCTCTTGCAATAATTTTTGTCTGTCTACGTATGTATTGGTCAGCTATCTACAAGGGTGGGCGTGGGGCAGTTGGTTTATGTGATTCAAGCTAACTTTTGGACAACCAAGTGAAACCTTTAAATGGGGATTTAATAATGATTGAGTGGCACTACAGGCACAAGAGACCAGGGCCTAGCATCTACAACAACTACTCATGTTGTGCATGCTAATGTTCTCTCACGAGCAGAAGGGACCTAAAGTTTTTCGCCGACTCCGAAGGACGAGATTTGAGAAGCTTTTTATGGACAATAAGTACCCTTCGACGAGTGTTGTCAGCAACTCAAAAGAGATGGCGCCGTGAAAAGATTCGAGGTGTCTCATCTTGGAATCGAACCTAGACTTTCTGTGTGGCAGTCCGTGCACTAATCCACTACGCCACGCCTCGCCGCCAACTATGAGTATGTATGCTGGACATGAGGTTTAACAATATGCTACAATATACCTTTTAATGCGGCTTTTTTCCCCGGGATTTGACAAATTATTTGACAGAGCCGCCATTAAGAGCTACTTTCCATGTGAGTTCAAATACTAACGGGTGACAATCATCTCCTTCTTCTTCTTTCTATGGTGCTACAGTGCGGGGTAGACCTAGGCCTACGCCAAGAAGTCTCTGTAGCAGGCACCACTTTTAGCCAGTTGCCTCCAATATCGCACATCGAGTTGGTTGAAGTCCTTTTCTTGTGCTCGCCATCAATTCCGGTGGCGTACCTTAGGTTCGAAGTTAAAGTCTCTTTTAGCTGGTTCAGTATTGTCCATGAGCTCCACAGGCCACGCCTTAGCCATCTTAGGCGTTGAACTCAAAGACTCTTCAATCCTTCAATCAATGCAAATGAGGCGAAAGAACGCAGAACTTTTCTTTCGGAGGACTTTTTTTATCTGCTCTTGCGATTGTCTAGGCTTTTGAGCCATAGAGCTGACCAGGGATGAGCATAGTGTTACATTATGTTAGTCTGGTCCTTCGAGAGAGGCCACGACCAATCAAATATGTCTGGGGACCAAGGAAACAGCGGTTGACAAACGTTCTTCTGCACCGATGTTTCTTTTCACTGCTTACTTAAGAACTGAGATGGACGAAGTCCTTTATTACCTCGAAGTTGAAGTTTTCTTATGTGTCGGCGAGTCATCGATGTTGTGCGTCCTTTCTCGATGATGGCATATTCTTCGGTTTTGCTCCCGTTCATACTGACAACAGCTGACATTGACAGAGCGTGTGAAGATAAAGAGGAACCGAAATATACTCACCAAAGGTGCGTAGATGAGAGGAACAGGAGAACACTCACAGCAGACGTGAAGATGAGATAAAGACCTTTACGAGAGTCGTACTTGTATAAACTTCAATTTTTTTCAAATAAACTTTTACGCCAAATTTGCAAATTTTAAAATTACCGGATTGGTTGGACGAATCCTTTCGTTCCGCAGAAGTATGACACCGACTTTCTGTAAGGATTTCGAGCGGGTAATGCTGTCAGTGTCAGAACAGAACTAAGCACATCGAGTTTTCCTCGTTAATATCACAGAGAAGGTAATTTCTTCTCTACAACATGCACTAGAAGACGTTCCCTTTCGCCTTACAAAAATATTTCAACTCAAGTCGTGTGTATGCAGCGTAAGGATTTACGACAACCAGTCGCATGGCCACAGAAATAAAATCGCTTCAGGTGAAGAATAGCAAGAAAAATGTTAAGTATACGCCACAGTGAATCAAATTTTGAAAAATTTGAATATAGCGACACAGGCCACAAAGGAGCTCTTGAGCTAGGGCTTGGTCATTACTGTGACTGGCTACTCTCGTATTAAGCGGTCTATTATACTTCTTATTGCGAATACTCTTAAGTCTTGTCAGCAACTTGAAAGAGGTTGTGTAGTGAAAAATGCAATGTGTTCAGTCTGGGAATCAAACCTGGGACCTTTGGCGTGTGAGTCGGCACACTTACTCACTACGTCACGGTGAACGCAGGACAAGGGCAACTCATATTTTACACTTAAGCCTTCCTCGGGTATTTGCTTCTTAACCTTCGTCATCGGCTTAGTAAGAGAGATCCTCGTCAACAAAAGTGGATGTTAAAGAATGAAAGGCCAAGCACACCAAGCATTGCAACAAGGAAAGTTTTAGCACCACCCAAACCAATTTAATGTCACAATGCGGAGGCAAAGTGCTCTTCAAGACTACCTTCAAGTGAAGCCACGTCAGCAGAAGATTTGATTCAATGTATCCCACAATTAATAGATTTATTAAAATGCAGTGCCCGTGCAACACTGTGTCACAAAGTTCTAAGTCCACCTTTGCGAAGAGAAAATTACCCACAATTACGCCTGAATTAACATAAATGACAACTAAGAGATTTACTTTGTAGCTGAAAATCATCGCATTCGGCATCGCCGATTAATTCGCAGACCAAATGAACTGGTTTCTGGCGTCTGGCTAGATGCAGTAACATTCCGAAATGAATTGCATTCCACACGTGAAATTTATCAATACCCACATCGATTGCTGTCATCTTCATCATCTAATCACCTGATGACATTAGCCAGCGAAGGCACACTCGAATGACTGCGTTCTGAATTCGCAGCTCATCTGTAATTCAATAACATTGATCCTGAGGACGAGGATAAAATTTTATCGCAATGATTTTGAGCCTCTTATTGCATTAATATTTCAGACGATGCTTTTGCTTTTTGGCTCCCGTTGGAGATTCCTTTGTTGGTTAGCACATTCTCAGCCAAGCGGGTACGGCTAATAATGTATTCAGCAATGAATTCGTTTTGTCGTCCGTGGATGCTTCGACTAGGGATGAATTGTGCTGCCGACGACATTTCATTAGTGGTGCTTGAGGGTGGTGATGATTTTTTTTCGAAAATGAATTTAATTTTGAATTCAAAATTGCTCGTTATTGCGTTTTCGTATTCTTAATATCCGTCAGTTATTGGTTTAAAATTATTTCTTTTTTTTTCGAGGATTAATGCAGTGTGAGAGTCTTTGGTGAATAGACTGGGTTTTGATGGGAAAAAGTAAATAAACCTTTAAGAACATTTGGACGGCGTCCTCGAGCACAAAATTTGTCATTATTCAAAAATTCAAAAATGAATTAAATGTCGATAGAATAAAGGAGGATCCAGAGCTTACCTTTTCCAGTTCATGCTCTTGTTCCCTTACAAATGGAGGAGACCCTCTGTTTAATACCAACCCCTGGCCCAGTTAAAGATTTGCGAACAGTGCGAGACTTAAACTTGAAGCTTTTTGCGTAGGATTCAAATACTCCCAAGAGATATACGAGTAAATTCAGGGATTTTTTGGAATACGAAAACATAATCGTGCTGTAGTCTCAGACGCCAAAGTTCCCATTCCCGAACTGATAACTTCTCATTTTTTCAGAGCACCGCCTCTTTGGGGTTCTGACTATACTTAAAGTGCAGTACTTCTCAATGAAGGGCTTCTCAATGCCAAGGGAATTCGGAATTGGTAAAACACCTCTCTAATCGTTATTGAACAATAGAATGCACAACAAGAGCAGTTGCTGAAGAAGATAGGACTAGATCCGTTGTGACCTGAACACGTCTGATGATTTGATATCACTGACATCTACAACATTCTTCTATCCTGTTCCAATTGTTCAAAGGCTTCTATTACCTCCTTTCGGGTTTGGAAAACTTTTTGCTGACAAAATGCTGCCAGACTTTTGAAATTTGGTGATCCTTTGGAGAAATTTTAGGATAGTTTAGGAGAGTATATAGCATGTGCTCACCTTGGCGTTGTGGGTAAGTGCCTCGACCCACACAAGGAAAGTCTAGGTTCGATTCCCGGACGGGAAACCTTGTCAGTATTTGTGTCGTGTATTTGTTGATTCCATTGGTTGAAGAAATTTTCAGCACCTCAGCCTTTTCTAGAGTGTGCGTTGGGGTGTCTGTTGCATACAATCACTGCCCAGATTTTTTACAATAGTCAAAACCTTCACGTGAAAAAACTTATCATTTTGGTCCCTTATGCTCAGCGATGCACACGTTTCTAAACTTGCGGTGTTTCTAGGCTTAGTTGTCATTTTTTTCCACTTTTTCTGAGATATATGTCGAATTATTGTGGGGGTTCGCCAATTGCGGTGTCCGGGTTGCCGAATGGCACGTTTTGTTCACAGTCTCAAATGCGTCAGTTATGACTTCTATTGCAACAGAAGTCTATTGCCTGGATTTTAACTCCAGGAGGAAACAAGTACGAATTCAAACCGCAGGTAGAATGAGAGAAAAAGCCCGAGAACAGTATTTGTTTCTAATTCTTAAGCCTACCCACTGTCCAGGAATCAGATCAACAACATATCACGTAAACGACTGCAGCTCTCACTACAATTTTTCAAACAAATAGCTTCAGAACTTTTTTGTGTGAGGGAGACAGTCAACCAACTACGAGAAAAAATAAATCACTGCGACGGACTAGGCGATCTATCAATCAACGCATGATTGTAAAACGGTCATTAATCCTTCAGAAAATTAATGCGAACATCTCACGCTCTGAACGCACACCCTCCACACTAAAGTCTGTACTCATCCCAAGTCACTCACATACAAGCCGTGCAAACTATATTTACATTGGCGGATTCCCTGCCTCACATAAAATTAAGCTTAAGCGGGCAAAAGTCTCATAAACCCATTCAGCTTTCGTAAGTAAAATAAATGATTCTTCTGACTCACGCCAGACAGAATTTTCCAACTTCTTGCGGTTGCAGACTCATTCAGACATCTCATTAGCAAATCATTTCATTATTCAAACATCCTTCCTCTCTGCCACCGCCGCCTCAGACCCAAACCTCTTCATCAAACATTTATTTTAAAAGGAGTAAGGTGAAGTCAATCACCTTGAATAATGCAAACAGGATCATCATCGTCAGAGTTTCTCGGTTGTTTCGGTTTCAGAGTGCCTGTTAGCGGGTTGGAGGACATTCCGTGCATTCCTCTCCCGCCCGTCACCGAATCGCATCCCGTGCAAAATCAATTTTCGTTGACACTGAGTGGAAATTCCATTTGATTGGGTTGCGAAAATCGAATATGATTTAAATACAATGAATTATTCAGGAACTCCCGACGACAAGCTGACTGAAGTTGAAGAGACCATCGCCTGCGAGACGAGTTCGCATTGGCAAGACTTACGGCGGCGATGCAAATGAAGTTAGCCCGTGTGTGTGCTTCTAATTCACTCACATTGCCACGATGCACGGCGGCGATGGGGGCAAAAGAATTGTCTCCGAGGGATATGTGACAAATTTTACGATTCCCCTGTGTGCTGGGTTACGCTTGGATGGCTGGGAAAACATTCTGTTTTCTCGTCGATTTGTGGAGTTGCAGGCAGGCTGTTAGGCTTTCGGAGAATTTCCAATTCACGACGACCCGCAACTGATGACGATGACGACGCCTGAGAGCGATGAATCGCTTGGGGGACGTTTGGAGTGGTGAAATCAATGCAGGTAATAGATGGGAGTGAAGTGTTTGTGTTGTGTCAATAAATACATACGACTGTGGAGCATGAGGTCACTTTGCTGTTTGTCTTTAACCTATTTTTCTCATGCAGGGTTGTTCTTGCAGGAAGAGGTGAGCTCCTCTTGGTTTTCTCGTTCAAGAGAAATCCTTTAAAATCCTTCCCAAACAATATTCAAAGTGCGACTTCAACATTCCATTGGAATCATGAAATACCAATTATGAAATTCGCACAGATGATGTGGCATCGTCAAACTGTCAGCACTCCTCTGGTTGTTCGAAAGACATCCGAATCCCTCCTCCCCTTCTTTCAACCATCATTCAATTAATTTTACCAGGATATGATGAATCAGTTCACACCTCAGCAGAGCGTGCATGCACGCAATCAACACCTGAACATCTCATAGCCAATCAACCAGCTGAAGTGAAAGAAATCGCATTAAACCAACCAAAGGGAGCAGAATTCAATGAAGACGGATACCTTATCTCTTGAACTGCTCCTCTCCCAGCCAGGCAACGTGGCAGAAATATCTCTTCAACATTTTTCTTTCGTTTTTTCAAAATTCCACGAATACCAAGCCGCACAGCATCGATTATTCTCCCGTCTCCGTTCCTGCAGGGATTTTGATGAAATCAAGTGTCAAAGGACATCTGTCGCTCGTTTGTAAACTCAATTCGAAGCGGTTCCCAATAGAGTTTTGTAATTCATTTGAGAGTTGAGGGGATTTTTGGGTAAAATCTGATTTTCATCGACGATGGGAGCGAACCCACATGTCACACAACAAAAAGAAATTGAAAAGAGAGAAAAAAAACGGAACGTCGGTCGTTAAATAGTGGATCCTGCAAACTGCCTCGGTCACAAGTCATTTGCAATTCCCTAAATGGCAATGACCACTGGTTTCAGACACGAGAAAAATATAATAAACTGTGTAAGTGTGAGCGTGAGCTGCACTCGAACGCAGAAGGTTTCGTTTTTTATTTGATGCGAGCAGTTCGAAGGGTGGTTCAACGGAAATACACGATGATAAGTGTAAATAAAACAAATAGTTTTCAGAGAACTATTTTAATATTTTTTTAAGGATATATGACGGTTATTCGTAAAACCAAGTGCTTGCCACGGTTTCGGGATATGCCTCTAGCCGATGGTACATATTTTCAATGACTCCGGGGCATCATTGAGGTTCAATGTCGTTAATGTGCCAAATTATCTCATCCTTTAGCTCTTGAATTAGTTCTTAGCCTATTCCCGTAAACTTTTTCTTTTAAATATCCCCAAAGGAAGAAGTTCAACGGTGTCAAATGACATGGTAGTGGCGGCCATTGAATTTCATGGGCAAAAGAGTCACTTTTTCGTTGACTGTGTGGCAAGTGGCTCCAAACTGTTGGAAAATTGTCCAGGTCCTTAATCTCAACTTCTGACCACAATAGGTCCATTATCATCTCGCTGTAGCGAACACCATACACCGAAACTGCCTTGCCGACCTCATTTTCGAAGAACTACGGCCCTATGACGCTGCCAGCCTATAAACCGCACCAAAGAGTCAGTCTTTGTGAACACATCGGCTTCTCAGCATTCCTTCGTGGATTTTCATTACAATTGGACAACCCTTTATATTCGAAAGATCATAAATATCGTTTGAAAAACGAATAAGCCGAGAATAAAAAAAATTGTTACTTGAAAACGAAACCTTAAAAACGAGGAGCGGAAATTTTCATTTGCTTCCACATGTGTGCTTGGTTTGAATGTGGGAATAAGCCATCTCTAGCTGGCTTTGTGTATTCATAAAACGAAAGCGAGGCAGGGGTCGTTAACGCGTTCACTGAATGGAGTGTTTGCGTGCGTTTGATGGAGATGTCGTTAGTTTGGTGGCCTGGTGATGTCCTTTTTGTTGGGATGGGATGGCAATTGTGGGCATGGATATTTGAAAAATGAATTTTTATTTCGGTTTAAATGATGGTGAGAAATCAATCAATTTGCGAGAACGTGTGGAGGACATTTACAATAAAAATCAATCTGTCAACAGCAGTCGCATCCAAAGCGGACCACTTTCCATCACAACAAGAGGATTCTTCTCCAGTCAATTGGCTGGATTCGTTTGTCACCTGGTGGAGTCTGCAGATAAAAAAACGAAGTCAGGAGTGTTAAAATATCAAACCACCATTTATCATGGAGTCCTTGAAATTTGGATAATGTCAATTAGGCCTTGAAACATTTGTATTTATCGCATAAGCAAATCACATTCTCTATCCAGGGCAGTAAACTCAACACAATTTCCCCTCGAGCAGTCCTTTCCGCACCCACAATCCCACCCCCTCCATTTGCACACGGCTTTCTTTAATTTCCTTAACATCCTTCCCAAAGCGATTCTCTCATCTAATCCATCACACACGTATCTCGCTCACCCGTGGGGAGATTTGTTTTGAATGATTTATGTCCTCTTCGGCCTCGAGTTGGTATTTGTGTTTTCATTTTCGCAAGAAGAAGACGATGACGACCATTTTTTACGCATCTCCCGCTGGCATCTTTCACTGATTTATGAACACCCGTCCGTCCCGCCCCTTCGTGGTCATGTATCACTTGCGTATTCATCACCCGCCATTGCCGTGGATATTTCACATTAAAATGTCCTTTCCATCAACGTCCCGCCACGTCGTAAAACCGAACGTTTGCTTGCACAATATTAAATTTCTGCCCCACCCGCACAGGATTTGGGGATAATTAACGTCACTAATTAGGTTCCACGGTGGCGACGGCGACGTCCAAACGCCCTCGTGGGTGGTCGTCGACTGTCGTCGGTCGCAGCACCCTTAAAGCGAAACCAAATGCCGCTGAGCTAATTTAATCAAACGATATCCTCGCCTGAGAACGATCCACTCCATTATCTCGCCATCCTGTGTGCATGCTCCGCAAGCTTATTTCGAAGGGACACACCCCCACCCTCGTCTTATGGAGGGGAAAAGTCTCTTTAGCGGAACATCTAAATCGACAGCAGAATGCAGAGCCAACGGATGCACATGAACTGTGCAATATCCTCGCCACGCCATAATCGCGTACAGCGTATGCCAGCCGAATTGTGAAGACATCGTGCAGAGGGCTGCTCCCTGCCAGGCAGTGCCGAAATTGAGAGGGGGACGTGCGAAATCAGTATTCTGGGAAAGTTTTTCGGTGCTGCATAAGATGAACCGAGAGTTGCGGAGTGCATTACGGATGAGGAATGCAAATGGAAACGTTGTCCTTTCGCTTGGGTTCACTTTAACCTAGTGCTTTGTGTTGGCCGACTCGAGGACTGCTGAGTGGCACTGCAGTTGGGAGTGTGAGAGAAGTTTCTTAACCGATGATTGGATGTCTAAGGGAATTCGGGCTTCACTGAGTGGTGAGTAATTTATGCTCGAAATTGCTTCCTGCAACAAAGTTCACGGAACTGGGCACCGGAAGATGTAGCAATTTGTGAAATGAAATATCTTGCGAAAGGAAATCCCTGCCTGTGGTTGAATTGAGCTGGATTCGGGGGTGGGAAAACTTTTCGCAGCCATTGTAAAGTTTGAATTAGTCATCTGACTTTGTCTTTTAAACGGATTTCCAAGGACTTGTGCGTTCGGTTTTGAACTTGAACTTTAAGAAGATGGCGACGGGGCCTTATTACAAGTTTGTGAACAATCCAATTGTGACAGTTATGAGTTCATCTTTGGTCTTAAGGTGCAATCGCAATGAGAGCTTGACCCTCTGTAGGGAGTGGGTGACGGAAAAATAATTCGTGTCAAAATCGAGAGCAAATTTTGTACTGCTGCATGTCAACAAATTGAACAAGAAAACCGAAATCGGAAGTGGATCCTTTGAATATTTGCGACGAAATGAATTTTCAAGAAATTTGCCAAAAAGTTGTGTATCTGGGCACTTGGTGCATTCTTCTTCGTAATGAGGACAGTGACCCATGCAGTGAATGAGTCTGGGCAAGGGAAGCCTTCCATCTCTGACAGAAGTTCGAAACAGTTCAAATTTTGACACAGTGCTCAAAGGTTGAGAAGACCCAAGGAAAACCCAGGAAATGGAAATTGGTACCCACCAGCAATTCGTCAATTTCAAACCAGGCATCGTGTGTACAGACGAGTTCTACAGTCACGTGTCTGGTTATAGCATTCCTCTCAAAATTCCTCGGATTGTTTAGAATGACAACGAGGAGCTGCACTTTCAAGGTCGGTAATGAACTCACTCACAGTAACCCTAAATGTCAAAGTTTCAAATAAGGCGAATGGCTGTCTTGACTCCCCCAACATTTTTCTTGAGAAGATCGGGCGTGGCTCACAAGTCCACACCAGAGGACCAATTTTGCGAAAGTCTATTTGGTGATGCCCTACACGGATGACATTACCGTCACCTAAATAAACATAACGAGACATAAAAGAGGCGTAGGCTGTGGTTGAAATGAAGGCGGCTAAAGGGCCGTCTGGCAGAAAAAAAAAGTGAACGCTGTCTTCAAGTGCTCGAACCATCAAGGCCTTGGGCAGAGCGGCACAATGAGTAGCACAAGCAGACGTTAAATAACTTCCTCAACCTTAGCTCGTCTAATAAACATTGACGGCAGCATCAGTAACGACATCAAGTTTTGAAGCCCTTCTGCCAATCAACCAGAGGCATGTTGGTTGAGGCCCAGAAATATCGACTGGAAGAAGACAGTCAATATTTCTTTGACTTTCTCCGGCATTTGAAGAACAGAGCTAGTCTTGTCCAACACCAGACCGTGTTCAGCTCCAGGGTCCTACACGCTCCTGAACGGAATTAAAAGCAGGGAAGGAGGAGTCTTGAGTCTTTTTTAGAGAAAATTTCTGAGTACGATTTTCGGCCCTGTTTGCGTTGATGACAAATGGCGAAGGACGCACTCTATAGGCTCTCCGACGGCATGGGCTTAGGTTAACGTGTATAGAATGCTGTGGATGGCTACAGCATGTAGAGCGTGTGGATAAAACAGATCAGGGACTGAAAAGAGATCGTTCTCTCCTCTCTTCAAACTAGATGTGCGAAATTTGAGGCTGCTTCCTGAAAAGTTCGTGTTAGCTGGCATTAGTTGAGACCTAGGGCCACACTGGAGTGAGGCACCATCCTGTAAAGCAGAAAAAGGAGAAGAAAAAGAAAAAGATGATGAAGAAAAAGAAGAAGTGGAGGAATTAGAAGTTTCTGAAAAGAGTTTCTGCTCAAAGATGCCTCAGTCAGTGGATTTATTGTTTCGAGCATTATTTTCTTTTCCATGCTAGATTTAAAACTTAAAAAAATAGTTTTCCTTTTTATCCATCTACGATGTGGTACAATTTATTGAACTATTGGGACGTCATCACTTCAGCATCAACCAACGTCAACCCACATATTCTCATCTCAATCTCCGATATAGCTCTCCATCAATTTTGCCATGTAAACATACGTACGCACATCGTCCAGCAACAAATTTCAGTCCACCAATCTTTAACCTTCATCCCATTTGTCCATAGAGATCTCCGTTCAAGGACCACGGTCCATTCAAAACAGCCACTGAATAACTTCCACCTCGTTTCATCCATAACCTCCCACAGGCCACAGACGAGACTCTGCATCTGTTATGACGAGCACTTATCTTGCAAGGAACCCCCTCCGTCGTCCATCCAAATCGTGGACAATCCGAGAAACAGAAGTCCTTTGTCCCGATTGTCCTTCCCATCCATTATTTCTGAATAATTGCATTGCATCTATCAATGTTGGTTACTGAAGCAGCAATGGCATCCTTGCTCTTGCTGTCTGCGATGGGCGTTCGCAAGAGAAGCGGGCGAGAGAGAGACAGAGAGAGAGAAAGAGAGGTGTAGAATGCGAATTCCTCATTAACTTCTTTTTTTTTTGGTCTTTTCCAGACGCAGTGGGAAAAAAGAAAACAACTCTAGAGCCACCACTCATCAGGAGCACTGGCATTCGAAGCCTCAGCACTGGTGCTGTTGTGGTAATTAATCTTCACGTCCGATGGATAGTAAATGGAATGTCCTTCTCATTCCCATTATCTGTATTTCTTTGTGTTCACGATTCACGAGGATGTCTTCATTTATTCTGCGGATATTTCCGATAACAACTATTGCATACACAGGGCGTCTGTCCCCCGGGGGATATCTGTCAGATCGACGCAGAGAGGTCCTAGGCGGGACAGGCAATGAGAGAGGAGGGCAGCAGAATGGATGGCAAAATAGAATATTACCAAGTTTACGATGCACAATAACTTCTCGTCGAAGCAGTAAAACGAAAACAATGAAAACTCGTGAATCGTAAAATCCATAGAATTATTGGTGAACTGGTGGGCGAGGGGGTGACCGAAGGGGCTTCTCCCTGATTGGGGGTCGAGTTTGAAATTACGAATGGCGTACATATGCTGCTTCGACTGGAGGCGATTGCAATCAGCTAACAGAAGTTCAGAGGTGAAAAAGCTTTAGTTGCTTAATTTTCGAAATACATGCGAACGCATTTGGCATTTGCAATGATGACAGAGGAGAGGTCTCCATATGCTGTAGGAGGATGGAGCAACAGTTTGAATTCCAAATTTTGAAGCAAATGACATGAAGGATGAATGTTTTCTGGGACTGGAGCAGCTGGCTTAAGACAATTTTTTTCAATACGGAGACTTGAGGACTTTTCGTGACCTGGACTCTGATAGATCTTGTGAGAAGCCATCCATTGCAAAGAAAGAGGAAAACAGAAGTCCTTTCATTGGATAGACAACACTCCGCTGCATTCAGTGTGATTCTTGTGGATGATGAGACATCTTCGTCCTTTTCTTCTGCTTGTGGCGCTACAGCCGGGGTGGGCCTGGGTTTCATCCAACAGGCCCCTCCAGTTGGCACGTTCTTTAGACAGTTGCCTCCAATTTTGAACGCCAAGTTGGTTGTGGTCCTCCTTCACTTGTGTGCGCTATCGGTTCAGTGGGGCCCTCTATTTCGTTGTCCCATTGATTCGGAGTTGAGGACTCTTAGGGCTGGATCTGTGTGGTCCATGAGATGCGCATGGCCTAGCCGTCCTAAGCCTTGAATCAGTAGACACTTCACGAGGCGCATGCTACCGTGCAGCCTTTAGAGTTCGTCGCTGAATCTGCTCCTCCAGATGCCACCATCAGCACACCTTTTCATCACAGAAGGATGTGACATCCTAAAGGGCTGTTCACATAAAGTCAAAATTGAGAAAATGACAAGCTGCACAGGTCAGGCTTTGCTTGAGTTTGACATTAAGAAGGATCACAAATTTCTATTGCCACAAGGCGCAATACCTGAAGTTCCTCAAAACCTCCAGTTATACAGCTTAAGCCCTTTTAAGACTGGTCTTCGTTTAAGGGTGGAACTCTGACTCAATTTAACTCAACTGTCAAACGTCATTCAGCTCAGAATGACTCAGAATGAGAACGTAAACATGGATGCAATTGTCAAATGTGAACCAATCTGTCAAACTTGGAGTTTGTACTTAAACTCCAACTAAACTCTCAAACTTGAAGCCAGGGCTCAAACTTAAGCGCAACTGCCAAACTCGAGAATGGAAAACTTGGCACATGCAGCGTCTGATTAATCTCTCTCGAAAAAGGTACGGTCTTCGGAATAAAAACTGATTCATCTTGCGAAGAATGAATTTACAACTTCACACCAGAACACACACGAGTGGCTGCTTAAAGGTCCTCTATCTCGTTATTTGAGCGAAGTCGAAAAACCTCCTGAAACCAGATTAAACCAGAAGAAAAGACACCCGATATCTCACTGTCTCACAGGACACTCGCACATAACCTCAAACCGCAGCACATACATGCAGTGTGGCACAATCAAAGTGCCCTCATGCGGGCTGTGTGAGATCTCTGTACCAGATTCCACAAGAGAATTTCAAAAACGGCACCACAGAGTGAGTTCTGGACACGAAGCGAAACTCCACCGAATCGGGTACAAATTGCGCAACAAAATGCACCCAGGAGTGCGTTGCATGTATCCCCGTCCCACAGAAAATTTTGATAAATGACCTCCTCGTCCTTCGAATAAATTCTCTCCCAATCGATGAGCTTTTGCACACACCAAATTGAAAAACGAACACGTACCAACTTAATTTCCTCGCTTCCGGACACCAGAATCATGGTTCAGAGGATTGCTTCCTGCGTTGTCCGCTCAATGAGACACAGAGGTTGCACGTGAGAGTCCCTTTCTCAATATCGAATTTTAAACCTGTGCTAAAACCGGGTTCTGATTATGTACACTCGTGTGTTCACCTGTCAAGTCTGTCAGGATGGGTCATCGTTGAGGAGGGTTTATTGGAAAGTACACCCAACTCCGCAAGCCTTCCGCAACTACCTCATTTATTTCGATCCAATTTACATGCAAGGATCACGTTTGAATCACTTGGAGGAGGGACACACGTGTGGTGGCGGCGAAAGTGTCCTTGGAAATAAATAATCAAAAGTTTGTTGTTGCGCCACGTACACCTGCAGAAAGTTTGTAACTTCAAAAAAATAAAATGCGGGTTAATTGATTTATGACAAGGATGCCAAACAATGGGGCGAAACTTGACTTGCGAGTCCCTTTATAATGTATCTGTGTCGCAGAAAAGAGTCGATTACCAACCTCTTTTTGGAACGAAAAAAGGATCTCGTTGTCACATCAATCTCAATTGAGTAATACTTTGCCTTGAATTCGGTGTCCTTTTTTTAATTATTTACCCAGCCGGGGATAAGTTTGTCGGCGATGAATGAAAGGACCCTCAAAGGATTCATTGAAAGTTAACAAAGTTGAACCAATCTCATTGCCTTGGTTTCCAAGAATGTAAATCCTTCAATTTGGGGTGAAGGATGCGCTCCCACAGAGGCGATACATCATCATCCACTTAGGCGTTGAGAAGACGTTGTGTTGGGATTTGACATAATTTTCGGTGTACACGTAAGGAGTTGTAATCAATTCGATGTCGATTGCTGATGGCTTGAGAGATGCACATGAGAAATCGATTTGATTACATCGAATGTCTGAGAGGAGCTGTCAGGATGTGCAAGTGCAACCGGAATATGATTTGAGTTCAATTTGGTTTGCTGCCAATCAAAAGATCATTTTCACTTCGGTGAGAGATAATTTCAAAGTGCGAGACATCTGATGGATGAGGGGATACACTGGGTTATACAGGTCAACCTTCTGTTTATGGAGGCAACAGTTTTCTGAGTCCCAGAACTAAGTGCCGTCGAAGAACAGAAGTTTGCGTACGTTTAGTTTTTCAAGTGGGCCTGTGCTCGTCGTTTTTACAATGACTGATTCTTGTGAACAGGGAGCGGCTCCAAAGTTTTGCCTTTTCCCTCCGAAAACTGACACAGAAAGCACTGGAGTCCACAAGGAACCAAGACTTAGCTTCTTCAGAAACTACTCGTGCTGTGCTGCTGTAGACCTGACGAGCTGAGACGACCAAGGGCTTAATGCCGACTCCGTATGTTGAAATTAGCAAAATTGCTCCGATCGTCTGATCGTCTGCTCCGGTCGTCCGATAGTCCGCTTCGATCTTCACTCTGGTCGCTATTTGATGCTATAAGGTCGATGGCAGACTATTGAAGAAATTGCCTTAAAGTTTGCAACAGAAGAAGCGTGACTTGTAGCAATCGAACGAATGATTTTTTCACCTCGATAGCGCACCCTGATCATACAGCCATGTCCATGACCTAACTGTTGACGAAAATTGCCCTGATTGACGGCGGTACAATAAGTACTTGCCTGTAAGTTGATGCGCTTGACCCAGGAGTGCTCCAACATCCTTAAGCCTTCTGAAAAATTTGTTTTCTGGAGTTCTGCAAAGCAGACCTCAATGTCAGCAATAATTCACTCCCTCATTCGGCTCAACTTTCTGTCCGGAAAGTGATTTTTTCAAGTTTAGAGGCAAAAGGAAATGACATGGAGTCAAGTATGAAGACATCGGCAGATGAGGCTGCAGTTCGTAGCCAACTTGATCGTGTTGACGACAGAGGTATGACTCAATGCACTGTTATGCTACTCCTGAAAGTGCTCTTATTTACCGGCAATTCCTCGGATCGGTGCAATAATTCGGCACAGTAGAGCCATGTGAGTACATTCTCCTGCTGTTTGTTGAAATTGACCAAATCAATTATTATTATGCGAGGAAACTGTATTCCCCTGCTCTAGGTAGATGGCGAAGATCATACCTTGAGCATCCTAGAAAGAGCTAGTCATCGTCTGCCTGGTCTTCATCTGCTTCGGAACACGGTTTCTTAATCTCTGGTGTACACGAGTGGATCTGCCTTTTGTCGTGGATCACGAAACGACCCAGAAAGTCCCTCGAAATGAGTTTAAACAGCCTCAAGAACAAGTGATCTCATGGTTGTACTTCTTGTCCGGAATGAGCAAACGCGACACTCATCGCGTAAACAGCTTTCTCATGCCAAATATTTCATGCAGAATATAACTCAAGCTGTCGGTTGATATGACTGCTATCTCGGCTTCCTCACGCACCCTCAATCAGCGGTTTCCTTATAAGACACCTTGGTTTTTTGTCCATGCGATCTAGGGTCATGCTGAAACTCGTTAAAAAAATTGTTGATGGTCACCATCGAAGGAGAAGGATCACTGTACACAGCATTCAACCGTTTTATGTCCCCATCCTCCTAACTCACGCGACCTTGTCTCCTGTTTGTGACTATTTGCCAAAAGGGAAGGAGACAAGAAAGGAAGGCGGTGTCTCGACATTTCTGATGTCAGGACAACAAACCGATACAGACACACGGACGCGAATGTTTGAGGAATAGAATAAAAGGTTGGACAAGTCCCTGCAAAATTAACTTTGGGTTTGGAGACTTGAGAACCTTTTATGACCTGGACATTGGAAGATCTTATGAGAGGCAGTCAAGGAAAGAGAGAAGACAGAAGTCCTTTCATATTGAAAAATAACACTCCGCTGTATTGAGCGTGATCAGTAGAGTTTTGTGGGTTTTTTTGTGGACGATGTGACATCTTCTTCATTTTCTTCTACTTGTGGCGCTACACCCCGGAGTGGACTTGGGTTTCAACCAACAGGCCCCTCCAGTTGGCAAGTTCTTTAACCAGTTGCCTCCTATTTCACACGCCAAGTTGGTTGAGATCTTTCTCCACTTGTGTGCGCTATCGGTTCGCTATTCACTCAAAAAATGTCATACATTCTGAAATCTATACAACACCTCCCCCTGGTCCATACATCTAACGGTCTTCAGAAAATGTGCCTCTGGAAGCTGAAATCAGAGACCAATAGAAAGTGTTAAATTCAGAAATTCTGCGCATTCTCCTTTATTCCCGAGCCATATTTCACACATACATTGAAATGTGATGTCTACCGATCATCTGATTACTTCCAGACACGAATTTTTGTCTGTCTCTAAAATAGGTAAGGATTTGCACATTCAAAAATTGACTTTAGAAAGTCGTTAAGATCCAGTGAAACAAAGGTCCCCTTGCACTTGTCACAGAAACTCAAATTAAATCCCCCTCCCCTTGCCTCCCCCACACTCCTCACGTCTCTGAACTCAGTAGAAAAAAAAAAGTCACCCAAGTCCATATTCAATTTCGATCGATTAGTATGAGCTCTCGTTCCCAAAAACCAAAAAAATAGAAAAGTTTTGCACCCTTGCTCAGTGGCAGAGTGAAATTGAAAATTTTCCATTTGACATTGGCAATGAAGTTTCAAGTGCCCCCCATCACAATTTCACCCCCCCCCCCCCATCCATCTGTTCGTATTTACTTATTCCCATGCCGTAGCCGGGAAAAGTGTGCAGCGTCCGCGGCGCCATCGAAAGAAGTAAAAACATTTCGACGAGGCCATACTGTTGAGCCTTAAGCTATCGAATCGCTGAGGAGCAATAAAAATTTCAATTTCAACTACTTGAACACTTGAGCACTCGCACACTGGCACACTGGCAAACTGGCTCGTCTCAAAGTTCGCCCCATCCTTTGCCATGGCGATGGCGATGCTGTGAATGATGGTTTTCGGCGCGTTATATGCCTCTGTGTGTGTGTGTGTGTGTGCGAATTAAATTGGATTCATTTAGAGGTTATACGCGTATTTAAGAACATTTTCAAGGATGGAGAAGGTTTTTGAGGATTGGGTTCACTGCTACTCGCCGCCATTAGCTGGATATTTAATTGCTTTTCTCATCGCAAACTGCTGGAGAAGTGTTTAACGATTGTTGCCCCTCCCCCCACCATCCCACCATCATCTTGATGGGCTATGAATGTCGAAAATTTTCGGGAGTGAAAATCCGCATGCTGCTTGACCTTTTATGTTTATCTTTAAGATTTCTCGCAGGCTTGGCATTTAGTTTTGGAAATTTAAACGAGTTTCTTTCCGCTGAAAATGACTTTGGTACGGTTTATTGATATTCGTGTCGCGGTTTGATAGCTTCAAGGTTTGTTAAGCAATTCCATCTGATCAGAGTGAAGAGATGAAATTTAATTACTAGAGGGGGGAGGGGTCATCATGTTGATCCTTGGAGTTGCTGTTTATGGGATTTACGGTAACTAATGATCATTGACTGGTTTGAATGACTGTGAGGTGGTATGAACTCACTTTACGAACACATCCCTGTGCAAGCACTTAATTTTGATGAGTTTCTACTAGGGATGAATGAAGAAGTCCTTGTTCATCCTTGGTTTCTACTTGTCTCAGAGATTGAAGTGTTGGAAGGATGCGTTCATCATACATTTTAATTTGTTGCCCACTTAGCAGTTCATCCATAAATCTCTTCACACATTTTCATAGATCGTTGACTTCTGTCCACAAATCAAAACCCATCCTCCTTCGTGCTCTATTCAGGTGTCATTTCAAAAGTCTTTTGCCCTCTCTGCTCCTCCTTGACTGGGCATAGTCACCACATAATCATTCCTCTTCAAAATTGCCACACCACACGCACATACAACAACGAGGTAAGGAGGCAGAATAATAAATCCTGCAGAATCCTTGCCCCGATTGAGTAAATATTTGAATTTATTCTCAATTACCTTCCCCACAGCGCTGACCGACACAATCCGACAACACAAGCCGGACACAGAGCAAACAATGCTTCAGCTCAGTTGCAACAAAAGACGTCCATCGTAAATTGACTGGCAATAGAATTTAAAGAAGTAAAGAAAGCAGCTAAGGGCGGAAATAAATTCCATGCGCGGATATTCGCCGGGAATAAAAACTCATTTTGCAACAGGAAAACATTCATTCTGATGAATAAGTTAAGTGTTATGAGCCATTGTTGTTCGTTGGTGTGCCCGACGACATCGTCGTCGTCATCTTCGTTCAGCCTTGCAAGAGTTTGAACGGAGGCTGAACGCAGGGGGCTGGGATGACGAGGATGCCTGGTGGAAAGTTTTGTTTATTGAAATTCTCCGTAATGGTATTTAATGGGCGAGGCACGGCAACGGAGATGTTGCAATTTAAATCGAGGCTGAACTGTATTTGAATGGGAATTTCTTCGTTACTAAGATTCTTGTTTCGAATTGGATGTTTTGCGAAGACATGGATTCTGTAATTATTGAAGACGACTCAACTGGAGTTGGAGTAAGTCGGGATTTTGTACATGTTGTGCTTTTTATTGTGATTCTTGTATAAAATACGTTTTTAAGCTAAGGTCGGTAATTTTTTTAACAAATTGAATTTACCTTCTTAAGCGTCCTAGAGCCTCAATAACGCAAACGAGATTTTGTACACGGATTCCGGCAACATTCCTTAATTCTCCTCGATTCCGGCTCAATTGGCGTGATTTCTTCTCCGCTGTGCATCGTCGTGAATTCTTAGAAGGAACGTGCATTCCGCTATCGTCCGTAAACAGACTCTTCATACTTTGCTCTGGAGCGGTCACGTCTCTGGAGAGTGTTCCACTTTCGTCGAAGTGTAATTGTGAATGTCGTGTTAAAGCTCATTCTCTAGTCAAATTCTTCGTTTGTGATACTACTCGGCCAAAAAATCAATAAGATGCACACTCGGCAATTATTAACTAACGTTTGAGATGATTTTCTTGTGACAACAACGGTCACTCTAAAGATATAGGCTCTGGCCCACAAGGGACCAGGGCCTAGCTTCTAGAATTACTACCCGTGTTGTGCGTGCTACTGTTCTCTCACGAGAAGAAGGGACCTACAGTTTTTTGACAACTCCGAACGGCGAGATTTGAGATGCTTTTCCAAGACAATTGACACTCTCTGAGTATTGTTAGCAACTCAGAAGAGGTTGTGCCGTGAAAAAATGCGTCCGGGAATCGTATCTAGACTTTCTGCGTGGCAGCCGACGCACTTACCACAAGGCCACTGGATCTCCTTAAATTAAAGTCGGCTTAGAAAAGCTTTAATTCCGGCAATAGCAGATACAAAATAGTTACTGAATTGGCATGGACTGGTTCGTGAATAGGCGTGTGGACTGGCACAGATTTGGTTGACAGTATCATTTATCCTCCCACTAGCTCAGTCAAAACATTCATTGAAGAGATCTCTGTGTCATAAGCAAGTGAACACCAGCAGCGTCACTCTTACTGCGTCAGGACTTCTCTCGACATATTTTCCTCATCGTTTAAAACTGGGTAAGCTTCATCATCACCATTAAACAACGACTTTCACGCAAGACACTACCGCGAGCGTCACTTATCGACGGTTTTTCCACCACTAGCTCTCAATCGCTCAGAATTTGACTCTCAGCTGGTCAGCTGCACCCTTAACTTGTCACTCTACAGCTCCGTCGCTGTACAGCTTTGTTGCTTACCCGTCATTGCATTGCCATAACCTTACTCATATTTTAAGACGAAATCCCTACAATCACAGTCACATTTCCTATCCAACTTAGTTTTCGCTCTTAACATTAAATTTTCCATCATAACACGTAATTAGATAACCATTTCGTCGCTTCATCAATCATTAAACTGATTTTCATTGTTCTCGTTGGTTGAGAGGCAGTCAGCATCGCGGCGAACCGGAGCAGCGGTGGTGCATGTGAGTAAAAAAAAACAAAAGAAACACTTGATTGATTGAGTTTCCCGACTGCTACTCGTATATGATGAGAAGAAAGGAGTTGTTAAGTTCGGAAGGACTGCTGGCGGGTGGATTAACTAGACTGCGACATATTGTATATCTTAATGAATTGCAGACAGGCGAATAAGTAATTAATGTGATACTCAAAGCGAAGACGGTTGAAAATCGATTCTACCAGAAGACAGATGTCTGAGGTCGGGGTTTGAGTGTCGAGTAATGGTTGTAAGAAAATCGATACCAAAGACGTTCTTTATCGCTTTATTTTGTTTTCAGATATTGGTGGCTTGGTTGTACCGAATGGTTTTGGCAGTAGGGCTTTAACAGACTCTGACAGACATTTTACCGACTGAAAGATAAGTTCTGTCAACTCGCGATTCGGAATGAAACTTACGACCCGCAAGAGATGCGTCGTTCTAACAGCTGATTCAAGCAATGTCAACGCAAGAGCTAACTCCGTCTGGAAACGTCTACCTGACAGCGTCTGGCATATGACTCACTTAAAATGCCAGACGTAACAAATTCAGCAGATTTTCTTACTCTACCTTCGCTTACAATAACAAATTTTTTGTAGTCTCATAGCAACAATTATAAGAATGAACGTTGCTCAAACATACCTTTTTGACGTCAAGACTCAGACTTTTGTAGGACAAATAGTCTAGTTTTTGAATACGCACGCAGGCCAACAAACGATCACAATCGTATAAACATTTCCTCAGTCCCACGATCATGTGAGAACAAAGAAAAAACCATGCATTCGCTGAACGAACTCACTCAACCCTACCGAACGCAACCGCAAACTGACACTTGTCAGCTGTCGATGTGTTACTCAGTTCGGAAGTGTTTTTTCACCAAATCAAAAAAAAAACTTCTCTTCAGGAAGATAAATCGAGATAAACTGTGATAACAATAAATCAATTGTCGATAGTTCAAAGAAATTATTCAATCGCTATCACGGGCAATCACCTTAGCCCGAAAATCGACATTTCAAAGCAAAAAAATCACCCCGCAGTGTGACAAAAGGAAAATCACAAGAGGAAGAAAAATTCGAAAACACGAAGAATTTATTTCAAAACAAGTGTCACGTAATTAGTGTGATTGATTATCAACAAAAAATTTGCGGCTGCCGAAAGAGACTCTTCACAAGGCAGATTCGCAGAGTGTCCTTCTCATCATTTACTGCGCAATACCCGAAAACGATCTCTGAAATTATCACATTCCAAGGGGTTTTCGCACACACGATCGATGCTAGTGCATAGCTCTTCTTTCTTGAGGAAGGTAAGATCGCAGACATTGTGTGACCGTGTTTCATTGTTAATCGATTGAAGAATTTTCATGGGAAAGCTCTTGATTGTTTTTTTGCATTTTTTGCTCTGTCGCCCACAGCTTTGCCACGGTCTGAATCACTTGTGACAGCGAACAGGTATTTCACAATAGGGAAGAGACAAAATCAAACGCAATCCTGCCACCCCAACGGGCCTTCAGAATTTCCATCGAACTTCAACATTCCACTCCTCAATTAGTCTCTTTGAGAATGTATCTTCCACAAAATGACATATCTGAGGTTGTGCTGCGGCAACGCAACAAGAAAGATGAGCTCTCTGCAGCGCTGTCCAAGAACAAAGCGAAAGTCGCTCAAATGCTTAAAGACCTCAGGATCCTCACGCAACCCTTCAATTCTGACTTCGTCTCCGAAATGAAGGACTTGGACGATGAAATTCAAAAGCTTCGACGCATTTGCTACGACATGGCGAACAGATTAAACGAAATCGACAACGGCAACCGGCCAAATGCCATCGCAATTGAACAAAGACAGCCAGTTCGGCCGGCACCTCCACCACCTCCTCAGGCACCGCCTCGTGCCAGGCCGTATAATCTATTTGCGAATTTGCCAAATCCATCGGCAAGATCTCCGATCAGTCCTCAAAGTCCTGCAAGTCAACACAGCCAATCCACTTCGCCAGTGTGTCAGGCACCGTCCCCGGAACAATCGCCACTCCAGCCGAAGATAATCGATGAAAACGATAGCACCGATCCCAGTTGCGGTGAACAACCTTGGGAATGCAGTATGTGCACGTTTCAAAATCATCCGTTGCTGAAGAAATGTGAGTGCTGTGACAATGTGCGAATCTTGCCCGGTACCGTGAGGATTGTCCCCTCAAATCCACCTATTCGTCCACTACTCGGACTCTGCACTCGATCTGAACCTCCGACTCCCGCTACACCTGCATCAGGACCAACTTCTGCTCGCCTATTCACGTCGTTGTCCAGTGATAATAATAATCGTCCCACTGTACCTAATACAAGCAACAGCGAAGGTAACCTCATAATGTTTACTAATGATGTTATAATATGAAAAATTGTACCCTTTGTAAGGATATTGTTACAGAGAAATATATTTACACATGTATACGCATATGTTTGGACAATCCCCATATCACTGTGTTGTCATTTTGGTTTTTCATTTCTCTTGTGTTCATTTCGCAATCTGTCAGTGAAACCACTGCACCCTGTCTGAGAGTCGATAAGGTAGTCCACGGACAGCGCATGTCAACAACAGAATGTTTGACAGATTTAAATAACATTGTCGGCGTTTGTTTTGGTGAATTATTTTTATCGGCGTTTATTTGAAAATCTGTTTTAGGTTGCACAAAGCATAAGTAAACATTTAAGTTGAAATGGATGACGAAGCTGAAACGTATAAGCTTTGGCGGATTCGCAAGACCATCATGCAGCTCAGCCACGACCGTGGCTACTTGGTCACACAAGATGAATTGGATCAGACGCTGGAGCAGTTTAAGGAAATGTTCGGCGACAAACCGAGTGAAAAGCGACCAGCACGAAGTGATTTAGTTGTTTTAGTTGCTCACAATGACGATCCGACAGACCAAATGTTCGTATTCTTCCCCGAGGAACCGAAAATCGGCATCAAAACAATCAAGACCTACTGCACCCGCATGCAGGAGGAGAACATTCATCGAGCGATTGTCGTGGTGCAGGGTGGAATGACTCCATCTGCTAAGCAGTCTCTGGTGGACATGGCACCGAAATACATTTTGGAGCAATTCTTGGAGTCGGAACTGCTGATCAACATTACGGAACATGAATTGGTTCCGGAGCATGTCGTTATGACGCCCGAGGAGAAATTGGAGTTGTTGCAGCGTTACAAGCTGAAAGAGAACATGCTGATGAGAATTCAGGCTGGAGATCCTGTAGCTCGATACTTTGGACTGAAACGCGGACAAGTTGTAAAGATTATTCGATCGTCGGAGACTGCTGGACGTTATATTTCTTATCGATTGGTGTGTTAGAAGAGAGATTTGAAATAAAAACGATCAAAAAAATTTTGTGTGCTTCATGATGATGCTTGGGGTGCAGGTCTTTCAGTTTCAGTTTAAAGTGTAAAGGCGAGACATCAAGTAATTACAAGAGACTCCGACTAAGGAAACGGATGTGTTTGGAGAGTGCACCTTATTAAACTGCCCATCTCCGCTTATTGAATATTCCCCCAAGGGTAAGGCGACCCAAAATGAATGAAGACATTAATTTGCATTTTGCCCTCTTCGCGACAATGTCCAAGTAACGTAAACAGATTAAGTGCATAATGGACCGACATCATTGCACTTAATTTTCAGTGCAAGCCCTGAGCAAAAAAAAAACCTGTCCCTCCTTCTACACCAATCCAACTCTCAGGTTGCTGGCGGTGATAAGGGCATTTGCCTTGTTCTTACCTCAACTACAAGTTGTGGAAGGACGAAGAGAAAGAGAGAGAGAGATGAATTCGCCGGATTCAGCTCACAACACAAATTTCGCCCCATAAAAGCTTTCACTGCCAGGAGATGTGTTCTTGTGTTCTCTCTCCAAGCGGGGCATCCTATTCGGCACTGCTCTCCGTCATGGATCATCCATCAATATTCCCCGGGAACGTGTCGATGGGAGGTAGAGATAAATATTTTCATACGAACCCGAGGGATTAATTCCTGTCATGGATGAGGAATCGAAGCCCGCCAACCTCAAGTACCACGATTGAGGCTTAAAAATTTATTGACCACGATGAGGATGATGTCCGTGTTATCGTGGTGCAACAGGCAACAGAGTTAACGAGTATCATTGGCATTCCCCTTTCCCCATTCACAATGACGATGGAATTCGCATCGCAACTGGTGGGCGGGGATGCAAGTGAAAACCTGTTGAGAGATCTCTGAAGGTTATGTGAATGTTTTACTTGCTCTTTCGCATTAAAATTCAACATATGCCACCAGAAGATAACAGACATAAAGAGGGCATTATGTCTGTTCCTTATAATGAAATACGCATCGTAAGACGAGCATAATCGATGCACGGACATCATCCGTGGCTGTGTAGCGTTTTATGTCCTACTCTTCGTTTCAGTTAAGGATTTAGTATGCTTTGGTATCACCATAAAATTCCATTAATATCCTTGGCTTTGCTGCACGGTGTCAGTCGACAGATAATCTTAGTTGGAATTGCATCGAGGGAGAGTATGTGTATGGTGTACTTACACACAGATGCTTAGTGCTGTGATAGTTAATGTCTCTTCTGTCTGGTGAAGGAAGGTGCGTCCTTTCGAGTGGAACGGAGCCAATTCCTCAGAATATCGTTCACTTGTAAATTCAAATTTATCGTGTTGGCAGAGTGAGGAAGGATATTTAAAATCGAACGAGATGTTTAAGGATACTAAATGCTGGTTTTTATTAAATGCCAAAGTTAATGTCACTGTGGTCGTTGCCGAGATCTACAGCTGCTGTTCGACTTGACCTTTGATTGATGTACAGATTGCGGAAAGAATGAAGGAAAGTGGGTGAGCGTGTGAGAGGCGGTGTAGATGTCAACATGAGGGCTTAAGGTCAGCGACACAAGCGTGATGGAGGCGTGTGTTGTTTTCGGGAGTATCATGTGATCAGATTTTGATGTGAAGGAATGGTGAACTTTCAATTTTCCAAATGGATATTCAAACGAAAGCAAAAAACCCTTCCCCCAGAATGTTCCATTCACAACTTTCCGTCCCCCATCGTGCGCTTTTAATTTCACCCAGCATCGGATTTATGGTTCACCCGGCTTGCAATTACCTTCACCGATAGGCCTGCTGAATGAAGTTATTAATTTATGCGAGAGCAGAGACAAGCGGAATAATTAATTCTCATTTCGACTGTTAATTGAGTTCATTTCGTGTCCGGTTGTTGTTTTTTTTTCGCGGTGTGTTGAGTCAACTGCATAAATCATGAAACTGTTAAGTGATGCTACCACCCTATCGATCGGCAAAGGGGGTGGGATTTAAAATACACTCCGCGAAAGTGGACTTAGGTGTCTCAATGTTATTGCGCGTTGACGGAATCCAGTTCCGGTTGGCCGTCGTTGCTTCATGGAGTATCACCTGCAACTTCCTTCGCAATTAATTTGTAACCGTCAACGTTCGCATTTTGATTTCACTTCATCGGTTCGGCTGGTGCGTGGAGATAAGAGAATTATGAGAAAAAGCGCGTGTGGGTGTGACGGTTTGGTGAAGGATGGCGTAAACATTTACTGGGTGGTTGGCCGAGGACACTCAGAGGAGGAGATGAAACAGCTTCAGTAGGAAGCGGAAATACAGCTTTAAGAGCGAACGAAACATTCTGTTGAGTGTAAAAATGCCATTATCTTCTGCATTGTTTTCCTCCATTAACACTTAACCATTTCAAAAGCCATCTTCATTTCACAACTTCCTCTCGCCCCCTAGCCACCACCGCGGCGTATAAGTCAAAGTGGAAATTTGAATTTCCACTCACTTCCATCGCCACGCCATTAAACACGCCGAAAGAATGTACTCCGCGCCTCTTAAATTAACGAGAAGAAAACATTCAAAAATGAAGTTTTCACTTGCTGAGCACCCAAACGCATTCTCCGTACCGTTCGCCTGCCGCGCCACCACCCATTTTCTTGCTGATATTGGATTGCTGTGGGGGAAGAGTACGGCATGCAAACGTGCCTTCATTACGTTGTCCAAATAAAATGATATTTCCTTTAAAATACCCTTCTGGCATCTATTTACTCAGCCAGCAAAGCAGCATGACATTCAATGTGTCTCTGGATGTTTTGCTTTTCCTTCAGCAAAACAAAAATATTTTTTCACTTTGTCTTTTGGGAGCTGTTTTGTTTTCCCTTTTGTCTGTGTACAAGCATGTGGGCTCCAAAGGACACTCTCGATTACTCTCGGCTTTTGTTTAGCGGCTTCGTCATCCTCGGTGGCGGGGGCTTGTGTTTGTTCATCAAAAGGACTGTTTATCAGCAGCGTCTCGATTTGTTTATCAATGCTGAATGTGTATGGAAATTGTATTGATTTTCATTTCGTCCTTGAGGTCAATTGGTCTTAGTTTATCGGCTGTGCGAATAAAGGCGGGACAGTTTGTCCGTGTTATTGATGCTCCAGTGGGCCGTGAAAGAAACGAATTACAATGAGATGCGATGCGGAGTCGTGTTATTTTTCTTCAGATTTCTTTGCTCATTCAGGGGAACACAACGATGATGGGGAGGTGCTCCAACTTCGACTTCTTGATTTGATTAACATACATATGTACAAATGTGAAGGGAAAAGTCGAGTTTGACTTGGGTGTGTGTGTGTGATTGAGGCGGGGAAGGAGATTTGACGGAGAATGTCGATTTTTTGGATGATATGAAGCCAATGAGTGGTTTCTGGAGGCAGACTGCAGAGTTGGGTCTTTCATTGAGACATTGATTAAATGTCTTGGAAGGAACAGCCTGTGCTTCTGGAGTTCTGATGAAAATTATGTCTCTGAATGGCTGGCAAGAGGATTTTTTTCTGTCTGTCACAGGTTATGCTTTTACTGATCTCGTGGGCTGTCCATTTGGCGCTCCGAACATCTAGGAACTTTAGTTTTCTTTTTCGCACGACATTTAGCCAGAACTTCACCCCACAGGCCTCACCCAACAGGCCTCTCATCGCAGCATGATCTTCCGTCAGTCACCACTTTTACATCTTTTGCTGTTCGTTTAGACGTACAAAACCTTCTTGAACTTGAATTCTATTCCTTCCTCTTCTACTTCTTCTTCTTCTTGTTCGTCGTCTTTTTCTTCCTCTTTTTCTTCTTCTTTTTATTATTCTTCTTGTGACGCTACAGTCCGTGGTGGACTTTTGCCTCAACGAACATGCCTCTCCAGCCAGCAGGATCTTTCATCAGCTGCCGCCAGTTGCGCACTCCAAGTTGGTTGAGGTCCTTCTCCACTTGTGTGCACCACCTTAGCCTAGGCTAAGGTCTTCTGCATTGTCCCAATGGCTTAGATTCGAAGACTTTTCGGCCCGGAGCAGTGGTGTCCATACGCTCTACATCGGCTAGCCATCTTAAGCGTTGGCTCTATGGGCTGTACACCTCATGTCACTGTACAGCAAATAGAGTTCGTCGTTAAATCTTCTCCTCCAGATGCCATCAACGCAAACAGGACCAAAAATCGCACGAAAAACTTTTCTCTTGAAAAGACTAAGAGCGTGTGTAGGACTTTGATCCTAGTCCTAGTCCTTACTCAACAAGTCCTTTAAATCAAAAAAGGAAGCTTCTCCCCTAAATTTTGGCACGCAGATCTGTTCCCTTAGAAAGCCCCTGAAGTTCCTCAGTCTCTTTTAAGAAGATGAAAGTCAGCCAAATGACGGTTGAGCCTCTTCTGAAGCATCCAAGTGGTGTAAAAGGCATCTTGTTCTTTGGCGTAGTTGTTTTAGAAGCTAGGCCCTGGTTCCTTGTGGGCTGCGTCTCCAGTTGGCACGGCTCTCGCCAGGTAGTCCTTAAACATTTGTGCCCCCTTTTCAAGGAGAGGATGGCACCTGTTGTGTAATTCAAGGTGCCTCACTTCATTCCTTGCTGTATCATTGTGATGCTTATAAATAGGTTTGAAAGGGACTCTTTTCAGCCTAGCTCCTTGGTCCAAGGTTTGTATCGCCAGTTCAAAGTGTCTTAAGGCCGATTTATCCGCTCAAAATACCTCTTTTCTACGGCGAGAAAACGTACAACGAACAGCTGATCGTCCACCAGAACGACTGCTTCCAGGCGTCCCCACCCAACAAAGACGTCAATCTTGTGTGTAATATAGCGGAGACTGATTCCTCTGTAATCCGCGCAATTAAAGCAGTCTCTATGCGTACTCAACAGCGGAATGGAACTGAGTTGGAAGTCTTCCCCCTTTTTTGTACGCTCTCTGAACTTTAGACTTTGAATGAATCAGGTCCCACGTGGCAGATAATAGATTCTCCCTTTCAATTCCCTGTTGCCCAACTGGCAAATCATTCATCAAACGAAATCCCATTTCCAAACAAATTCATTTTAAGATCATTACACAGTTTTCTCCGCTCCTCACCCGCCTCCTCCGATGAATTAACCAAAAAAGGTCTATAATCCTATAACTCCCACTTGATTGCTTCCTCCTCTAGCAACCGCTGTTTGTTGCCAAAGAAGTTCACACGAATCTCACGTGAAAGGGGAACGCGGCTGCCATTTGCAACATTTTAGTTAGTCCTTGAACTGCTGTCCTTTCTCGGTGAGGTAGAACTTCTTTCAAGTGTCAAAGCACTGTGGCGTATACGTGACATTTTTTCTCTCCCAAAAAAATCCCCTCAACCGAATGTGTTCATTGGCAAATTGAATTTCACGTCACAACCCGACTGCAACAGAAATCCTGGTGCATTCCATATCCCTTTAACGGAAATTGAGTTAAAAGAAAAGTCATCTGCACGCGAAGGGAGGAGGCAGACCTTTTGGCCAAGAGTTTGACAGTTGACTTCATTTTGGATTCGGATACGATGTCGCTGAAGGATTGGAACAAAGTGAATTTGATGAGTGCACAGATCAAATCCCAAGCAGATAAAACACCAATTGAAACTACAAATCCATTCATCCCCAAACACTTGTTACACACATCAATTTCGTTTGGTCCTCACGCGCACACGATTCGATGTCGAGCACATTCCAATCGTTTCGGTTTCCAGGAAACCCCCAGCGACTCCACGGAGGCTGCTTTCACTGTAAGAGCGTGTGTATAGCACAAGAAATCACCAGGAGATACATATCACCGCTCCTAGAAACATGAACATCCCTCGCATGCCCCGGCGGGGTGGTGAGGTATTCGTGGCACTTGTTGGCTTTCACGGGACACTCAAACCTGACATTATCTCTCCCTGTTTCGTGTGTGTCACCCCGAGCGACTGCATATGTGAGCACTCCCGGGCAGTGTGTGTGTGTCGGGAGGCGTTGTGTGCCTGATAAATGGTGCCGTGTAATGATTTTTGCAAGGATTCGTGATTGGAATCGATAATATTTCATCGTGTAAGTGATGAGAGTCACTCTTGAGGGTAATGCAGTGCTTTGCGTGTGCCTTTGAGTGATCCCACTCAGTTTGGATTTGTTTTTTTCTTTTTCCTCACATCTCTGTCAGTTGGGTGTGGGCGGATAATTCCGGAGTTACGTGAATCATTAACAAAGACGCGTTTGAGGCTGTGCGAGGAGAAATTCACTTCAAACGCTTATCTATGTGAAATTGGTTTTGATTCAGATTTGAGGGAGTGTGGGCGGCAAAGCTGGAGGCAAATGCTGTGCAACCACTGTGCGAGGGGACGTTTAGCAAATTAAAAAGCGGGCGGCTGCAAGTCATGGATGGATGAGGCGCAAATGAGTAAGCGAATTTTTTGGCTCCGCATGTGGGAATCCAGGGGAGAGGCGCCTTTAATTTGAAAATAGTCAGTGTGTCACGGACGGGGATAAAATGAGGACCTTCCAGTGAAAAATGGTATCTGGTGCTGAAAATTGGTTTTTGTCGCCAAAAATATTCCGCCGCTTAGACTTCGGAGCGTTCGGCTGAATGACTTGGGATTTTCTTCTCCTCAGCGGATAATCGGCTTTGTCGGGATGAAGTGGGATTTCGTGTGTGGGTCGTTCAGCTCGTCGAATGAATGATTGAAAGTGGCACAATGAGTACGACATGATTAAGCTTCTTAGCCTGGAATCGATATTTGCGATTTGAATGGAGAATTGAGGTTAATTTTTAGTTAAAATTCAACGTTGCTGTAGTCAACTTATTCGTTCAGGTTGCGATTAGTTAGACGCGCAAGCTGAACAAATTTTATTTGTGAATCCTGTTGTATTCTTTTTGCGAAATGTGTCTCGAATTCTTGCCCCGAATTGTAGTCGATTTTTTGCCCTGAAAAATGCACTGGAAGATTTGTCCGGAGTTCTGCCTCGAACTCTTTCTCAAATTCAATGGGACGCATTTTGTTCCATTCTTTTTCGAATTTTGCCCCGAATTCCCTTCAAAATTCTTTCTCAAATTGTCTGTCGAAATGTGTCTTTAATTATCTGCCCAATTTTGACTGAATTCCCTTCCGAATCCTGTCCTGAATCTTGCACCGAATTCTCTGTCATATTCTGCCCTTAGTTCCGCGCCGATTTTTGTCTCGAATTGTCTATCGAATTGTGTCTTAAATTCTCTGCCCAATTTTGGCCGAATTTTCTTCCGAATTCCCTCCTTAAACGTGTACCGAATTCTTTGTCGTATTCTGTCCTGAATTCTGTACCGAATTCTCTCT
Organism: Eristalinus sepulchralis; assembly: GCA_944738645.1. Taxonomy (NCBI): domain Eukaryota; kingdom Metazoa; phylum Arthropoda; class Insecta; order Diptera; family Syrphidae; genus Eristalinus; species Eristalinus sepulchralis. Next base: position 4,506,874 of record OX122885.1, on the reverse strand, counting down.
CGAATTGTCTGTCGAAATGTGTCTTTAATTCTCTACCCAATTTTGACTGAATTCTCTGACGTATTCTGCCCTGAATCTTGCACCAAATTCTATGTCATATCTTGCGCTGAATTCTGTGCCGAATTTTGTCACAAATTCTCTGCCAAACTCTATTCCGAATTTTCTGTTGAATTGTGTCCCAAATTCTCTGCCGAATTCTGTCTCTATTTCTCTGTCGAATTCTGAATCGAATTCTGCCCCCGATTCTCTGCTGAATTCTGACTCGAATTCTGCCCACATTTTGTCTACGTCATGTGCTGAATTTTGTCACGAATTTTCAGCCCAATTCTGTCTCGAATTCTCTGCCGAATTTTGCCTCGATTTCTCTGCTGAATTCTGCTCGAATTGTCTGCCGAGTTCTGTTCAGGATTCCCCTGTTACGCTAAATCCATTTTAACAAGTTCCTTGAATTGCACTAAATGTCCTTCCTCGTTACTCTTTACAGTTAAGTCATTGTTGTGACATTTAGTGGATATGCTTGAACTCGATGCTCCCAGTTCCATAGTGACAGTTTAATAACTGTTCCCTGCACATAATAAATTTAAAAAGCAGACAAGCCACGAGACCGCCGAAGGATTTCGTTCAAAAACCGAAACTTTTTGGAGTCATGCCATGAAAAGTTTCGCCTCATCTTGCTTCGGGTTTAATTTAGTGAACATCTCAAACGTTCTGCTTTCTCGTGACACTTTAAAAGTTGCATTTTGTGTTAAATTGAAACTGCATCGTTTTGTCGTAACTTTGAGAATTGAAAAAATGCTAGATGTAATGTGGAAGAACACAGAGATCGCGGAAAACATTCCAACCCGTCTATGCACTGCATTCATAGAGTCCCATTCATTGATATTCCCTAGAGGGTTGACTTTCACATCCCTGTCAGGGAAACACAGACAGCAGCGGATGCCGGCAAAGTAGGTCACAGCAAACAATCGAAAGCCCGTCTGTGCACTCGACATAGCCGCGCCAAAGAGCCACGCGGAAGCGTACAGATGCACACACAAAGCGACTGCCTCGAGGAATCCTGGAAGTGGCTTCCCTTGCACCTACCCGTGACCTATTGTGTTGCAGTTCACGTGAAGTATAATTATAATTAACCCTCCCCCAAAGATGAGGTTTATTTCCTGTCGCATCACAGCCGGTTAATTCTTTTCTGAAGCCAGAATCGAACGACCGGAGGAGCGAAAAGCGAAACTACCGCAAAGCTTAATTAATTCCCCGCATGAGAACGGCAGGAATGAACACACAAAAGACACATGAGTGCATGTCATTTACCTCAGCGACGTTGCTGTTGTTGCTGAACACAGCTGCCTGTCAAGTATTGATTTACGGTGTGAATGCGAACCTCTGATGGGTGGTTTTTGTTAAGGACATGGCTGAGTTTCTCGCCTAGACTGAGCTTCAATTACAGGGTTGTTCACCGCTGAAGGACAACACGTCAAATCTACTGTGGAGGCAATATTCTCCAGTGTCCTTCAGACTGAAAAGCATCGAAATCCTTAAACGGCCATCCGATATGCCATTCATCCTCCTAGTCTAGCCAACAATGGACCCCTAAGCCAGGAGATTTTTGAATATTTTCTCACTTTAAAGCGTTCATCGAACCCGATTGATGTCTTTAACATAATCCTGTAATGCCTGCAGTATTCCCCGGTGTCGGGACTCGTCTAAGATGTCATCTGGTATTCAAAGTCGATAAATTTTTAATGCCACATACAACACAGCTGTGAGTGCGTGTGTTTGTGAACACACATCCCATACATACACCCCACGGGGTAATATGATTATAGGCTCCATCTGAACGGGACTCGGGGCTAAAGTAAATAGCACCGTTAAATTGTTTCAATTAATATCCATTACAAAGGAGGCACAGGGTGCCGTGCCTCGGAGCGAAGTGGTTGTTTTAAATTTATCGGGGGAACATATGCCGCGCAAAATGGGGGGTTGCAGTCCTTTGCGTTCGTGATTAGTCGGATTTTGAAGGGAGAACACGTGAAGGGAATTAGTGCGATTAAGAATGAAAGAGTTTTCTTTTATTGTCGCACTTGGCAATGGGACTCGAGACAAACATCCTTCGTGCCTTCGTGTCATTCTCCTCGTCCTCTCTCTTAACACAAATCCATCTTAAGCCAATAAACACAATAATTTCCTTGATAATCCATTCTCCCTCGCTGATTTATTTCAGCAATTTGTGACAGTTTCCATAATTAACAATTCGTTCCATCGCAATCCTTCCATCGACATTCATCCATTTGTCAGGACAATTGCGAAGCTCTTCGCACACAGCTCTCCGGCACTTAGGCATTCCTTTTGTTGTGCTAAATTGCCTCTGACAGCGACGAAAGGATGCTGAGCACGGGCGGCCGGGGGGGTAGAAATAATTTAACACTCCAATCAAAAGGATTATTTCCATCGTTTTTGTCCTGGGCAATAATTCAACGCAATTAGACGGAGCTTCCTTCTCGGTGTCGAATGCGAAATGGTTGAATGGTGCTCGAGTGTCTCCTTTTACCGCCGTAATCCACGGTTCCACGGACAGATTTGAATCCTTCGCCGAAGTCTGTATTTAATTTGAGCATTAAATGGAAACACGAAATGGATGGCAGTGAGGTGGTGTGTGTACTTAAGGATTTTATGGTGGGGTGGGGTTGCAAAATTTTACAGCATCGCTCGAGGAGAGCTTTTCAATGATGAAAGGTCACGCAAAGGTCATCTGAACACAACCCAGGATACGCATTTGCACTCCCTTAGATTAAAGACCATGTCCTTGTGTGTATGTGTGCTGTAGTGTTCGGTTAAATCCACTAACCTGTCGTGACGCAATTACTTTAGAGAGACACTTTTTCAATTTTCCATCTCCAGCCCCGGCACAAAACTACTCTCGTTCGTCCGTCTTCCTCTCGTGCATACGCGCCATGCTGTTGTTTTCATCGGAGAGCCTTAAGCAGTCGCGCCTGATGGTGGAGCCTTTATGTCATTTATGCCTCCAGGAGTACTTAGAAAAATTGATTTCGTTTTGCGTGTGGAGTACGCGCTGTTGCTTAACTAAGTCATCCGTCGTGTGTCCTTGTTCGTTTCACTCGTTGTCGTTGTTGTCGTCGTCTTCGTCATTTATAACAAAGCAGTCGTTCGTTTATTCATGACATCCTTTTTATTTTTGCATCAGCATCATTTTTGCTTCATTAAACGTTGCTCTTATTTTTGGATCCTTACGCTCATTTCATTATTCCACTCCTGGGGATGTTCTGTTTTGCTTTTTTTCTGTTTTTTTCCTCTCGTCAGGATGAAGAAGGAACCGCTTGCCGGGAGGCATCATGCGAACGAGGCTTTGTATGTGCGTCAGGATGTGCTAATGAGGTATGAGATAAAACGAAAACAAAAGTGGACTTGTGCGCAGATGGAGATAATGAAAGAGCCGCTTAACGGGATGCATTATCCTTTTGATTGAGGATTATAGAAAGATAATTGGTTTTTGTGACTGAGCCCACAAACTCACTGAACTAAAATGACGTCAGTTTGAGTTGTCAGTTGTGAGTCAATCGCATCTATCTTCGCTCCTGTCACTAGGGGGCCATTTATTGCTTCATCTAGTGTCCCCTGAACAGTTTATAAGCTCGTTCATCCTTGAGAATGACTTTCAAATTTGATTTCCCAAAGTCCATGAAAGTTGCTGCTAAGGAGACTTGTGACCATGAACAATTTTCATATTTACCTTGAAAAGTTCTGTCTGTCTTCCCTCCCTTCCCCTCACTCACATCCATAGGTTAGATTCCCCAGAGATGTTTTCCCTCCTCAACTCATCTCTTATTCACTAAGCTCCTGCAGACGGGGACTGAATTGCTTTCTTTGTGAGAAGAAAGGAAGAGAAAAAAAAAAACATCTCACGAAGGATTAAGCATTCAATACGTGTCCCAAGCTTCATATAATCGTTCATTATCACCAAAGGACACAACACCGGATTTATCCCTTTTCATAGAATCGACGCAAATAAATAGGATTCCACGAGCAACAGGCAAATTGAAATAAAATCCCTAGAATGTCCTTTCAATTCCCGAATCTTTCACTAATTTGTTTCTCTGTTTCATCCATTCCTCCTACAGACAGATTCCAATAGATCCTCATAAATCCTTCAGCGTTCTGCTGTATTAATGATATTACCAAATAATTGGATAGAAAAAAGGACGAACCTCTAATCTGTGTAGGTTTCTTTATATTTTCGGGGGACAAATCGCCTCAGCAAGGACGCACACACACACACCAAGTGGGCGAGAGAAAGACTAAACCACGTCTAAATGAAAGGATTTCAAATACCAAGTCTGTGTAGTTGGAATGCCCAAGAAGCGGCAGATGTCCCGTCACCAGATGAGAGTCAGGGGGACGGACACCCAAAAGATATTGCTGACGGTTAGCAGATTTGGCGGGGGCAGAAAGGATATCGATGACAAGATGTGATTTATTCGCCTAACGTGTTGATGGCCCTGTGTGCCAACAAACGAGATTTGACATTCATGAATGCGATGACGAGTCTGTTCTTGAGAGCTCTTTGTACCGTTTTTGTGGGCGATGTTCCTTCATTCATAAGGCACAACAACATCATCCATCACATGCTACAGCCGCAACAACAACACTAACCCATTCCTGAGTGAGTTACTCCACACAAACAGTCTTCTAACCTCAAAATCAATCAAGTCATAATCAATTTAAGGCTTGCGGCTGTCCTCCATCTTATCGTGTGCCGTGGCACAGGGGCGTGGGCGTTGTGCTGCACACACTTAGTGGGAAACTGTTGTAATTGGAATGGAAAATCACGCAGGTACATGAGAGGGTGTGGAGAAGCAGTCCATTTATTTAGAGCAGATGTTAAAGAGGAACCGGAAGTTTTGAATGAGGATATTATTTGTGATGAGTGCGGAGAAAATCTGAATCGCTTGGAGGATTCAATTTTGACAAACGAAGGGACCACGAAAGCTTTGTGGATAAATGCATCGATTTCTACGGGAAAGGTCAAGGATTGTTCACCAAACTGGATGTTCGTACTTTCACGTGACCAGCCCCTCTTGAGTCCTTACCAACTTTCAGAAGAGCTAAACTGTCTGGGAAAAAAATTCTCTCGATGGGTATAAAACTGTAGGTTCCCTCCACACGAGAGAGAAGATATGTACACAAAAGGGCAGCTGAAGAAGCTATTTACTTGCGAGCCACTCGTTTTATTTTCATGCTTTAATCGTTTACACAAAACGGCGTGGAGGATCTTATGGGCGATTAGGGATCTCCAGGGAGTTTCATTTCTTGTGGACTAAACAAATGACACTGAGATCCCATTCATGGGGCATGTGTTTCTTCGACTATAGGGTACAGATCGCCGTGGCATAGTGGAAAGTGTGTCGAACGCCACGCAGAAAGTCTAGGTTTGATTCCCGGACGGGACACCTAGCAGTTTTTCACGGCAACACCTCTTTCGCTTTGCTGACAACACTCAAAGAGCATGAATTGTCTATGAAAAGTTTCTCAATCTCGCCGCTCGGAGTCGGCGAAAACCCGTAGGTTCCTTCTACTCGTAACAGAACAGTAGCACGCACAAGACAAGTAGTTGTGTTATAAGTTCGGCCCTGGTTCCTTGTGAGCTGTAGTGTCACTCAATTATTATTGTTATGGAGTACAGATCAGCTGGTGCATGTGTCTAATCAGCTCATTTTTAGCAGTTTCAGACAGTCCTGTGGACAGTTCATGTGCCCCAGCCCTGTTTCCATATTTGACAATTTCCCTCCAATTACTGACAATGCTCAAGCTACGCTTTAAAAAACTGTACCATTTGCAACGTCGTTTACCATTGTTTCTCGCCAAAATCACCAATTGACTCCAACTCCGACGTTGAAAAAAAACCCCTCACAAAACGGTCCAAAATAAAAGAACTTCTCAAGCACATCATCTCCCATTAAACGCCCCATACCGTCCCAGTAAAGCAACAAAACAAACCTCAGCTTAGTAAACTTCTATTGAAATAACGATACTTTCAGCACCAAATCACTTGAGCGTCACAAAGTCCCTGCAATTTCCCAACAAACACTTGTTATGAAGCAAATTTTAAGTGGCGAGAAAAAAAAATCGATATCCTTTTAGCGAAATAAATTACAGGAACAAACATCCGCAAAGCAGAACTTCGGTAATTAAAAGTAAAGTTGGAGCGTCGCCCGCTTCCGCTCCAGAACATTGGTTCGCGAGAAATGGTAGGCAACTTTTCCTAGGTAATTATCGATACCATCAGCACCTTGCTTCGTGGTTGGTGGATGGGTGAAGGGAGGGGAACGAAGAATGGAAGTCATAAATATGTTAAATTAATGACTTAGGAACTGAGTTAAGTTAGAAGATTCGAAAAAAAGAAAGTTTTAAATTACTGCTGACACATTTACCTAGAACAAGCAATGTTGCTGTTATGAGATATTTTTGTAAATCTTATGAGGAGGTGGACTTAAAAAATTGATGTTCTGACTCAAAACTGTGGAACTTCCTTTAGCTTGAGTCTCATTGATTGAAAGAATGCGATTGGTTGCAAATGGAGGCTTCGCATGAATCACTGTCAGTTGACACCGCATTAGTTCTAGCAGCGTTGTCATAAAGTCATCGCAAAATGGTGAGCAACCTTTCATAATGGAGTCACACTCCAAGTTACTCATTCAAAGCGTAGAGGTTGTCAAGCGCACTTACAAATATGTGGAGCTTTGCACCATTGGACTGATTCCTCCACTAGATCTTGTATGAAAGGAATCAATCAACCCGAACAATCAAGCTGAATGATCCGAACTAGGATACGGTTATTTTAGTATCCCGAGACAGTTCATCTTGCTCCCACCTAATACTGGTCTTACCCTCCCCTTACTCACCTTAGAGGAGGACTAACTAACGAACTGAGACTTTGAAGCCACGTCGCTGAAAGACCTACTTCGCATATTGCCGGACAACGGATGGCAGAAAAAAGAGCGAAAGGTGCTGAAGTCAGAAAAATCCATTGGGGGCCTCTACCTCCATTCAAATACCTTCGTCTATCTCTCAGTGAGATGGCATCTGGTATGGGTGCCGGGGCATAGTGTAATCCAGTAGAATTGCAACGACGATCAGCTTGGTAGTCTAAATGGCCATGTCTTGCCCGAAGGTGACACGTCTTTCATTCCCTTCGCTGCAGTCGAACACCATGTTGACTACACACGGATGAGAGCCCCTTTTGTCTAATAATCAAAGCAGTTTGATCACAGTTCAATTCTAAACATATCTTCTGCATCGGCAGCTGAGACCAAAGTGTCTGCGGTATTATAACAGGCCACCACGCTATTCAAATACATGCCTCCAGGCTCACAGTATCCTTTACAATGACGTCTACAGCTCGGACGAGGTTGTGACTTCTGCTCCTATTTCTCTAAATAACAGTCCTTCAGTCTGAAAAGACTTGTGGTCAGGGGAAGACCGTTTTTTGTGCTTTTCTGCAAAGTCGATAATGAGAGGGCCAGCATTTTGAGAGAGAATGTTTGGCCTCTACTAAGCCAAACTAACTGCCTCGCACCTACCTAATCCCAATTACCACCCATTCCAGAAAGAACCGTATTTTTTTTGCCTTGATCCACTGCATCCCGACGTTTAACAAACAACGTTCAAGCCACATTCACCTCTTTTTGTCAATCATAAAGTCAAGTCATCATTGCAAGCCACTGGCCGGAAGTGGCAAGTACTTCCGTTCCCCACCACATTCATCCAGGAATTTCTACCTTCCCGCATCGCCAGCATTTCAATGCTTCAATTCTCTTCTGAATTTCCATACGATTGAGATGGGTCATGTAGAGCGGATGGAAACCAATGCTCCGGCCCGAAAAGTCTTCGAATCCACCCCCTAAGACCGCGACTCATGTGGCGCACGCATGTGGAAAGGGACCACAACCAACTCAACTGCAAGGCGCTTTGATGTAAGTTAAGTATTACTATAGTGCAGATTCTTAAAAATATATTTTGTCCAAAATCATGAAAGACGCTTTTCTACTAATTGGTATGGGAGGGCAGGCCGCCCCCTGTATTTACCTCAATTTTTGCCTGTAAGTCCTGAATTCGAACTATGCATATCTCCACCATATCAATTGTTCACAAGATTGTCAAGCTCTATCACTGAAACGTTGGTCTTTTAGTATTTTTGGGCATTTCCGTGTTTTGGATTTTTTCTCTTCCAGAGACCAAAATCGTCGAAAATTCCTGATTATCATTTGATTTCGGTAAGTTCCACTACTGGATTGTACATGCATTTTCCCTTTGTCTCATAATACGTAAGAGGTTGTAAAGTTTTTAATATAGAATGCGACACATTCAATGTCTGCAGAGGCATAGGAAAGGTGGTAGAATATGCTCCTTAAGTCGAACAATTCATGTATTACAACCCAATATCTGTCTCTCGATCCCCTGATTTAGTAGTTTTATGATTATATTCTTCACGTTAGTCCCTCCATCATCCAAATGCTCAAACTTGCTTCAAATTTTCAAGGGTAGGCATTTTCTTTCAGATGAAAAAGTCCTATACCTTCTCTCCAAATACGATCCACAACACATTCCACTTAGGCCAAATGAAAAAAGCAACTCACCCGGATGTGGCAAATATTCAGCACAACTCAACCTCCAATTGTGACATTTTTTGTCCCGTTAGAAACACACATTCACTCATTCTTTCGTCAACAAAATTCAATTACCGTCATTCCCTGCGAAGGCTGCCTGTTGCCACGACAAATCCATTAAAAATATTTGTTTACACGCTCAACTGTTTCGATAGTCTTTGACAGTTTACGAAAGTCCTCCCAGCATACACCAAATGTAGACGGGCAGGCGGGGCAGACGAATGAGATGCTTTTCCATTTCCGATTGGAAAATTTTTAATTACAAAAATGACGATACAACACAGTTGTTGTTACGAGCCAACGATAAACAAAGCAATCGAAAGTGCTTCTGTTTGCCTTTCTCTTCTTATATATTTTTTCCTGTTGTCCCCGCTCTCTGTTTTGTGACTGTAAAAGGGACACGTCGACACGTTTCTGTAATGTTGAACATCTCCTAAACGATTTGCAACATCATCCATGTGGTTGTCAGCAGTTGTCACAAACTCTGAAGGACTTGGGATGTTTTGTACACACAGAAATGAGAAGAGGCAAACGACAATGACGACGACGACGACGACGTTATCGTCATAACATCCTTTAACAGTTAACATGCTTCGACAGTCAATGGATGTGTGTATGAGTGTGCGTGCGGATGTGTGTGTTTTGGGTCGGACCAGAGGGGAGAGATGTTTATTTATATGAACTCCATTTCCGCCTCCAACCATTGTGGATAGGAAATCAATTTTCCTTTTTTTTTACTCTCCCCCTCCCCCCCTATACATAAACACACACACACACACACACGTGTATGAAGATGTGAAAAATGAGAAAATTGAAAAATTCCATTTGATTGAATTTGAAAATTGAAGAATGATTCAAATTTCGTTTATGAATTATTCATCATTTTGGTACGAAGAAGCCACACGCACACACATTTCTTTCCTTGCCTCCGTGTCCCCTGTCTCATGCCGCGTGTCCTTTCGTTGTGATTCGTGTCTTTTACATGCAAATCAAGTTGATGTTTGTGGATAATTTGTAATTAGACTAGAAGCATTCAACAGGAAGATGGTGATGTGTGGAAGGTCAGAGAGGTTCGCAAACTGATTCCCCTTGGGTGTGTTTAAAGCCTATTTTCGAAAGGAATCAACATTCTCTAAGCTGAATGAATGTCAATATTGACCGTTTGTAAACGGTTGGAGGAAAAGGAACGTTCCCAGAAGAGGTTGATTGTGTCAGGGGAATATTTGAGATGAGAGAAAATAGGAGAGAAATAGGTCATTGAACTGTAGTTTGTTTTGAGATCAGTTGTGAATTATTAAGAAACAGGACTCTGTGAGGAGGGAAGTATTCTGCGAAAATCTACCGTCTATGAATCAGTTCATTTTAAAGCGATGTGCACTTTACTTGTATCGATTTCAAAATGGGAACACTCTCACGTGGGACATTATAAAATTTCAAAATCCACAATAAGTCCCATTCATTCACTATCACAATGAATAAAAATTAAGGACCAACATTCAAGCAGTCACCCAATCAGTCTACAATCTCTTCAAATCCTCATATCATCTGTCTACGAGCCAGTGAGTCCATTTCATACGCCCTTCACCTAAACCTACCATCAACTTTCACAGGACTCATTAGGTGCTATCACAGTTTATTCACCGCTCTCCCTCGGCCACCCATCAAACACAAGTGTCTGTGCGAAAATCTCTTACACTAACGAATCCCCTCGTCTCAGTGAACTTTCGGTATGGTATCCCGAAAATGTTCACTTTAACTACGTGATAACTTGTAGACTCGAACAAAACAACTTTGAATGCGAGACTTTTCCATCATTAAGTCGGTTCTTTATGCGTATTCTCCCTCGTTCGAGTTTATGTACTCAACACTTGAATCGTTAAATTGAAATGTCTTCAGCAGGACGAAACTTTTAATCAATCCACAGGAGAGGGCGGGTATGGAGGGAGTGCCCTTAAAACGTATCGGCTACGGGTTTGCTGGTACTTTTAAACTTTTTCCAGTTTTTTTTTCTTTGTCCATGTTTTGTTATCTCTTGTAGAGGGAAACTTAAACGTGGTTATTGACAAGAATTACTCCATGCTCCAGTTGTTGGCTGTTGTGTGTGATGGAGTTTGTGAATGGGGAATGTTAAAGGATTCTGTTAGACAGATTGAATGTTTAAAAGTGAGGTTGTTGCGGGGTTTTAGAAAAGGCGACGCACTCTCATGTGACTTCTTTAACACCATCCTTGAGAAGATCGTGCGTAACTCACAAGTCAACACCAGAGGCACGATCTTCCAAAAGTCAGTTCAATTTCTTGCTTACGCCGACGACATTGACGTGATTTGACGTTTTCTGGCACTGAAGCAGAAGCCGCTAAAATGGGTCTGGTTGTTAATGAGGGCAAACCGAAGTACATGCTGTCATCAAGGAAGGACGCACAACATCGACGTCTCGGATAGGTAGTCAAGGACTTCGTCTACCTCGGCTCTGAGGTAAATAGGGACAGCAGCAACAGAACCGAAATCAAACGCAGAATCACTCTTGCCCATCGCTGTTTTCTTTGAGCTCATGAGGCAATTGAGTAATAAAATCCTCCCTCGAAGGACTAAGCTTGATCATTCCAGTCCTACTTTATGGCGCGGAAACTTGGACGTTACTTAAAGCGGATGAGAAAACCCTTGGAACTTTCGAGGGAAAAGTTTTGCGTGAGATTTTTGGTCCTGTTTGCGTTGATGGTATCTGGAGGACAAGATTTAATGACGAAATCTGTGAACTGTACAGCGACATGCGCCTAGTCAAGCGTCTTCGAATACAACGCTTAAGATGGCTAGTCCATGTAGAGTGTATGGACACCACTGCTCCGGCCCGAAAAGTCTTCTAAGCTGAGCCATTGGGACAACGCAACAGAGGACAGCCCCGACTAAGGTGGCGCACACGAGTGGAGAAGGAGCTCAACCAACTTGGAGTGCGCAACTGGCGGCAGCTGGCGAAAGATCGTGCTGGCTGGAGAAGCATGTTGGTTGAGGCCCAGGTTCACCCCGGACTGTAGCGCCACAAGAAGAAGAAAAATAAGAAGAAGCTGCGGGGTTGTTTTACATTTGAAAGTCGATGAGTTAGTGTGGAAGTTGAAAAAATTGATGAAATGAAGAAATTTTGTCTGCAAAGTGATTGGAAATTCACCATCATGTCGGTAAGGTGGATTTCATTTTTAAAAAGTCGTGTCAATGTGCCTGAATCTATTTGGACTTAAATTTCTCAATGATTGCTTTCATTTTTCGTTTGCAAAATATTTCTTGAAGTATCTGCGTCCGATTGAGAACAAAACAAATTTACAAATGTATTGGCTACCTCTTTTTTTTTTTACTTCTAAATTTTACGTCTTTACAAATTTCACACACAAAGTTCCTATTTCTGTCTGACGCACATGTAGATCTGAGGAAATATACGTGATTCATATTTTTTCTTGAAAATTCTCCTCATTTTCAACTTATTTCCATTTTCAAAATCCCCATTGCTTAATGAATTTCTGCTCTAATTGCATTTAAAATTTCATATCCATGACCTGTTCCAATTTCCCAACTCAAGAATATTCTCCGACACTGCAAAATGCGGGTAAGCACAAATGAACGAAACCAAACACCACGATAAACATATCCTGAATGACATTATTTGGAATTGCATTTTTCAAGAGAGTTAGAGATGCCCCAGAGTACTTTGCATTCGCCACAGCAACCACAAACCGAAAACTTCCACGGAATAAAATTAAATTTTTTGCCACGCAAACTTTTCAGTATGCTCGGGGTGTGTCTGTGTTCAAGTTACCCCTTCCCACCTCTCCTTGACACAATGAATCGGGTCAATGTTTGTGCTGATAATGATATTGCAACTGCTTCTTGCTGGGGCAATCCTGGGGGACAACAATTGCATCTCAAGTTAGGCGAAACCAATTGTGTGTGAGTGAAACCCAAAGTGAGCGGGCACAAACGGGTTGTGCATGCTTACGACCAAATAGAAATTTATAAGAAGACTGAGAGCACTGAAAGGATAGAGGAGAAGTAATGGAGATGGGTAATGAAGCAGGGATTATGTGCCAAGTGAAGGCGGTTTCAAACTTAAAGTGCCTCCGACTTGTCAGTTCGGGGAATTGAAAACGCGTTCGCACACAGCAAACTCAATTTCGAATTGATTAAAGCAAATCCTTGTTCGTCAAATGACATAAATTGAGGATTAAATGTCTTGAATTGCAATGAATTGGAGAGAAATTGGAGACTTTCAGTCCTTTGGGAGGAAGTGATCTCCGTTGTTGCCGTCCGTTTAAACACGCCCAAGGAAAACAACTTTGTAATTACAACATCCTTAATTGTAACGGCGCATTGCCATTAATTAATTACACGTTGGACTGCGAATTTCCAAGAAACCCTCAGATAAGACGAGTATTTCTCATTTCACTTCCTTACCGACCCATTGCATCTGTGCGTGACCTTTAATTACAAGTGGATAAGAAATGTTTCCCTCGTTCGCAAAAAAAACAAACGAAAATGTCCTTCCGTTTGGAGAAAATAAAAAAACACTCCCATCTCTGGCCAACAGACGAGCGTACTCTAGAAAAATGCAATTATTCACACAAGAAGAAGGAGAAGTTGTTTCTTCTCACGTTCATTAGCCGCTCCAGACAGGGAGGAAGACAAGGAACAGAAAAAAAAAAACCAAGCTGAGTGATGAAACGTTTTTGTCTAGAACTTCATCAATTTTCCATTTTTGAATCCTTTCGTATACAGTCTCCGGAGGCGGAGAAAAACAAAACATTCAGCACAACACAGCGCGGGCCATCACGAGTGCCTTTGTGCAGCACCGAAAAAAAGCGTAAAAGAAGCAAGAACTTGAGCACCAACTTGAAGTGGAAGACCACTAGAAAAGTTTCACCCTTGGTAGTCAAATAAATGGCCATGATATCGTTACAAGTTGTATGAACAAATGGTACACGGTAGGCGAACGAGTGGAGAGCGCTGAACCGACTGAACGTTGCTTAAGTGTTTTAGATGAGGAACCGGGAAAGTGAAGCGTAAGCCGCAGCCGGTTCTGGGAGGGATGCGGAAAAAAAATACCAATTAGGGGCGGAATGGTGCAATTTACATGGACAATTGCGCATTTGGGGATGATACTTACAGCAATTCGGAACTCACTTGAGAGGAAAGAGACTCGCCTCTTGAGGACGAAACGAATTTTGCGGACAGTAGGCGCTTTCTTTTCTGCCTTTTTGGTCTCGTCATCACTTTCACTTTTGGATGGCTGTCTTGAACTAATTAAGAATGACTTTGTTAAGGCACGTAACAATAAGTTAAGTGTTGGTTGGAGTTTAATGGAAAGTGATATTTTTGCGTTTCCTATTGGGGGAGCCTTTAAGCTGAAATTAAATGTAATTGGCTGTTGTTTGGAACAATTGCTTGTTGTCATCAATCCAGGGGTCAGAAGATCTGCTTGATTGCCTCTATTAGCAATAAATCTGGATCTTGTTCTTCAGGGAGAAACTTACAATCTATACAAAACATTTTACTGCTGAAGATTCTGAAGTCGCAAAGCAGTCGCAGTCGATGTACAATCGCAGTCGCAGTCGCAGTCGCAGTCGCAGTCGCAGTCGCAGTCGCAGTCGCAGTCCCAGTCCCAGTTGCAGTCAGACTACAGTCGCAGTCGCACTACAGCGTCAAACTTCATTGTTTGAAATGTTCTTTATCCCGTTCTCCTTATTCCCATTGCCCGTTCTAGTAAAATGAGGATTCGATTGTAAACCCTAAAACGAAAGGGGGGAAGTTCAACAAGCTCCTTCCAATCATTCTAAGTGGAAGACGTCCAAAACACTTCAGGAACTATAAGACAGCTGAAGCCCAGATTCAGGAAATTTTCCGAAAGTCACCGCTTCTGCGCACTTCTGCCGGATTAAAAGTTTCCCCTTGTCCGCGCATCAAATTGACAAACTTCATCCGAAGGACATGTGTCCCAGATACCCTACAAAACACTCCTTTCATTCATCCTTCCTTCCGGCGCAATTCACTTTTCCAATTTCACCTAATCTCATAACCAAAGGGTAGACAATCTCTGACTCTGTCGGACAGTCTTCCCGGATCTCGGCAACGATTGTATTAATTTGACAGGATTTACGATTCATCTGCCTGCCGTTTGATAATCATGTAATCAAACTTTACTTTGGCTTACTCATGGAGTGGACCGCCTTTCACACCTTCCCCGCCAACTGTCCCTCCAACAAGAGCGGAAGCGGTAATGCAAAAGGAAAGGATTCATATGGGACTCGTTCACCTCATTTTCGTTCTCAACTTCCTGGGAGTCGGGAAAGGCAAAAAACCCACCCGATGGCGGATGGCGTCCGGCTTATGGACCTTTTGCGGTGCCCAAAGTCCCTTAACAAATCAACTCCCAAATGTAAATTAGGAAAAGGATTTCTTTGCCCTTGTAAGGAGATCGGAAAAAGGGCAAAAAGGATTTCCCATCGCACATTCAGTTTGCTAGGATTCTTCATAATTTAAAAATGTTCATCTACTCCTTCATCTTCGTTTAAAAAATATTCTCCACTCTACATCCCGACGTCCTTGACGGCGCGCCGCCATCGCCATCGCCATCGACACCGGTACCGCCACCACCGTCGCTACATCTGTTGCCTTGAAATATCTCTGTGGATGCGGTTCATTGTCGTTCGCTCAATATGGTGTGCTCTGAATGAATTCTTCCCTCTCTCAATACACCGAGCTAGGAGGTCCTGTGCAAACAAAGCACTGAACAGGGTGATATTTATCGTATGACATACAATTTGTTAGACTTCCCCCCACGTTGTGGCGACGGCTTAGGGTCTGCGTGTGTGTGTTTGAATAAGGGATTGCATATGTTAAACCTCGCAGGACGATGTTCATTTCAATAAAAAAAAACTGCAAGGACCTGGGCAGAAAAAACACAATTGTCCGAAGCGATTTTCATGGTGCCCTGTGCAGTCATGGGTGGCGCATCGACATCATTTGATTATGCATCTTTTTCCAGGACTCGAGCTTTGCCCAGCTCGAATGGTGTACGCGTCGCATCGAATAATATTCAATCGTCCTGCAATGGAAAATTTATTGCTTGGAACGCTGCATTGGGCATCATTTCGTCATTGAATTGAATTAATGGTTCGATGTGGATGCTGTTGCTGATCAGTTTGGAATTGGACCTTCACGCGTACGCCACGGGAACAGGGTTTCGAAGAGATGCAATCAGTTGGGGAATTTCAGTGGAAATGGGGTCGTAGTGGTGGTGGTGAATAATCGTGTGGTTTCAGGCTTGAGACAAGTCGATCGATGCTGATCCATACAAATCACCTATTTCTTGACTTCAAGGCCGAATGTGAAAGTGTGCACAGAGAAGAGCTCTACGGTGTCATGTTCCCTTGACATACCAACCAAACTTCGCAGATAATGTAGGGGGATGTAGGAAACTCCGATAATGTAGAAGGATGGGGGTCTTTCGTTCTCTCTCCTTCTTTCACTTAGATGCGAACTCACCGGTACCTGTCACAAAAATTTAGACAAGTCAACACGCTGCCATGTGACCTCTTTAACATCAGTCTTGAGAAGATCGAATCGATCAACAGAAGAGCACGATTTTCCAAAACCCCGTTCAGCTGTTGGCTTACGCGGATGACATTGATGTGGTTGGATGATAGCGAGCCCTCGATGAGGTGTTTACTGGCATTGGAAGGACGGCAAACAAAGTCCATGCTGTCATCATGAAAGGATGCATGATAGACGTCTTGGAGAGTGTCACAATGGGCAGCTGAATCTTTAAGGTGGTCAAGGACGTTTCGTCTACCATGGCTCAGCGATAAAAATGGAAAACAAAATTCGGAGAATTCATACTCAGAAGCACCCCCTCCAATCTCTATTTCTTTGCATTGCTGAGACGCTTTAGCAATAGAGTCCTTTCTCCACGGATTTGACCTTTTACAAGATCTTGGTCATACATGTCCTGCTATTTGTCACAGCAATCAGGACGTTTGCTAACAGATGATGCAAGTGTCCTCAGTCTTTCGAGACAAGAGGTCTGCATGCGAGTTTTGGTCCTGTTTGCGTTGACAGCATCTGGAGGAAGGGATTCTATGAGTAGATCTGCTGTTCAGTGGCATGTATCTAGTCAACCGTCTATGCGCTTAGAATGGTTAAGCTATGAAGGGCGTGAGAACAACACACCTCCAGTCCGTAAAGTCTTTAAGTCCGAGCCTTTGGGGCATCGGAACAGTTTACGTCTTCGTCATAGATGTCCTCGTCATAGACGTCATTTTATCATACATGGCCCACAGATATGATAAAATGCTTCAACCAACTTGGCGAGCTAAACTGGAGGCAGCTGTGACTGTGACACTGTGACAGGACCCGGAAGAAGAAGTCTAGGGCTATAAATTTATTTCAGGATGGAAATAATCATTTCCCCCATCTTTGAAGTTGAAGGAATAGAATCTCTTGAACGAGCCAATCTCCACGTTCGCAAAACAGGAAACCATGGTCTGATACTCCTCATCTAGCGGTAACAACCACATATCTGCCCTCTGAAACGAGAGTTAGGATAAGGAAGATGAAGGGATGTGACTGCAGCCTTCGTCTGGTTGACTTAAAGAAACGTTAACAAGGACACAACAACTCCGCCAAGTCAACACAGTCCTAAGATCCCCACAATAGTTCATCGCACAGAAAAAATGTCAACCACAAAAACACACTCAATCAAGGATCTAACCGCAACTTCCAGCCAAAACCAAAAACTTGTGAAACCCGTAAAACAAAACAAAGTAAAAAAACATCTCAATTAACCCAATAAAACTCGAATTAAATCATCGTCGTCGTCCTCGTCCTCCTCCTCCTCCTCCTCCAGCACAGACTACGGCCGGCGCAACTTTCTAGACACAACCCCTCACACGCCCAGACAGACAGACAGACGCCCTCTGCAGTGCAATCAAGAACTCCAACAAAATTCATTCAATTACTTGCGATCCTTAACAAAATTAAAAAGGGCACGTCACCAAAAACAATTCCCAAGAGTCCAAGAACATTGTTCGATGACTTTTCGAACGGTGCCCCATTGCCGTGCGCCCCCCCCCCCCCCTGCACGCTGACCCCTGACATTCGCGGAAGATGAATCTGTTTCCCAAATTAACGTTCCAACTTAGTGGCTTGGAATAATCCAATTTGAAGCTCATTGCATTTTAATGGTCGGCAAATTAAATTAGCGCTTCTCGCGCCGAACGTGCCCATTGTTTCTGGACCGTCATTCATTTTGTATGAATGTCGATGTGGAGCTGACGGTCGGGTGTACTGGTGACTGGGTGGATGAGTGAATTTTGTAATTCGATGCAGCGCATTGAGGCGAGGTATGGACACCACATGTGTGTGGGTGATTTTTGACGGCATTGTCCGGATTCGGTGTCGTGTAAACCGAAGCACGAAGGAACCGCACGTCCACCGCTCACCAGTGACATCTGGTGGATGCGATGTTTCCGGGTGGGGGTGATGCGCGCATTTGTTGAAATATTTATGTGCGGTCTGAGTGGAAGGATAATCTGTTGAGTCGGTTTTTTCGTTTAATTCGATTCGCAAGTAAGTTTCAAGGGGTGGCAGTGGAAGGGAGTCCCTTCAAGGGACACCTTCCACACTTCCAGTCCTTCATTCCATGGTCCTATGCATCCTTGTGTAATCCTTTGTTGTAAGGGACTCAGAAAAACCTTTGAAATCCTCAGCTGCACGCACAGTTGAATCAGAAAGAAGTGCTTCAATAAAATTCATTCGCAATCTCTCTTTCGCCTTTGCGGACGATTTCATCCCCCCCATTCCCCCGTCGCATTACAGTTAGCTGCTATCTGCCCACTTAACACTCAATTGAATCACCAATGACACAAATCAAATGACAAAATCGACCGCCTACGTGCGACATCAGACATCCAGCACCAGGAGAGAGCCGAAAAATCCTCAACTGGTGTCACGTCAGTCGCACATACATACCGCCCCCGCCCCACCATTCATTCCACCATTTCTAACCCTATTCTCGAACGATGAACGAAGGCAAGCACACACACACACACAATCAGGCAGTCGCTTTCTTTATCGTAAAATCGATCATTTTTCCATTTTTCTTGGGGAAAATTGAAAAATTTTTGTAATCGATTTGAATCGACTTGCTCTGGTTGCTTCTCTCTGCAAAGAATTCAATTCCTGGCTGGTGGGATGGGAAGGTGAAGCCAAATGACGACTGGCTGGAGAGGTAGTGAGAGGTTTGAAGCAATCAACTTGAGAACAAAACGTTCAGCCTATAATCGGTCTTTAGTAGCAATAAAGGAACTCAATTTGTTTCGATATTCCTTGTGCGAGACTATCCGCAGCGGAGCTGCGACAATGACGGAGAACGATGCTTTTGTGAAATTGTTTTCAGTTTGCTTCGCAATATCCTTGCAATGAGGTGCGTAAATATCGGTTTGTGAACATATTTCATCCGGCGAGCGTGGAGTACACGAAACCCACTCAGGGATCCTTCATTGCTTTCCATCAACTTGGTGGTACTTCATGTATCATAAGCTGTCGCGAATGGGAGGCAACGCAGAGATGAATAATACTGCATTTAGGAATTCATGAATCCTCTGAGTGGATGGTTATGCGAGATGAATAGATTGGCCACATCGTTGGGTATATTTATGGCTACCAGCTGAGCACCTGCCTTAGACATTTGCCAACTCAAATTATTTCTGAGAAGAAGACCATTTTCTTCTTGTTTCCATCACCTTCAAGTTCCTCCATCTCAAGGTATAGCCGCAGTGTGTAGAAGGAAAGTGCGTCAGTGCGGGCTTTGGGGTGGAATCATTTTGCGAACGTTTGATTGTTTTCCTTTTCTTGCCTAGCAATGCGAAGGGAGTTCTCGACTGTGTCCAACTCCACGTTAGGAGTCGACATTGAACTGTAGGTCCCCTCAACCGCTGATAAAGGGACTGTGGCTCCATTTATTTGCCTAGAGGTTTCTTGTTTGTTGTTGTGTTTTGTACTTAGACACCACATCCTTCGCTTTACTGTCGACGACGTTGATCCCCAAATCGTCTCTTCAACGCAAGAGGTCCCCGAAAAAGTTTACAAACTTTAACCAAATCAAAAGAAGAACCAAAACTCCATCCATCCATCCACCACACAGAAACCCAAATCTTACTGAAATTAAATTCCGAATTCCATTCTGGTCACTATTTTCATTACCACTTCATTTCCAGCTAAATTGGGGTCCTTTTCCGTCTTGCACAATGACTGACAAAGTTCCCTTTCACAAGTTAGTTTCCTCTTTCATTAACCCTCCTGATAATTGCATCCAATTAACGAAAGATCCCGAACAACACAACATCTTCTCACAACAGCACAGCGCACTTAGCTGCCTGCAAGAATGAAAGTTATCTCGCCCTCAGTGCGAAACCGCAAATTCCTCCTCCTAAACGGAAATAATCTCTGACTCATCCTGTCATCCTTCGTCCCCATCACACGAAGCAATGTGGCCAAGTTCCTGAGGAGATCTCATTCTCAGCTCAGTTTTCATCGCACTACAGTGCAGCACTTGCATTGAAATCGACTTTCTCAAAAGATTTTCACGACGACATCCTAGTCAAGGGATTCCTCTTCTTGGTGACACCATAAATTGTCATCTACTCAGTCAGTGATGGAGAAGAAACTGTTTAAGACGAGGATGGGAGCGCTACAAAACAGGGCGAAGTACCCGTAAGCAACACTAATCCACCTGAGGGTGGATACAGACACAACGTATAACTAAAACTACGAGTGGGTGTGCTACTCTGCGCTAATTTACTGTGCAGCAAAAGTTTGCACAAGAAAGTTTTAAATTACAGTGTAGCCTTGGAGGCGCCCGCTAAACTTCCGTGCATCCGGTTTGATTTGGAAATTGAAACTTTTCCGTAGAATTTCTAAAATCAATTAGGAAGCCTGACGCGGAGAAGTTAGGTTTCAAGGTAATGATGAGAAATTTTGCTGCATGAAGGTGCGGTACACTACCGCAAAGTTTACACACTAATATGGTGTGTGCATTTTCATTAAAACATTCAAAATATAACCCATTCATATATAAAGACATTCTCCTTTAAGAAAATGTGTTGATTCACCAAACACTTTGATGTCTACCCTATGATGTCACTGCGTCGATAAGGCAGTGTAGCAAGCACACTTTCTTTTGACAGTTCTCTCACATTTCACTCAACAGTTGTGCGGTGTTTCTAGAAAATTTGTTGTCTGGCGTGAATTTTCCTCAAAATAATTGCAAAAACTTGTTTAATTTTTGTGTAAAAGTATAAATTAATTAGCTCACAACAAATTCCATCATGGATGATGAAGCAGAAACCTACAAACTCTGGCGTATTCGCAAAACAATCATGCAACTCAGTCACGACCGTGGCTACCTGGTCACACAAGATGAATTGGATCAGACGCTGGAGCAGTTTAAGGAAATGTTCGGCGATAAACCAAGTGAAAAGCGACCAGCACGAAGTGATTTAGTTGTTTTAGTTGCTCACAATGACGATCCGACAGACCAAATGTTCGTATTCTTCCCCGAGGAACCGAAAATCGGCATCAAAACAATCAAGACTTACTGCACCCGCATGCAGGAGGAGAACATTCATCGAGCGATTGTCGTGGTGCAGGGTGGAATGACTCCATCCGCTAAGCAGTCTCTTGTGGATATGGCACCGAAATACATTTTGGAGCAATTCTTGGAGTCGGAACTGCTGATTAACATCACCGAACACGAGTTGGTGCCGGAACATGTGGTTATGACGCCTGAAGAGAAACAGGAACTGCTGCAGCGTTACAAATTGAAGGAGAACATGTTGATGAGAATTCAGGCGGGTGATCCTGTGGCGCGTTACTTTGGTCTCAAACGTGGGCAGGTGGTGAAGATCATCCGTTCGTCGGAGACTGCTGGAAGATATATCTCTTATCGATTAGTGTGTTAAATATGAATAAATGTAGACAAACAATACGCATCGAGTTTTATTGAACTTATTTCAGTTGCAGCAAGTCGTCGCATGATAATGACTTGCGTGTGGCCTCCTCATATGTGGTTGGCCTGTTTCCCGGTAGTAGTTCATTGGTCATTTGGAGAGATTAGTGCTCCATTAACCTCTTATTGCCATTCATAAATTTCACCTGGAGAAGGTCATTTGGAATAATTGTGCTGCCCCATTCGATACAGAGGTACTTTTCTCGAAATCATTTACATCCGTAATCGTTTCCTCGTTAATCGGATATGGAGCTACGTATCCTGAATAAATAAACGGTGTCCACTGCTCGTGTGTTTGCCAAGGAAAGTGGCACTTTAAATGCAGAGAGACATGTGACTACGTGGACGCATATTTGACCTTCGTTGTAAGGACGAAGGAAAAGCCCCTTTCCATCTGTTGAAGTCACTTCAAGTTGCCATCCATGTCTGGTAGGAAAAAAAATACCCCAAATCATTAGCCAATAAACTCGCAAAGAACACGATTAGACATCTGAAGACTTGATCTCATCAATCCGTCTCGAGCGTAATCCCCAAATGTATCGAAGTCAACCAGAAAACATCAATCCAAGCAATTCGTACTGCTCCATCAAGAGCTGGCAAATGAATGAGACCTGGGTATGGATGGATGTTCATCAATTGTTTCTTTTTCTCTTCAACTTCCTGGAACAACAGAGAGGCTGCCAGAAAAGGGCAAAAGGACATCGGTGTTTTCCTTTTGTGCTAAGTAGGCCTCATTCCAAGGTTCCCAGTGATTTCCGCATCTAATCCAGCTGCTGATGAAATTCTTTCGTTCTGGAGCGAGCCACCACCAAACCGCCGAAGAACACACATTAATGGTGCACGATTTATTTGAAGAGGACTCTTCATTTGTTTGCTTCTCCGGCTCTTCACGTTCATGAGGTTTTTCATTTGGCTTTCGGTGCGATATTGTTTTCTATTTTTTCCCCAGAAAATGATTCTTTTTCTGGGATGAAACGTTGGATGAATAACTAAGTTCATTATGATCAGGGTGTGTGTGTGTGTGCAAGGTGGTTGACTTGCTGAGGTAATAACAAGTGGTTGATGAATTGATTGGGGGGGGATGGAAATGCCCAATCAGCAAGGGATATGAATCTCAATGGGGGGTGGTGCGTTTGGAGTGACAGAGTTCTTAAGGAACTATTTGCAGTTCAACTGGAGCGTTGATGGCGTGTCAAAGTGGAAATGGAAGGTAATTCGTCAGTCTGGCTTCCATTCCATTTTTCGTGACCACTGATGGCCTCCGCAGCTGTTGGTACGTTTCGACAAACATTTCGAAAATCTCGCCATCATTGCACACATGCTGTGTGATGAATATATTTAAGGAGGTTCATCATGATACGGCACTCCAGGGCATCATACTTTGGGAATTGATTTTGCCGTTCAATGCGTGGAGTGTGGGTAATCATAACGACCCCTATGTGAGTTCTCAGTTCAAGGTCGTGGAAGGAATTCTTTTTTTTCTACACAAACACATCTGGATGTGCTGGACGGTTGTCCCTTTGGGATTCCCACACTCAGGATCAGAAGGTTTCGCATGTTTTCGAGATAAGCGAGAGAGAGGAAATAATGGCACATATGCGGGAAGTAGTCCTCCGGGGGTGGGTTGGCCGACTTTTCTGTCTTGCTGTTGCTGTTGCTGGTGCGGAGGAGCTTATCGATTGAGAATTTGTAATTTACTGTTTGGTCTGATTCTTGACGATGTCGTGCGGGGGTTTGAGATAACAAGTTTAACTGACATATTGTGGGGGCGGAATGGGATGGTAATTTGAGAGCTCTTGCGGAATCAATAAAACGATGATGACGATGATGGGAACAACGATGCGGTCATCCAGGGCGATGGTGATGGGATTTCCATGTGGCCTGTAGGTGATTTTGTACGAACCAGACTTGACTGAGGATTTCCAAACGAATCCTGTGAAGGGGAACAGATCTTAAGATTGAGGCATAAAAAATGTAAATTCAATCAGCACACACTGGCGCAGTCAACTACATCACTCGATTCACAGTACACAAAGATTTCCTGCCGTGCATGCACGTGTGACATTCATCCTACCGATCGAAAGAAACTTTGACTGCGTCTATCGACCAGAAACTGCTCTTCCCTCCCTTCCAGGATCTGGTTGTTCTTTTGAATATTTAATTACCTTCCTGTCGAGCTTCCGAAAGCCCCCTTCGTAGGGACGCCAATCAACGGTTCGCAAACAAACAAAATGAGGGCAGCCATCAAATCCCATTGCGGTGGCCTCCCCACCACCCGCCCACACAAACTGTCAGCCGGCAGCAACAAAAGGACACAAAGTCATGTCTCCTCTTGTCATGGAAATGAATTCGAAAACTTTTTCTCCTTCCCCTGTCGTCCCCCCCCCTGTCTACGGCGCCCACAAATCACACGTTCAACTACCAGGGGTACCGTGCCTGACGGCCCTTTTTGACAGTTTATCTCACCGAAGCCTTCAGGTCCTTATTACCTTCGCACCCTTCGTGATGGGGGACGTGCAACTGGTTGTGGTTGTGGTTATTATTTATTCGTTATAGAATTTATTTGAATTGATTCCGCACGCATACAGGCAGTCCTTCGTTGGGGGCTCCACATAGTGCTCATGTTCTCGCCTCCAGAGTCGGTGCCTGGGTGTGTGTGTGTGCGAATGAGTCTGCCTCATGAAAATGTAATTCTGCTTATTAGGTATGTTGTCCCTTTTTGCTTGTTTTGGAGCAGCGAAGAACTTGTTCCCTCCGCACATCCATAACTCAACCGCCAGAAGACGAAGTGCGGATGAATCCTTTTTGTGCTTTTCTGACAGTGTGGGATTGTGTTTCGTCGCCGCCACATGGGGGAATTGTATGTCTGCCTCTGTGCAAAAAAGGATTGGGAGCTGGAAGGAGTTGAAAAAAAACACACACAAGAACAGAGAACCAAAAGAATATAACATTTTACAATTTGCTTTACGAGGAGGAGTAAATTTATGAGTCCTTTTACCGTTATGAATGAGATTCACGATCGAATGATGGCAGCTAAGAGGCTAAGCGATGAAGGGAAAGAGGTCCTTAATGTGATTGTATATTATCATGGCATTTTGCTGAGTTCGCAGTGAAATTTGTTGTTCGCTAGGGTTTTTTTTGCGGTTCATGTTGTCAGTGGGTATCTGGATTAAGGACCCACTCCGGGCCGGGTGTAGACAGGATACCCTGACGGGCGATTTTGTGAAATGAATGGCCTTTTAAGCAATTATTAAGAGAAGGCGATATTTGTGTGCGAGTGTGGGAGCAGACACTTCAGTTAAAGTTTGATTGTTAGCGTCTGAAGGCGGTGCAAGGGACCGATGAAATTTATCTGAAAAGTTGGGAAGTTGGCAGAGTTGTTATCTTTGCTGGGATGGGGATTTGATTTTGCGCTGAAATGGAAGCTCAATAAAGACGAGAATGCAATGAGTTAGATTTTCAGGGTAATCTGCAGGAAGAGTGCGTTTGTTGGCTGTTAGTTCATTTACCGTTAGCTGAATTCTTAAAACTGTACAGTGATGTTTGTGTGCTGACTAAGAGGTTTCGAATGAGTTCATATTTAACTAGAATCCTTTAAGGATTCTCGGGGATATCGAGATGATAATGACGTGAACTTTTTTCTTTTCCTCTTGCCGGAAAATCTAGGCAAAAACTGCGAAATACTGCGAAAAACTTTCTCTCCTCCTATTAAAAAGATTTCTTCCCAAGAAGAGACTCCTTAGGGATATGCGAACCGGACAAGCGCTTAGTTTCTGGCCAACAAGTTTTTTCTGACCTAAACAACACAAAAGTAGTGTCTTTACCGTTAGCTTAATAAGCAAGGGTTTGTCCTAAAGTTTTCTACAGGACTCGTAGTTGACG
Source organism: Eristalinus sepulchralis (assembly GCA_944738645.1). NCBI lineage: Eukaryota > Metazoa > Arthropoda > Insecta > Diptera > Syrphidae > Eristalinus > Eristalinus sepulchralis. The sequence goes on along the minus strand of OX122885.1, from coordinate 4,481,267 downwards.
AATTTATACCCATTTGCCATCATCCTGTAAGGATTCTCTAAAATATTAATGATTTTGAGAAAAGAAGGCCTTTCTCCATTTTTCAGAACACCTACTTAAAATTTTGGCCACCTAGCGCCATTAATTCAAAATTATTAAGACCCTAGGTAAGCTACAAGCATCATTTCTCCACAACAACAGCCCAACATATCGAAAAAAAATTCATTTGTAGGATTTTCTGCAAGAAACACGTGCTTTACCCGCTAAGGTCGCTGATAAGTTCTGTTAAGTATATTACCGTTAGCTGAATTCCAAAGGCTTTGAATTCATATTGTAAGGTGAATGAAGAGCTTTCATATAAGTCCTTAATTATCAAAATCTGACAAGGATTCTCGAAGATGTCAATGATTTTGTGACATGTCTTCATTTTTGATGATAACTGCTGAGATTCTAGTGGGTGGGGTGCCCTGGGGGATAATAAATTTCCAGAACATTGATTTTAAAAAATACGGCCTCCAGAGGATGTGCACATGCAACAGTCGCACACTAGCAACCGCACTCTATGCAGTCACAGAGCAGCAGCGGTTTACTGGGCGAAATGCCTACAGAACATCAATCGCTGAACAACTTTTTACCGTTATCTGAATAAACAAACAAGATGTCGCTTGTCAAATGCTTTCAAATGAGTTCCATGTAGTCAAGACCTCACAAGGATTCTCGGAAATATTCATTATCTTCTGGAATGAAGACATCTCTTCACTTTCAACAAATTTCTGGTAACCTGGTACCCTGTACAATTTTGTCCATGGTCTTTAATTTTTTTTCTCCACATCCAATCGTTAACGGTCATTAGGCCGGCATCCACTTGCCGAACCCCCGTAATTCCAGATTTATTTGTCCCTGCCGTTTTTGCCACTTCAATTCCACCCGTGCGCTGTGAATCATTGGAGAGGTTTTTTTTCGCTTCAACTGAAATGCTCAGCATCCCTTTTCACTTGACCCCACTTTTACGCCCCCGCCCACACGTTCGCATTGTAATTAAGTTCTCTAAGGGCTGAAATTCAGAAAACTGCCCCGCTTTTCATTAGTCACACACATTTTTTGTGAGTCCCCACATCTGCGCCGGGAATACTAATCACGCACACAATTGGCCGAACAAACAATATCCTTACCCGGTGGCTGCAGCTCTGCGGGGGGGGGGGGGGACAACCCCTTGAGCGGCAGCGGAAATTGACCGAAACCAAAAAGCCGTCGAAAAGGTCAAAAACCCCGCGCATCCTTTCAACATTCCATGGTGAGCTATTTTTGAGCGAAAAAAAGAAAACACAGCGAAGGGTTGATAGAAATTTAAGAGCAGACGGCGACTTGACTACAATCATCGTGGATGTGGGCAGGCTTAGAGGACGAAGGACCTGTAAGCGGATTAAAGTTGTAGCATCGCAACGAGTCGTTAATTCAATTTGCAGACGCGACTTCAATTCGCTGCGGAATTTTCCCCAGCCGTCGTGTCGATTCGCCACATTCAGCTAGCCAGTTGGTGCGGTGCGAAAGCTCTGGCCCCTTCAGAGAATCGTGAAAGCTTCGCACGTCTGCTTGGGGAGGGGGAAGGCATGAGACATTTCTGGATATCCCAACAGAAAGCTCGACGCGTTCTCCCACAAACTGTGACTGGCATTGGGAATCCCGTTTTTTTATGTGACTCCCTCAACAGTTTTCCCCGGGAACTCGAAGCGAATTGGTCGTCTATCTGCTGCATCGCATCGCACCCGACGTGTTGACAAGTTTTTTTGTTTTTGTTGTTGTTCCAGTGCTGAGCAATATCCTTGCATCGCAGAAAACAAGTGATTTTTGAAGGATTTGTGAATTTTTTGTGAAGTTTGTGTCGCAGGCAGTTCGAATATCAGTGAAAAATGAGACAAGTCCTTGAGTGAAGTTCAAACACCGACAACCCGCATCAGATAGGCAACTGGACACAAGGTACGACAAAATAGTCCTGTGGTCGATGTTCTGGGTAGTTGTTTTTTTTTTCATTTGTGGAAAGTAGCAGCAGGTGCAGCTGTCGCCAAGGATATTCCGTGCGGTCTCCTTGTGCAACAGGCTGGCTCTGCATCCTTTTGGGGAGATTTGTGTGGGAGCGAGTGGACAAATTGCACTCCTTAATGACTTTCCCTGTTTAATCCGTTTGAGGTTGTTGATGGGTGGTGTGCGTGAGTGAGTGTGGCACCCAGCTCAACTGGTGGTGGTGTGGTGGATATGTGCGGGCTCTGTGTGCAGTCGAGAACCGTGCAGGTGCTGGAATTTGATCTGGGAATAATTTATGCCATGTTCACAAGGATAATTTGTTTCGTCCGTGCCGCAGGGAGTGCGGCTTGCCCGATGTGTTTTCATTAATTCTTAAACAAAAACATTCAGTGATGGCTCTAGATAATTGAATACTGTCTCTTCTCTTCGGAGATGAGTCTTGGGAGCAACTGCCGTTCTGAGAACAGTTTTGGCTTAAGGCTTAGTTATTCTGATTTTCCGAGAACGAAAGCACTCTTGTGTGAAATTATGTTTAGCTCCTTGTTGGTCTCGCTGAGTTATGATCACTGAGGGGAACGATTAAGAATTCTTAAAGTATCTACGGAGGGTCAACGAAAATCGTTTTAAAATTGCTTGTATTACTTGATGCGTAGTTTAGTTTGGAGGCAGGAGCAAGGATACTTCCTCATGAATATGATATGATGCCCATAGGCTGGATTTCAAAGGGAATGAAAGCAATGTCCTTAGCAGGTTTTAAGACATAAGAGACGGCAGAGCTATGTGTGGGATTATGATCAAGGGAAGTCAACTTGTGTGGTGTTCTTGGAAATTTAAGGCCGCGGGCTTGCCCTTTACAATTTAGCTGTGGCTTCAGGATGGTGGGAACTTCTTTTCAGAAAATGTCAGTGAAGGGATCTCGTAATTTAAAAAAATTGTTCCAATGTGGATAAAGGGCATTTTAACAATTTATTGTGGTTTCGGGAAATGGAAAACCTGTCGGTACCTCTAACTTGGTTAGCTTGGAAGTTGTGCTCAAATTATTGCGAACTGTTTGATGTTAATTCTCAGAAATAGTCAGAGAATATTTAGTTGTGAACAGAACTTTAAAGAACGAACGATGTTTTTCCGGAGATGTCGGCTACGACAACGATATGAGTTGCCCATGTGGATCGTAAAATTTCAAATCAACTTTCAACTCGACTATGAACACAGGTAACAACTTTCCCCAAGTGGAGTGAAATTTCCCCTGGGCGGACATCGCGTCTGCTTCGCATCAAAAGGAAAATCAAACTACGTAGTACGTCTGTAGGTGAATTCGTTAACAATCTATTTTAAGTTCCCAAAGGACCCCGAAACAGTGGAGCGGCTCAGACAGACTTCTGTGCTCTCTAGCTCTTTTTATTGAATTATAGATTTAGTCTTTCAATTTAATATATTCCCATAAAAGTTCATCAAAAGCGTGAAATTGCACAGACAAATCACAGCCCGTGAAAACGCTCGATCTCAATTTCGCTATCAGCTGCGGACTTCCCTCTATTGAATGTTTCCCTAATTGAAAAGCGGTTGTCTCAGTGAAACAATGCCAAACCATGAAGTGATTCACATTCTCCCTGAACTGTTCACATCTCACAGAAGAGATGAACAGAATATTTACTGCATTTGTAATCGAAATACTATTTCGCCTACTTTCCTATTGAAGTGCGTAATGTCGTGGCTAAGTGAGTAAGTGCATCAACTTCCACGCTTAATGTCCCAGATTCGATTGCCGGTCGAACACCTCACATTATTTCCACGCAGGCACCTCTTTCAATTTGCTGACAATACTCAACGAGTGTTCACTATCCAGAAAAAGCCTCCCAACTCTTGCCGTTCGGGTCGGTTATAAGCTGTCCAATCTACTCGTGAGAGAAAAAATCGCACAACACGAGTGGTGACTGACGATTCTTAGTCCTTGGTCTTTGTAGACTGTAGTAACACCCATTTTCTCCATTAATGTCATATTGTGTCGTCACATTACCTTCGTATTATCATAAGTAGAGATCTATCTGTATATCGTCTATTACAGCAGGCTTCTTATTTCCTCAAGCGAGCGAGGTTCACGATTAGACAGATTCGATTGACATTGTCTAGACAGATGAGTCAGGGTTACACTATCCAACTTAAAGCGGTGTAAACATTGCTTAACAAACCTGGGGAATCCAATTCTGGGGAAGTAAAACTAATGAACCAGGCAAGTGCGAGTTACACTCACGAATGGCTTCATTAATTTTCTCTTAATTTTCTCAACAACGTTTTATACATGCAAGCGATTTCCATAAATATGTTGTAGATTAGAAATTGCTAGATATGTTCATATAACTGGGATTTGCATGCACTCTAGCAAATCAAACGAGAATCAATGATTACCGGGCATACTTGAAAAATATGTTCCACAGAATTCAATCAAGTTGTGGCGCACTCCGAATCTTCAATGCCAATGTTCACATATTTACGTACAATCGCATTTGCACTACCGAAGTCACAAAAACACCACATTTAACCAGTAGTTGCAAATTATCCGTGCCACAATCTGACCCTTCAAATACGATCCACACTAAACCAACATCGTACGTAACGTGTTTACGACTTGATATCGTTGCCCGCGTCTTTGATTTGATTCATTGACTTCGGTAAAAATGTTTCGTAATAAATAATCTTAAATATTGTGTGGGCGAAAGACAGAATCTCGAAAACCAAAATCCCGAAATCTTCAAGAACTCGAAAAGATCAAAATTTTTAAGTGCCCAAAATTCCCAAAATCATAAAACTTGACTCTGTGAAAACTGTGAAAAACTAATGTGAGAGTACAACCCATTCCAAATACTACTAAATGCGATCGGAAGTAGGGAGTTCCAGGGAGGCAGCATATCCCATCATACTCATTCGTCTGCAGTCTATCTTCCAAGATTTCGTTTACGGGAAGTCCTGTCGCGCTTCTGGGCCTTTCCGGAATTTTGGGCAATTTGAGATTTTCAAAATTTTGAAATTCCGACATTTCAGGATTTCGGGCATTTAGAAATGTTTGGATTTTGTTTCCAACTCATCCGATATATCGCATTTCGATTTTCAACTTTGACTTATTTTCTTCTAGTTTTTAACAACTGTGTATAAACGAAAGGGAGAGGAGACACGTTTTTTAGTTTTTTTTTTGATTTTGGATCCTATGATCCTTGTTACGGCAAATCGAATCAAAATGTCGAAAACAAACCTCTCCTTTCGTTCAAATGGTATATGTCGATGTACAATGACGATTTTTTCTCTGTTTTTGACTCAAGCTCACATATAAAACAGCCACAGCAATTTATCAAAAAGTTTAAAAATTTTCTACCCAAAAATTCGTTGTCAGTTGAAATGTGATTAATTTTAAAATTTTGTGCACTTGAAAGATGAACAAATTGTGATAGGCAGACAAAGTTTTTCGGAATTTAATTTAGAGATGCTGCAGTCCACAAAGCACCAGGGCCTAGCTTCTTCAACAACTACTTGTGCTGTTCGTGTCCTCCTACGCGTAGGGGAGTCACCTCCAAATGGCGAGACTGAAGAAGTTTTCTCAATGAAAATTGATACTCGTACGAGTAGTTTACTGTCAGAAACTTGAAAAAAAAATAATTAAATCTACACCGCGTTTCGAATTTTCTTGGAAACAGAACAATATGAGGGATTCAAAAAAATTACTTAAAAAATCGTTTCTATGTTATTGTTCATGTAATAGCTCATTCGGAAAACAGACAAAATCCCGAAAGCCCATAATCTCTGTCAATTAAAAAAGGCACAAAAACTTTTGAAATTGAAATCAGAATTACCTCTGATGACGCAGACCCCCCCCCCCCCCCATTCAACGTGTGAAATTCTTTATAATTCTGGGTCCTGCTGTGCAAATGACCCGTTCCCTTGGCTCATTCATGATTTCAAAATGGAATATTTTCGGTACCGTGAAACCGCAACCCTTGGTGCGAAATGTCGCAGTGGGCGTATTCATGACTCTGTAGATAGTGAATAACAGAAACAAAAAGGCAAAAATATTCGCCTATTTACAATGAGTTTCAAAAGAATCCCGACAGGATCCTCTACATCTAACTTTTACACAGCATTCATTGCCAAATGTCCTTGGTGTCTGTCCTCTGGTTTCTTTCGAATTATTCAAGACAACTCGTTCTCTCGCCGAGCCTTGCTCATTTCAGAATCCATCATGCATCCCATTCTTCACGCATAGCAGGATACGAAAGTAACTGTTCCCCTCAACAGATCCTATTTTTCTTTTGCACAAAGAAACATTTCAGCTGAAAAAAATAAAGATGAAAAAAAAACTGAAAAAGGGAAGAAAAAATATTAAATTTAAATTTTTCATGAGTGAAAGGACAATACACACAAAACGTGGTTTCCCTTTCACAGGTGAGAGGTGAGAACCGCCGCTGCTGGGTCTCTAAAGGACATTCACAGGCACCCTCCGTGCAGCAGTTGTGGCGCTGTTTATTCAGTGTGAACTTATTTGCTTTTCTCCGCACTCTCTGATTATTTATGAACCACAGAATGCGGGAGTTTGGATGCGTGTGTGTGTGCTTGCTTGCATTCATAAACTTAAGTTTTCACTTTTCGCCGGGCAGAAACTGTCTCTGAGCCCTGGCGACTTAAATTGTGTAAATGAGTTAACGCGTTCAGGTGGACAATTGTTACCGTTTACGGGTGAAGTTAATTTTTAAATACTCACGGCAAATATTCATGTTGGTCTTAATTGTCCAGAGGATTGCATAAATTGTGTGGGAAGAGGGGAATGAAGCGACATTGGTTGGGGACTACATGAACTTTCGTTGGGCGTCAATCGACACAAATTAACTTTGACCATGTATCAGTGAATTGTGGGACTTCTTGGGACAACTTAATACTTCTATGGCTGTGGAGAGTTGTCTTAATGGGCCGACTAGGGGTACCTCCGTTGGGCGCCCGTTGGGCTACACCAGTTTTCGTTGTGCTCGAGGAAAAGGAGACATTTGTGGAGCACCTAATAAATGCGTGACTCTGTAAATACTCACCGCGTCGAGAACTAATTACCACAAAATTACGAAAGCATTTAATTTTTTTGGGCCGTTTGCTTTTTCGTTGGGCGCCAGTTTAGTTAGAAAAAACTTTCATTGGCAGCAGTCAAGTGGAGCATCACTGTACAGAGATGTCTTGGGAAGACTTGAAAAGCGCTGCTAGCAGTTAGAGGTATGTTCATTGGGCGCCAGTTGAAACACATAAACCTTCGTTGGGCACCACTTAAATCACATTACTGTTAATTGAGCGTGAACGTGAGATCAGTCAAAAGATGAATGATTCTGCACAAATGTCCTTAGAAGATGAGAAGGGACGCTGGCATCTGGATTTAGTTTTATCTGGCACTAGTTGTAGTACACAAACTTTCGTTGGGCGCCAGTGGAACACATTTTTTTAAGAGTGCTCACTAGATGTGTGACTCTTTAAAGTCACATCGTCTTGAGAAATGGCACAATTTCATTTGGAAAAATCACGAACGGTGAGAGTAAGTCATGAAAGGCTCACGAGCAAAGGAAAAGTAAGTCGAAATCCACTACGAGGTACTATCTACCATCTGATGCGCAACTCCTAGTTAAATGCTACCATTTCCAACATCGCAACGAAATTTTCACTTGAATTGAATGTGTAAATCTTTACCTGAAAGTTGTCAAGCGATTGCTTTCGCAGAATTTCACACCGGCGCTCATTTGCCAGCAAAACTCGCTGAAAGCTAACTCTTCTCCAAACAGTGAGTTAATAACCTATCCTCCTAAACTGAATTAAATCACTCTCTTTGGCGGTAATTTAAAGCGAATTCGCGTGGAATAAACGACGCCAATAACCGTTTCATATCCCTGTCACATGTAATCGCTCTCAAATCTCTTCGCAGAACATCTCCGTCAAACGACACGCCCCCTTCCACATATCTTTCGGCCATGCAATGCGGGCCCCACCGATTCGGTGTCCGCCCGTGTGACTCACAGTAATCAGTTCCAGTTCATGACTTTGTGCCGAGCACATCAAATCACATCAAATCCACCAGAAATCTCTGCCGCCCCACGGGCACCATGCGTACAGTTGTCAGGAGTCTATTTCCCGGCCGTTGATTATTTGCTGTTAAAACATTTTCCAGCCATTAGCACGGTTCCACACGCGTGTGCCGCGAGACACCCGTTTGCCCCCTAGCCCTGAACTATCTCGAAATAGATTTTCCAGCCCCGGTTTGTCGCTCGTCAAGATATTCGTACAACTGTGAGTTTCCCATTAAAATTTGCTCCTCTGAGCACCTCGCGTAGCCCTGAACATTTTACAACCAATTCCCATTACGAATTCAGTTCGAAATCCGCGTTCGCCACCGATGCAGCCTGCTCTGTCCCGCACTGCTGGGTTGGGGTGGGTGGCGAACTGAATTGAATTTGCATTGTAAAGTACGTTGTTGGCCTCAATAGGCTTACACAGAGATCCAGAGTGTGCGGGGCACAAGCACACACAACGTATCCCTTGTGCATTGTTATCTAGTGGTGAACCCTGTGCACCGACGCTCAGGTGGGGGACTGCGTCACGGACTTTGGGTACGGGTGTGCCTGCTTTTTATACATTTTTATCTTCTTATAACCATTTGAGGTTGGCTTAAGGGAGCTTCGCTTATCGCACCTATTTAGCACTTCATCGTTTGCCACCGTGACTTGGGGTGAGGTGGTGGGGCGACGACGTTGCGCCCATTTCGCACATATGCTGTGGCGGTGTGGCGATGTGGTTGTTGTTGCAATTAATGAAGGCTTCTGATGGGAATTCGGGCAAGGTGAAGGGTTTCTCGTGCGGTTTTGCGACACGTGGATGATTAATGGTGGAAGGAAGAGCTGATGTGAGGCCTACTCGTTGGTTGTTAAGACCAGGCACCAAAATGACAGTTTAAGGGGTTTTCATAAAAAAAATGACTTCATGTTGATCTCTCATTCAGATGATATGTAGGTCGACACGAATTGCCTGTGAAAGAAGGGATGGAAGAAGTTTAAATGATGAGGTGAGAACTTCCTTTCTTGTCTGAACCATCTCTCGGGTACCACCAGAATGAATTGATTCCAAGACATTGGCAGTAAGACACCTTGTATGTCTATTCATACCATCATGTAAGAAATGGAACATCATGCAAGGAGGTTTGTCCATAGGCTAAGCCAGTATCGCTTCAAGTGGTAAGCCCAAGATTTTCTTTAGCTCGTGGTGGATCTCAGTTTCAGTGAATACACGGAACTTGGCTAAACATTTCTAACAACTGGTTTTCGGATTGGACAGACCTCGGAGTTCTTCTTCTCAGTTGGTATCAATGGGATTTTTTAAACCGCATCGTTGGTGTTCAACCGCTCTACCTGACCTAGTCATCATAATTGTTGTACACGAAGACGCTTACAGGTCCATACTTTCGTAGCCTTCCAGCCTGTTTAGTTCTTCTCTGTGCCATAGAGGAGGACTGAGATGACCAAAATCTTATGCAAGGGCAGGCTGGTCCTGTTTGAGGAGCCGCATCACTCAAATGCCTTTCAAACACCAAGAAATAGCAAATGGTTATTTTCCATTTGATTTTGGTATTGGGGTTGTTGTCACTCTATTCTACGTAGCCGAGGTAGATGAAAGCCTTGCCGAATTCAATGTATTTTTGCTGGCCCTTGTGACACTCCGCATTGTGTACCGATACCTGATCACCAATGTGGGATTTGGATTGACGCTATCGCCTGCCATAACGACCTTCTACTGCGGGTTCCATTTTCCCAAGAGTCGTACATAAGGCAAGGCTTAACGCCTTAGTTACCCAAAAACCAAACTGAGTTCATACTTGAGTGGCAAGCATTTTTTCAAACTTCTCCGCTCTTTGCGTCTCAGCACGCGGCTAAGAATGCAACTCCAAAGTGAGCCACCAGGAAAGTCCCCTAACCGCCTGGCTTGAGTTAGAAAGGTGAACAATCTGATTTAGACCAGTCAGACCAGTTCGGCTTTGCTCGCAATATGTGGTTTTAAACAAGAGCGACCACGATAATCTGACAGAAGGGCCTATCACACGGTCAGCCTGGACCAAGTTCCAAAGGTACCTTACCTCCCGTAACAGCTGAATTTTGTTCACCTTTGGTCACTAGTCAGGTTCCCTCAACACCCTAATCCGGCAGCCGCCATCGTACGAATTGGTCCTTGGTGGCATTCATTTGGAACGGATGTGATTTTGAATCAGGTGGTTCATAAATTCTGTTACATCATCTGGAGAATCCTTTTTGGTAGCAGTAAGGCCGTAGCCTGTAGGGCGGTACGCGCCTGGGCAAGTTTTACGACGACATGCGCCTAATCAAGCATCTTCGGGTACCACACTTAAGATGGCTAGGCTATGTAGAGCGCATGGACACCACTGCTCCGGCTAGAAAAGTCTTCGAATACGAGCCATTGGGCGCACACAAAATAAGAGGGCGCACACAAATGGAGAAAGAGGAACGAGCGGGAGATCACACAAATGTTGCCTTAAATTAATTCTCTAAATCAAGAAATCTGACTCCAGTCAAAGTACTTACGTTTATTGGCTGTCGTAGCGTATGGGTCGACTTACGCCCCAGTCTCGGATTGCTTCCCAAACTCCACTTTCATTCATCTCTCGCAGTGTCGCCTCTATCAACTTGGCAGCAATTGCCGATAATACAGTGCGATTGCTTTAATTTTAAATTCTTCGAAATTTATGAGAAGTTAACATGTTAGTCCAAAAAGGTCACGCCAGATACACAGAAAAGAGGATTTATAAATTAGGACCAAGAAAATGTGACGAGCCGGGATCAGTGTAAGGTCGAAGTGATGGAAAACGACGATTTACCAGGACAGCGACCTTTATCAAATAATTTAAATCTCAATTTCGAATACCTTCTCAATCATCTTGTGAACCTCTGAAGCAAACTTAAATCCTTCCATGCAATTTATCACACTCAGTGAGCAGTTCTAAGAAGGCGGTTCGACCTTTTTCAATATTTATTGCTTTCCAAAGGTCCGTGGGCGTTGTCGAAGCATAATTATTTGTTGCGGCATCGCTTCCCCAATAACTTTCAACATTTGTCCTCAATTTGAATTTGGAAACGCCTTCACGAAATGACGGTTGACAATAAATTTGGCATGAATTCAAAGCAGACACCCACCACTCTGCTCTGGAAATGCATCCATTTTAAGGGGCTTAAGACGGATACACACGAGGAAGATGAACCAATAAAGCCTAGCTTACCCTACATCCTGCAGGCACCATGCACACAGAGGAATGAATCCCTGAAACAGAGCGGATACAATGGTTGAAGCAATTATGATAATTAATGGTGTCCATTTGCTTGTTTCACCGCAAAGGCGAAGACAAAGCGGACGTTAGCCGACAGACGGACATGACGAATGGCCTGCAAGTGCAAATTAAGATTCATCTCATATTACACACTCGTTCATGTTTTGTTGTTTTTTTTTGTTGGGTACGATGGCGACAGCCACAGAAGAGTTCGATGGCTCCATCCGCCTGCGGTGCCAAAAGGACTCTTGCCAAAATCGAAGCCAAAAATAAGTTTCGCCTCCTTCTTTTTACGCCATCTCTTCCTGCTTCACTGCATCCGGCTGTGATTTATTTGACACAGATTGTGACCAAGTCGCAAACAGAGGACACACGACACGGTACACGGTTTCGCAGTCTTATCTCCCTGAATCCGCGGTACGGCTGGTGAAATCGTAAAATAATGGCGGAGAGCAAAACAAAATTCGCATTTGTATCCTTTTTAAGAGTTTTATTGCTTCGGCAGCCTTGAGGGCACCAGGACTTTTGGATTTTTTTATGCGTTGCTCCTTCTCTGTGTCCTTCTTTTTGCCTGTACTCTTGCGACTTAATTCCAAAGGAAGTGGGGGCAACCCCACACACAACAGAGGCGAACACACGGGCAAAAAGGGATAATGATGTTGTTCGCATGAGGGGGGCGCCACGGCAGGGACATCGCATTGAAAATACACAACACGAAGTGAGTTTTAATGGTTTGTATCCGGGACTGTGTTGTTGTCTCAACAGAGCGCCAAATGGAGTGAGGAAGCGAGAGAATTTGTGCCCATGTCAAAGGATAAACCCTCCACTAAGGTGCGAACGGATAATTAGCTTTGTCGGCAAAAAAGGGATTCCCGGGCAAAGAGTGTACCTGTGGCAGGGATTTGAAATAAAATGAAAAACAAAAATGATGTCCCAAGGGTTGTTGGGTTTCTGGAGGGGAGGAGGATAAGACTTCGATGTTGTTTATGTTGCCGACGGAATGAGATTTATAATAAAAGGGTTCGACAAAGCCAACAAAAAAAAAAAATTGCAAACAGGTTCAATTTGCCTCAAACACACGTACGAACATGTCGCTTACAGGCTGGGGTCGTCGCCTGCGAGGGGATAAGTCCTTAAAGTGTCATCAATAATGGGGATTAGTTGAGGGTACCAGTAGGTACGCACAGAAAACGTCAGAATTGGGTGAAAATTGTTGTCAAAGTTTGTACACTGAATTGAATTGAAATCAAACTGATGCAAGATCGTTGTGAACTACCTTACCATCGAAGCGAAGAGAAAAACGAGAAATTTTCGATGAACGGAACATCACAACCCTTGCCGGTGCCAGTGGCGGCTTATCTCCTCGCCACACGCGTATCTACAAAAGCAGCAAACAGCAAATCTCCACGACCCTCATCCAATAAAATGTTATCGCCACGAAATTAAACCCGATGAGTGTTTTGTCAATTATAATCGATTGTTGCTTTTAGGGCAACAAATGCATTCCACAGCTCGCTGCTATCCCGTTATCTGTGGTGGCGGTTTTTGGCGCGAAACCATCGACGAGTGCAGGTATCGCCGCGATAAAGTGACTAACTAAACAAGTAAATAAACGAAATTAATTAAACCGCTACGCTGCTGAGTCACTTTGGCGCAGTGTGGTTTTCGAATCTGCTGCGGAGATGTAGGCGAGTCCTTTGATTGAATGCGGAAGGATCAGGACGATGAATTGGAGCCACTCTGTCTACGAGTCCAAATAAATCACTTGCCTCTCGCGTACGCCTTTTCAGTCAGCCTCCCTTAGCCTCTCACACGCTGTCTCTCTCTGCAGATCATCATCCTTGGGAAGTGGTGCAATCATACGAGAGGAAATTACATGCCCCTAGAGGCAGCTGCGGCTATAGCCAGTTTTTCCATCCTCCCGGCCACCTGCACGGATGGGGGGGGGGATAAACTCAAGACGTTCGTGGCGCACAACTTGTTGACTTTTTAACCTTGACAGGGAGATGTGTACGAATGTATCCATTTATCTAAGGATCTCTCTGGCACCGGCAATGTGTGGTACATGTCCTGCACATGCCGAGTATGTTGCCTTTCCTGTCGTCGTCGTTGTCGTGGTGAACGATGATACATCGTGCCGTGTAATGCTTCTTGCAAGGATTTCGTGATTCGCATCATAAACGCTTGAGTTGCGTCTCATATCCTCTTCATTCGAATGCATTGTGTGTGCGTTGCGGTACGGTGGCGGGATAACCCGTGTGAGATACTCACTCAGAGATTAATCCCAGTCTGAAAAGAGGTGCTGGGCTGGTGTCAAATCAGGAGGCGACGCCTGCGGTGCGCTCTCAAAGCGGTGCCTAGATACGATATCACTTAATTGTATCCTTCGGGAGGGATACTATGCAAGGGGAATAAATAAAAAACGTTGAAGAAGTTGCTTTCCAGTGCCTTGCAACTTTTCACCGAGATGAACTGCGCAACGACGTGGAAACCACGGTTTGAATTGAATTTTAGAGGTGGTGGTGGCGGAGAAGGACTGGCAACAATCCTCTTATCGGATTTTAACATTATTCAGTGTTTGTCCTGAATAAAGGATTCACTGCACGGAGAAGGTGAAGAAGGGGCGAACTGCTGGAGATGCGTAGCACAAAGGATGCAACACTGATGTAATCAGGTGACACATACAATGCCTAAGCCGCGTAGAGCCTCTTCTGCTGCAGGATATGGAGACAATGAAGAGTTCTACATGCGCCAGGGGTGGTTTTATCTTTCCGCAGAAGTTTGTCTATCTCTGGGCTTGGAGAAGAATGGGGGAAAAAAGTTGTTTGTCGTTAGGGAACATCAAATCAAATCTACTTAAGGGCACGAAATAAAAATGTTCACCACGTGAGCCAATAAAAGCGAGGAATTTCCAGCACCCAAGGAAACCCCTTAATTCTCCCAAAACTGTACTTAATTAGACAGATGACCATTCTGATGCCATAACCACGCGCACCATCAAATGCGCAACAATCCTTATTTCCTCATAAATCAGTTTCAATCTAATCCTTCATTGTATCCCCGTCACTTGTGGTCACGAAAACGGGAAGTTCGAGACTCAACCCCGTCAACCGCACAGTTGCCCCGAAAGTTAATTGCCAATCAAGCAGCCTAATTGCCGCAATCTAATCCCGGAGTATCTCCGCTTTGAACATCCAATAGCACCTGTTATCTCACACATCCTTATCCATCAGAGATAATTGAACCAGACGGCATCGACGTGGGTCGGCGCAATACACGAGATTCCTGTTCCTGCCGAAATGGCTGTGCCTGGGATCAGAGAAGTCAATATACGCCTCTAATTGACCCCAGACAAAAAAAAAAAAATCACTTCCTCGGTGAGACCACGAACTGTGACTGACAGGACGCACCTCGTAACATGTGTACAATGGGTAATGGCCCCGTAAATGGATACCCTCAAATGCGGGGAGGACGGATCCAGACATCCACTTCCCGGCAGGACATTTCTGGCGATCAATTTCCTGCGGTACACAAGGAGAAGTCAGCATGACACTGCTGCTTTCTATTTATATAACTCCGATGCGGATGCTCTCGCATCTGGATCTGGCACACAGCCTCCTCGGTTCGTCTTCAATTTGATTGTCATTATCCTGGATTGCTGCTCGGAGAGGGAAATTGTTTGCGTATCCATCTGCTGATTGTCAATTGTCATCGTTTGCTCAGAAATGTCAAATTCATTTGCAAGAAAAAAAAAAACGGGCATACATTTAGGCGCATCTGGTGGCAAGAGGAACTCTAAATCTCTAAACTCATTAAGTGTCATCCCCACCGACCGGGGGTTTTATGCGCCGAAGGGCGAGTGAGCAAAGGATTTATCTTGACATGGTAATAAATTAGCCTTAGGGAGCTGCTGCTTGGTCCCTCCTTGATAAGGACATGTTTAATGATTGTTGGCGGATGTCGGTTTGTGGATGGACTTAGCTTGTTTGCTCTTAATTAAGGGCTGCAGAAAAAAAAACTAAAGTGAGGGGCTACCGAAAGAGGATTAGAGTGACAGGGTGCTTCGTTGGAGTGGTTAAATAAAATGCCTTCGTGAAATGTGCCAAAGTGAAGAAACAAGGAACGCGTGCGCTCGGTTGGTTGAGGACGGAGGATGTGACTTGTGTGTCCGTGTCTGTCAACATGGTGGACGTTAATGCTTGATTTAGGAGTCTGACTTGTTTGCAATTTACTAGAAGTATGTTGTTGTTGTCCCCTCGAAGGACAAGTGAGATGATTTCTTTTTGTTTTGGTGTTCACGAAGAGGAAGCAATGCTAAGTTTCAGTGACTGTAGAAGTGACAGTCTCTGACATGAATATTTTATGTAATATATACCAAGTGGCATTAAGCTAATTGAAACCATTTAAAAGGAGTGCGAACCTCTTCGTTGTAGGCCCAGACCAATGGCTCTACCAGTAAACACGTCAAAGCTGACAAGTCAATAAGCACAACACGTGTAAGAAGAGCAACCAGGATAAACAGGACGTTCAAAGATCTTCACATTTGCTGCGAAAAACACAGCAAATTGACCGAGAATACCTTCCAATATGGGAGATTAATACACAAGGCTTAGGACGTAAGGTTCGATGTTGAAAACAGCGGAGTTCTGTCGACTGATCTGATAAATAAGACTTTGGTCTAAAGGAGTTAGCAATTTTGTCTACTTTCAAACAGGCAGGATCATGATTGAGTCTCCAAAGATAAGCCTCTGAACTAATGGCTGTCTGAAAGTGAATTACAAGGCTTTTCGGTGAGGTCGCATGGAAATGCATAACAGCACCTTTTTATGAGAGTTCTGATCTTAAATTAGTAGTGAAGCTAGAGCTGACGGAAAAAGCAAATTCAATTTGACAAGACAAGATTCCGATGCGACTGAAAAGTAAATTAATCACCAATGAGTCTTAAAATGTTTGTTACTTTTGTTGAACAACAATGTTCCAAAGAAACCCGAACCGAAATTTCTTCGGAAACAATGCAAAATGTTCCACATACGCCACAGGAGCCCGACAGACATTTGACTTTGTTTTTCGCGGAAAAAATGTTCCACATACGCAAGAGAAGCCTGGGAGAAACGATGAGTGAATATATTGAATTGAGTCAAGGAAGTGTTTGCTGGGATTGAAGCGGAGGTGGGCAAAAATGGATTTAATGGTGGACGAGGGACGAACGAAGTCATCGTGGAAGGAGACACAATATCGATGACATGGTCAGAACATCATTATTGGCATCTTTAACTTCGACGTAGTGAAGGACTTCATCTGCCTCGGCTATCAAGTAAACAGCACGAACAGCATCAAATGCAAATAACTCCTGACAATCGCTGATTCATTTGAATCAAGGGCAAGGATCAGGTTAACATTGTACTCGTATAACACCTTGATCATCCCTGTCTTGCTTTAGAGTGCAGAATCCAAGGTTGTCTTAAGATCTTAAGAAGAGGCCCTTTGGAAAGAGAGATATACTTTGTGGCCCTGTTTACATTTATGACTTTTGGAGAAGACGTTTCAACTACGAACCTTACGAGCTGTATAGTGGCATGAATTTATCCAACCTAAAGATGCCTAAGCCATGTAGAACGTATGGCCAATATTGCTTCAGTCCGAAGGGTCTTTAACGCCGGACCAGTGGGACAAGACCTTAGAGGAAACCCACCCATGGATTTTGTACTTGGACCTGCGTAATCTGTGTGTCGTAGTGGGTAAGTGCGTCGACCCACTAGTTGAAGGTCTAGATTCGATTTCCGAACGGGACAACTCTCATGTTTTCACGGCACCACCTCTTTCGAGCTGCGGACAACACTCAAGGTGTATCAATTGTCAAGGAAAATACTTCTCAAATCTCGCTTTTTGCAGTAGGCAAAGAACTGTAGGTCCCTTCAACTCGCGAGGGAAGAGTAGCATGCACAACGCGAGTAGTTGTTGAAGAAGCCAGGCTCTGGTCAGTTGTGGGATGTAGTGCCACTCAATTATTATTATCTTCACTGTGGTATTTTGTGTGTCTCTCCATCTGCTGTCTTATATCTTCTTATGGTTTCGCTAACTTCGACAATACTCACAAGCTCTCCTGTTCAGTAACAGGCAGTGTGACTCAGTTCTTCTCGGTCTTAATGTGGTATTGCATTGCCGATGTCTTAAAGTCGTTTTCTCGGACGGGGTTCAGCAGCCTTGTCAACAAGACAATTTGACTGGAATATAGGAGAACATATCGCTCTGACTTAGGGCGAATCGAACCATCAGCCTCATATGCAGACACTTAAACCAAGGAGACAGCTAGAATGATGGCCTATTGCACCAGCCTAAAAATACAAGCAAAATTAATTTCTTCTGTAAAAAAGTCGTTCAACCTGCTTTCTCTTAAATTCCATCTGTTTCTATTCGAAAGCCAAAACAGTTTGTGGCTGTGTCTCCCCGGAGTGTTAGCCTCCCTTAGCATTCTTGGCCATCAGTCAATTTGTGATTTTTCAAAAGAAGCGATGAGCCATAAATCAGTCTTAATTTGAAAGCAATTTAATCCTCAGATTGATCTCATTAATAATCAATCCCTCAGCCACTTTGATTCTATAAATATCCTAACCCTCCGTTTCTATCCTCTTACAGCACAATTTAACCGCCGCCGACGACAAGTCATTCGACGGCTCAGCGCAGATCAATAAACAACCTTCAATCGTTTCTAATCGCCTCCAGGGAGCCGGACAGAAGAAATAAACATTTGCCGTGCTGCCGTCGCTGTCAACAACAAACCACGCCGACAAGTGAAAATCCAAAAGCAAGTGTCTTCAAGGAAAATCCCCTTCCATTCACATACACAGAGAACCGCCCAATTACAATTTGAAGAAGTATGAAGGGAAGACATCTACGGCGACGATTCAGTCTACAGCCTTCGTTTATGAAGGATGACAGCGAGGACAAGCAAAAGCGAGATAAGTAAGTAGCGCAAAAGAAAACCCCCCCCCCCCGCGCCCTTCACGCAAAGAGAAACCCAAATAAACAAACGGACGTGTTTATTGTTCCCTTCAAAACACAAACAGCCCCAACAACAGACAAAAAAAGAAAGGGAAGAGTGCCCAACACACAAACGGAAAGCCTGAACGTGAAACAAGGATACGTTCGGAATGTGATGACAAGACTTTCATCAAAAATTTCTTTAGACTCACTCTCAGCGAGACATAACTGACACACATGACAGACAGACCTTCCCCGGCAATGTGTGGGCTGTGTTTTGAGTTGGGAAAGCTATTTGATCAGTCAATAGCTTGTTCCAAGGACAACACAATAATTGTCTTTTTTTTCCAGTTTCTTGTTATCTCTGACTCACAGGAAATTCCCATCGATTTTGTCAGAGTCCTTACATTTTCATTTGATTGTTTCATTTTGCAGAGTCGGCCGTCACAATGCCGTCGACGATAGTATCGGCCCATCGGATGCTCGTCACAAAATCGTCGTCATGGGTTCGGCTAAGGTCGGCAAGACCTCAATCATCACACAGTTTCTGTACAACACATTCTCGACGAAGTACAAGCGAACGATCGAGGAAATGCACCAGGGGAACTTTTCAATAGCCGGTGTCAGCCTGACGTTGGATATCCTCGACACTGCTGGATCATATGAGGTGAGTGCGTGGGGGGTGTGTGATAATCAGATGAACTCTGTGTGTCCTTGCCAGAAAAAAAAAAATTAATTTGCGCCGCTTTTTTTTTATGGGCCAGTGATGAGAGGGAGCGGTGGTCGATGAAATAAGAGACAGACTGGAGACTTCGCGACGACAGATTGGAAGGTGTTGGGGGGTGAGGAAACGAGTAATGGACTTATCCTTGAAATGAGCATAATCAGATGTGTTGATTTCGTGTATAGGGCGCTAGTGACGACTTTATTTCTTCATGAAGTCTTTATTTCGCTGTGGGTCGATAAGGCAGTGCGACAGTTGTAAATTTCAGCTCTTAAAAGAGAAACCCTGATTGAGATGAAACTTTTAAACAGTTTCCTACGACTTTGATTGATTTTGAAGTTGTGCGACGTGGGGGCCAAGTTTTTGTTAAAGGTTGGTAACTTTAAGGGGGAGACTTTCAATTGTTTCTGTCATCTAAAGTTTGAAAAGGTTACGGTTGGATGAAATACCTCGCTGGCGACCTGGATTTCATGACTATAGATAATGAGGGTAGGTAGCAAATCTAACTTCTGTTGATTTTCAACTTAGATCCACATTCAAAAAGCTGATTTTTTGCCACCAACTATGTGTACGTCGCAATAGACTGTAAGCCAAAGCACGCAGTTTGAATTTTTTCCCAGAAATCAAGATACTCAACAACACAAGACCTTTTACAGCAAATGACTCTGAGAGGGATCGTTTTCTCCTTTTTATCACATCACCGAAAATCATTCCTTCTGCTGAGTTGATTTAATAAAAGGTCACCTGTTCTTCTTTGTGCACACCAAAAGGAATGTGAACTGCGCTGCTTTTGAAAACAAAAAAAAAATCTTCAAACCCCTATCGGCTCCCTTGTACTGTGTAGGCAACCGAAGCGTTTGTCTTTCACCTGAAGCAGGATGATTTGTATTGTTATTTCCTAGTACCGTGGATGTGGGCGCGTAAAACAAACGTATGTTGCTCTAATGAGTTTCTGCGAGGGCGGGGGGCGGTTGCCTTTTTAATTAGAAGTTCTTAAAGTGAAATGAGTTGGGGAAATCCTTTTACCGGTTCTGAAGGAAACACGCCGTTGTACAGCGTCGGCGGTGCGTGAAAGTGGTGTGGGATGATTGTGGGGTAGAGTTAATATTAATTTTATTCAAAGTAAGTGAAGGATGAATGAAAGTGCGTAGATAACAGGAACCTGAGGAGAGATGGGAATCCTCATACATGTGTGATTTAAGAAAAGTCGAAACAGTGTGTTATGAAACAATGGTACTGTAAAATTGGAGACAGAAATTATATGAAGGCTTATGTGGTGGTGGCAGACAAAATGTATTCAGAGGAGGTACATGAGAATGAGAGGAGGTACATGAAATCGTACTTTCTATGTTTTCTTTGGCAAAAACCTCTGCGAGGTAAATGAAAGATTGTTTGTATCTGCAAGGAAACATGTTGTGAACATATCTCTGGTGAGAAAATGTTCAAAAGTACTCAGAAAACTAGAGTAAATCAAGTGATAGTAAAAACATAGAACTTAACGGGAAGGAACCCAAGCATTCCGATATACGTTTAAGAACGTGTGCACCTAGAAAATGCAGTCCATAAGAGGAACTTCCAATAATTTGATAGCAGTTGCCTCTGCACTTAAAAATCTCGTCGATTGGTGACTGCATACATCGATCGCTTGTGAGTGAAGACGCATCAGCTGATACTAACAGTGAGTGAAAAAGATGGCATTCTACTGGGGGATTTTGTGAAATCGAACTTGGAACTCTTAGAAAGTGGTTATAAGTCGCTAAGGAGGCGATATCGTGAAATAGGTGCAATTCACAAAAATTAACTCCAGAAAAACATAGAATTGATCGTAGGGACATTTATACACTGCTGCCTATATGTAAAGATATACAAGTCCTATTCATTGAGGATGGTGGTTTGAAGAACTTTAAAATGTTGGTAAAAAAAAACATAGAATTTCATAGAATATATTTCGAGGTAGATAGAATAGCAACATTCCGATCTTTGTTGTAGAACGTGCAAACAGAAGACATTGACAATAGGATATAAGATTCATGAATATGTAGAAACATACATATGTTCCTGCAGACAAACATAGAACTGGGTTAATATATATTTTTAAATTGCCGCTTACATATAAGCATATGAACTTTATCATCAGTATTCAATAAACTCTGAGAACAGTCGATCAAACGGCAGCATAACTTATAACATTTGGTATAAGAAAAACATAGAACTTCATAGAATTTGCTTCTGGAATCATTAAGACACCCCTTTTCGGGAACTGCTTCTTTTGCTATGGTCTTAAAATCATAGAATCACATAGTACATCATAAAACAAAAGAACGAAAAACAATGATACACATTAGCTCCAAGCGACACTCCTCTCAATTTACCATAAGTCATTCAAATCCTCACTCCTCTGACCCACTTCCACTCAGAAAATTAATTTCACTCGTCAGACGAACATTTCCAAAGTCAGTTGAAATAATTTAAAGTCGCCGCATGAATACATAACGAACCGAATGGAAGCTGTACGCACCCCACATCCCATGGGATTAATTATACCCACGACTAAGTTACAGGTCAAGACGAGATTCACCAGAAAGTAGGACACCCTGCGCCAGTCGCTCCCCAAGATTGATTCAATTTTGAGGATAACACCCCTCCAAATGTTATTTTTCAATCCGACAAGGTAACCGAGCGTCGAGAAATCTCAAAAACAAACAGAACTTACAAGAGGCATTTAACGATAAAAACACGCAAAGAAGCAAAAGCGGGAGAGGGAGAGAGAGCGAGCAAGAAAAGGACAAAAATGGGTGAGTGATTGAGATTCCGACACCTTGGCTGATTCACATTTTGGCTCCGCCATCCTATGGGGATGTGAAGGGAAGGGCAAGACACTCTCAAGTGTTTCACGGCGTTCTACATAAAAATAAAAGGAAACGATCCCTTAGAGGACGCTAAACATTTGGAATTGTTCACTTTCCTCTGCTGTGCGTCGACTTCAGTCACACGCCACCCACCATCGTTCGGATTATTGTGTTTGACAATAGGATTTGGAGGACTTTCGAAGGAAAGACTTCGAGATTATGGGGCAAGGCGATGGGAGGCACGATGTGGGCGCGTGGTGGGCATGATTTGAGGAAAAGAAAAATCTGTTGATTAATGAATCTTGTAGGTTGATTTATTAATTTTTCCCTCCTCCGAATTGTTCTCACTCGTGGTTTGGGTGGAGGCTGGGGTGGAAGCTTCACAATTCATTTCAATTAAAGCGTAATTAGGCGTCGATTCATCGGACAGCCGGGCGGGGCGAAGGAACCCATTTGAGATTCATAGACTTCACGGATTAGTGCCGGGGAATGATGTCGAACATCAGACGGGAGATTAGTGTGAGCGATACACTGACGACGCAAAGACTTGATAAATTAAGTGCCGTAAAGTTTCATGAGATGCTTAGACGCTGCGAAGTGTAGTGAGGCATACCTCCAAGGTGGGTGGTGGGTGACCTGTGGGACTTGGATAATAGACACGATCTCAGGTGGATGGGGAGGGGATTAGTTGTTGCCACAACGATGACAAACACTTATTTGTCGTGAATTATTCATTGGTCCTTCGGCTGTCTTCGGGGCTCGATTTTAGGGGATTCAACTTTTTATGCTCGACTGAGGAAAGGCAAAAGGATGTGTGAGAAGGTGCTCCTCTGTTTCAGTCAGTAGATGGGATTCACTCAATCAATCTGTTCATGACTGTAATTGACATTCCGCCTCCCCTTTCAAGTAGCGCTCTCTTGGCTAAGTGAGCAAACGAATAAAGTTAACAGTTCAATGACTTCATCGAATCACTTTCAAACTTCACAGTCAAACGCACTCAATTTCAGTCAAAGCGCCCGAAACCCGATTTTCTCTCCAAACTGTGTTTCACCTCAGCTACATGCTGGCCACATCGATAACCACCCAAAACCACCCCATCGCACACTTCGCCGGCACTTCACTTCGACGCCGACATCGTCGCCACCCTCGCCACCTTCACCGCCGGCCAGCAGATAGAGTTAGAGGAGCGGTACGTAACTTTTCCAGTTTCACACTCGACTGCCGACTGAGTGCATTAAGCGAGCGGTGGTCATGCAGTGCGGTCCGTCGTCGGCATGTCAGTCGCTGTAATTGAATCAGAGCTTGCAATTTCCGTGTTTTCACCTCACCACCACGGAGAGGGTGTGGAGGTGCAAAATGGTGTTCAATTGAACTTGAGCACATTTTCAGTCGGCCTTCCGGCGGATATCCATGAGTGGCCTTCTTGCCATTCTTTCTGTGACCTTTTTGCCGCTGTTTCTCGGGAAAGTGAACAGCTGAGTGTATGTGTGTATGACAAGTTTAGAGCCTAATTTGAGACCAGTTGCCTGTGCACTCATAAATCTCATTAAATCCTCGTCGATGGGTGAGTGCATGCATCGACCGCCTGAGACTGCAGAAGATTAATGGGGAGAGGGAGGCGCATCAGCTGATGTTGTAAAATTGAACTCAAGATACTCAGAAAGTAGTTACAAGTCGGTTAAGAGGCGCATTTCCTAAAATAGACATCCTCTCAGTGGTAAATCCTTCAATCCACGTCTTCACGCCACCCACACGAAAACAATTTCATTTTCTTGTTACGACCCTTAGACGCGAACAAAACCACACCAATTACGAAGTCATTAACTTCCCGCCACGCACTTGCCTGCGAGTCTTTTACGATCGTTTTCAAAATGAAGTTCATAAAAGTCTACACTTTAGGCATGTTCGGTGTTCAGCCGCAGCCGCAACCGCAGACAACACCCTACACACAGGTTTGGACAAAGTGTGATAATGACAAACAATTTCGTGAGACATCACGGTAAACGTAACGACATCACGTAACTCATATGCGAGTGCGTGTGTGTGGCAAGTAACAAATTTTTACGCGCAGCGCAGCGACATATAAATTATGACACTGACTGTGGTTTTATTTTTATCAAACAAAAAAAAGATGGAGATGGAAAAGTTCCCAGTTCAGGAAGAGTCACATAAAGTTGGTCTGGGTGGCTTTGGCCTGATAATTGGATTTTGGCGAGGGACGTTAGTTCACCACATGCACGACCTAGACAATTTGGAAATACGCGCTGTGGGACCTAAGGAACCAGTGGTCACATAATTATGCAGAGAGAGGACGTGCCCGGTTGTGACTGCAATCTGTGTTCAGAGATGTGCCCTGCAGTCAGTGATGGAATGAAGGAGGCTTCCCAGGACGAGCATACATTGGGCACATATAGTTTGAGGAGACAACGGGGAGTCTTTATGATGCTACCGGAAAACCAACAAAAAATTATTGGTCTTGGCCATAAGCGGCAAGCATTAGTGGTTCGGCTCTGTCCAACTTAAGTAAATGAGAAAATATGAACGTGCCCTAGGGTGTCTTAATTTTTTTGTGCGAATGGAAATAAAGCAGAAAGTGGAACAAGGATGTTCATAGGACCACTGAAATCAGAGGTTTCTTAGTGGAGAGGGCCAACTTTGAGACACACTGCTGGTGATTCCAGAGAAGACTCAACAACTTATGGCAGCTTGGTAGGAATCTTTGAAAAAAACTTCCTCCCCATCATGAAGATTGAAGATTCGATGTATTTTTGGGGACTATTACCTGTTCAGCGTCGCCATCCGAAGACATCATTGAGCTCAACGTCTCTTCCTCATGTGAAAGTATTCACAAATCAAGTGGGTTCTGTGACCTGCTATGTTTCATGTCCAACCCTCCTCTTTGCAGAACATTACTTAGGCGTATGTGGAATATTTTTCTTAAGAAAATTCAAGGATCTGTCTTCTACAGGAGAATGGGATTATTGGCCTACCGTTTACTGTCACTTAATCCCTGAAGCAGCTGTGTTTGGCTAAATGGTAGTAACGTCACCGTGGGTGGTGATCTTAGTCAAGGGTGCATCTTGTCACCCTGCCGCGGAGATGCGAAATTTCCGTGCTCTGGCCGGGATAAGGTGAGAAACGCGACAGTCCGAGAGGAACCCAACGTTGGCCAGCTACTTCTTCTGACGGAAAGGCCTCTACTTCGATGGTTTGGCCACATGGTACGGGTGTCCCCTTCATCAAGGCGTGCCTTAGATGTGATTCCATTCATGTAGGCGAGCGCTTTGCAGACCCAGAGCAAGGTGGTGGGATCAAGTCCACAAAATGGCCTAGTTGTGCTTGCAAATTGCTCCTGATGAGTTAGGATCGACGGCCGAGGGTCGAGCATCATCGACCTCATCAGTGGATTATGTGGGTTAACAAAATTGATGATGGATCTGGTCGGGTTTCTATGGCGTATGTGGAACATTTTTTCTATGCAAAAGTCTTTGCGGCTTCCGAATTCAGTGGCATACGTAGGACGTGCAGTTTGAATCCCTAAACAGACTAAGTCCACTGGTGGGACCGTTGTGATGTCACATGACTGGAGGAATTGCATTTCAAGATTCCACTTATCCTCTTCATATTGTTGGAAGAGCCTCTTACCTTCTCTAAGGAGTGATCTTGGTTTTCCAAAGGCCCCACATTTCAATGAGTACTTTGATGACTTAGGATTTGCTTAAAAATCGTGGTATCCCTAAGGTCGGTTTAATTTATGTCGAAAGTTGACATTTCTGATTGAACTGAAATATCTCTTAACTCATCACCAGACCAAAGACACATATTTGTCCACCCGTTAGTCAAGCTTGAGTGCTCACTTCCCGCTCAGCTGACCATAGAAAACATTCATTAAAATTTTCTCATGCATTCACAATGAAAAAGAACTTATCGCCCAGCACATGAGATGCCTAAAATAAATCCCTTCAGCTCTCCCACAGCCATGAGGAGATTTAATTAAAACTTCTACTATCCGTCCCAGAAACCGCTGAGGGCTAACAAAACTACCATCACATACCACTAGAGATTAAAGACTGTGGCCTAACACACTCCGGACGGAGACACACACTCATACACGTTTCTTCATTCATCAGCGCACAACCGCATCAATTCCCACAGGTGGAAACTTTTAAGACTCAATAACGCGATTAACGTCATATCAGCGTCCCCTTTCGCAGATGTCCCAGTACACTAGCCGTCCGTCACATTGCGTAGGGTTGATTTTTCATGCTCTCCCCCAATCCATAAAGTGGATGCATAAAGGAGCAACAGAAAAAAAAGGAAGGCGGACTAACCTGTGAATGTGAAGTGTGGCGAACGTTCAAGGAACAGCTTAATCATAGACCACGTCAAGAGACACAGGCAAGCACGTTCGCATCTACTATCCATTAATAACTTTTCCATCCACTGCCACTTCAGCTATTATCCATTCTTTCCTGGTCCCCTGTCGGGTCCTTGCACAATGATGCAACTCGTGTGTGTGTGTGTGTTGGTGGGAAAGGGAGAAGGTGGAGGGAACGGAGCATTTTCAACTGGGATATGTCAGTCTAAATGACATTATCACTTGTCAACCTAATGAATTCGCCCCCACCCCTCAGCTGACATGTACTTTCAATTACTCATCCCCATTCTCCTGGCTCTCAGTGAGAGGATACTAACGAAGTTTTTCCTTTCATTAATTACCTTCCTCCCCCCACAACACACACACAGCAGTAAGATCCATCGCAGGGATGTTCTCAAGAGAGATACATCTCTCGTTCGTTCATTTTAAACATTCTATGTTTTTTCTATGTTTTTCTATGTTCTCATTTTTTTTCTCATTACAGTTCCCAGCGATGCGTGCTTTATCTATATCTTCAGCAGATGCATTCATTCTCGTATATGACGTCACCGATTCAAGTACATTCGACGAGGTACGAACGATTCGAGATCAAATTCACGAGACGAAGTGCACAAGTGCGGTACCGATTGTGGTGGTTGGAAATAAAATCGATTTGGTGGAGGACAATAGTGAACTGAGAGAGGTAAGTGAAAGCTTGAGTTGGGAAGGAAGGACTTGAAGGAGTTTGTCACAGGAAGAAAGAGGGGATGGGCCTTTTATGAAGAATGAGGAGTCTGGATTTTGCAGGCTTTGCTAAATCCCCACGTCCATTTACTCTCAGCGGTCATCACGTATTGCATCGAACTGGCCACAATTTCACGTACTCTCGTACACCCTCAATTTGGCCTATCACGACCGCACCCACAGCATCCGAACCTTCATAAATCTATTCGCCCAAATTATGGGATAACTTCTGGCATCGCTCCAACAACCCTCATTTGAATCTTAACGATTCCGTCTCGTGTCGTTTCGATCCTGACATAGAACATCCCGATTTACGACCATCAACCCTCCATTTGTCTTCGTCATTCAAATTATCGACCGAGAGCATATTTCTTTCAATTCGAGAACACTTTCCGAATCGAATTAGCTTGCGACGCCCTCCGTAAGTGCCGTCATAACCCTCTGTGCACCCTCCGTGCAGCCATTCAACCGGCTATCGAAACATAAAAAAACCGATGGGTGGAAAACGCAAACAGTTTGCATAAAATTTTAGGACAACCCGCTCTCTGCGTGCCGGTGACTGCGAATGTGTCTCGGGGACGCCACAGAGGGAAATGTCAAATTTACATAGGTCATTGGCAATGAACAACAAAGAATATGACTGAACCGGACAAAGTGGAAAGAGCAACGAATTCATGAGCTCCAGCTGGTTGAGGCTAAGGCTGAGTGGGGCGGTTGTTTGGATTTTTTTTATTAACTTTGAGAGGAGGGAACGATTCAATTTTACAAAGAAATCCTTCCCCCTTGCAGATAGATTACGAAACAACAGAATCTGTGGTGACAGTGGATTGGGAGAACGGATTCGTCGAGGCCTCAGCAAGTAAAAACGAAAACATCACGCAGGTAAGTTCAGAACCACCACTTGCCACCGGCTCTCACGGACCTAATCTCATCGTCATCCTCTTTCAGATTTTCAAAGAGCTCTTGTCACAAGCGAAGATCACCTACAACCTGAGTCCCGCTCTGAGACGTCGCCGGAGGCAGTCCTTGCCGCCGAATCAAATGGGCAACAACGGCCATCACAGCACGCCGACCAGCGCCCCCGTCATACCAGGAGCCCATGTCCCGTCGGCGGCACAACTGCAGCACCTCCAGAGGATTCAGGAGCGCAGTCTGGGCGGCAAACGTAACTCGTGCAGTATTTCTTAATAGAATCGACTGGCGGAGCATCACGTAACTAAGGCGAACGAGCGGTAGGCAGAGCGATGATGCAACAACTTCATAGGGAACGCGGACACCATTTGGTTTCTAATTTATTCCAAAGCAAGCAAAGACAAAAGTTTTTCTTTTTGTGCTTCAAAATCAATCTTACGGGTAATCTCAGAGCAAAAAACAGGTTTTCAGGTTTTCACAGACGCAGTAGCAGTTCTTAGGACATTCCATTCCAACTTTGACGGTTTCTCTCTGCACACACAGAAATAGCCACTTTCTACAAAAACACAGGCCATAAGCAAGGACGCAATAAGTACTAGAAGCTAAATGCAAGGCAATGACATGTCCTACACTTTCTTGAACAATTTTTTTTACGATTCCTAGATATAAACAAGATTTAAGTGGTAGATTTAGAGACATTAGAGTAAACAATTCACGACATCCCTTGGCATTTGAGGAACAGGATTGCAAAGCCTCAGACACAGCAATGAAAGTCTTAATTCATCAATGGCCTCCATGCGAGTTGAGATATGTACTGTGTCTGCGGTTTGTTCAATCAGGATGGCTGTTGCAGCAGTTGGGAGAGGTTGGAGAGAGGTTACTGCCGCCTGTCCCAACAAATTCTTGCCAATAACTACTTCCCCATCCCCAACAAAGAGTGAAGTAACTAACTATGCTTCCATTTTATCGATTTCTTGACTATAAAACCCAGAAATTTAAAACCTATTCTTGTTAGTGTAAATAAGTATAAGCCTAGGCAATTTAAAAGAAATGAAGAATCACCCCCAGATGGGCTTAACTCTGTTCAACCCAGAGACGGAGGAGAATGTTGGTGAAAAAAAAGCAAATAATAAATAATATCATTCTACCCAAAAAAAATAAATTAAATTATCAAAAGAAGAAAACACCATTTTTTGAAAGAATTATAATGAACAAAAAAAAAAAATACTAAATTAAGTTTAAACAATTTATTTATCGATGTGTAGCCGTAACAAATTAGAAGAACAAATTAAAAATTAATAAAATACTATTCTTATCAACATGCATAAAAAAAACAAACAGATCCCTAATGTAATTTTAAGAATAAAACATATTTTTTAACCTAAAAACAAAACAATAAAAACTAAACTAATCAAAAGACAAAAAGAATAATCTTTGCCACGCCGAATTTTACAGAATATATCTATTTATCTGTCCCCCAAAACTCTATCCTCTGTAAGGATTTCCAAAAACACACACATACACACATACATATGTCTGTATACTGTAAGTGAATGCATTAAGGACTTGAAAGTGCAGCTTAAGTGCGATAAAAAGCAACATTTTGTATATGCGAAGAGGCAAGAAGCTGTGTAACTAATAAAATTTATATTTTTCATTAAACTTAAAACTTAACATTAACGATAGAGCTAAATAAACAAGAAAAAAAAAATGAAAACAAAATTATGTTAAATCAGATGTAAGTTTAATTATGATTGTATATGTGTATTCATGAGCTAAGAGCACACACAAAAGCAAACGTATACACAAGAAATGAAGAAGTAAAGAATTTTAATTTCAATTTCAAAAATGAAACCAAAAATTGTGCATTTTTATTTGAATTCTACTTAACACAAGTCATCATCGTCGGTAAGTTAGACTGCGAAAAGAAATGGTTCACTTAGATGTACAGGGCAAGTCACTCACAAGGCACCAGCGCCTAGCTTCTACAACAACCGCTTGTGTTGTGCGTGCTACTGTTCTCTCACGAGTTGAGGGGACCTAAAGTTCGTAGCCCATTCCGTACGGCGAGGTTTGAGAAGCTTTTCATAGACAATTGATACTCTTTGAGTGTTGTTAGCAACTCGAAAGAGGTGCTGCCGTGAAAAAATTCGAGGTGACCCGTTCGGGAATCGAACCCAGGCCTTCTGCGTGGCGGTCGACGCACTTGCCCATTACTCCACGGCGACCACCGAACCTTAAATTAGCAATTCTGTTTAATTGGCGACCACTTTGTCAACTGTCAAGCGATGTTGGCGTTTGAACATAGACAGACTGGCGCCTGAACAAAGCTTCCAAATAATGCAAATTTAGTCCGAAACCAGATTGCCGATGATCCGAATTTTCATAAGGGAATTTCGTTCAGCGATGAAGGCCTCTTTTGGTTAAATGAAAACGTCAATAATTAAAACTGTGATATTTGGAGTGAAGAGAATTCTTAAGTGTACGTTGAAACATCGTTACATCCACAAAAACTGATTGTTTCCTGTGCTTTGTGAGTTGGTGGCTCCGTAGTTCTTCAAAAACCATGCTGGTCAGGGCGTTACGGACAATGGTAACCGCTGTAGAGACATGATTACTGACTTTTTCGTCCATCAATGTAAACAACCAGGATGTGCAGGAGCTGTGGTTTCAAGAAGACGGCGCAACATGTCACACAACAGCGCAACATGTCACACAGCGGCCCATCGTGTCCCACAATTCGTGTCAGAATTGATTTGTTGAAGGAAACGTTTGGTAAGCGAATAGTTTCAAGTAACGGACCCATGAATCGGTCTCCAAGGTCGAACAATTTAACACCGCACGACCATTTTCTGTGGTGCACGATGATAAGCTCGAAACGATTGACCACTTATCTTCTTCTCCTTTGTTTGGCGCTACAGTCCGGGGTGGACTTGGGCCACAACCAACAAGGTTTTCCAGTGGGCACTATCTTTCATCAGCTACCTCCTCTTTGTGTGCGCCTTCTCCACTTGTGTGCGCCATTTTATGTGAAGACCCAATTGTCCCAATTGTTTCTCTTTGGGTCCGAGCTGTGGTGTCAATTCGCATGATCTAGCCACCTAAAGCGTTGGAGACGTTAACTAGATGCTTGCTGCTGTACAAGCCGTACAGTTCATGGTTGAATATTCTCCTCCTGCTGCCATCAAATGAAACAGGATCAGCGACCATACGCAGAAGTGTTCTGTGAAACCGACCAAGTCTTTTGTAAGGTCTTTATACAAGGCTACTGAAAAATCTACCTCTCGTCGCCAATACTCATTTGCTTCAGGACTTTGTAGAGCTCTGTCTCGAAAGACCCGGCTGTCTTGCACGCACTTGGACGTTATTTTTTCCAAGAAGAAAGTTTGCACTTCCTTTGCCTTTAAAGTGTCTCGAAGGAAGATTAAACGATGAATTCTATTCGCTCTACGGTGGCTCGCCCCTAGTCAGTTGTCTACGGATTTTACGCTTAAGGGAGTAAGGTGCATGGACAACACTGTTCCATTTTGCAGAGTCTTCAAATTGGACGCGTTGCCACAGTACAACATAGGACGTCCTAATCCGAGATATGATGCTCACAAGTGGAGAGGAGCTTCAACCAACTTGTAGGCAGATAACAAAAGAACTTGCCAGCTTAAGAGGCATGTTGGTTGAGACCCAGGTCCACCCCGGACTGTAGCGCCACAAGAAGAGGAAGAAGAACAAAAGAACTTGTCAGCTGGTAGGTCATGTTGGTTGAGACCTTCGCCTATCCCGGACAGACAGAGTCAATTTCTCAAAGAGGCGCAAACTCGGCGAACTCCGCGAACTTTCTGGCTCAACACTCCTTCCTTGTTCGTGACTGGCAACACCATTGCTATATAGACACTCTCCAGAAAAATATTTATCCAAGAGTACAACCTTCCCATTTCTGCTCTGCAACAGACAGATGTCTCACGTGTGATTGGTCGGGACTCTGGGTACATAAGTACACTTCCCAGCAAAGTTCCCAGAACAACGTTTAGAGCTTTAGAGGCTTCACTTAGTATGGTCAAAAGCACACAGAGCTTTTTGGATTCTGTTCACTTCCACAGCCCACAAAAAAGGAAGGAAAAGCTGTTCGTTGTGGGGTGGTGTTCAAAGACATGAAAGATTCATCTAACTTTGAGTTCAAAGATGGCGCTTGTCAGATTTAAATATTCTTCTGTACGCATTCCCCAGCCACAGCCAGAGGTGGTCGTCAAGAGGAAGTGTTAAAAAAATATCCCCCACTCTGGCAGCACGAAGACTTTGAAACTTTGTGCAAATAACAAGCTGTGAACAGCAGTATGTTTCCAGTGCCTGCGGGTGCATAGAAACATCTTGCGGAATGGTGTGACAATCCTCACATCGTCAAGTTGTGGGTGGGATGGGAGTAATCACCCCATCCCCTACGGCTGGGAAAAACGAAACCACTTTTGACATATTTGATGTTTGGGACATCATCTCTGCGATGGCCCACTTAATAATCCAGAGAGACATGCCAGATGCGCTCCTTTCCCATGCCCCCTGGCGGCACATCAATCCACTTAAGTGACTGCTTATGCAGAAGGCAAAAAATCTCCCACCCCCCCGGCTGGGGTATAATGTAGCGGGTTCCATTAGATTGTATTAAATCTGGAAATCCCACACTCGGCGCCCAGTCCACAGCGCCAGCCCGCAATCAATTAATCCGTATCGGTTTGGCAACCAAAAATCATTCCCATCCACAAAGGCGGCCTTGAAAAAGCATCTCCATCCTCCACACACAGGTCCTTTCTGTGGTGAAAAAATGACGGAGGAAAAAAGTTGCCGACTCGAAGGCATGCTCGAGTTTCAATCACTTAGAGTCGGAGTCATGGCAAATGCAAGACCTGCACACACACACCAGCACAGACCAGCCACCCACGCCTGCTGAACGATTTGCGACAGACAGACATTCCAAGTAAATGGCAAACTTTCAAATGACCCCGCAGGGAACCCGCTGGGCTGTTTCACAGAGTTGCGCATCCTTCCAGGGCGAAAGTGCGTCCATCTGTTGATGTCGTGTCGTAATTGCGCATTAAAAGGTACTTTTCCCTGACCATTAGCACATCCGGCGGGGTTGGTTCTTCACCCCTCAAAATAGAATTCGCAAATTTCCAGCGCTGTAATTAAACGCCGTTCCAGGGATTAACAATTAATTGATACCGCAAATAAAGCACTCCCTGCGGATGCTCTTAACATTAAGTAAACCGTTGCGCGTGCTGTTTACTCCTTGCCGGATGTTCACAGAAAACTCCTTCTTCAATCGGTTCGGTTGTGAAGTTCGAAATGCTGGCTTGATGTGCGGGGGAAGGGGGCGTTCGCGTGGGGCAACATGTTGCCGTCGAATCGTCGTTGTCAGGGCATCCGTGGCGAGAAGGAGACAAAGAAAATCTCGTGAGAAGGAAATGCCTTTTAGGCAGAAATGCCCATCTCAAGGATAATGGCGGGTCGACGGTCGACGGATGCCACTAATTGCGATTTAGTTGTCACTCCTCTCACAGGACGTTGATGGCGGCAGCCCTCAGAGCTAAGATGAGTTTTTGGTTAAGTTTTGGTTCAACGAACTGTTGTGGGAGTTTCAAGGATTTCAATTGGTTTCCGGTATTTCTGGTGGGAGGAGGACATGCCACTTTGGCAAAGAATTTTTCGCAGGTCTAACTGATAGAACAGGGAAATTTTACAGTCACTCTAAATAGAGGGTTATGTAGTCGATTCTGCTCCCTTCCCTCGCTCTCTAGGTCCTCATTGATATTCCGTTCATCGTGCAGGGAAACATAAACATCTGCACCAACCAACCCCTTTCCTCAGTCACGAACACTAGACGTGCGTCGACCGAATCAAAGGATTTCGCAGCAAAAACCTCAGGATAT
This sequence comes from Eristalinus sepulchralis, assembly GCA_944738645.1. Classification (NCBI taxonomy): domain Eukaryota; kingdom Metazoa; phylum Arthropoda; class Insecta; order Diptera; family Syrphidae; genus Eristalinus; species Eristalinus sepulchralis. The sequence goes on along the minus strand of OX122885.1, from coordinate 4,447,441 downwards.
TCAAATTCTCTCATTCCCCACCTGCCCGAGTCAATCCAGAATCCGTATGTTGGCATACAGAATTCATGTTGAATTCCCACTCGTCTCCAAGGACCAAATTGATCGAATGGAGGACGGAATTATCGAAAGTAGAAAAGAAATGCAAATATTTACTTCTCCCATAGGCGTTCTCTTTTAAGGACTTAATGCTGGTTAAGGAATTAAATTAACAAGGGACCGGATGCGGCACTTAGAGGCTCCTCCCAATATCTGTGAGATCCGACCTTTCCATTGAAATAATTGGTAAACAATCAGAAATTTATGAAATGGATGTCCTTAGAGCAGCGCAGACATTTGTGACAACGGTGATTTCATCGGGATTCCTTAAAACGTCTTGTGTTGAGTGGAAGGAGGCACGCAGACACTAAAGGATTTACGGTCGATTGAGTTCAGCGCGCTTCCATCCATCGCGAGCTGAGTGTGCGGCAGGGAAAATTCACCGTTTCAGTTGGATCATTGGAGGATGAAATTCACCTTACGAGGGTGGTGATAAATTTTCGCGGCGGCGTTCGTTCGTGGACACATCTTGAACTCGTTGCTGTCTGGCGGAGAGGTGAGAGGTTGTGAACGGATTTGATATCCATCAAGGACTGCGAGTGCACTCTCATTCGAATTGCTTTTAGGGCTTTCTGAGAATTACTTTGATGGAGAATGCAGTTGAAAAGTACCGCCGCAGAAATGGAGGAGGTGGTTGTTTTCTTTGGAGACACTGGTAGTGAAATAATTGTGGATTAAGGGATAATCCACTGAGGCGGAGATTCTTCAAGGAAACCGTTTTGGGTTTCAGACTCTTGAAGGCTCTTAACTGCACACAAATTCAAATTGACTTATTCATGAGTTAAATCGACTCCAGAATGAGGGAATAATCCGATTTATTTCAAGGTCTTGGATTTAAAACCGATTTTAACCGGTTCGAAGTTTTAAGTTCATCGCGGATTTTGATAGCGAACATTGACTGAATTCAAAACTGCGAAGACTTGGTAGAATATGACGTTTGCAACATAACTTACATTAAAGTTCTTGCATAAAACCGATTTAAACCGGTTCACATATTCAAGTTGCTCAATGACTTTGGTGTCGCCTATCGATTGACAGACTGACAGACAAATTGTTCGTGGCCCATTTGCTAAATTCGCATCTTCTGTCTATCTTGTATTAAGCAACCGATTTGAACCGGTTTAAATCTATGTTGTATCTCAGAACTTTGAGAAAGTACATTGATTGAATGGAAACTCAAAAGGTCTCGTTAGCCTTAAAATCTTAAAGTCCTGAAATCAGAATCACTGTTGGAAAAGTTACCGATTATGCTGCAGACTTAAAATACTTAACCGATTTGAACCGATTCAAAACTTTTTCAACAAACTTTAAACCGACTCTAGAATGAACACCTTTATTCTTTGACTCCGACTTTGATCGACTTACCTGACTGACCGATTTGAACCGGTTCAAAAATAATCTTGCGCAACAACCTCAATTCATATTCAAGGCGCAATCACAGATTTTGATTAATCGAAGCAGTGCCCTAACCTCCGCTTTTATCTGCCGCTTTCCACTACAACAGGCAATCAATTAAAAGGATCATACAGCCACCGTTGACAGAAAAAAACAAAAACGCAACCAAATCCTTGTCTTTCATAAATTCAACGCCTCATCTAGGAGGGATCCTCTTCACTTATCTACACTCTTATAGGTGACAAATTGAAACACACAAATGGCCTCATTAAGGCCAACCCCCTCCCTTCCCAGCCCGCCGGCCAAGAGCCAAGTTTTATCCATAAACAGATAATGAAGTGCACCATCTCTGGCGTCAGTGCTTACCATAATACCCGCTCATAAACTCAACCCCTGCGGCCAATCTGCCACAACAGTCTTTACGTCGTGAATTTATAACGATTTCAGTTCATTCGTACATTCTCTCTGCGTCCCGCACTCTGTGCAAAATGTTGATTGGATGACGTGAAAAGGCTCAACAAAATTACACCCGCCCAGTCGTAGGCTCAGCGGCAACAAAACGACCACATCATCCAGTCAGGGGTCGCTCTCCTTGCGGGGGCGCATATTAAGTACAGATTACAGCATTACTACAGCTCCTGGGTAGACAATTCCGTTTAATTTATGCCCCACTATCCGGACCCTCGATCGGACCCCCCACCACCAGCGCCACCACCACATCCACCCGCAAGACAGAGAGAAAACTTTTCAGGGACACACGACACGGGGCGACAACCTAATGCGGCACACATCGCAATGAATTTCTGAGCGGGTGAATCGATGAATATTCGGAAACCGGGGCCGTGAAAACGCGTGTGCGACAGGAGGCGCAGACTGTTGTCCTTGTCCTGATTAAATTCCGATTCCTCTGCTACCAATTATCGTCAGCCGGTGCGGCGTGAAAATTAAATTCCCACACATGCCGAATATAATTAACTCCTGCGAAATGTTCGCGTCCTCGAGCGCTATGCTCCTGAGGATGCGGCAATTATGACACGCCACGCCGCACTCATCAGCCGGATTACGCGGAGGAGGAGGCTCTGCGATGCCAAGAGGCGTGGCACGAGATTGCCAATCAGCAGCCAAATGAGCAAAACAACAAATGCGACAGCTGTTGGCCCGCATGGCGATTGTGTCGTTAAATCGGGGATTATCTGACGGCGCTGACGGAAGCCATTGTTCTCCTCTGACACATCGTGCTCCTCTTTCTGGGTCATCACACGGACTGCCATAACTCAGACGACGACAACGACGATGACTTGATCTCTCTTTTTTCTTGCCGCTGCACGAGGTGACGTCCGTGGCGGCGGCAAAATTACCGTCATAATTCAGGATGCAAACAAATTTATGGCATTCAGCTTTGTTGGTTATCCAGTTACTGAGAGATGTATTGTTACTGCTCGTCGCCTGATGAAGCCATGTGTGCATGACTGCCTGCACATCCTTAAGGGGATCCTTCTCGCATATTGTGCCCCTTGTTTCCCATCGTCGTCGTCGTCGTCGTCGACCCAGTCAAAGTTTGAACATTTTTTGCAGCCCCTGCTTCTCTGAATTTGATGGATTTAAATTATCATGCACTTGGCTGGCTGAAAAAAGGATCAAGGATACACGATGGCTGAAGATAAGGACCCTCTGCGTGGTCTATGCATGGGTGAGTTTGAGTCGCGTCCTTGATTCTCTGCTGCCATGGATGGATGTTTGTTTTGTTCGTAGTGAGACAGAGTTCCTCGAAATGACAAAATGTGTGTGGATCGATGGAACTTGCGGATTAAGCGCTGTTTCGAGTGTTCCTTTGGCTTGCACTTAAATCCATTCTGATGACTCTGCTCTAATTGGAGCAATATGTCTTCCCCCTGTCTCACAATCAACGTCGATTCCGGTTCAATGAAACCAACTAGCAAGCAGTCTGCACGCCTAATCGCCTTAACAATTCCCAACTGCATCACACTTCTAATTATGGCGATTATGTGCTTCATTACGTCTGTACAAGTACGCCCCCTCCCCATGCGCCCACCCACTCGATCGCCTCTTGCCAGACAGAAGAACAACCCGCCCAATGGGACACAGCAATCGAATCTTGTCTCACATTCAGTGTACCGTGTAATTTGCAGCAGTTCAAGGATACAACTCTGCAGAGGGACTGTGCGTCGTGAATTTCGACAGGTATCTCGCGACGGAGGACGAGGAATGGGTATGCTAACGATTATATTGCTACAGTACTGGTGCATGTACAAATAGAACTCATAATGAGGACTTATTGGAGTTCTCGAGAATGTCAAGAGCGATCGAAATGTCAGAGGCCTTGCTGGAGGAGGCGGTTTTATTTTTCATAATTGACTTGACTCTCGTCAAATTGCTCACGTTCCGAGAATCCCCTAGAGAACTGAAGTGAAGTGCTGTTAAGTGCTCTGCTGGGGTATCTCAAAAATAGCACGGAAACCTGCAGGCAGTGGTTGGGAGGCAATTATGGAAGAACATCTGCTCGTTGAGGTGAAACGAATTCAACTTTAAGGAGATTTGCTGGCAATGAAATGGTTGGAGTGCTTAGAAACTTGAAAAAATATATAAAACCCTTAAAATAAAAAAAAAAAGTTTAACTCTGATCCAGGTAAAAGCAAGTCAGAGGGAAATAAATGCCTAGGGAGGGTTAAAAATGAGCCCCAGGGTGGAGGAGGAACCCTTTTGTTTAAGTATCGCGAAGTGGAGTCTACGTAAATTGGATGGAAGCTTCCTTGTTCTCTTGCTGTGTATATAAATCGAGTGCAGACTTCTCGAAATACTGAAACGAAAAATCAGAAATTCCAAAATCTTCGTTTTTGCTTTGCGGAGCCATAGGTCGAGGTGAACCCGGGACTCTACCAACAAGTCTCTTTAGATTGCACGAGATTTAAGCAGCGGACTTAAATTTTTGTACGCCAATTTGATTAAGGTCACTCCCCACTTGTGCGCGCCATCGGTCCTTCGCTGCTGAAGGAAGCCCCGATGGCATCCCAGTCAGCCTCGAATGTCGTTGTAATGTGGACATTCTTCCCATGTGACAAAACGTACCCGTGGTATTTCGAAGAGGCAGCTACTCAACACTGAGCACTCGCTGTGGTTCTCACTCCGTCTCGGTGATTAACTTCCCAACGGCAGAAATAAATCTCTTCTAGTCATTCAGTTAATTATGTAGATGGCGCTATAGTCCGTCAAGTACTATGGCTTCCCTTCTTTAGCAACGTGTCGCGTTCCCTCACTGGTCGAGACGTCATGCTCGGGCATTCTTCAAACCTAAGGCCACTCAAAATTGTGAAGATTTTGAAAAGATGTCAAGAATTCGAAATCTCGCATAACCGTTAATTTCCCAATGTCCATCAAAGTGACTAATCAAAATTGAGGAAATTCAAATCACTCCATCAGCAGCAAACTACAGTCGCTATCTGTAACAAGTTTTGAGTCGAAATTCTAAAAATGTCAGAATCTCAAAAGTTCAAAATTTTGATGTATATTGTCTTAAAAGTCCAAAAATTTCTAAAAGAATGCTTGGTTGTATCGTGGGGCAAAATTTCGAAATGTTCAAAATCCTAGAAACGTCTAAATTCGGCAATACTCAAACTCTCGAAATAAATAAAATTCCGAAAAGCCTAAATTCCAAAAGTATTAGACTCGTAAACTTAATTCCAAATGAAACATCTCATATGAGGGGGTTTTGTGAGGTACGCTAAACAATCCCTAGCTTGGAGACGCGTATAATTTTTGTATTTGTGGCTTTTCGGGTTTTTTGGCTTTTCGGAATTTTTGGCTTTACGGGATTCTCGACTTATCGGGATTCTGTTCGTCTCCCGTTTAATTGGGATACAAAATTTACTTCACACCTAGACACGTGCACGGTATTTGACTTACGCCAGATGCTTCTTCTGAGGACGGAGAAGAATTAAAAAATGCTAGAGGCTCTAAAATTTCAAAAGTTTAACAGAAAATATCAAAATTCCTCAAGTTTTGCACACACACACCAATCAATGAGTGAAGACAGGCACCCATGGGCGTCATGCTGAGGCATCTGAACACCTGCTTAAATTGAGTTCTCTCCTGAATTCTTCCGACTTTTCAATAATCCCCCCACTTCTGGATCCCAGCTCACATCAAACAAAATTTATGATTTGCGCAGGGGCATGCCCACACAGGAAGCAATCAGCAGTGAGACACAGAAGGCATCTCTGTTTCATCGCATATCGCATCGGAAATTCAATTCTCGGTTGGAATCTTTCATTCATGACACACACAAGGAATGCGTCTTCAATTCGCGTCATTGTTGCACTCCGAGGAGCGATTCTAGGGCCGATTCCCTCTGCTGATTCTTTGACACTGCTTCAGGTGGAAGTACATCCTCATTGCCGTTGACAACGACAATCTGCGCCTGAAATGAGAGTTCTTTTGAAAGCATTTCTTCTTGACTGCAGGTCCTTTGTGTTCTGCGTTAATAAAAGAAATTCTTTTGTGCTCATCAACCATACCCCTCACAGAGAGTCGTCTCATCGACTTTCCAATTGACTGCACAGCCACCTTGATTGAAATCAAAATATCCCTAGCCGTCTCATCCATTTTTTTGCATATCAAGGACCTCCTGCTAGTGTCCTTGACTCATGTTCCACATCACAAGGTACGAAAAATTCATCCCTCCCCCATCGTTCAATTAGATGTCAAGTTGTTTCACACCTCACGGGGATGCGAATTAATATCAAGGCTCCACGCATCCCCTGGCAACCGCAAATTCAGGACATCCGTGGCCCATTAAGCCCCCCGCCAAAGGTAATCATGTAATCATGTCTGGCCCCATGACAAATAGGCCGAGTGATGAGGGGCGGTGGTGTGGTGCTAATCCTGGGTTTTTCGTTTCGACGGAGGAGAGCGTGCACACTCGACGATGTCATTTGTCAGCGCCTAGCCCGCACCCGGTGTACAGCGGCGCTGAAAGGACATGCTGACGACTAATGCGAATATGATAAGTGCCACTTCAGGTGAGCGGCGGCAGCGGCGGTGTGCAGGGAAGTGGGCGCACGCAAAAACAAAAACGATGACATGGAAATCCCAGTGACAGGTGAGTGTGCACATTTCTGTGTTTCTGGGTTTTGTTGGTTCTGTACTCTGCTCCGCCCCTGGGCTTTCCTGTCAATTGAAAATGATGAATGTTCGGAAGGCATTTTACACATGCATGCTCTTTTCGGAATCCCGGATGACAAATGGATTTAAAGTGACCTTCGTGGCGTGGCGTGGCGAGTCGCACCCGCTTTCATGACTCATCGCATCCCTTTGCGAACACGCGCACCCCTACCACCAAAGCAGCAGCTCTCTGGGGCGGCGGAACTTTTCCTATCCATCATCCGGCAAATAAAAGCCCGCTTGCAGTTGATTAGCTCCTCCGTCGTCAGCGCGATGTGGGTCCATTCCATGTGTCCAGACCACCTGCCGATCCATCACAAAACTTCGACTTCACAATGAGCCTGGCATCGTACAGACTATAAAGCGAGCAAGCGGCCGAAGTCTCCCCATAAAGCGCGCCTACCGACATACACAGTCCTCTCGATAGGACTCGTAAAATCGCCATAAAAGCGAAAACAAATTCGACGTAACCTGCTTCCACCAGTCTGCTGGGCAGACCGCGAGCCACGAACCATCAGCCGCCTCCGCCAGCTGAAAGGAACGGCACAGTCTGTTCCCTTGATGGTTATCCGGGGATTAACCGGGTGACTGTTTGGTTTGAACAGCGCATCGGTTACGCCTCAATCCGATTGGAATCGACCCAGAAGCGGATGAACGAAGGAGTCCTGCCCGTGCCCGTGCCCGCATGGGCTTTGGGATAATTTGATTTATGTCGCGCCGGCATCTCCTGTGGGGGTCATCAAGGGGGATCTGGAGGCTTCCGATGCCATGTGTGCGGTGTTTGTAGCGGTGGCGGCGCCATTAGGCGGGCGTGGGGTGAACGTAATCGATCACTGTGCTGCTGGTGGTGGTGGTGGCGGAAGACTTGTAAGCCTCAATCGAAGAGGGAAACGATAATTCATTTTGTTTCACTGTGTTGCTTCTATTGGCGTGACCCTTTCTTTCTGGTGGCGGTGGAGTGTGGCCGAAAGTACACTGAAAGAATTAATTTGACTGATTTGAGCAGTTTTTGTTTGGCTACTGATTGGAGCACATTATTCAAAGAAGTCAACGAAGACGAAAAAGCTGAGGAAGACGACTAAAATGAAGCAACGAGGAAAAGAAAGAATACAAGAGAAAAAAACACGGCGGAGATATAAAGGACGAGAAGGAAACGGAATATAAGAAAATTAGAAAGACGAGGAAGTCGAAAGGAAGACGAGAAGAATTAGAAAAAGGCAAAGGAAATAAAAGGAAGGAAAGAAGAAGAGAACTAGAAACAGAGCTGGATGAGGAAAATGAAGCAAACATGAATCCAAAAGAGAACAAAGTGACAAAGAAGACAAACAAGACAACGAGGACGAAGAGTACGGCGTATGCGATATGGAAAAGGATACGAGCAGGAAGCAGACGAATCACATACAGCAAAGGAGGTGAACCAACGATACGAAGAATAAAAAGGAGACTACAACAAGAGATGAATGAAAGAAAACAAGAAATAAGAGGAAACCGCTGCAATTCCCACAGTGTACTCACAATCCATCCCACAAAAGTAAACATGGCGATTCCCCTGAGCTAACGCATTTCCAACGCCTCCTCGCCCATCTCACTCACTAATCGATTCCTTCCTCATCCAATTTTTTGTTGTTACTATCTTGACCTACTCCAGCCGCACATGCCCGAACACCCTCAAAGACGGACCCTCCTTCAAGACCATTCGCATTATACATAACGTCAAACAAAATGTAATCCTATATAAATAAGAATCCCTCCGTCAACATGCGATGATTCAGCGACCAGCCTCAGTCATCGAAACGTCAATGACGTGATGAATGGGCCCCCCGCTCCCCTTCAACTCGAAAAAAAAAATGCAAATATAGTCAGTCCTTCCACAAATCCCCCCACACCTCCGGAACGACAAGCAAAAAGAACTGTCTTCTCCATCCGAGGTCCTCCGCAGGGAATCGACCACATTTCGTTGTTTTGGAATCTGATCGAGTGAGTTGCAGCAAACTTTGTCCCCCACGCCCACTCGAAAGTCTTCGAATAGCTTCGGCCCACCGAAACGATTACCTTTTTGTTTTTATTTTCACATTCAAAGCAGATAAAATTGATTAATATTTCAAAAGGATGCCCTGGCTCTTCGGCCGGGATGGCCTTGTGCAGGAGCAGGAAGCAGCAAGTCAAAGTGCTTCATAGTCTCTCATCTTCTGTGCAGAAATTTGAATTCCTCAAGAGGCAGGCAAAGTTGCCAAAGGAGCAATATGCATTCTTTATTCAGTTACTGAGTGCGAAAGGATTTCATTTCGGAATATCCTTGTTTCCAGGAAAACCCCAATAAGCCTGAATGTTGATGGGTTAGGTTTCATTTTGAAGGAATTCAAGGTGGATACCGGTGTGGAGTAGTTTAATTTCTCCGAAGTACGCCCGAATTATGTGTGATTGGACTGACGGAAGGTGGGTAGTTTAAAAGTTCCTTGAGAGCACTTGGTTTGAAAATTGGAAGAGGATTGGGAGACCGTTTACAAGCATCCTTTAAAATAATTGGAAAAAGTGCTCAAGCGGTGAATGGTGAGGGGGAAGAAATTTCAGAAGTGTTTTTTTTTTTCACGACACGTGCGTTTAGTTTTTAAAAACGAAACCATTAAAGTGTCAGTATGCTCATTGGTTTGTCTTGAATTTTAAGGCTCGATGCTGCTAATTAAAAACAAACGAAGCCATCAATGTGGGAGAGCAACTTGCACTTGTAGATGACCATGAAGCTGATAGATGTATTCAAGGGATTTGAATTTGACAACATTTCACCAAAATTTCCTTCCGTCACAATATCCATTTTGAAAAAAAATCTACGCTCTGAATGCGTTCCTTTCCCCAGATTAAGTTGCATTCAATGAAACCCATGTTTGGCGATGAAAAATCATGAAAATGACTTCATATGGCATGAATGCCGATGCCTCGGACATCCGCGGGAGCTTCATTTCATTTGAAAATTTCTCATTTATGTTGATGCATTCACATGGAGGGATGTGAATGCAAAGTGGCCTCGTGTATTCAGGAAAGAACATTTTAATTGTAGCAAGTGCAGGTGAATGGGAGATAAAAATAACACTCCGGGGTATCATTTACGATGGTGTTGTTTTCTGAAAAATAATGATGCTGTTGAAACATGCTCTCGATAGCCGTCATTGCTTCATTCTTTCACTAATTAATTGCAACTGAATTCCGTAAAACAATACCCAATCTGGAATGTTCTTGCACCGGAGCGAATCTTTCAATTTCCACATAACTTCCATCTCGTTAACGTAAAGTATTGAAGAATCTCGTTAATTTGTTTTCATATGTTCGATTGCTGGAGATGGAGATGGAGATGGAGATGGAGATGGAGATGGAGATGGAGATGGAGATGGAGATGGAGATGGAGATGGAGATGGAGATGGAGATGGAGATGGAGATGGAGATGGAGATGGAGATGGAGATGGAGATGGAGATGGAGATGGAGATGGAGATGGAGATGGAGATGGAGATGGAGATGGAGATGGAGATGGAGATGGAGATGGAGATGGAGATGGAGATGGAGATGGAGATGGAGATGGAGATGGAGATGGAGATGGAGATGGAGATGGAGATGGAGATGGAGATGGAGATGGAGATGGAGATGGAGATGGAGATGGAGATGGAGATGGAGATGGAGATGGAGATGGAGATGGAGATGGAGATGGAGATGGAGATGGAGATGGAGATGGAGATGGAGATGGAGATGGAGATGGAGATGGAGATGGAGATGGAGATGGAGATGGAGATGGAGATGGAGATGGAGATGGAGATGGAGATGGAGATGGAGATGGAGATGGAGATGGAGATGGAGATGGAGATGGAGATGGAGATGGAGATGGAGATGGAGATGGAGATGGAGATGGAGATGGAGATGGAGATGGAGATGGAGATGGAGATGGAGATGGAGATGGAGATGGAGATGGAGATGGAGATGGAGATGGAGATGGAGATGGAGATGGAGATGGAGATGGAGATGGAGATGGAGATGGAGATGGAGATGGAGATGGAGATGGAGATGGAGATGGAGATGGAGATGGAGATGGAGATGGAGATGGAGATGGAGATGGAGATGGAGATGGAGATGGAGATGGAGATGGAGATGGAGATGGAGATGGAGATGGAGATGGAGATGGAGATGGAGATGGAGATGGAGATGGAGATGGAGATGGAGATGGAGATGGAGATGGAGATGGAGATGGAGATGGAGATGGAGATGGAGATGGAGATGGAGATGGAGATGGAGATGGAGATGGAGATGGAGATGGAGATGGAGATGGAGATGGAGATGGAGATGGAGATGGAGATGGAGATGGAGATGGAGATGGAGATGGAGATGGAGATGGAGATGGAGATGGAGATGGAGATAAAATTGGCACACGCCCACAAAATTGTGAAATGGGTACTGCAAAGCATGCTACACTCTGAAATCATCAAACACAAGACAACAGACAAGCTGGTGTTCCAAGAAACTTTTTCAAATAACACTGAACAAGAAAATTGAACAGAGCTAAGAGCTCTACTCATTGAATTGTACACGATGATGCTTTCTCCTTGTATAGACTCCTACGCTCTAAAAAAACAAATTAAACAGAAATATGTGAAGCGAATGCCATCCCCGTCCCCAGCTTATCACATCATCAGTAATCAAACCGAAAAAAAATCAACAACCAAAAGTTTTTTGTCCTCGGCCATCCCCCCACAACAATCTTCTCTTCAGGACTTGTTCACTTGGAAACCAACAAGATCTCGTGCATGCTTTCGAAATCAATTGGATTTTAGTTATTCCAAGAATCCTTTTTCGTCTCCACCACCAGACCACCGGCGGACATAATGAGCCTTCATGTTAGTGCCCAGGAACACACCGCAAATCGTCATGGCCTCAAGGCCATTGTCTGTTTCGCTACACAACACTTGAATGTCGCCCATGTCGATCTCATAAAGACCTCCTTAACATTTGACGACTTGTCGTTTACTCGACTGGGCAGCGCCCACAAGTTCACTCAATTCAGGTAAACTGTTCGGGTTGTGAATTAATTTTCGAGATTTCTTGGAGAACACCAAAAGGGTCTTGTCATAGCGTTTTTCGGCAGTTGCTTGGTGGTGGTTAATCTTCACATAATTTCTGAGAATTGCTTTCGTTGGTTTTTTTTGTTTTGTTGCCTTTTCCTTGCTTTGGTCCGACAAAGTTAAGCAAACTTTGCTCCTGCCGGCAATCGTTTTTTTTTTTTGGAAAATATTCCAGAAACGCTTTGTCTTTGTCCAAATTGTGGGGGACGGGACAATTGAACACAATAACTTTTGTGGAATGTTTCAACTTTTCTCGTTCAGTTAGCAGTTTTGTGTGCGTGCGTGTGTGTGTGTGGTTTTTTTTGAGGGCCAGCGCGCGGCATACTTTTGTTGGGAAAAGTTTGAGAGTTGTCAAAAGTGAGGTTGCTTTATTGTGTGTAAACCAAGCTGTTTGTGGTGAGTTCTCAAACGGATGGGTCGTTTGAAGGGGAGGCGTATCGAAGTCGACAGTCGATTGGGTAAGGCAAATGGACATTCGTGAGATTTGAGTGCAATTCGTTCGCGTAACGATGGTTTAAAGGGATGAAACCCGAACCTAACATGAAATGGTTGCGAAATTTGTAAGTCCAGGAGAGGGGGAAATTTGTGTGTCCAGTCATCCAATTCGACAGTCGAATGAGCAAATGCGATTTGAGTGGAATTTGTTTGTGTAGTGAAGTTTTAAATCTGTGTTGCAGTGCGACTGTTAGGGCTGAAGGATGACCTTTTTTATCTCCCTACCAAGAGCGGTGCTGAAGCTGTAGATCCCCCTATCATCCAGATGATGGATGTCCGTCTGTCTCACTTAGCCGAAATCTTTTGAGAGTCAGTTGATGAGGGATATGTCAAGCGAGTTCGTTCCATATGCCATTCTGAAGCCTACAATGCCCCGATGTCCATAAGTATATGAACGTTGTTTTTCTACTCGACTTGACACAGGCGACTAATCATTTTCGGTCATATTGACCTAGGACGTTTTTGTCCTTACACGTGCCTGCGACTTCTTCTAGTCGGTTTCCTCCTTAGTCCTTGATATTTTCCTCTGTGGACATGGTCACATATAAAGTGGCATAAGGCCTGCAAGGGGTTAAATTCTTGAACATTCTATCTATCCCCGTAGGACAGGGTATCTCGCAGAGGCTTATACTTCATTTCAGCTCCTTAAGTCCTTGCAGGCATTTCCACATGAGCTCTGATTTGCCGATGTACTGATACAGTGCTCTGATGACGGCCCGACTGTCTGACATGACTGCATGCCTTCGGGTTGTACACTCGTTGCCAAATATTGTGTAATTTCAAGACATCTGTCGATAGCGCACATTTCCAGTCTATGGGCTTGTAGCACTAAGTCCTAGTCCCACGTGCCTCTGCCACAGTTTAATCAGCTTTGAATCCATCTATTTACCAAATTAATGAATTGCTTCCTTCTTGATGGACTTTTTGTTCATTTCTTCAGTCTTTGCATTCAACGTGCTTTTTTAAATTAAATCTCCGAAGCGAATCTTCGAATTAAATCTCCGAATTGATTAAAATTACCAGGTAGTCCTTTTGGATGAGTGCATCAAATTGTCTCAATGTAAGTCACCTGCCTCTTCCCAAGCCATCCATGGTCATCCTCCTCAGTTTCATTGCACACCCCTCACAACCACTTGATGCAAAGGAGTTACCTCAAACAGCACTTCCATAGCCAACGTAGGACAATTCCTCGTGGTTCCTTGAGTGCAAAGGCATGTCAACTTTTGGTGAGAGTTGAGTGCTTCCCTTGTTTGGGTCAGGTTGGCTCTTCTGGGCCATGCTTCTGCCCGGTAGGTGATTATTGGGTGAACAGTAGCAATAAACATCCACCTTAGGATACACACTACAGCCCTATGGTTGACCGATAAACTCCATCACCCAGTACCCCTTCGTTTTTCTGCTTATCTACCCGGAACATGGTGGACCATCTAGTTGTCAGCTTTTAATGAGAAAAATCTGCCAATCATTGAAAAAATTTTGTCCCAAGACATACGATTTGAGGGTCAAGGGGGCAACACAGATGAGAATTAATGCGACATGCGTGTAATTCTTTAACATAAGAGGTCTTAAAATATACGAAACCTTAAATGAGTGAGTAGCAATGTAGACCTGCACTACATTCCAATTTGCGAACTATCTTTCAGAAATCTTTGACGAGAGCAAGCATCCAACCGTCTGACATCCTTAACAGTCAAAACGTCACCACAAATGAGAAATAAAGCGATCTGGGTGCAAATTGTTCGAGTAAGGATGTGAAATCCTATCTAAGCAGACAATTTCGAGCAAGTCTCACATATGAAGCAGAAACATTCTGACAGTAGGATCCTTACAACCATCAAATCTGACAGCCAATGCATTTGCTTGCGTGGCTATGTTTCAAATGAAGCCCAAGCAAGCAGACATCAGAAATCACAGAAAATTCCTCAAAAACCAACTTAAATCCTTAAAGTGTCCCCCACCCCGCCGGATGTCTGCGCATCCCTCGCAAACTAAATCAAAATAAATACGCGCCCGTTACAGCCTAATTCATGGCACCTTCCTGCACCCTCGTAAATTATCATAAAACATCTATAATTCACTTTAGAAACAACAACCTTGGCGCACGTAATAAATAAAAATATTCCTGTTGTTTCACTTTATCGTCGTCCTTTTAATCTGTGGGGCCATTGAATAAATTTCCCTTCGTCCCATCGTTGCCGTCAACAATTACCAGCTTCAAACTTCAAAAGCGCGCCCCTCAAACGTTCCCATTCAAATCAACAGCTAATTCGTGAGTCTCTGGCGTTTCGCGTTCATAATTAGATCACTTCTGTCACAGGAGGGGGGGGGGAGCCAAGCAACAGCCTCCCCCCGCTCTGCTGAGCACGCAATCATCCATGCAACCATTGTGCTCGGCGCGCTAACGCGTCGCCACAGCAGAGATCACTCCGACAAAAGGCCGCCACGAAGCACCCTCAGCCGGGGGATTAACATAATTTCTGTTCCCGCAAATTGACGTGTGCTTCGAAAAGATTGTGACACTTTTGACACTTGTTTTTGTTCGTCACTCGGCCGACGTCGAACCCGTTGACGAGCATTGTGGACGCGTCCTTTTGTTCTCCTCTCAGCCGGTGTCAAGAGCAATGCACGAAAGGGTGCCGGGGACACATTCACACGAAAGTCGGATTCTTTTTGTATTGATTTGCGGTGAAGAAAGTCGAAAATTTTGACTTTCAAATGAGCGGGTTGTGTTGGAACAAAGGATGCGCATCGTCATTGGATATCTTTGAATGGCTTCGCCAGGTATTTTGCAATTCGGGACGGGTGAGGGTTTTGTTTATATTTTTGGAATGCTCACCCGTGATGGGAGTTTGGAACGAAACCGCATGCGGTTGGAATTTTGGTGGCATGTTGTGCCAGAAGTGACACATAACCTTGGAGAGGAATAGTGGTTGGGGGCGGTGGTGGTCGTGGGCAGACGTCTCGGTTGGAGGAAAACCCAATATTGAATTGGGGCATGTAATATTTTTTTTGTTCCCTTGGATCCTTTCAATTGTCTAAAACGGCGTGGGGTCGTCTTTATTCTTGTGTGGGGAATTTATAGGGGCAATCATGGACTTTGAACATGAAAAATGTGGAGTTTACTTTTCTACGTGCGCCTCCTAACACACGAGGCTTCGTAAGTGTGTGCGAAAATTGGGCAGATTGCTAGTGGACTTCAGCGTGAAATAATTTAAGAAGCTTTCTGGTCGATGTTTCAATGCTAAAATTGGACAAAATAAATCATCGGAAGAGATAAGCTTCTCTGCTTGG
Organism: Eristalinus sepulchralis; assembly: GCA_944738645.1. Lineage (NCBI taxonomy): Eukaryota > Metazoa > Arthropoda > Insecta > Diptera > Syrphidae > Eristalinus > Eristalinus sepulchralis. Next base: position 4,431,886 of record OX122885.1, on the reverse strand, counting down.
TAATTCCAGTCTTCCACAGGCGACTCTAAGTCAAGAACGATGAACTACTGCAGAGTGCCTAGACATTTTTTACAAAGAAAGAGACGAGGTGTAACCGAACGTGAAAGCCGGCCATCCTCAAACTGTTTGCGACGCCTGACGCCCTGGTCCCTCCAAATGAGAATAAGAATGTGCCACAAGAGAAATGTATGTTACCTATCACGGCTTTATCATCCTCGCATACCAGCGCGTAAGGAGAGGTCAAATAGAGGGATTGATCATTTTCTGTCCTCGTTCTGTCTCTCTGCCACTGGCCTTCAAAGTTCAGATCATGTGGCTGGATTTGTGAAAAACCTGCAAAGACACATAACACTGGTTAACTAAATCACTGATGGACCCGGTGCGACGGAGGCTACAGCTTAACCAAAGATATCATTTGAAATCAGGAACCCCTGGAACTTTGTTTCAGCCTGAATTGGTGGGTCGAGTTGACTTTGGTTTAATACCGAAAATCGAAGACAGAGCCGTACCGTACAATGTTGATTGTTCTGTTTCAGTTTGTGGACCAGTTCAGAAGGTTATGAGGACGAAGTGTGGAATCGCATTGCGACCGGGTGCTGTAATCGATTGTACGCCAAAGAAGTCCCACGAAGTTGGAGTGATTGTGCCACAAACATGATCTCACTTGGAACTAGGGCAACTGAGGTATCTAGTCTTGCGTTACTTACGAGTCTTAAGAAACTAGTTCCCGTGACATAAGGCCGTCAAGGCAGGTGGTCCCATCTGGTCCTCAAAGTTCAAAACCCCAGATCGAGTCCTTACATCGTCTGAGAATCCTGTCGGATACTAATGCCAGTTTACTTCTGTCGCCAAGAGCCAAGAGAAGATCCTGTTGGGTGCGAAGGAATGTTTCCCTTGTCCTAACTTGTGCTACGATGTGCGGAGCAGCATATTGCAATAGATGATAATAATAATAATTGAATGGCACTATAGCTTACAAGGGACCAAGACCTTGCTTCAACAATAACTACTCGTGTTGTGCGTCCTACCTACAATTTCTTGCGGACTCCGAACGGCAAGATTTGAGAAGCTTTTCATAGGCAATTGATGCTCCTTGAGTGTTGTCAACAACTCGAAGGAGGTGGTGCCGTGAAAAAATGCGAGGTGTTTCGTCTGGAAATTGAACCTAGACCTTCTGCGTGGCGGTCGACGCACTTCCCACTACGCCACGGATGGCAATCTTCCATAATTTAGGATAACTTAGCTCAAACGGTGCGCTGTCACATAGTTTCTTCACTGTAGCTCATTGTCGCCTTAAACAACTCTGACAGATGTAGATTCTTTATTTTCCGTGCTCTAGAAAATGTAAAAAAAATCTAAAAATTCTGTGAAAAAACGACAAAGTTTCGTTTAAATAAAACCCAAGTTCATTCAATGTGACATTTCAAATGAACTACCTTACCAGCATGGTGGGTACATTCACTGGCCATGCAGTGCTGAAAATTCAATTCCTGCACAAATTCCATGTCGTGGGGATGAAGAAATTGAAAATGTTTCCTACACATGTTAGGAATTTGAAATTCCAGTTGTTCAGGCTTACTTCGATTATTCCAAATACAAGAGATACTTTCTAGAAGTCCAAAGTAATCATATTTAAGATGGATTTGAGCAGATCGCATCGAATTTTAAACAAAACGAAGTTTGACTTCATTTCCACTTCAACACGCACGCTTTCAAATTCGTCCTAATGATATATAAACCGTTTTCAAAATCCAAATTCAATTCAAAAGAACTGAAAAACAGGTTCCGACTATTCACTTATTTCTTCAGTTGATTCCCCATTCGGATTTCAAAGTGAATTTCATCGATATATCAAAATCCGTCCATCACTGCAATCAAGGATTAGTGACCACATCCTTTCTCCTCTGCTTGGTTCACAATGAATTCAACTTCGTTCGGGCGGTTGGTTGTGCACATGCTGTGCGGCCTGACCATGCGAGTAAAGTGTTGATTAGCAGACATGGCCGGATAAGGAGTAAGGAGATAGAGATGAGTGTGTATCGGCTGATCCTTTGAACCTGATTTGCTATAGCTCCCGTCAATTAAGATTAAAGGCCGTGGGCAGTTTGTGCTTGTCTGGACGAATGAATGTGTGTGCGAGTGTGGGAAGGCTGTTCCTCAGACAACCGACACTGGGGGCTAATGTGTTCTCTGTAAGCCTTTATGCTGACATGTGTTTGAAGTGGACGCATTTCAAGGATGACACTGATGGTTCTGTGTCACTTTGGATGGATTAGGGGAGAATGTGTCTGTTGGGCTGGCAATCTATTAGAGCAGAATATTTTACTGGATGTGGCGTTTATTCTGTGGACTAGAGAGTGAGGCAGGCTCGTGTTGATGTAAACGCCTTAATCACTTCTCGGTCTCAAAGCCGACCATAATTGCTTCACATTTAAATTGTCTGAGATATTAAGACCCTACTAACAAATTTAATTTTCAACCCATGTGAGAGAATCCGAGTCATTGCGACAACGCAACAGAGGATGGTCTAGGTTGAGATGGGGTACTCAAGTGGAGAAGGAACTCAGCCAACTTGGAGTGTGCAACTGGCTAAAGAGGCACGTGGGTTGAGGCCCAGGTCGACCCCGGACTGAAGCGCCAGTAAAAGAAGAGGAAGAAAGAACTTGCCGGGCGTTTGTCTGGCTATAACTTGAGAATTGCCGAACTGATTCGGACAATTTTTGCCTTGAATTGTTCACTCTAGTTCAAGGAATGCCTCAAACATAATTTTGTCTTGAAGAGAGGTGCTTGAGCATGGAATGCAATCAAAAAACTCACAAACCAGGTTAACAGAAGTTGAAAAATTGGCAAGAGTCTTGCATAAGGAACCTCAAAAAGTAACAAGGCATAACTATGCTTGTCGTATCGTAAAGACTCCTTCATAAAATAGAGCACCCTTGTAAACCTGTCCAAACTCTCTATCCCTTGCTGTCGAACCGTAAAATTTTCGAGCGCCCACATCTCAGTACACAAACCATCCATGAAGGCTACCTCCTGGAAAGTGTAACATGATTCTTTAAAAGTTATAAAAGTAAACCCAAAGGATTTTATGCTTCGGCACACATGTTCCTGAAGGTAACAAACTCTCACACACCGCCACCCATCCACCCACCATACACTGACTTATGGTGTACAACAACAAAAGACCATTTATTTAACATTAATTATCCTGACATGGGTCATGGCTTTAATCCCTTCGGTCTTGTCGGAAAAATCCATCTCTGCATCGTCCTCTTTCCACATGAAATCCCTTTCATATCCGCAATAAATCCTTATCGCCCTCCATTGTGCGCCGAGTCCGCTACCGCTACCGCCGCCGTAGCTACAGCTGCTGTTTGGTGTTGTGCTGCGAGCTCTTCCTTCCATCAAAGGGCACATTTAATGAATTCCGATGGGGTAATTTCATTTCTGTGGTGAAAGCAATTATCGAGACAAATTTTTAGACGTAAACGTCTGGCGTTGTGCCTTTTCTGGTTTTTCCCCCCATTTTTTTTTTATTCAATTCGCAGCCACCCACATGTATGCGCAAAGCGACCGAAAATCAATTTAAAAGGTTCAATTAAGCCGGGCAGATGTTGCTGCAGAAAACTTTCAACAAATTAACTGAGTGGTTTAACATATTTCGCCAGCTTGTATGTCACAGATGGATTCAATCAATTTTGGTCCCGCAGAAACCGCCTGCTTCGAGAGTGGATGAGAGCGGAAAAAATAAGCAGTCTCTGAGCGGCTGCAGCTCTTTTGAATTTCATTTTGGTTTTTGAAAACCGCTTAAATGTGAGAAAAGGTTTCACGTGGATGGCAGTGACGCGTGAATTCGAAGGAGGACAGGAGCGGATTTAAGGAATTTGTGGATTACAGAAGCCTGACGTGTTTGGAAGTCTCAAATGACCTGCTCCTGAGGAAAAGCTGGGAATTTCATTTTCGAAAGTTTTTCGGGAAACCTGTCGGAAACGAAATTCTTCTTGGAAATGTACCTGTGCGAAGAGGGACTCCGCGAGAAACGTACCACTAGGCAACGAAAGTTAACTTCCTGATGGAGAGCTGTGCGCAAGGGGAGCAGTCTACGAGTGACTGAATGAGGAACGAGTGGGCAACGAGCTACTAAACGTAGCTCTACGGTGCGACAGGCTGAATCGGCGGGACGACTATCTACCTGGCAACGAGCGACTGGATGACAGACTTCTTCGTCCCTTGACTCTTTGAGATACTGGCCTTTGTTTCCATAACTGAGAATGTTTTTGCATACGTCATTCTGGACGCTTTAAGAATAAACCAATTTGCAAGCTGATTTATTTGAAACTCAACAATGGAACAGAGAAAGGAATTGAAACGTGAAAGCACCGAAATGATGGGAACTGAGTGACAGGAGGTGTATACTTTCGAATTCCACAGAAAAATCCTTGAAATTGAAATTTCGAAATTCTGATTTTGGTATTCAAAGAGATTTACAACTGAAGGAGAAGTTTGTCAGAAGTTCAAAAACACTGATACATATTTCAGAAAACCAGAAACTCTGAAAGTACTGTAACTATCTTTCAGAGACTGCTTGGAAGTTTATAAAACTTTCTAAATTACATAACTTTTGGAAAAGTTCGTGGAACACTCCAAAGTCTCCTGAAATCCTTAAACCATAACAACCACTTTAAATTGATTCTTTTAAGAATTGAGACGTCCATTGAAATGTACAACCAGGACATGAACTCGAATATCAACAAACTCACTTCAAGTTAACCAAACTTCCGAACTTTTGTAACATTTCCTTGATAAACATCTTAAAGGGAAGAAATTTCAAAAAACAATTCCCCTAAGGCACATCTAAACTAATGCAAATGAAGCTCTCAGCCCAGCGCCCCTAAATACCTTAAAAACTTCTTCATCCTTTTCCAATTGAATACCCATCAGAAACTTGCTCGCAAATCAATACGTCCCTGTGCACTTATACCGTTGTTAACGATGCGAATTTAAAACGAACCGCTAACAGGGACAAAAAAAAACGAAAATTTCCCCATCACCGCGTGGTCTGGAAAGCCTGATGGGAAATCAGGGAGGACGACACAAAGGGAGGGGAGAAGAAACGAAACAAAATTTAATCGATTTTGAGGTTAGGGGGAATGGTGCGCCGCCGGTGGGTGGACCATAAAATGCAGAGCAGGCTCTTCCAATCAAGGGGGCGTATGTTTATTTTTTCTGCGCTCTCCTAATATCACCCGACGGTAGTCACCTGTTTCCGGAGGTCATTAAAGTGATTGACGGTGGCTGTGCTGCGTTTTTATTGCCCAATCCGCTTAAATTAAAAATCGAAAAGTGCTTCAATAATACGACTTTGTTAAGATCATTTTGTTAGGTGATTGGAAATTTTTTTTCGCTTCGCGTGGTGAAGGGGTTTTGGGCATGTGGAATGAAATGAACTGTTGGAGGGAGTGACGGGAGGCAGTATTTTTCTGTGAGGCGCCACAAGGCTGAGTGTTCTTTACTCTTTTTTTCTACTAGACTGTCCTTGACAGGTGGCAATTTAATTTAAAATGTGTAATCGAGTGGATGAATTTTAGTGGAAAAAGTGTTGATAGTGGCTGAACTGTGGAGTAAGAATCTGAGTCACGGCTTGAATGAGTCCCGAGTGACTAAGTTACAACTAGTACACAACTACTTGGCCACGGTTTACTGGGGGACAAGGCGGACTGTCTGTTAAGTGACAGTCTACTGCATGGTGAAGAGGAGACATCGAGCGATGGACAACAACGCGAAGAATGACTAAGTGACAATCAAGAAAGTGACGAGCTAGCGGGCCACCATCAACTGAGCGATCAGCATCTGGGGGACCAGCAACTAGGCGACCAGCAACCTTGCGACCAGCACCTGGGCGACGGACTATAGAGCGAGGAGCAACTGGGGAACAACAAGGCAATGAATGACTAAAAGGCGAGCAACAGCAACTGGGTGACGAGCGAGGGGTCTAGAGCGATGGGTTCTATAGCTCTAGAGGACCACCAGGCGTCGAAACGCTGAAAGATAAGCGACAGGACGACCAGGAACTGGGTGAGCAGCGCCGGAGCGACGGGCTAGGAACAACTAGGGAACAGATAGGCAACGAGAGACTAAAAGTCGAGGGACAGAGCGACCGGCAACAGGCTCTATTGCGAAGGATGACTAGGGGACAACCAGGTGGCGAAATTCTAAGAGATGAGCGACTGGAAGACCAGCAACTGGGTGAGCAGTAACTATGCGTCCAGCAACCTGTCGACCAGCAACTGGGCGGCGGGCTATAGAGCAACTAGGGAACAGCTAGACAACGAGGGACTAAAAGTCGAGGGACAGTGCTATCAGCAACTAAGTGATCGGTGGGCTACACAGCGATGGGCTCTGGAGCAAAGGAAAACTAGGTGACAACCAGCCACAACTGTTTGGGCAACTGCTCTACGAGCGTGTGAAGGACACGTTGTAGCCCATGCGGACTTTTTGAAATCCGACATAACGCGTCTAGGATAAATTACAAGTGACTGCTGTAGTTTCAATGGAACTCAGACTCGCATCGTTTTCACAAAGATTTGTCAAGACTCAGAAGACAAGAGAGTCCATTTCCATGAAATTCTTTCTTGATGCTTGGAATCAAGAGTTCAACGGCAGACATATGAACATCTTTGTACTTTTGGTGGATAGAGAAAGGGGCACGAAGACTCTTTCTGGAAGCTGTATGAGTCGTCCACTCCATCGCCAACTCCCAGCTTGGTTTGGGAAGGAGAGCAGGACTGGAACATTTCGGTCTGATAGAATGCCCAGACTTAGGTCCCCTAACGGTCGCTGACCCGACAAGTGAGCGAACGAGTCGTTGGGCATAAGTCGTTAAAACATTTGTATTCAATGTATTTACTGGCCATAACCCCTCTAGTCCAGCTAGACATGGCTCCATTATCATTTCACATCGCGAACGGGGACATCGTTTGGTTTATGAGTCTATGTGTCGCCCCAACTTCATCAATTTTCTGCCGCAGTGTGTGCTTTTTTTTCTCTTCCCTCTGCGAGTGGAATTTTTGTGGTCCTGCCGGTTAATCGTGTCGCTGTAAAACTTTTACAGATACTAAGTTCATAAACACCAAAGGCTACATTTTACGATAAGACAAGCTACACAAAAAACAGAGAAACTTCAATTTACGACCATCCAAACCACTCCCATGTCATGGTTAGTCACGCATCGTTCTCATCATTCACACATCTTACGCGTGCCAAGGCGAGAAAAACAAACAAGTGTCCTTGAAAGCGGCTCCTCACTCATCAGCACCCAAGGGCGCCCCCACATCCCATTGCACTCCAGCTGGCTTCGAGCCGTTTTTCTTGCCAGCAAATGTGGCAAGTCACACGCTCCATCCGCTTCAGCGTGAAATTTCAGGAAAACTTTTCGCACCCAAGGCTGCGCTCAGCCCGACCACATGGTTCATGTCTCCAAACCTCTCGGCAGCCTTCGAAACTTTAATTAATACTGTTCTTGCCCGTAAACTTATTGCATGCAAAGTAATTAGGTCAATCGGTGCGCTGCTCCTTCGCAGGCATCGGCGGCAAACCTGCAGCTTGTGTGTGTTTGGGTTGGGAAGCTGCTTATGCACTTCGCTTCCTTGCTCACCGCAGCATCCTTCCTCGACGTCATCTCAAAGTCGTTGCCACAGATCCACACCACGGCACGGTATCCGTGAAATTAATTTCGCTCCCCCGTGGAGGCCATAACCCCAGGCTTCGTTTTTAATCAAAGCTTGCTCGTGCTGCTTCTTTGCATGTTGTGTCACCCTGTCTCCGCAAGGTGTGAGTGACGTCCTCCGGTTAGATCCACACGTCGAAGGCATCAAAAGTGCTTCATAGACTCTATCGCCCTTTGTTCCCTGTCAGCACTCAAGCCACCGTCGCATGAGCGTCAACGCCTCTGTGAGCTGGCACAAGCCAGTCAAAAGGTGTCGCGGCATTAGTTGAATATTGATGCCTGTGGCACCTCGCGCGCGGTATCTCCGACAATTCATCAAATTAACGTGTCAAATCCATCTCCTCGCACCGACGACGAACCGAGGCGACAAGCTCTCGTGTGCACGCGACCACATGCTGAGCCGTCGTCGGCGTGGGAGAGACATCAAATTTGTTGATGTATTTTTCCTGTTTGCACTTGTGCGGGGGAGGGGGCATTTTTTCGACGCCCCCACGCACACAGGAGGCAGGTGGACATCGTTGAGCACAGTCATCTAATTGAGTGAATGGTTGTTTGTCTGACGACGCAGGGGTAGGCTGCCCTGTGGTTACTGTGCGAGGGGGCGACTAGTTGTTGCAAATGGTACATTATTAGGGATTTTGTTGAAGAGTCTGCCGCCTAGACCACGGTCTCTATGGAGACAGCTGCTGAGCGAAAAGGACGAATTGTTGCGTAGGTGTGTGTACGGATTAAGGGACTTTCTGTGTCAATGCAAAGTAGGTTGGTGGCTTGTGCTGAGAAAGTTGGACGCTTAATGGGGTCGTGTCGGGGGGATGTTGGATCTTGTGTCTTTTACGATTGAGCGATGAGTCGGGGGATTTATGAAATGAGCACTTATCTGGGAAAGGACACATGTGGTAGAGACGGGATTATGTGGTTACTTTGAAGGATGATCGGGTGGGTTAGAAATTAAAGTTGACTGCCGGGGATTTTTAAAAGGGTTGGGACGTCCGGTTTTCAGACAAACCCTTTGTCTGCCCTTCGACTGTATGGAGGTGAAGGTGTGTTCCAGGAGAGGAATATCTCGACTGGATCTTTCACAATGAGTGCATTTAGGTGAAAAAGTTCACCAGTTCCTTCAGGATTCAATCATTTTCATGACATGCCACAGGGAACTGTGCTCTCTCCCCTTCTTTTTATTGAATTTTTTTCTAGATTCAGGTTTAAATGCGCTGATGGCCTCTCGAGGAGAAGACTCACTGATGAACTCTGTAGGCCGTACAGCGGCATGCGCCTGAGCAAGTGTCTGCTACAACCCTTAAGATGCCTACCTTAAGACCCTAGATGTAGAGCGCACAGGTCGCATACAAACTGCCCCTTTTGAATGCGATTGTTTGGTAAACCTTACCCTAAGGTACACTCAAGGCGCTCTATGATTTTAGCTCAAAGTTCTCAAGTGACTTCGATTGTCCAACTTTCCACTTCAATGCCAATTCATGCGCAGGCATCCTTAGCGCACGTCTCAGATCCCTTCAACTATCAAATGCGTTCCCATCTACTTATTTGATGGCGATTCCGATTGCCTGTCTCCCAATTGATTGAAGATCTTCCGACTTCCGGCAAAAGCAAATTTTTCATTCACCAATCATCCTTGAGCTTCCTCATCGCCGGCCCGTCCTGTGTGTAGAACGCACTCAACTTGCAAAAATTGTATCTCCAATTCCGAAGCAAGTTCCTTCCGCATCCACTTTCCACACGATTGAAAGTTCAACTTACAAATCAATCTCTCGGCAGACCTCATCATTCATCATCACCCCCACCATCACTGCCCCCGCACATTCAGAGACCAGAAGTAATGTCAATCACTCAGCCCCTGCCTGCACGAAGGCATCCTGCAATATTTCCGAGCTATTGACCTGAATTTCCTTCGACAAATATCTCAAAACGTTCGCCATACACGAAGACAGATGGGATTATTATTGCCTGAGGTCATCTGTCCCACACTCACACCCGCCTGCCCCGCCGCACCGACCAAGTGCGTGCCCATGAACAATTCTCCAGCAGGTCCCCTCTCTCCATACATTTTTATATCCTCTTAGCGGAAGGACATAACGAGGAAATCAACTTATGGGGGGTCATTGGAGGACAGCAGAGGAAGGAAGGAGAGAGAGAGAAAAAAACAAAACTGTCGACTTTGGAATTCCCTTCCATAATCATAAAAACCGCGTGCAGGAAGCAGCTGCTGGTCGGCGACGGTAGGGGGCCAACATCTGACTGGTCGCTTATGTCCAGCACGCGGCACTGAATTAATGGGAATCCCATGAAAAAAATTCCACACCCTCCCACTCCACTTGTCACACTCACTCTCTCTCCCTCCTCTCTTGGACATAAGTCAGGAGAGTTATGCGATCGACTTGGAGTTTATCGAAAGTTTACTGCATTAGCTTCCAGAATGGACGACATACGAGAACGCCAATGCCATCGTCCTGAATGCGGCGACAACACGACACCGAACGGGACGGACAACGACCTCTGGCAGGGATGTGTCCAGCGCTGCCATAAATGTCAAACATGATTAGTGGCTGCTGTGTGCGATGAATGCGATGAGTCCTCGATCGTTTATTACAAGTGCAGCTTGGAACTCGAACTGTACAGTTTCCTGCGATTGATTGAGTGTGGGGCGGGGATGAAAGGGGGGGGGGAGGTGTGCGTTGCACATCAAACAGGATTTGATTATTCGATGCTGAGCATCGTAGGTGGACGGGCGGCCAAGTAATCGACTGAAAGTTATCTTAATTGACGATTTCGAATTTATATCAGTTACGCTTAACCCTCTCTCTCTCTCCCTCTCTAGTTAATGGCGCTGGGGGTGCACTGGCAGTCAAAAGCACATTAAACTGCCGGGGTCAACTATAATTGAATTCCCCTTGGATGCGGACGATTGGATTTACGAGGGAGATCCTTGGAAATCGAGTGAAGTTGAGTCGTTTGTGAATTTGAACATTGAATAGATAACTATCTGCACTTGTGTAATTGGTCGTATCTTAAATTGAGTTACTCGCACTAATCATACGGATATGTGAGCGGTAGATGGTAGTCCATCAGGGATGCAGAAAGACCAAGGGGTAAGCTATAAGCGACGTTTGCGAGCCAGTCAGAGCCTATGAATAATGGAGAGAGCGTCTTGCACCTTGTGCTAGTCGTTATTAGCCACAGTCAGCAAGAAATGAGACACGAGTCACAAGACACGAGTCACAAGACACGAGTCACAAGACACGAGTCTCAATGGAGAAGCAGGACTATTCAGGGCAGAAACAGGGAACATACTTTTTCAGTCAAATCGAGTGAGCTATAACTCTCAAGCAACAAACTGCAACTAGGATGCCTGCCAACACGCGTTTCAAGTTTTGCTTTCTGTTTTTTTTTTTCATCTTTCTTATTCTGTAGCTCACAAGTTGCTGTGCAACCCATCAGCCACAAGCTAGGTGGAAGATAAAGAGCGCAGGCAGAAGAAACACAGTCGTAAACTTCGATTCCTAAAATTCTGTGCAGACGCATGGTCTTTGAAAGGTGGGATATAAGAAGTCAGGTTGTCCCGGTCCCGCTCCATGGCGCAGAAGACTGGACAATCTTTAGATCAGATAAGCTTTGCGTTCAAGAAGGTTCAACCAGGAATTTGTTCGGGCTGTAAAGCGGATTAAGCCTAGTCAGCCATCTACGGACTTAACACCAAAGATGGCGAGGCTATAGACAATACTGGTCCGAGCCAAAGAGTTTCCGAATCTGAACAGTTGGGACAACACAACGGAGGACGACATCATCTGAGATGAGACACACAAGTGGAGAAGGACCTCAACCAACTTGGAGTGCAAAATTGGAAGCAGCTGGTTAAACATCGTACAAGCTGGAGTGGCTTGTGGTGAGGCCCACGTCCGGCCCAGGCTACAGCGCCATAGAAAGAAGAAGAAGCTACTTCCACAGGTATTCATCCAGCAAGCTTTGGGGCGAACTTGTCAGCTGACCAGCTAGTGGCGAGCCCAAAAATCGAGGACTTGCACATGTAAACAAGCAAAAGGAGGAACAAGAGGCTTCCATTCCTCTATGAATGATGTTCAACTCGCTAACCACCATGACTTCAGGAGGTCCGCAAGTAAGTCAACTAGTCAAGAACTGGCAGGGAATCTTAGAGGCTATTAATCAATACGCCCAGCAATCAATCCAGAAGTCAAAAGTCGCAAGGACGATGCGCTGGGTGGACACACGCACAGATGGTTGCGAGTTCTGAACTCAGAGTCTAAAAGCTTCAAATCTGCTGCCCGTCTCTACCTACGAATCATTAGGGCCCGGCGGGATCAAGCAGCTGATTTTGAGTTCTCGGATGAAATTTCAAGCCTTGTTTGATTACGTAGCTAATTGGCAAGTGGGAAAAGCCTTCAGCAATTTTTTCGTACTCGAGGTTGGCCACAATTGTAGCAGCGACTGTACTTAATGCGGCAGAGCCAAAGTTTGTTTGATAATACAAAACTTTCGAGTCATGAATGTCAAGCCTTAGGCTTGACCAAATGCTGTAGTTGATGTGATAGGCAACGAGGAAGCAAGTCAATTTTGCTGTGAACTTTAAAGCGGATGTCACTCTTGATCCAAGCTCAGACAGTGCAAGGCACGAAACTTGGTTAAAACGGCGATGGAACTACAGACCAAGCACATAGCCATCCAGCAGCAAGATGCTGAATACGAGGCGTAAAGACAGTCAAAAGAAACGAGCTGTAGCCTCTGTGCTTAGATCATCCATTTACAAGCCACACGTTTCAATGGGCTGTTCGATGAGCGAATGCCTTTGTGATAGCTCCTGTAAGGTTGACAAGATGTAAGCCGGTTTCTGCAAGCCTCGCTTAAGCTACCATGTGTTATGGTCTCCAGGAGGGAGACCATTTCCCTCATAGGTATAGCCAGTAGTTCATGAAACTCATGTTCAACTTAAAAGTGGTATAACTTAGGACTCCGCTGATAAGCGCTTGCCACGGATTTTAGCCCGCTTTTGTAATGTTAGTCGAATGATGAAGCATTCAATTGGTGATGTGGATGGCAAGCTGTTAGCATAGTACCACGAGTTGAGATCTGGAATCCTTTGCCCAGAGGACGCGCTTGACATAACAGACGAGGAAAAGAACATTGAGTCCTTGAAAGAGAAGCAAAAGTGCCAAGCGGCGTCAATAATCGTGAACAAAATGTGTGCCGAGAGAAAGATCTTCAAGGCTCACCTTGAACTGAATGGCGTCTCGTGTCATGAATCACTAGCTCAGACCTGAAATCCCATAATACCCAACTGAAGAGCTTTAGCCACGAGATCACGAGTTTCAAACGACTTCCGCAGCCACATCTCAAGGAACAGGCACCTCAACGCACCATTGCATTGGAATTGCTCCGACATCCACAATTCCCTTCAGAGACCGTATCAATCTCCTCCATCCCACTTTTAAAGGCTCCCACTCCCACCCCACCTTTTGGTGGAGATTTGAAAAAAAAAAATCTCGCAACTCAATCGGATTACAAAACGATTCCATTCGCTCCATCAGCACAAAGTAACCCCATGAAGCGCTCTCCACTCCCACCGCATCTGGAGTATCGTACGTCACGTATCTGAAATCGTGGCACCAAGCCTATTCCCATCGAATCGACGCACGTCCCTCAGAGATCGCCTTCGGATGTCACCTGTGTGTGTGTGTATAAAACAATAAACCAGTTCAAGGGCGTCCACATAGGCAACGTGGCCTGCCACCCCCCACACACTGTTGCTTGTAACAGAAAATAATCTCCCCCTAAACTTCCGCGTTCACCTTGCGTCGCCCACATCGTTGCTCGGTCGCCGAAAAGATAAGGAGGAACTTGCTCCATCTGCTCCGGGGAGGCAGTGCGTTCAACAGACGGCGGACTGGGTTGGATTTACAACTTGCACTCGTGTATTTAGTTTGTAATTCCCCAGATGATTGAATGAAAAATATACAACAACGAATCGATGGCGATGGGGTGGGGGAGGGGGCGTGGGGCGGAACGAGCGCCCATCCACCCACCCGCCCCGTGTAACCATGTCGTAAAGATACTTGAGGCAAACCTACCGCACGTATATCTGCACGTATTTGTGCAGAAAATATGAACGCAGATGAGTTTACGTTGCTAATTGAAACGAAAATTAATGTCTGACGCTGACGGTGGCTGCTGCTGCTGCGGCTGCTGGCCACGAGACGTGCGGCGGCGGAACACGGGAAGGCTGTTAAGTGTGCGCTTTACGACGACGGTGCGTATAAATCTAGTGGATTTGGATAAATATCTAAAATGAACGCCAAACGACCTCGTAGATGTGGCGGCGGACAGATACTTATGGACTTCATAAGATACCCAGGTACTTGGGATCGATTTGGTGGGGTGGCAGCGCCGCGCCGCCGCCGCCGGGGCGGTCGTGATTGGGATACACGTTTGATGAGAACCATATCGATGGGGAATCGATTTCTGTGCTGTGTTTATTTGCAAAAGCGCCCGTATCCCGCTGGGTAGAGCGGCGGCGGTGTAATGGGTGAGACGGTAATTGTGGGAAATTGTGCGAGGAGCTCGTGTTTGTCCCGATGAATGAGTGGATTTCAATGGTGTGTGGCGTTATTGAGATTTTTAAATGGAAACCAAGTGTGGGGGGGGGGAACGAGTCTTGGGAGGATGAGCTTGAGAAAATAAAGATGGAAATGGATGAACATTTCGACGTATTATTGTCAGAAATGGGATTCCCAGGGCTTAAGCAGAGAGGAGATTTTAACCTAAAACGTGTCCTTTCTCCGTTTCGCCATGCATCGCGCCACTTTTGCGCGGTTCCTTTGAAATAGACTTAAAGACTTAATTTAGGCCTACATCACTTGCAGCCTCCTACAAAATGAGGGAACATCTGAACTTTAAGACTGCAGGTAGAGTGTCGAAACAGCTAGCGCTCTACCTCATGTGGGCCATGAGGGAGTGCTCAAACTGAAGGTTTGCAGTGGAAAGCCGGAAGGTCCTTGTAACTAGACATTCTGTCCAAATACATATCATCTCTCTGTTTATCAGATTCTTTAGATCCGTGAAGGAGACATTGACAAAAAGTTGAAGTCCAACCAACCCTAGAGTCTATCAATCCAAAGGCTGGTGCTCAAAGGTGAGGATGCATGCATGGTGCCTGACGAGACTTCCACACCAGAGTCGAATTGGCACACAGTCTCCTCGTGCCGCCACAACCGACGCATGCCCCTCTCAACCGGCCGAACCCAAACATGCCTCCATTTGAGAGGCTTTGAGGATCTCCAGCTGAAATCATTTTAAACATCCATGCACTCATCGCCTGCCGCACCTCAACATAGATTCCAGTCATAAATCCATGCTCCTGTCTGCAATAGCTCTCGCACTGACGTCAGGCATTTCAACAGCCTCATCACCACCTAACGCCTGATGCACGGTCGCCTCTTAAATCTGCCACGTCCATGCGAAACCCTGTCTACAGCACTCAGCGCCTCAATTAACTGGGTCATCACAACAGCCATCGTTCAGCACGGGCTTGCACAAGAACCAGAAGTCTCCTTAAATTAAAGTCTCCATTCATTTAGATCTCATCACAACATATTTCCGTCTACACCTTCTCCATCCGCAGCATCGACATGCACCGCAACCACCATCGCCTCGTGTTTACTTATCATTGTGCTCTCTTGTTCCAGCAGCAGTCTCCGTCCTTTTATTTATCGTTAGAACACAAACCACACTCCCATCATGAGACTAGTGGTTCTCGCCGAACGGCTCAGCAGGCATCCATCTGCTGCCGCTTGCATTGGAGGGGGGCAATTGATTTCCGCCCGCCCATCACACCAATGCCACGGCAACCACTTCACTCTCCGGTAAATTCAAACAATTAAAAAGGGAAAATGTTGATGTGGCAAATTGAAGATAGACCCGCCATCCGGATGTCCTTCAAAAAGCGGCGCGCGAGGGGGGGGGGATCTTAAGAGGAAGGGAAGTAATTAATAATTTTCTACTTAGCTGGCTGCGTTGGATTTTAACTTCAGTGTCGGCCTGGAGGCGGCCGGGCGACCTGTTGGCGTACACAGTCGACCGTCGAACTTCGAACAAGCTTCCAGCTTGTTCATTATTTTTGTCAAGAGCACGCGACGATGCAGAAGCCGTTTAAATTGTCCCGGCCAGTTGGTGCGGAATAATTGGCATTCCATTATTTGCTTACGGCAAAAGCTGTGACCGTAGAAACAGTCCCTTTAAAAAACTGGCAGGTGTGCTTCCTGCCACGCTGGGCGACTGTGGGTGGTGGAAATTGAAGGCGCTGCGACTGGGGACTTGGCGTGGCCAAGAGAGCGCTTCAGTGAGTTAGTGGCTGCAATTAAAGTTTACGAGGAACGGGTTTTCCACGATCCGGGTGAGATGATGATGACTTTTGAGTTTTATGCGATTCGAATGAAGTTTGGGTGATGGACGCTGGTTTATGGTGGACGACCGGCTTATCTCTCTGGGAGAAGGTTTCTTCTGCGGAGATGAGTTTCAGTAGTGTGGATTTTGCAGCAGAAATGAGAAGCCTGACAAACTATTAAATCTTGGCGGGATTTAAGTGTGTCTCTCATGGATTTGTTTGTTGCAGAAATTCAGACATTAACATTGACTTGGCAAAAGCTGTGACAACAGAGAGTCGTTGCATCATAAAACTCATTCCCGCGACAGTGCACATAAAAGTGAAGATTTTTTTTTGAAATAGAGCACACAAGTGTAGAATGGCATCAGCTTGCTGGATGTGACCATTTGGCAATGATGGATATCTAGAGACTGTGGCAGCCAAAGAAGCTCTTGGTTAAGACCCAAATCAAACCCGCGTAGCTGTGCCACTCTAAACAGAAGAGAAGAGAGTGTTTAAATTTGAACTCAGCAGCTTGTTGGCGTTGATTGGTGCTCCATGCCCTAAGAAGGTCGAAAAAGGAATAATTTCAGCATCTATTATCAATACGGAACTCCCATAGAAGAAATAGATTGCAAGAAAACCACATAAATACAGTCATTGGCGCCCGGTGCAAAGTCAACAAGACTCAAATCTATTATTACCTTCCAATTTTCAGAGGAGAATGAGTGTGCTGCTTGTAAATCGGTGTAAGGGGAGATCACATTATTTTCATTTCATCTCCTTCACGCTCATTGATCAATAGAATCGAAAGTCATTTACCTCTTTCTGGGAGGAAATGGATTCATGAAGGTTAAGTTGCACAAAAATGACTCCTGTGGTCGCAGGTACAATTTAGCTCCATTTGTGGATTGCGTTTTGTCATTTAAAAAGTCCTTTCAAATGTATCTAAGGCAATTGAAGTAACAGTACAGCTAGAACAAATCATGGCGCCCGAAGCGAGGATTTTCGAAATTTGAAGCAATTGAATTGTTGAGATGAACTGTTGTGCTCCCAATAAGAAATCTGATTAATTTTTGCAAGTCCAAAGGAAACCACGTTTAAGCCTGCATAAGGGGCCATTTTCGAAATGATACACCGGACACTAGACAACGTTTTCCAGACCTTGAAATGCTTGGAACGTCATGAGGACCTTATATGGCCTAACTAAATGCGTTCGCCGTATGGACACAACTGCTCCGGCCCAAACAGTCTTCAAATCTGAGCCATTGGGACAACGCAACAGACGACGGCCTAGGCTAAGGTGGCGCACACAAGGGGAGAAGGGCCTCAACCAACTTGGAGTGCGTAACTGGCGGAAGCTGGCGAAAGATCGTGGTGGCTAGAAAGGCATGTTGGTTGAAGCCCAAGTTCACCCCGGACTCTAGCGCCACAAGAAGAAGAAAAAGAAGAAATGTGTTCACCATGCTAAGGCCAACTTAGCACAGAATCTAATCCTTTCACATAAATATTGCAAAACTCGCAGAAAGAAAAGGAAAGCGACCAAACAGACAATGGATTCAATGGTACACGAATTTCGATACACGACACATGCCCATGAATGCACGTCTGACCAACGGTTTGAATGATATCTCTCAACACACATTTCATTTATGACTGCTCACTTGCCAACGTTCCTGTCAACGCAAACAAACAGAAATGAATTGCGTCAAATTTTCCACAAAAAAAAAAGCATTTCCACGCATATTTCCAATCAATCTGTAATCGAAATTCTTGTAAATCATTCTGGGAATATGCGTTCTCTGCCTCCCCTCCACCCCTTGCAATGCATTTCATTCGAATGCGTTGCGCTCGTGTTTCAAATCAGAGCAGTTATCCATGTTTTCCAGTGAATTACTCAATCACGTTGCTCTTGTTGTTGATATTCGCTGAAATTGCCAATTAAATATGCTCCGATGTTTAACTCTCCGGCGAATTATGAAATTCATTCTGCACGCTTTTTGTTTTGTCCATTCCAACTGGGACTCAGTGTGGAGTGGTGGCGGCCCTTCTTCCGGAGAAAGCCCTCTCGTCTCTCTATTCTTTCGGTAAATCTGTTTTGGAAACATGCAGATTTTCCACAAGGACAGAGTTTGTAATGAACGTGGGGTAATCCGAGAGTCGAGGGATGATTAATACTGCTTGTGGCTTCTGTGAAAATCACTTTAATCAGAGCTGACATTTTGTAGACTTTCGCAGAAGAATTTATTTCGGAATGATTCAATTTTGATTTACTTTCTACGGAATTCATCATGAACACACGCTTGGAATGTTATCTTCTGATGAATCGTCCTTGGATCCTCAAAGGAACGAACCTCTCAATTGTCTTCTGATGTCATGCAACTTGTTCCAGTCGTACCTTTTCTCTTCTTTGAGAGTGCTTGAGTCTGAGATGGACTGACGGGGCTGTTGAAGGCAAAATCTGGGAAGTTTACAAATTCCTGTGCAACGAGTTAGCCTTCAGTCTTAAATGTTGAAATATTGAATTTTTGCCGAAAACCACTTGAGATGGACTAAACGGAAATGCCTCTTGTCCAACTTTACATGTGTCACTGTGACCATGACCGTTGGTCGAAGCCCAGGCACAAGACGAAAAGGTCAGATGCTGCCCCGATGTACAAATACCCAGAACCATGTCAAACTATACATCTCGAGCTACCGCTAGTTCCAAATGCGATCTTCTCCAAAATCACAGTCACTCACCCTCGGTGGGGAGCGAAGCTGTCTACGACCTCTGCGTTGTTTGGATCACAGCCTTCTGTTGCAACGAAGTTTCAGCCTCAATCGGGAGTAACCGCTCCATAAGTATAGAATCTTGAGCCATTCGGGATGACCATCACTAAGTCAAGGTAGACGGCACGGCACCATTCTCATACCGACCGAACCCGCAATTTTGGTTCGTTCTCAGGAGGCTGTACATTTCGTCAAGCAGACCTCTCGCGGCTCCATAATATAGCCTCTGTTCAAGTTATTAATCCCAGAAGTGTTCCTTGAAGCATGAAGCTGGTAGCCTGCCTGGTTCCCTGTTCCTCAGCATTCAGAGTTGGTAGCCTGCAATAGCCTTTCGCTCCTTAAATGTTTGTTCAAACACCAAATAGGTTGCAAACCTCGCACTTGCAGGAAGGCAAGAGAAATCTGACTCGGCTTCGAACATTCGTGGGATTGTGGAAAGGAATTTCCAACTCAGTGGTATTTCCGTTTTGTACAGTTACAAGAGCACGTAAAGACTAAACATGCACAAAATCCGCTGGCCCCTGTTCTTCTGAAGAGGTGTTCCTCCACGCCGGCAAAACCACTGCGTAAGCTTTTCCATCTGTCCCAGTCTTTAGGGCTCTTCCCGAGTAAGTTGAAAACAGCATTTGTCCAGCCCTTCCCTAATAAGGGCGAACCGTCATCACCCACCACCTACTGACCCATAGCACTCTCGTCCCTACTTTCTAAAGTTAAGAAACCACGGAACTCTCCCAGCTGAGAATCAATCGAAATGCCCATAATTCTGCAATGTCAAAAATGTCGAAAGGCCAAGACCTCGAAATACTTACAGTCATAGTAACCGCAAGATCCCGAAAGTCAAAACAAACAAACTTAAAAAGCAGCTCCGTCGCGACGGCAGGTTTGCACGTTTTCCTGAAAAAACATCGCACATTGAAACCAAAATCAGGACACAGGGGCTCGACACGATGAGAAGGAATGTCACTGAAGCCGAGCTGGTCACTGGAATTATGTTCAATTTGACCAAAAACATCACAAATGCAGAGTCAATTTCACTGAGTCACACCGTCGTTATTCCATTTGAAACTTGCTTTTCCTATCGTTCCCATTTGACCAGATTCAGGAAAATCCTGTGTGAAGGCACGTAGTTGTTGTCGACAAACGTTTTCCTGGCACTGCCTAAAGAAAATTGAAGAATTGCTGGGATTGCGACCCACCTTTGAAGATTTGAACAACCCGCTGTGCAAGAAATCCCCTTTGTAGGTGTTAATCCTTTGAGGAATTCTTTGCGTAACCAGGCGCCTTGAGTCTACCTCATCCTTCTCCCTCGCATCCGGTTTGCTCCTTGATGGTGTCGTTGTTTGTTGATTCTTCGTACACTCTTCGATTTCTAAGATGATGCTCCCATCGGAGCACACTGAAGTGTATTAATTCTCTTTGCTTGTCTTGCTGCGACAGGACTCATTGGAAATCCATTGCAAAAGATACCTCCTTGAACTGCAGTCATTAAAACTCATTTCTTTCAGTGTCCCAGAGCTGTTTTGATTGTTTTCTTCGAGTGCGTCCATGGGGCAGGGATTTCCAGCATCATTTCGATGAAAAGTACAACAACCACCGACCGAGTTGATAAGCGTCTCTAATGGGAATTTTTGAAAGACTGCTGTCCTATTCGACTCAATGCACAGAGCTCTTAAGCAGATTTGTTGCTTCCTCTGCGTTTGTTGACAGTTTGCTTGCCAGTGCTTCGAGGGAATCCTGTCATCGATGGAGACAGATCTGATCTGGAAAATCGAAATGTGGGATCTGAAAAAGAAGTCGACAACATCGACAATTAATGAAAATCACAAATTGTTGTTGAATTCCCTCCGATTCGGTTGCTTCAGACCACGGTTAAAATTCCTCCCATTAAGATGGGGTATTCCCTTCCTTGTTCTTTGTTCTTTCGGTCTGCGGTTTAAACTACCCCGAATGTGCCTACAAGAACCGCAAACATTGCGTCCCTCTCCTGCTCCAGGAAACCGCTCAATTTACCCGGCACGTGGGCAACCTTACAAATTAATTGGTCCATTGTGTGTGCACACCGAGGGAGGCTTCGCATTCGACGTGGGCTTTAAAGCACTCACATCAAGGCACACAACGGTTCCCTGTAAGTGGTGCATTCCTGGAGGAGTATGGAGTACAAAAGGAATCCATTTCATCGCCTTTTCAATCTGGAACGGTCGGCAAAAGAATTTTTCATCGCCAGTCGGAGTGAATCGTGTTGTCGACTTAATAACCTGAATCTGACGTCAGCTACCAGTTTCTGGTCATCCGCTTTCCTCGATCCTGACTCCACCCACGTCTGCTCTTAAGCCAGTTTCTGTGAGAACGCAGCCCGTGGCGTGACTCTTATTGCGAATGAAAGTCGTAAATGCATCGCCTGTGCTCCATAGCTTCCGCGCGGTGGACGAGAATCGAATACATCTCGAGAAACGAGTGTCAATTCAGCGCTTGCCACGCCCGTCGTCACGATGTTGATCCGGAATCATGTTTTTCGGAGATTATCGCGTTGGGTGTGAGGATAAGGCGCCCCAATGAGCTATGACGGGTCAAGTGGACGAACAGCCGATGGCCGATGGAGATCTCACACTTGCCCTTTGTGGGCATTTGGATTAACTCAAAAATTCAACTTTCTCTTCCTCCACTTGAGCTCAATTTTTCCTTAAATTGAAATTCCTCTCCTCTTCCTCCTCGCCCATCGCGCACTGAGCTTCCCAGCAGCCACTCTGACATCCATCTGTCACTCACACAAATGACATCTTAACTAATTAAATTTAATTAAAAAAAACCTCACACACAAGAGAAAATAAAATTCGACGTAAAATACACGAGATGGATTTGCGGGAACATGAAGCATCTCTCGGTGACCAAGAGTCGGTCGGTGGCGGTCGTGGAGCGCTAAAAATACGCGTCATTCGGCTGCTGTCTGCTCGGCACGTACAAATCTGTTGGAATCTCTCGCGGAATGCCAATGGCCCTTGAATGAAAGAGAAAAAAAAAATAAACGAAGAGCATAACGCGATTTAATTTTGCGTGTTAATTTGTCGTCCTGTCAGTCAGATGTCATGGGATTCATTCTTTTCATCTGCCTTTTGTTTGCGTTGTTCGCGTTGTGCTTTCTTGCAGATTGCGGGGGCGTTCGTAGTGGCGATTCGGTGCTTAGCACGTGCTTAAGGACGATAACGGAAGGGATTACTGCACATTTTTATGCAGTGGTTTCTCACTGGACATTCAGTTCGTGCCTTGTGAAGAAATGAGTGACTTTTTATTAATTCGGTTACGGGGAGGGTCCTTTTGAGTGCAATACTCTAAACTTGATGTGGGGTCCATCAGGAAATCCTTGCATGATGCGTCACAGACCAGAAGTCGTTGAGGGAGTCACCGAATGACACGTCTTTCATTATTAGGAAGTCAACTAAGAACCGGCCACTAATATGACAGTTCTTACTCATACCTAGTAGAAAAGCTTTGCCAGGAGTCCGTCCAAAGAAACAGAGTTTCTAGACACACCCATGATTCAAATGCATGCCTATGTCTTTGACTCACTGATGTCAGGATTGACACAAATTCAGTCAACATTGCCTGCGCTATCTACTCGTGTGCTTATGCTCCTTCACATTCAATTCATATGACTACAGGCCCAGAATGGCAAAACTAATCCGGAATGTCTTGTGAAGGCGTAGCATTTCTTTTTAATTCATCTCAAGACGTTCGCATCATTGGACACAATTTCCACTTTGTTTGCATATAGTCACTCGGGCGTATGTGGAACATTTTTTCTGCAGAAAGTCAAGTGCCTATTTGGGTTCCTTTGGTGCATGTGCAGCATCTTCCCTGCACAAAAGTGTCTTTTGTCTGAAGTCTGTGGCATGTTGGCGCTTTTTTTTCTCACTCCTCTCTGGGTAGGATTAAGTTCTGAGGGTCAGCCGGCCCTTGAATAGTGTGCCTATTCCGCTATCACTGTCTTTCATCAGCTGCCTCCAATATCATACATCAAGTTGCTTAAGATCCTACTCCACTTCCATGATCATCAGACGAGGACGTGCCTAGTTGTCCGTATGAACTGTCCAAACGCTCTCCATCTAAGGCATGAGATGATATCTCTGAGCCATCTTAAGCATTGGACACGTAGAAATCGGGTAAGTGAGTCGACCGCCACGTAGAAAGTCTAGGTTCGATTCAAGGACGGGACTTCTCACATTTTTTTTCGGCACTACCTCTTTTGAGTTACTGACAACACTCAAAGAGTATCAATTGTCTATAAAAAGCTTCTCAAACCTTGCCATTCGGAGTTGGCAAAACGCTGTATGTCCCTTCTACAGTAGCATGCACAACACGAGGGTTGTTGTAGAAGTTCGGCCCTGCTCCCTTGTGCGCTGTGGGGGTCCAACTAAACCAGCAAGATCCTTCGAGCGAGTGCTTTGCAGCCAAAAGAAAGAACAGTATGAGTTCTGGGTTTCATTGCGGAACTAATACTGTCCTTCACGACTATTGTGGAGTCGACTTAGATATGAGAGAGCCAAAAAACGACAATAGTATGAGTTCTAGGCTTAATTGCTGACTTAATGCTGATCTCCAGATTTATTGTGGAGTCTAGGTGGACAAGGTCCTTAACCACCTCAAACTTTCTACTGTTTCTTGTGGTACACTGTTCGAGACTTCACGAGGGAGTCCTTTCCTCATGTTGACACCTTTTCGTAACCCATTTTCGCTGCTATCATTTCGATGTCACCAAACGATTTATTGATGTCTCACTGCGTTCCTTCTTTCGGTGTCACTTGCGCTCTAATGTGCTTCCTGCACATGCTTTCAGTGAGCTCTGGTTTAGAACAGACGAGCTATACAACGCATAAAAGAATGGACTTGTTAAAAATTTAAAAAACTAAACTGGAGCTTTCGTGGAACTTCGGGCTCTTACACCTCTTAAGGTACTTTCTCATCGGTCTTCCGGGTGAAAAGTCTTGCGATCCTAATGGCCACCACCTGTGAAGACTAGGTGGAAGGGGCGAAGTATTTGCATCTGGGGTGACTTAACTACTTCCACGATAGTCCAGGAATGCAAGTCTTCCCTCAATTTGGTCGACAGACTTAATTCGCTAAGACTTGTCTGGGTCAAGGGACATCACGGGTGCACGGGAAACGAGATTTCTGATGTACTAAGTAGACCAAATTCTAAAGAGACGTTGGTAGGGTCCGAATATACCTTGGGACTACCCGCTTTCTTGGCCGAAAGAAAAACTGCCTCTTATTGAGTTCAGTAAGAGGCAGTTTTTGGCACTTCTACTTCTCATCTTTCTCTATGTGCTGCCAAGTTCTGTGGTGAGCCTGCTCGTTAAACAACGTGCCTTCTTCGCTTTCATAGTCTTTCGCCAGCTGCCTCCAATATTATACATCAATTTGCTTGATAACCTACTCCACTTCCGTGATCATCAGGCGACGACGTATTCAGTTTCGTTTTTAATATGACCCGGATTGGAGTTTCCATCGACGGTTGTGTCTTCCAACAGTACAACCAGAGATGGCATGACTCTCCAGGATGCAGGCTGACCAAGTGCATGCTCTCGAATGTAAGCAAGAAATACGTGGCTTTTCTGTTGTCTCCAGACAGAAAAGAATACTGAAAACTTGTCGTCGTATAAACGCGACACATCACCTTCGCTTAGCACCTTAAGTCTGCTTGAACTTAGTAATGACACTCTTTGCGAAATCCGGTGGAGAAGGGGAAGACACTTCAGAGCACTTTCTCTGCCAATGTCCCGCTTTTGATCGAAGCAGGTGGCGGCCGTTTGGAGCTGAAAACTTAAGCTCTTCATCTCAGAAGCGCCTGCTGGCCTTTCTCCGGAAAACGAGAAAAGTACAATAAATGGACGGTAAGGTCTGGGCAGCACAATGGACTAGTTTTTGAGTCTGAGCACTATATCATATATAGAGATATGTTAAGAATTCATTTTGGTGAGCCCGTAATTCCACCTTTTGCCTCGTCTAGTTGACCACCTTGGTGGTTCTGTGGGGATATGCAAAGTCTCAGGTCTTCCCGAATAAGCCACCAACGTTTAATGCTTTGGAAGCCAACATAACTTCTTCTAACCGTCAGATACCAGTCCGTTATGCTCAAACGAGTGGCCGAAAATTGAGCTTTCCGGAAGGACCACCTTAGATGTAGTCATGGCTAACATCTACATGACACCATAAATTGTCCTTTTAACTGATGATACAAACTTTGAGTTTGCAAATCAAAACTCACGATGAGACACCCCTCATTGAGGACAACTTTGGGCAGCATCTTTCAACTAACTGCCGAAGAGAAGAGGCTCAAGGATCCAACCTCAAACCTACACAAACAAAGTCCATTCCACAGTTTATTTCTTTATTTAAATTTTCAAATTCATGCTCTCAATCGTATTTATTTCCTTTTATGGTATTTTTCATTTGTTTTGTTCATTTCTATTTTAAGTTTGTTTTTGTGTTTTCAGAAAATTACACATCTACGCCTTTGAAGTGATTCCTTTTGAAAATTTATTTCATAGCACAGTAGTCCTTAGAGCTAAGACAGGAACGGAAAAACAAATGACAAAACAAGGATATAAACAAACACACACTTATGAACAGCGACTTCCTTAACTGCTACACAATAGGCAATTGAATTGTTTTCTCATTTAAATTCTTCTCTCTCGCGTGGCCGTGCCTCAGATTTCTATCTACAGGTTCGATCCCGGACGCTGCGCGCGATGACAGCTCTTAATAAATAGTCTCCTCTTGTTACAATGTACAGTTTTACAATGAAAATGTTCTAAAATCTTAAGTAAAAAAATTCTTTAAATATTTAATTTTTTTTTTTGAGAAATTCAATTTCTGCATCCTCGAGGAGTCAAAGTTGATCCTGTCGCGTTTACAAATCGGTGTGCAAGACGGGCGGCTTTTCGCTTTTACTCACCACCGTCGTGGTGACGGTCGTTGTTGGCTCACTGCCGGTCAGGCCGGTGGTGTTGGTCGTTGTAGAGTTTGGACATGTGTTCACCACCGTGGCGCTGAGGCGGGCGGGGGCTGCATAGGCGATTGTTGTTCCCGGCACTCCGATGACGGTGGCGGAGGTGGCGGTTGTGGTCATGTTGTTGTTTCTGGCGGCTTTCTGCTTTGCCTTCGAGCTGAGTAGCCGTTCGGTTTGGCGATTCTTGCCGAACTTCGGAAAGAAGCTGTTCTCCAGCTGCAGCTGGGCGTTAATGTCCTTGCCGTTGGCGCAGGTGCACGCCTTCATGAAGCTCTTCTTGAAGTTGTCACTGAGGAAGGCGTACAGGATGGGATTCATGGCCGAGTTCGAGTAGCCGAGGCAGCCGGCCAGCAGGAACACCGTGATCTCCAAGCGAGACGCGCACGAGTCGGGCTTCGAGTTGATCAGTGCCACTTGCGATATCCAATAGGGTAGCCAACACAGCACATATACTGTAATCACTGTCAGGACCAATTTGGTGACCTTGCGATGGGACCGCTTCTTTTCCTTGGACTTGTTCTTCGGCCCGACGGTGTGCAGCTTCCGTATGACCAGATAGTAGAAGCACAAGATAAAGGAAAGCGGCGTGGCAAAGCCCAGGATCAGTGTGTACAGTATAAATGTGGTACCCGATTGTGTATTGTGACTCTCGGGCCATTTGATGTTGCACGACAGGTGGTCCTCGTAGATGACGACTGTGTTCGCGAAGAGGATGACGGGCAGCATGAGCACGGCGGACGCGAGCCAGGCGATGCCCGAGACAATTTTGGAGACCATCGGCGTGCGGTAGCGCGGCGACGAGATCGGATGGCAGACGGCGATGTACCTGTCGGCTGACATGATGAGGAGGAAGATGGACGACGTGAACTGCGTAATCGATGTGCTGACCATGTACGCTTTGCACATGTACTCGCCGAACTTCCAGCTGCCAATCTGCATGGTGAACAGCAGGAAGGGGATGCCGATGAGGAAGCACTCGTCAGCGATGGCCAGGTTGAGGATGTAGATGTTGGTCACTGTTTGCATCTTGGAGAACCTCAGGACCACGTAGATGACCAGGGTGTTGCCGAAGAGGCCCACGATGCACACGACCGCGTACAGGATCATGGTGATGAAGTTTCCGATGGCGTTCTGGCTGGACGAGCAGACCATGTCGTCCTGGTCGCCGTCGATTGAGGATATGTTGCTGGCGGTCGCATTGCTACCGTACACGGACGACAAGTTGAATAGGTCCGGATATGAGTTCAGGCTTCCCTGGACGAAAGGGCTGGCAGCGGCATACTCATCGATGAGCAGGGACGACGAGAGGCCGAACGATGTCGTGGCCGTGTATGGCGTCGTCAGTGTGGTCTCTTCAGTGATGGTCAATGTGATTGATCCCACGAGTGTGGTGAGAAGGAGAGCCCCCGCGAGGGCGTCTGCTAGTCGTGTCATCTTCAGTGATTTATCGTCACGTTGAGGGCTCTGTTGGTTTCGGTGACATTTTACTCTGAAATTGAAAAAAGGAGAAATCGTGCGATTAGTCGATGGGTGTGAGTGGGAGTGCTAGCTACGTGCGTATTTAAATTTTGCACTGACAGCATGTGGTCTGCTCTGTTATTTTAATCCTTTCCCACAAATGGTTGAAAGGACCTCCATTACCAAGGAAGATTAATGGAGTCAACCTCACAGTTCTCGTCATTCAGTCACGACAGAGCCACAAAAAGGAACCCTCTTGTCTCTTATCCTGTGCCAACATCAACGCGCACCCCAGGAAAAGGTGACCAACTTAATTCGATGGCAATCGCAAACAATAACCCTCTAGCAGCGGCACTTAGCATACCAAACAATGTGCTTCCCCACAGGGACTAAGCACTCACACCCCGACCCCCAGATGGGTGCTTGTGCAGGGAGGATAAACATAAACGAAAATCCCTCAAGTAGGACACCCTCAATTCGGTAGGATTAAACGACTTATGAATTCCTAGCAAACATGCAAAACGGACATGACCGAGCAATAACTGAACTCGTGTGCGGAGCAAATAAACCAGATCCCCGCACTTCCATGGGAATGGATCAAAGGGATACCAAAAAGTAATTGCAGCCGCCCACACCTTCTCCGACCATCACCCCATCAAAATGTACTCTTTCTTTTTAATCATTCCTGAACAAGGATCTGTGTCAAGTCCTTGTGCAGCACTCACACTCCCCTGTGGTTGTGCAACCTCGATTCGCAATTTCAATGAAATCGTACCTAAAGTAGAAGTTAACTGCGCGAATGTGCGCAACTAACAAGGACCTCCCAGGATAATCCCACCAAATGTACTCCCAATTACAGATAAGTGTACAACACAACAGGGTACACATCCCGTGCACACAGAAACCCGAGAGGGTACAGGATGTGTGCATGTACCGGAAAAATGTTAAGTGTTTTACGGTGCACATCCATGAAGGTCCCCCCGCCTCTCGAATGTGCTCTTCTCACGTGGCGGGGGATTGTGTGCAAGTGCCATTAGCAAAACCTGGTTTCGTGCTGATCATTTGCGCAGCGCTTATTTACTTTTGCAATGCAATGAGTTTTTTGGCGTGATTTTTCTTTTTGTTTTTGTTGTGTTGGCTGTTTAGAGTAGCTGGTGGGGAGGGCTTTTGAATAATTGAATAGTAGACTGTGTGAATGAGAGGGTTTTTTTTTTGCATATGCTTTGGTTTTAGATTGTTTGCGACAAGCTTGTCTGGTATTTATGGTAATGGCTTACAAGGAAAGTTTGTAAAGATTTCTGAATGGAAAAAATATTATTCTTTGTCTCTGTGAGGCAAGGGCGATGCTTCCTCTTCAGGTGAGCTTTGAATGCTACTTAGGTACACGTCCACAATGTCATAGGGTAAGCTTGAAACACAATTTAGACGTTGCTACCAATCAAAAAGAGACTGAGAATACTCCCGTTTGTCAGAAAATTTGCACATTTTCGTCGAATCTTTTTAAAGTAAAGCCTAAAATATTGCAATTACAAACTTAGCCCACAATCCTGAACAGGGTATTACCCTGGAAGATCAAATTTTGTATTGTTTAGAATTCAGCGAAGTCCTAGGTCATTAAGGCCCAAAAAAAGGCCGAAATCATACAGAACTCAACATCCAGAGACCAGACTGGGATTAATCTCTGTATTTCCAATATTTCTTTAAAACCACATTCTTGAAAAGCCTTAAATCTCAAGGCACTTAAGTCTAAAACAAAAAGCAACATTCCAAATGAGACGAAATCTTCGGAAGGTCCAAATTCTGAATTAGGTAAAATCTGACTAAGGCATAAAATATTTAAAAGCTCAAATGAAGGACAACCTAAATAGTCCATAACCTCAAACACACTGGAATCTTAAGAAACTTGAAGTGGCCAATGTCTTGAAAAGTGTTGAAATCTAAAATGTCGAATAGAGAAGAATTTCGAACCGTCCCAAAGTCTGAAGAGTGGTCCCAATATGACTTACAACCTTCAAGTCTTGAACAGAGCGGATCCAATAAAAGCCTCGTTGAAACCAATTTTCTGAACAGTTCAAAATTCCTTAAGGACAACCATCACGTCAAGTAAAAAATCTGCAAGATACAAACATCTCGGAATTCACTCAATTTTACGATTCCAAAAACTTCTACATTTCAAGCCATAAGTCTTAAAGGCCCACACCGTCAAAATTTCTGAAAAGGCCATGAACTTCGACGGGTCCAAAATCTTCCTCCAACAGAAAATATTTAAATCCTAAAATGCCCTAAGTCTCGAAAGGCTTTATCCAACATATCACGAAATTCAAAAACTTCAAAAAATAGCATTCGAACATGAAAGTGTCCAAAATTCTGATAATCAAAAAAAAGTGCCAAGACAAAATTTTTAAAAACTTGAACACGAATGCTAAATGAATGTCCCAAATATTAATATCAAAATCTGGAATTACCGAAAATTCTGTGCCGCTTGATGTCTCAAAGACAAAATCACAATAAAAGCTGTTTATTTCGGGAAATCCAAGTTCGGTAAATTCTCCACTTTCCCAAATGTCCCCGACACGATCTAAATCTTGAAAGTCGACAGCACTTATAATTCTGTGAAGCAGAGAAATTCGAAAAATCTAAGAAATCTTCAGGACCTGCAACGCAAAAGTCCAAAAATCTGCCAAATTTGAGTCAATTTTTGGGGATTCTACATCTCTCCCTGCTTCTCTCCCTCCTTCTCACCCTCCTTCTATCCCTCCTTCTCTCACTCCTTCTCTCCCTCCTTTTCACCCTCCTCCTCTCACTCCTTCTGTCCCTAATTCTTTCCCTCCTTCTTTCCTTTAGTCTCTACCTCCTTCTCTCCTTCCCTTTCTCTCTCATTCTTTACCTCCTTCTCACTGTCACTCTCTACCTCCTTCTCATCCTCCATCCTTCGCTTATCACTCTCACACACCCTGTCTCAAAATTCGTACTTAAATGTTCGCACGTTAAATATTTCAAAACAAAGCCACTCACAAGCCAGTTTTCAAAATGCAATTACAATCTTAAGCGCCCATTTCATCTGCTGTAGACCCAAAAGTTGAAGGACTGAACAAACTTTCTACCTCCAAGCCTCCCCCGACAAACCATCCAATGGAATCTCAGCACGCCGGCACCGGGAGCCAACGGAATGAATGTGGCACATCCATTACCGCAAAATGCGATTAGCCACCTCCGTTGACCTTTAATTTAAACTCAAGCCTGCTGCTGCTGCAAAACGTCCAGCGAGCACCTCTCAGCACTCCACTCAACCCTTGAGATTGTCGGCAGCAACGATCTCCACTCGAGTTCCGTTCGGCAGAGCCTTCACTTCGAAATTCTTGAAATCCGATTAAAGTAAATTGCTTTCACGCAACACGACCATCGTTTCCTTCAATTTCCCGCATGTGCATGTGCGCGTGGGTGTGTCCTCCTTTGGCACGTATCCCGCTCGTCCTTCACGCGTTTTATCCCTCACTTCATAAAGTTCTCGACATCATTGGCATCCTAAGCCTCAATTATGCCAGACAAACAAACAAATGTCATCCAACGAAGTCCTGCCCATTACGCGAGCGATGTCGGGCGCTTGTTCGGACTGTCGGTTGGGATGAACAACATTGCCGCAAGGGAAACAGTAGCGTCTATCCTCGTCTGATGGGGGTGAGGCCGCAGGATATCATTAATTACAATTTGGGTTCCGTTTGAGTGACGCTTAAGAAAACACAGACCAGACTTTTATGTGCGCCCAGGTCACATCAAAGGACTCGGGAATCTGCATTAAATCGATTCCTTTATCCTCAATTAAATGGAAATTATGTCGGTCGTCGTCGATGGACCACGACGCTGTGCTCTGTTGCCTTGTGACCACCTCCGACCGCATCGTGGTCTTGTTCGTCAGATGATCCATGAAATTGCTTCCATTCGACGGCACTCTCAAGCTGCATGACAAGGATAACGTACATTCCTCCGTCGCCACCGTTCCTCTGGGACATGCATGCTAGTGCTGGTGCCTGTGCTTAGCAGCGAACAAGAGACACCAACAATGGCACACCGGAGGTGCCAAAAACAAATCCCCATGGCTGGCTCGTTCGACTGTGTTCCCTTCTTTTAGGAAGCTATCAGGTCGACCTTAGCACTAGCAGCGGCATCATCGGATGGTTGTGTGTTCTGCGGTACGTGCAACGCAGCAATGCAATTTCAAGGGAAAATTCAAAACTCCTGCCAACGCTGCTGAAGCTAGTGAAGCAGCGGAACGTCCACGCTCCGCCCGCAAATGGAGCTGTTTTGACTGTGAGCACATTCCTGCTGATGCAAGCGAGAATTCAGTTTTAAATTGATGCCGGTGGAGCGGACAGAGTCAGAATCTAGAAATAATGAGTGGTAATGTGCGCATAACGCAGTCAGGTACTGGGGCTTCGTGGCAACCGTGTGCGCTACGAGGAGCGTTAATTCGGAAAATGGAGAAACTCCGCCGCACGTTTGTGCATCCAATCGATCGCCGGGAATGTTCCGAAAAGGATTTTGCTGTATCTCCCGTGCTTTGGATCCGCATATTTGGATTAATTCTGACTAAAGTGCGGAATGAAGTCTGTTGGTAAAGGGGGCTGGAGCGTTGCACATTAATGAAAGCCGGAACAGAGAGAGGAAGACATATGGAAGAATGACTAGCACCAGACTTTTCAAAATAAATGGCTCGTGAAATGGAAAACATGTGGCTGGGTGTGGTGCCGACAGATGGATTGAGGAGGACGTTCCTAAGTTATTAGAGTCGGTTGCGTGGCGTTCTGTGAAGTATTAGACCACATTCGGGTATCATTTCGACGCGGAACTATTGTGCTGGGTTTCACAAGATGGACGCACAAATAAATCTCGTTCACATCCTTAACCTTGTCACAAGGTTTGTCAATTTGTTTGCTGATTCCACACAAAAATTCGTGAATTGGCGCCCAACAAGATCATCAGCACCCTGTCATTAGAGTAGACGGTAATGTGCTACGTTACTTTTAAGGGCTTAGTTTTGCCTTAAGATTCCTTCTCAATACAACGGCATCGGTCAGGATATCTATCAGTTCCATTGGGAAACTTTGAAAATTGGCGCCCGACAAGAAATTGCATTCGACCTGTGTCAAATACGTCCCATGTTCACCTTAGTCTTAGAATATGGAACGTATTCGTGTTGAGAAAGTAATACGCATAAGCGCCAATGAAAGAAGTAGTCCAATTTGTATCATATACGTCACTGGAGCACAATTCGATGATGCACCTGTTCTTAATTTTGGCGAAAAATGCCTCTCCAGAGTCTGAAAGGACAAAGAAGAAAACAAATTCAGTCCAAATTTGATAAACGAAAACAAACCCAAACAGAAAATAAATTCACTCCCTTTACGACTGATTCAACATGTAAAAATGGCGCCCGACAAAAGTCAACCCATAAATCCGCAATCAAATGCTCCACCAATGAACGAACAAAACAGTCCACTGTCACCCAACCTGAAGCAAATCTCACTACACACCAACGCGCAGAAAAAATTAACATCCACCCCACCGAGGGGTGTCATCAAAGGCGAACAAAATGTCGCCAAAGTTCGTTGACATATGTAAAACGGTACAAAAAACGAAAAGAATTGTGCGATCAACCTTAACGGCAGCATTGCGTCGCTTTCATTGACCACGTCTCGACACAAGTTGCGTATTCCCTTTCAGCTTAACGACACCATCAAAGTCTTGCATAAAAAAAAATTCTGCCTAAGCTCTTAGTCCTTCCTCCCCCACTCACCACAGTGAACTTAAATACCAAATCCAAAGCCGAAATTCCGCCTTGGGAGCCCCTAATTCAAAGCGAACACATCCTGTGCCACCTCCCATGCGTACAAAACTGTATACCTTTCTCTCCTGCGTCCTGTCCTGCAGGCAACGAACCCATAAATGTTTGTATCCAATCATCCCCCGTATAAAAAAATGCGGATAACAAAGAAAATGGATTCAGTAGACCACCCTAGGCCCCAGAATCCTCGGACATAACATAAATCCTTTCAGGTTCACCAATCAGTCGCACTTCGTTTAGCTGGGAAATTATTTTTTAAACTCACTCAATAGCCAGTTTCCCCTCGTCGGGAAAGGTTAAAAGGATACATCAAGCCACCCCCCCCCCCCCCCCGCCGCCACGGGTTCGATTATGATTATCATTTTGCCGAACGAGATCAAACCAATTGAGCGTTGTGCTCTCGGAATCAAAATCAAACGATAAAACTTTATGCCCTGTTAAAAGGATCCCCCCCCCACACCTTCCTCGTCCTTCTGTAACCACATTCCGGATTTTTGATTATTTACTTGTCTCAATGCGAACGAAAAACTTGCCGGGCGAGAGGGAGCGAAAGTTGAACAACAAAAAGGGCATCGTTGCACTGGCCGCAGGACATTATGATCCTCTCGTGCAGTGTTTGGTGAAAATTAATTTAAAATTCTCCACGCATCCCAACCCTGCCCCCGTGCTCCTTCGCTCAGTGTTGCTTGATTGTATTTGCGTTCAGCAAACACGAGAAAGGACCAGTTTTGCATTGCTGTCGCCGCTCCCGTCGGACGGACGGGTGTGTATACGTTCGCTTGCTGCTACAAAATGAAAGCGCAAATATTTGTTCACGTTTTTCCATTTAAAAAATAATTAGGGGTGGACCCGGGCATCAATGTCAAATGACTGTCAATAGAGAAATGAAAAAGTACATACACATCCCGAACTGGTTGCGAGTCCTTCAGACGACAAGCAGTCAACTGATGCGCTGTTTGGGGTGGAGGCGGGAACTCGGGCCTTGAGGCGTCTGCGGACGAAAGGGTCAGAGGCACTTTGACACGACCAACGACGTGACCATGAACGGTCGAGATGGAGAAACTGGATGGATGGGTGTGGGAGCCTCGGAGGGGTTCTGAAATGACCAGAAGCGACTCGATTACACGATTGATTGGCTGGCGGTTGCTTCTGCCGGAAGTTAATTGATTGGTAATTATGTCAAATTTTTTGCACCCGTTGGCGTTCTGTTTGTTGATGCATGGCATGGTGCGGTGAGGGTGGAGGGGGGATTGGATGCGAGGGAATGATGTATTAGGTCGAGAGGGTCACCAATGGGGCAGGAAGGTGGAAAAAAAACATTAAAGTGATGAATAACTTTTGGAATCTATCTTGACAAAGATTCGTTTTCCAGTGCCCTCAATGTGGAATGAGAGAGAGATTGTCATTCGACGTTAAATTTATTTTGAAATCATTCAAAAATTTTACAGCCTAGCCTACTATCTTAGGCTCAAGGACAAAAAAAGGAAAATATTCTACGTGAAGGACGAATGTCATTGAAGTTGGTCAATATCTCCGCTTTTATTCCATACAGCAAATCCCCTTCACCAACTCGAAGGAAACTTAAGAGAATTGAATACTGGAAATTGGAATTGACAAAACTGAAAATTGGCGCCCGACGTTAGGACATTTCCTAAAATCTGTAATAGCTCCTCTACGGATAAGACATTGAAACCCTTCTTTCTAGGAGTGTCAACAAAGCGTGCAAAAGATATTAGGGACATGTGCTCCTGGACTGCACCGGTGAGCCGGAAAGCCATCAGTCTCTTCCAGCGTCATCATGGCCGTTCTGATTTTGTTTTGTACTGAGGTCTGAGTTACGTTAAGGTGAGAAAATAAGACACATGTGCTGTCCATTTTAGCTTCTAATAAGTATGCAGCGCCGAGCGCCACACACGCCTCCTACGCCACAGCAAAAATCTCATTGTCGTCTGGATGTGACTGCGCAAATGACGTGAATCTTCAGTCAAATGTGAAGAACATGTACCAGCATCGAAGCTCGTACCACATGAGACATGACACAGACCTCAGTGTGAAGAAAATATTCCACATACGCCCCAGTGCTGCACCAAAAGTCTAAGAGAGCCTTTTTCTCGCGAAGAACTTCAATGAATTTCGAAGGCATATCAGAAATGCAAAACTGTGCCACTTCAAGCCAAAAATTACCAAGTGGGTACCGCCGTGCTTGTCCCGAGCCTTAAAAATTTTAAAGGGCCTCATTTCCATTCCAATTATAATGACTTTAGCAATTCCATCAGCGCCCCAATCTCTAAATCCATACGACCTCCCAACCACGACCAACCTTCAAAGCCGATGAAGAATCTCCCATGCACCGACTTATCCCCGAATTGATGATGGCCCACGCGAAATGATTCCCTCAATTGCAGGCCACAAAGCCGACAAGATTAAACACAATGTCCCCTCATCAAGCACCGAGAGAAGAGCTTATCATCCTCTATATCCCGCAATCTTCACAAAAGACTCCATTGTTGAATAATTCACGCCGCGAAGGCGATCCCTTTCGGTGCTCCATTCATTGTCCAAGTGTCTCAATTTCCATTAAGCTCTGCTTAAAGCGCAAAAACCACCCAATTAGTGCCTACATAAACAATCCTTTAAATCTGGCAACAACTTCCGCCAGCAGAAGCCAGATGACGGAAAGCAGCCCCTCTCCAGCGCCGCGGCTAAACTGAACGCCCAACGACCCAACGCAACAACCGCACTCTCAAGTCGCTCGCGCTGATGAACATTTAAAATGCAAATTTGTTTGCTCGATCCAGCGAAACGATGACGATGAATATAAGGGAAAAGGCTGAGGGCGACGACGACGGCGAGGGCGATGGCAAAAGGACGGCGAATAAAGAATCCTTGAGTCCTAAGAAATTGAATATAATAATATCCCTTAATTGAGTTTACAGGCGGAGCGGAGCGCGTTCGAATAAAACATCCCGAACCCGGATCCTTGGCTCGTCGCCCCTCGGAGGAGCGATCTGAATGCACTCGCCTCGTGCAAATTAATTTTTCATGAAACCGAAAGCGAGTTGGTAGCCAACCCTACCCTCGCCGGGTGAACTGAATTCCCCCAATTAAGCACTTGAACCAATAAAGGACCCAACCCAACAGCACTCGACGACCCGAAGGATAACGTCAGGCATTTCCTTGTAAATCATTCGTGAGCCTTAATCGAAAGCTGGGCGCTCGCGCGTGCGGCTAAACAAAACGTGATCCCATCCCGCACGCTCTCGCAACAATTGAGTCAATAGAAAATCCTATTTGAAAAGTCATTACCCTCCTGCGGGACAAAATCCCACACACTCGCCGCCCGGTTCTTCCACCCCCCCCCCCCCTTGTCAGCCGCCAGGGGATTGTTTTCTTTTCTCCTCCGAAAATAAGTAAAATGTAATTGAACCATTATAAGTCTGGCATTCTCCTTCCAGATACGATTTCGTGCGACTCCTTCGAGTGGCCGTGGGAGTGGTGTGGTGGGGGGGCGGCAGGCACGGAGCACCCAAAGCTGACAAATACCCCATCAAGGATGCGCGAAGAATGCTTAGCAGGGTTTCACTTCACGGACAAGGAAACGAAAACATAAAGAGCAAAATAAATAAATAACGGAAGGAAAGTCAGCCTGGGGCGAGGGTGCAAGACACGATCCGAATTGGTTCCAAGGAAGGGGTCTGGACCGAATGAGACGAGCAATGAAGCCAAAACCACATTGTGGTGGAGAAAATTGTTCTGAACCACCCCAGTCCATGACTCCAGGCGGAAGCCATCCTTTCTTGCCACCCCTTCCGCCACCCGTCGCTTCGTTGTCCATATCTGCTGCGACCACACAACGACACCAGACTGAAGCTGTGGTCTGTCACGTGAAGTAAGAGAAAAATATCTTTGCTGTGAGGGCGATTGTTGCAATTTGACCGCACAATGGAGGTCACAGTCTGTGCAGCAAGGAGATGTCTTGCAACGGTCCCAGGGCCCCGACATTCACTGCAAATATGTGAGAGTTGAGGATGGAATAAAACGGAAGAAGCCCCCAGCAAGGCTTCAATTTTACAAATTTCTGAAAAAAAAAACATCGACGGACACTGAACGCCCCGCAGGTAACATCCGTCAACAATCGACTGAGGTTACGTCACGCTCATGTCATTAGTAGCCTGGCGGAGAAAAATTTCATTAACACACGCCTCAAATTGCATCGTGTAATGAAACCATGTTCCGCAGCATTGCTCCCGCCTGCAGTCCTGTTGGACGGACATTTGATATATGCCCCGCCTCCGATTCACCACCGTCGTGCAAAAAAGACGAATGCCCCGAGAAACTTTCCCGTCATCCATAACGCTATGCGGTGGCCTGGCGGAATGCCACGCCATCCAGAGAGAGATGATTTCCCTGATGCTGTACGTGATGAGGTGGTGGTTGAAGAAAAAAAGTCCTCCACCCCTGCAACCCCTCCCACACCCAACCTCCCATCGTCTGCACTGAATGGATTTAAGTGAGGGAAACGAGTTCAATTTTATAACCGTGACTGATTACGGGCGCATAATACCTGCGTTTGCCAAGCGGATAATAGTCACGCTGACGATGACGTTTCCTGTGGCAAGTTCAACTAGTTTGCGTGGTCGCCGTGGAGCCACCGTCCGGAGGAGACTTGTGTAACACATCAAAGATGAATGCTTCTTCAGTTTCTTCCGGGAGCGGTTTTTGAGTGACTTAATGGAAAAGACTGTGAACCAAGCACTTATTATCATTTTTAATGGGAAAGGGGTGGTGTGTTGGACACTCGTCTTCAAGTGACGGGTAATACGCAGGATGCATGAAGATGTCACGGTTAGGGGGGGGGGGGAGGAGAAGAGGAGGTGAACTGGAATTATGCTGCCCCTTAACTTCGTTACACCAAGATTTAATTTCTCTCTCATTCAATCTTCTCTTGTTAAATCGATGAAGGAAAGTTTTAAGTACACATCGAAAATCCCTTTAAACAGACATACGTGGAAATCAATCTTAAGCTTCAATCTTCAGTATCAGTGATTGGATTCAAGGGAATTTGCAAGCAAGTCTGATGGATGCAGAGACTGGGATTACGGAAGTTAAAAGGAAAGGAAGGATACCTAGAATACGATCTCGTTTAAAATGTTGTTCTCTACACAGCAGTAGTTCTGACACCTGCAGATGTTTTCTTCGAAGGTAGGAACTGGAATTATGGAAGAAATCTTTACTGAAAATAAGTGTGGTCCTTCATCAGAATAGGATTCCTCGATTTGACAGTTACTTATGCCCTTAAACAGATCCTGATTTCCACCAAAATCTCTTCTTCTCAAGTTCACGCTTCAAAATTCATTGCAGTTTTATGGTTTCGTTTTCACAAACAAAGTAGAATTTCTGCATGATAACCTGTTATGTTCTGTTCTGTCTGTAGTGCACTCAATTTTGAATAGATGCATTTTCTCCAGAAAGTAAAGTTAAGATCAGGGATCGATGGGAAAATTTATTCAAAGAAGACTTATTCAATGACTAAGCTCCGAAGTTACGGTTACCAATCGCTGTATTTCTTGACGCGGAAGGCCATTAAAGAATGAAGATCTCTCTCTCTCTCTCTCCTTATCTCTTTCCCTTTCCTTACTTTTTTCTTTCTTACTCTCTCTCTCCCCATCTTTCTCTTTCCCATTCCTTACTCTTTCTTTCACTCTCTTTTACTTTTTCTGTCTCCCTCTATCTCTTTCCCTTTTCTTACTTTTTTCTCTCACTCTCACTCTCACGCTCCCTCTCCCTCTATTTCTTAACCTTTCCCTACTTTTCTCGCACTCTCCCCCACTCTCTCTCACTCTCTTTGTCTTTCTCGAAGAACCAAGATATTCCAGTATAAGACCTTATTATTCCCAAGCTTGCTATATGGCAAAGAAGCTTAGACAGTGGCCAATGCACACGAGGAGATTCTTTGTAGCTTTGAGAGGAAAGTCCTTCGAAATATTTTGAGCCCTGTATGTTTAGAGGAGAGAGCTGAGCGACGAAAAATACGGGCTGTACAGCGTCGTCAATTTGGTTAAACGAAATCGTGTCTCTCGTCTTAGAAGGCTCGTATAAAATTGGGCATCAATGCTCCGGAAAGCCTTCAATCCTGAGAGTCAACGCGGTAAAGAAAGACCACGCCTCTGGTGGCACTTGCACTACAGTCTAGAGTGGACCCGGGCCTCAGACAAAATGTCACTTCATCTATGTCGGATTCACGGCGGCTGTTTGTCTAAGTTGAGTGACATCCTTCTCTAATTGGGTGGACATTGACTGTTGCGTCCACCATCTTCATTCAGTTGAAGATCCTTTGTGCCAGAGCTGTGTCGTCCATGGGTTCTGCACATGTAGCGAAAAAAATACCTCAATCATAAGACCGGGCTAAATAAAGAGGCTTGTTGTCTAAGGTTCAGGTCTGTGTGCTAGCCGAAGAGCAAGAAGATCATTTGGAAGTGAACTGCCTCTACACAAAGTGGGGCTAAAAAAAAAAAGAAATTTCATCGAACTCCTACGTGTCTTGTTCCAATCGGCTGGTAGTTTGATATGACTTTGGAGTTTTCTTTAGAAAATTATGAGTCAAAGTTCCAAAAAAAGGAAGTTCTAAGATTGAATTTGCCCATCAGGGAGTCATTTTGGAATACCGTCATTTACTGTCAGTTTTACAGTCACATAAAACCAGGCAAAATTCTAGGCAAAAGTTCCCATCTCGAAGAACAAACAATTTTAGTGCCGGCGCAAAATTAAACCTACTATCTTCTATTAAACGAGTTGGGATCCATTTTAAAATTTCCCGCGAAAACCTCACAAAAGTTCATCAGCATCGTTTGTGAAACGTGCTCAAAATTACTAACTGAAGTCAACAATTAAAACTGATGTCAATAAAATTAAGGGATCATGTTTAATTTTGGGCAACAACGCAAACAAACCTCAGTTCTCCCGGTGGCGACCACACGCCAACACAACGGTAATGTAAACAAATTAAGGACCCAACGCACGCTGACTAATTTCTGACTCCCATTTCAAAAAACCCATAATCGCCCGTTAAGACCACCCCTGACACATTTTAGCGATAAATTACAATGAATTTCCCATTATTCACATTCAACCATTAATTGCCTTGTCATTACCACCCCCGCAGAAGAGGAAAAAAAATGAAAAATTTAATTAATCAAAATTATAATCCACCCATCATCGGCCGGCCTCCGCAGGAGTCCTTTTCACTGGAAAACAGTCCAAGTAATAAAGCACTTTCGCAGGAATCTCTGACTGAAAGCGGGATTAGGGCGAAAATCGGATAATTTTTTCGTAGCATCCACGGCCCACAAGAGCCTCTCCATCCACCACACTCATCAGGACGTGTTTCTGGAATTTTGTTTACCCATTATCTCTCGCTTGACATTTCCGTGAAAAAACGAATGTCGGGTATCGAGGGATTCACTGGACATTGGGTGCTCACAGGATGCTCCCTGTGGGTGTGTGTGTCGGGAGTAATTTCAAAATCAAAACAAA
Organism: Eristalinus sepulchralis; assembly: GCA_944738645.1. NCBI lineage: Eukaryota > Metazoa > Arthropoda > Insecta > Diptera > Syrphidae > Eristalinus > Eristalinus sepulchralis. The sequence goes on along the minus strand of OX122885.1, from coordinate 4,391,163 downwards.
TTGGTTGTCGCCAAGCGAGCTATTGATGAAAAATCACCCAATTTACCTCGTTCCTGGGCGATGATGTTGTTACGTCGGGTGGCTGTCACTTTTAGCAACCACCGAAGCCGAAAAATGCAGATCCCATCCCCGAGAAAGTGGGCCAACATGTCTCGCCCCTTTAAAATGATGAATGGATGCCGCCCCTTGTCAGGCTGTCAGACATGTGACACGTTAGCGGATGAGGTGCGGCATGATTGCGGACAACTTCGGATAGCATCTGTCCATTCGACCTCACGCCACAGACGATCGAATAAATTTCCAAAAAAAATTTATCGTGGAGTCGTAAATAATTTCAAGGACACCACTCAAGCCTTCGCCGTGACGACAACGACGACGATGCGGTGACGCTTCTGCTGCTTTACGCATTTAATAAATTTTTCAATTCGTTAGGGACGCATCGGGGCGTAGAAGATACACAAAAGCCGCGACGATGGCGGTGACGGCGGTGACGGCGGCGGCAGCGAGCGAAAGTTTTCACTCGTTTTGGGCACACTTCTGTGACTTTGCCAAGTGAATTCAATATCTCTTAGTTTTCGAACGCGACACACATGCTGAAGCCGCAGAGGGACACCGGGCGGGTAGGTGTGCGTCTGTGTGTCTGAGTTTACGACTGTGTGAATGGGGAAAAGTGTAAATTGAAATTGTACCCTCGACGGGAAAACGATATAGTTTCGTGCAGCGTCATAGATTGGAGCCATAAATCGGGAATTTCAATTTTATTTTCATCCACCCGTCTGTTGGCGGGGACGAGAACGCCGACAACGGCGCGGACGACCGACAGTTTAAGCCTGAATGGATGGAGTGTATGGTATAAAATTGAATTGAAAGTTGCGGGTGGCTGGGGGGCGGGGGGGAGGATGTGATATTGTGATTTACATTTTATGCGGAAAATTCATTGATGTGTTATTGTGTGCATGAAGTTTGTGATGGAAGTTTTAAGTGACGCCATCTGTCTGTGTGAAAGTTTGCTGAATCAAAACAGATTTGTGGGAGGGGGTTGGTGTGGGGGGGGGGGGGCAATATTGAATGACTTATTGCACGCTTCACTCGACTTTCGTTGCAGCGCAAAGTGAAATGTGTTCAGTCACAGAGTTGAAGCTGGCTTCCGCATCATCTTTCTGTGGGAGGAGGGAGTGGCTGCGTCTCTTGTTCGCATAGAATATTAATGGCTTCCATTTCAATGGAAGCATCTTGATTTGGAAATATTTCTAGGGTGATACTATGAGTGAAGTTTTGTAACATGGGTTATAAAATTGGTTCCTGACACTGACGTCGGAAATAATGTCACTCAGGAGATAGGTACAGGCAAGCACTATCTATTTTATTTTCCCTTGAATAATATGCTATTTTGACACCTTAACGTTTGATAGAAAATCAGTATCATACCTCAGGTAGAAAGACGTGAACTACAGTCATCGTTGTTGGGTGCGCACAGATGAGAATGTGGATCTTGTGACCGTGAGTGTAGGATCTCAACAACTCAGCTTTCCACCTACTAGCCCAAGAAGAATTCTTCACATACACAACTGACGCAGCAACTAAAGATGAGCGACCAGAGCGACCAGAGCGACCAGACCGGTCTCGATACTCGAGCAGTATGAACCTATGAGCACCTTGAGGGCGACAACAATTTTCGGTCTGCTACGTTGACACGCAAAACTACCGCATCTGGGGCTTGAAAACTTCTTCTTCTTATTTCCATAGCGCTACAGTCCGGGATGGACCCTTAACCACTGACCCACTGCCTCTTCAGCTAACGCGATCCCTCGTCAGCTGCCTACAACTAAAGTCCTTCTCCACGTGTGTGCGTCACCTCAACTTATGACGTCCTCTGTTGCTTTGTCCCAATGGCACGGATTCGAAGACTTTTTTGGTCGGTGGTCCCCACACCTTCTACATGACTTCCGAAGCGCTTGACCAAAAGCATGCCACCGTACAGTCTATAAAGTTCGTTGTTGAGTCGTCTCTTACATACACCATCAACGCAAACAGGATCAAGAATCGCACGCAGAACTTTTCGCTCGAAAAGACTAAGGGCTTCGTCATCCGCCTTTAGTGACGTTCAAGTTTCCGCACTGTAGAGGAGGACTGAAAAGATCTGGGGCTCGAAAGCCAATGAAACCACAGAGAGTAAGTTTGACTTTTCCTACAGTCTAGCATGGATATGGGACTCAGGCAACGTGCCACTTCGGCTATGTCCGTTTCACCTCAACTCTTGGTCTAAGTCGAGTGAGATCCTTCTTTAATTGCGTGCACATTCACAGCCTGGATTCAATTGAAGATTCCTTGTACCGGAGCTGTGGCGAAAGCTGCGGCTTCAGAGACAAAAATGAGAATAATGTAGAGAATACATTTTTGCAACTTGAAATACGTTCTTCAGAAAATTTTATTGTGCGTCCAAGCTACTGTGGCGTATGTGGAACATTTTCCCAAATTCACTCGATTTCTGAATTCGGTGGCGTATGTGGATTTTTGTCAAACAAGATTATTTTCTGAAGTTACTGACACTTTCCCTCAACCAAAAGTTTGATGAGTACTTGCAAAACTAGTGGAAGGCCAATTCTGAGAAATTCAAGTTTATGACTCATCAGTTCATAAGATCTAGTTCAACAATCATTGGAGAGGGTGGGGTTCCAAGTGAATTCACGTCTTTCTTGGGCTTCAACTCTTGCGTCAGCAAAATCTTATGTGGTTGCACAGTCAGTTCCAAATCGACATTTTAGTGCTCTTTTTAATGCTGGCCATTACGTTGGCTACGTTTGTCTGCCTGGTGACGTAAGACTTTAAGAGGCGTTCTCACTTTCAATGTTTCACACGAAACTCAAAATTGAGAAACTTACCTTGACTTCCTTGGAAATCCTATTTTTAACCCTTCATCTTCATTTCAATACACCAGATCCAGCTCCTCACATATGACATGACTTTTTGAATGAACAAGCTTCAACATCGAACTCCCTGGGCAAAGTCTATTAATTTGAAAATGTAGACGTCGTCTTCATCAAAAAACCTTCCACTCAGACATCCCTTGACTCTCAGAATGCCATTCAATGGAATTGGTCCTTTGCCAGGCAACCAACACTCTAGTTAACGAATATCTAAGAGTCCACCCCACACGCAAGACCATGATAAGGTAAATGGGAATATATTTCAATCCTCTCCCAACACCCCCTTCAGAACTTCACTTAGTTTCGAGTTGACCTCCCTCCCTTAGCAGCCACCCCACTCGATAAGCGATTTACGATCGTCTGCCCCTAAACTGTCCACCTCCACTGTAGGAACCGCCATCGCTCGCACTCAAAGCCCATCCCCGCTATCAGGGCCCATCCGTTACGCTCATAAACTGCACACAGTCACCCCTTCGACGACAACAAATCAATTTCACTAGTTCAAACATAAAATTTCAAGGCAATAAATTCACAGTCCAAACTACTCTATCCCACACCCACCGCCGCGGTCATAAATGTGTCGTGCTCACCTGTCTGATGGTGATCGGCCCGCAGCGAAACACAGCCGATAACCGAAACCGAAACTGAGACCCCGATTCACACACACACACACCAGGCCGTGCGTCGGTCGTGGCCAATTTGGGATGGAACGCGTGAATGCGAACCCCGGGACCAGAGCGTCCCCGAAATCCATTTAGTTTCCCATTATTCTTAAGGAAATCGTTGCTCTCGGGTATTTCATTAATTTTGCGATAAAACCCGACAGCGTCATCGACTGCATGCGTGTGGCCGTGTGTGAGTGTGTGTGGTGTGGCCTTCGATTGTGCGTCCCGCTGGCGGCACACGCACGCATCGTCATTGACACCACCGCCACCGCCATCGATACTCCGCGCTGCCAGAGGCGACAGCGGCGGCGGTTGTGCGTAATGAATTTAGCAACTAGTATTATCACTCAATTAGTCAGCGGCGAGGCGGGCGCGAGTGCTGCTAACGACGTTACAACCGACCGAGGGTGGCGGTGGCAAGTTGTACACCATGCGTCACGAGCTCTAATCAGAATTAATTAAGTTTCGATGGCTTTGGTGTATCAAGTAGATTTTTGTTTTTTATTTCTGCAGCTCGAGTGGATTGCAGATTTACGGTAAATATTAATTTCAACCGTGTCACATGATTCGCGCTCGCGTCGTGAGGGGTGGGGGTTGGTTTGGGTTGGTGGTTGGAGATTGAAAATTTTATGTTATTCTAATGCATTCTTTGGAAATCAATTTTCACTTTAATCTGCTGGAGGATAAAGGGGCGAGGGGGTACGTCAGCGAGAGGGTACATCAGCACGCAGTGTTGTGTTAAAAGATTACAGTTCTTGCAAAAATGAAAAATCAATATTTTCTGTTGACTACGACGGGGATGAAATTTCATTGGAGCTCGGATGCGGATTTCTGTGTGCACCACGGGTGATAAGCTTAATGGGAGTGTGCTACATGGACGTGTCAAATCGGAATTCAGTTGAGAGACAATTTGAGGAAAAAAAATTTTTCAACTAGGTGCGAGTTGGTGGGGATTAGAACTTGTTACAGGAATTGACCGAATAGAATGGCTTTTAAACATATACTATCTCCAGGAGTGTGTCAGAAGCGGGGAAGAGGAGTGTGTAAGCCGAAAAGTAGGGAAAAATTATTTAAAGCTTCTTAGAGTATCAACAGGATGAAGAAGAACAACAGGGAGAGTATGGTTTAGTCCCTCTTAAGTGCTGGAATTACATCAGATCTGGAGAAAAAATATTTGATTGGAAAAAATAAGTAAGCACTGTCAGACTCGGTTTGGAATGATGCAACCAGTAAGATTTAGATTTGTGACACATTTTCGAATAAAAACTAAAAATCCTTTCCGTAGAAATTTTTGAAACTAGTCTCATTAGTCACATAAAATGGCCTAGTGCGAGTTACAATCGACCACGAAAGGTTTCGTTTTCTTTTTATTTTTGCTTGTATTACCAAGCAATCCAAAAATATATTTACAACATTTACTCTTACTCTTACTAGATTTTCAGCTGGAATATATAAGTTTTCAAGACATTTTTAACAAAGTTTCCACACATTTTTACATCACATCACATCATGTTGGTTGAGGCTCAGGACCACCCCGGACTGTAGCGCCACAAGAAGACGAAGAAGAAGATCTACATCACACTTATGCCGTCGAGTTGATTGAACTTGTTCCAATTTAAAAATCGACGTGTACACTTAGGGCTTGCCTCATCATTTCCTCGTTCCCACCACCCTCTACCATGACGACTATTCTCCACTCCAACTGCATCTGAGTGAGAACTTCGTTCGGAAGCGATGCGCACTGGTAAATTTTCGTCGTAGGCCTATTCAAAAAGTGAACTTTTACTTGAATTCTACACGATTACACAAGATATCTCATGATCCAAATAATTTCCCCTAAATAGCCTCCACAAAAAAGGAAACACCTTCCAGGGCGCCAACTATCACACTCTACAGCAGAAACCTCGAGGTAGTCAACGACTCTGTCTACCTTTGCTCCGCAGTAAATGTAGACAACAAACCCCGCACCGCAGTCAAACGCAGAATCACTCTTGCCAATCGCTCTTTCTTTGAGCTCAAGAGGCCATTGAGTAATAAAGGCTTCTCTCGAAGGACTAAGCTTGATCATCCCAGTCCTACTTTCTAGTGCAGAAAAAACGAATGAGGAAGCCCTTAGTCTTTTCGAGAGAAAAAACTTTTCGTGATAGTTGTGTTCCTGTTTGCGTTAATAGCATCTGCACATCTGTATCTCTGTACGAGTATATCTGTACAGCGACATGCGCCTGGTAAGGCGTCTTCGGATACAACGCTTAAGATGGCTAGGTCATGTAGAGCGTATGGACACCACTGCTCCGGCCCGAAAAGTCTTTGAATCTGAGTCATTGGAACAATGCAACAGAAGACGGTCTAGGCTAAGGTAGTGTGCACAAATGGAGCATCTTGGAGTGCGAAACTCGTGGCAACTGGCGAAAGATCGTGCTGGCTGGAGAGGCATGTTGATTGAGGCCCAGGTCCGCCCCGGACTGTAGCGCGACAAGAAGAAGTGGAACAGCTTTGTCAGGAGTTCGTCCAAAGAAACAGAGTTTTTGGGCACACTGTTGATCCGAATGCATGCCTTTGTCATTGACTCACTGATGTCAGAATTGACACAAATTCAGTCAACTTTACTTATTTACTCATACATCCTTCACATTTAATTCATGCTAGCCTCGAATTGCAAGACTAATCTGGACTGTCTGGTGAAATGGTTCGCCTTTCTTTTTAATTCATCTTAAGACGTTCGCATTATTGGGCACAATTTCCACTTTGTTTGCAAATAGTAACTCGGGCGTATGTGGAACATTTTTTCTATAGAAAGTCAAGTGCATACTTGGGTTCCTTTGGTGTATGTGAAGCATCTTCCTTGCACAAAAGTGTCTTTTCTCTGAATTTGGTGATATGTTGGCGCTTTTTCTTCTCACTCCTCTCTGGGTGGGGTCAAGTTCTGAGGGTGGGCCTGCGCCTTGAATAGCGTGCCTATTCCGCTATCACTGTCTTTTATCAGCTACTTCCAATATCATACATCAAGTTGCTTAGGATCCTACTCCACTTCCATGATCATTAGACGAGGACGTCTCTAGTTGTCTATATGAACTGTCTATACGCTATCCATCTTAGGCATGGGTTGATACCTCTGAGCCATATTAAGCACTGGAGACGTAGACGCTTGCTGTACAGCTCTCAAACATTGTCGCTGCGTCTTCTCCTCTAGACATCGTCAACACAAACTAGGCCACATATTGCACACATGGCTTCCTTTTTAAAGAGACTAAGGACTCCGACCGCTGTGGCGTAGCGGGTAAGTGCGTCGCGCGAAAATCTATGTTAGATTCCCGGACGGGACACCTCCCGTTTTTTTACGACACCACGTCTTTCGAGTTACTGACAACACTCAAAGAGTGTCAATTGTCTGCGAAAAGCTTCTTAAATCTTAAATCTAGCCGTTCGGAGTCGGCAAAAAAAATGAAGTTCCCTTCTACTCATGAGAGAACAGTAGCACGCACAACACGAGCGGTTGTTGTAGAAGGTAGTCCTTGGTCCCGTGTGGGCTGTAGTGCCACTCGCTTATTATTATTGATGGTGAAAGTTCTGAATTCTACTTTTGGCGTATTCAACGTTTCACGCGACGAAAAACACATTGTGCGCCTAGTCTTATTCAAAATTGGTCAAATTGGCAGTTTGCGACCCTTCAATAGTTTCCAACTGACAAAGTCAATCTGAAAAACTCCCATTTCATTAGACAGAGAGGAAGTCATCATTTCGTTTATTTGCTTGCTAACCATTTCCTCATCCTCAAAATGAACACAATTTAGTAGCGAAGACAGAGAAGAACAAAGGAGACAGCTTAAGCCTTCTTCCTTGTTGTTAATGGCATCTAATTAGCCGCTGAATAAATCAAGGATCAGGCAACAACTCAAAACTCAGCGAAAATAAAAATTCAAACGGAAAACGAACATCTGGCGGCAAGCAAATATCTTCATGCTGGATGATTTTCACAGAGACCCAACTCAACCGTTTTTTCCATCGAAAAGCAGTTCACTCTCTTTCACAGGCAACTGTCCCTGCATATTCATGAGCCACTTTGCGTGCTTATATTTTGAAAAAAACCGTTGTCCAGCCACCTATGCAAACGCCGCCCAATCAAAAATACTCCAATCATCAGAAATCACATTCGAAAGGGTGAAAGGTAACAGTCCATCTGTGTGAGGTCATCCTCAACCGACCCAACCCAAACCAGCACAGAGACACAAGTGATTTGACTACTGCTGGCCGATTGGAAGATGTGTTAAGTCCGGTGAAGATTACAGTGCAGGACGTGCATAATCGCCCGCAACAGACACACATGCCAAGTGGCGGGATTATGTCCCCCCCCCTGCGTGAGGTGTGGCGGTGCAGGGTGTTTTGTGTTTATTCTGCAAGGACTTGCTGCACCCTCTGCTCACTCACACACTGTCGAGTAATTTGCATTTTTGCGCAAATAGCGGAATGAATTCAACACACGACGACGACATGACACACTCGCTCCGGCTGAGAATGAATAGGGAATGCAATGCATGGCGGTGTCGCCGTTGCCGCTGCCGGACCGAGTTTTGCACAATTAACCTAAATTCTACCGAAACACCATCATCATCCCTTGCACAAGGGCGTGTGTGTAATTTAGCAGCACATATGCTGGATTTCATCACCAGTTGAGATCTGCGTTCAATGACGGCTTGTCCCGGGGCAGTCGTCCTGGCTGGTGTCTGAGGGAGGCCAGTTTGGAGTGATGTTTGCTTGACGTGCGCTCGACAGTCATGAGATAATTCTACCAGGGACTTGTCATAATGGGATTGCCTTACAGTTTGAGTTATTGTTGGGGCGGGGATTTTCAGAAATTCCCTGAACCGGATGACATTCGTGGAGAGGAGTGATCGACAGATGGCTTGTTGATTTTGCCTGAATGCGTACGGTGACAGACAGACTGTTTCCCCCACAAGGATCCTCTATGATTTCTTCTATTTCTCCGTCTCTGTCAATCAACGATATTGGGTCAGTCCCTGTCGACACCAAGGAGTCCACATGTACGAGCAGCAATGCACAGCAGCCATCACTTGGGTTTTCTGTATCTGCTGGTGGGCAGGGGTAGGGAGGGCAATCATGATGATGATGATGATGGCAATTGAAGTCCTGGAATTCTCTATCGGTATCGCTATCCTCGCCATCGCTATCACCATAACCAGGCAAATGGTAACCATCCGATGATTACAAGGAGAACTGTTTCCGTAACCATCTCAATCCGCATTCGCCATCTCTCTGACGACTGTTTTGCATTGACTACTGACCTGGATTCGGAGGAGGGCCACCACTCAGCCCACGTGACGCCTGCCCGCACGTCAACCGAACGAGAATCGATTCGGAGTGAAACGATGAGCATTTCAGAAACAGTTGAATTCCAGATTTGATGCGAGTCCGGATCCCTTGAAGATTTATCGATAAGGAATCCTTGATGTGTGGATAACCAAATAAAGGAGTCCTTTCTCTGATTCGATTTCGTGTGCCGGCTGGAGTGAAGTGGATCATTTTTCCATCCAATATCCTAATGGGCTGTCGAATGTTGTTACGGGACGATGACGAAGTGTAGATCCTCGGGGATGGGATTGTTAATATCCTCTTTGGTCAGAGGAAATGCTATTTTCTGCGGGTAGCACGCGCTGTTATTGCGAACAATGGGTACGCCTTGGTATTGTGGTCACATAGAGGACCATTCAACCTGGTGTGGCTTCGAAAGAGTGGGGGGCGTGGGCTGGTGAGACGACGGAGTGGGTGGGAAGTGATTGAATAGAAAAAACGAAGCCTATTGTGACCACAAAATGGAGGTGTACGCGTTCCTATAAAGAGAACTGAAGTCTTGGAATTGTGTGGGTGCCTGGGGCGGATGGTGGTGAATGCAAAGAAGTATTGTGGAATTGGCCGATGGTCAGGAAGATGAAGAGATTGATTGGATTCTGAAAGAACACAGCTTTGTGGGTGCACAGCTCGTTAGCTCACTCGCCGAATGTCCGAGATATGATTCCGGGACTTGAACGCTCAGTTGGAATTTTTGACATTACTCAGGGAGTCTTAGGCGTCTAGCTAGAAAAAAGTTTGTTGAAGTTTGATCCTCTGCTCGTGGCCATGAACAGCACAAGTGGCTGTGGAAGATGACGAGGCTTCGGTCCCTTGCAGATGCCACCACGTTCGGATCGCACTTTGAGAACCACATGGCGATGCACTGGCGTCCCTGCTTGAGATATGCTCTACCGAGAAAATGCAGGAACTCTACGAAACTTGAAGACTAACAAGATGTTGCGCCTCCTGCTGATGATAATTTGTACCACAAAACCCGATATTTTAAGGCAACTTCAAAGCTTCTAACTTCTCAAGAAACATACACCCATTCCAGTTCAATGTCACAGAATTTTCTGTGTCACTCGCACGCTGACCATGAATGCATAGAGAACAAGGCTCTAGAGCTTGTTCAACTCCCCTGATAAGAAGCACACTGCCATATCGTCAACCACACACCCGCCTTCTTTGCCAAGGTTTACTCAACACACAGCAACTTACAAGGTTCACCAGCCACACAGCCAAGCTGTCTAGCCTCCACTTCACACCACAGCGCATACCTCAACGAAAGTTAATTAGCCCACAAGTGAAGTTTACACACAGCCCCTCGCACAGTAGTCGTACCGTCAAGTGCACCCCTCAAGTGTGTATTTTGTAGACTCTCGAGATAGTTTCGTTCGCCTTGTTGTATCGATTTTCAACATGAAAGGGATGCGATGGCAGCACCCAGAAATTCTCTCTCAGGACAACACCCTGCTCATTATGGATTCCATTTTCAAAAGTCAGAGGGAACCTTGACACCTCCTTTGGTGGGGGTGGGCGGGGGCCAATTAATAAATCTCCCCCACCCAGCACACACATACGCCCGTCATTCATTCCCTGAAGGCGGGTGGCTTCACGCTTTGATGAACACTGCGCAATTAAATTTTTCATGAAAACCCTCCGGGCGGAGAGAGCAGGGAAAAAAAACCGAAACACAGGCGACTGCTTTTTAGGGAATTCAGGCGGACTAATGCGCCTTGACTGGGAGCTCATCCTTTCACTCCGTCCGGTCCCCCGGACGGGGGGATCGATTATGATTCGGTTTGTTAGTGTTGGTGTCGATGAGCGAAAATAACTTGAGATGTAACCTGAGTCGTGTGTGTGGACGGGAGTGCACGTGTGGGCGGTGCGATGGCTGAAGATTCGAATGTGAAGTGAAGCAGGAGAATCTTCCACATACGCCCACGATGAGATCTCTGATCTGAAAATAAATTCCACTGAGGCGATTTCGGGATGGGTGTTAGGCGATGGGGCGGAGTGGGTGGACGCGATGGAATGTAACTTTGAGGTTTAACACACAATTGCGACACAATAAGCAGCTTATTAGTGATGTGGGATGATTGCGTTACTCACGTGGAAGTTATCAATGACACGGAAGACGGGACACACTCAATGACATTCAGTGCAAGGACTTTAAATTCATAATCTTCGTTTTCTTTATGTGATGGCACAGTCTGAAGAGGATTTCTGTCTCATTACACAAGATTTTTCAGCTGCCGCACCGTAAACTTCTGGATACAGCACAGTGGAAATAAGCTCACAAAGCAGGTAGGAATGGGCGTTGGGCAGGACAAAGTCGTTTCTTTGTCCAAACCGTGAGTGGGGACGGTTTTGATCAGAATCGACTTTCGATTGATTTCGAAAGTTTGATTAACCTAGCCGCGAGTATGGTCAATCCTGTCGATAGTTTGATCAAACTGGGCGTGGTTAGGTGGAATAAGCCGCAAATTTGGTCAATCTTTATGCGGGTATGATCAGGCCCGTCATAGCGCAGATTCCATTTTAGTTTGATCAAACACAATGCAATCAAGGATCCTCGTCTGCCCATTAACAGCTTAGTCCTAGCCCAGCAAGATACATCTGTTTCTTACGGCTTGCGGTTTGTCGACGTTGTGGACTAAGAAATCGCATATCTTGATATGAGTGAGTGATAGACTCCCATTTCCAAAGAGATCACCCAGTCTATCGCCATCATGGGCGATAATGAAACCCCTTGAATTGGAGCACCCTTCCAAACCCACTTGACAGCTCTCTCCATCACGTCACAAGGCAGACAAATGATGTGGGTACTCGCCCGTAAGTCCCTTGGTCAACCGACCTCAGGAACAGTTCACTGAACGATAACTTCCACCGCAGCCAGCCCAAAAACCGCCATCTCCGTCGTCCATTCGCCCATTGAGCCACCATATAGCCACCCAAGAGGGTGCTGCTTGGGTACGCCAAGAGACCTTTTGTTAGTCATTCACGTGCTGATTCCCAGAAGGACACCACCACCACCGCTGAAGTGAAGTATCATTTGCTCCCGATTCGGATTTCCACTTCCACGTGAGTTCGAGATGTCTATGGAAAAAGTTTTCACCCCAAGAGACCGCCTCTTATTGTCCCATAATGATATTTTCGAAGAGTTCTCCCCTCACATCACTAACGACCCCGCCCCCACTCCCCCTTCACCATATTGTGAACAGAACACTAAACACTTGGTGCGTTTGGATAAGCTTTGAGCACTCAAAACCGAATGTTGGCTCATTCATACAGCAGATGCAGGCAACCTGACCTACTTCAAATTATTTTCCGCGTCGCCAACTCACCCCCCCCCCCTTCCCTCTTCTCAACATTCACCGCATAGAAGGCCTCGCACAAAGGGATTCCTCTCACGCCAACGCACGTTTTTTATTTTTTCTTGCGCAAAATTCATAACCATGCAAAATAAAATAAGCGGCGTCGCATACACCGCTAGTTGCGAAAGGAATTCTCGCACACGTGTGCACTTGAAGATGTTTTCTGCGTTTTTTCGGTTTTCTCTTACATTTTATTGAGTTTATATTTTGTTTGGGCGCGCGACGTGAGTGTGTCAATGTCAATTGGTTGCACGGGATGGGGCGTGGGTGGTGTTTGAAAAGTTCGCGTGACCTTGGCGCGAGGCGCACCGCAGAATTATTCAATATTTTATTCAAAATGCGTCTGTAAATGCCAATCAGCGGGGCTGATTGATCGGCATGAGGTTGAGCATAAATTTAAAGCAACTTATCCGTCAGACGCGTTAAAATGTATGAACCGTATACTGGGTGGGTGGGCGTCTTTGTGACTCGTTGACACCTAAGCTTACAAGAGCTTCAGAGATGGAAATTGCGTCCGCCATTTGAATTTTCGTTTTTCTAGGAGCTGCCGAAGAGGATGGTTTTCTGCTCAAAGTGTGCAGCGGATTCCAGTGAATACCGAAGGCGTGCACGTGGAAGGACTGATGGAAAAAATTGATTCTTGGTAATCTGCCGAGGTAGGCATTGGAAAAGAACGCGTGTCATCAAGGGCCTTTTGAGACGGAAGATTCCGCCCTTTAAGTCTCCGATTTCAGGACCGACCTTCTGTCCTGGAGAGGTCTTACTGGGGAATTCGCTTCTTTGGTATTTTTACCCTTTTCACTTAAGATAAAAGTTGACGCCTTTAAAGAGGGAAATATTTTAATTTCTCAGTTTACAAGATTTCAATTCGAAACTCTTTCTCGGCGGTTTTTCCGGTGTGTAACACCTCATCGCTGTTTTGCCAATTTGGGACACATTTTGGCGTGAATCAGAAAATAATGATGTTTGTTGTGAGTGCTGAGTTTTAAATTTGAGGATTTTGACAATTCCCTTGAAAAGGATTCTTCTCAACGCTCCTTGTTAAATGGTATCACATTCTTGGACAAGCCTTCCTCTTGTTAAGAGGTATAGAAAAGCGCTTGGGAGGCGTATGTCAGTACGTAGGAGCACGAGCTTATCCATTGTTACATTCGTTGTGCTAGCTCAGGTCAAATTATGTGGAAAAAGTGGTCAGGTTGCCATCTGTGAAAGACTAAGAATGGGGATGCATTGAAGCATATTTTCCTGGAGGTCTTTATGCACAGTGATGTCTTCTATTAAAGGGGAAATTTGTCGATACTCTAGTTTGGTACTTGGTTAACCAACATCGCCCAAAACCACTTAGTTTGAGAGTAGGGCTTTTGTGGTTCCACGTATCTAGAGAATGGACATTTTCCTTGTCCTCGTCGTTGCCTATAAATACCTTGGAACTCCTATTGGCTTAGCCAGTCTGTTTCCCTTAAGAATGTCTTGATCTTTCCTACACTGACATCAGCTGGTACATCTGGGCTGTTGTAAACATAGTTTCCGGTCTTTGAAACTATTGTAGAAAATGAGCAGGACATAATGCAGTGAAGGATGGTTTCCATTCTCATCCTCGACAAACCCAGGGGCATGGTTACCCATCAGAGTGTGTCCTAAAAATGCGTGCCTCCTTTTTTCCCAGTTTGGTGAGGTCTTTTGTCTCTATACGGCTAATTTCAAGCCACGACAGACTTAATATGAACTGGAGACCATGCATCCAGTTCATACCAACTAGGGCCTCCACCGACATTTGGCTGGCATCTAGGATGCAGACTAACCATGCTCCTTAACGTCAGCAAGAAATCCGTGGCACGCCTGTTATCTGTAGACAGGAAAGATTGCGAATGGCTTGTTGATGTACTAAGGTTAGGCTTCACCTTCGCTAAGCACCTAAGAGTGTTTCGGCAAATTGGTTAAGCCCTATGCGACGTCTGTAGAGAAGGTGAAGACATTGCAGAGCACTTTCTCTGTTAATGTCCCGACTTTGCTCAGGTCAGCTGTTTGTTGCTAATGTGGTTGCGAAGCGCTTGCTGGTATCACTTCGAGAGATCAATGTAGGTTACAGCTTGCTAGAACAAGGGACCAGTTTTTTGGAGTCTGAAAGCTCCAGTGCACTGTTGATCGAACAAAAAAAGGATCATCTACGGTTCGATGGGATTTCTTAGCAATTTTATTTTTACTACTTGAATGGGGATACTTCCTAGCTGCATTCCTTATTTATCCTCTCTTTCATGACGAAGGGTACGTTAATGCCCAGGGTAACTTAAGGCCCAGGATAACTTTACACCCAGAAACCTTGCTTATCGTAAATTTGCATCGGACCTTTATCTCCTTAAAAAACTGGCGGCAAGGTTCAATTGTGTTTCTAGAGCAGTTATAGTCATTTGGCTGTCTGCACACGTACATATGAACATTATTATTACTATTATTATTATTTACATGCAAGAAAAAAACACAAATGAAAAACAGACTCGCAAAAAACGAGAGAAATAACTTGTGATTTGACATCCTTCTTGTTGATTCTCATTTTTTCAATGGATCATGCATGGGGACTGCCTTCACTCAACGTTCATTCCTTCTTTCACTTCACTTGCAAAGAAATACCGATTGGGTGTGGGGGAAAGAAAGCAAATATTTGATAGCAGATCTGACAGATAATCTCGCTGCTTAGACGGCGAACTCTTACAAGCGATTCAACGGTCATAATCCTCCGACTCCGGAACAAAAAACAAAGCCATCTCGTTGCCTCCCATATGTTTTTCCCTACAGTGATGACAAAGTTTGATATTTCAGGATTTCGAATTTCAGAATTCTACCCCAAATTGATTTACCAGACAAAGTTGTCATTCTTGCTTTGAAGTCGCTTTGCTTCTTTCAAGTATCAGTATCGTTAGACTTATTTTTCAGTGGAAGCCCCGCTGAGGTATAAAATTAAAGAATTTCGTGTCTAGTTCGGGCTTGTGTCTTTATGTCTTCATCATCCTCATCCAGGCAACTCTTTTTAAAGTCATTTTCTGAGACGGGCAAGTCTCCAAGAGTCACATTGTCTATTAGAAAGAGATCCGTGAAGGTACCGACTACAGCAGTGAGTTTTGATATTTGACCATATGTGAGAGAGTGCGAAACCATATTTTAAAAGTAGGATTGAGAAGTCGTCCCTGTTCTCCATGTGGCATTGGTTTTGGAGTCCTTGGACAATTTCTGAATTTGCAGCGAGTTAAAAAATTATGTTACTTGTAACGTCTGTTTGTCCTTGCATAAGGCAGACGTCACTTTCAAACTTCTTGAATATCTGATTCAAGAACTGAGCTTGAGGTGGGACCAAATGTGAGAGATATTTTTGCTTAAAGGTACTTCTTGTTCAGGATATAAGATAATTGTGAGCGCTACGGGTGCTGCTAGGTTCACTAGAATGCGTCTCGTTCCAGTGCGATCGAGGACACTGAACCGCACCCGAGGCTATTTGGGATAAAAGGAATCTAAACAAGGGAAAGATGAATGGTTTCCTAGAAAACACGTGATGTACCACATTCTCCAAAAACCATCTTTAAGGTAAACTATACGTCAAAGCAAACAAAGCGAAGATGGCTCTTCAAAGCAGATTGTTATGACTGTTTAGTTCAAAAGGACATTTGCCATCATCCGATAAGTCGGTTCCAAAGTTGGCAGATAGGGTATCGTGGTATCTATTGCGAGTAGGGTCATTTCGACCAACAGATGTGGTTCATTGTGCCCCAGGGATAGTCGTGAGAACTCCTTGATTATCTTGACGCATCTAAACTCATTCGGATTTATTCACAAGTCTTTGGATAAGATGTGACTCAAGAGCCCCTATCTTAAATCAGTCGTAAACAGAACAGATGTTGTCTGCACCTTAAATTTCTTTCAAGTTTTTCATTCTAAGGACACCACGATTCATGTGCACAAAAATTTCTGTCTGCAAAGTTCTGTAAGACACTATTAAATAAAGTCAAACTCATCAAAAGTCAAGAACTCATTTCCAAAGGACAAGAGGCTCTCAACCTCAATCCCATCCTCAGTCAATCGGAGAGGGGACACCACAAAATCCAATTCACAAAATTTTCCAAGAATTTCCATCTCACCCCTCAACTCAAAACCGTTCCCAAATCCGGTCAACACCCCAGAGTGAGAAAAGGGACAAGGACAACAAAACTATGTCAACATGTCACTTAGCACTAGCACCAACCTACACGCCCCGGCACTCGACCGCCCTTTGTACTGTGCCCCCTTTAGGACCAGACCACGTACTTCAATTTCAAATTAGATTATAAGCATTGACCAATCGTGCTGAAAGTCCAACGACAACATCATCATCTCAGACAGACCAAGGCATTACTTACACCCGCCAACAGATCCCAGATATCCTAATCTATTCAATTTACTCGACAAAAAAGGGACAATTACCATTAAGGACGACGACGGCGACGACGGCTGCACAACACGCTACTGATGAGATTCTGTCCAAGTGCAACAGTCGCTTTGACGGACTCCCCGGTTCACACACAATTTCTTTTTTTCCTTTTGCTCTGCACTTCACACAGCACTTAATCCTTTTCCGTCGTCAGAGCGTGCGAACGCCGCATTCAATTAAAAATTCACCAAACAAAACAAAAATGTGCAATTTGTCGAGCGGCACCGGCTTGATTGCGGATAATGTCCTTTATCGCAAATATCCGTTCTCACATTATCCTTGTCGAGCGTCAACGCGTCGTTTCGATTACCGATTGCACGAGATCGTGGCGCACAGTTTATCGTTTCAATTTCCTGCGCGCTTAACGTTCGTTTCGGGAGGCGGCACTTTGAATTTGGATTGATTTCCGTTTCACAGATGGGAGAAGATACTCCTAGATCCTGGACGGACGTGTTATATCAAACTGCCGCACACACCCGCTCTGGCAGACACAAACGCACTCAAACACACACGCAAACACAGCGTCAGACGCGCGAGCACATCCACGATACACTCCTCAGCACACACTGCTTGTCGCGTGTTACTCTGCGATTGCTGCAACTGCACTCACACGCCAAACAGAAGAGGGACTGCGATTAAGGACGACCTGCTTCGCTCGCATATGCCGACAGACTAAACCGGAAAATGCCACTGCGAATGTATCTTAAAGATACACCGTTCTCTCGGCGGCCGTCGTCGTCGCTGCCGCTGTGTGTGGGGTGATTGTGAATTTGGTGGGGAGACAGGCGTTGTGCGTTGTTTTCGTTTTTGTTGTTGTTGGTGGTTGTTATTTTTTTTTTTTGCTGTTTTCTTTATTATGCCACTTTCGGAGTGAGTGACGAGATGAGGGTGACTGAGCTTTTGTTGCGTGCCGCGAACATGTTGCACGAGAGGATACTGTGTGGGAGCTTTCGCATGTCGTCTGGCAACATGGTGTGGTGGATTTACTTGCTGGTGGACGTGGCAAGAGGGTGGGTTATGGAGGGGATGTGTTTGCATAAATTGTGATTGTTTCTTAATGTCGAACGTACCTACGTGTGAATTGAAGCGCAAGGAAGCAGATGTGGACGTTCCTGAAGCCGATTTCTCATGAAGGAAAAACAAGATACCAACCTAAGCAGAAGTAAAACTGGGATTGCTCTTGATTGAGTTTGTTAATTGCTCCGTGAGCATTCACACTTGATGTCACATTTCCAGCAACAGCGTCACGGGCCTTGAAAACATCACTTTCTCGGTACGGTACTGTTGCATTTTAACACAACCCTACTGTTGATGATGAAAACGCATGAAAAACGCTTTTTTTACCAATTTCCAATTAAAATTTTGATCAAGTTTTCCCACTATCTATGCTTTGCCATCCATTTCCTACAATTTGTTACAAAATTTTAATTAAAACACAAAGAAGATAGAAATTTGATAAATTTGTAAATTTTCGCGCAAAAAAATTCAGTCAATATGCATCATAATTGAGCCGCACACCTTTTGTCGTAAGCACAAAACAAATATAGCGCAAGCGAGTTAACGTCGCAATGAATTTCTCGTTTGCAATTGGGTGAAACGCTTTCCTCCGTAAATATTGCCAATTTTGAGTTGTTTGATATCATCAACGAATGGACATTACATGTAGAAGGTTTTCGAAGCGGGAGGGTTTGAAGCGAAAAAAATAATAAATTACTTTGTTTGCTTTGAATGTCAGGAATTGGAAACGTACATAGTTTGATGTGTAAAGTAAACCACTTGCTGACTACGGTTCAGTCAGAAAAATTCAAAATAGTCGCCTATGTTGCGAATGAATTTCTTTGCAACAACGGCGAACATGTATCGACATACAATGAAAAAGTGGAAGCAGGTGAAGAGTAATTCGTCATGAGGTTTGATTTTCAAAAGGATTTTTGATAAATTACTAGTGACTGCCATCAAACTGCCTTATCATGTTTTTTTTTCCGTTCGCTTTGCAAGTCATCATGAAAGGACACATATCACAAAATCATCTCCAAAGTGTACAGTCGCTTTGTAAAAATCAGCGTGCTGTAAAAAATGTTGTCCGTGCTGTTCAACGAACTTAAAAAGCTCCTAATCGACGAAACTGAAACCACTATTGTCATGTCCATTCGCAAATTTGAGTCCCAGCTTACGTTGGCAATACTCGGCTAGACCACAGTCCCAGCTTACGATGCCAATACTCGGCTAGACCACAGTTCCAGCTTACGATGCCAATACTCGGCTGGACCACATGCAACAAGTTGGGAAGAGACGACAGGAGCTGTAACTGAGGGTGTACCCGAAGACCTTGACGACCCGATTCATTATCGATCTCAGCAGCTTGGCCATGTTACGAATCTCGGTCTCGTAATATGGTCTCGGTGTTGTCTGATTTCAACAAGACGGTGCTACGGACACCAGGAGCAAGAGAAAGGAGTACAAACTTTAGACAAAAATAACTCCATTGGTCCCTAAAAGTTTAACACATCAACCAACGTTCTATCGCTTCATCATATTAAACTGTACAGATGTCCACTCGACAGCTTCCAATTGATAACTAAGCAAAAAGTCAGACATTTCATGTGGCACAGCTTTGTTTCTCTTGAGAAATGAATGCAAGAAATTTGGAGGAACACAGGAGTAAAGCGCATTTTGAAGAAATAGATGTTCCTACTGACAGAACTGGGAGAAGTCTCATAGACTACTAGAAGCCGACCACAGTCAGCGTCATCAGCTAATCTGGTTTTCTCTTTCACAATGAACCTCAACAGTGGGTAAGCTGTGTAATCGATAGAGCAGAAAGCCGCCGGCCAGAAAGACGACGGACGTTATGCCATGAGAACGACCTTCGGGTACTAGGGTGCTGTCATAACCCGTGACATCAATAGAGCAGATAGAGCTCCGCCAGAAAGACGTGAAGTCACAGGGCACAACCTCATGAAATCTCCCGAACATCGTGGCCTCCAGTCTGATCCCTACAAGTTGTCACTTCAGTCATTCTATACAACAGCCCTTATTCAGTTCAGGGCGCCATCAGTGAGACATTTGAATTGATTCTGATCAGTCCACAGACTTGACGCAAAGATGTCCTGGCGCCTTAGGTTGAGAAGGACCTCAACCAAATTGCAGTGCACAATTGGGAGAAGCTGGCGAGAGATCGTGCTGGCTAAAGAGTCATGTTGGTTGAGGCCCATGTTCACCCGGTCTGTAAATGAGTGGCACTACAACATGGGACCAGGGCCTAGCTTCTACAACAACTACTCGTGTTGTACCTGCTACCGTTGTCTCACAAGTAAAAGAAACCTACAGTTTTTTGCCGACTCTGAACTCCCGCCGTTCGTTGAGAAGCTTTTCATAGACAATTGATACCCTTTGAGTATTGTCAGCAACGCGAAAGAGGCGGTGCCGTAAAAAAATGTACAGTGTCCCGTCCGGGAATCGAACCTTAACCCTCTGCGTGTGGTTCGACACACTTACTCACTATGCCATGGTGACCACCCACCCGGCCCGTAGCGCCAGTAAAAGAGGAAGACGATGTCCTGGGTGAGGGACAAACTACTTCCGATCCATCTGCTTATGAACTTAGACTTGATCAAGATTTTGACATTTGGACAATGTAGACTTCCACTATGCTCTTCTTGCAGGGATTTGTCGTGTTTATTGATTTCAAAATGTTGGGTTCTCAGAATGTTAGTGATCACGGGGGTTTGAGTTTTAAGGTCTTGCCCGAGATCAGAAAGTCCCTTTCTGGGTTGAACAGAGTTGTTCATGCGCTTAGACTTGATGTAGCCAATTTAAGACATCATGCCTGTAGACACTTGATGAGCTGCATACCGCCCTACAGTTCTCCGTTAAACATTGTCATCCAGACACCGTACTCCCATCACAATCTTCCAAGCTGACCGATTCCCCACATAACGTACAAACCTCACCAAAATCACTTTGTGCCTTCACAGGCATGAACTTCTCCCCCCTGTGCCCACTCAATTTTCAAACATTTGTCATAACCAACCAACCAGAGCCGCTGACCACCCCTCTCACATCGGAACAAATTCCCAAAACTAACCACCCACGCCCGGATTATGGCATCTGGTGCCACTCCATAACACATAAATCGCACCTTATTACGACCCCCAATTGATAAATATTTACACTCGCAGCCCAAAATACACTCAATTTATAGCCCGACCTAATCAAAGAGGAACAGGTGAGCATATAAAAGATATTCGGCGGCGTTTAAACGCGCTGACCATTGCCGTATTAATTATCCGCATAAAGCTTAATCGCATCTGTAGATCAAAATAAACACCGTGCCGCAGCAGCAGCCTCCTGCCCCCACCTGGCCACACCGGCTCGATGCTGCCGCAGAACTCCCTCAAGCGCTCGTGATTGGTTCGTGCAATGGCTATGCTCGCACGCACGGGACGCCCAGCTTCGGCATAGCATGACGGATGTGTTTATTGTTTTCGCGGCCGACGCTGGCGGGCCGGACTCTTTGAAGTCACAAGATTAATAATTAAAAATCGCCAAACGGAAAACAAATAAATATCTCCGCTGGCGGGGAGCAGGAGGCTTACCAAGCTCCTCGCGCTTGGGGTGCGCAATTCGATGCGAACATGCCGCCAATGGGGTGGTGCTGGTGGATCGGAGGGGGTTGCGAATATGAATATTTCATCGTCGGAAGATGGATTTATTGTGTGCTGGGGCTACGTTTGAACTGCGCATATGGCTGGGTGATGGCGTGTGCAGGTGGGGTGGCTGTAAATGTCTATTCACGCGAAGAGGGAGCATGTGGCTATCATTTTGGAATTTTTTTTTCTCAATTTTTTTCCATTTTGCTGACTACATGATGAGGAGTGGCAGAGGCCGTATGGTAAATTCACGCTCTGTTGACAATAGGGGGCGCTTCCAAAGGGCCTTGCATCAATGCTTCTTCATTTTGTTTAGTCATCTTGGTGCAGACACTCGGAGTATCCTCAAAAATTCAATCAATTTGTATTAAGGAGGAAGGTCTGGGGCCTCGGAAACGGTGGGTAGTCTTCTACGACGTGCCTTGGCATATGCACGGAGTCGTATTTCACTCTAAGCTCGTATGCGTACATCAGCCAACCAGGGAATTCGTCGCAATGGTGGAATGAATTGAAGCACAATACCTCGCCAGCTGCTCGTGTTTCGCACATCAAGTCAGTTGTGGTCCTTCTCCAAAATTCCGTCTTCTACTACGTTGTCCCTTGCCAGCTGTCTCATGTTTCGCACATCAATTCCGTCTTCTGCTACGTTGTCCCAATGGCTCGAGTTTGAAGTTTCTTCAAGTTAGAACTTTATTGCCTATACGCTCTTCATGGTGTAGGCTACCTAACGTCTGTAGACACTTGACAAGGCCCTTGCCAACTTACGGCTTAAAGAGCTCATCGTTGAATCCTCGAATCCGCTCGAAAAGACAAAAGGGATTCCTCATCTGATTTGATGGAAGTGCCTCATTTTCCCAATCTATCCTTCACAAGGAGACTTTCAGAAACACTCACAAGAGATTGTAAATAAAAAACAGACGTTTCAGAGACACCCATCGTTCCCTCGTCAACTATCAACCAACTTATCAAATCAATTGTCCGCTAATGGGCCTTGAACACATCAATCTCTTCCCCTCCCCCTCCTTGCACACTCATTCTCCCTCATCAATTATCCCCCTCATCGACAGCTCTCAGCCCCATCCATCGCAAACCTTTCATCGTCTCAATGGCAAACATCATTAGATGCCGCCCAGTGAATTGATTGCATTTCACAAATGTCCTCTCATTCAGGGCTCCCCGTCCAGCCACTGGGAGTGCTTCTAAACCCCAATTGTTCCCATCCCTCATCGGCTAATTGATATTTGCCCATTGCAGACAAACAAACAAACAAAGCCACGCCGAACAAAAGACGCATAAAATAAGCAAACAGTCATCGCTTCCATTCTCAGCTCCCGTCTCTCATTCACACGCAAACGACCGCACTCGCTGGTCCGGCAGTGGCGGCGGCGGCGTCGGACAAATAAAGGAACGGAAAGGATAATGAATCTCTCACTTAGTCAAGCAATCGCCGGATGACGAGGACATTGAGGATGGCGAGGACACAACAGGGACGGCACGGCACGGCACAGACGGACGATTGCTGCATTCGACTCTGTTGATTCCCATTATCCTGTCGTGACGCTTCACATCTTACCCCCAGAACGACGGTCCCGAATGAAGATAAACTTGGGTGTTGAACAGCAAGGAATCGCTTCAAATAATTATTCCAATGGGGCACCATTCCCGAACCCTCTTCAGCGTGAATGTGCCAATTTGCATCCATTACGAGCGACGAACACTCACGCTGTGTCAGGAGTGGTTACCCCCACAGACGCACACACACACACACACAAGATCCTCGCCCCCTGCAGTCTCACTCATTTTTCCAATCATCATTACCACCCCTGTCCTGCTCCAAAATTCACTTGTCCTACCATGAGAAGGGTTAATATCTGAAACAGCTTAAGTCATTGTCACGATGATGGGACCCTCCTGATGGCAATGACAACTGTCTCCACTCATATTCTTGTCGGTCACTGGCGGGGTTGTGTGGGGGATGGTGTCCCTTTGGGACACTCAACAATCTCTCGGCTCTGAGCGGTGAAGGATAGTGTGACAGGCTGTGCATAGTGTATGTCTGTGGTGAATTCCGAATGTTGCACGGGATGTCTTGGCAACATTCTGCTGGGGCAACATGGACAAGCAGCGACGGCGCGTGTTGGAGCGATGTCAAGAGCAACAGATGCTCGAAGCCTCAAAGTGCTTAACTTGATTTGTGTAGGATTGATTTTGAACTTCGATTCGGATCTCATTTGTTCACTGATGGGGCGT
Source organism: Eristalinus sepulchralis (assembly GCA_944738645.1). NCBI lineage: Eukaryota > Metazoa > Arthropoda > Insecta > Diptera > Syrphidae > Eristalinus > Eristalinus sepulchralis. Next base: position 4,367,490 of record OX122885.1, on the reverse strand, counting down.
CTAATGTGGTCATTGGTGATGATGTAGTTCGATGGAGGGGCTAAGGGCGAGATATTTTTTTGGACAATCACGAGATACCAATCAGATTGGGCGAAAGGCCAAGGATTCCATTGGATGGCAATCATCTGATAAAGGTCAAAAATGTTGCTGCTTCCGTTCAGGCCAAGCAAAACAAAAACCAGGCAAAACATCACGGCCTCGCGTCTTTGGAGAATCTCACTCCAGGCGAGCACTTATGCGCAATTAACAAGGCAGTTAACGAAAAACAATTATAAACAAGTCTCCCCAAGTGCATTTGGCCAATTGAAACACACCCGTCCCCCACCCATCCGCCTAAGATTCCCTTTGTTGTGGCGCGAGTTCTCACACCGAATGAAATTCACACCACTGAGAGGCGTATGGTCAATAAATTCTGGCGATCAAAGGCGGACTCAACCCGAATTGTATTCCACTTCAAGCAACGGGATGTACTCCTCAAACTATTGCCTGGCCTTTACTCTGTCTGGGTCAAGAAGGCGCACCAGATATGAGATGTAAAGTGTGTGCCGCGCCCCCACACCCCGTCGTCGACCGACAAAAGGAAAGGAGTACAAAAATAGATGGCCAGCTGGATAATTGGCTCTCACTGCTTAAACTATCGCCAGAAAAATTCAAATTGAAACGAATCGAGAAAGAAGACCGTTGAATGAGTTGAGACAATGACAACGCCCAAGTTCGAGGAGAAACCTTTTTGAGAGTGGAAACGAAGGCAAGATAAACGTTGTCAGGGACGATAATTGAAAGGAATACTGATTCAAATTGATTGAAAGACTAATGAGTTGTTGGATGAGAAGAATTGATGAATAAGCGGATAATCAGAGAAAGAAAACAATTCAACTCCTTAGAGACAGCAGTGATGGGAGGAGGAATTTCTGGGGAATTGAATTAGCGTCGACTGGATGAAGTGCGAGAAAATGCGTCAATTTGATAAAAGTTTGCAATGCTTATCAGTCTTTATTAAAAGGCCTTTTTGAGTGTGATTCTTGCTTGGGAATGAAATGGCACTGTGACAAAGACTCTGTCAAAGGCGGAATTATCCCTTCGTCCTTCATGCTGGTGAAAGAAGATAGCCTACGTGCAACACAATCAAGTGTAAGTAGCACGCAGAATTATGATCAAAGGTGACTTAGAGCCTAGTAAAATTAGTTCAAAATTTTTGCAGGTTCTTAAAAAACTTTTTGAACTTTTTGATATCCCATTTTTTTGACCTCAATTACAATTAAAACGAATGCGAGCACAATGGAACTTGCAGAAATATGCAAGTATATGAAACATTTTTGGACTTCTGTTTAGATCCAAATTTAAATCTAGGTCCAAAAACTTTATGATTAATGAAAAATTTTAAAATATTTGCAAAGACCATAAAATGTCTTTAAATTTACAACAAAAAGCTCTAAAAGCTCATAATTTAAATTGCTCCAAATTTTTTAGAATTTGTTGTAAGTTTTGACAAAAAACTTTCAATTATCTGAGGAAAAGTTGTTCGAAATTGCTGCACAGAAAGGGCTTGCACGAATTGTATAGTCATTCATAGACAAAGCATTTGTTCCGTTTTGTTTTTTGCAAATTTTTGAAAAATTTTTAACAGTTTTTGAATTGAAATTTTATTAGACCAACTGAAAACTTTTCAAAACGTTTCTTATAGTATGTCAAGGGTACATTTTCTCTCATTCAAATTGTGGACACTGAGTTTCTATAGAAAAATTAGGCTACTACTATTACAAAGTCTTGAAAGCAGCCAAGGCATCTTAAATTCCAAAATTTTTTTTGAGACCATAAGAACTCGTTATATTTGCCACCAAATGTGAAATTTTTACATCATTCAGTAAAGAAATACAAAATTCGGAACACAATTTATAATGAATCAAAGTTCATACTGATTGACTTTTCTGCCAAATTTGTTTAAAATTAGTGCAAATCGGTTGTCAGAAATAGACATGCATGCATCTTTAACATTGTTACATATATCTGAAAGAATTTGACATTCGATGAATTTATTGAATCAACAGGCTGAACATGAGTTGACGCCTAGCAAGGCAGTTGGCAGCAAAAAGTTAGTTACTTTCTGGTCAATATCTCCTGAAATTGTGATAAATGTTGAAGAAATGTCAAAATGTTGACAAAGACCATAAATGGTCCCGAAATTTAAAATCAAAACCTGAATTTCTTTAATTCGTAGGGAAGATGTTTTTTTTACCAAAAAAACCCTCGAAACATCTGAATTTCATTACGGGCCATAAATGCCCGTAAGATTCCACACCAAAACAATGCAACAATTCAATTTGAAGTCTAAGATTCTGTTTAGCAGATCCCCAAGACTCTGAACAAAATTTCCAACCTCTGACTTTGACACCAATTCTTAATCACTTTCGCACCGAGAATGGTGTTAAAGCATAAAATCAAATTTATGCATCCTTTAGCAGGATGTCGCCTCCATTCATTGTTGTATCATAAATTTCATGCATTGCAGTAATTACTCCCAGGACACGCTTTAACCCAGTACACGCATTCACTGACCACAACATCCTTCCCTGCCCCACGCTCTAGACAACAACCGTACCTGACGCAATGAACTGCAGGGATTTTATGAAATTCCCCCCTCTACCCCACACTGCAAGTTTTTAATAAACTTTGCAAACGCCATTATGCCCGGCGCCACCCCGTTGTGATCATGAACTTTATTAATATCCTTCATCGTGAAAAAAAAATATGCTAAAGCGGCCATTTGAGAAGAACTGCACTGAAACCGGAACAAAGTTACCCGTCTCCCACTCTCCCCCCAACAAGATAATAAATTCTCAAGCTAACCCCTTCGCCAATAGTTGACAAAGCCCTTGCTACTGGCGGACTATTCATCAAAATGGCACACACACGCTATGCAATGGAGGGCAAACATATGTGCACCAATCTACGTGCTGTCCTAGTTGTTGGCTTAAACAACCATGCCGAGTGTAATTACACACACATAGGAGGACGAGAGGAAAATTATTTGCTTCCCGTTTTTTAATGGCTTCCCACACACCCCCACGACAAGCTGGGGAATGCTGGGGGTGCGTGCCTGTGTTTGTCCGGAGTAATCATAAAAACATCAAGTCACTGCGTCCGTTGGTCCTTCGGTCCTTAGTCGCATTAAAGGAGCTCTAACGATGATAGCTTGACGCAGCACATACGATAACCCTTCGACCGTGTTGACACCCAACCCCACAGGCATGAGGAGAAATGGAGCATTCCCGAAGGACTCAACGGGTTCATATCCTCATTTCTTTTCTAATGTCAACTCTGGTGTGGATTTTTTTTTTTTCAATTGAGGGCAAGGCGAGTGTCGGCTTTCACTTTACACGCAAATCCTTGGTGTCAGTGTCCTCTAAACTGCTTCCGATATTTGCTTTACACACGCCGCCGCCTTGTCCAATAATTGATTGAGAGTTTTGTGCCGATCCCAGCAGAAGAGCTTTAATGCCTCTGCACGAATCGGCGCCGCGGCATGTTTTCGTAGGCCCGCGGGTTGAATATCAATGAGGATGTGCCTCGTGGCGGCAAAGGCCCAAGGATTCAGTTGCGCGTCTGCCTCAGTCCAGGGGATTGGGGTGTCTGTGTAATTTTAGAGTGCTGCCGCATTGAGTGCTGTTGGTGCGGGAAATCAAATTTACTTTCGGGTCATGCCCCCTGAAGGTGAGAAATCGATATTTTCTTCGTTCTCCTTAAGTGGTCGTAGCTGTGGGTGCCTATGGCGGAATTAAACGTTGGCAGCGGTTCGGTTTGAAGGAGCACATTGGAGTGGTGAATGGGAGTCGTCGATGTGAATTTGCGCCTTTTGAGGATGGAAATGAAGGGAGTCTGTGATTTTTGGAACATACCTTAAAGACTTCTTCTATTTCCGTCGTTTTTTAACGGTTGGCTGGACTTGGGTATCATACCGGGCGCCATTTCTGATGTAGATAGTTTTCTTACGACTCTTGTTCGGTCCATATTGTGAATGTCTCATGGTTTTCCTATTTTTTGAATAGGTTTTATTCTTTCGTTGGAACGTGGGTCTTTTTCCGGGCGCCATTTTAGATATTTCAAAAAACTTGTAGAGTCCCTTGCATTTTTTCCAATACTGTGCAACGTGATATGCCTTTACAATAATTGTATCCTTTTGTTTTGTTGAGTATGAGATCATGTCTTAAATGGACTGGGGTTATCCTCCGGGCGCCATTTCGGATTTTGTGATGTTTTCTTAGTTGGAGCAATGTGTTTGATGACTTTTGTTTTTAATTGCCACAAAGTCTGGAGATCTACATCCTGCAAAGCACAAAAATATGCATCAAGGGGCAGTAGGAAAAAGCACTCCACACTCCGCAACTACTGCAACTGGCCACGAACTTCCTTTCATCTCCCACATTCATCCAGAAATCAGCAGTCTTCTCATGTTTGATATCAGAGTTCCAGCGATGTGCACACGATTAAGGCTAACATCTTAATCCAACGCCCCTCACAACCAGCCATGTCGTCCCACTCCACGATTGACCGCTCTGCATTCAATCAATTGCAAGATATGTGACAAAATTCAATTAAACACAGAAGTTTGCACAGATTGCCCTTCAACTACCACCAAGGATGTACATCTACCGCATCCTCCTAACACCATATCTCTCTCTCTCAGCACCAGGAAAACGAACGCAACGCAATGCATAATCAAACAGCCATGACCACCGCACACCACAGAAGCGCCTGTCCCGGCAAACAAGTAAACACTGAAGCCCAAAGGAATCCTTCATCCGGAAAAGCAAACTCAGCCACCCCACAAAGAGACACACCCACGACTAGGGGCACGAAAAAAAAAACACACAATCCAGCAGCAGCCGCAGACATGAAAGGATAGCTCGGCACATAGATCGCCAGTTGACCACAGAACGCGCGTCGTCCCCCTTCTGAAATTGGAATCTTATCGATTGCATGGCAAGAAGCCAATTTATACTCAGTCGCAGCCTGTTAGCTGTGCATGGAGAAACGGGACGCAGGAAGCAAAAAAAAAACCTTCTGATGAAAAGCATGCAACAGAGTAGACAACTCGCCACCACCCCCGCCTCCTCCCCAAGGACGAAACGAGAGCAGAAAACTTTCAAAGAACACGAAGCCCCCCCCCCCCTCCGAACCCTCTCTCAAGGGTTCGTCTAACTCGCTGAAAGTTATGTCCCAGAGAAAATTGTATTCTCGGCGTTGCACTTTCTCTGCGCAAAGCAACAATTTATCCGTCAACTCGGTTGCCGATTGGTGTCCTCTCAAGGATGCATGGAGGACGGACAGGAAGCGATGATGAAAATTCAAATTTTTCACACACCCCACCGGTGTTTTAATTTTCCCCGCATTATGATTTCGCAAGGACCTTGAATGGCGTCGCGTGAAAATGCAAATCGACTCGACATCACTGTTTATTGTTCGTCGATAAGTGGAATGTCAATATACGCAGATGGTGAGTGGGGGAAGGGGAGGGGGCAACGAAAATCCCCAGAGAATTTGTCATGCAATCTAGACTTTTTCAAGGCGCACTTTGAACTGTTTGCTGATTCAGGCGGTAAGCGGATTACATATCGCCAGGGGTGGGACAATGGCAATGGATAAACAGTCGAATGTAAATCAATTTGACAGGGAGGCTGAACGGAAAAGGTTTCTTCTAAATGGCGTTGTGTGCTGGGCAGGGGTTGGAGGAAGAAAATCGTATCGCTGAAGCATAATCCATTCCCAAAACACATAATGTGGGCTGTAAGCGGATGTCCACAGAAATAGAGATACAGGCTTAGATTGGAGGTCAAGGTTGTTTACTTCCACGCCTAGGGGAGGACTAATCCCATATCGGGCGACCAGATAGCTTTTGCAATCGGTACGTTTTAGCGATTGTTGATGCTATTAGCTTTGACATTTGACAGTTTGTTTGTTGGCAAAGATCCAAGCCAACAACTGGGTGGAGAGTGTCAATAGGCGCTTCAAGGGGCTTTTCCAGGATCTAGAGGAGTGTAAAGTGCTGGGTTGGATAAGAAGCCACCTACTTTTGATAGGTTCGAGGACAACATTTGACACACTCTCTAATCGAATATATTGGCTCCAACTCATTTAAAGTAAGCCGTGACGAGCTTTCAGTTCAAAAACTAATTTTTACGTTGTCCATCGTCATTGTTGCGTTAAATTTTTCAAAACCATCCTTACACGCCTTTTCGCTGTCATAAAAATATTCTGAGATGAGGCGCCTTGATACTTGACATTTCAAATGCCCACAAAAATAATGGAACGAGAGATGGGCACTGCAAAGTCCTTCCATAAAAATACCCATAAAACCAGCTGCCACCAAGGTCCACACTTCATCTTCTCCCCTCTCTCCCTCTCTCTCTCTCTGTCAAAAAAAAATAACAAAAATCCATTAACTCTTACGTCCATCGAGCCCACTCAAAATCAGGCGCAGTTCGCTCATCAAATCCCCTTCAAAGCCGCTTATAATCAAACTTTTCATGTTTCTTTGTGAAACTTTTCCGTTACCTCATCGACATTGTACACTTCATGTCATGTTCACGTCTTCGTCCCACAATCCCATTCACATTAAAGTCTCTTCAGAAAAAAATAAAAAAATAAAAATGAATTAAATTCTTCAGAGCGTGTGAGTTGATGAATATTTGCGTTTCTTTGCTCTCCCGCTCCCTCCCCACACACAGCTAATATTTCATCAGAGAAACCGCAGGAACTTTAAATTCGCGTCGAGTTGCGTCGCGATTTTAATTTGAATAACATACGAGCACTCTCAAGCATACACACCGTCACACCGTCATGTACCGCGAGACACATGAAATTAAATAAATCCTAACACCATCCGACCAGTAGACAAACACATACATATACACGCAGGCACGTACACACGAACAAAAACTCGTCTCCTCGCACACACACAAACCGTGAAGAATAGATCTCGTTGAGAACGAAACGAAAAAAGTTTCAACCTTAGGGAGACGGGAAAGCAAAAAAAAACATGTTTCATCAAAGGTCCTTATTGAGTTCACCCACCAACTCGGGACACAGATTGTGAGAGGAGAAGAGGATAAGGGGAGCAAATCAGCTAAGGGACAAAGTTTTCATCTTAATTAAATTAAATTGAATATAAATTTTATGCGTTTTTCTTTTTCTATGTTTTTTCTATGTTTTTTTCTATGTTTTTTTTCTTACCTAAATTTTCTTATCCCCCTACTACCACAATGAATCTGTTGAATATTGAAGGAATACATCACTTCTGAGTAATGCAATTCATCTTTAACCTTGATAACAAGAAGAAGTACACATTTCTTCACCAACTGTAGAATAAAACAAAGTTTCTACCTCCGATCGTTTCATAAACGGGATTCACTCTCTGCACTCCATAGTTTTCGGAGTTTCATTTCATACCCCTCAACTATCCTTGAAGTACAGCCAACGTCCTCAGATTCAGTTTAACATTACTATCACTATACAATCTGTTCTGTTATAAAGTGTGTCTCTGCGCGCTCCCTCGCACAAGAAGCAACTTTTTTATTTATGTCGACTGTCGTCTCCTTGAAACGAATAACTTTTCACCCAGCTTCCCTCTAGGCCCACCCACGCCTGTCGACGAAGGCCGTCTATTCACTTGCGACAGTCACAGCAGGCAGCCATGACTTCGCTATGTCTCCACCGAAGCTGCCTCATCTCGTCGGCCGTCAGAAGAACAGCGCATTCAGGGAGTAGGCATAATTTAATCTGCAATTCCTTGGCGGATCAAGTTGTCGACGCTCGCCCCTTAATAACCGCAATCTGAGTCCAAACGCAAGGGTGCTTTTCCGCGAGATGCGGAACATGAGTCGGCGTGGCCTGAATGCACATTTATTTATTTCCGCCCCAACGTAGCTGTTATCCTTTTACTTACATTTCGTTCGCCTCATTTGAATACCGCACTCGCAGCTCCTGCAGGACGAGGAACTTCATCATCGAGCAGTACGTGGAAGGTCAGACGTGCGGCAGCATGTGCCTGGATTTCAAGATAATGCCTCTCTGAAATCACCGCCCACCCAAGGCAAGAAGAAGAATGAAACAACCGTAACACGAACTGCATTGTTTTATTTTGAAATCAAGGGTGAACATATCGGTTTTGGCTTCCTGTCAGATTAACTCGCCACCAGAGATCTGAAGTTGCACGCATTGCCGGAGACGTCAAACCATTGGTTACGAGCGCAGGAATGCTTCACGGCTGTGCCATCACGACACACGTAGTAGATTCTGAATTGCTCTGTGTCACGAATGAAGGTACCATTCGGCTTTCCCACGCAGGCGTCAATCGTCCAATCGACTTGGCCATCTCGAGGCGTTGTCGTAGGTGTAGTCGGACGACTTGTGGTGGTCGTCGTGGTTTTAACTGACGGATCGTTGACGCAATTAACTTCCTTCATGAAGTTGCACTCTTTCGTAGACTCGTCGAAATAGCGGTCCGGCGGACACAGATGAGCGGTTTCACGCTGGCCAACGCACACGTAGAACTTCGAACAGTCGTATCGATCTCTGAACATGTAACCATCGACTTTGCCTTCACACGGATTAGCGTCCAGCGGTGGCTTCTTCGTTGTCGCTGCAGTTGTAGGCGGATCGTTGGTACAGTCAACGTTGTTCGGCTGGTCGCAAACTTTCAAATGATTGCTAAAAAAAAGACCGGCTGGACACTGTTGGCCAGTTTCATATCCATTTGAGCACACATAGAACTTGGTGCAGTCAAAGGGGTCCCGATATGCGTCGCCGTTCGGACGTCCTTCACAAGAATAAGGACCCACTGGCGGTCTACTCGATGTTGTCGTGGAGGGTGTTATTGTAGAGGTTGTCGTTGTTGTTGAAGTTGTCGTTGGTAGTGTAGGCGTTGTAGTAGTCGTTGTTGTGGAAGGCGTTGTTGTGGAAGGCGTTGTTGTGGAAGGCGTTGTTGTGGAAGGCGTTGTTGTGGAAGGTGTTGTTGTTGAAGATGTAGTGGTTGTTGTGGGAGTTGTTGTGGTTGTTGTTGATGGCGTCGTGGTGGAAGTTGTTTTTGTAGTTGGCTTTTTTGTCGTTGTGGATGTTGTTGTTGTAGAACTTGAAGATGTTGGCCCATTGTTGCAATCCACAAGATTAGGATGGTTGCATACGCCTAGGTTGTTGTCGTAGAAGAGTCCACCAGGACACTGGTGGGCAGTTTCATACCCGTTTGCGCACACATAGAACTTGGAGCAGTCGAAGGGGTCCCGGTATGCGTCGCCGTTCGGACGTCCTTCACAAGAATAAGGACCCACTGGCGGTCTACTCGATGTTGTTGTGGAAGGCGGAATTGTTGAAGTTGTCGTTGGTAGTGTGGGCGTTGTAGTAGTCGTTGTTGTGGAAGGTGTTGTTGTTGAAGCTGTAGTGGATGTTGTGGAAGTTGTGGGAGTTGTTGTTGTTGTTGTTGATGCCGTCGTGGTGGAAGTTGTTTTTGTAGTTGGCTTTTTTGTCGTTGTGGATATTGTTGTTGTAGAACTTGAAGATGTTGGCCCATTGTTGCAATCCACAAGATTAGGATGGTTGCATACGCCTAGGTTGTTGTCGTAGAAGAGTCCACCAGGACAGTGGTGAACAGTTTCATACCCATTTGCACACACATAGAACTTGGAGCAGTCGAAGGGGTCCCGGTATGCGTCGCCGTTCGGACGTCCTTCACAAGAATAAGGACCCACTGGCGGTCTACTCGATGTTGTTGTGGAAGGCGGAATTGTTGAAGTTGTCGTTGGTACTGTGGGCGTTGTGGTAGTCGTTGTTGTGGAAGGTGTTGTTGTTGAAGCTGTAGTGGATGTTGTGGAAGTTGTGGGAGTTGTTGTGGTTGTTGTTGAAAGCGTCGTGGTGGAAGTTGTTTTTGTAGTTGGCTTTTTTGTCGTTGTGGATGTTGTTGTTGTAGAACTTGAAGATGTTGGCCCATTGTTGCAATCCACAAGATTAGGATGGTTGCATACGCCTAGGTTGTTGTCGTAGAAGAGTCCACCAGGACACTGGTGGGCAGTTTCATACCCATTTGAGCACACATAGAACTTGGAGCAGTCGAAGGGGTCCCGGTATGCGTCGCCGTTCGGACGTCCTTCACAAGAATAAGGACCCACTGGCGGTCTACTCGATGTTGTTGTTGATGTCTTCGTTGTTGACGTTGTCGTTGGAGTGGCAGGTTTCGTTGTTGAGACTGTAGTTGTTTTCGTTGTGGAAGTTGACATTGTAGTTGGTTTTTTTGTCGTCGTAGGAGTCGTCACTGATGGATCGTTACTGCAGTCTACATTTGACGGATAGTTGCATACATTTAGGGTAAGATCGAAGTAAAGATCACTTGGACACTTGTGCAAAATTGCTTGTCCTTCAGCGCACACATAAAACTTTGAACAGTCATATGGATCTCGATACATTTCACCATTTTTCCTGCCTTCACAGGAATTAGGATCAACTGGCGGACTATTCGTTGATGGTGTTGCGGTGGACGGGGTGCTTGGAGCCTCTGAAGGTGTGGTCACTGCAGTTGATGGTGTTTCAGTGGACGGGGTGCTTGGAGCCTCTGAAGGTGTGGTCACTGCAGTTGATGGTGTCTCAGTAGACGGGGTGCTTGGAGCCTCTGAAGGTGTGGTCGCTGCAGTTGACGGTGTTTCAGTGGACGGGGTGCTTGGAGTCTCTGTAGGATCTGTTGAAGATGTAGGCCCTCCAGTAGGACTGTTGCTGCAGTCAACCAGGTTCGCGTAGTTGCAGGCGCTTATCGTTGTGTCAAAATAGAACCCATTTAGGCACGTGTATGCATTTTGGTGACCATCGATGCACAAGTAGAACTTGGCGCAGTCGTCGGGGTCTCGGATTGTCTCGCCGTTTGGCCGGCCTGCACATGAATCCGGCTTCACTGGTGGCGGCATTGTTGTCATTGAAGTGCTACTGGACGTAGATTCCGTTGACGATTCCGTGGTGGGAATTTCGGAGGGTGAGGTCATTGTAGACGTTGTCGGGGACGTTGATTCAGTTGTTGGTTCCGTGGGAGAAGTCTCGGAGGCTGAGGTCGTTGTCAGAGCAGATGAACCGCAATCAACTTCACTGGGGAAATTACAGGCGACGATTTCCGGGTCGAAAACAAGACCCTCTGGGCAGTGGAAACCAAATTCGCCGCCATTTGTGCAAACGTAAAACTTTGAGCAGTCTTCGTCATCCCTGATCATATCTCCCTCCTCGTGTCCTTCGCACCGACCTGAAGATGATGTAGACGATGGGGTGCTCGCGGTGCTCTCGGTACTCGCGGTGCTCTCGCTGCTCTCGGTGCTAACAGTGCTCTCGGTGTTAGCAGTGCTCTCGGTACTCGCAGAGGTCGCGGTAGTCGTTACAATGCATTCAGGATTGCAATATTGACAGGGTGGACAATATCCAGGTACACACGCCTGTGCCTCGCTGTTAAACTTTTGACCAAAATCACAGTAGGCTTGTTGCAGCTCGCCATTGTTACACAGCAGATATCCACGACACTCATAGGGATCCTGAATTTTCCACCCGTTCGGTTGTCCCGCACAGATATCATCCGAAGCAACGCCCGCGAGAAGCTGCAACACCACCAAAACCGCCACGATTCCACCTCCAATCGGTGGAGGTCCTCCCAATATTTGTCGAAACTTACGATCTGCCATCGATGTCGCGTAAGTGCGTAGTTAACTTCGTAACTGCGTGGCAAGTAGCCTGTTGGCGACTTTTATAAGCAGATCTCTGGCCCATCAGCGGGCAACTGAAGAGGCTATCCAGCGATAAGGCAGTTTGAAGGACGCCAAGTAGTTCCGCGGAAGTGGGCGATTGCCCCGTAATTGCTGCTCGAGGGAGATCCATAAGTGCCACAAGTACCACTGACCTCTTCTAGTGGCTATTAATAAATTAATTGATAACGATAGCGGCTATCTGTCAATCTCACTTGACGCCCGCTGCATGCATGCATTCCCCCGAGATTAGTCGAGGAGGCGGTCAAAGGTAACGCTCTTCCCTTCAGCGAAGCCACCACCACAGCCACTGCACACAATCGCAGAGCTCACTTCCGATCGACGGCACCGAAGACAACCGAAATGCAATCTCACTAACGAGTCTTGTCAGCCGATCGCTATCGCCACCAGATACGCCACATCTTACATTTGCCATCTCCGCTATCGAGGCAATTAATTGACTTTCTGTATCTGATCATCTGTGCGATGTGTAATTTAGACCAGTCGTCGGCTATATAACGCAATGTAACGTCGGGCAGGCGGCAAAGTTGTACTGCAGACTCAATTGGCGCTACAATGACACTCTGCGTTGGATTAGCTCTGTGCCTGGTGGCCCTCGTCGGCATGGCTGCCGGCGAAGAGTTCCCTCAGTGTGACGGAAGAGCAAAGGGAGACTACATTCCTGGCAGGAAGGGCTGCCGATCATTTATATTCTGCAGTGGGGATTACTCGTATGAGGACAGCTGTCCGATGGGTCTGTACTTCAACCCGGAGTCGGGAATTTGTGATGATCCCGCAAATGTGCCGTGCCAAGACGACAAACCTCAGGATATGAAAGTGGTGCAGAAGCCCGAAGATATCAGCGCACTACTGCCATTCCCTGAGGGACCTGTTGACGTGCAAAAACGAACACCACCCGGGCCGACAACCACCCCGGTGTCACCAATTTCAGCTGATAGGCCACTACCGCCAACCAGAGCTCCACCAGTGGCTAGTCAAACACCGATACTTCCCGAGGAACCAATCGGGTTGTCAACTGCTCCCCCAACACTTGTCCCAGTGACAACCACAACCTTTTCAGCTGATAGGCCACTACCGCCAACCAAAGCTCCACCAGTGGCTAGTCAAACACCGATACCTCCCGAGGAACCGATCGGGTCGTCAACTGCTCCCCCAACACTTGTTCCAGTGACAACCACATCAGCTCCCACCAGAAGCACCACAACAGAATGGCCCAATACGAACACGACACCGTCCTTCGAGCTCGAAGTCCTGAAGGAGCGCTGCAGCAGGGTGATGGGCGGCTATTTCCCTTACCCCAACGACTGCAGGCACTTCTTCCGCTGCACAGAGGGGAAGTTGATCAAGCAGGAGTGCGCCACGGGCTACGGCTGGGACGCCCTACTCAAGATGTGCACTACGTCTGGATGTTCTCTCAAAGACGCCCCGATCATGAATAAAAATCAATAAAATCTGTTATTAGAGACCCCGAGTTGTTTTTATTCTCATTCTACCTTACGCTGAGATTCCCTCATGTGTGCTTCGAACATGTGCGTCAAACCATGGGTTCGGTAGCTGTTCAATCTGCCTAACGAGCGCTGTCGTTCGATGCTTATCTGGTGGCAGAACATTCGCCAACATTTCGCCAAAAACAACGCAACTAGTAATTAACTTTTCACATCGCACTCTCGATGATTAAGCCACGCCAACGCGTGCCTATTTAACGACGTGTAGCGCCGTCGAAGCGGCAAAGTCAGACAACGTTTCACCTCAGCCGCTACAATGCGACTCCCAACCGGATTAATTTTGTGCCTGGCAGCCCTCGTCGAAATAACCGCTGCAAGGATCTTCGACCAGTGTTCCAATGAAAACCGTGGCTTGTATATCTCTGGGCAAAGTGGATGCAGATCATTCATCTTTTGTGACGGGGAAGCTTCTGCTGAGTACTTTTGCCCCATTGGCCTGTATTTTAACCCGAACGATGGAACCTGCGCTGATCCTGCCAAGGTTGATTGTTTCGATGGACCGACCGAGACTGTGGAGACTACGACTCCGACGCGTGAATCACCGAAGCCATCAATCAGGACTACGACTACGGCTGTATCAACAAACTCGCCATATTCACCCACGACACGTTTAACGACTGCATCAAGCTCTCCGACTTGGGTATCAACGACAACACCAGCTGGATCTAGTTCGTACGCTTGGTCAACAACGACAACTGGTGCGAGCAGCTCTCCATATTGGTCGACAGTAACAGTGAGTACATCCGGCAAGCCAGTTTGGTCATCAACGGCAACACCGAGTGGATCCAGCTCTCCAGTGTGGTCAACAACGGCAACACAGAGTGGATCTAGCACCCCAGTGTGGTCAACAACAACAACGGGCATGTCCAGCACTCCAGTGTGGTCAACAACGGCAACACCGAGTGGATCTAGCTCCCCAGTGTGGTCAACAACGCCAGCTCCCAATACTTCCAGCTCGCCGATATGGTCGACAACCTCCCCGACCACCTTCACAACTCCAAGTTGGTCAACAACTCGCACAACGACTGCGTCCACTACAGTAGTTTGGTCGACAAAGAATACGTCCACAACCAGTTCCCCGATCTGGTCAACTACAAGGAATCCCACCTCACCGCCCACACCAACCATCCGTCCTCCAACCGCAACCACAACTGACATGCCAACCACCCGGTCGACATGGCCAACGCCCACCTGGTCCGACCCATCAACTCTAGACACAACTACCACCGCACTACCAGCTACCGCGGTAACGAATACCCCTATTGGGTCCTCAACGGCAACAACCACTGAACCCAGCTCTCCAGTGTGGTCAACAACGCCGGCTCCCAATACTTCCAGCTCTCCGATTTGGTCGACAACCTCCCCGACCACCTTCACAACTCCAAGTTGGTCAACAACTCGCACAACGACTGCGTCCACTACAGTAGTTTGGTCAACAAAAAATACGTCCACACCTAGTTCCCCGATCTGGTCAACAACAAGGAATCCCATCTCACCGCCCACACCAGCCACCCGACCTCCAACAACGTCGGCTCCAACCACAACTTACATGCCAACCACCTGGTCAACGTGGCCAACGCCCACCTGGCCCGACCCATCAACTCCAGGCACAAGTACCACCGTGCTCCCACTGTCCACAACCGAAGCACCGTTTACCGCCGTACCGACCACCCCAGCTCCGACGACCACTGATTCAATAGCTGCGATCAGAGAGCTCTGCATCCAACAGTCCGCAGGATACTTCGCATATCCCAACAACTGCCGTTACTTCTACCGCTGCACCAACGGTGTCTTGGTCCTGCAGGAGTGTTCCGCCGGCTACGGCTGGGATGCGCTCCTCAAGCGATGCACCCCAAACGGTTGTACGTCTTAAAATAAAGCGCAGCCCACCTCTGTCCTCTCAGGGACACGTCAGTGCATAGGCTTCGTCTTTTTCTTTCTTCCAAACCCACCCCCCTTGCCTTATCACGGCATCGTGATTTACTCGCCAATCAACGGAATTCGTTTCGCTTTCTGAATGTCAGCGAATGTCAACAACTCAGGCGTCATCGGTAATTGATTCGTTGCACGGTCCCGATAAGGGAGATAGCACCCCAAGAGCACCCGAACACCCACTCCAGATATGCCGTTATCTTGGCAATTGCCGCAAGTGGCTGATTGCTCCCGTGAATGGGTTATCATCGCGACTCCACTTCACTCCAACCTGAAGCTGGTCTTGAATTCACTGTCACGTCGTTGCTGCTGCTGGAATGTGTGGCGCTTAAAGTTTTCCTCACTCGAGAGCGTAAGTGCACAGGATCATCTTTGCACTAATTGCCGCCACTCCCCGGTCCACCTGGCGCTTCAATTAGTGCCTGCCCCTCCTCTCCCAGACTTGTGTCACATTCGCCTGGGATTGGATTGAATTGAAGCAATTTGGTGATGCTTCGTGTTTGACTCATCAACTTGCGGTGGCTTTTGTTGCGGTCCGTGGCCGAGGGGCGGGCCAAGAGCTGGGTGTGGCGGTGGCAGACGTCTGGTCTTGAGATGATAACACACATTTTCGAGGTTCATCTGTTCGCAGGGAGCCGAAGTGCTCGCTGCGGTGACCGTTTATGACAGTCAATGATGGTTGTCTGAGTGGTGGGGTTGAGGAGAAGACCTCTGAGAGGTGTATCCCCCCCCCGCCCTCTTGTGGTCTTCGAAGATGATTCGAAGTGGCGTCCATTGTCAGCTGGATTTCAATTAAGCGAACGCAATTAATGGGACTTTCACCTGATCTGGGGATATCTGGCAACCGAATCTGCAACATTTTGCTGAAATTGGCGTTGCTCTACAGCAACAACATTTGCAACAAAATTGTAACGCATTACCTGGCAAATATGTCACAAAACCCCCGCCACCCCACGTTCGGTGGGATGTCGTGAGTACTTGTGTAAAGTTTGACGACCTCCTCACAGCCGTTGTCCAACCCGACAAGCAAGCGTACATTCCCGGGAATTCGTTCGTTTGATTGGTGAATCCACTTCTCTCCGAACGGCTCATAAATCCAGACATAAAAGCAGCTTTACCGTTGTCGACCATAGCGCACCGAAAATTGCTTGAAACATCGTACAAAATATCTGCCCTGCCGGAGGTGTGTACTTGACGCTGCACTCGCTGGTCACTTTGATGCAGAGGCAGCAGCGGACACAGATGTCCGGTGGGTGTCGTGGTGTCCTACATTGTTTTTCGAACGAGGTGGGGGTGCTTTAAGATGATCATTCGAACGAGAACGACTACCCGTCGGTCGTTATGGAACGATGGGGGGAAAACATTCGGATTAAGAAGAACCTCTCTTTCTTTGAAGGGAATGCTGCAGATACGAGCTGTTATCCAATTGGGGGCACAGGAAAACCCTTGAAGGGTTGTTGGATGAATTCCCGTGCATGTAGCGCCTAATTGTTTTCAAATGAATACACCCCAACAGAAATTGTATTTCATCGCTTTGAACCTTTGAGCGCTCCTCCTGGTTGGGGATCCTTGTCGAGAACTGCTTCCCTGACTATTCGATTATTAAATGCAAATGCATAACCTTCACCAGAACACACACGGGCGGGGGGAGAGTCTAATTCAATTTCTGCTCACCCTGCCCCCACCCACAGGACAGCCACCGCTCCCGCTTATTGATCTGCGGAAGCTGAAGCACGAGTGTTATCATTCAGAATTAGCATATTAATTTCACGTAAATTAAATGTGATTGCAAATAGAACTGCTGCCGAGCAATTTGCGCAGATTAATTTAATATCTGATGTTTGTTAAGGGCTGTGGGTGGGGAGTGGTTTGGTGCTCTCTGCGGTTACAACTCGCTTGCGGAAGTGGATCGAGTTTGTTTATTGTGCGGGGTTTCACGGATTCAATTTGAATATCATTAAAATTAAAAAATAATCAACTTTGAGGGAGATTTGGGCATTCGCTTTTTCGGTGTTAATCATGACGAGTGAAATGTGTTGACAAACAAACCACATAATTCAATTTTGTTTCCAAATTAGAACGAAGTGGGTTTTTACATTTTTTTTGAGTCTGTCGAGAGGTAGAAGCTTCCCACATGAGGACATGATAAAACTGCTTTCAGTTGGCTGCGTTGATAATGCAATACCAGTCAAAAATGTGTTTTGCTTAGGTATGCTTTCAGGTTCAAAATGTAAATTCTAAATAGCTTAGAGTTCAAATCTTAAAAGGTCAAAAAATCGCACGCAAACCACTTAGCTTGGAATAACTAAGGACTTCCTCATCCGTTTTTCGTAACCTCCAGGTTTCTGCGCTATAAAGTAGGACTGAGATCATCAAGCATCATTGTTACTCAGTTGCCTCTTGAGCTCAAAGAAACAGCGATTGGCAAGAGTGATTCTACGTTTGATTTCAGTACTGGTGTTATTGTCCCTTTTTAGCGCGGAGCCGAGGTAGACGAAGTCCTTGAAGCTTCTGCTGCCTAGTGTAATGCTCTGTACGAGACGTCGATGCTGTGTGTCCTTCCCTGATGTCAGCATGTGCCTCGTTTTGCCCCATTCACCGACAGACCCATTTTATCCTCTTTCACTTCAATGCCAGCAAACGCCTCATTGACGGCTCGCTGTGTACGTCCAATAGGGTTAAGCTAGCAATTGAACTGAATACAGAACATACGCGGAGTCCTAAAATACCCCAAAATGTAGAATGGACTCAATATTCTTAAAAGTGTGTTCTCTGATCTCAAGGAACATAAAATTAAGAAGAGGTCAGAATCTTGCAATTTCAGTCTTCCCATCGATACAGGACATACATATAAGCGGTTTAAGGACACTAGCTAGCTAGGGTAACTGATCTAGGGTCAAGAGTGTAACAAGTAACTTTTGAACCAATTCACTGACATTGCGTCATTCTTAGAATCACTCTTGCCAATCGCTGTTTCTTTGAGCTCAAGAGGCAATTGAGTAACAAAGTCCTCTCGTGAAGGACTAAGCTTGCTTTATATAACAGCTTGATCATCCCAGTCCTCCTTTACGGCACGGAGACTTGGACTCTATCAAGAGCGGAGGAGTCTTTTTAAATGAAAAGTTCTTTGTGCAATTTTTGGTCCTGTTTGCGTTGATGGCATCTGGAGGAGAAGATTTAGTGCCTGGTCAAGCGTCTTCTCATAGAACGCTGAAGATGGCTAGGCCATGTAGAGTGTATGGGCACCACTCCTCCGGCCCGTAAAGTCATCGAATTTGAGCCATTGGGACAACGCTACAGTGGACGGCCTAGGCTAAGGCGGCGCACATAAGTGGAGAAGGACCTCAACCAACTTGGGGTGCACAACTCGTGGGAGCTGGCGAAAGATCGTGCTGGATGAAGAGACATATTGGTTGGGGCCAGGTCCACACCGGACTGTAGCGCCACAAGCAGAAGAAGAAGTAAAAAAAACGATTTTTAAATTTTATCGAAGTCTTGCAAAGCTCCAAAAAGTCGAAAAACTCCTAAAAAGCTATAAATTCGAATATCCAAACTCACGAAAAGCCACAAATGCCAAAAGGTCAACAAATTTAAGACATCCAAAAGTAAAAAAATCCAAAAATGTCGAAAATTCTTTTAGGCTCTAACGTCTCAAAAACATCCTTCATTCGATAGGTTCCCAAGAGCCCAACAAATCCGCCTTTTCAATGTGTTCATAGGTCCTGAGGAGCTTAAATCTGGCGTCTAGATCTTAAACATCCATAGATGATGTGGAATAACAGTGGAGAACTAGATCAGACTGCGTGACAGTGGGGAACTTTGTATCCTTGTACCATTTGTAAATCAAACCTACGCCGCCGAAGAAAGTTTAATGTCCTTCAATGTGCGTCTTTCAGATGTTTTTCCAGAAGAAATTGTTGGCTACTGTGAACGGCAACCATTCGACCAATAGAAGCAGAAAAGCTCTTGCGTCCTTTGCCATTGTTGAAATTCCATTCATCGGACACGTACTCCCTGCCACCTTTCCGCCGCATCCTTCCACGCTTAGGCCTCAACAAAATAAATACGAAAAACTCACTTCCCGCAGCGACATCGATTAATCCTCACCGAGGTCTGCTTATCACGACCCTTATGTACCTCTCACGCCGCTCATTCATCGGACATAATAAGGTCCGTCTCCGGAAAAGGAAACCAAACCCGAAAACGCCTCCTCTCTTGAACTTAAGTAATCTCTTTGACATCAAACAAAACCCCGGTGAAGCAGGACCTTGTCACGGATGTTGTTCAACCGTCAGCCTAAGTGGCTGTCCCACGTCGGACATTCCCTTTTTTTTCTGCTCCTCACCCCGCAAAAGGACACAGATCCGCTTTGATTGCGCTCCTCATTTGAATGGTTTTCGATTCTGTCTCCCCCCGCACCCTCGCAGAGGACGACCATTTGCCGTCTGACTAGGCGCCCCTTCAGCTGGGGATAATAACTCTGGAAATTTACGCGAACCTTATTTGCATCTAAATAACCCATTAACCGTAACGATGTTAGTGAGGACTAGCCATTATCACAAGTTATTGCATACTCAACGTCCCACACACACATTCATACACGAGACCAGGACATATTATGGCTGACGCCGTCAGAGGACGGGGTATGATGAAATGAGGATGAGAAGGGAGGGAGAGAGGACGTGCACGGACTGCTCCTTGAATGAAACGATGTGTGATTGTGACGCATTTTATGAAGCTCACACGGAAGACGGCGCAAATGTCATTAATCACTGGCGACAGAAACGCGAAAGGAGAGAGCGATAATCAAGTGTCTGCGAAGCTTGTGTCGCCCTCGCTGTGATGTGGCAGCTGAGCGGAGATCCTTTTGCGCATCACTTCAGGTAGGAACAAACTGTAAACATTTGCGATTTGATTAATGTGACAGATTACGGAGGGGACTGTCGGGCCCCCACTGAGAAATGAGTGGTGATCAATTTTATGATTCCTCGCGCCATAAATGATGTTTGGTGATGGACACCCCTAGCAGAGCGTTGTGGCAGTTAAAAAGTTTGACAATTTCCGGTAGTTGGGGGAAATGGGACGAATGGCAACAGTTGGCAATGTACAAACTGTTGATGGCCATCCCCACCCCCGTCATAAAACTTCATCATCCCCCACCCCCCCAAAAAAAATTCGAAAGAAAACAAAACACGCCACGCCACCAACATAAAATCATCCACAAGCAAGTTAATTCCCAGTCTCTAGGTGATGCTCCAGAGGAGGGTCCACACCCCGGTGCCCCCCATTCCCATCTGCAGCCACGTGCCACTTAAAAGAATAAAACGGAAAAGATGGCGGACTTCACTTCAGAAGAAAGCCGACGCACACGCACCTTTTCCACACAGAAGACTCCCGCATGTCGATAATCCATTGAACCACACCCAGTGCGCGGAGCAGCGCGTCGTCGACGAAAGCGACCAGACAAAGCGCCGCCACAAATTAAATGCCCTCTCAACGGGCACGTAGGTAAGGTTTTGCGAGGGATGAGGGTGAGATTCAGCGGCAGGATGTGATGATGGAGTGCCTGATCGTAAATCGTACACCAGCATCGGGTTGGCAGGCAGCATCGAGGTGCGTTCATGAATATTTATTTCGCGTTGTTTGTCCTTAAATTTCAGCCGATAAGACCCTTAAGCTGTGGATGTCTCAGACTCGTCCGGTGTCTCGAGCACACGCACTTCACCATCTCCACGCACGACCGTCGATTAATATTCGAACGAACGATTAGTGCGACGATGATGGGGCTGAAAGTCTATCGTCGAGGCGACGACCATCGTCACTTCGTCGTCGCCTCGACGATACACCATGGAGGGATCAATTGAAGGCAACTGCCGCCTCTAATTAGGATAATGATGGCGGCGCATGGGACGTGATTTATTGTGAAGGCACTTGGGGTGTATTATTGGCATTCTTAGCAGAAGGCAATCAGATTGCTGGCGGAAGGGTCTGTGAGAGCGACGCACTGGGGTTACGGACAGCTTGGAAAGAAAGGTGAATTATGAGTCGCAAGTGGATGACAAAGGATTATGAATGAGGGTGCTGTGGGAATCACTCATCGATTTTCAAGTCAACCCCATTTCACCACATGGCTCGGTGGGTAAAATGTGAAACAATTAATTTTCGAAATTTTCTAATTAGCGTCCGCAATTTATTTCACAAATGGACCACATTAAAACACCCTTGGGTGGGAGTAATTAATTTCATAAGCACTCGCAAATTGAATCCATCATTCACAGCCGCATCCCGCCTCATCATCATCATCAGCAGCCACACACTGTCGTCATCCCCCACTTTATCGCCCTCCCCAACCACCGCCACTGTGTCTAATCAAACGGAATTTATTAAATTCGAGAAGGTTCCCGGTTTGAAAATTGGAAAAAACACAGTTTCCCGTCATAATTCGATTATGCCAGCAATGTGGGGTACAGTGTGGACTGATGTGGAATGTATTCTTCGAAACGCGGTTAGGGCTGCACTCAACCTCAGTCACATTGCTCATCACAGCGAGGTGATAAAAAGAAAAACCACGAGACTTAATTAAATGCCGGAGATGTGTTCAAGACGTTTACAGGAGTGTATCTGTGCTCCGCGAGGAGAACGGGACGAGGTCAAAGAACCTGCTGAATTATGTGTACACAGTCGTAACAGTGTCGATGACAGAAAAGGGTACAGATCCGTAAAATAGATGAATCCAAAAAGGTATGAATTTCGTTTGTAAGTGTGACTTACTTACTTACTAAAGGTAGCGCCACAGTCCAGAGTAGACCTGGGCCTCAACCAACAAGCGTCTTCAACCAGCTCGATCTTTAGCTAGCTGTCTCCAGTTTCGCACACATACTTGGTTAAGGTCCCTTTCCACTTACGTGCGCCACCCGAGTCGCAGTCTACTATTACTGCGCCGTCCCTCGGGGGTGGATTCGAATACTTTTCGGGCCGGAGTATTGGTTTCCATTCGCTCTATACGACCTAGCAATTTCAATCGTTGGATCTTCACTCTTCTGGCTAAGTCGATGTCGCTGAACAGCCCGTAGAGTTCGTCGTTAATCGACCGCATATTCACACTACGCCAGATTTAGAAGAGAACCCAGAAGCAACAAATCGATACCCACGACCTTTTCATCGACTTTAAGGCCGCGTATGATAGCATCTGTAGAGACGAGCTATACAGAACAGTTTTAGTTTTGGCATCCCTACCAAACTCGTCCATTTGCGTAGGATGACGATGGAGAATGCATGCTGCTCCAGGTCTAACCGAGACCTTTTATATCAAAAAAGGATTCAGACAAGGCGACTCGCAGTCATGTGACTTTTTCAACAGTCTCGCCTTTATCCAAATGGCTGAAAATCAAAGGCAATCTTTTATGCGTAACAACGAATGAGATATGACTGTCGAGGTTCAGAATCAACTCAGGTCTTAAACACTCGAGCAAAGGCCTTGGTTTTTACAAGCACTCCAGAACTGTAAATCTTATGGTCCATTCTCCAGATGACACGCAAACAGGATCATACACCGCACGTAGAACTTTCCTGCCCATAGGACCAACATCCTTCTCTTCCGCTTTTGATAACATCCAAGCTTTTGCGCCGTAAAGCTGGACTGGGACGATAAATGTTTTAGACAAAGTCAGTTTGGTGCCTTAAGGGAGGACTTTGTCAGTGAATGCTAACGATATGCTTGTTCTCCGTACAGATGTTGTCGTTCCTACTTTTTGTTTAACGCCAAGACAATCAGAAAAACGAGTCATACGGCATAAAAATACTCCCAGGTCTAAGTTGGCGTCAACAACCCTGCATACCCGAACCGCCTCAACCTAACCTAATGCAGATCAGAGGTGAACGAAGTCCTTGAACCACCTCAAACATTTTGATGTCAATTATGACTTTCTGTCTGAGACTTTCATTCGATGAAATCCTTTACGACCAGACCCTTTTTACAGCGCTCATTTAAATCCCAGCAAACGCCTCGTTGTCAGCTCGCTGTGTTAGCCAGTCACGTTATCCCCATAAGCCAGCCGCTAAACGGACTTTTGGAAGATCATACCTCTGATATTGGCTTGTGAGATATTCTAAATGATGATGTTGAAAAGATTGATCGACTAGGCATCGCCTTGTCCAGCAGACAGAGCAGCGACTGTTCTCCTTCGTCATCCTGCACAATTTGTTGACAAGAGACGACGAAATTGAAGAATGGCTATAAAGTGAACAAATTTGTGAATGGGACTGATTTGCAGTTCTTCCTGAGTTTTTTCCAGGATGCACCACAGTGTGAAAATCGGGTATATGGTAGACTTCTCTAGCCTGATGCCACTTTGATAAGGAGCTATCAGATTGTTCACAGATGGTTTTAGGCGTTCACACAAAATCGCAGAGAGGATCCTGTGCACGATGTTAATGAGGCTGCTTTCTCGAAAGTTTCCTTTCTTGTGGACTGAGGCGACAACACTGAGATGGAGAAGCTTCTTTTCTGAGACGACACTAAGATTCCACTCATCAACCATTCATTCCTCCAACCAAACGTTACAGAAGAGCTGATGCATGTGCCCAATCAGGTCATCCCCAGCTTGCTTAAAGAGCTCTACAGATAGTCCTTCAGGTTCAGTAGCTTTGCTTGACTTCATTCGCGATAATTTCTGGGTCTCACTACGTCTAGGTTGGAGGGACCTACGGAAAGAAGCAATTGTTCAGTCTTAGGCCGATTATGACACCGGACAGGATTAAACTTATTGCACGTAAAGGAAAAATTCTTTCAGAATTGCCCTTAAGACTGTCTTACCATCAAATCCCCCGCCATAACCTCACCTCAACAATCTTCTATCTGAGCACTCGCATATGCTTGGAAAACTTTTCCGATCAAAAACAAATGCACACTCTCAAGCACCCACCCTCTAGCCACAATCATAAACCTGTCCTCACCGCCGACAGTCTATCAATTCACAGTTTCTCGCTTTTGTGCGTCTCAAGAACTCCCCCAACGACTACATCTGCCCCTGAATTGATGTCGAATAAGCGACTGTCTCGCAAACTCTTTTGTACCTGCTGGCCACCCCCAAGACCAGATAAACTCTTTGAACTCTAATCCCGCATCGTTTTGGCATACATTTGCCGGCTATTAGCACACGCACGCATAAGGGTCATGAGACACGAACGCTGACCGAAAACAACTTAAGTAAATGAGCGCGTCTCCACATCAAACGGCATCCCTGAGCGAGAACTTATTCAGTCATGAGATTGGTCTCGAAAGTTTTGCCCGCATGTTTACGTCTTTTGGGGGCAATTTGGGGGCCAATCTTTTGACTTGCCGCGAACCGATTCGGCAGTTTTGTCTGTTTTACGATCAATAGGTCTTGATTGGAAAGCTCTGCCCAACTCACACCGTTGACGTGGGTGAGCTGTGCCTCTTAAAGGATTAACTGTGATTTGGCGATGAGCCTCCTACATCGTCGTGCGTCGTAAAAATTAACGGAGTGGATTGGGTTTAATTATTTTATGGCAGTACATCACATTTATCGAATGAAATCAAATGGCGAGAGAGGAATTCGAATTGGGGGTGAATGAACTCTGCTGTGTGGTGGGCGTATCCTTGTGTATCCTTTTGGCGGGGGGGACTTAATGCGAGGAGGCTAAAGGTTTTCGAGGCAGACATTGAACTCTCGTTGGTGTGCTGTGGGTGGGATTACGTGGAGATTCTGTCGAAGGTGATTTACACGGGAAGTCTAGGTGTTATGAGATGATGGATTAACCTTTTGCAGGGTGTAGGGTAAGCCTGGGAAAACAAAATTTGTATTTTTGTGGGGAAGGGAGAGAGGTGGGCTTAGCGTATCCGGTGATGGCTGCGATGGTGGCTTTTATTTTTAGACTAGGTACCCACAGACCAAGGATGAGATTCCTTGAGACAGAAAATTTATTTCAAACCTTTGCTTCACAAAGAAGAATTGAGAAATCCAAAAAAATTCTTTTAAAACTCTCACACCACGAAGACGGCTTTAAGCCGCCACAGAATCAATCAAGCAACCAACGACGAAACTCTCCCCTCAACTCACTCAGCACTTGCCATTTAAATGAAATTCGTCTTCCAAAGCCACTGAAGTCTGTCCTCCCTCAACATTGTCGACATCTCAAAAATCCACCTCTTCCGAGTCTTAAATCTCTTTAAAGTCTCCCTCCCCCAATCCGCCTACACTTTTACGCCCACACGCATATGAACTCCAGTCACCGGTCGACGGGAATAAGTCCGAAACAGACTGCGAACAACATTGAGCGCTTTTAATCGCCAATCAGGCGCTGTCGCCTTTTTACGAACCCGAAACATTGACAGGGACCTGTGCGCCAAGCGGAGGATTAATTCATCAAAGAGAATGAAGTTGTAAATGCCAGGACAGTTTACAATGCGCTAGGGGCCTCCACGAGCACAGCACACGCTTTAAATTCCAAATAATTTATGACCGCTTTCGAGCGGCGGGATGTCCTGCAGTGGGCGCGCCTGAAGGTGACATTGACGAAACCACAGACAATTCGGGTGATTGATGGGGAAATCAATCGCTGAACGGGGGTTTTTTGCACTTCAACTGATTTACGAGATGGCAGAGGCAGATGAGGGGTGGGGGTGTCCTTATCGGCATTATGCTGAAGGTTTACATGTGCGGAAGTTGACAAGTTGATCCTGCGGATATTTTGTGAACTGCTGCTGAGCCCACTTACTTGTATTCCCCGTTTGTTCGACGAGAATTTTCAGTTGCAAGTCCTCTCAAAATGCAATCCAAATCCCAAACAGAGCAGTAGTTTCCTCTAGCTGCACACATCAAATCTGTTCTATTGTGCAGATCAGACTTAAGAACACGAATACACGCTACGCCCCTTTCATTGATTCAGCGACTCACTGGGCTTTGAGGAATCGAAAATTCCATCTAACCCGAACTGTAACGACTTTACCCTCAATCTCTATTCCGATTGTAAGCAGCGGCAATTCCACGAAGGCCAACAGTGCAACTTGATGAAGGGATGGATACATTGTGGCATTAGGACTTTACACACACCTTGTGTCGGCTACATTGTGTGCGTCCCTCACGTTGTTCTCTCACATCGTAGTTTGACTTCAGTGATGTGATTAGAGAAACATGGGAAAAGTTGAACTCCAATGCAGGGTTTACAGTCTGTGGGAGAAGCGTGGTGGTGTTTTAAAATTTGTTGAGGCATTTAA
Organism: Eristalinus sepulchralis; assembly: GCA_944738645.1. NCBI lineage: Eukaryota > Metazoa > Arthropoda > Insecta > Diptera > Syrphidae > Eristalinus > Eristalinus sepulchralis. The sequence continues at coordinate 4,341,034 of OX122885.1, read as the reverse complement.
CTAAGAGTGCCACATGCAGTGATGCAGTCACAAATGCTTGCTGTGTAGCCAGCTGAAGATGTGCTATTGATGGATAGGAAACTGCAACTACAATGTTTCACTAAATTTAGGAAATACTTAGGACTTCCAAGGCGGAACGTTTCTTTGTGAGTGGTGACGTTGAAAACTTTCCTTTTTCTTAAACACTCAAAATAGGTAATTATCTTCACCTGCATATGAAGTGACATGCGCATATCCTGACACACTGCTGTTAGTGAGTGTGTCAAGTCTCGCAATGAGGTCGCTCCTTAATGACACGGGCGTAATTTTACAGCCATTATTTTATATGTTCAGACGGTAGGGTTGTAGTCGAGCGTTGGACGCCGATAGTGTAGGGACGTCACAACAGTGTAGCCTACTGACAATGTGCTACGCATAGCTTTTATGCTTGCCAATGGATAATAATTAAGTGGCACTACAGCCCACAAGGGACCACGGCCTAATTTCAACAACAACTCCTCGAGTTGTGAGTGCTATCTTACTAGCAGAAGGGGCCTACAGTTTTTTGCAGACTCCGAACGGCGAGATTCGAGAAGCTTTTCATAGACAATTGATGCTCCTGTGTGAGGTGTTCCATGCATGTGTGAGATGTTCCATCCGTCCCGTCACGCCAGTGGTCAGCAAAAGAAAAAAATTTAATTTTTTTCCAAATAAACTTTTATGCAAAGAACGGATTAAAAACTTCACTCGAAGCGTGGTTCTTCATGCCTGCAAATCTTTAGGTTCTCGGCTACTAATTGGAAAGAGTAAAGTTGTTTCGAATTACCGTTAATTGTTAGCGGAGATGTGGTAAGGGATTGCTTGGTCATATTTATAAAACTGCCTCTGGTCAAAGAGTAACAGTGCAGTCGGTCGGGGCACATGTAGTAAGGCACTGATCGAAGTCCTTTAAACTTTTGGAAGAAAACAAATGCGCTAGAACTGGCCTGTCAAACGAGCTAAGCCATACAACCCAATATGTGATAGTATCCCTCCTTTCTGTATTGAATCTGCCGCTGTGGCAGAGCCCTATGCAATATTAAGGGTACTCAAAAGGCTTTTCTCAGCATGGTTGTCAAAGCCTTATGTCAATGATGCACGACTATGTACGGATGTTATTTCGGCCTTTACTTGATTACATGATTATCGTGCTAACAACCAATGACACCTAAGATTGTGCTGCCTCCCAGTCCTGATAGTCCTGGAGACTTTGCTGGCAGACATCTCGACCGAATTCGGTTGCGACAACGATCTCTTAGGCCCTTACATTAGAAACATTCGGTCGGCTTTCCCCAGTAAGACATCGGTTCACTCTGAGGGACGGCTTTAGGTCGAAATGCAGCCATTGTCACTGGAGAGGAAATTCAGTAAAAGCCCCCCACGAAAGCACACCCAGAGCCATAAGTATGAGTTGTACATCTGATCCATCTTCATCTTCTCACCAGCTCCCAGTCATACCTGAGGTTAAGCAAGAGGGTTCCATGATACGGCATTCCCACCCTCTTCCTTTCCAAACTGCAGCGCTGGACAGAAAACCAGGAAGAACGCGATTTCACATTTGTGGCGCCATCTCCAATCGGAACACAATCCACACCAAATGCGATAACAATTGACAAAATGTCCCTCCCAACACCGATTCGATCATAAAATCCCAATGCCATCGACCTCCAAAGTAACACATTCAGCCACAAGGCCAGGAATGTGATTTCACAAATTGACCAGAAAATATTGAATCACAGCCCGCCGTTAAGGCAGCAATTTGCTGGCGTAATTATGTGAATGAATTGCCAGTAAATGTTTAATTTTTCGCAAACATTCACCCTTAAATTCAATTGCCCGAGCTGGCTCCTCCCGAACTGCCTCCTACGCAGCAATCGCAGTCAATAGCCAGCCAAGCCAGTCCTTCAGCGGTGACCAAAAAGCCCGAACGAAGCACTGCCTAGAACAAAGATCCTCACACCCGTTGGCACACAGCAAAGCAGCCCCCCCACTAAATGATTCATAGAACCAGTTCTCCTGCACCACCGCCTGTCGCCATTGTTTTGATTCCCGTCGCATCCTTCACTCCTTCGCCACCGGGACGGTATCCCATTTCGCTGAGGGTACTCGCATAAGGAAAGCACAACATCCATGATGCGCAAGCTAAGTGGATATTATTATTACACTTTCAGACATTAAAACCGAGGATTTATGTTCTCTCCTTCAATTCGGTTCTTTTTTCTGGTCTCTGTCTGTGCGTCGTGCGGAGTTGGGGGTATTTTTATGCTTAAGTGTGTGCACATATTCATGTCATTTAATATTGCCGCCGCCCACCGCCAGAGATGCGCCGCGCCAGCGACAGTCGGCCGACCTATCCCGTCGTGGTGTGAGCTTAAATGGTGTGCCAATAATCGTATGAAATACATTTAACCAACCATCGAATTGTCAATAAAACCCACATGTCGTTAAGAGACGTGGATGCTGTTTTTTTTTTGCTGCTGCCTTCTTCTTCCTCGTTTGCTGGCGGATCGTGCATGCAATAGTTAGTGGTGTGTACGTTTTATTGGGATTCCCTTGAATGTATCTGCAGCTTTATCCTCACATCGTATCGTAAAGCCGAGAAGGGGGAGTGTAATCGTTTTTACGAGGGTGGTGTTCTACGGGCGGCGGATGGGGAGGGGAGGTGGTGATGAGTGCATGAATTTGGTTGCACAGCCTCGTAAAGTGACTGGTAATCGGCGATGAAATTTTGAAATATCCTTTGTCATTATCGATGGATTGCGGTATTTGCACGGAACGGTTTATGCGAACATTCTCTTGCGCGGCACTGATGGCGCGGGTAATAGATCTGATTTTCATTTCGACGTTCTTCTTGGTGATTCTCATTTTTGTGGGTCACATCAAATTGCAGCGTATGTGAGAGGCGTTTCGTTTTGTTTGCGGAATTGATAATTGTGTACGTGATTGAATGTTTCCTTTCGAATCTGCGCCTCTCAAGTCTGACTTTCATCATTTCCCGTGAGATCCTCGCGTTAACCTTGACCCTGCATGACCAAAACAAGGGAGAAATTGTCACCGCCTTGTCATCCAACTGCAGCAAGTAGAGTTTGTCTGATCGGAGATTTGTGTTCTGCATGAGGATCAAGTTAAAACTGTTAAGAAGGGAAGTTTCAAAAGCCAATTTCAGCCAACACTTAGGAATTGGAGATATTCACGAAGCGATGCTCTCTATTAGAACAATACTGTAAATTCTAAAATTCTATGTTAAACATAGAAATATCAAAGTTTGTGATAAATATAAACAAAAATCTTAAATTTAGAGGCAAAAATAAATTAAAAGACGTAAAGTTAAATTCTGACATTCTATGTTAATTCTATGTTTTTTCTATGTTTTTATTTAATCAAAGCATTATTTTTGCCACTCGCAGAAATGATATATGATAATTTACTAGGTCCACATAAGTCAACTATAGCGAGGACATAAGCTTTAAGACGAAGATGAGTAAAAACAATTTATTTGAAGATGAAAATCGATTAAGTGGAATGTATACTCGACGGCAGATCAAGTGTCTAAAGTAACCACGTGCGTTTTGGTGCGATCTGATCAGGTCACCTTTTGAAGACAACAAGACAGTCCTTGGCTTAAGGCTTCCGAATGTAATGTTCCCAGAAGAAGGAAAGTCTTGTTTGAAAAGGACAGGAGGCTACACATCAGCCCCTTTTCCTGCCTCACCTTCATCAACATCAAAGAAAAGCTAATCTTCCACATCACAAGTCATCTGCCCCATCTCGTTCATTAAGTCCTCCTTGAATTAAAATTTGATTTTTGCCTTGCCCATTGTCACGTGAAGCAGCATTGTCACGTTGGCACAAATCAATCTCGTCCCCAAATTAATCCGACTCAGTGTGCAAACACAACCCGAAGGCTGCGTCCCGCAGACGAATTCATCGCTAAAGTCCCTCAATCAGAAAGCCAACGCCGGATTACACTCATTATCGGCCTTAATTCGAAACTCATAATTCACGGCCGCACTCAGCGTACAAACGTCAATTCCATGAAACGGTCCTCGTTCAAAATCGCTGCAAGCCTCAATGCAAATGCAATGCAGATGGGTGGTGATGGGTTGGGGGGACTTTGCATAGAGAATGAAAGGAGAAGGCTGTATCGGGCACAGAATATTCTCCACTTTTCATGAATTCCCCAGAGTGGTTGTGCATTCACAGAATTTGCTGCACCCCGCTCTTAACTTTGCTCATTTTCAGGAAGCCGCTGCCCAAGAGGAAGTGTCTTTTATGCTAATTGCCCTAAGGGATACTCTATATCTCCACGCCAGACGTGACATATTTCGCAATGGCTTTGAATGGCCGACAGTCTTTACTCACCGCCTTCCGGCCTTGATAATTTTTTCAAGTGTCATTTTGTTAAATTCAACGATGTTCTCGGTCTTTGCTGGGCGGCGGTGGACAGCATACTTTACCGCAGTGCTGGCCGCAGCCATTGTATTTCAAGGATGAGTGGGTCAGGCCGAAAATGTATTGTTCCATTTAGACCGTATCGTGTCGGCCATCATGGAGGGGGATGGCCGACGAGAGAGAGATTGAATTTATATGTCAGTCGGTTATTATGAGAGCGCACGAGGAGGACGTTTGTCTCCAGTGGAGCGTATCAATTGAATGATGTCACCAACAAGTATAAATAGCAGATCACGTATTGGGAGCTTGGGGTGACTGCTTTTTCTTTTTTTTTTTTTTTTTGGGTTTTGAATGCGGTTCAGAGAGGTTTCGCTTCGTGCGCACACTGCAAATTGTGTTGGGAGGGGAGGGGAGGTTCAAAATGTATTTCTAAGCAGCGGACTGAAATGGATGCGGGCTTGCAAAGAGTACTAAATGCATTGCTTGTTCGTGTTGATGCCGCATGGCTAACGCAAAAATAATCCCCACTTGTGTCATGTGATGTAAGGGGCGGTGACTTAGTTACACTTTGCTTGCGATGCTGCCGCAGGATGGTCTGCTAAATGGGATTTTATACACGGAGCGAGTTTTCTTTTCGAGAGTTGAAATGGAAAATTGAAGATGAAATTTTGAAATTTGGTTCTTATCAGACCATCTTGTGCTACGCAAACTGGTCTGTATGGACCAGAAGAAAAATAGTTAAAATCACTCTACTTTTTGATTCTCATAAGTTTGTGTAAGGCGACATTTGAAGGAAGAACACGCTCTCCATTTATGAAAACATAAAATTCCTACACAGCCAGCTTCCAATACATTTTTCCAAGTGTACTCTTGTGGACCTCAGGAAAAACTGGTGTCCACTGGTCACTTTTTATCCATTTCCACAGCACCGAGGTTGCCCTTCCATACTCACACTCCCCAACCCCATAGAATGCGGGACAAGAAAAAGCTTAATTAGTCTTGTGGACTAGACAGTCCACAAAAAAACACACGTCCAAGTGTCCTGTTGCCAAAAATATGCCCCGCCGTGGTGTTCTCTGAATTGTGATGACTTCTAATGCATCTCATGGAGGACTGAAATTTAAATTCAGGCATTCTCCAGTGACAACAACAGTAACAGTTCAATTAAATGCCCAACTCTGGTCGTTACGTCACACAACCACCCCAGCGTTAGAACAGCACCCGCCTCAATTAATCCTCCATTCGGTGTCGCACCCGGCACACGGCCAGTGCTCCTGGGTGAGTGTCCGAACAAACAGATTTATATTCTCAACAGGAGCCCTCTGGCCGTTACAAGCGTGCCCAGTCCTGTTGCCGCATGTGTGCGGATTCTCACATTCAGTTAATTAGGTTGACACAATTCACTGGCACGCAATGGCACGTAGTAGACGTTACGTCTCTTGCCTCACCCCCATACAAGCTGCAAGAGTGATTTGATCTCACAAATATGCTGCTGGCATCCGGGCTGGAATGTGCACCACCGCTCCCCTCTCCCGCTATGTTTTATTTCTCTAGAGCGCAACAAACCCCTGGTCTCCGATGTCGGACAAATGTCAGCACACTGGGCCAAATGACACTGACTAATGGCGTTTGGTATTATTAGAATCTCGGTAAGGTTTCGGCGAACGGTGTACCTTCTCTCTCGTCCCATGGTGGGGATGCTTATAAAAGTTCTCCTCATTCCATCTACTTCCGCTAGTTGAGCAGGAAACTTGAGCGAACCGGTGGTGGACAGGAAACGGAGGTTGACTGCAGCAGGTTGCATGTGAAAATTGATGTTCTTAAGGCGGGACCAAAATATTGCGGGTGCTGGAGCTGAAGTTGCTGCAACACGATAAAGTGAAATAAATCAATTTGATTAGTTGATAAATTTATACACGATTTGTTAGCGATTTAATTTCCTTACTGCCGCTGCAGGCAACCTGATGCTTGAGATGCAGACCGGCGTGGAGGGGGGAAAGTGGATTTTTCGATTTTTCAATGAAGAAGGACACGTTGAACTAATGGTGGAAGGTGTTAAGTTAATTAACCTAATTGCTGGGAGTAGTCACGTGTGAAAAGGGAAAAGTTTTCCCGTGATAGCGGAAAGAGGAGAAAGTTTAAGGTCGTAAAGAGGAATATACTCTTGACGGTGGGTTCAGTGGAGGTTGGGGAAATCTGTTAAAGACGTAGAGAGAATTTAAGGTGGGTATTCAATTTTGTGTGAACACAAGGAATTTTAGTTGGAAGTAAGCGCTTTAATACTTTAGAAAATGTGTTATTGGATTCTATGTTATTTCTATGTTTTTTCTATATTTTTTCAATTATATATGTATGTCTTATGTTATGTGCAACGTGCATACATTAATTTATCAATCAGTTGTCGCATTCTATGTTTTTTCTATGTTTTCTTTCTTAATTTATCAATAAATCAGTTAAGTATAATTTTTTGAATGGCATTTAAGGCGATTTAAAGATGATTGTAATGACACGTCGATTGCTTAAATATAAAGTTTTGAAACAACAAAACTTGATGGTTACGTTGAAATCTATGTCTCTTCAAGGTACTTTATAAACTACATGGAACGAATTCCCATGAAAACTATTCATTCATCCAAAGGATATGTTACTCTACTGGGAAAATTCACAAATTTGCTCGATTTTTGTTCGATGTTTTTCTTATGTTAGAAATTCACCAAAATCATAGCAAATTAAAGCAGAAAAAACAAAAAATTATTGATAATATCTCATTACCATATTCGATATAAATTCTATGTTTTTTCTATGTTTTTTTTTTCGAATAAATATTTAAAATTTATACAACCAAATAGCAACCAATAAGCATTCACACATTAACAAGATCTCAACATAAAGAGCTGAAACCTAAACAAAACTTAATGATTCCATTTCAATCTCCTCACGATACACTACGCACTCGCTACCATTCTACACAACAATTTGATGCTATTTGATATTTCACTTAATGCATTACCTCGACTGCAAATGCAATCGGCTTTCATTCGACTGGTAATGACTCTGCAACCACCATCAAAGCAAATACACTCGAACACACTCGCCCACTGAATGCACTCTCGAACTGCATACATCCAACTGAATCTAAACACTACACATTGATTAAATTCACTGAACACAAACGCACAATGTTATCCCATTAGCAACGTTTCATCGAAATGATAATTACCGCCGCATGCTTGAGAGTTTCCAGGGTAACTAACTTGTGCGTCGGTTCAGTGGATATTTTCAAAGGATTCTCCTAATGGATTATCGCGAACATTAACCATTTTTTTCTTCGCTCTCTCTCCCTCTTCTCTTTGTGAATAATCCATGGATGTCCCTTTTTTGCGTAATCCCTCGCTCACACACAAATCCCCTTTAGGCGCCGGGGCTGAATAAACATCCATCAATCCAGTTTCCGGAAATTTGCCCAGATGTCACAGCCTCATACCATCATCAATCTTTCACCCATCGTCCATCGTTTCTCTATTACAGTTTTTCTCTTTTAAAGGCTTCCCTGAAGGAAGCTCCCATACACGTGTACTCAACAAAGGATATTCCGGCATCCATTTACTGTGCACGTCCAACTACGGATTTGAGATTCATTCATACACTTTGCATGCTTTACCGTCTCGAGAGTTTCCGGTTAAGGATCAATTTATGGTCAAACATTCCCAAGGTACGAGGAGAGCTCTGCTATGGACTGCACATAGTTTGCAAACGCATATTGAAACATCAGACAAAAATCATCTTCAAAGTTATCCTCGTGTGAGAAGGACGAGGAGAGCTGCCTCGAGTGTGCTTTCAGATGTTTATTGTTGTCTATGGTTGCCGGGATAATGATGTTTTCATTCGCGAGCAGATTGTTTGGTCTTTAGACGGTTTCCTGTTGTTTCCACAGATGAACAACAAAACTCCTCGTGATGTCTGTGAGTGAATTTTTGTGGAAAGCAAAGTTTTAATTAAAAATTCCCCATGAGAGGTAAGCATGAAACTTTTGCCGGATTCACATTGACTGAGTGAGAGGACATGATGTCGGTGGATTTCAGTCAAAGGATTACACTTTAAGGTGGCTGGTGTTGCGATTAATTAAAGACTTGTCTGGCATTGAGAGCTTTAAAGGAAGGAAATTTCAGTTTCCACATCCTCTTAAGTTATTCTTCAACAGCTGGAAAGTTGCTTTTCTAAGGCGCGTGCTGTACGCTGTGTGGTAGGCTCCTATTCACTGGGATACGGCAATTACTCGAAATTACCGAAATATGTTCATTTATGGCGATAAATGAAATCTTTTCAAACAAACCCCGTCTGTTGTCAATTGTTACCTCTAAATAACCTTGGTTGAGAGTTCTTAAACCGTTTTTGAACACCAAAAGGAATCTCACTACAATTGGGGAAGAAAGGATTTTCCAACCAATTCTGGATGTGTAGAGTCTGTTTGAAGAGTTTGTCTTGTCTTTGTCTGCCAACAGGATCTGAAGAGCATTGCGGCCACTTGTTGGTTGATGTCCAAGAAGATTGTCGCCTAAATTCCTTATTTTTCCCAGCATTGAATTTGCGTCTCAACAATTGAATTAAAAAACAGTCCCCCTTGCTTCCAATCCAAAAATTCCCTCAAAGATACGCCTGACCTTTCCACTCCAAGACAGTATGCACTCTGACATTTTCGCAATCTACATCAGTTTCACACAGGACGTTCCCCGCATCCCTCTCAGATCAAATTCAACGACCTAGCCACATCCCTCCATTGCAGATGTTCACATAAGTTGAGTTGTTTACAATGCTTTCTTCATATCCTCGTCTCAAGGATACACCATGTCTACAGGTAAGAACACACAATAGCAATTTTCATAGAATAAACCTTCCGGAAGGAAGAATGCCTTGCAAATGTTCGCATATCCTGCAGGAGGATAGAGGCGAAAGAACAAATGGGAAGGATACCAATATGCGCATGTTATTTTTGTTGACAGCGATTGAACGTGGGGGTGAGTCGTCTTTGTTTCACGACGAGGAGAAGAAGATAAATGCAAATGATGAGAGCTTATGGCAAGCTGTAGCAATGAAAGTCAGTTCGTGTTTTTTTCGAAACGATTCTATGTCATTTCAAGGAATTTACTATATCATATGATGCTTTATTTGTTTTCAAAATGACATCAGGATGAGCTGCAAGGATCAGCTGAACTGAAGGTATTTGCTTTTCTCTTGTAATAGTCGAAGTTGTAAGCTGGCTTTCGAAAACAACTTAATCATCCCTGAAATGATTTGCGGCGCAGAAATGATGTCCTTGTCTTTTCAGGAGGAAAATGATGCGTAAGTTTTTTGGTCCTGATGGAATCTGAAGGGAAATGGTTCAACAGGGAACTCTGAAAGCTATATGAGCCATACAGCCTATGATAAAATGCGTAAGGTGTCAAGACAGCTCCTACCCGTTGAGCCATCAAGATAGTGCAACAGAGCAGACGTAGACATGTCTGAAATGGCGCACAGAGGTGAAGAAGGAACTCAGCAATGTCCCAAGAAAACGAAAAGACACTCTTGCAGGGTGTGTCATTCAATTTTCTTTTAAATCATAGATGAGAATGTGACTGATGTGGTCAAGAGTATGAGACTCAATTCACAGAGATCCTTAGCTCATCCTTTCACTCATAGACCCAAGGAGAATTCTACGCAAAGACAATTTACTCGATAACACGCCCTATGATTTCGCTTGGCACTTTGGGCTTTGGAGCAGTCTGAGCTAGGCAACGACTTTGTTCTCAAAACCATCTTCTCTGTCGATGCGCATGTTCATCTCGGCGGCTACGTTAAGAAACAAGTTTGCCGCATCTAGGGCGCAACAAGCCTGCACGTTCTTGTCGCAGAGTCAATGTTTCCAGAGAGGGTGACGGTTTTATACAGATTATGGATGGTGCACCATTTTTCTTTGAAAATAAGTCTGTTGACTACGTTCCTGGACTTTACACGGTTTATACAAAAAAGCGCCGCACCACACAGCCCATAACACAATCGATCTTTTGGGCGCATATCATTTTATAAGCCGCCTTGAGGATGTCAGTTGGCAGCCCCTGAGCTTCGATTTGACCACTTAGACATTTTTTTTGGTAAACTGCGAAGGGACGAAGTTATGCCAACAATTCGAAAACTCCTCAAACACCAGGCCAATGTCATCCAAGCCATCTGTATGTTGCAACCCAAACCCTCCAAAATTGGCCGTTGATCATCGCTTAAGGCGCTTCTTGTCCGCTCCCCTTTTCCTTATGAATATGGACTGGATATAGCACGACAGACTAGGCAAGCAGTGTTTCACATTGAAAAGTTTAAGGGTAAGCCAGCAGATGGCTTTATTGTCTTCACATCCTCTCCTAGGGAACTCCAGCTCGGTAGGTCTGTGGCCGTATGTGCTGATGCTGGAATGAAGGCGAGCGGATAAGACATTTTCAAAACACCTCACCAATGCACACTACATCTTAGTGAGGTCCCATTGAAACGGGTGAGGAAGGAAGCAGCTCGGGGTCTTTTCTGCGAGTGATGGAAAGAGCGACGCTTTCTTTTAGGATTGGTCCAATTTTGAAACAGCTCAAAAATTAGGAAGGAGCTTGGTGTCAAAGCCAAGCTATCGGTTTTAAACTCGGACTTTATTTCAACACTCGCCTATGATCATAAGATTTTGGTAATGACTCCCGAGGAGCGATTTCCTCCCGGTAACTCCCGCAACAGTTACCGGGCCGAACTCAATGCTAAGCAGCTACTTCTTTGGAAAGGGGTCGCACTTCGATGATGTGACCACATGGTACGGAAATCTCCTTCATCACTACTCCCATCATTCGATTCGACCTAGTGCGAGGTAGTTGGATCAAATCCAGAAAATCGTCTGGTTGCTCTTGAGGATGGCATCTGATGAACCAGACTTGATGGCGCCCTGGAGGTGTCTCTTGCGTGCATTACTCCCGCGACCCTTTCAGTGGAACTTGATGACTTAACCAACCCTGTAGCTGTTTTTCAAACAACGCGTATCCCAAACACTTGACATAAAAGTTAGTTACAGTAGTTTCAACATAGAAATAAGTAAGGAACTCAAAACAAAAATTAAATTCAAATTTCCCAATAAATTTCTTCCAACAGGAACATTCAAAAATTCGTAGTCCGTTCAGCCACTCTCTCAAGAACAAGAATTCTGAAAATTTACAAAAGCAGTACACTTGAACGTCCCAATTGCCTTGTCACCCCATCTGATCCCATCGACTGGCAACAGAACACATTCCTAAAGCATACAACTGTCTGAGAGTCCCAAATTCCAATCAGTTCTCCCTACAGGCATCATTCCGTGAAGGAACAAGATTCCACAGCCGCCTCCCATCGGCATTGTCTTAAATCTACAACAATTGACTGCCGATTACACACTCCTTTGCAATCTGCATTCCTATAGACCCACTAAGGACGAAACAATGAACACAATGCATTTGCTTGATAAGTTTATTGATTCCAAAGAAAGCTTTCGTGAGATCGTCGGCGCTGAACTAGTCAACGCCTGCGGCACATTGCACGTACTCCCTTAGGTTGCACACAAAGTGAATGTTATCGAACCACTGGTTCTGGGTGCAGGAGTGCTTCACGGCCTGGTCGTTCCGACACACGTAGTATATTTGACAGTGCTCCCTGTTGCGGAAAAATGTTCCGTTCGGCAGTCCCATGCAGTCCTTAACATTCGGATCAACTTGCCCGTTCTTGGGTGTTGTGGACGATGTCGATTGTGTTGAAGTTGGAATGGTTACTGTTGTGGTCGTTGTTGATGGTCTTGGGGTTGTAGTCGTTCTTGTTGTTGGAGCCTTTGTGGTTGTCGTTGTTGTTGTTGTTGTGGGAGCCTTTGTGGTTGTCGTTGTTGTTGTTGTTGGAGCCTTTGTGGTTGTCGTTGTTGTTGGAGCCTGTGTGGTCGTCTTCTTTGTTGTTGTCGTTGGAGCCTGTGTGGTCGTCTTCTTTGTAGTTGTTGTTGTTGGAGCTTGTGTAGTTGTGGTTCTTGTTGTTGGGGCCCGCGTTGTTGTAGTTGTTGGCGACTGAGTAGTCGTCGTCGTCGTAGGAACCCTCGTAGTAGTTGTCGTACTTATGGGAGTAGTTGTCGCATTCGCAGGACAGTCAACATCGTTTGCATCTCTGCACGTATTCAAGGTTGGATCGAAATACGATCCGCTGGGGCAAGTATAATTCTGTCTACCGCCATCAATACAGAAGTAGAATTTTGCACAGTTATGTGGATCCCTGAAAATGGAGCCATTTGGACGGCCATTGCAAGAATATGGATCAACTGGTGTGGGTGATGGTGTGGGCGTTGTGGTGGGTATAGTCGGTGTCGGTGTTGGCGGCGTAGATGGAACACACTCCACCTTATCCTTATCGTAGCAAGCATTCAAAGTCGTGTCGAAGTATGTGTCGCCAATGCAGTAGGCCGCCGATTCCCTGCCACCAATGCAGAAGTAAAACTTTGAGCAGTCATACGGATCACGCCAGACAGATCCTGACGGATGTCCACTGCATGTTGTCGGAGTTGATGGGGTCGATAAGGTTGATGGAGTCCATGGTGTCGATGGAGTCCATGGTGTCGATAGAGTCGACGGTGTCCATGGACTTGATGGAGTCGATGAAACCCATGGCGTTGTTGGAGTTGACGTCGTTACTGTTCCGCACTGGTTATCGCACTTCTCACACGGTGGGCATTTGCCGATCACGCACTTCTGACTCTCCGGATCGAACTTCTCCCCGTAGTCACAGTAGGCCTGGTATGTGATGTTTCTTATGCAGACGAAAAATCCATGACAATCCACTTTGTCCTGATACTTCCAGCCGTTTGGCTTGTCAGCGCAGTTGTCCGCGGCGACAACGACAATCAGTGTCACCGCAATTCCCAAAAGGATCACCGAATTATTTCTCATAGCGAGGCGTTACGAACTATGACGGGCACTGCACCTGGTTGAGCTTTTATACGCCAGAGCCAATTGGGAGTGCAAACAGACAAATAACTACTCCAGGTGGAACACGCTGATAAGTGGCGACATGCCTTTGAGCTGTCCGCGGAATACAAGAAAATTATATCGGATTTTAATTGACTCTCGAGAAGCTGACAGCGACTGCCACTTCAGCGGGAGAAGATAAAATTCAACGGCAGCGATGTCTGCGCTAGGGTGGAACGAAATGATGCATACTTTTAGGCTGATTTCAATTACGACATGCTTGTTGTAATTAACTTCCTCATCATTCTGCTTGTTTACTGAGATGTATCGTGGAGACGACTCAAATTACATTTTAATTGACGTACAAGCCGTTTTGTGAGGCATGAGTGGGACAAAAATGGTAAAAACTTGACAGCGATATGAACTTCAAACAGCAAATGTCGTCGATGACGAAGTGCTTTTGTCATGTGAAGAGGCTCGCTCTTAGATTGTATCTCTCGCCTGTACCTAAATCAAGCCTCAAAGTACGTCCTGAAGCATTCTTTGAAAAGATACCTTCCACATATTTTTATATTCCACATCTCTCTGGCATTAATTTCTCCTTTACATTTGTGTCTTCGGACTGCAACTTTAACTAGTTTATTCAGGACTCACAAACCGTTCATATTCACGTGTCATCTTTCTCCTTCATTCTGTCGCAAACAACTAAAACGAATCAAAACAGAACGCTGTCCATGGCAGTAGAGTAGCCACAACCTGTAGTATCGTGCGAGCCACACATAAATCACAGCCAAATACAGTCCACTGAATAAAGTCTCATTAGTGCCCGGCATGTGTTCACACGTGAGCTGGAAGGAGGCTGAATTTGATTTCCACCCCCCCCCCCCCCCCACACACATACACATCCAGTCGCCACCACTACCGCAACCACATCGCCTCTTATATTCACCACAACGCGGGTCGTCATGAATGGCAATGCATCGCAAATACATCAGTCACATGCGACAGCACGTCCGCAGCCTTCGATGGAATTCAATTTCCACTTTCCCCTCCCCTCCACTGGCACCGCGCCTGATTTGATCAACTGATGACGCAAAGAAGCTTTGGCCTTTACGTACCCCCCCCCCCCCCTCCCCCCACCCATTTCAGGCGTTATCCTTTCCGCCTGGAGGCTTTTAATTAACGGATGGCAACACTGTCAGCACGCGTGGAATAGGCGTACGCGTTGTTTGTCTAAATCACGGAATTTCCAATCAATTTCTAATCAACCCCAAAGGCATCTCTTCCACCGTCGTTGCCGCCACCACCACCGCCGCCGACGCCGCCGCCGCTGCTTCTGCCGCTCCTCAAGGAGTCACCTCGGTTAGGGGTGATAATTTCATTTGCAACCTCCATCTTCCGGCGCCCAGGAGCTCTGTTTGTGCATGCCGCACTTGCTCCGATTTCGAGCTGGATGCTGGGCCTTTGTTTCAAAAGGATGCCGTTGCCTCTTGGCACGACAACGGTACCAAGGGGGGGAGGGGAGCAACACAAACAGCAATTAAATTGGATATCCTTAATGGAAAGTTCGTGCAAGGAGTTGCAATTTTTTGCTTTCTTCTTCTCTCTGTTGCTTGCCAGAAGGGTTGACTGGCATTGATGGCGATGAGGCGGTGCAGCAGACGAAGGATGCATGCGCAACGGGAGGGGACATCATTCTGGGTGTGTGTGTGTGTGTGTGTGCGAGGGACGGGAGAGAATAATTGGCAAACGGATGTGTTGCATTCGAATTGGAAATGAAAATGAAAATGCAACACAGAAATTGTTGTTCGTGCTGGGAATTAATTTTTCAACTCCCACCCACCAGACACACACACGCACACTAACACACACATGCAAACGCGATCGCATATCCCCATGCAAAGGCATGCTGTGGAGTTAAGTTAGTAATCCTTGTGCCAAATAGCAAATTGACTGAAACGCTGTTAACATGAGGACGCATTTAAGGAATGCGTGTGTCGTTTCATGGAACAAATGAGTGGGAGGAGGACATGGCGGCAGCGATGAAGATGGATTAACTTTAAGAGTTGCGATGGGGTCTGCATGAAATTCATGCAAATGAGCAAGGAGGACGTTGCAGGATGGGCCAGAAATCTGTTTTCCGTCGAAGTGGAAGCGAATTCTTGGAATGCTTAAGTTTTCATCCGATTTTCCATGGACGGCTGATGGACTTAAGGATGCATAAGCTGCCGCATGCATCAAATACTTGCGAATTTCTCGAAAACTCTGGCAAATTTTACTTGAAATACCAAGGAACTGATGCACACACTTTGTGAAAAGGACTCAATCCAAACTAAAACAAAAGAAAACATTTCAGAAAAACAACTCAGTCTCTATACAAGAACAGCACATCATGAAGTCGATTCATCATCTAACCACAAACAGAATTCACCATCCTCATTGCTAGCAGTTCGTCCTTCCAGCATGGGGATTGCTGCCTGGCAAAGGGAAAATTTAAGTTGTGCACAAAGATGGGAATTAACAGCGACCCGTCGACTAGGATGAATACGGCAAAGTCGAAATTACAAAAACATGTTTCGTCGTCCTTTATCCTTCAGCTAGAATCATTTCGTTCATCAACACACCACTGGCCCATCGCCGTGTCCGAGCACGACCAAGACAATGGGGACGAGGACGATCAAATGGACAGATAAACAGCACATACCGGTGGAATGAGTGGACACCGTAGAATGTGGCAGGAGGGGGGGGGGGAGGGGGCAGAGAGTCGGATGGGCAGCAGACAGGACAAAACAAATGCCTATTGTTCTCAGACTTGTTTATGTCGACGTTTTAGTATCGTTTATCGTCTTTTTTTGTCGTTCTTTTTTTTTGGATGTGTGTTGGTGTTCACATGTTGGCCTTCGGATGAAATGACATTTTAAGGCACTTCCCATGAGATCCTTTAGAGAGGTTCATTGTTCAGTGTTTTTGTTGTGCGTTCTCGGTGATATACTAGCGGGGATTTGTTAAAGCGGTTCCACGGAGTGGGGCAAAACTCATCGGAGGAGGTCTTCAAATGATTTATGGGGAACCCATGTTTCTTTCTTGTTCGTCCATGACAGATATGGAGGCGAGGAGAGACACCCTTAAGGACATTCGAATTTTTCACGAGAATTCAATGATGGTTTGTTTGTCCACCATTCTGCTCCCCCCCCCCCCCCCCCCACCACCACAGCATAGTGGATTCTAAGTGAATGGCAAATGGAAGACAGCTCGTTGACACTTTGTGAGCACCGACTGAGGAATGAGGACATGGTACGTTTGGTTGTCAGGGTACGGATGGAGACATCTTGGATTTAATGATTTTTAGTTTTATTGCGACCAGGAGTGATTTTTATCTGCAGACGGTTTGAATTTGAAGACTTATGAGACCTCTTTAAGTGTGACCAACCAAGTATTGAGGAGTCCTTTGGCAAAGTTTCTGCGATTCTAAGGTTCAGTGTGCGAATACTCGAAGGGAAGGCAGCTTAAGCGACTTCACTCCATTTGAGGTGTCCATTCGGATGTCAAAAAGCCATTTAAACCCCCCA
This sequence comes from Eristalinus sepulchralis, assembly GCA_944738645.1. NCBI lineage: Eukaryota > Metazoa > Arthropoda > Insecta > Diptera > Syrphidae > Eristalinus > Eristalinus sepulchralis. The sequence continues at coordinate 4,324,083 of OX122885.1, read as the reverse complement.
GTTGTCTCTGAATCCCATCAAGGATACATTTGTAATGGTTCAACAAATTCCATATATCTCCCCCACTGCATCACTTACTGTTGCAGACAATTTGCCAACACTAAGCATGGCGCCCACATTAAGTTGATTTAACGCCATCCAACGTTCAATTACCGTCTGCCCAACGTCCTCCTGCAAAGGAATCCCTGCAAGCGTTGTGCTTCTGCCTGTAATTTAAGCCAAATATATATGATACGAAAAAAAAATCCTCAAAATAAACAGAAGCCTTTGTCATTCGGTTACAATCGGCCATCACCATCATCATCAACAAGCGAATAATTTGACACTTGGTAAATATTGCCGCTCTAATTCACCTCTCACCCACCGGCCACAGTGTCAGAATACAATGCCAAGCCCAAGATGCTGACGAAGGATGAAAGCAGAAATTTTGCAGACAACTCACACAGCAAGCCGAACCAAAGCAAAGTTCAAGGGAACGGCATAGAAAAGCTGAAATCCTCACTCCCTCAGCCTCTCTGTGGTAGCGACGAGACACGCCGAACAGAAATCGATTATTGTGGCGCGACAATTGTCATGCCACAAGACACGAACCTCTTCTGAGCGAAGACATCTCATATCACGCGCAACAGATTGAAACCACAAGTGCAGAAGACACATCAAAGGCCTCGGGGAAGATGACGGGCGGCTGCCTTTTAAACCTTTTAACCTGTCAAGATGAGAAATGAATTCGCCTTGGAGGGCACTCTGTTCGATGTTTATGTACCTCTCACGTTCCACGTCGACATTCATTGCCGCAGCAAGGAGGAGTTGAAGTTTTTAAGGTGAACCTGTCAAACACCATTCAGCATTAAAGTGCCCCACACACACACAGTCACCAGCAGCGATGAAGACATGTGCGTCTCTCTCTCTCTCGTCATCTCATCAAGGACTCCCTCCGTTGTGTAAGCCAAAGTCTGGCGGATATTTTTACCGCCTGACGATGTTATTTTTACACTCCAGTGACGTCGGGCGGCTGTGTGTTGAACGTATCCAAGGATACTGCTAATTAGGCAGTTATTCATTTTTAATCCGGAACATGACGCAATCGTTGCTCTGATGCAAGGACTTTGTTTCCCGGGTTTCTCACTGAAACTTTCAATTAGGAGTTCCCATTGATTTTTGCCCACTTCAAGGACTTGCAAGCAACACAACCAATTATCTGTCAAAATGTCTCCGAGAGGACGTGTGTGGAAGGAGCAACTTTTTGCGAGAGTTATCGCAGAGAGTTTAAGTCGATTTTACGCTCTATTGGGGCATGTATGATTTGATGGTGATGGCAAGTTGCCAAATTTTGTGTGATCCATCCTTGAATGCATGACGGGTAGAGTGGAATTCGGCATCATTGGGCGAAGTTTTGTTGCAAATGTGTGATGTGACATATTGATGAGAGGACTGGATGGGACAAGTTTTGGTTATCGGACGGAAGGGGAAAGTTTTTTGGTTGAAATCGACGACGTGAAGTGGTGGAGTAGTGCGTTAAGATCTATTAGACAGGTCTCTGAGAAGGATTTTTTCAGTTATTGACAATGTTCAGAAAATTTAAGGTCAAAAGGACTTTGGAATTAGTGAGATTAAGGTTTACTGTGCTTGGACATGGTTTACGGACGTAGAATCCCCTCTGTCAAATTCCACTCTTAATCGTAATAAAGAGACGACTGGTAGTTGCCTCGAAGTCTGGTTACTGGATGAACCAGAATTCCGAAACCTGTTCGAGACGGATGTAAGGATGCCACAAGGTCTTTGTTATTCAGGTTCGGAAGAATAGTCTAAATTTATGACGCTGGAGCGAAGGCTGATGCACATAACAGCCGTGATGAGGAAGTTTAACTCTATTTCCTTGTGACCTTGGAATGAATGTGTAGGAAAGTTCCTTAGCAGGAGGTTGGCTCTCAACAGAAATTTCTCCTTAGGAATAAGACTGATTATGAGATCCAATTGTGCCTCGTGTCAAGTTTTATTAAAACCCAAAATTCAGAAACGGGTTTTTGACTTGGAGTCATCTTTTTACGGCAGTGTGGAGTTTTCTTGCTGATTCATGTTGAAAAGTGACTTTTTTAAAAAAACGTCACAGAGGTTTGAACTTGATTAACTGCTGTCAGCTCTATCCAGCCAATCACCAGGTTGACTGAATCTCACGGCACACCTTGCAGCTGAAGTCCGTATAAAGCGGTCTTCCTTGACTCATTTCACCTTAAGACGTGTTGTTCAAGAAGTGTCAATAATTCTGGTGTTATTCTGGCTTCGTTGTGGCGTGGTGCTTGAGTGCGTCGATTCATATGCTAAAGGTCCCAGGTTCAATTCTCGGACTGAGTGTCGGCAAGGATCAACAGCACAACAACATAGTTTCAATACAGTCCACAGTGATGCTTGTGACTGCTCAATAAAAAAAAGAACTTCGGTGTTGTGAGGGGTCATACTAGAGTGTGAATAGAACTCCCGACTCACATTCATCTTCCCAATACCTAAAAAAAAAAGGCGATACTCTAGAAGAACTTCACTCCACACAAAAGTTGCATTTTTTCAAAGCAACCAACCACCACATTCAATCTGAAAAGCTTCTCAAATTTAGCCGTTCAGAATCGGCAATAAACTGTGGGTCCCCTTCGATCTTGAGTGAACGAAAGAACGCACAACAGGAGTAGTTGCTGAAAAAGCTGGGCTCTGGTTAATGTCGGCTGTAGTGACATTTTGTTGACTGCTACTGCTTAACCAAATCACTCATTCGGTTAGCTTTTCATTTCCATTGCCCGATCCACGTCCATCCTCTTCGGTCGTAGTCTTGAAACGAATGCTTATGTAAGGCATATTAAATTCCGGCATTATGAGCATTGAACGCATCCAAAACTGAGTGCTATCCACCATCACTTAAGCGTTCTCAACATAATCAGCCATTATGCGTGGATGGCACTTGCGGCGTTGATACCTAAAGTGTTGCTATCCTCGGTTTACGTATGTATTAATTCAACTTTAGCCTTAAGAAACACATGGCACTTGCTTTAATGCTTTTCATCCTCGGTATATGTATTAACTGAACTTTGAGTCTTGAGAAAACATATTTGAGTTTCTCAAAAATGCTGCAGAGTGTCTATGTTTCTTAAAAGGATGCAAAAAATATTTCACTCCTTTTGATTTGGCTACAACATAAAATGCCTCAATTCTGATCTTTCTGGTCTGGGGTTTCAAAGAACTGTTTTCATCCAGTGCCTAGGATCCAAAATCATATTTGAATACTCATTGATGACAACAATATGGCTGTCGGCGATGGACTCTTATGAAATGCCTCGCCTTCATAACTCTTCTACCGCTGTGTTCACCAAAGATACTCAACTGAATGAGCCATCTACATTTCTCTCCTTGAGGAATTGATCCGCAATTCATGCCTCGTTGAAACCGCGCATCTGTGAATTCTTCAGCTCGCGTTCGAACATGAAGTTGAGCTTAAGGAATTGATCCTTAGCTGCGCCGAAGAAATATGGAATGTCCTTCCTTGCCTAATCAAAGGACACACAGATGTGGACTCAACTCAAACAAAACAAAACATCTCTCACTGGCTTTCTCCTTTCAGTGTAACGCTACTATTCAGGGTACCCCTAGACCTCAAAGAGCACACCTCCCAAGCCAGAGCGGCCTCTTGGCAGCTGTCTTCACCTACACTCCCAGAAGTCCTTCCGAAGTCGTGTACGCCACTGTAATCGATGACACTCTCTCATTCGCTTTGGAAAATATAATTTATCTTTCAAAACTCGTCGAACCAATCCAAAACGCCATTGAGCAGATGATAAGTTTCCATCAAAAAATATATATTCCAGCACGAAAAAAAATATGCGAGTATATTCTCTTAAGGGTGTGTGGTCAGAAGACAAGTCACAAAATTTATGACCCCCCAGCAGAGTCGCCTCGAGCGACCAAAACATCACACCAGTAATTTATTTACCGGAATAATAGAATTCACTTGTCAAATAAATAATAAATGTAATTAACGAAATATCCTGGCAGGACAATAGATAAAAGAATGACCCAAGTGAGCCGAGAGCATCACTTACCCATGGCGCCTCTCAGGCAAAGTGGACAAGGACTATGATTGATTAAGTTGAACCACTCCAAGAAAACAAGGATCATTTATAACGACAGCCTCTCCACCACTCCCCCCTCCTTCTGAGATCTAACACATGTCTCTAATTGAAAGACAATCCATCGTCGGAAAACTTTCCGCTGGTCCACGGCATTCGGCGAGCCGATGTCGAAGACATTTTCGAGGACCGACCGCTCTTCGCCATCGATTTGCATTGTAACTAGCTTCGTTTGAGGACTTATCACATCTTCTCCCTGTTGGTCGGCACAGTGGTTCATTAAAATTTTCTCATTTCCCGACCACCACTGTCGCCATTCTCACGCCATTTCCGTGTTCTTTGGATTATGACAGATCGTCGTGACGGCTGCTTCTGTCATCGTCTGTCGTCGGTCTTTGATGTTTCCCTCAATTGCTGGCGCGGAGTGAGCTCTTCATTCAAGTTTTCAATTAATTTTACATTTCCCCTAATCGAAGCATCCGAGTGGGTGCTGGCACTGTCAGTAGTGGTCATGACGAGAAAACTTTTCAATTTGAAGTCATTAGGAGATATCCTAGATGTCGATTAGAAATTCTGTGAAAACTGGGTAAGGCAAGATTTAACCGCGGAGAGATGGAAAGGGAGACAGTTACAACGTGTTGTATGCAAGGGACTTTCTTTTTTTTTTTTTGGAGGGAAACTTTTCGGAATTCAATTTAATCTTGAATTAAAATGAAGTTTGTCGTGGTGAGGGAGACAGGGATGTGGATTGTGTGTGTGCGTGGTGAGCACACGAATTGTCGCAACGAGTGCGTTGTGAACGTGTTGTGCGTTTCAATTTGTTCCGGAGATGTATTGTGTCTGCAGGTAATTAGGGAAAGGCTTTCCTGGAAAGCTACCTAATGAGAATGTAGGAGCCGCGAAGCGTAAGCGCCCACAAGTGAGTGACACGTTGAATGACAAAATCTTCACAACATTTTCCTTAAAGAGCGCGATAAGGTTGTCCCAGGCGTCTTTTTCAAGCGTCTCATCAAAAGGAAGCACTTTAACATCAAAATTCATATCACCGCCCATCACTTCATCCACGTGACAAGCAATTAGTCGAACCAAGGCCCAAAGTCGTAGGCACCTCTCTTAAAAGTTTCCCTCAAAGCAGGCAATTTTTTGTGTTTGTCTGGGAAAACGTTCTCCATTGGATCCATCATAAAATCGCTCTAATTTCCCGCCTAAAACATCCTTCCTTAATCTTGGCCATCCTTCCACGAAATTATCGCATCCCTTAAGGGCCAAGTTTACGATCGAAGGATCCTTGAAGATGAATAACTCATTCGCACGCAATATTAATGGCCAATAAGCCAAGGTAAAGAATAACCGCCGGCTGTGCAAAATGCCCGCCAAACTCCAGCTCCAGCTTCGCAGCAATTTTCTGCTTCAAGGTCTGGGTTAATACATCACGTGTGGGTGCTTAGAATTCCACCCTAAAGATAAGGAACTACAAAGTGATGAAGAAGGAATATCCTTTTTTTATGCGACAAGAGGTTTTGCATTCGAAATGCGAGAGGCGGTCTCTCCAAAGACAGGAAACAAAAAATAAAGACTTGGAGGTGGAGTTTGGACAATAAAGTCCTTAAATGTCAAGCACACCTACACAGGTGAGAGGGGAGGAGGTGAATCCGGGGGAGGGAGACAAGCCGTGATTGATGCTGACTTAGTTCATAAAACACAATAAACGACGCTGCTCAGCGTTTTATTGTGATAGAATTTCGTTTTTATTGCGCTAATTTGAAATTTAAATCCTTTTCTTTTTTCGTATCCTTGCCGCACTGAGAAAAGATTGCATTCACCATGAAACACATCATTACGGCTGATGACCTTCTGGTGGGCGGGCTTGCAAATACCCTCGCCCGGCCCGGTTTTGTTTGATGAAGGTGTCTGTTCGTTTATTGTTGGTCACATCTGTCAAGAGATTGAATGCTCATTGTGAATTGTAAAAGGACCGTCATGGCCTTGTGTGCCCACTCAGTCAGTGGCTTCAATTTGCTGAAGGGAATTCTGGGATCCCTTCATCATTTACATTTTTCACCGACACTGTGCGAGGGCGGTCGTCTGGAGATGTATTCGGCTGGGACGTGATGAATCTGGCACGAGGCTCCGGCCATTCATTAAAATACATGTGATGGTAATTTATGAAGCCAAGGAGAAATAAAATAATTTTGACAGCGGCCTCCTGATTTACATTTCAGAGATAAGTGATGCGAACCGATGACGCATCACCAATTAGTTCTGGTGACGGTTGTATGCTAATGCTGGCTTGATGTCTTCTTGTCACAAAATGGGCTATAAGTGGACTTGGAGAGTGGAAAGGGCACGAGGGGTGGTTGGAATATTTTCTTCTGGAGTCTGAGAATCCTTCAAAGGACCTTCCTTAATGACAAATTAAAGTTACTCCGCATTCTCTTCCACTTCCATTCCAATAGTCAATTCTTTCCAATTACTGTTCACCCATTATCGGTGGCACATGCAATTATGCACTCTCGCACCTTTTATCCAAGGACATCGAATATCAATCTCTTCGTCCTTTTTTTTTTCATCAACCGAAGCTGAAAAATCGGTAGATTAACGATCCCATTCCGTCATATCGACCGCAGTGGCATTCAATGAATTGTAGATTTTTCCGCACAATAAGCCGTTGTCCTTTTGAATTACTGGTACATTGAATGCTGCTGCAGGCCGCTGTGCATGTAACTTACTCCGCGACAGTGAATAATCGATGTGTCCATCTCAATTGCGTGTGCAGTGTTTGTATTTATTTTTTTGTTCCGACTCGTTTCGGCCTACTTTCGTGCAATGGACTCCAATGGGAAGTGCACAAACAATTACATCCGCAATCTGTTACATATGTACGCGAGTGAATTTAATTGGAAGCATACTCTATCGGATTTTGTCACGGATGTCCCTGGCGGGCAGATTAACTTAATTTGTTGTGAATATCTGGGGGGGGGGGAATGAATTTACACTCTATGTAAGTTGATCATTTCGAATTCATTTAAAAGGCCCGCGCCCTTGACGGCGCAACATTTGAATAATGCCTCGTGGAGATAAGGCGCAAATGAGATGAGAAATTGAAATCGTTGTGAATTAAATTAGCCGAGGACCTGAAGCTGCAAACCGATTTCAATTTGGATAAGCTTCACGAGCATGAAATTTGCAAGTGTTTTGGGGACTTGAAATGGGATTGTTGTCTTCATCTCATGTTTTATTTAGCGTTTGGGAGAGAAACGGAATTCTGTATGCAAAGGATGTACATTATGTTATTTTATCTGAATTGATTTAAAGCAAGATACATAACAGTTTTGATATGAATATATACGAAAACAATTTCAGATGAAATTTCATAAGCTTTTGAGAGAAAAAAAACATAGAAAAAAATCATAGAATGCAGAATGTCCTTTGCTTCTCAATTTTTTATATAAAATTAGACTAAATTAAACTAAGTGAACAAGCAACGCTATCTGAAATTGTGTTATGTTTGCGATAGAAATTTAAAAAACATAGAATACACCTTTTCTGCTTGAAAAATACCAGAAGATTATATTTTCATGTTTATTTAACCACAAAATATGCAGTCCCAGTTGTTTCTGTAGTCAACATATCCAAATTCAATATAATGCCGCACACTATCGATACAGTGAACTTCAGTTGAGTTTAAGTGATCAATGGCGTGTACATAAAAAATTGTCTTTGCAGTAAGACTTGTTTGTGCGAAGAAAATATCATGGCGAAAAGAGAATATTCATATAACATAGAATTTAAGGTATTTAAACTATGTACGCCGTCGAAATATGTCGCTAAATAGGTCCATTGCATAAGCAGGCAATAGTGTGTTAAGATCGATGACTTTGGCTAGAAAACCAAAACATAGAAAAAACATAGAAAATATTTTTTTCTATTCCAACATATTTGTGGAATATCTGGTTGAACCTAAAGTAAATATAGATAGTAAACACTACCTCGCATTAAATAACATAGAAACATAGAATTCCAAATATCCATAAAAGCACAAAATCCACAATAATTCTCCATACGATGTGCCCTATCAGTCGTACATATATAACAATAAATTTCCGATTTACAATTTAGTATAGGATTGCATTCCCACATCGCCCTTCAAAAGGAATAGAGCAGAAATCGAAATGACCACAATAACTCAACATAATGATCTGAAACCCAGTGGTCATTGTTGAGAAATAGTCAATATCAAAAGCCAGACACACAGAAGTAAGAGAATCACATTCTTTTCGTTTTGACTTTGTAAGCACCACATGGACGATTTTAAAATGAACTCTCGTCCACATCATCCCAAAAAACTCACACATGACATACCAGCCAAAAGAACGTGCAATCATCAGCAACTGCCAACGTTGACCAGCCCCCGCATCCTTTAAACCCTTCCCAAAGGGTAAATATTGCAATTCATCTCTTAGCGTGTAGCCAATGCACGAACCAATTCATATCCATTAAATGACACTAAATTCATTGAAAACGAAAGAGGAACGGAAAAAAAAGTCGAACAGTCAATTTATTTTATTCTCAGCTGCACTCATGGCACTTATGGCTGCCGAGAGTCATCGTCTGTCTGGCAATTTTTCCCGTTTTCCATTCACGTTTGAACGTCACACACACCCACACACTCGCAGACAGTAACCGAACTCAAATCAAATCTACGGTCAACATCCACCATGGAATCGGGGAGGGCACTCGTCCGCCGTTCTCATAGACAGAGCGAAGATACACGTACCACGCTAAAAAGAGAAGTGCTCAAAATCTGTCGCCAAAGCATAACAAAGTACCAGAATATAAAAATAAATGGCCATTATGAAGAAATGAACGAGAGCACTTCATTTTTTGACGCCTCTGCCCATTCATCTACACTCGGCCGGACCGCCCGAAGGTTTGAAGGATCTGTGACAAAAGTGAGACTGTCCCCCTCTCTCTCTCTCTTGAAATATTTGTAGTGATTTATTTACAAAACGGCACGAGGTAGATATGCCCTTCAGATGGCTGGGGCGTATGTTAACGACAGTTAAATTGTCTGGATTGAAATTGAAGCGATTATTATTCATATTGTCTTCTAAGAGAACTAATTTTCATCTCATCAGGACACTCATTTGAATTGTCCACACCTCAGCACACCGCTTAGCCCGCAGCCGCACAAGGATAACATGAGAGTTTAGCAAAGTCATTCTGAGGGGGATGCTCCGTGCTGAATAAAACAACAACCCAAAGCAATGTTGGCATTGTGTGGGCGGCTGTGCCTGTGCAAAGTCCTCTCGTCTCGTCCTTGCAGCGCCCGCAGGATAAGGATGTTTAGAGCGGAGAGTATGCATAATTCAATGGAAGGACAATGGAATTTGCATAATACACTTTCTTGTGATAGTTGTATCTTGTCGGTATCTTTGCCGGTGACGACGGCGGAGGTGGGGAATAAGATTTTGTCTGTCTTGTATTTTGCTCTGGTGCTGTGGAGCTGAAGCGGTGAAGTGCAGATGGAGTCGGTTTTCGGGGAAGAAGCGCTTATGATGGGAGTGCACTGACGACTGCGTGTTTGTTTAGAAGATAATGCGCTTCAACTGCGAGATGGTGAGTGGAGGAACCTTTTTGGAGTGAATAGATTATGATTTACCGAAGGACCGGAGAAGCAACTTCTAACAACGTTACGATTGTAAAATGTTTTCTAAAAATTGAATAGAAGGCAAAGAACACCACATAACCGCAATGAGTTGTGCTGGTTGTTATTTCCCTTTTCAGTACATATTTCGTTGTTATTTATTGCTTGTGTTTATGGGCCCTTGTGGGCTCCCTGTTTATTCGTATGTGAAATATATACTTACAAAATGATGAAGAGGTGGAGGAAGAGGATGGGAGATGGTAATTTTACCTCCGCAACCATCTTAAACGAAAGTCAGTCTCAGAAATAAGTGTAAGAATCACAAATATTGTATTCTATGTTTTTCTATGTTTTTTATCCATTCAATTTCTACCCCTCTCGACCTTATCTCAACTACTTTTTCAAGGATTTTCTTCTCTATGAAGAATATGTGCATTTCCAAATCCAATCCAACCACAGTTATCTGAATTTCAAAAGCGAACTTTCTGTCTATCAACAATCTCATGAACGAAAAGTACCACCAAACTTCGTAACAAGTTTGTATTCGTCAGTATAATTCATTCACATCAATTGCTCGAAGCAACCGCACACCGCATCAAGTCTTGAAAACTTCTGACACAACTTCATGCAGAAAGTCAAAGAAAAAAAATATGCAAGCTCAAATATTCCCCATTACTAGATACCCTCATCTAAATGATAAGCCATCTAGACACCAAACTTTTCACACTGACACCAGTGCGCGCCATAGGCGACGCAGACTTCTAGAGATCCTTTAGCGAGCATCATGCACGACTACAGATCCATGCACATTTGCACTTGTGCGGCTGCTTTGAATGGGTGAACTCGAGGCTATTGTCATTGTGCGAGACAGTTTGTCAAGAATTGGATGTGCGTGTGCGCACAAAGTTTTCCACTCGTTCAGCAATTCAGTTCCTGGCAGTGCGGCACTTATGCGAAAGTTTCTTTATTTGTTTGCCGTTGTGGGTTAACTGCATAAGTGCGGTGTGGTTGTGAGGGGGGGGGGGGCAGAATAAACAGCCCTTACATACAGCAGCTTCAAAAAAGTTTTCTCTTATCAAACATACTAATGCCTACTTTCCTTGAGAAGCAGAAGAAGATGATTTTGAATTCATGGAATTGTACTTTCCCCCTCTCTCTCTCTCTCTCACCCTCATACCCCTTTTCGGTGTCGTTTTCAAGAACTTGAACGACTTTGTCGTGGTAATGGATTTTGATAGCACTCTGCTGAATTTGAAGAGTCTCTGTTAATGGACTCAAATGAATTTAAAGCGTTGTGTAATGTAAACGAATTTAAGAGACACGTACATTCCATGTTTTCTCCTGCAGGTTGCTGTTGTTTTTGAGAAGTTTTCAATGAGCAGGGGATGTGCTGGCCATAATTCGATTTCGGCGAGACTTTCTGCGAAAAGTTTCACAACACACGCCAGGAAGTTGTGATTTTATTTGACTTTGAATCGGTGAAAACTTTTTTAGCCTTCGGATGTAATTAAGTTCCGAGGTTCAACATAATTGAGAGCATCAGTCAATGAGATTTTGTCTGCCTCAAGGTGTTCTTTTGAAATTTAATAATCTTCGCATTGACTGAGTGAGGTGTAGGGCGGGTGTGGAAGCTTTCCAAAAATTCTGAGAAGCTTTCAAAATAATGAAATTTTGAGGGAATGTCAGCCCAAGTGGTTGTTGGACGGAATACTCTAGGTCTGACAAGCGGAAGAGGAACTAACCCAACACTCAAACTTCTGGGCACGTACTCTCTCCGTTGACTGAGAAAGATTTTGAAGAACTGTACCGAAAAATGAAGTTCCACAAAACTTTGCCATATGTAGTTGGCATCAAACTGTAGATGACTTAGAACATAAGCACATACAGTTGAAGTTGGGCATCCGTTTCAGGACGTTTAGGGGGTTTCGTGATTGTGGATTGATCGTAAATTCCACCATAAATCCACTTTCATAAACCCACAATGACCTTGTCGGATGACACATCTCCTCACGATAAATCTGTCAACAACGCCACTTAAACCTCTCGCACCGTCAACACATTTATCTATCAGGCCTCCAAATTTAGCCCATTATCTCGATGCCTACGCAAGTAAACTACACAACGATCAATTTTCATTCAACTCGATCGCTTTAGAATTTATAACACCCCCCAATTTCTGATGCCGCAGATAAGACCACTAATGGGTCAGATAGCCCACGCACGTCCAACGCCGCTGGTGGTTGGGTTTATCAGCGAAACCTGCGCCCGCTGCCTGCCAAGATAAATGCAGAACTTTGATAATGACATAATTAATCGCAGCACGAGTTATATTTTTATGAATCAATCTGCCAGGTACTGGTGAAATTGCTCAAAGCACGTTTCCCTCGTGATTCCTTGCGTCGACGCTACACCGTATCGCATGCGATTAAAAATAAATTTTGTCACCGAATTCAAAGCCACACTGCTTTTGGGCAATCCCAGTCGTAAAACGCTTTACTGCTCGTAAAGAGCAAACTCAAAAACCAGCAACGCTTGTGCACATGAAGTAATTAATTCTCATTTCCCGACACGCCCGGCCCCAGAGTGCACTTATCAGATACAAGCACCGGCAAGAGACATCAAGCAGCACCAAGCGCGACCGAAATTGCGCTTCATACTGAATTGAGTACATTTTTGTAGACTCGTGCCAAAAACAATCAGCAAAAAGAAGCGCCAACGCCAACGCCAACCAAGGTGGAAAGTCGCAGCGGCTGCGGCGACGACAGGGGTTGCATGTTTCTTAATTGCTTGGCATACTTGAAATCATTTCGATGTAAATTTTATTCCCGCTTCGGCAGTAACGCAGCCTGGCTCCAGCGACAATGTATGCGTAATCAACGGCTGAAATTAGTTGACGGGGAAACGAATTTGCACCCCGGACGAGGTGTGCGCCCGGTGCAGTGCAGTGGAGTCGCGCTGGAAAGGGGAGGGAATCTGTTGAAATGAGCTGCAAGCTGCCGGCTTTTGAGAATTTTCCATCAACTGTCATTCCCTCAAATTTTTTCGGTTCTACGTTCTTCACCTTTGTTTACCTCCATCATTTTGAGGGCCAGTGGCGTGTCCTCCACGACAAACATCCTTCAAGGTGGTTGGGGAAAAAAAACAACTCACTTGTGTAAATAAACACTTTTGTTGAAACAACTATTCAAACAGAACTTAACCTCTGATCGACGGCACAGTCGATTCGAGCCCACTTCGCTCACCCCCTGAAAAATCGCCCCCGTCTCCCCACAAAGTTAACCCAATTTCTGTTTATCAGGAAACATTTTAACATAAAGTGGAATTGCGAATCCACACAGACTCGCAGTCAATTGAAAAGCACAACAAGAACGAGTGAAACACAAGTCGACAAGGGGGGACAAATATTATGTTTTTTGCCCGTGGCACAACAGTCACAGTCAGCCTCTTAACGCCGCCGGAACAGCAGCAGCACAACTGCCCAATCTCCTGTCAGAGGTGAAAGCGAAAACAAACAACGAAAGGAAAAAATGAAATTCGACAAATTGCGGATGCTAGTGCCAGTGGGCGTGATAGCTTGGAGTGAGTAGGAATAATGAACCGGGAGGACCTGGAATTGCTTTCCGTTGCCTCCCTTAAAAGTAACACATTTTCAGTTGTCATCGCTGTGCTGGTGGTGCCGGTGACATCGACTAAGGACTGCCCCCGAGAGTGTCCGCAGAAGCTCAACTTCATATGCGGCTACAACCGTGCCAAGAACTGCTACAGGGCTTTCGAGAACGATTGCGTCATTGATATGGTCAACTGCTACCGGCCGAAAAGTGAGTATTCTTTGATTTATTGGTGGTGGTGGTGGTGTGTGTATGTTAAGAAAGGAAGGTGATTCAAATTGGACGAGAGGCGGGGGTGCTCGATTTTGGTCAAAGATCTTTAGGATCCAATCTGATATTTTGTCCTTTCTTCTCCTTGCAGCCTACGTCAGAACGGAGATGGATGACTGTGGCGATCCAGCATTATGGTGCATTAACAAGAATGTCAACGACTAAGAGTTCATGAGCTTTGTTTGCCGGAGAAATTTGTGTTTTCGTTTAATTAAAAAAATAAAAGTATGACATCCATTGATGAAGTTTTTTTTCTCACTTTTTAGACCAGCAAATCATTTGGATCGTGGTCCTCATGGTGGCTGCTTGTAGTCGGCGTGTGTAGGTTGGGTTCTCGTTGAACCCTTGAAAACCTAAATCGGGGTGTCCGTTCAGCTCTTGGTTGACAAGTCTGGGTCTTGTGTGATTGTTCACAACCAAGGTCTTCGAAAGGAGTCGGTTTGCTAAGCCAAGTCATAAGTGTCTAGCTTACTGTTGAAGATCTGATTCAATAGGCAATAGAGGATAGGCTTGGTGACGTGTTCTGGGTTGAAACAGAAATTTTGTTAATCCTCAGAGAAGGATCCAAAACTAAAGACTAGGATGGACACATGTACGAGAGGTGAAAGAGGTAGAGAGGGAAAAGATTCGCACGAAAAATGCCTTAGTTCCATCACCATGTATGCCAGGATCTTGTAAACGTCATAAAATCTTGATTCACACAACGGTCATCTCGGCATCAACATCAGTCCTTCACACAAGCAGAGTTCTCTGCGCCATCAAGCATATACGCAGACTGAGCCTCAAACAGCGGCTGCCGTGATATCCGACAAACATGACTCTCAGCTCTTCACGAAATTGCTCAGCTTCAAGGAGAATTTCAGGAATTTCCTCATAATTTGGGAATTGCCATTTACTGGGAAATGATCAAAGCACTTGTGAATGTAACCCAGGCCAACGCGCGTCAAGAATATGCCTTCTGTCCCTAAAAATGGCCTCTCTTCATTTCTAAGAGCATACATTTTTGTTCTTTGAATCTTTTAGTCAGGATTTGGACAAAATTTGTTTAAGCGAACGTGAACGATCGATGACGAAGTAGTTAAACTTCTTTCTCGTATGTTGTCCTTTGTTTTTACCAGTAAACTGGTGTGGTTGAAAAAATCTTGCCATCAGGTGTTTTCTGTTCTCTCCTAACTAATAGACGAATTCTCCAAAATTGTTTTTTTTACTTCCAAGGTTCTTCATGCAAAGGCTTGTCGGTGAGTCCATAGCGTTCCTTAGTTCTGACACAAAATCACGATACCGGGTGCAGCAGGAAAAGTATTGGAACTTCTTGTCTGCTTGTCATCTTTCAACTTTATAGCACAAACTCCCTTCTAAACAGATCATAACTTCAAAAACGTAAGTAAAAGAGATTTGACGAAGACTTGATTAGCTCAGAAGGAAGCTAAAGGAAACTTTTACCAAATCGATCCA
Source organism: Eristalinus sepulchralis (assembly GCA_944738645.1). Lineage (NCBI taxonomy): Eukaryota > Metazoa > Arthropoda > Insecta > Diptera > Syrphidae > Eristalinus > Eristalinus sepulchralis. The sequence continues at coordinate 4,308,994 of OX122885.1, read as the reverse complement.
CGGTGGAGAACAGTCACCCAATTTCAGAATAAGAACATGAGTTCTAACTGAGAAGATGTGAACGTTACATTTCAACTTCCAATCCCGCATATTTTCCAATTCATTGGGAGATCAAAGTCAAAAATTCAAATAGCAAGAGCATCAGCGAAGATTCATCTCATTCTCTGAGCGAAGAGTGTCTGCGTTCCACTACGTTTTCAGCAAATTCAAGAACCCATCAGCAAACTTCAAACCTTCATATAACAGTTCAGCACCAAAAAAAAAGCTCCACCACATATCTTCACAAATCCAATGCACCAACCATCAGCCTCTTCCTATTCAAACAGAACACACAGATGCCCAATGAGGAAAATGCAAAAATCCTTGAAAAGAAAGACGACACAAAATTCCTGCCTACACACACACTCTCCTCTTTGCAGCTGCATACTTTCATCAAACCCCATCAAGCATCTTGACCTTAAGTTCTGACCGCACACGATGTGTGCCGGAAGACGAAATGTCAAAAACCAACCCCCCGCAACCAAGCACGTTGTTTGCCTCGAGTGGTCACTTAACATTTTTTTTTGCGCCTCGTTCTCACCCAAAAAATTATCAGCCACCAACTGTTTTGGTTTGTTTCTCAGGCAGGTGTATAGTGTTCATACTGCGCATTAGAGATGAACTCTGCAGAGAGCTGGGGATTTTAAGAGATGTGAATGAGATGAATGAAAATGCGGAAAATCTCACAAGACAGCTGATTGAGGGAGGATACAGGGTACAGTGTGCATGAATGCATTTCGAGAAGGATGACGGTTACTTACATGGCATTCAATTGAAGTTCAAAATTCGATAGAGTTTAGAAGGCATGGAACATCAAGGCAACATAATTTAAAGCCAAAAATATGACTCCGCCGTTTGGGTAACGTCCTTGAAAGCACAGAAAATCCATCCATCCAATCCGTCAAGTTACTTTAAGTCGGATTCTTTACGAGTACTCATGCGAACTGAGTCAAATTACCAAGGCTTAAGAAACAACATGCCATGACAGTGCATTTGTTTCGTTAATTTTAGAGGATATCAAGTCAACCAAAATCGATAATTCAAAGATATGCAACAATGTTTACATACATATGTACATATGCGTGAAAATTGACTTTCGTTAAGTTTCGTTCACTTTATAGAAATACAAGTAGAAACTTAAATTAACGTGAATCGAAAATGTGCACAGAAGGAAAAATATGAGAGTGCATTAGTTCACTTTCGTTATGTTTCGTTAAGTTTCGATTACTCCATTTTTTTGAATCACTGACTGTCCAGAATGGCGATATTAAGAATCCATTTGATTTTCTTGAAGTTTTGTTCTTTTCATGGCACTAGGACAGAAATTTGCCGTCTTCTCCATATGTGGGAGGCAAATAGTATTTCGATTGGGTGGAAGAGTTGATGTAGGAGGCAGAGGGAGATGAGGGATTGAGTGCACTATTGAACACTACAAAGTTCCATGAATCCTGTGGTCGGTAATCGTTTAGTTTTGAGAGGATTTGTCCTTAAATCCCTTAAAATTCCCTTAAATTGTTAGCATTTTGGGAAAAAAAATCTATCCGTAGATACTATAGTTGAAGGCAAGTTAGAGAAGGACTAGAATAGGCATCCTGTTCTAAAAACAGTTTCTGCCTTTTACACAAAACAATTATGTTGAAAACCTTAACTAGCATCGCCTTAAATTGTCGACCTTTGTTTAATGAAAACCGCCACCAAACGTGTAGTTTTTTAGGACGAGAGCTCTTCGAGGTAGGATATTTCTTCCATCGAAATTAAATGCGTTGTCCTTCAAGACTTTCGAAGTAGAATTTCTGCAAAAATTCCAACTAAGCCTGGCTATATGGGCTATGGAGGAATACCCTTTGACTGACATCTGCTTCTGAGACTAGAACCAGTGTGCTTAATCAAGGGTTAAGCATATTTAAGCCTATAATTCAAGCCAAAATGACATTTATTATTCCAAAGTGATGGTCATTCATTTAGGTTTTAAGTGTATACACTGCGTTCTAGCTCTTAGGAGCCTTGTTCTGTACACGAGTTTGCTTGCAATCGCTTCTCAAGGCTAATCATGAATCAAGTACAAAAAAAAAATTTATTATGCAACCTCTCTTAGTAAGGAGTCCAGTGGTCCCCGTGCGTGCGTCATTCAGTGTCTAAATTGGCGCCCAAACGTTAACCCACAAGAGCGAATGTCACACACATCGTTTTGTTGTATGCGGTGGCTTTTGCCTCCCGACATCAACTCCTTGGCGACATCAGACAATTTCTTAAATTCCCTCCCACAGCCTTAAATCATCTAGTCATCTGCAGATGCTCGCAACAAAAATGTGAATAGTCATCAGTGCTGATAACAGATTAGCCTTTATCCCAGTGATTCCCTCTGCGTATTCACTGACTCGTATCAGATCCCCGGCCCCCCATCCAAAAGTTAATCCATCGCCAAAAAGAACCTCCAAGTCATCCTGTTTAAGCCAGCACCTATCTCTCTCCCCTTCACCCATTCCAGGCGATTGCCTGTCAACAATATTCGCATTCCGATTTGTTAAGCACACATCAGTTCTCTTCCATTCAAAAGTCCTTGAGAAGAACCAAACTCTCGCCCTCTCTCTTTGACTCTTCGAAACCTCCTCTCTCTTTATTCCACCCACAGATCCCTGAACCTCTCTTCCAAGAAGTCCCTCGCTGAGGCAGTGCAAATTTCACATCTAATTCAGTCAGTTGTGTTCGAGGCGAGTTCCCGTGACTAGAAGAGTGCCCCCATTATCCTGGAACATCATTCTTTCCGCAAAACAAACCACACTCTCGTAGTTTCCTGCAGCAGTGTCATTTGAAAAAAAAAACAAAAACACAACCAAAGCATCTCCTTCGCGTGTTCATATGTTTTTTAACGATACGTAGTTTATTCTATTTGTACACTGCTTAAATTTACCTATTCAGTGCGCACTTCTCAAGGATATTTCTATACAACAACAAATTTTTTATTCATCAAAAACCAACGCGAGCAAGGAAAGCCACACGGAGAGAGAGAGGACAAGCGAAAGGAAAACAGAAACAAAAAACAGTCACAGCATCCTTGAAGGACCAGTAATCTCCCGTTGAATCAGTGAAATATCGAGTCCGTGGCTGTGCTAACCAAGGCGCTCTAACAATTAAGGATTACTTGCTTCTCACTGTTCCCTCCTCCTCCTTGGTGTCGCAGCAGTGTCCCATGGAACATCAATCTAGTGCATAGAAGTGCAACCAAGCCAGCCGAACAGCCGAACAGTCGTATGCTGGTGTGTAGTGTGTGCGTGTGTGTTTGTGGTGGTGGCTGATATTTTATTTTTTCCTCATTTGGATTTTTCTTCCTCCCCCTTTTAAGCCACCCACTTGGGCTTAAGTTGTGTGACAGGCGAACGAAAACGACAAAAAAGAAAAGAAACAAAAGGAAAACGATATACATAACCTCAGACCTCTACACCGACCCTCTCCCCCGCCAATCCAACCCCTCACAGTCAGTCGCAAAGAGAAACACAACGAATTTGTACACAGAGAGACAGAGAGAGCAGCAGATTGAAAACAAGGATTCACGAAATAAGAGCAAATAGCATCGCACTTGCACATACCCTGGCCGCCTGACTGATAAAGTCCAAAAAGCGCATCCTTTCGATGACAACAACACAGACACTGCCTGGGATGGAGATATAAAACCACGGCGACACAGCAACGGCAAGGATAACAAGTTTTTCTCATTTTTTTTTTTTTGTTGATGTGCGCTGTGTTTGTTTGTCAGCACAAAGTGGTCAGGCAAAGATTGTGGGGAGATTAACTGTGATATTCTTTCAAACAAGATATCCTTTCGGTTGCCTCACCCCCCCCCCCCTCGCCCCCTGGAAAAAGGACTCTTTTTCACCCGCAAATCCTTTCCCTCTCATTGAAAAGAAGAACAAACTTTGTGATATTACGATTCCGTCTTTGTGTTGTGTTCGTGTTTTTTTCGCAGTCGCCGTTGTTGTTGTTGTTTGTTTGTTTGTTTTTCGCGCGTGAGTGTCTGTGTGTGTGTGTGCGAGTTTCTTTTGTGGCAGACACCATCAGTTGAGAGCTGGTGTGTGGAAGAGGGCGTGCACGTGTGTGTAAGGGGAAGTGTACTGTGCATTACTAGCGACTAGGCCGTGCCGCCCGTGTCACTGCAGTTGTATTTGTATCCCATTAGGGATACAACGAGGATACACAATAAACGCAAGGTAAGTGCATTATTTTTAGCCAGAGAGAGTTGTTCGTTGCGGAGAATGGAAGGGAAAAAATTACATTAAATATGCTCCTTGCGCATTTCCCATTACCCCAATAGACGGGAGACACACAGGGAACCCGGGGGAGAGGAGAGCAGAACGACGAACGACGAACGACAGAGACAGCGTGTGACAGAGCCCTCTTTAATAATGCTACCAACACGAAACGGCAAAACGGGGCGAAAAACACATCCCGGAGCTGCATCAATGTAATCCTTTAAAAGGAAATATCACACCGATTGTGTTGGCAACTTTAAGACTAGGGCACGGTGGGCGCAGGGGAGGGGGAACCATGCACTTCACTTTGTGTGAACGTTAGCGGTGATGAGAAGAAAGCCGATTATTGACTTCACATTTTGGTTGTGGCTTGTGATGGCAGCGGCGACGGCGGCGTCTATGACTATCCAACCAGTCAGGTGCGGCGGGTTGCATTTGCAATCAAGGCCTTTGACCTAAGCTGCAGCGCACACACACACAAACAAAACCACACACCCCCTAACAAGTGCAAATCCACTGTGTAGACAGAGGGCACGGTAGCAGGCAGACAAGTGGAATGATGAAGGTATTTGGCGGTGACTCTCAAAGGGGAGTTTTTTGTTTTTGTTTTGAAGTTTTGCTTTGAACACTGCATCGTTCGTGTGCGGTGCGCGGGAGGTAGTTTCACAGTCGCCCCTCCCCCACGCACCCACAAGTGACGCTGACACCATCCGTGTACTCATTGAGTTGAATTCGGCAGGAAGTAAGTCTGCTGACGGGCGACTCCTGACGGATGCGGATGGCTGGCGGTAATAAGGTGGAAATTTCACTTTTGCAGTGCACTGAACTTGAACTCTTTGATGTGCCAAAGGACATGCTTGTCAAATTGACACAGGGAAGGGAAGGGAGTGTTTTTTTCTTTTTTGGTTGCCTATGGGGTGCATATGTAATGAGGCAAACATCAAAGAGGCGACTGAAGGGGGCACTTGTAAGCAACGTTTTTGTGACAGGATGACACTCTTAACTGAGTTTGAGGTCGCGGAAAATGAAGACGCGTTTACTAAGTGATGTGGCTACGGTGACATGGGGACAGTTAGAGAGTGTGAGCCATCTTAGCCTGAGCATCCTAGATGGCCCCGTGTGAGCATTTTCAATGCTGAAGATCAAGTTTCCTTGCGGTCGCGATATATTAGATTTTTGTGGACGGTTTGGTCGTGTTATTCGTCATCTTCTTTTCCATCTATTTCTTGAACCGGGAAGGAGGAGAACGTGCTTATGACATGAGACAAACCAAAAACGTCCTAGGACAGACAACCAAAGCAAAGAAACCTCCGGACACTGACAAGCTGACCAACAGGACAGGTCTGGCATCGACGCAATGTTCAATGTTCGCAATGTTAACACGGAAGTGCCCATCCCTTTGTCTCTAAGCCGTCTTTCAAGAGTTAAGGCACATGTCAGTCTGCCTCTGTACCCCCATCACAAAACCTAAGTAATGCTCGTTGAAATCTTAGAAATATGCAAAGTTTGAGCAAATTTGTCTCTCAAATACCGATTGTCTCGTAACGAGGTGGCCACGAAGTTTGAACTAAATGTAAAGTAAAGCTGGAACCCAGCAACATTCAAGGAAATCGGCAAAGTTTCTTGATGCGGGGCAAAGTCTTCAATCTCTCCTGGGCAGAGTGATACCTTCTCCTACTGGAAACCAGCTCCCAACACAGACTTATCTACTAGTGTGGACAGGCAATGATCCGAAGGCTCAATTTGGCAAAAGTGCAATCTCTAACTCTTATAATAATTGAGTGGCACTACAGCCCACATGGGACCAGGGCATAGTTTCTACAGGAACTACTCGTTTTGTGCGTGCTACTGTTTCCTCACGAGTAGAAGGGACCCACAGCTTTTTGCCGACTCCGAACGGCGAGATTTGTGAAGCTTTTCATTGACAATTGGTAATCTTTGAGTGTTGTCAGCAACTCGAAAGTGGTAATGACGTGAAAAAATGCGAGGTGTCCCGTCCGGGAATCGGACCTAGACATTCTGCTTGGCGGTCGACGCTACTACGACACGGCGACCACTCTCTATCTCTTACAAAGTCGTATTGATTTGACACATGCCTCCAGGCTTGACATTTCCCCAGAATGACTTTCCACTCAGTTGCAGATGCGTGGAAGAAATTGTCCTTTGCTGCTGTCAATGCCTTTCAGAATGAAAAATTCACCAAACACAGTGCTACCATAACACTTTAATGTCTCCCATGGTTTTTGGCAGTAATGCTTGCAACTTGTTGAAACCCCCTGCTTTGACATTCCTTTTTTTTTACTGGAGCTGCAGTCCGAGGTAGACCTGGGCCCCAACCAACATGTCTCTCTAGCCCGCACGAAATCTCGCCAGCTTCCCTCAATTGTGCGCTTCAAGTTTGTTGAGGTCCTTCCCCACAAACCTTATTTTTCTTTAAATTTTCCAAAAATAATTTTATGTACCTCCATTCTCCGTGTTGTTGTTTCTTCTGTGGGTCTCTTCCTCTGCACCGACTTTCAAGCACCTCAAAACTGTATTCAGTCCACCAGCCTACAACTCTAACTACCAACTTATCACCAACTTGTTGTCTTTACTCCTCAGATATGCATTTCTGGATTGATAAGCGTTCGCAGACCTATGGTTTTGGTCGCGCCCGCGTTGCTGCATCACTGTCCGGTGCTGGAGGCAATGGTTTAGGATTCCCACATCCACCAAGACGAATGGGTGGCAAGACATCATCGACGCCAACAATTCATCGCGCCCCGGCCCAACATCAACAGCAACAACATTCGCACAGTCACAGCCATCAGCAACAGCAGCCGCAACAACAACAGCAACAGCAACAATCGACTATAATAGACTGCCATAGATCACATAGTATTAATAATAACAACAATAACAATAATAATAACAATGCGCACAATAGCAATCACAGCCATAGTAATAACAATCACCACTCGAATAACGGCTACACCACTACCACCGGCAGTGGCAATAGTGTTGCCAACAATAACAACAACTACAGTACTGGCAACGGGACCATAGTGCATTACACCTCCAATAGCGGTCGGACAAATCGCGCCAGTCGTGCCAGTACGGCAAACAACGTCACATTCAACAACAACAACCACCATGAGTCGACCACCACATCGGCGAACAGCACATCCGCTCGCAGCTACCACCATCATCCGCAGTTTGGTAACATGAGTATTCGACACTATCAGGCGCAGCAGTCAGCTGCAATTGCCGCTGCTGGTGGTGCCATTGCAGGAGGTGCTGGAGGTGATCACAATCTCTACCCGACGCGTATGCACCATCATCATCATCATCACACTAGTAATCCAACGCAGAGGGGTACACATTCGACGGGAAATTCTTCTTCAGCGACAACGGTGACTTCCGTTTCACTGCCACCTATATACATGTGAGTAGATCTGTTGAGAAGTCGAGATGACATTTGTCCTTTTCCCCTGGCACCTGATGGAACACTCTTCCGCGCTTAAGTGTGTTTTTGCTTCGCTTTCCATAAACGCCCACTGCGACGGAAAATTATGCCATCCACGTGCACGAAACATTGAATGCGAGAGCAGCATCCCGAACGCTGGAATGCTTCATAAATATTCATGCACTTAATGTTCCCAATTTTGAAGAACTCTGGAAAGGAAATGAACCTTGACCTTATCTCTTGAGATGATGTCGTTTGGGTTTGGTTTCAATTTGCAGCAGTTTCTTCATCCCTCTCCCACATTCTTACGATAGCTTCACGGTCTCCGTGAACTTATCCAATCAATTAAACTTGACTACTTTTTTTCCTTTCTTCCAGAAGCCCGTCGCATGCGCAAAACCTCGAGGAAGGCGCCATGGGCATGGGTCCCATCTCGACAGTTCGCTTGCAACAGTCCAACACCACCGGCATAGTAACCACCACGACGACCAGCTCGGCCAGCAATCAAATGCTCGACTCTCCCGGCGACTCCCAAGTTATTCCCTCACACCTGAAGTACGGCATGTGGGCCACTCTCATCTTGGCGTCGGTTTTTGTGGCGGGCGCTAAGTTCTACGCCGACCACCAGGGAACTGGTCTGGAAGTGCTTATCTTCGCAGCCTTCTCAGCGACTTTCTTTCTGGCAGCCTGTACCGTTTCCCTGTGCCGTCTGCCCAACAGTCTGGCGGCATCACCATCACTCAGCATGGACGATTCCAGTCGTGGACTCCTGAATCAGCAAAGCAATCAGCTTAGCCTGCATTTTCAATCGAATCCCACGCAACAGAGGGAGAGTCTGGAACTAACGCCGACCGGTGCACCACCACCCTACCACATTGCTATCCTACTGCCAGAGAACGGTAAGGAACTGCAATTCAAGGACGAATCGCCGCCGCCATCGTACGACAAGATTGTTATTTAATAGCCCGACGGAGCGACATCCCGAGGCGGTGAAACAGTGAAGTGATAACAAAGACACAGGTATCAAAAAAAAAAAAAAAACAAAAAAGTTGAAGTGATTTCGAAAGCCAGGAGCAACACGAACGCAAAAATTGATCTCTGAATTTAAGGTTAGGTCTTGAATCTTTTTTAGCCAGTAAGTAGGAAAATATTTGAAAAAATCTATTCGGGATCTCAGACAACGAACGACGAGGAGATGCCCATGCCCATGCCCACTTTGGAATGGAATTTCATGTCGGTGGGCACGTTTTCTAAGCTAACCCCAATTTCAAATGAAACTGTTTCAGATCTCTATAGTCCTCAAGGAACCCACCTCCACTGGACGCACGTAGTCCACTTCAGTGCCTTCATGTCCAATGCTAATTCGCCTAACTACCGATCCAGTTGAAAAGACGTTTTCCACGCACCAATCCACGCCTACATTTCGTGTCCGACCACTTAGCGCCTAGCAGCGAATTCCACCCAAAATTTCTTGCAAATTAAATAAACACATAACCTGTTTGTTTTGTTTTTTTGTTTTTTAAGCTGAGTATTTATTCGAGATGCACTTTCACCCTGTGGTACGCATTGCTCAGCACACCGCGGAGATTCCATGTATTCTTGAAGTCCTCCGGTTGGCAGTTGTATGCAGAGTCCACTGCTTTTGACCAGATCTCCACCTCAGTCCTGTCCTTCGGCGCTGGAATCTTTGCTGACCACAAAGACCAGCCGTAGTGACGACCGTCGGGCAGATCTTCTTGCTCCAGCTCAGCCACGTGCCAGCTGTCTCCTCCGTCGACTGTCAAGTCCACACGCACAATGCGCCGTCCGCCGCCTGACCAGGCGTATCCCTTAACTGTAATGAAACCATCCACGACCTGCACCTTCTCTCCCTGGGATGGAGTGCAGATCGCTGAGGTGACTGGCATCGCTTGAATGGCCGGAGATTTCTTGAAGTCGACAGTGTCCCAATCGGTACTTGGACTGAAGCCTTTGTAGTCGTTTTGTTGCCAATGTGAGGGGGACTCAGTCTCTGAGACAACAATTCGACTGAGCCACTTCACATTGCGTGCTCCCACGGTGCCAGGAACAATTGCCCGCAGGGGAAAGCCGTGGTCACGGCTTATGGTCTGTCCGTTCATCTCATAGGCAAGAATAACATCGCCCCGTTCATCCATGGCCTTGGAGAGGGGGATTGAAGCACCGTACGGGTGAGATGTAGGATCCAAATCGCTGCCTTCAAAGATGACGTGCCGTTTCTCATCGCTTCGAACGCCCATAGCCAGCAGGACGTCACGAAGTCTCACACCAGACCATTGGGCATTGCCCACTGCACCTGCACCCCACGACAGACCCTTGACTGCTTTGAATTTTGACATCTCTGAACGACGGTTGCCACCGCACATGATGGCCGCTGTGACAGTGTGTTTGGGAAGTTTCTTAATGTCGTCCAGCGTCAGCGACCTACTTCCGGCAGCTCCCTCGACTTCCACTTCAAGTTCATAGCTCTCGATGTCAATGAGCGGCACTGGAAGGTGGTTGCGCACGTAGAAGAACTCATTGGGTGTCAGGAACTTTTCGGCCAACAGTGCCAGAGGTGGTTCCGCGTTGAACGGTCTCTCCGATGCAGGCTTCAACAGGGGATGACGTTTTGGCTCGTTCGCCCAAGGTGAACCCATGTCATCCACACTCATTTCATCCTCCTTTGAGAGGTTCCCGATGCGATACGACTCCAGCAGACTTAGGATTTCCTTGTTGTTGTGCTGCTGGTAGATGTTCCAGAACGGATCAATTGCACTTCCAGCTCCGAGCATAATCTTATCGCTTCCCGGATGTTTGGGCACAAAGTCTGTGATGTCGTACACACCGATTCCATATGTCACCCAAATGCCCTTCTCCAAGGTGTTGTGCGCCTGAACCTCGTCCAGCTTGAATGTGGGCAAGTCACTCCTGTGCGTTGAATGCCATTTACGAAAATCTTCTTCATCGCCGTGCTCATCTACTGCAATGTCTGCTGCCGCCACAACAGGAGTGCTATGCACTCCCTTCGACTTCGCTCTGACGTCATCAAAATATGCGAATAATTCATAACCTGCCGCAATCCCACTTAGAGCGGCCAGAGCAAACACAGACTTTGAATATTTTGCCTTTCGCTCGTGACCACCAGCCGCAAAGTAAACGCACGGGCACAAGTTAATTAGAGGGTTCTTCCTAAGCAGGCCTCTGTTCAAAGTTCTCAATCGAACTGCGCCACGAAAAACTGTATTCATATCGATTCACTGATTTTATTCCGTCGTCTCCAGCGGAGCAGTTGCCCATGCGATGGCCTTCGATAGCTAAATTGAACTACTTCGCTGCTATCGCTTGCCATATGCACGGGTCCCCAAATGAGATTAGGCAATCTTTCAACGTATACTATGTGAATTTCGCTTCACAACTACTTGCGTGTTGTTTTGGCCCCACTCATGGACGTTTTTTTTATAGTTCAACAGAATAAGATAATCGAAATGTTTTCCTGCACACAGTGCGAATCCGCCATCGCTATGTATAAGCACAGATAACAGCTGATGGTAAACGAGATGACAGCATTCCACTGCGCACGTGTGGTAGAGAGAGAGCTTTTCCGAATCTTAAGTCGATTGCACAATGAATGATGTATGCGCTCTGGCGCACAGTGGTGCTTGAAAGTCGTAGTTGATTTGACCAAAAGCTCATCATTCAAAGTCTGGAGCATTCCTGGGTAAAACGAAAATCTCTAAATTTGCTGAATCACATTCCAGACAGACTAGGGCTATGACGCAACATAATTCTAAGATTTATTTTCTTTTTTCGCCTGTAAGATAATGTAAAGACAACCGGAAACATTTTTCACGTCCAATCCTCTATTCTTCTTTGTATACTATTTATCTTCAAGAAACTATGTAAATACATACACACATATATATACACATATTTAGAGCCGTTTTGGGACATTTACTTGTAAAGACGACGACTTCAAAAGTTGTTAACTTCTTTTACCTATACGCCAGCAAATTAATCATGAATGTATTTAAATAAAATAGTGGAACAAATAAATTATACATAGATGTGGGGTTTTTGATTTTGCACGATGTACGTGGGGGAGTGACTGAGTGGCGGAGGGAGGAGGTATGGGCTATGATGAGACGTTTATCATTCAGCTTTGTACGATCTTTTGGCGTTTAAATTGAACGAGAGACAGCAGGCCGGAAGTGTGCTGCAGCTCGGAAGTACTATAATCTAAGCCGCGAACCTCTGGTTGCCCGGAAACACAGACAATCCTAAACACAGATGTCGCACACAGAACAAAATACGGGTTTACGTTTCAACCGATAAATCTAAAAGGGAATCAGCCAGCCGACAAGGAGCAAACTTGCAGAGAGAAAAATGTAAAGAGAACGTCTATCACAACATCGACGTCTCGGACAGATTGTCACACTAGGCAGCAAAAACTTCGAGGTAGTCAAGCACTTCGTCTAGGGACAATAGGGACAACAACATCAGTACCGAAATCAAACGCATAATCACTTTTGCCACTCTCGCTGTTTCTTGCGTGCGAGTTTTGGTCCTGGATGGCATCTGGAGGAGAAGATTTAACGACGAACACTATGGGCTGCTGTACATCGACATGCGCCTGGTCACGCGTCTTCGGATGCAACGCTTACGATGGCTAGGCTATGTAGAGCGTATGGACACCAAAAAGTCTTCGAATCTGAGCCACTGGAACAACGCAACAGAGGACAGACTGGACTTAGGTGGCGCACACAAGTGGAGAAGGACCTCAACTAACTTGGAGTGCGCAACTGGAGGCCGGCTAGCCAAAGATCGTTCTGGCTGGAGAGGCATGCTGGTTGAGGTCCAGGTCCAACCCGGACTTTAGCGCCACAAGAAGATGCAGATACAAACTACATGTGTTGTTCGAGAGAGATCAGATGGTTCTTCTCGTAGATTGCCAACTAAACGTGTGTTACAAGCTAGTTCTCTGGGCACTGTAAAGAATTGCACCCTGTGCCGCAACATAACCACTAAACTGCCCAGCTCTTCGCTTTAGAATCAGTGTCCGAATAATGTTTGCACTTTCTTCCTTCCCGTCAAGCACAAAAGTCCGTCCTCTAATTATGCACAGACTCCTAGCGTTTTACTTGAATGGCTTTTCTGTTGGGAGTTGTAGTTGATTGGGAGATTTAAGGTTAAGTAACCGCAACGGCATGCAAATGACGCTTTTCCCCCATAATCGCTCTCGTCACTGATAAAATGATTGCAGGCAACTCTGTGCGGTTTTTATCAGTTTCAGTTAAGAGACTTTCAAATCGAAGGCGGTTATGAGGCCGACATCAGACTTGAACCACCACAAACCAACCAAAACATCCATCCACCAAGTCTACAAGTCAGCCATGAGCTCTGACAAGCTCCGTGGTCGCCGCCTGTAGCCACAATGGAAGTACAAAACACCACATAAATTTTTGTATATTTATTTTCGTTCATTGTTAAAATAAAAACTTGTGTATAAAGATTCTCTCCTCGGAGATATGTAAACATGTCGAGGCACTTTGCGGATTTTGAACAATATTTGGACGGATAAGATGAGTAAACAAATTAAATACTAAACACAGAAGGCGCACAAAATGATTTTCAAAAGGCACTTGTGTGAGGTGGACGGAGATATGTAAGACACTTAACATAGGCAAAGGTAGTAAACTTACGACGACTGAGGTCAGACGAGGACTTTGCACATCATTTCGAAACTTACGTCTATATGTAGCCCTGTAGGCTACGCGATTGACTATGATGGTGCCGAGGCGGCTGATAGCCGGGCTCCTGCATTTCCATTTGCATTACAAGATTCTTGCTGTCGCCGCGCATTTCGTAGGCTTCCTTCGCTTCGCGGTATAGTATGAGAGCAGCGATGCCAAGGATCATAAACGAGACCACAGCAAGGGAATATGACCACGAGAGGACGTTGAATTTCGGATACATCAGCCAATCGCGACGATAGGCGCAGCCACCGAAGATCGCCACAGCCAAAAACATAAAGAGACCTACAAAACAGAGATCTCAAGTCAATCGCGCTTTGAAGAGGCACAAAATTTCACCTACTTGACACGGCACAACAAATGAAAGCTATTCTGGTCAGAATCCATTCATACTGCAGCACACCCTTCAGCGGGAGACGAATAATTACCATCGCCAGCAGTCCCAAACAAGCATTTGTCAAAATAAATGCCATCGTGACGAACGCCTGCACCGACATAAGCCACCCAGGCAGCAGCCACTCCCTAATGACATAGTACTCCTGGGGAACACGAAAAACAAGACAAAAGCACACCGCAGATGATTACATGCAATCGAAGAAGTGTTGCAAAATACCCTTACATGACTAAAAATACCATGACATCCAGTGAAATGCTTCTTGAACTGATAGTACGGATACACATAATGCTTAAAGCAATACTGCCACAAGCCCATGTTCAGGAAGCTGCTGTGAGACTCCTCATAGGACTCAATCCAGTAGGGTGAGCAAAGGGCCATCAGCAGGGCAACGGAGCCAGCGAATGCAACAATTGCTCCAAATACGGTGCCACCTGAGGTGGAAAGTCATTCATTTAGATCGAGTTGAAATGAAGCCAGGCAACGCCTTAGCAAATCACAAATTACTCACTGGAAGCCCTCGGATAGTCGTTCTTTTCAGACTCATCAACCGATTGCTGTTTTTGCATTGTTTCAAAATAATTTATTCAAATCTAAACAAAGAGAAACTAATTTATTTATATTTCAATGCGGAAAATAAAAGAAAATCAACAATTAGTGCAGTTAAGGCGAAATGACAACTTCAAAATGTTACCCACCCAAAATGTCGCTTAGGGTGGTGACACAATTTCGTGGGGGAGAAGAAGGTTTGCTTCTTTTTGAATGAGCGAGTCTAGCGAAATAATAATAACAAATTTTTGGACAAAAATTGTACACAAATATTTATTGCATTAAAAGAACGAATGTCACGTAGCTTGCAAGCACTTCGACTCAGTTTACTTTGTCACATCTTCAGGCATACGGCATGATTCTGTCTTCTTGTCGTATTCCAGTCCCGGTGTGCAGGTAAGTTTCACGCCACTGCCATTCATGCAGAAGAAATATGATGCCGGATCATTTTCATTTGGAAAGAAGTGTGCTCCCTCCTTTGGACATTCGATGTTGGCACGAACTGGAGGCTGCTTCGAATAGGACACAACATGGCGACTTGTTGCTGTGATCTGCAATTATAAGATTTAAGATTGAAAATATCTTTTCTGCTGTGCTCCCTTCGAAAACATACAGTGCAGTTGACATTAGCTGCCAAATCGCAGCCGAACTTTTCTGGATTGTATTCTAAGCCTTCGGCACAGGAAAGTTGTGTTGGCTGTCCATTGTAACAAATAAAATAACTATCAAAAAAAAAATCATGAATATTAACCCAGTCTATGTAGCTCAAAGAGAACTAACTCAGAACAGTTTGAATTGCTCGGCAAGAAGACAATATTTTTGATGTCATTTGGTGGGCACATATTTGCCAAGCAATTAACCCGACTCGCGATGTCACAGCGATCTGTCTCGGCGTTGAACTGCAAAGGTGGAATACATTCTCGAATAAGTGGCACACTGTCATAGCACATCACGTATTTGGTGCAAGTTTTGTCGTACGGAAACATGTCCAGTTCAGGAGTACATTGGAAGCATTGAAAGTTGTTAGGAAAATCACAAGCTTGCGCTTGTGTGTTAAACGCATAGCCACTCGGGCAAGAGAATGGTCCGTAATATGTATTGTAGTAACAAGTATAGTAGTTACTGCAATTCTCAAGGTCCGCCAAGAAAATCCCATCTGCGACGCCATCACAAATGTTTACGTCAAGGCCGTAACTGAAATTTATAGCCAAAGTGGCAACGAAAAGAGCTGCAAAGTCTGAAATGCGAAAGAGAATGAACAAATATAAATGAATTTATTTCTCGTACAGCCTATCCTTTAGCTGCTTACGTTTCATGTTGCGTGTGGTGGTATCCAGTGAGTCTGCTGTTAGCTGTGACTTTATTCGATCCTCGCCGAATTTCACTGAGAAGTGCCCGTGGAAGGGAATTCTTTTATATGGTCGATCAGATAACACGTGATTGGCCTTTTGTCGCGACCCTGCTGCTGCTGGCAGTTAAGAGATTGCCTCCGCTACGAGTTTCATGTTTGAAGAAGATCTTATCGGTAGCAAACAATAGTGCAATTAGTGTTCGATTGATGATTGATGTTTGTGAGGTTCTCCTATCGCGCCATAATCGCAATCTTCGTTTAATTTCGGAGAGTGCCAAGTTGGATGGTGATGCTTCGGCAGGAAATCTGATAACTTTGGCTATTCTTACGCATCTGGGTGTATGCTTAATATCAGTTCTCGAGATGTGGATGAAGGGTTTAAGTGGGTGCAACCTTGTTCGCTGGAAGCTTATGTCATTTTCGGTTGTTTACCATCTGCGCGTGCATGCTCAGATTCAGTATTCCCTTATCTCATTTCATGGTCGCAGATGCTTTGAAGTTCCGTTCAGATAACGACATCAAATGTCACTTGAATCGATTCCTATCGCTGATTGTGTTGTTCCGGAACAGAAAAATTTAGATCTTGATTTTTCTTCAGAAGCAGCTGGAATTAGACGGCGAAAAGATGGGTAATATCTTTACAGCCAAGCAAAAGCCGAGGGGAGGAAGAACTGGAAGATATTCTATTAATCGAGAGAAATTGAGAGAGATTTTAAAATTATTTGTGATAATACTTGTATTCATGTAAAATTTTAAGTCCATTACAACCGAAAACATGGTAAAAAAGTACATATATGCTTGTGTCTTTCGTTGTCGAAATAATATTCCTGCTTTAAACGATGTTGAAGACTTAAATTCGTTAAATCAAAAAAAAATATCATCAAATGTTGAACTAAAAGTGTCCTTTTCCACTTCATCGACTTGGCATCACTGACCGCAGATAATTTGACTATTGCAAAAATGACAGACGAAAGTAATTGACTTGCCTTGAACACACTCAAGTGTGAAAGAGAGAAGAAGTGATACCTTGCAAACTGTTGGTTGTCAGCCACAAATTGTATTTGCAATTTTCCGATTGTTGCCGGAGTTTTTCATTGAAGAAGTTTTCAAAGAAATTTTCAACATTCCCTTGTAATTTGTGATATTTTTCAAGTGCTAAAATACACCTCAATTCAATGTGATTTAATTTGTAAAGAAAAAAGTGACAATTTCATGCGAATATGTAAACAAATAGTGAAAAGCGAAAGCGTCAAGGAAAAAAAAAATCACTTTCCTGTGATTTAAGGAATAAAACGCAACATTTTCATTCAATTAACTGAGAAGGACCAATGAACAGACTCTAAAAAACATGGCACCAGTTAAAAACCCAAATCACAATACCGGAACGGTACCAAAATCCACACCATCAGCATCTTCATCATCATCATCGTCCGTGTTGGAGAGCTCTCCATCGGGAAGCTCTTGTATTTCTTCGGATCCTAACATACAATCAGCATCGCTACGATCAAATGGTGGGGGATTGGGGGTTGATGGTGCAGATAATATTGCTGGAATTGCAGGAGCAAGTGGTTTAAATGGTGGTGTGGGACAGGGAAATGTGTGCGCCATGGGAAGTATAACAATTGCATCACCGCAGCCAGCTGTGGTACAAGCAACAACAGTACCACAATCTGGGGGAATTGGGGCAGTAGGAGGAGCAATGGCCAATGCATATGTGTTGAGAAAGAATACAGAAATTGTTGCACCAATTCGTCGTGAACTTAAGGATTTGAATGTAAGTTTGGTTTGGGTTGTTGTTTGGGTGTTTATTTTTTTTTTCTTGCTGGAGATTTGTTGTGGATTCGTGGGCGTTGTCTATTTTCGGAATTTAAGGATTAAGTAAAGACATTTTTTTGCATACAATTTGTTTTTGTTGTTTTGCGAAGGTTTCTTTTGTTTGAATGAAATTCCTGGAAATTCTTCTTTGGGAACTTGCTTTGGCTATAGAAATTTTCACAAAGGACGTCTTAAGGTGGCAAAAATGCCTACATTCCAGTAATATTTCCGTGAAACGAAATCGGTGAGCAATGTGATGCACATGAATTTTTCCGGACAACACAGTTCCGTCACCTGAGCTATGAATAGTCCACTGCCGGTAAACAATGCCCACCTTGTGTGCCTCCTACACGTCAACTGTGTGAATCCTCACCCACAACCAGTGTGCATTTTCAAAAATATCCCAACGCAAAGAGGAACAGTAATATTTTGAAAATATTACGACAATTCAACGCCTCTGCTGCAGCGATCCATCTCCCACTCGTAAACCATTGAGATCGGGCTCCATGTGCTTTGCAAGTGCGACAAGCCAACAAGCGTTGACTGCATTGACGCACACCGTTCATAATTTCATTCAGAAACAAAGGAATTTTCGAATTTCTTCATCAAAAAGTTCGATGCGCACTGATCTTGATCGGCGCGAGGCGCTACGTTCGATGTGCGCTGAAAACGGCGAACAAATTGAAGACGAGGAAAATTCTAAAAATAGTGTGCCTCGTTCTTCTTGAGGAGAATTCGAAAAAAATCCATACCACGCCGAGCAGAAACGATTTTTCTTTCCTCCGAAACGAATCGCGAGTTCCGTTCGTTCTGTTCGATTCGAAACGACTTCTTTCTTTTTCGTTTAAATTTAGATCATTTCTATTCTTACCGCACTCTGCGTACCTGTGGTGTTGATTTAAGATTTCGAGAAAATTTCCTTCAAAAACTAAGCAAAAATTACAGCACTCATTGACATTATCGGTTTATCGTTGCTAACGATTTTCGTTTTCTGGCATTTCTCAAAGGACTACTTCCTATCGGTTACGGAATCATCAGCGCAGTCGAGCTTGCCAAACTTCAAGAGACAGAATCATCACTATCACCATCGCCATCAGCCGCCGGTGACACCATTAGCAGGACCAAGTAATCTAGAGGGAACAGCGTGTTTTGATTTCGGTAAGTTTGCGTGTGACACCTTTGTTTCGGTTCTTTTTTTTTGCTTTCGTTTCTCGATTCCTCAGCCTACAAGTGGAACATTCTACATGGGCCGCGACTATTTTAGGAAACAAATTGTAGGTATGCCCCTCCTGCGCACCGTTTCACTTTGATGTCCGCTGGGAGAGCGAGGTGAGAGGTGTGTGGTCGGCGGTGAGTTGGGAGAATTTAATTTTGAGCAACTTTTGCCCTCTCTCTGTGATTCACTCTCTATTAAAAGCAACAGCACTGATGTCTGTTTGTGGATGAAATCGTGTTCGTCATGGAATAACAAATTTTGTGCGCCTCAGAAATAGGAGTCTATGAGTCAGTGCACTTTATCTTCTGCGTTTTAGTCAACTCCTCGCCTTCTTCAGAGATCTGCAAGCACACTTCCTCGATTGCTGCACCAGAAATGAATCTTCCCATTCCTACACAATTTCCTCACCACTCTTCGTAGAAATTGCTGATTTTCTCTTCTCTTTGCACAGATCACTTTCCAGACAATCCCCGTTCTTGTTACCCAGTCCGACCGATACCAAGGCGCACATCACAGCCGCGTGACACCGAAGCCACCCACCATCACAGCCACAATCACACATCATCATCCCATTCATCCTGTGGCATCGCAATCAACAACAACAATAACAATCAAGCAGCAACTGTTGGCGTTGTGAATCCAACCACACTTGGCATCACAAACGACGACACTCAGCATTCAGGCCGCCATACGAATCCGTTTGTAAGGTATCGCCAGCCGGGACAACCGACATCGTCGGCCAACAGTGAAATCATCGACATTGACGACATACTCCTGCAGCGGTACAAGTACATTCAGTACTACATCCAGTTGGCCAACAAGACGCAGAACAAGAACAAGGTAACGCGCTTGAATTTTGACCGCATTCCCGTGCAATTTTAAAACGATGTATTTGCATTTACTCCCCAAGGACATCATGGTAAATGAGAATAATGAAAATGAAATCATTGTGAACTCCACAAGCTTGGAAGATGTCGCATCGAGTGAGGTATGAGTGCACAGCGCACAGTGCAACAGTCTTTTGTGCCAGTCATTGCAAACTAACCTCTTGTTGGGCGGCAACCTGTCCCACGTGTCACACGTCACGTGTGCCGTGTCTCATTCAACTTCAGAACACATTCAGCCACAAGACCCTTTGTTTGTTGTTTATGTTCATGACTCTGATTCATTTGTTTGCCAATTAACACTCTCAATCGCAAGACAGCACCTGTTCCCCCACTAACCTCACTTTTTCTCTTCCCTCCTGCGCAGACTACAGAACGAGCTCAGTCGATAACCAGCATCCACAGTTCGATTGAGCCCACGACCCCGACGTATGAGGAGCTGCAGACCCGCCTTGAGGCCTCTACCCGCAACATTCAGAGCATGAAGGAGCAGCAGCAGCAGCTGATGCGATTGCAGGACCAAGCCAAGCTACATCTCGCCGAAATGGAGACACTCCGCAGTCAGAGTGCGCCGCTTCGCCGAGGAACCGGGGCCAATGGGGCACCTGATTATGAGAACATCGAACAGGTGCACACAGACATGTCATCACTGGTGGGTCGCATGAAGAACCTCACCACCTTCATTCAGAATCAGAACGAGCTGAGCAACTTGCTGGGGGATGACGGTCCGGAGATCTTGGCCGAGCAGCAGACCCTGCAGCAGAAGCTGGAGGGTCTCAAGTCGCATCGCGACGAAATGAGAAATCTAATCCTAGAGCTGCACGACATCAACCGCGTAGCAGAGCGCAGAGCATATGAGCAGCATCTGCAGCAGCAGCAGAAGCAGCCGAATACCGAACAAGCGTCTGGAAGCGGCGTGACCGCTCAACAGGAAGCTCCAGCGCGTGTCGTCCCCATCGAGTATTCACGAATCGTGCCCATAGAGTTGGTTGGCAACCAACAGAAGCACCAGCAGAGGCAGCAACAGCAGGAACAGGCACAAGCCAATCACGTAAACGGCACAGTGCCCCTGCAGAACGGAAACGTGCACTCATCTGAGGAGGAAATTGTCGATGACCCAGCAACTGCGGCCTTGATCCAGCAGAAAATGTCAGACATCCAGACAATGAAGAACCAGCTGAGCCGTCTAAAGTCGATGATGGAGACCGTGAAGCTCATCGAAGAGCGGACGGAGGGCAAGAGTCCGCGAGAGATCGGTCTCTCGGAGCCTGGACCAAGTCGATCGATTGACATTCCCGTCCAACGTGAGACCACACCCAAGAACACAAACACGCAACAGCGTGCTGTCGGAGCAGCAGCTCCATTCGACAAGGACCGCACCCCTGTGCAGGACGACTTCGTTGACGACCCCGACGATCCGGCAATCACCGACAAGATACACATCCTCAACGAGGTGACACGCGACCTGCGCTCGCAGGCCATGAGTTTGGCGAGCGAGAGGGATCGCATAAGGGTGCTGAAGGAGGAGATCATGAGGCGCAAAGCCGCCAACTCCGCCCAACAGGCGGCCAACACTGAAGAGGAGAAGAACGCGAACAGGGATCGCGGAAGTCCCTCAAAAATGTCGAACAAGGAGAGGAGTCGTGATATACTGAAAGAGCAGTACGAGGCTAAGAAAAAGGAATTCCAAGAGATGTGCCAGCGCCTTCAGCGCGAGGAGTCCGCTGCAACCACCGCGGAAGCACGCGAGGGCGACGACGAAGAGGAGGATGATTTGAACGCTAGCGACATTCTCAGCCAGAATCAGGCGTCAGCAAAGCCTGACCTGGGCTACTACTACCCGCAGTCCCAAGGAGTGTCTTGCAACTCCTCAGTCCATGGGGGGACGTCCAAAACCCGCGGCAAGGAGTCGACAGACTCCGGTGCTGCAGACGTGCATGGGGCACCCTCCTGTGAAGCAGCAAGCATTAAGTCCGGAAGTTCCAGAAGCTACAGCATGCCACCACCAATGCGAGCCATGAGCAACCGGGAGGCATCCTGGCGCAAGTCATCTCAGGAGCACTTCGACCACTTCAGTGCACCGATTGCACCCTCGACCGCAGGCAGTACAGGCCCAATGCCACCATCCATGCCGCCATCATGGAATCCCTACTACTTTTACAACGCCCCCTACAGCCCCCACTTCACTCAGCAGCCTGCAAGCACTGGCGTCAACAGCGACTGCATTTGTCAGGCGAACCCCGGCTCAGTCGCCAACGGTGTTGCCACCCCAGCTGGGTCACTGGTCATGCAGTCGGATCCTGTGTTGCTGCAGCAGTTCATCCAGACACAGCAGATGCTCATCAACTCGGTTTGCCAGTGCAACCAGATGCTGTGGCACCAGCAGCGAGAGATCGACAATCTCAACAGCACTATCCACATGGTAAGAACTGCCGGCGGTCGGCCTTAGGTTTTACTCATATTTCGATTCTTTACAGCTTCAAGAACGTCTGCTCAGCCACACCAACGGAACAGACCTGGGCGCGACCCATCGTTCGGAGTCAGTGCCTCCAGCAGGCACCGTTCAGAACAATCTCTGCCCTTCACTGAATCGCGCCCAGTCAGAGCAACCACATCACTTTCCGTCCCTCCTTCCACACCATCACATGCCGACCATCATGAGCCAGTCAAGCAGTACCGCCAGCAGCTACCACCGTCGGAACATCTGCAACATACAACAACAGCAGCAGCAGCAACTCGCCAACCATGCCGCGCCCTACAACTTCTCTGTGGAACAGCAGGCCAGCGGGGGCATGTACTCCTCTGCGGTGAACAACCTCTGCGCCCCGATTCCGCCCATGACGACGAACTTCAACAACATCGGTGGCGGAGCTCCCGCCGGAAACAACGCTGCTGGCGGACCGATTTTCATGCATCACCACAACAACACACAGCACCCAGTGCACAACAACAACTCGAATTTGCTCAATGCTGCCCAGCAGCAGCCATCAGCGTCGACAGCCGCTACCGTGCAGAACTCACAGCCGGCCAACGTAACCACTGGCAGCTCAAACCTCACCGGCTCCGCCCTCAACAACCAGGTGCCGCCCGGCAACCGTGCCAACAACTACTGGGACAACTTCCGAAGGTAAATGTTTTTCGTTTCTCCACTGGTCACCGGGTCCTTGCGTGGAATATGTCATGTTAGCGAGCGGAAATAAATAAACACAATTTTAATTTTTGATTTTCTCGTTTATCTCTTGCCCGAGCACAACGCGCACGTAGCCTGTCTTGGCCTCGTCCAATCACAGGCGAGCGACAGTGCAGACACCACCCTCCCAAGCAACTTCCTCGCATCATTTTCTATCTTTTCGTTACGTTTTCTTTTCACTTCCACACGTTCTCGGAGTTGGCTTTCGAACTGTTTCAGCGTTGGCTTTAGTCGGATCCTTCTCTCCCTCTCTCTAGCAGGCGGTTTTTCAAAGTGACTCCAAGGCGGCGGTAAGTCGTTGCCAAGTGTGTGTGTGTAACCGTTGCAAACTAACAAGGAACACAGATTTTAGTTTTTGTTGCTTCTACCAGCTTCCTAATACGTGTCGCTTAAGCTACCCTTTCTCCCCAGATTTGTCTTTGTTTTGCTGCGCTACCTTGCGTTCCCTCAGACTAACGTGTCACCTTTTTCTTTTCAGCTACTCGCGGCAGAACTTGCTGTCCTCCAACTCGTGCAAAAGTAACGAGGAGCAGAGCCACAATCAAATCCAGCAGCAACTACCCCAACAGCAGCAACAGCAGCCACATCACGTCCCGCAGCAGCAACAGCAGCACCAGCAAGAGCCGCCAAACCTGCCAATCTTCACTAACTCCCTCAACGCCAGCTACCGCACTGACGCGACCACCAACAACCTCAATCCGCCGACCTACGACAACAAGTACTTGCACACATTCCGGAATCGCATTAATGCCAACGCAAGCATGCACAGTGGACTCGTAGCTCCCGTCATAGCGTCGTCCACGTCATCCACGCAGACGACGAACTACAGCAACATGATGAACATCGCCATCAATCAACAGGAGGCCCAGCAACAGCAGCAGGCCGGGAACATAAACTCGTGGTCTTCAGCAGTCGGCGGCGGCGGTGGCGGGGACGCTTACGAAGCCAACGGGCAGCTCACACACGATTTGCGGAATATGAATCTAAACTTTGGCAATAACGAGCCGAACAAAGTTCCTATGAAGCCGTCGTCCCTTCGCCGCTCAGGGACATCCGGGAATAGGCGTCTCCGACACACACTGTCCGAGCCAGCTGCGTTCCCCGATCAAGAGCAGATTGCCCAGCAACCCCTCGGAGCAGAAGATTTTCTGAGCCCTGGACTCTTTTCGGGAGTCATCGAGTCGATAGACTCGGCCATGGACGACACGTCCGATGAAATCAAGAGGAACCTTCTGGTGAATGCCCTCAAGAGCGAAAAGTTCACGACCAAGTTCTATGAGTCCCTAAAAGAGGACGTCTTTCGGAGGATCGAAACCCTACTCAGGGGCAAGGACAGCGATCAGCAGTTCTTTGCACACCTCTATCGGGACAACAACATCGCGGCGACCCATGAGCCACAGCGCAAGCTCTACCTGAACGAAGTGCGCAGCCTGAGCAGACCATCAGATGACTTGAACGAGACAGAGAGCAACAATGGCGAGAACGAGGACGAAGACGATGAAGAAGAGGACGACGAGAAGGGAGCCAAAGCCCTGGGCAACCACAACCTGCTGAATAACAACAACAGTGAAGTCCAAAATGCCCTCGGCCTGAACGCAAAGGACATAAAGCTCCTGGCCGACAAGTTTGTGAGCAGCAACGCCGCAGCTTCCGGCATCTCACTTGAACAGACAGTCCAGTTCCCTGACTATGACCTGATTCGCTACATCACGGCGAAAATTCACGACGGCACCACCCAGAGTTCGGTCATAAACGACGCGCTCCTGGTGGAAATAGCAAAAATGACAGCCACAGCCATTCAGAACTACGCCCTGATCAAGTGCCAGAAGAAGGAAGTGGTCGAGGCCCACTTGCACATATCGCCCAAGAAGATCTACACAGAGCTGCGCGGCAAGCTGTTCCCACGAGATCGGGACCGCTTCCTGATGTGGTATCAGCGCTACCTGGAGACGGTCCTCTATGTAACCTTGAAGAGGGACGACGAGGGCGATCCGCAACCGTCGCGCGAAAATAACAACAACGCCCAGCAGAGCAGGAACTCGAACCAGAATGCACCGCAGAGTTCCTTCTCATGGATGGACATTCACAACATCTATTTGAACGCACATCAGGCACGCAAATCCAACATTCCACTCCGGCCTGCCGCCCCTGAGCCAACCGCGCCGTCATCCTCGACGGAGCTCGAGAACAAAATCGAAAACAATTCATCCGTCAAGCAGCAGGCCCAACATTCCAGAGCAGCACTCACCTGCAACCAGCAACAACACCACCATCCTGATCTGCCGACGCCCACCACTCCAAGTAGCAACATCATGAACGAGGACCTAGCGGAAGCAGATCAAATATGCTCATCCACCACCAACGCCGCAGACGCTCATGTCGAGGACAGCTTCCTCCTGATCGGAGCCGCAGCCGAGCCGCAGCTGTCGCAGAGTCCAGAGAACGCCGAGGGTCAGTTGATTTCAATACCCTCAGAATCTCAGCCGCCCATGAACGTGGTCGCCACGAATCAGAATTTCCTAAACTTCTTCCTGGACGAAGCAGAGAACAATGAGAACCCCGAGGAGGAGAACCGTCACCCGTCGTCCGATACGACTGCTCTAATTCGCCCTCTCCTCGCCGACAATGACAATGCCGAAGAGGACGGCGACGGCCAGAACCAGCGGCCGGAGTCCAGTCTGCAAGGTGCCTTCGGCACAGACCCGCTAGCCATCACGGGTGGCAGTGCCAAGCGCAATAGTGTCCCATAGTCGACCGATGAAGTGGCGGTGCGACCAAGCTGCACCACATCTCTGTTTACGTTTCTGATTCTCTCCATTTGGCGTGCGTCCAGTTGTCTTATTTGGATCGTGAAACGCTTTGCGCGTTGACACAACCAAAATTGTCTTTTCATTCCATAAACCCGCTCCCCCTGCCCCTGAATCCGGTCATTGATGTTGAGTGTTCGTTTCTAAATTGAAGGCTACTAACTAGCTGAGCAAATTCCATATATATGTGTATGTCAACCTGTATGTGTAAAAATATATGCAAACAATATTTTAATTTGTCGAAACTAATCAATTTGTAAGCACTTCCGCTGAATGATGTCATTCGCAGGTAAGTAAGCGATTTCTTTGCTTTACCGTTAGCTGAATGGACGAAGACACATGCTGAATGCGGTGCCATCAAAGATTGACGTAAGTTTCGATGATTTTGTGCTGAATTTGAATACAAAGGGAGGTTTTACGAAACACATCTTGTGCCTGGCGACTTGCTGAATCACTTACAGTTGGCTGAAGAGGACAAGATATGCTTTGATATTGCAGCTCATTCAAATCCAAAAAAGGATTTCCGGAAATATCGATGATTTTGTGGCTGAAAAGCTCTTTTCACATCAACTGAATGTTTGCTGACAACTCTAAACAGCTGGCACCTACCGCAGGCATTCACATCTCATGCAATTGTTGCGAATTTCGCGAAATTTGAGGACTTCTCAATAAAAGAAAAATATTGCCGTTACCTTTAGCTGAATTGTCAAGCGCTGAATAAGAGCTTTCAGCTGGGGTCTCATACACCAAAATCACCAAATCATCACCGCCCTTCACTTATGGCTGAATTGTCAGGAAAATACAACGGTAATGTAGCGGTGAGCAAGAGCTTTCAAACAAGTACACACTTACCGAAATCCATCAAGGACTCGCAGAGATAGCGATGATTTTGTTGCTTACTAGACATTCTGGCGGCTTGGTACACTCAGCTCAGCACACGCGGTAATTGCCAGCATCATGAAATGAAACTCATTTTCATCTAGAGTTGCCGGAGGCGTTTATTTACATTAGTCGTGAGAGAAGATCTAGTTGCTTAACAGAATGGGTCCACTTTGATCGAAGTACTTAACAAATGGACGATTTTTCGGTTTTAACTTCGTTCGGTCGCACCTGGAGAACCTGAAGTCGATGCACTTTCCAGTCTGCGCATCGAAGTGCATCCATCCGCAGGTTCTGGGCAGGGCTACCTTACCGACACACACGTAAAATTCACTGCAGCTCTCCGCCGAAGCTATGAGCTCCCCATTAGACCGTTTCTCGCACATATTCGCAGTTGAAGGCTCCTCACGCGGTGGACTGCAGTCCACGGCCTCGGGAGCGTCACAGGTGTGCGTCTTCGGATTGAAGTACATTGTCCCACACGAGAGCTTGATCTGTTGTCCGTGCATGCAAATGTGAAAGTCGGAACAGGCGCCAGGAATGGCCATCACATGACCATTTGATTCACTTTCACAAACATCCTGTGTTCGGATTGATGGAAGGACGGCCACACAGCCGGCGACAAGAAGGACGATGATGGCTAGAAGGAGTGATCGTCAATTGTAAGTGAGGAACTGAGAAGCAGAGGTGAGTGCTTACCGTTCATTGCGATGTTGCGCTAGACTGCTGGGCCTTGGAAGCGTGCCTCTTTTATAGATGCTTTTCAGATGCTTATCGGGTGTGTGGCAAACGATGTCTCCGAGCACATGTAACAAGCCGTCACTCTTATCTTTGATAAGATACCAATCGCAACTGGTTACTGCTGTGTACCAGGTGATTCTACAATCGTATGGACGCGTGTCGTCAATTAGCGGCCAGGGAGTCTGGCGGCGATGATGACGACGGTGTCTTTTTGAAGGCAGACAGTATGGCGTCGGAAAGTTTGTCGGCGTGTGTTTTGAAATTGTGCGAATGGGACGCAGAAAGGTGGAGTGATTTTGGCTCTGTAGGCATTTGTGGACATTGAGAGAGGAAGTTTTGTAGGAAATCCTGGGTGAGTCGAGGAACTTGCTCTCTGACACATACATGTCACAATTTGTGCTTACACAGAAAACAGTCACGAACAACAAAAAGTAACGAGAATGTGCGAAAGTTTAAATTTTCCTACGGAAAGTCTTTTGAACGTTTCCCGTAGTTTTGGGTTAGTAGATAAGTGGTTGTTGTGGCAGTCACCCAAACTTCCAAACTGTTCACAGAGTGAAGTACCATATTCCTGCGAGATTCATTAAAAAACTTGCGTTTCTTTTCTTCTCGTTTGTTCACCGGAAATGGTGTTCTGTTCGTTCGAACTTTCAAGTTGACCGGGAGGCTTTTAGCAGCGACAAGCGATCGCAATAATGTCGACACGAGGAACTAATTTAGTCAACAATTTGCTTGTTGACACCAATAAACTCCATTTTCATTTTTGCAACGCTCGTTATCTGCAAAGGAATTGCTTGCCGCTTCTTTTTCGTTTCACATTCATCCCAGTGCGCGCCAATGGGACTGAGAGGGCGGGGCTAAACAGTGGCTGTGCGAACTGTATTGAAAGAAGATGGTGGTTGCTTTCAAGAATTCTCTGAAATCCCGCTCAAACTGTCAAGTGTTTCTCTTTTTGTGTGTGAGAACACAGGCAATGTTGTTGTTCCGTGAAGTAGTGCGGAATTTCGACGCATCGAAATTATGTTCTTCTGCTCACGATTTTTGATATCAACTACATACCTGCCGCGAAGGTGACCAGGAAGGACGAAAACAAAAAAATTAAATGAGAAATCAGTCGATGTGAGGCATTATTGGGGAGCACAACGCTGTTCATGGTGGCCTATGTCGTCTATGCTGTGGTGGGACTTGATGCTTCAAGCTTCAACGCTACTGTTCCAGGTGGAATTGAGTCAACAGACTCTACAGGCGTCTTCAGTTGCATACACTCAACTGCGTTTGTATCACGTCCGATGAGTCAAGTCTGTTCTCCTCTCTAGTATCAAAACCATCCCTGTGGCTAAGCTCATTGCAAGAAACCTTTTCGTTTGAGCCGAATACTTCAGGAGTCAATGTTGAAATATTAGTTAAATTCTTCAAGCATTGGATCAGTTTGTAATCACTTCGCGTGCCTCCTTTCCTATGTTGCGCTTGTCCTAGATTACGGAATCGGGGCTGTTAACAACTACCGCCGATGGAAGTGGTAGTATAATGGGCTAAGTGTTCTGCCTTGATCTACCTCCATGAGTCAGCTACCTCACATGGACTCAGGGTTTCAGATCTCAGGATCTTGGGGTTCACCGTGGACTACCGAGTCTCAGAATCAAAAACCAAATTTTTTGAAGGGGAATTTTTGGAGATTCTTTTCAGAACATAGTACATGCTCGAATGTCGATGTTGTTGAGCTCTAGAAGGTCGGTGAACATTCCTTAACCTACGACCGCTGCCTCCTTCCTCCCTGATGATGAGACTAGATATGTGAGTCACGTGGTTCAAAATCACATCCCTAGCACAATATAATTGCCAACAGAGTCACTAATCGAAGCAAACAGCATTTGTGGTGATGATGGCTAAGAGGTTTTGAGGGAACCTGACCTATGTACAGTGGCACTCTAAGCAGACACTGTATATTTTGGTGTCAAAAGCCCGGAGGCCCACTTGTGAGAGTGTGGCCCGGAGGCCTCTTGTCAGAGTGTTGGCTTTGGATGCGATCTGGTTTAAGTTCACCACCATCAGGACAGTGCCGGATGTGTTGAGTTCACTCACAGATTAGATGGTTCTAACCTCTGCCTCTGTATAGATTTGTATTGCCACCGGATCCTGTGACCCATTGACTGGCAGAGGTTTTGAAAAATCTTCGCGTCCACCCTAAGTAAACGGATTGTGCCTTCAAACAAATTCTGATTTGGTACTGATGCCTGCTGTCCGTACGGTATCTTCGGCTCCTGGGGAAAAAAAAATAATAATTAAGTGACACAGCACACACACAAGGGGCCAGGACCTAGCTTCTTCATCAACTACTCGAGTACTGCCGGCAATTGTTCTCCCACAACTAGAGGGGACAAACAGCGTTTGCGACGCGATTTGAGAAACTTTTCTTTAACACTCTTTGGGTGTTGTCAGCAAACCGAAGAAGTGTCTTGAAAAAAATTCGAGTTTTTCAGTTCAGGTATCAAACCTGGAAACCACTATGTCACGGCTACCACACTCCTGGGAAGCGGGTCCCTTGATATAAATGCAGGAGATCACATTTATCCTAATCCCATATCTGTCCCTTTTCGCTATTCAAAAGAAAAAACAAAAGAACAACTCTCTGACCATCAAAGCACTGAGGTGGGAAGATTATATCTTAGAACTGGCTGCTGGATGATTTCCAAGATCGTTCCCTGAAGTTAAGCGAAAATCGTGCCTAGGATCTGTGTGAAATGCGTTCTGTAGAACTTCAGTAAGTAGCCAATCGAAGATCGCTTTTAAAATCGATAGGAAAATCATTCATACGATCAACAGGTCATACTCCGATGATCGATGTTAAGATGGTAAGATACGGGGCGATGATCATTTTTGGCCAAAGCCCATTCTACATTACTTCAGCAGTTCGTTCGTATAACTGACGTAGAAGTAGTTTCCCCTTATTGAAGACCTTTAAGCTATTTTAAGTTTCTTGCCAGTATATGTCAATAACGTTCTGTTATAATGCCCATTGACCATCGATCTACCTTTGGACTACAACAAAGATTGTTTTAAGGTTCCCTGAGAAGGATATACTGAGGACCGGCTGTTCTCTTAAAGGCAATTTAAAATCATTTCCAATGACTGTGCCCTGCCCTCTTTATCTAAGCCACGAAAATGGCCCCTCTCCGCTTGAGTCAACCTGCCTACAGTTTCAGTTCATTTGAACCAAAAAGACAATCTCTGAGGTCGCCGTGACGTAGTGGGTAAATGCGTCGACCTACACGCAGAAGGTTTGATTCCCAGACGTAACACCTCGCATTTTTTCACGGCAGCACCTCTTTGGAATTGCTGACAACACTCAAAGAGTACTAAGAGACTTTGAAAAGCTTCTCAAATCTCGCCGTTGGGAATTGGCAAAAAACTGTAGGTCCCTTCTTCTCGTGAGCGAACAGTAGTAACACTAGTAACACTAGTAGTTGTTGTAGAAGCCAAACCCTGGTCCCTTGTGAGATGGAGTGCCACTCAAATATTATTATGAGACAATCTCACAATCAGAGCACTTGTGGAGTGTTTGTCTTGTGGTGAACCAAAGGGAGACAACGTTCCAAAAAGCTTTTTCTTGGTCACTTTATCCGTCAAGATCATATGCGCAAGAACTATCCCTTTGGGAATCTTGGACTCTCACTCGGATTAATCTGTGATTGTCTGTGGACAGAGGGTGTTTTCGTAAACGTCAGAAATCTTCGCTAGTGCAACCGCATATCTTTCCTTATGTGTTTATGAACACAAAAAACTTGCAGAATGCCTGGCATCTAAATTTAACAACAATTTGTAAATTTCCAAGATTTCTGAACACGAAAGCTCTTTGCAATTAGCTGAGACACAATCCTCTTTCAGCCATTCTATGTTTCGTGGGTTGCCTCTGTTAAAATAGAGATGGCAGTGAAACGGTTTTAAATGTGATCGATGGACGAAATTGGAAACTGTTTCTTGGCGGGTGGCGGTACTGCGCCGATCCCTTTCCCTACATCCTAACAGCAGGAACCTCCAGGCTTTGGGCTGAGGAGGTTCGTCCAGGCGGACCACTGCAAAGACACAAGAAGGTGGCTAAGGGAATGCATTAACCCCAGTATCCATTCACATGCAACTCCGGATTGTCACCTTCCTTCGAATTTGTTGGACAACCGCTTAAGGACACAAGACCAAAAAAATGGGGATCTCAGAAGATCACTGAAGCCCGTGATTCCGAATTTCCAAAACGAAAAACACACAATTCCCACTTTCATTTTTAAATTTATTTGCTCCTCTCTTGAATACAAAAACACTCCCCCAAACTCTAGTGTCCCCCCGCAGCCCTTTCTGTCTTCTTGCTCACAATGCACTTGGCGGAAGTCTGCCACATGCAACTCTTCGACAGCACGTCAAAGTGATGAAAGAACGGACACTGTTGCACCATTGGGAAGCCGTTCACGCAGTAAATGAAGTAATTGCACTCCTCCGGGTGGGGCAGGACATGCTCCCCACGGGCGGGGCAACTTATTTCAGGCCTCTGTACAGACACAGTGGTCATCACTGGAGGCATGACCGTTGGTGTTGTGGTGCGAGAACAACCGGCATTCTCTGGAAAATCACAGCTCTCCAGGCTGGGATTCCAGTGGAGCTCCGCAATGCACTCCAGTGGCATTGGATGGCCGTGATAGCAGATGTAGTACCGCTGACAGTTATTTTTGTCCGCCAGGAAGACCAACTTATTCGAATCTTTCGCTGGACAGCGGAGGTGTTTAGAGGGGCGGCTGTGACTGCTCGTTGGACGGGTTGGATGGGTTGTCAGGGGGGCATGTGTTGGTTTCGTTGTGACAAGAGTGGAAGCGAGACTAGATGTGTGGACAGTTGGTGTAGTTTTGGGTGCGGCTGGCGTTGTCACCCGAACAGGATCGTCTTCTCTCTTCTCTGCAACGCAGTTGTAATTCCAGGGCAAGTCGCAGATATCCTTCTGGTCGTTGAAGATCATTCCGTGCGGGCAGTCCACGGAAATAGCTGCATGGTTTGGACCACAATAGAAAAACTTGTCACACGCGTAGCGGTCCTTAACGAACTTCCCCGCCTCCTGATCACGGCAGGGTTCATAGAGTATTCGTGGATTGTGCAAAATTCTGAAGCCACGATCTGGATACGCCACCGAGGGCAAGCGCACGAACAAGAGTGCTGATAAGGAAAACAAGTTACCAACGGAAGGGATGCGGTTGGAGTTGTAAAACTTACCGCTGACAAGGGTGGTCAAACGAAACATGTTTGTCTGTGCTCTGGGAATGCTCTCCTCCTCGATCTTATTTTGCACACAAGTGCTGAACTACTTCTCTTGAGCGTTGCGCTTTCATTCATGTGCCCGACTGGCAGGTCTTGTGGCCCCTGTCAAGCTACCAATTAGTGGAGAAATCAAATTGTAGTCAACCACCGCGATACCGATCAGCCATTATCGGAAAACTAGGAATCTCGCGGAACGATAAACGAATGTAGTGCGCCAGAGTAGGCCACGACATTGAATGGACTCGTGCCAGGTCGCGAAGTATCGATCCGCTGACGGATTGAAGTTGGAATTCCCATCGGTTATCGCTTCAGATTGGCCCCGATTTGCGGAATACGTCAAGAGGCGCAATCAGCGGGCAGTTACTCACCTCCTGCGATGGACACTCGGATTCGCTGAAGAAACACTGAAATTCTTCGAAACAGTGTTTGTGTGGGGTTTTGCGTGTTGTCTGCTATCTTATCGGCTGACATTGTAGCAGCACGCACTTGAAATCAGATCGGCAAGCTCTTGACATTGATAAGAGCATGAAATTGGACATGTAAAACGATTTAGGTCCATTTACGCGTCAGACGGGGCTGGCGGCACCAGTTGGCGGGGAACTCCATGGCAAACAGTGCTCAAATTCGTGCCATTTACGAGTGATACAAGTTCTAAGTGACCCAGAAATACGACAAGCGATGAACACTCTGATAAGGGGCGCTATCTTTCGCCGCCAGAGGGACCGTAATCAAAGAAATTCTGCGGAGTCGCGACACCTTTGCCTGTTGCTTCGGGTGTATGGCATCTGGAGCGACAGCCTGAGGTTAGTTCTAGATGAAATTTCTCGACGCATAGGTGCCCCATCATGAAGTTCTTCATATCACTGATCTTGCTTTGCATTGCGAGTCTGCGCCGCGGCGTCTTGGGGGAGTCTTTCCCACAGTGTGCGAATCTGGAGAGCGGGTCCTTCATTGGAGGCACAAGTGGATGCAAGTCGTACATATACTGTGACGGGGATGACTCCTACGAGGGTATGTGCCCGTCCCAGCTGCTCTTCAACACAAAGGATGGAAGCTGTGCTCCAGCCGCTGAGGTTGACTGTTCCGATAACCAACAGGCAACAACGACGACCACTCCTGCCACTACAACAAGCACAACGACAACCACAACAACTACAACCACCACAACAACAACTACTCCTGCTCCAACCACAACATCAACTACAACTACCACCACAGCCAGACCCACAACCACCACAAAAGTTTCCACAAGCCCACCCATCACTGCCGCAGCAACGGCCGCGGAACCATGGATAAGTTCAATCGAGGTTCCAGCACCATCACTAGACGGAAATGGTCCTGCTGTATCTGTGGAAGAAATCGCAGAGGATTTTGAAGCATTTCCCACCGAAGATGAAGAACCGTTCACTCTGCCAGAAATTACAACTCGCGCCCCGCCGTCGACTGTGCTTGCTCACGTTAAGCCCGCCACCACATCAAGACCAGCCATCGCATGCCCAGAGATTGACAGACCAAACGAAGTGGTCTTCCTGCCGAGTACGGCGTCCTGCAATGAATACTTCGTGTGCTATCACGGTACTCCGGTGCAGATGACGTGCTCCGGAGGTCTGTTCTTCGATCGATACACCTCCAAATGTGAACTCTCCGAGAGAGTGAATTGCTTGGTAAGATGACAAACGAACCGCCGTTCGCCGAAGTCAACGTTTCTTCCGTTTCATTTCAGATTAACGCCGCCACCACGCCGAATCCACGGAAGCAGTGCACCGCCACCACAGTCGACTTCTTCCCCTATCCAAGCAACTGCAACTACTTCTACAAGTGCATCAACGGGTTCCTCAGTCTGCAGCAGTGCCCGGTTGACTTTGGCTGGAGCGATGAGATGAAGTTGTGCGTGAAGTTGTCAGAGGGACGATGTCCAGTGCGACGATTTGGCTAAGGCCTTGTAATAAATATCAAATGTGTTCTTGTTCTTCTTTTTTAACGGTTTTCTTTTCGTGTGTTCAGACTTGGTTCGGGAATGGTGGTGGTGGTGGGGAATACATTTTTAAGCATTTCGTGACAGCTGCAGTTTTAAGGTTTCGTTGTTCAAAACATTTAAACACTTTTGATGAATTTTTAAAAATGGTCTGCAACTGGATTTCTATGTTTCGTCTTAGGTGTGTGGTGCTAGAGGTTGAAAGAGAATATAAGCTAGGTACCAGTGTGACAGTCTATAGCTGCAGTTTGCAGTGTAGTTAAGGATCTTCGTGGCCATTGTGGCTTAGTGGGTAAGCACGTTGCCCTACCTCCTTTGAGTTATTGTCTGTGAAAGGCTATTTAAATTACACTGCTCAGAGTTGATAACGAACTGCAGGTTTTCTTACTCGCGAGAGAACTATAGAACGTTCAGTATGAGTAGGTGTTGAAGGTCCTAGGCCCTGGGCTCTTGTGGACTATAGTACCACCTCGCTTTGTTTTATTTAAAGGAGCTTCGAGGCAGGTGGGACCTCCACAAGCGAGACCCAAACGGAAATTCGATGCAGAATTGTCCTTGACGTTACTTAAGTCTGTCGAAACGCCAAACTTAAGGCACATAACTCAACGCAACGCTCAACTATTCCTTTTATATGGAGGGAAGTGGTAAACGTTGGGTAGAACTGTGGAACAGAGTCCTTGTAAGGGCAGAACAAAGATTCTCTGCCACTTATATGGTCCTGCCAGCGACATTGGCTGGAGGACAATCGCAAAAGGAGGGAAGAAAACTGTAAACGAAACTTCAGAACATGACAACTGAAGGCAGCTTGGCTAGGACTCTTCAGACACAGACTGGGTCTGTGCCGCAAACAGAAATGAGTTCACTCTGTCGCCATCTGTCTCTAGTGGCGCACTTGGCTACTCTTACCATTCACTTTTTTATGGTTTCGTTTTCGCAAGCGACTCTTATAATTTCGGTTTTTGTTTCGGATGAAAATTTTTGGAGACTTCGTTGGTGCTGCGAGACTTTGCTTGTCTCCCCTTCGGCCTTACGGATGTCTTAGTTGCATCCATCCATCTGTTTCTTGATTATTACTGGAACATGATAAATCCTGCCCCATAAACACCTCAGACTCGCAGCAGAAGAAGCCGCCTAACAGACCCTCCATCGAACATATGACCCACTCAAGTGGAGCCACACGTTCACAAACACAAGTTTAACAAAAGTTAGAACATAAATCCAAAATGATTCAAATATACAGACATAAGAGCAAATTGAAGAGAAAAAAAGGGAAGCGAACAGTGAGGAGGCGTTCGATGGCATCCTGTCCCCTGTAAACCTCCTTGCTTGGCCGCTCATAGGATTGGGATACATGCAAGTTTGGATGCTTTGGCCACATCCTCTTCGCAAGTTGGCTTTCAAGAGCTTTTCCAGCTCTAGGAACATTCAGAAATTTGTTCAAAATCAAAATTTATTAAAAAAAAAATTATCCTGCTTACAACTGAA
The DNA here is from genome assembly GCA_944738645.1 of Eristalinus sepulchralis. NCBI lineage: Eukaryota > Metazoa > Arthropoda > Insecta > Diptera > Syrphidae > Eristalinus > Eristalinus sepulchralis. The sequence goes on along the minus strand of OX122885.1, from coordinate 4,272,932 downwards.
ATTTAATTCGCTGAACATCCAGTTGGAGTGCAACTTCTGCGGATGTCATCCCAGCCATAGTTGACAGGACACTCCTGTACGGTTAGCATTCCATTTGTGCAGCGATAGTAGTATCGGCAGTTATCCGGATATTTGAAGAAGCCATTCTGCTGGGTCTTGCAAATGTCCAGTGGCTTGGGCGTTGTCGTGGGGTTGACCTGAAAGGGCAATAGACGATGAACAAACGATCAGAAAATGTGAGCTCTTCACTCCTACCATGCAGTTGGCCTCTGAAGCCCAGTCACACTGCTTCTTAGCGCTGTTGTACTGCAAATTGTTCGGACAGTCCATTAGGATGGGGCTGCCATTGTAGCAGAGGTAGTACTGCTTGCACGAATCCGGTTTGGCAATGCTCTCTGGTTGGTTGCTGTTCGAGGGCGGGCAGATTGTTGTGCCGATTGTGGGTCCAGCTGGACTCGTGAGCGGCGTTGTGGGTGGAGAGGTGAGGGGAGTTGTTGTCAATGTGGGTAGAGTTTGAGGAGATTGGGTTGATGTGATTGGTGCTGGTGATGTCGATGTCGAGGTCGATGTCGATGTTGATGTCGATGTCGATATCGATGTCGATGTCGATGTCTGTCCTGAACTGGAGGTGCTGATTTGTGTTGTGCTGACCGGTGTGGGACTGTTCTTCGTTGTGTTGGTTGCCTCTGCAATTACACAGTTCACTTTGTCTGGCATGTCACACAAGAAATTTTCCTGATCATAGTATAGCCCGTCTGGGCATTCATCCTTGAAAGACTCCGTTCCGTCGCAGTATATGTATCCGGAACAGTTATTCGGATCTGAGATAAATTGCTCATTCGGCTTTCCCGCACACTCTTCAAATTCTTCACACTTCACAACCACAACTAGGGCAATCAGGACTAATCCAAGGAGGTACTGCATGGCGACGAGGGGTAATTTCGATCTTGACGGGACGCACACGAAACGGTTTGTGTGGCACTTTACACATTCATCGTCTTTTATACAAGACTCGACGGGGAGAGCAGCACTCTCAGACGTGAGAAATTAATTATTTCTTGTGCCGATGCTTGTACAAGGTGTATGTAGATTTATCGGGGCTACACGATAACAACGGGTAGCAAGACGATTTGTGTCCGACAGGGAGCTGCCTCTGCTGATAACCTAGAAACAAACAGAGGTAAACTACTGTTTTCTTGCCTTGATGGGGGGCAGTGATTGGAAATGTTTCCTTTGTGCGGAAAAGGGAACTGTTCCGATTCAGGGAACTGGATGACAAACAGATCTGTTGTGTTTTGTGTCATGTTCGGTTGTTTTTTCGTGTGTTTTTCCCCTGTGGCAGCGATGTGGCCTATTTTGAGAGGGCGAGGGAATGAGTGGCATTGAGGTCACAATTTGGATGAACTTGAGGTATCCGTAGATTGACTGACTCATAAGGGGATAATGTAACGTTAAATTACATTCTTATTGAAAACATTGAAGCTACAAGTGATTGTGTTGAGCCTTCAAAGATCAAGCTTCTGCGACCGTGCCGTGAGTACGTTCTCTACTCCTTCTCGAACAGAAGGCGAGGAGACATACGACTTTATACCTACACTGATCGAAGCTTCTTCAATCAAACAGTTAGTCAGTCAGTCGAATATCGCATCAACTCCAACACTAACCTCGCCTCCGACCCCGGCACCAACAACTGTTCAAACAGAGGGCTACGTCCATGTCAACAGCGCTGATTGATGCGCCAGACCAAACGAAGCATGCAGGAGTGCAACAATATTTCCTAAGCAAAGTCAAGTACGTCAAGAGAAAAAAGACGTGGACGCAGAAGTCCTACCACAACTACTCCTACAAAACTGGTCGAAGCCTGTGTCCTTATTGTTGTTGCTTGCGCACCAGATTCGCTTTTTTCAAAGAATGTTTTGAAGACGAAACCCTCGGCGTGCAACTATTACCTCCCAGATTTCCACACGTTTGACAATTCTCTAAACATGTGATAGGCAGAAACACCACAAGTCGTACAGTCTTCAGGAGAGTCTAGTTTTAAGAACCTTCCAGTGTTGAAGGACGTTTCAGGGCGTTTGGAGCTCATTTGTGCTGCTGTCGATGGGAAGCCGTTTTGCGAAGACTGTACTAGTGTACTGATTATGATGACAAGGATGAAGATGTCGTTAATGCCGCCGAAGGTTGTTTTGTTGACGGGCTATATTTTGGCCGCAGACGGTTCTGAGTTGTCGAGGGTGTGGATAACGTTGTGACTGATGACGTGTGTAGGACATCAACTTTTCTGTGAGCTTCCAACAATGTTGAATCCTGACAATGCATGACAACAATCAGCGTAAGGACATATCCAAGCAGAAACCTCATTCAATCTGGATGGATTGAAAACGGAACGGTTTTGAAAGGATTTCTCTAGTCCGTCAGCTTTTGTATTCACCTTGGTAAGGCAAACATCGCAATACATTGCTCAGACGCAAATGACAGATGTCCTGCAAGTCGATTTTTATTTGACAAGGAACCACATTCTCCGATGCCTTGAAACCACACACACAGCCACTTACCTTAGGTGTTGCCATTGCCCGGAGAGGAGAGTCGCGTAATGAACAAAACTCTCTGCTGCGTTTTGCTGACAGATGTGACGGCGTTTTGCCAACAGAACGATCGGGTCGTTAATTTTGGATGATAAGATATGCTCAGAGATGACGTTACGTCCAAATGCATTGCCATTCGCCCGAGGGGCCCTTGAAAAACGGGGCTCTCAAGTGTCTGCCTTCCAGCAATCTGTGACAATGACTTTGGTCAACAATCATTAAAATACCGCCCACTTCAGGGTCATTATATAAAATTGCATTATCTTGTCCTCTGAGTGTTCGTCGATATCGGCGGCTTTATCGAGGCGACACCGATCGGTATAAATAGCAGAGCTCTTGGTGCCGTGATGCGATTTTTTGCGCAATGACGGCGGTGAAGCATCAGTGGCTCAAGACTGGTATCAGCGTGCTTGCGGTGGTGGCCCTGTTGGGCGGTGCATTAGCATCGGAGGACTCTTGCGTGGGAAAGCCGATTGGATGGCGGTTCCACGACCCCACAGACTGTCACGGATACTTCGTTTGCTACATGGATCAGGCCTTTCAGCAATATTGTGCTTATGGAGAGAAATTCGATAAAAGTACCATGAACTGTGTTGTTGGAAAGTGTCCGCCTTGTGCTTGCGATTGTCCAGCACCAACTCCAGCCCCGACCCCAGCCCCAACTCCAGCCCCGACTCCAGCACCAACACCAGCCCCAACTCCAGCACCAACTCCAGCCCCAACTCCAGCCCCAACTCCAGCACCAACTCCAGCCCCAACTCCAGCCCCGACTCCAGCACCAACTCCAGCCCCAACTCCAGCACCAACTCCAGCCCCGACGCCAGGACCAACAACTCTTCCGCCAGATGGCCACGTGGATCCTAACAACACGGACTGTCGTGGCAAGCCGAACGGAGCGTTCGTCAGGCACCGCACCCACTGCAACGTCTACTACGTCTGCCGCGATGGTGAAGCGGTTAAGCATCGATGCACCAAAGATCAGTGGTTCGACGACATCAGCTTTGTGTGCAATTTTAGGGAGGACGTGATCTGTCCCTCCGGGCAGGACTAAACCCCTCAGAGCAAATAAATATTAAAACCAATCATTCAAGAGGATTCTTGGCTTTTATTTAAATTGGAGAGACGCACAAAAACATTTAAGAAGGTAAGTTTAGATTGCAGGACTAAAGGCTTTCGCCGTATCAGCGGTGGTCGATTCAGTAGCTCCGGTGGATCCAGTTGTCGTCTCACCAGCATATGTCGGAGCTGATGCAGCGGTGGTCGATTCAGTAGCTCCGGTGGTCGATTCAGTGGCTCCTGTGGATCCAGTTGTTGTATCACCAGCATCTGTCGGAGCTGGTGCAGCGGTGGTCGATTCACTAGCTTCGGTGGTCGATTCAGTGGCTCCTGTAGATCCAGTTGTGGTGTCACCAGCATCTGTCGGAGCTGGTGCAGCGGTGGTCGATTCACTAGCTCCAGTGGTCGATTCAGTGGCTCCTGTGGATCCAGTTGTCGTATCACCAGCATCTGTCGGAGCTGGTGCAGCTGTGACGGATTCACTAGCTTCGGTGGTCGATTCAGTGGCTCCTGTAGATCCAGTTGTCGTATCACAAGCATCTGTCGGAGCTGATGCAGCGGTGGTCGATTCAGTGGCTCCGGTGGTCGATTCAGTAGCTCCGTTGGTCGATTCAGTGACTCCTGTGGATCCAGTTGTCGTATCACCAGCATCTGTCGGAGCTGTTGCAGCGGTGGTCGATTCACTAGCTCCAGTGGTCGATTCAGTGGCTCCTGTGGATCCAGTTGTCGTATCACCAGCATCTGTCGGAGCTGGTGCAGCTGTGACGGATTCACTAGCTTCGGTGGTCGATTCAGTGGCTCCTGTAGATCCAGTTGTTGTATCACCAGCATCTGTCGGAGCTGGTGCAGCGGTGGTCGATTCACTAGCTTCGGTGGTCGATTCAGTGGCTCCTGTAGATCCAGTTGTTGTATCACCAGCATCTGTCGGAGCTGGTGCAGCGGTGGTCGATTCACTAGCTTTGGTGGTCGATTCAGTAGCTCCTGTGGATCCAGTTGTCGTATCGCCAGCATCTGTCGGAGCTGATGCAGCGGTGGTCGATTCACTAGCTCCAGTGGTCGATTCAGTAGCTCCGGTGGTCGATTCAGTAGCTCCTGTGGATCCAGTTGTCGTATCACCAGCATCTGTCGGAGCTGATACAGCGGTGGTCGATTCAGTGGCTCCGGTGGATCCAGTTGTGGTGTCACCAGCATCTGTCGGAGCTGGTGCAGCAGTGGTCGATTCAGTAGCTTCGCTGGATCCAGTTGTGGTGTCACCAGCATCTGTCGGAGCTTGTGCAGCGGTGGTCGACTCAGTAGCTCCGGTGGATCCAGTTGTGGTGTCACCAGCATCTGTCGGAGCTGGTGCAGCGGTGGTCGATTCACTAGCTCCAGTGGTCGATTCAGTGGCTCCGGTGGTCGATTCAGTAGCTCCTGTGGATCCAGTTGTCGTATCGCCAGCATCTGTCGGAGCTGATGCAGCGGTGGTCGATTCACTAGCTCCGGTGGTCGATTCAGTAGCTCCGTTGGTCGATTCAGTGACTCCTGTGGATCCAGTTGTCGTGTCACCAGCATCTGTCGGAGCTGATGCAGCGGTGGTCGATTCAGTAGCTCCGGTGGTCGATTCAGTAGCTCCTGTGGATCCAGTTGTCGTATCACCAGCATCTGTCGGAGCTGATGCAGCGGTGGTCGATTCACTAGCTCCAGTGGTCGATTCAGTGGCTCCTGTGGATCCAGTTGTCGTATCACCAGCATCTGTCGGAGCTGGTGCAGCTGTGACGGATTCACTAGCTTCGGTGGTCGATTCAGTGGCTCCTGTAGATCCAGTTGTCGTATCACAAGCATCTGTCGGAGCTGATGCAGCGGTGGTCGATTCAGTGGCTCCTGTGGATGCAGTTGTGGTGCCACCAGCATCTGTCGGAGCTGATGCAGCGGTGGTCGATTCAGTGGTTCCTGTGGATCCAGTTATCGTATCACCAGCATCTGTCGAAGCTTCTGTTGATACAGTAGACACTGTGCTGGGAGCTGTTGGCGTGCCTGTGGGGCCAGTTGCCGGCGTGGTGGCAGGGATACAGTTGTGATAAGGGCAGTCGACGAATATGGGCAGATTACAGAATAGCCGCTCTTCGTCAAACCACAGGCCGGGCTCGCAGTAAGCTGTAACGACAAGATTCCTTCGACAGAAGTAGTACTTGTTGCAGTTTGTCTTGTCGGCGAATAACATTCCGTCTGGGTGCTGGCTGCAGTCGGGAGCATACGGTCCAGGTGGGCACTCTGGCCTGCTTCTCGCGACAGGCTCCACTGCCACAGTTGATTGAGGCAGGAGCAGGACACAGCACAGGGTGAGAATTCCTTAAATAAATCCATTGCTTGAAAGCAGTTCTTCGATATTCCTTTCGAGGCACTTACCCAACATCGTCGACTTCAGTCTGCTAAGTGGCAGAAACTAATTGATAACTTTAACGACTGAACGCTTATAAAGCAGTTTTATCTCGAGAGAGTTTGACGCACGGGGACTGGGCCCAGTTGCCTTTTTGTGGGGTTTGTTTGCTCTTGTCGAGGGTCTCGGTGAGTGGTTTGTGGACACAGTTGGGATGCACGCGTACAGTGGACAGCCATTTCCCCTGCCAAGTGGCCATCAAATAGCGGCGCCACTTCTGGCCGCGACTACCGTTCTATCAGTCCTGCAATCGCTCTCTTTACCCCTATGGTCGTGGTAACTTGGCAGCACCTGCCCGTGTTTTGGTTTTGAAAGTTTAAAACTTCACAGGGTGTATCGGTGGCAAGGAAATTTATTTTTTCTCAACTATCTACAGCTAAATGGATGCAGTTGGCAGTGTCGGCCGGAGAAGGTCGACGAAGCAAACCGCCTGGGTGGCCCTCTTGCACTTTCTTTCGTTCACGTCCCACTGGAAGAATGCGTCACACTGCTGCAGCGTTCGGTAACCATCGCGGCAGTACCAGAAGTGATGACAGTTCCTATCGTCCGGCAGGAAGTCAATTCCCTCTGCAGGACACTCTGGATAGGGACTAGCGACACGAGCCTGAAAATAAGAAGCATGTGAGCGGCGCTCGTGTGGAAGGACATTTTCAACAAACTGACGTGACATTCGGACAACTCCCTGGGGACGCACTTGTAGCCCTTCTCACTCCAGTACAGGCCCAAGGAGCATTCCATCAACACCGGCCTGCCGTGATAGCACACAAAGTAAACGGAGCACTTAGACGGATGACCGATCAGCAGTAGCTTCTCGGAATCTTCATCTGGGCATGTTGTCAGCTTTGTGGAAGGTGGTGTCGTGGAGGGATTCGTGGTACTGAAGTACGTAGGCGACGTGGTGACACTTACATCTCCGACGGGAGTGGTGGAGACTTTTGCTAACGTCACTGATGTTATCTGTGTGTTGTCCCTTGGACCTTCAGTCGACTCCAGTTCCTCCACCTGGTATTTCTCAATGGTGCCGTTCTGATTCCGGATCAGTCCTCCCGGGCACAGCAGATACTCCGGATCACATACCTCTGTCGCTGGATTGTATAGGATGCGACGTTCACAGCTGAATTGCGCAGCTGAATTGTTCGTGCACGTGATGTAGACGTTACAGAATTCTGGATGCGGCAGGCGGCTGCCCGGGGCCATATTTCCACAGATCAGCTCTCCAACTGTGTCCAAGGATACGACAACTCTCCACTGAAATGCGAGCGCTAAACAAATGAGAGAGACAAATTGATACATCACCCACAACGCGTGTGCCTCACTCGTTCTTACCAGCGCAGAGGAGCACGATTGTGCCGCAGAACTTCATTTCGCGCAGCTTTGTGTCGGCAATAGGGTTCGGCAATGACTGAGAGTTTCAAGTCGCGTTGCGGCCGACTTCGGAGCGAAGTGACGTCGTTTATCAGACGCACCATCAGCGAGCGCGATAGCATCGATATTGCTGCCACTTGTTGGCATTTGTTTTCAATTAGTTGTCAGAAAGGTGCCGCCCCATCTCTGGCACCCTGACGGGTGGTAACTGATGGGGAGATATGCTTGACTGGAGCCAGGTTGATTGTGTATTATCGGGTGAACGCCAAAGATTGGCATTCTGAAGAAGATGGCTAAGAGGCTTGCAGGCTTGCAGGTTTGAGCAGAAGACGTGCGTTCTCGAGACAATTGTCAATAAGCGTCAGTAGAGGGCCCCATTTGCAGGGCTCTTCCAGGAATGAGGTTCGGATGAAAATTATCAGAGGGGGATTCCCGATTTTTGCATCTGGAGAAGAACATTTACGGAGGAACTCTATGGGCTGTACAGAGACAAGCACCATGGTCTTCGGATACAACGCTTAAGATGGCTAGGCCATGAAGAGTATATGGACACCACTGCTCCGGCCCGAAAAGTCTTCGAATCTTAGCCATTGGGACAACGCAACAGAGGACAAGTGGAGAAAGACCTCAACCAACTTGGAGTGCGCGACTGGCGGCAGCTGGCGAAAGATCTTGCTGGCTGGAGAGGCATGTTGGTTGTGGCCCAGGTACACCCCGGACTGTAGCGCCACAAGAAGAAGAAGGATTCTCAGATATGAGGTCCTTTTCAACAAGGAAGATGACACTTGGTTATAAAGTCAAAGGACAGAAGGTAATTTGCAGCAAAAGGAAAGATTGTCACCTTCAAAGCGGCTACTTTATGTAAAAGTTCAACACTCGAGATTGAACTCCCGTTCATTTGCTTTCGAAATCACTCAATTTTCGTTAAGTTTTTCATGATTTTCAACACAGAAGCTTACACGATTTAAGGGCAGAGGGCTATAACAGAGGTCTTTGCAGACATACGACACAAAGTAAATCCCACACACTTCAGTGTGCGATAAGGTGGCTTAGTGACAGGCTTACGGGCTCATAAAAACACTCTTTTCACACTTAACTGCCATAAACGGCATTTATTTCTATCTTTTTTATGATGGCTTAGTTTCTCTTTGTGGACGAACGATCTAATCAATGTTTGCTGGACAATCGACCAGATGGGGATAGTTGCAGACGTAATTGTCCGCGTCGAACCACATTCCTTTTTCACAGTGCAGAAGAACCGGTACACCTTCGCGACACACCCAGTAGAGGCGGCAATGTTCGGCGTGCGCAAAGAACGATCCGTTGGGAATGTTACTGCAATCGGCTTGACTGGGATTCATGGTAGTTGTGGTTGTACTCGGATCTGGGTCAGTTACTGGACCTGGTTCTGATGGTGTTGGTGTGTCTTCACCGGGTTCAGTGGGCGTTGGTGTGTCAGTTTCTGGCTTAGATGGTGTTTCTGTGTCTGGAGTGGGGGTTTCTGTTCCAGGATTGGAATTTTCACAATCACATGGTGGACATTTGCCTACGATGCACTCTCCCTTGTCCTTGTCGAATTTCATTCCTGGCGCACAGTACTGCTGCAACTTTACACCGCCCAGAATGAGGTAATATCCGTGACAATCCTCTGGATCCGGTACAGCCACTCCAATGCATTCCTTTGTCCATGTGGACTGGATGAATGTGGCAAGCACAAAAACAGCTACAAATTGACTAAGTCCTTCAGAAAAAAAATGATTTTAGTCAAAACGTAGACGAAGTGGTAGCGCAGGGTACTTACGAAACATTACTCGATGTCCTGTGATCGCAAAACGAAACTGCCCACAATAGCACTGTGGCGCCCTGTCTTATAGGCAGCCGTCTTATCAGGTTAACCCATAAAACGGTTATCTCAGAGATATATTGTAAGTGCAATTGAATCGGATAGGATTATGAGATAACTCAACAAAGCTGCACAATTGTGGCATTTTCGGTAAACAGTCTTCACGTGAATCGTCCACTAGAGCACTTCCTCCTCTATGCCATGAAGGTCATTTGAAAGGCTCCCAACCAAGTAATTCACACAGAGATTCCAGTACAAGCTGATAAGCACTGACAGACAGCATGAATCGTCGGGTCCCTAATCGGCGCGTCAAATCGACACGACCACCACTTGAGATGGGATTTTATCTTGAGTGTGAAGACCTGTAATTAGAGTCCAGATACTTGCAGATAACTCCCTTATGCTGCCAATAAATGTACGACAAGAGATTTTAATGCGAGATTACGTGTGCGAGCTTCGATTTGAAGTGCCCTCAAGAGCTGACATGAATCGTGGGCGAAGTGATTGAACTCTGTGGTGAATATGAATGGAATGTGATGGGTGCAGGAATCTGCGCTTCTGGTTGGCGGAAGGCGGAAGATTTGGAAAAGTGGAAAAGCAGCAACTTCTGCAGGGTATGTTTGATCAAGTGAAACATTTGAGATCAATGTTAGAACCATTTAGATAACGGAGGAGATTCAGACAATGCACGCATTAGTCGACTTCTAGGCCTCCGGTATGCACAGGCTATTTATCTATCTAGTTCTTTTGGATTGCTCTGAGAAGCGCGTGCGAAATGCACACTCAAGGAATTGAATGGCATTCACTTACTTAGTGGACAAACCCTGAAAGTTTGGTGATTTTGGCTAAGGTTGGCATTTAGACAGAAGCGACTAAAATGCGTGCGGCGTTGAACAGGGAGAAGAGAACGCGGGGTATTCTGTCACATGTCTGTCTGTCACATGCTTCAGACAGACTGTCTCAGTCGAGGGTGAAGAGTCGGGGTTTGAATAATTGATTTCAGAATGAAGCATACAATTTGGCGAATTTTGAGTAAAAATGGCAGGGATTTCAATTCAAGTAAAAGAACAATGGCATGGAAGGATCATTTAGTTTCGCTCAGAACATTCTGCGTCCTTTTTGCATTTCTGCCACTAAGAAGCGGAGATTCAACGGCTGTTCGGCAACATACACCTAGTCAAACGTCTACAGATACAACACTTGGAATGGCATGTAGAGGCCTTGTAGAGTAAGTGAACAGCTTTAGCTCGAACACCTGGGTTCAGGCCCAGGCTCGGACTGGAGCACGAATGTCCTGAATAACATCATCCTTAAGCTCTTGAATTGCTCTAAGCTTATTCAAACTGAGAAAGAGGTCCAACGGCGTCAAATCACTCAATGGTGGTCAATTAAAATTGCCATGACGTGAGAAAACACGACCATTGCACTTCTCTCGCATAAGAGTCATTGTTTCGTTGGCTGTGTGGCAAGTGGCAACATCCTGCTGGATACACATACCATCCAAGCCCATATTCCCTTTTGCTAGCCACAAGGAGTCCGTTTCATCTTGCAGCAGGGCACGGAAACTGCTTGGCCAATCTCATTTTGAAAAAAGTTCGACACCTTCTTCTTCTTCTTGTGGCGCTACAGTCCGGGGTGGAGTTGGGCCTCAACCAACATGCCTCTCCAGCCAACGCGATCTTTCGCTAGTTGCCTCCAGCTACGCACTCCATGTTAGTTGAGGTTCTTCTTGTGTGCGCCACCCTAGCCTAAGCTGTCCCCTGTTGCGTTGTCCCATGGGTTAAATTCGATGACTTTTCGGGAAGGAGCAGTGGTGTCAATACGGTCCACATGGCCTAGCCATCTTAAGCGTTTTATCCGAAGTCGCTTAACCAGGCGCATGTCACTGTACAGCTCATAGAGTTCGTTGTTAAATCTTCTCCTCTAGATGTCATCAACGTAAACAGGATCAAAAATCGCAGGCAGAATTTTTCTTTTAAAAAGACTCCTCCGCTCTTGGTAGCGTCCCAGTGTCCGTGTCGTAAAGGAGGACTGGTAAGATCAAGCTGTAAAATAAGGCAAGCTTAGTCCATCGAGAGAGGGCTTTGTTACTCAATTGTCCCTTGAGCCCAAAGAAATAGCGATTGGCAAGATTGATTCTGCCTTTGATTTGGGTACTTGTGTTGTTGGCCCTATTAAAGACGACTTCGCTAGCCATAAAAGAATGTTAAGGTGTGATTCACAATTAATTATGCTTGGACCACACTTTATCGCATCGATGTGTCAAATAGCTTCGGCCTCATTCATATGCCCACGCCTCCCATGTTTTTCAAGTACATTTACTGAGCTGACTAACCATCTGTGAATAAAACACGTGACTTACTTTTTTAGTATAACTTGAACGTTGGACACTTTTGACAGTTTTTTCAAAGATATTGAACGATCAATTCATGTTTTCATAAATTTTGCCCACTCATAACTTTCTGGGCAGTTCATTCGCATAGTGAAAAAAAGAAGACATGTCAACCCATCATTAAGAGATAAAAATACACTCTGGCCATCTGCAGCAGACTATTATCATCCAAATGGAATCAGTAAGGACTGCTATCTCAAAAACAAATGTATTCTGTTCTTCCATAGTGTTCAACTAATTTATCTAGAAATCATCATCAATTATCGCTCCAACTAAACAAGCACAGGCAAGAGGCCAGACCATGAGGTCTTGCGATTTTAAATAAGGCTCCCAACCGTCAGCGAAGGCAGTTGGTTACAGCAGTCAACCAAAGCGGCAACAAATGAAGAGTGAGTTCAGAAAAGAAAAAGTCTTAGTGAAGCATCAATTTACTTCTTCTCTATCCAGTTTCAGTTTTTGTGTGTTTGGTGGCGTTTGCTGGTGTAAATGCGGCACTCATTGAGCCTTTTGGATCAAATGTTTGCCGTCTCTTTGGCGACGGGGTGAAGCTTCGGGCACCGAAAGAGAGTTGTAAAAAATGGATACAGTGTGAAAATGGTAAAATCGCTAAATCAGGATCCTGCAAAGTGGCAGAACACGGTAGAAATAAGCAAGATTGCCTAACACGTTCATCTAGCGACAGTTACTGCAAGAATCCCTGCAAGAAATCATCTCCACTTTGGGTGGCCGATCCCAAAACATGTGAGGGTTATTACAAGTGTGTGGGTGGTTCTGTGAAACAGGGCTCCTGTGGCAATGGCTTACATTTCAACCAAACCCAACAAGCGTGCATCTGGCAGGAGGAATCCTCTTGCATAGGGTACGATATCTGTGACATAGCACCGGACGGAGTGCCGTTCAAGGATGAAGCCAATTGCCAGCAGTACCTCACTTGTAAGAAGGGCACGATAACCGCGAATATCTGCGAGGACGGCTACTATGACGCACAGCGGGGATGCGTTGAACGAGCTGAGGTTGAGTGCAACGATCATCCAATTCCCTATCAGATCTGCGGAACAAACAAAAAGCCAATTTGGAATAAGTTCGTTAACGATAAAGTGTCGTGCCGTGGATATTACTACTGCCGGGATGTGGGAGAGCACAAGACCGATTTAAAGCCCAGCTGGGGTCAGTGCCCGGAGGGGAAGTTCTACTCATTTGAGCTGCAAGCATGCTACACCCCTCATGCTACCGTCTGCGACAGGGATCGTTGTGAAGGAAGGAATCGCACAAAGGTGCTTAGCGCCACCAAGGGATGCCAGCACTATTGGACGTGTGAGAATAACGTGAAAGTTGCCGAAGAACAATGTGCACCGGGGCTGTATTTTGACGATGATATCGGCGAATGCACGGAACAGGTTAAAACTTATGTCGCATGTTCTTGAAGTTGTGTTGCAATAAAATACTTTTCCACATTTTCGTCTTTCAATTTCTGCCTGATGTCCAATTTGCTGAGGTATCTTAAACTCAGTTCAACAGTAAGACGACGTCTGTGGAGTGGAGGTCTACTGAGGGATTGTCTTCATTTTACCAGCTTTGCTATTCCCTGGAACTGAAAGCCCTGTTGTGGTGATTATTTTCAGACACGACTGTCTTTAACAGCCTATGGCCACTGTAAACTCATCAGATGAACTAAATTTGTTCGGGGTTGCCGTGGTTGACCACTGCCACTGTCCAGATGAGACTTAGGACCTTCAGATACTTCTTTTTGGAATTTTTTTTTCTCATACAAATATAAGCTCTATTTGCAGTTTTCTTAAGCTAACAAGATCGATGCTAGCGTTCTTTCTAGACAAGCCTCTAAGCTGGAATGTACATTTCAAGTCTGCAGGAGGAGGAGGCTCTTCGCCAGAACTTAAGGACTTCTCAACCGAAATGGCACGTTGGTGTCATCTGCTAGCAAACATAAATAAATCACAAGGCTGCAAAGAGCTGCCTGTTTCGGCGTAACTGGTGCCATGTACACCTGACCTACTTTAGCTCAAGCAGGATGACAACTAGCAGACAAGCTATAAAGTTGTAGATAGAATATAACTTGTATTGTATAATGTCGGTCCTTATGGTTAAGCAACGCTGTGTCGGTAAGCTACTTAAGGTCGGATGGAGCTAACTAGTAGCAGTCTAGTCTGCTACACAAAGGCAACAGGGAATAGTCAGTTGATTCGGAGCTTGTCCAACACAAGGATAGCGATGGGGTTAAGTCCAATAGTGTTTCAAGCTGAGATCCACAGGAGGTCTACAGAAGGCGAGGTATCAAAGGCGCTTTTATTCACATCTCTCTGGATAGCAGATGGAATCACTTTTCCAATCAGATAGATTTGAATACTGAATTGCTCTGCAATACCACCCAAGCACAGTAAAGTAAACATTGCTTGGGTACCTGGACACAAACTGATTGTGGGAAATGAACAAGCTGGTCCGCAACTCATTTTCGTAGGACAAGAAGTATCTCTACAACCTTGGACGGCAGGTACAAGTCTGATCAAGAGCTGGGAGCATGAACTCTGCCCAGAACAATGGGGAAGGGAAAGAGGGAGAGAGAGAGAGAGAGGGTATCTTCAGTGAAATGCAAAACATTTCATTACTTAGAACTTACTCGCCCCTAAATTTGGCCTTCACAATGACACCGTGTGGATCTAAGTGAGAAGAGATTGTACCCCGTCAACCCATCGACCTGTCAAACCCCAACCTCTCATATGATGGCAAAATACCCAAAACTTCAATCAACGCACAGAAATCAATGTCTGCCGAGTTCTGAAAACCAACTCTGACCACCTGCAGTGGACAATTTTAATCCCAATCGAATCAGTCGGGACTGCTATCTGAAATACAAGTGTATTCCCATGTATGCTGGCTGTTCTGCTAATTTATCTAATCAAACAAAACAAAAAGAAAAAACTAAATACATGTATATACGCACAAGTTGTAGAGGCAAAAGCAAGAAGTTTTAAATAAGCCAGTCGGCCACCAGTGACGGCAGTTGGTTACAGTAGTCGGCGAAGGTGGCAACAAATGAAGAGTGAGTTCAGAAAAGAAAAAAAAAATCTCAGAATGTCACCAATTTACTTTTGCTTAGTTTTAGTTTTTGTTTATTTGGTGGCGTTTGTTGGTGCAAGTGCGGCCCTGATCGAGCCATTTGGGTTAAATGTGTGCCGTCTCTTTGGCAATGGGGTGAAGCTTCGACAACCGACCGCGGCGTGTACTGAATATATTGTCTGCAAAAATGGTGAAATCAGCAGCATCGAGACTTGCAAAACCAAGGACTTCAACAGGAATGATCAGAAATGTGGATATGGAGTGGGAAGTTCCAACAGCGACAGTTACTGCAAAGATCCCTGCAAGAAAACATCTCCGCTTTGGATAACCGATCCTAAAACATGTGAGGGCTACTACAAGTGCGTGGGTGGTTCTGGGACACAAGGCTCCTGTGGCAATGGCTTGCATTTCAACGAAACCTTACAGGCGTGCATCTGGAAGGATCAATCCTCTTGCATAGGGTACGATATCTGTGACATAACACCGGACGGAGTGCCGTTCAAGGATGAAGCCAATTGCCAGCAGTTCCTCACTTGTAAGAAGGGCGCGATAACCGCGGAAATCTGCGAGGACGGCTACTATGACGCACAGCGTGGATGCGTTGAACGAGCAGAGGTTGAGTGCGATGATCATCCAATTCCCTATCAGATCTGCGGAACAAACAAAAAGCCAATTTGGAATAAGTTCGTCAACGATAAAGTGTCGTGCCGTGGATATTACTACTGCCGGGATATGGGTGAGCATGATCCCGATTTAGAGCCACTCTGGGGTCAGTGTCCGGAGGGAAAATTCTTTTCATTCGATCTGCAAGCATGCTACACCCCTCATGCTACCGCCTGCGACAGGGATCGTTGTGAAGGAAGGAATCGCACAAAGGTGCTTAGCGCCACCAAGGGATGCCAGCACTATTGGACGTGTGAGAATAACGTGAAAGTTGCCGAAGAACAATGTGCACCGGGGTTGTATTTTGACGATGATTTCGGCGAATGCACCGATCAAGTGAAGACTTATGTCGCATGCTCTTAAAATTGAAATTGCAATAAAAAAAACTCTTTGCTCAAAAGTTCTCTCTCTCTCTCTTATGTTTTCTGTTTGACAGAAGTCAAATTTCCAAAAAACAGACTTTTACGCCGATTTCATCGCACATTGGACTTAGGAATGCAAACACAAATTTGATTTGCCTAATCGAAAACATCAGCGAAATCTAGGCGAAAATTTTGCGCACACATTTTAGCACTTTTGACGTCCACAAGTGGCACTATTTATAAACATTCTTAT
This sequence comes from Eristalinus sepulchralis, assembly GCA_944738645.1. Lineage (NCBI taxonomy): Eukaryota > Metazoa > Arthropoda > Insecta > Diptera > Syrphidae > Eristalinus > Eristalinus sepulchralis. The sequence continues at coordinate 4,256,922 of OX122885.1, read as the reverse complement.
GAGCCATCAAAATAGCCTTATCATCGTTTGCCTCTTGAGATCTGGTTCCGTGATATGCGAAAAGTGGCAACAAAACAAATCACAAGCGAAAAAGAAGCGAAGAAGATGTCACAAATTGACGCTATCAAGTCCTAAATTCATTAATGGACACCTTCAGTGTCAAGCCAATGTAATCAGAATTTATCAGATCAATTAACTCGATGACAACTGATGTCTTCCACAAGTAACTGTTCACTGCAGTAGTCCAAAGCTTTATCTAATCTCCCTACAACCCCCTCCAGTCGTAACAAATAAAATCAAAAAAACCCGATATCAAAATTTTGACAATCGCATCTATAGCTACAAGCGGCTGTGAAGTATAAAAGGCAACGGTAATTCACTGAAAAACTTAGTTATACACCCAGAAAGTGATTAAGAGGACCACAGTGGACTACCAGAACGTAGCAAAAATGAAGGGTGGGTTGAGGAAGTCGATTAAAATTTTGACAGATAAGATTTGACACACTGAACGACACTTGAAGGTCATCTACAGTTGATAGCACTAACAACTACCAATGTATTTCAGAGTTCATTCCCCTGATCGCCTTCACCTGCTTGCTAGCAGTCACGTTTGGACCGCACCCCACGGAGGCGATGTACGACAACGTGTGCCGCCTCCACAAGAACGGCACAAAACTGCGCGATCCATACACCTGTTCCGGCTATATTACATGCGTTGACAACATGGAAGTGAGAACCGAGTGTCCCAAAGGTCAACTGTACAGTATTAACACAAGCAACTGCCTAGCGTCCGATGCAGAGTGCGAGAATCCATGTGCCCCCGACTACGATGGCATCTGGGCCGCCGACCCGAAGTCTTGCAAGGGCTACTACTACTGCCGCAATGGGACCTCCCTCTTTGGTACGTGCCCAGGAGATTTGCATTTCGATGAGGACTCACAGCGATGCGTTTACGAATGGGAGTCGAAGTGTGAGAACGATGAATACTGTCACATTACGCCGAATAGCATAGCTTTCATGAAGCCCGACTCATGCACTGATTACTACACGTGCACAAAAGGTGTCCTGACACAGAAAAACTGTACGACTGGCAAGGCGTTTAATAAGGAAAGCGGAAATTGTGAGGATGAGACAAAAGTTGCCGGTTGTGAGATTTACTGCAGAGGAGCTAAGAACAAATTCGTTCCGGACTACAAGACCTGTCGCGGGTACTATTACTGTACAGACCGGGGAAACGATATCGACCTCTATCCCGTGTGGAGTCAGTGCCCGGAGGGGACGTTCTTCGATAAGGCCTCACAAACGTGTGGCGACCCAGTCAACATTAAATGCGACTTTGACCGATGTGACGGTCGCGGTGATACTTTTGTGAACAGCGGCACCAACTGCATGCACTACTTGACTTGTAAGGACGGCGTTAATATACGGGAAAGAATGTGCAGTGGGTACACGTTTTTCGATGAGAAACGTCAGGTTTGCACCCCCGAAGTGATCACGTACATCGCGTGTGATTAATAACGGATGTGTACATCCTGCTGTAAAGTTCCACACGTCCAGTTCCGAGAAATTCAATAAAGTCGCATTGATTATCTACTTGCGTGCTGTGTGTGTTTCAATCAGTTGGAAATTCAATTTTGAGCACACTCCACTGATAGCTGTGACGATTAAAGGCAAATGATAAGTTGTCGATGAATAAATTTACGAGTACTGTTTTGTTTACACTGGAAAGCAAAACCGTTATCTGGGCTATGGATAAGACGTGATTTGGTCTCATCCGTCACTAGAATTTTCGATTGTGACATTTGTTCATCTGACGTATTTGATCTGTCGGAGGTTAAGTTTTTCTCTTTCTTCCCTAGCCTGAAAGCTTAGACTCAGGGTGTCATTCAGCTGGTCTATTTCTTTCCATATTGTCAACAAAGTATGCGGTAAGACAATCTGCGATATTATCCTGAGAATTTTGCAGTTTCTTGTTGTTGTTGGCCCATAGAGAACAACAACACCGTCAACGACAAGTGATACAGGCTAATGATGACGAACACTTGCGACATGTGATTTCAGAGAGGAAGGCGCCCGTGTTGAATTGGACACCTTATACGGGCGATTTGAAAGCAAGTGTTTGAAGTGTGAAGCTGTGAAAATTCGACTTTTGCTATGCTTTGTGTACACAAGGGGTCTCTTTCACATTTTTTAGAATAACCTCCCTGTCTTTTTATTTTAACACTAGAAATCGTTAGTTAACAATCTGATAGGTCCTCACCAGTGGCGATTTAAACTAGAGAAGTTTGCGACAGACCAGATTGCTACACTGCGAGGGATCCTGGAAAATATTCCAAGAAGTGAAAATCAACAGTCAGCATCTATTCATCGATTTCAAGTCTATCTCTGTAAAAGCGTGCATAGAGACGACCTATACCGTTGCATTGAGAAGGATGTTGGTGCAACATAGGGGTCTCAGTTAAGGACGTTCGTTAACCTGGATTCCCCAGTGAATAGGAATAACAGCAGAATCACCCTTCCTTCGACCAAACTGGCTTTGTGCAACATCCTTTGATCAATTGTGTCTTGCATAATGATACAGAAGAATCTTGTTCTATTGCACAAAAACGTCCTCCTCCATGGCACAAAAGCCTTAAGAGCCCTGTTTAATGGCAAAGAAGCTCCCTCTATAGTTCCTGTCATGAGTTGCACAAGTGTCTTTGCTACACATCAGTGGCTTTCCGCCTGTGTGACAATATACGGAAAACACCTGAATGACATTATTTCCACGCTGCATAGTGACAGCAAATGTGTGTTCCGTTTTTTTTTTCGAAACGTCGTAAATATTCCCCGATAGACTTTTAAGCTTCGAAATGAGAATACAGCTGGTACGGTTGATATAGCACGTTAATTTATGTTTCTGTTTTTGTTTATCTGACATTACACTTGGTGATCATAAAACTTTGATTTACCGTTTGATTTCGAATTAATCCAGGTGACTTAACACACGTGGAAAATTCTGTTTGTAAAATTGAATAGATAACGAAGAGTAAGAGGGAATTGCTGCATGAAATCATGAGAATCAACAAGAACGAACGTCAAATGCAAATCAGTTCAGACATTTCTTTCGGTTTTTCTTTTGTCTGTTTCGAAGTCTAAGCTAATTAGGAAGCAACTGAAGATGGTGTGGTCACTCAAAACAGTTTCTGGTTCATTTGCGTTTGGGGCCGGGTTAAGTGTCATGCTATCTGGCGGAATTCGACTTTGATTAGGCTCACCACTAAAAGAACGGATCACTTCCATGAGTTCCTTGATCTTGCACTTTACACTCTGGTAAGGAAAATAAAATTGAAAATGCATTTCATACTGCATTGGGTAATTTGAGTAGAAGAGTTGCCGAGGATTTGGTTTTGTCTGATCCACTTGGTGAGCTTTGGTTAGTCTCAGTATGTGGCTGTTTGAAAGCCACATTGGCTTAGTGAATAGATTCAATTGAGTTGGAGGTTAAGGGGTATATAAATTCGATGATCAAGGCTTTTAGTCCCATCTTCAACAGTTCGGTAACTTTACGTGATGGGAAACATTTGTTTTGTAGATCGTTCTGAGTTCGGCTAATGCAAGGCTTAGGCTGTCTGTTAGGAAATTTTCCAGTTGTACTTGCAAATTTTCCGTAGGCGATAGTTACACGTTCCGTCTTATGTTAATGATCTGCACAGCAATTTCAGTCGCGAGTGGAACTAGGCCTTAACCAACCAGGTAGTATGATCTCTCGCCAGATGTTCCAATTGGTTAAGATCCTTCTCCACTTATATGCGTCATTTCAGAAAGGGCCACCTTCTGTTGCTTTATCCCTATCAAAGTCATCCACCCATCCCAAGCATACCAGGCTTGACAAGTTAGGAGAAGACTTAACTACGAACTCCACAGGCTATACGGCGGCCTCCAGATGCCATCGACACTAACAGGATCAAAAATCACACAAAGGACTTTCTTCTCTTTTTTCATTTCTAATAATGCTTAAGTTTCTGTGCCATGGGCCAGGATGGGGATGATCAAGAAGTTTAAAAAGGCAGCTTTGTCTTTCGACACAGGGCTGTCTTAAGCGTAAGGGAACTTCTGTTTTTTTCCATATTTCAGATTCTTTGTCCAGCCGACTATCATTCTTTATTTTAAACATAAAAACTAGACTATCCTCTGATATTTAATTGAAGTGCGAAACAAGTGAGCTTAAGCCAAGAATCGAACGTCTTTACAGGTGAAAGGCATTCAAGACCTTTGTACAACAGAGGAAAACGAGATAATAAGTGAAAAGGAAACAAGGACATTTTCAAAAATTTACCAACAAATAACCAGAGCAATCCAAAATACAAAAGAAGACACAATAGAAGTTCACACAAAAATGACGAATCGCTGATGATCGCATCTAATCGTAATCGACTTCAAACGACCACCGAAGTCGAAGTGCACAACAACATCCCCCCCGTTGGTTATATCACTGTTGCATGGAATTTTTGTTAAGGGAGCTGGCGCAACTTATTCACAACAGCACTCACAAAAATAGAAGCAACAACAATTGACGTAAATCAATCAAAATAAGTAATCAAGGTGCTCCCGATAAATCAGCACACCGGCAGTAAATTGGGCAGGTTCACCAGTGTTGGCCCGCTATCTTAGAATAAAAATAATTATATTGCCAGCCCCAGGCGGTGTTAAACATAATCTCAAATCGGCATTCATCCAACTTATCTAATCGCGACTTTTTGCAGACGCGCATTTATCCGATCCTTTTGCGATCGTATAAAAGCCGTGTTCAGATCGGGAGTCATTTAGTTGTTGCTTCGAAGACAGCGTAACAGACGGTCGGACAAAATGAAAGGTAACGCACAGACAGAGAGCGCAAGAGACAACCCCATCTAATATATTCCTACACTTGGCAGGTAGTTCATTGGTGGGATTCGTGTTTGGCGCATTGGCTGTTCTTACAGTGCGGGCTGAGCACGAGGAGATCTGTTCACGTCTCAAGGAAGGAGCGAAATTCAGGGAACCTGGTAATTGTCAGGGTTATGTCACGTGCAATGGTGGCATAGGAACTCTGGCATTGTGCCCGAGTGGAGAGCTCTTTAACAAAGAAAAGTGCGTGGCTGCCAGCAAGGTGACCGATTGCAATGCTCCGTGTAGCAGTGCGTCGGACGAGGGTAAATGGGTGACAGATCCAATGAGCTGCAGTGGATTTTACTTTTGCCGCAACGGTGAAGCCCTCTATGGGGCCTGCTACGAGGGCTACAATTTCAATGAGCAGTACCAAATCTGTGACTTCGCATCGGATACCCCGTGCTATGGCTTTCACATGTGTCAACTTGTGGCGAATGGCGTGTCGTTCTCCGATCCGGAACGTTGCAACACATATTACACATGCACTAACAATGCACAAGCCATGAAGCAATGTACGTCAGACAAGTACTACAATGTGACAGCAGGAGCTTGTGTGAACAAGTTAAACATAGCCTGTGAAGTGCACCCAATCCCGTCTGGAATTTGTAAAAAAAATAATAAACCCATCGTTAATGAGCCTGTGAGTGATACAGTAACGTGTCGAGGATATTTTTATTGCGCCTTCAAGGGAACAAATCTACCTGATCCGAATCCCACGTGGTATCAGTGCCCTGAGGGGACATTCTTCGATGCGACCGCGAAATCCTGCAGCGATCCAGTTTTGGTGGCATGCAAGTACAACCGATGCGATGGACGGGGAAATCAGTTGGTATTGGCTGAGGAAAAATACTGCCAGCACTACCATGTGTGTCAGGATGGACAAAGTACCGGATTGCAGAGGTGCCCGAGAGACATGTTCTTCAAGGAGTCCGTGCAAGCGTGTGTCTACGAAGAGATTTCATCTCCCATTTGTGATAAATGAAATCGTAAATAGGTTAACACTGCATTGTGATATGTACAACTTTCTGTTTTCCATACGTTATCTCAGAATTAAAGCTTTAAGTTAAGAATTTGCGGAGTTTTGCGTTGGTTAGGCAAAATGTACATCAGCCTGAGGGTATGCAATGTGAAGTTAATATAAATCTGTGGATTGGGCTGGACGGGCCTCCACCTCGGACTGTAGTTCAACCTCAAACCCAATCTTTGACAGTGGTGGGATTCGTGTCACGGGAATTGAATCGTTTCACTCGAATTGACGTTTGTCACTGAACACTTCAATTTTTCACCTCTTACGAGTTTGGAGACAATGCTCAGGTAAATACAGGGTGGTCCAACAAAACCGCCCGATTGCAATTGTAAATAGAACAAAAAGTGTTCAAAGAACTACCATTTTTTTTTATTATGATAGAAGGTTCTATGGCAGTTGTAAGTGAGACAAAATATCAGCCAAATGCTCGCTACGCTTTCCTCTATCCGGTGGTGCATATTTTCAAGGACTCTGGAACTTATGTCATCCTTTAGCTCTTGAATTGTTCTTGCCTTTATTGTCTAAGAAAAGTCAAACGATGTAAAATTATATGATCGTGGAGCGATAACTTCTTATTCTTCTTCTTCTTGTGGCGCAGTCCGGAGTAGTCCCGAAGTGGACCTAGGCCTCAACCAATATGGCTCTCCAGCCAGCACGGTCTTTTGCCAGCTGCTGCCAGTTGCGCCCTCCAAGTTAGTTGAGGTCCTTCTCCACCTTAGCCTGGGCCGTCCTCTGTTGCGGTGTACCGGAGCAGTGGTGTCCATACGCTCTACATGGCCATTAAATATCTCGTGCCCGGGCTGAACACCAAAGCCTGTTAAAGGAGTTTTTTGGGATAAATTCGGACAGCAAACTTAACCATAAAGGCTACCCGAGCCTTAAGGATCTGTTGATGTCTTGCGGGTAAGTTCTGGGGATGCGGTCCAATTATCCTGAGCTGGATGTATCAACCACGACCACAATAACCTATGGAGTAGTAGCGTGAACAAAGCAAAGTGGAAAGATTGACATGCCGCCTATGATTTACAGGGGCTATTAGAACTTATCCGGCAGCTGCCTTGTGAAGATGCTACTGGAACAGACTCCTCTGCACCTGGTGCTGGCTGACTGTGCAAACAAAACAATCGTGAGGGTGCCCAAGGAGAGAAGGGCATTTACATCGAAACAATTCGATGTAATTGTCGCCAATAAAGGTGAATGGCGCACTGCGTCCATAGTCAACAGGCTAAGTAACAGTACGATAAGATGGTAGACGAACGCCACAAGAACAGATGAAGGAACTGTGGCCAGAGTATTTGGACTTAGAGTAAAATGCTACAAGCCTATGGACAAGAGCATCAGAATCTTCCAAGCAGAAGTGTACACTACAGACAGATCCACTCATATCAATCTGGAGAGGAAGTAGCGATAGAGATAATATCATCGATCGTAGGTCTAAGTTACCACCGTCTGCCAGAAGCTAAAGGAGCTAAGCGCGAACAACAGAGTAAAACTGTTCTCGATACCGGGACCTGATTAAGAAGAGGCGCGTCAGAACGCTTCATTGGACCCAAACCATTATGTGTTGTAGGAGTTAACATCCTCAAAGAAGAATTCAAACTTCAGGCAGAAATCTAAAACAATGCTCAAGGTTCGAGAGATTCCCAGACACCCGTCGTAACACTCTGAAGGATCATCTAAAGCAACTAAGATTACCTGATGAAGGTCTTTGCAGATTCTGCAGAGAATCGAAAGATGTCCGAACGTACATTCTGGGAACCTGTGGAGCACTAGCCTATAAACACAAGAAATGCCTCAGTAAACAGCTACTGAGAGAATGCAACTGTAGAACTAATTTCTTGTACCCATGCAAGAAAGAGACTTTAACCCGCAATTAATCCTGGGAAAGATTATCCGTGAGGGAAGGGAGGCAAGGATCGAAGGAACAAGGAGCCAGTTTTGGTAACGCCAGCATTAAAAATTTTCCCACGAAAACAGAAGTAAGAAGATCTCTTTGCAATGCTCATTCTATTTATTTTACGCATAAAATCAGTTTTGAAATTTGCGTCCTCCACCAATTAACTGAAACGAAAAAAAATTACAAATCTCAGGCATAGACATTGTACTCCTCGTAAGCAGCTGTCTGACATGCATTGAATGTGATGTTCGCGATTACACAACTTCCAATCTTCTCATTGAAATTGTAATTTGTGGGGCATTTCCCATCGGCGGTTTTCCTGCCGTTTGAGCAGTAGAAGTAACCCACGCAGTCGTCGTTGTACGCATTGACGAATGTCTGCGAAGAGCCTTGGCAGCGATCGCACTTATTGACTGCATCTTCGCGTGCTGTGCACGCCTGATCGGTAACACTAAAGTATTGCCCGATGGGACACTTATTTCGCACGAATTTCTGATTACTGCATGTGAGATATGTGTTGCAAGAATCCGGATCTTTGTGCTTTTTGGGTTGTGTGTCTTTATCGCAAACTGTTTTGCAATTTTCGGGATCAGCATCTATCACACATACTTTTGAGCAATATTTAGTATTATCTGTAGCCGCGCATACTGACCAGCATTTAGGAGCAACAGCTGCGACTTCCTCGCACACTTTCGAGCATCCACTAATAGATTGATCGGCGGCATTACATACATCAAAGCATTTTTTGGCAGCATCGCACACTTTCGAGCATCCAACGGTATCTTTTTCGCCAACTGTCCAGCATTTGTCTTTATTTCCATTATCACAATATTCGGATACTTTATTAGGTTCTGGATCTGTATTGGCCGAATCCCTCTTTAAGTTTTCGCTCTTGCTCCACACCTTGTAGAATGTTCTCGCATTCTGATGCTCTCTGGCTTCCATTTTTTCTGCTGAAGGGATTTGCACTAGCACGTCCTTACATTCACCCAAAGAAGTTCCGCCCGTCTGAGTAGAGTCCCCATTCAATTGCGGGCAATCGTAGGTGCTCTCAACGACACACGACTGTGTCTGAACATTAAAAACAAAGCCCTGACAAAAACCAGTCTTGATAATGCCGTCCTTACACTTGTGCCAGGTGGTGCAGCTGGCTGCATTGCCAAAGAACATACCCTCGGGAACATAGGCGCACACCACCTGAGGATCGTCGTTAATCATATCCGTGTCTGTGTTGCCGCCAGCAATGGTGCACGCGTACTCGTTCTTGTACATACACCTCTCCTCCTTAGGGTTGAAATTCAAATTGTTGGGGCATTCACCTGCGATGGCCAGCTGATTCTTGCAGTAATAGTAGCCGGAACAGGATCCAGCCATGCCGACGAATTTTCCATCCTCCACACCAGCGCACGGTGCCTCCTCAGAGCTGATGCAGGTGGCTTGTGACTTTGTGACGCATGCCTTGGTGTCCTTGTTGAAGTAGTAACCACTGGGGCAGGTGGAGGCGGTCGCCTTTCCTCCCTTGCAGGTGTAGTATCCTGCGCAGTTGGTGTCATCAACGATTTTCGTGCCGTCTGCGACCAGGATACAGATATTGTCGGGGTCTATGGCCGTGCCCAGAGCAAGTATGCCCATGAACATGAAAAGAGTCCGTTTGCCTGAAAGGAGGAGTAAGAGAATTCTTCGTTCTTCACAATCACAGACAATCACTTACCGAACATATTTCCGCTTAACTCGATTGCGACGCGACACAAATTTGAAAAAAAAATTGAAAGCCGGCGACTTGTGTTATCCAAGAGCTTTGAAATCCAATTGCTCTAAGAGCTCTGTGCAGCGGCGCTTTAATAAGGAGCGCTCCTCCGATCGAAGCGACGCGATTAGTCGCGAACTAGGGAGAGCGGCTGGCGGGGGACTGATTAGATGTCACCGCGATAGTCCTCGGGGAACTATCACACTTCAGGAAATCATAACTAATTAAAAGTTGATACGCTCGCTCAGCCGCGTATCGTCAGTAGAATTTGACGAGCTGTGCAGATTGCTAAATCTGTTTTTGTGAAAGATTCCGATCTCTAGCTTTCTGGCTGAGGCTGGTACAATGAATTTCTTGGTAGCGGTGAACAGGGCTGATAAGGCAAATCTCCGATAAACGGGCACATGGAAGTTGAATTAAACGCGCTATCTGCTGAGCTGTTCGAGACAGCGATCAAAAAAGTTCAATTCAGAATCGAAGACAATTGTTTTTTGGGACGCGAAGACACAGGATGTTGCGCGTTGTCGGTGGAGATGATTAAAAACGATTGCAGGTGATTTGTTTTTAAATTGACTTCCGTAAGAGATTGACTGTTTGCGTTCCGAAGAGCGCAGTGCCCGTAGTTTGAGTTTGGGGATTGGAAACTACAAGAAAACGCTACTAATTTGTTTTTTGATTCAAAAACTGTTTCAGTTGTCACGATCCTTAATTTGACAGGGCCCAGTGACGCACTAGGCTAACATGGGCAGAGGTCACTTATCGGGGAACGAAAGTTCCGTTGAGACTCTTCAGACTTCGGCAAAATCAAAAAAGTCCTTCAAATGTGGAGGTCTTAGTCATAACGTGCCGTGCCTTGGTGGCATCTGGAAGAGAAGATTCAACGACGAGCTCTACAGGCTGCACGGAGACATTGGTCTAGTCAGTCGTCTGCCGATGCAGCGCTTATGGTGGCTAAGTCATGTACCGATGATGTACCGAAGCGCTTAAGGCCCTAAAGGTGGCTAAGTCATGTACCGAAAGCTTCGGCCTAAAGAGTCTTCGATTCTGAGTCATTGGAATAACGCAACAGAGAACTGTCGTGTCTGAAATGGCTCAAACCCGTGGCAAGGAATGGTGCTACGATGAAGAGAAATGTTGTCCAGGTCCACCCAGGATGGTAAGGCCATTCAGAGAAGAAAACGATCTTAAATGATTGCGAGAACTGACACACAAGAGCCCCAACGGGAGCTTAAAGAATAACATCAATTCAATTAATTAAGTTTCCTTCTCACGTAGTCAGACAGAGAGTTTAAGAGTCTGATAATTTTTTAGTTTGATCAATCAAAGGGGCCACCACCGATGAGACTGTCGCCCTATCAGATCATTCCTTACTGCTTTAAAGAGCGGTTTTTATGCTCTTCAGCTGAGCTTAACTTTGTTGATGAATCTGGCAAAGATGTCTTCCTTTGCCAACTATGATGGTTGACTTCACCCGAAAATGATCGGTTGTTAGTGTCACTATTCACCCTAAAATATGAAACAATCTGATGACGTCCTTATTGCAAGACCAACCCACTTCGGGTTGGTTTTTCCATTCAATCTGGCCGTCGATATATGAATGAAAGTCTAAAAAGTGTGATGCACTGATAATTTCAACGTAGTGGAGCTTTTGACGCTGCCTTTGACCATTCCTTTAATAGCAGTCGACATCCCGTAAAAAAAGTCAATCCTTGGAATATGGTCTGTGGGTTAGTCTCGCAAGCTTCCAAACGTCTATTTTCGCGCATGAGTTTTGCACTTAGTGAAGACACTTGTGCCTAAATAGCTTTGGTGTTCTGCTGGCTACACCGTAACGAATAAAACACGCCTTTATAATACACCAGTAACACATTTAATATTCCAGTACTGTTTTTTGAATTTATTTCAAGTTAAATCTTGTGGATTTAAGAAAAATACATTTTTTTCTGAATGTTTGTTGAAGCTGTTGTGATAAGTATATCCATGATTAAAGTTTAAAAAAAATCAAAAAAAGTATATTTTGAGTTTAAACCTGTTTTACATTGGTAATAGCACATTCATTGCGATACACTTTCCACCGTTGTTTCTGTAGTGGTATCTGTCTCTGTCTCTGTCGTAGTCACAGTCTCAGTTACGCTTGCATCAGTCGTAGACTCTGAGGGATTATCTGTAATAGTTGAGTCGTTTGTCGTATCTGTAGAATTTTCAATTGTACCAGTTCCATCTGTCGCGGATGTTGCCGCCGTCGAGTCCGTTGTTGATGATGTTGCACAGCCAGTTGCTTCGTAGCTGCACTTAAGACACGCTGGATAGGTTACCGTTCCTCCGACTACACAACCTCCGAGGCTCTCATCAAAATCATTTGATCCAGTGCATACACCAGAGCCGCTTGTCTTTCCATCTTTGCAGATCAAGTAGCCCTGACAATCATCGTTATAATTATTTACAAAAGTGAGCGAAGTGCCTTCACAACGATCGCATTGATTAACAGCCTGCTGCCGGGATGTGCACGTCTTGGTGACGGTGTCAAAGTACAATCCAGAGCCACACGAATGCCGCACGTACTTCTTGTCGACACAAGTCAAATACGAACCGCAAGAATTAGGATCTTTGACTTTAAGAGTGCTATCTGTTTCGGTGCACGTGCCAAGAGGCACGCCCCCTGTCTCCGTTGCATTTCCCTTCAGCTGCTGACAGTCGTAGGTGTTCTCATATACGCATGACCGCGTTTGAACGTCAAAAACAAACTCTCCACAGGAACCGGACAACAGTCCACTACTGGTACACTTGAGCCATGATTTGCAGTTCGCGGCGCTCCCGAAAAACACACCATTCTGAACGTAGGCGCAAATCTGTTCGGGATTGTTCTGCATGTCGACATTTTCCCCAGCTGCTACGCAATTATAGTCGGACTGGTAGACACACTTTTCTTTGTCCGGGTTGAAGTACAAATCGTTTGGACATTGTCCTGCTTGGGCAACCCCATTGTTGCAGTAGTAGTAACCAGAACAGGAACCAGCCATTGCGACGAATTTGGTCCCTGACACACCGGCACACGGATCTTCATTTGAATTCATACACGTAACCTGTGCCTCGGGTAGGCAGTTCTGAGTGTCTTTGCTGAAGTAGTATCCTTCTGCGCATACAGCTGCTGTTGCCTTCCCGGCCTTACATGTGTAGTAGCCGGCACAGTTGGCGTCGTCAACGATTTTTGAGCCATCAGAGACGAGGACACAAATGTTGTCTGGATTTATTGCTGAACTCAGTGTCAAAGTGCTCAGCACAAGGAAAATTGTTTCTTTTTCTGTGAGAAAGAGAAAAAAATGAAAGATATGAGAAAAGCCAATAAATCTCGGCGTGACTGTTTGTAGCTCCTAAAATTATGCTGTATGTTTTTTTTCGAGACACTCTTATTTGATTGATTTTTGCACATCATACGTTCGAGTTTGACAAATTTCGATGAACGGGGTACATTTTTGACGGTACAGAAATAGAATATATGGATGGAGATGGTTATGTATATTCTTTTTCACAATCCTGACCCGAATGGCTTAAAAAAATAGAAAACTAAGACTTTGTTGACATATTCTATTTTTTTACTTCCGTCAGCTCTTTAAGCACAAATTCATTTTAAAGTTTCAACAAGTCACACACACACATACACCTAATATATTTTTGCTAATTTTAACAAACTCACCAAACATTTTCAAAAAAATTGTTTTCTTACTAAATTTGAGCGGCGTTAAAATAGAACTGATTTGGGCAGTTAGTTGAAGCACCTTTAAATAGAAATTAGCCGACAAATAGTTATCTGCCAAAATTAACACGTAAATCAAAGTGGTGATTATGTGATGTCTTTGAGTGGCAATTAAATCTCCGATACGACCAAAGACGATAACAGTGATTTCACTTAAATCACCTCAAGCATTATCACTTCGTTGTATTATACACCAAAGAGCGGCCACATTTGGTAGAATTTTTGTGCTATCTGTGCATGATTTTAACCAAAACAATGAATAACTGATTGACGCATGTTGGTATCATTGCGTTTACCTACATTGCAGAGTGATTTTTTTTTCGAAATGTCCTTTAACTTGATCGGTTTGGGCTGCATTTTGTTTATTGAAACAGTTGAAATAGTAACGTTTTTGAAAAGACACTTTAAATCGAAAATTTTTCTAGTGAATTCCTATTTCCTTGTCTAAATATGTATGTGTAGACTTTAAGACTTTAACCAAGAATTAAGAAAAAAAAAAACATTTTCTTAGGTTTACGTGATTCTTTTAAACAAAAATCGGCTACTTTAAGCTGCAAATCAATAGAAACTCAGACGACTAGTAGATTATGTATTCACAGCTCGATATCTCGATTTACGATAATGCCTGTCTCATAAGAAAAACAATTTTTCCATTAAAATGCTCAATGTATAACTTTTATTGCTACTGAGTGCTAACTGAACTCAATTAAAGAAACACAACTTAAAGGTAGCTGCTCTTCAGACATGCCTTGAATGTGACTTTCTCGTTCACGCAGCTTCCGTAATTCTCATTGAAATAATAATTATCAGGACATTTACCATCTCCAGCCTTCTTGCCGTTGGAACAGTAGAAGTAGGTCTGACAATCATCATTATACGCATTGACGAACATCAGCGAAGAGTCTTGACAGCGATCACATTCGTTGACGGCATTTTCACGTGTTGTGCAATCTTGGTCGGTGGTACTAAAGTATTTTCCAGCAGTGCATTTATTTCTGATATATTTTTTATCTACGCAAGTAAGATATGTGTTGCAGGAGTCTGAGTCTTTGTACTTTTTAGGTTTTGTATTCTCGCTTGTTTCAATTTTCTCGCAAACTTTTAAGCAACTTCTTTTGTCATCGCAAACATTTAAGCATTCACCTTCCACATTTTCGATTTGTACTTTCCAGCAATTTCCTTTATTGTCGCATAATTTGTCAGCTTCAGGTAAGTTCTCGCACACTGTTTTGCATGTCTCTCCATTGGAACCATCTAAGCATACTTTAAGGCACTCTTTTGTTTCAGGTACCGACGAGGTAACTTCCCAACATTTTTCTGAATTGATATCGCAGTGCTGTGATGCTGTTGGACAAACCGTCGAACATTGTTGTGATCCAGTTTCCTCCGAGCATACTTCAAAGCACTGTTTTGATACGTCTGTCGCACTAAGTGTCCAACAATTATTAGTGCCTGTTTCGCATACTGGATCGGGATTTATGTCATTTGAACACACTGTAGAACATTGATCTTCACCTTTTAAGCAAATTTTCGAACAGTCTTCATCATTAACTAATGTTGGACTTATTTCCCAGCACTTTTCTAATTCGTTACATTCCTCGTTATCACCGGGACATATTGTCGCACATGTATCTTCTTTGTCTTCATCAAAGCATGCTTTTATACACTTTTTTGTTACAGCCTCTACTGTCCAGCATTTTTCATCTGTATTACATATTTCTGAGCTTTCTTCCTCACATACTGTTTCGCAAACCGAATCGCCTCCCCCTACTAAGCACACTTTTGAGCACTGTTTTGTAATATTATCTTCAGTTACAATCCAGCATTTTCCAGCATCGTTGCAATGTTTCGCATCTGAAGCATCTGGACATACTGTCGTGCACCCACTTTCATCACCTGATTCTGGGCACACTTTTGAGCATGCATTTGATTCTTTGCTTACTGTCCAACACTTTCCTGTCTTGTCTTTGTCGCACAATTTTGATGGATCATCCTGATCCGGACAGAGTGTTGAACACTTTTCTGAACTGCTTCCGAGCGAGCATACTTTTGAGCAATCAGTTTCGCCCGCAACTTCTTCAGCACATGAAGACCAGCACTTCGTACTGTCATCTTTTTGACAAAACTTTTTGCATTTGGGCTCGGAATCATCGCAAGGACCTAATGAAGCCCCACCAGTTTGACTAGAATCCCCATTCAATTGCTGACAATTATAAGTGTTTGCGTAGACACACTCCTGCGTCTGAACATTGAAAACAAGGTCCTTACAAGCGTCAGTTAAGATCTTGTTATTTTTACACTTGTGCCAGGTTGAACAGCTGGCGGCATTGCCAAAGAACATACCCTCTGGAACATATGCGCACAGCACCTCTGGATCGGCATTAGAACCATCAGTATTTCCATTGCCTCCAGCAATTGTGCACGTGTACTCGTTGTTGTACATACACTTCTCCTCCTTGGGATTGAAATTCAAATTGTTGGGGCATTCACCTGCGATGCCGACTTGATTCTTACAGTAATAGTAGCCGGAACAGGATCCCGCCATACCGACAAACTTGCCGTCGGCCACACCAGCGCACGGTTTCTCTTGTGAGCTGATGCATGTCGCTTGTGACTGCGGAACGCACGCTTTCATGTCCTTGTTAAAGAAATATCCACTGGAGCAAGTCGATGCGATCGCCTTTCCTCCCTTGCAGGTGTAGTAACCTGCGCAGTTGGTGTCATCAACGATTTTCGTGCCGTCTGCGACCAGGATACAGATATTGTCGGGGTCTATTGCTGTACTCAGAGCAATCAAGCTCATTAACAAAACAAGTGTTCGTTTGCCTGAAAAGAAAAAAAAAACAAATCGGCTAAAGTGATGTTCAGAAACGACTTCTGCGGAGTTTTCATGCTCCTAAAAATATGCACCACTCTACATGCGGCAAAGGAAATATGCTACACACTGAGTGTGAAGTATATGCCGGAACCACAATGGTGTCCGAGGTCCGTTGTCAGGTCAACGTTTCATTTCTAATGTACCGGCGCAGATCGAAATTCAGATTTGTACTGATTGAACTTAGGAAAACGAAAACTAGTCGCCGTGGCGTTGTGGTAAACTGCTTCGCCTCACACAACGGAAGTCACCATTAATGAGGTAAATAGCTCGCTATGTGTGATGTGGTGTGATGATGTGAGAAATGATTTAAACCTCTTTCTCGTCCCTGTAAAAGTCATTGTGAGGGATGCCGAGCGTGGAGGCAGCGCAGTGGCTTAGACGCGGCGCCTTGCCTAAGTTGCCGACGTATTTAGAATTGACCTGTGGCCAAATTGACTTATTTATGAGACATGTTGAGTGGCCGTCGACTCATACGCCAAGGACCCAGGTTCAATTTTCGGATCGAACGCTACGCATCGGATCGAACAATACGTCAATGCTCAGAAAATGTTGATGGCGACGATTCTTTATCTCTGTGGAAGGATAAAATCGACACTCAGTAAAGTTTGTGTGATCCACCAGAAAGAACACTTCCTAGGACTGCAGACGTTAGAAGGTGAATAGTCTTTTTAAAATGATACACATTCATGAGACTTAACATACGTCTATAGACTTTTAGACCAGGAATACGAGTACGCACAAGATTGTGGAGATCGCAAGTTCGTCAGGTTCTCAATTATTTTCTGTATCACTTGGAGGTGGCACCCACTTAAGGTGAATTTTTGAATATTTTAACATCCCATTCAGAGATGAGCGACAACAAGCAATTCGTGGTCGGAACATATGCCTACATCCTTTGTGATACTGTGATCAGGTGAGTTAAGTGAGCAGATACCCGTTCTGCACTCTGGACCCTCACTGCACACCGTCCATCAAGATAGTTCAAAATACGACCTTTCGGGGAGGATTCTAGATGAAATTGAATTTCATCAAACTTTCATAAACAGCAGCACTTAACAGAATTGGGCTTATACCAAAACTATCATTGAGTATCAATTGATCAGTGAGCAACTGAACCGTGTCGCTATTTGCGTTTCTTTTTCCACCATTTCCACGTTTCACTTTTTGAAAACAAAGTTCACAAGCACTTTCGCACAGGCTCTCTCTGTGTCCACTCACCGATCATGTCTCAAACTGTAACTGCAAAATTTAAAATTGAACTGCTTGGACACTGCACGGTCTGGCCATTAAATAGGAAAGATTCGGCTGATGCCAATCTAAAACATCACAAATCGGTCGTTTTGAATGGTAATTAAATTCGCGATTAAATCATTTTGCGATAAGCGTGCCCGCTCCAATGTTCTCAATGACTTAACGGTTCTGGGTGGTGAGATATTGAAAGCGGCATTATGTGGCTGCCAAGTGCATTTCTTTGTGAAGATTTATAGTTTCCTGACCACTTTTATTGGGGACACTGTCGCGAGAGATTAGGTAGCATATGTAGGTTTTCACTTTTCGTATTTACTTTGCTACTGAGACTGAGACTGAGACTGAGACTGAGACTGAGACTGAGACTGAGACTGAGACTGAGACTGAGACTGAGACTGAGACTGAGACTGAGACTGAGACTGAGACTGAGACTGAGACTGAGACTGAGACTGAGACTGAGACTGAGACTGAGACTGAGACTGAGACTGAGACTGAGACTGAGACTGAGACTGAGACTGAGACTGAGACTGAGACTGAGACTGAGACTGAGACTGAGACTGAGACTGAGACTGAGACTGAGACTGAGACTGAGACTGAGACTGAGACTGAGACTGAGACTGAGACTGAGACTGAGACTGAGACTGAGACTGAGACTGAGACTGAGACTGAGACTGAGACTGAGACTGAGACTGAGACTGAGACTGAGACTGAGACTGAGACTGAGACTGAGACTGAGACTGAGACTGAGACTGAGACTGAGACTGAGACTGAGACTGAGACTGAGACTGAGACTGAGACTGAGACTGAGACTGAGACTGAGACTGAGACTGAGACTGAGACTGAGACTGAAACTGAGACTGAGACTGAGACTGAGACTGAGACTGAGACTGAGACTGAGACTGACTGGCAAAAATAAAGTTGAGCCATGCCATGTTCCTCACTGCCTCGTCACATATCCATCTCGAATGTAAATCATTTAATTGATAGAGCAAGGGAAATCGATCATAAATACTCCTGTCGTTATGAGTTCGAAGGAAGTTCAGGATTAAACTTTCATTCATTAGGGCTTACGTCAGAGGATGTGCCATGCAAACCAAATTGATATCGATCACCAATATGTCACCGCTATCTTAACTGTAAGACAAGAGAAACGATTTGATTTCCTCGTTGTGACACGAGTCGAGAATGGACTTTTGAATGAAGCGAATGATAGTGGGACTTCAATGATAAGCACGTCAGCCGAGGCAACAACCCAACGGTTCAATTGAATTCAATTGAAGAGAAGTGTAGTTTTGAACAAAATGGCTAACGCCGGTGATATGTTTTAATGTTCTTTTACAATGTGATGGACTGAAGGTCCCCTCTACAAAAAACTTGCAGTTATAACAACGGCAAAAAGAAACTACGCGTCACAGCGCATTAACTATACAGTGGTGGTGGTTTCATCGGTTGTGGTCCCATCCGTGGTGGTCTCAGCAGTTGTGCTCTCAACAGTGGTTGTCTGCGCCGTTGGTGTTGTCTCTGCCACAGTGGTTGTATCTCCAGATGCGGTTTCAGTAGTTGTGGCATCCGCTCCAGTTGTGGTTTCCACTGTTGTGCTACCACCTGCCGATGTAGTTGAATCTGAGGAGCTGCTGGCATTAGTGCTTGATCCTGACGCTGCAGTCGTTGTGCTGTCCATTGCAACGTTGCATACGGGCAACAGTGGCTCAGAGGCACCTTCGACGCAAGCTGCTTGATTTTCATTGAAATATGCTCCACTTGGGCAGGTTCCCGTCGATACCTCGCGGCCATTGCTGCAGGATGCGTAACCGACGCAGTTGTCCTGATACAGATTGACGAACTGCAGGGTGGTGCCCTCACAGCGGTTGCAGTTGTTTATCGCATCAACGCGGTTCACGCAAGCACCTGTCGGCGGGTTGAAGTACAGTCCACCGACGCAAGTGCTGTAAGCGTACGCGTTGTTGGTGCAAGTGTAGTAGCCTGTGCAGGTCTGGTTATCGGAGACGATGGCACCGTTGTCGGAGCAGCTGGTTCCCGCCAAGGAACCTGTCGCAATGGTTGGGACGCCATTGGTCTGCCTGCAGGAGACGTTATCCTGGTAGTCGCAAGATCCGGTCTCAACGTTGAAGAAGAACGGCGAGGGGCAGACGCCGGTTACCAGGCCGTTGCTCCTACACTCCTGCCAGCTGTTGCAAGCGTTCGCGCTGCCGAAGAAGTATCCGTTCGGAACGACGGAGCAATAGTTGATGGTTTCGGGTGTGTCGGAGTTGTCTACCGTGTCCGGATTGCACAGGTAGTCAACGGTGTAGTTGCAGGACTGACTAATGGGATCGAAGTTCAGTCCATTGGGGCAGGTTCCCATTTGTGCCACTCCATTGTTGCAGTAGTAGAAGTTGGTACACGAGTTCGGGACTGATATGAACTGGCCATTGGGAATGTTGGCGCACGGAGTTTCGCCGATAGTGCAGCTGACCGTTGAGGCCAAGAGACACGATTGCGATTCCCTTGAGAAGTAGTAGCCAGCTTCGCAAGCGAGCAGAGTGGCCAGTCCACCCGCACATGAATAGTACTGATCACAGCTAGATCCGCTGAAGATATTGATTCCATCCATCAGGAGGTTACACACCGCGTTTGCTGTTTGGGCGTTGAGAGCGTTGCTGGGCTGCGGAAGCGCCAACATCGCCACAATGGCCACAATCAGAAGGCAGCTTGATCCTGAAAGTAAATCACTTACAATTTGAAACTTTGACAATTCGCAAGCTTAACTCACCTAACTTGTTGCTGTCGGACATATTTTCGAAATACTGACTCTCTCTAGCCACAGCATTGGCCTTAAATAGGTAGCAATAGGAATGCCGAAAGTTAAGCTGTCAACCGAGGACAAATCAGGTGATGGATTGGGTTTTCGTGAATGTTTTGCCGAGAACCTCGTGTCTGCGGGCTGAGCGATAGCCAAAACAAAGCTGAACCAGCAGCAAATCTCTTCGAAGCACCCTCTAAGCCAGTCTGATGGATTGTGTTACGCGCGCTCTATTTCCGGCAATGAGTTGGAATGCGATTCTTTTGTTTGTGATCTATTTATAGGACGGTTTGTTTTGACATTTTACCCGGAAGACGCCAACTTCCCGGCCCTTACCCTTAAGTTATCTACTCACATCGAAACGATACAACCCATGTGTCATGCTGACATAACTCGTGAGCTTGTCCAGGTTTTATCTCTGCCCCGGGTGCCTGATGGATGCCAGAAGGCCTACAGTGAATGAACTAAAGAGATAATCAGTTTGATGTATATTTTCCTGTCACTTTATCGACTCGTAAAGGGTGGTGACAGTGGTTGGGTTGTCACTGTTTATTTCTGTTTATCGCCATGGCGTTCCAGGAAGCTACTTGCTTGTTAGCCAAAATCGATCAATTAAGTTTTGCCTTTTCAATTTTGTAAACAGCTCTCCTTCTGGTAGCTTCTGAGTTGGTGCCTTATCTAAATGTTGGCCAGAACACGAACAGAAGCAATTAATTTATGAAAACAAAACAAATTAACAATAGGACGTGCAAGGTTGTCAAGAAATTCGGAGAAATTTTTTTAAGAACTGATAGTGTTAGAGGCTGAAAGTCAAAGTCATCGCTTAGTCCTTATACCGGAGGAGTCTTCCCCTTCTCCTCAGACTTGTGGACTAGAATTCGAAGACCCTCTTAGCTGGAGCACTGTCATCTATTCGCTCAATGTGGAGTATAGTTGATGGTATCTAGAGCCACATCTCGATACTTAACGTAGAGTTTGCGGTTGTGTCTTCTTCTCCTCACAGACAAGGCTGTACAGCCGCCATCGAATTTTCCAGTCTTTTTGCCTATCGTCCAGGCTCCGTATAGCAGGACTGTCAAGTCAAGCCTCTTGCAAAGTATGATCTTGACCCTTCGCGTTAGGAGCTTTTCAACCCTAGCTGCTTGAACAGCTCGAAATAGCATCTATTGCTAAGGGCAATCCTGCCACAGATCTCCGCTAAAATGTCATTTGCAGAGTTCACGTTGGCCCCGAGGGGGACAAGCTCCTCAACTACCTCAAACTATACCTGTCGACAGGGACGATTTGTCTGAGATGGTGTAGGATGGCTGAATTCCGTCCTCACTGATTCTACGATCAAGTCGCTCTGTCTGATCTTCAATTGCCGTGAAAGCTTCTATGACGGACGGCTGGGAGCGCGCAACGATGTTGAATAAAAGGTATCACATGACAGCGCTTCTTCTTGCCGACAACAGGTACAGATTCCAAAAGTTTTTGAGCTTCTTAAAGCAATCTACACGGTTCATTGAGCATTCTTTGGCGTCGTTCGACACAGCCGGAGTGGGGATCGCATCAAAGACTTCTTGCCCACGTCTGCTATTGTTTGCTGGTCTTTTCCAGGGCTCTCCTTATTGTGAGAACGTGGACCCTTGTCGACAACGCTGAGGCAAGTTTTGACAAGTGTTGACAGCAGCAAAGTGCAAATCCACTTCCATATCGCCCTTCACACTTGACAGCTGCGAACAGGGGATATCGAAACCGATGCCAAGACTACCATTCAAAATAAGACACAGAACAGAGAGTCGAACAAAACACATTTATTTCAACAGAAACTTCACAAAACTGAATCGCCAGCTGTCATTGTTCCACTTGGCGTCACTGATGTCGTTGGTGCACTAGTCCCAGTGCTTGTTGTTGGCACAGTTGCACAAGCAGGAAAATTCACCACATCAGATGTACATCGCTCAGAGATTTCGTTGAAAAATGGCTCATCGTCTGGACACACAGAACTGGCAATCTCCTTCCCATCCTGACACACCAAATACCCCCGACAGCCATCGTTGGATGCGTTCGCCAACTGAATTCTCGTCGAACCCATGCCGTCGCATCGATCGTAGTCGCAGATGATTTGTCGACGGCTTACGCACTCACCTCCATCGGCCGGATCGAAGAACCGTCCTGTTGGGCAGTGGCCCCAGATCAGCCAAAAGTCGCCGGGCTCCACTTCCTTGCAGTAGTAGTAGCCGGCACAAGTTTCATTGTCCGACACAAATTGGCCGGCGGTCGTGCATATTCCCCCGCCAGGAAGGTCTGGGTGCAGTGGTGGAACGTTGCACTTCACCTCCGTGTCGTACCCGCAGACACCTTCAAACGCGTCAAAGTAGTAGCCGTCAGCACACGTCCCGTTCTGGAGAACACCATCCACGCACAAGTGATACCCTTGACAGCTAAGGGCATCACTGATAAAGGCCTTTTCGGGCACAATGTTACACAAGCTGTCTGGATCGACACGGGTGCAGGTGGTGCCACGAACGCAGACCAGGGTACCGGCATCGAAACTCATGCCGGCCGAGCATTCGCCGTGAATGGGATTCCCGTTGTAACAGTAGTAGTAGCCATTGCAAGAGTACGGGTCCACAACGAAGCCGTCCGCAAGAGTTGTCGCACAAGGTTCCGATGAGTAGCACTTCACCGTGTCCGGATCTACACATGTGTTGCTGCTGAGATCGTAGAAGAGACCAGCAGAGCACTTGCCGGAGACGGGTTCGCCGTCCACACACTCGATCCATGTGTCGCAGGCTCTGGGATCCTTGAGAAACGTTCCATTCCGCACCATCGAACAGGTGAGTGTAGCGTTGAAACTGGAAGTTGTTGCTGCCTCTAATCGATGGGCAGCTAGCCACACTGATGATATGGTTAACAGTTGGAGAAGTCCTGTTGAACGGGAAAGCTTGACATTTGTGATCAATCATCGGCTGGGCCATCTTACCAATTTTCGCACTTTGTCCCTGCCACATTTTTCAATTTTCTCTCTCTCTCTCTCTGTACTCCTCTGGAATTGTCGCTCTTCACGATCAGTCTCAAGACCCACCAACTTTCGAGGTTCTCTCCTACTGAATGTTGGTGTGAAATCAATGCTCCACGCTCGCCACTCGATACTGCGTAAACGAATGCTGTCATCGACTAGAAATATGGTTCTCTTCAATTTCACTTTATTTTTGCACAGTTGTGACAAACCTCCTGTCAAAGGGGCTTTGACTTAAATCACTCGTCGCAGATAACATTGCCTTATGACCACTCTGAGTTGGGTGGTGAAAATAAATAGACGCTTGCGTATGCTTATCGGCAAGTGGGTTGTAGACGCTTGACAGGACTTACACTGATACTACATAGATATTGAGATTAGGATATGTTTAGTTTGGGACGCGTGTGTTTAGTGATTTGAAGTGACAGTTGTACTTCTGTGACAGTTGTCAAATATATTAGGTACTGGATAGCACCCTCAAACTGTCGAGGTTTTGAATATTCTTAAATTTCATCTCAAGACCCCAACGAAACTGCTCAGATCTGTCAATGTCACTGATTTAGGTGGATGACTTGGCAGCACTGTGAAACTCACAATTCATTGGCATTCATTCTTGGAAACTGTCACAAAACATCGCTGACATCGATGACAGATGACGACAGACGATAAAATAAAATATGGCGGGCAACAGATGACAGGTGGTAGATAGCGAAAAACATTTGACATATGAGAGATGTCAAAAAGTAATTTACAACTGGCAGATAACGGGTAGTGGGATGAAAGATGGCAGACGATTGATAACTGATGTTAGATGGTGCTACACGGGGACGTGTAGATGGCAAATGTCAGATGAAAGATAGCAGTTGACAGAGAGTTAGAAGTGGATAAAAAATATCTGACAGTTTACAGAGATTTAACTTAAAACTCCACGGCCATAGCCAATCTGAGTGTCCCGTCATGGATGTTGGCTGCCGATTCGATTGTTATTGCCGGACGCCTTATCGCATGCTGTCACCGCTACCGAATTCGGTACCTTACGGGAATCAATTGATGAATGACCATTCTCACGCTATCACGCCGCGATCGATAACGCAGTCCACGAGACTCTCGTTTATTGCGCTTATCGCCATTCAAACTCTGAATGGCAATATCCCGACCTTTGGTTTTGTCGTCAAATCCCTGCGGTTTTCGGTAAATTGCTTTCATCTAATCTCAGTGAGGCTTCTGTCAGCAAGCAACTGAACTGCAATCCGCAGTTTATATCGTTACTCTTTGTCCGAATCCCAGAGAGGATGTAGCAGATAGACCTAGAACATCTTGTTCTCACTTAACGCAATTACACTTGACATTCCTTTGTGCTATCTGCCGGGACAGATGGTTTCATGTAGATGCTTTCCGAGCTGTGGGGCTTTTATTTCGCCGCCATTTGCCGGAAAACATTGTTCACTGCTATCGGGCTCGGCGGTCGGCGATTGGGCCAGCGGATGAATTTCCCTCGGCGAAGGAGAGAACAAAGTCAATTAGTGTGTCTCGCCCCACCCAAGGTGATAACATCAGAAAGCACTTACCTGGGTCCAGACGTCGTATTTAACCGCAGCCAAGCAATCGATGCTCATCAGTCAAGTCTCGTCCATTACCGCGAATATACAACGAAGAGGAAGACCTTTCCCAGCCCAGCCCTGCAACAGAAAGAATGTCGAATTTGAACGTTATCCTGGCCACGTGCCTGCTTTGTGTCCTCTTCGCCAATGGAAGTGCTGAGAACGAAGATGTAGCAGATATCTGCAAGCTGCTGCCGGCCAACACGAAGATTCTTCGCCCTGACTCGTGCGTCGACTGGGTGGAGTGCAGCCCAGATGGCCACGTCGTTGACGAAGGCACCTGTCTGGATGGCTGGTACTTTGATCGGCACACGTCCAAGTGCAAGAAAAGCTCATTGGTAGAGTGCCCGCATGAAGCCAAAACAAAGTCACCCTGCTCCGGTGTGAAAACTGGAACCTTCCTGCCGCATCCGGATATGTGCAACGGATTCATTTACTGCAAGAACGGAGAGGAGCAGTTCTCCGCCTGTCCGGAGGGTTTGAACTTCGAGCCCGCCTCTCAGAGCTGCGTGTACCCCAGCGTCTACACGTGCCCAGAGGAGGAGAACAACAGCACCCTGAACACCATCTGCATGTCGGTCGGCGACAACATCCGCATGTCTGACCCGAATTCCTGCACCTCGTTCAGGCAGTGCAGCAAGGGCATCCTCAAGACTACGCACTGCATCGCCGGCACATACTTCAGCGTATCCACTGGCCTCTGTGGCGAATTGGAGAATACCGACTGTAAAATTGAGGAGACCATTATCAAGGGCCCACTAAGCACAATCTGCGGAACCGACGATGCCCCCATCGTCGGCTTCATCTCTGACGGCAAGACCTGCAGCGGCTACTACTTCTGCGACGAGACAAAGGACGGCAAGGCCGATAGAAATCCCACGTTCGGCAAGTGCGCCGAGGGCAAATTCTTCGACGTGAATCTGTTCTCCTGCAAGGACCGTACCAGCGTCCGTTGCCAGTACGACCGCTGCGAGGGAATGGGCAACAAGTTCGCCAACAAGCTGGGCGACTGCACAAAGTACACGTATTGCAACGATGGCGTTAGTACGTCGGAGGGCTCCTGCCCGAATAACTTCTACTTCGACGAGAAGGCGCAGAGCTGCACGAAGAAGTTCATCGCCTACCTGGCCTGTGTCGAGTGAAAGTGACGCAGACACAAATGAATTTTGTTGTTTTTTGGTGAAAATAAAGAGATGTGTTTGATGCGCCGCTTGAAAGGGTTTTCTTTTCTTTTTTAGTTTGACTTGGAGTGCAAGGGATGTTTCTTGATATTCTGGACGCGATGACATTAAGGTTTGACTGAAAAATTTTTAAAAGACAGATTCGTGACGTTTGCTCCTGGGGATGTGGTCAAACCTAGGCTCTTGGAAACTGCATCTTAAGTACAGCGCCATCTTCTCTTTCCTGGGAATGGTAGAAGCCTAGGGTGTTAGTTGCAGCAGCACTATTCATTTCTCTGGTTATACCTTGCACTTGACAGCACATCCAGTTATTTATGAATTTTCACAAGACATTGCTTGACTGCAGCGCCCTCTACCAATTTTTTCTTGACAAGCTATAGCTTCAGGCTTCAATGTAGGCTTGCCCACTTTCCTCGGTTATAATGACAGGAAGTAGCACAACTGCATCGCCATCTTAAAAACTTTTGACAGTCTTCAACCCACCACGGTCTTATGTCACCACAGAAATCATTAATTTCCGATTTCCCCAAAACATGATGATAAATGTCAAATATTTTGACTATCATTAGCGCTGTTCTGTCAAGTGGCCGTGTTATCGAACATCCGTGCCTTGCTCCTTAGTCAATTTCCGCTTAAAACAGACATACCCATACACACCCTCAACCCAAATGTATGCGTCTATGCTTCAAACCAATTCACTTGTCTTTGAAAAAGATTAGAATGCTCAACGCAGTCTTGATTGCCTTGTATCGATAGCGGTAATCAAAAAGAACAAGTCTCATTAAAAAGAACGAAACAACAAACGTGTCACGACAAGATGTCATATTCTAATCGGTTGCCGATTTTTGCAGAAGTGGAACCTATTTAAACCGAGAACACTCGACAGCTCTTCAGTCAGTTAGTGTTTCAGGATTAAAACACTACTAAACTTCTTCGAAAGGTGAAGTTATTTGTGTAGCCTAACGGGAGTTTTCGTCTTTTGCAATTCAACATGAAAGGTATTGTGAGATATTTTAAAGTTGAAGACTTATTTCCGGAGTGCGTGTCGAATACGTGTGTGGTGTCTATCAGTGCCAATTTTTTTAGTCCTTAGAAGGATTTCGTGATGCATTTGGTATTTGCTTGCGTGTAACTTGGCAACGGCTTATGGTTAAGCGGTGAATTTGAAGACAGGGTATATTTTCCGAGCCAATTTAAACGTGCTTGTGTTCATATTTCAGTAAAAATTTAAATTTTGAAGGAATGTTTTATTTTACCCGGTCATATTGTCACCGTTTTCAGGAAGAGAGGACTTTTTTTAAATTCGGAAACTTTCTCGTCTGCAAGTCGAAACCTTAGACACGCAAGTGTTACTCGGAATCAACCAACATATCGCTTAATCGAATTTTGAGTCTTATCTGATTAAGTGTTAGTGAGACGGCGCCATTTCCTTTAAGGACATTTCACATCCCTTGCGATGATGTTACATTCCTGAATGTTTCCTTAGTCTTGCAAACAAGTTATTCGCTTTATTTACTAGACAATTATCGAAGGAGTATTAACAGCTTTTTTTAACATCGTCTGGACATGAAAAAAGCCTTGGTAGTTGATCCTGCAATCGTGCTATTCAAGTTAACAGGCATATAGTCATTTGAACTTGCGTCTTGCTTCGGGATCTAATAAATAAATCGGTCTAAAGCCCCACAATCGCAGTCTTCCACCTTCGACAATACATCCTCCCTTCTAAAGGATACTACGAAAAAAAATCACGTCTCTTTCCATTGTTCGAGTAACTTGTTAAAAAAATAATAAAATTTCCCTTCAAACAACCTTGCCATTGAAATCCAAACAATTTCGTTTCAGCTTCATCACTTTGGTGCCTTCTTGGTGCCGTTCTCCTCATCGCATTGACCGTCCCTCAAGCTGATGCTCTGTCCCCCTTGGAAACTTGTCAAATTGTGCAGAATGGAACATTCATTGGAGATCCGGCAAACTGTCAAGGCTGGTATTACTGCCTCAATGGACAACCGATCGGTGGAACGTGCAAAACTGGATACTTATACAATTCCTACACTGGATCCTGTGATTATGCGACCAATGTGGTGTGCAGTCAAACCACCACCAATATGTGTCAAGGCTTGAACGCTCAATTTGTTCGTGATCCAAACAATTGTCAGGGTTACTGCTACTGTTCCGGTGGTGTTGCGAATTGCACAACTTGTCCCAGTGGACAGTACTTTGATTTATCAGGACCTCAGTGTACATGGACTCAGGGTAATTGTGTGAATGGATCACCGTGCTTGCTAGCGCAAAATGGTTTCATTAAGGACCCTAACAGCTGTGCTGGATGGTATCGTTGCGTTAGTGGTCAAATTGTGGGCAGTGGGAGTTGCTTGAATAATTTGTATTTCAATGCATTTACTGGAATGTGTGATTATCCAGCTAATGTTGGTTGTAATGTGGTTACAACTCCAACTCCTGTTGTAACAACCTCACTTCCAACAACTGCTTGTGCGAAAGCCGGAGAAGAGGGTTTTGTTGCTGACCCTAACTCATGCAATGGATATTACTACTGTTCCAAAGGTGATGGTACGACATTCACTTCTACCCACTTTGGAACATGTCCTGCTGGAAGTCAATTCGATCCCACATCCCCCCAAAAATGCACAAATTCATATAATATAACCCCTCTCTGTAAGAATGATCGTTGCGCAGGTGTCTCATTAACTTATATGACTGCCACAGCAAATTGTTCACAATACATAGTTTGTAAAAATGGAGTTACAATTTCAGGCCCAACTGCCTGTCCAAAAGGTTATACGTACTTCAACGAGATAGCGCAAGCTTGTCAGGCAGGTAATGATGGGTTACCAAAAGTATGTTCTGAGCCTCAAACACCATAAATGATTCATACATAAACAGAATAAAACGATAATTCGTGCATGAGCAAATTTTTGCTTATTTGTTTTTTTTTTTGTCAATTTCAAAACAATTAAAGTGATGAAGTATGCTAATGAAGCTCCTTTTGTGGGTAGCATATCTGCTAGAACCAAGAGTATGTTCTATCCCATTTTCTATTTACAGCTAACAGATGATTTGACATTGGAATACAATTTGTTAAATTACTGGATTCAGTCTACGCTGTGAATTTTGTGTCCTAAATGTGGGCAAAGAAAATTCCGGAGATGGAACAATAACTACACACATGAGAGAGCGTGAGACTGAGTGGACGTCCTCAGCAGGAAGACATCACGGTCGAAATTGTTGAAGAGATGAAGGATAAGACCGTATCCTGATATTCGTGAAGTTTAACGCTCCAACGACATAATGTATTTAGAAAAAAAAGATCTACAACAATTGGGTTTGGAACAAATCTACGGTCAGCTGTTCGCCGCGGTGCCGGTAGCATACCCCTATCCGGTGGTTGACATTTTCAATGATTCTGACACATAGTAGTGCTTCAATGCCGTAAATGTGCCGAATTTTCTCGTCCTTTAGGTCCTGAATTGCTCTTGGCTTATTGACGTACGTTTAAATATCTCTAATTAATGATGCCACAACGTAAGATAACAGGGCCATTGAAATTCTTGCATATGGCAGGTCATTCTGTCCAGATCCATATCCTCAAACCTCTTTTTCGAGGCAGTACGGGCCTCGAAACGCCCGAAATCAGTCACTCTTTGTGAATGCATCAACTTTTCAACAATCACTCGTGGATTGTCATTTGCGGCAATTCTGTTTGTTAACGTATCCAGAAGATGAGTTTCATTGTTAAGTCACTATTCACTTCTCTCTGTTCAACCAACAACGACTTGATGACAATCGAACTGGTCAGTAGGCTTCAGTCTTTTATTCAAAATTCCCATCAGTGATCTTGAGATGTTCAATAGTTGAGCACGACGGCAAGTCGAGGCGCATTATCGCGAACAACATGTACATCTTTTCTAACACAGCTCAGATCGTAGGACTCATGCTGTACAGGATACTCAGCTGGAAAGCTAACGCAGCTGAAAGTGTCTAGATGACCATAGTCATTACGTGCATGAGAGCTGTGCGGACAAGATTTGGACTCTAAGCCCGTATGATGTCCTGACTCTCGCTACAGAGCTCTGGACATCAGATGCGCTGTGTGTCTGTCTCAATCTTAAACCGTTACATTTAAATGCCCAGTAAGTGTTATCTTGCACAGTTGGTACCCCATAAAGTAAATGCCAAAACCTGCATCACTTAGCACCGGTGCTCACTTAAAGGCAAAACTTTGGCAATGAACATATTCTAGAAGGTTTACCCTGATGCGTTGACCATATTCCTTTTGCGAACTTCATCTGCATCTACACTGATGTGTCCTAAGCATCTGTGCATCTGCATGCCTGTGCTTCTAAAATTTAATTTCCTCACTCACTGAAAAGTGTTCCAAGCTATTGATTGATGACCATTCGCGAAGCAATGTCCTGGCGGAAGTGAAATAGAGTGTTTCCTTGGAGAATATTGTCATCGTCACGGAGAGTCAGAAATCAGTCTCATTAAACTACAATATGGTCATCGATTGAGAAGGTTGAGGAATTCAATCTCTGTCTGTGCTAGGTGCCAGCCCAGCACTGATGAATTGGACATGTGTGCGACAGTGCCGCCGTAACTCTACGAAAACAAACATATGAATGCGATTGTGGGAGCAATAATCCGGTACAGTCTCTAGAGCTGGATGAGGATGAAGCAGAAAAAGCGATGATGGTTCGACGGCCCATAGCTCAGTTCATGGGCAATGTAGAGGCACACAGGGTTATGTCCAAAAGTCATGACTGCTTTCAAGTGAAAAGGAAACCTTATCTCTTCAGCTGTGGGAAACATTTTCTAGCGTCTAGTGATACAAATGAAAGACAACACAACTTTCTGCTTCGTAAGACACTTTATTAGGCAAAAAGTCGATAGATCTGGCTTACTTGCGGGCGCATTGAACTTCGGATTCTTGGCCGCAGAACTCACCCTTGGCGTCCCAGAACAGATTGTCGGGGCACGAAGTCGGCACTGCCTGGCCAAGGATACAGATGTAGTACTTGTTGCAGTCGTCTGTGCTCGGCAGGTAGGTCTGTCTGAAGGTTGGGCAACTGGGCAATTGACGACTTTCCTGCTCAGTGTTCTCGGTGAGCGCGTCAATGAAGTTGTTCTCCTCCTTTATATCGTCTTGCTCGGTCGCCTTGGGAGTTTCGGTGGTGCGCAGTGGAGGCATGGGAGTCGAGGCCTCAGTTGTCCTGTTCACCGAAACACTGGTGGTAGACTTCTGGTCTTTGGCTGGATTGTTGACATTCTCGGGTTTCACGCTTGCCACCTTGGTCTCCCTCGAAAAGCACCTAGATTCGGACAGGAGTTCACATCGCTCGCGCTTGTAGCTCCAAGTGAGAGTGTCGCCACAGGAGTGCAGATGCAGGTGACGATAGGCGCAGATGAAGTACTTCTGACAGTCGATCGGATGCGGCAGGAAGTAAAGGCCGTCATGGATGCACTGGATGTTGTCGATGTTGTAGCCGTTCATCGCTTCAATTGGGTGTCCTGTCTGGGAGTTATGCGCCCCGACAATTGGTCGGTTGATGGTACTGTTGAGATTTGCGTCGTGTTGCAACGAAGCAACACTGAGGATGGACACAGAGAGGTTCGTGTGCTCACTTTCCTTCTTAGAGGATGGTGGTTTGCTCGACAGCGCACTGAGGGTGTTGGGACCATTGCCCACTAAGTTGTTGATGAAGCTCGACGCTGCGAGTGGAGACTGAACCTCAATCACATTAGCTGTTGGCAACGTGGAAGGACTGCCGCTGACTTTGACGGCATTACTCTGAAAGTTTGCTGGAGGCAAATAGAAGGGGCCCTGCGATTCGATCACAATTTGTTTAACAGAATCTGCTTTGGTGGAGGAACCAACTTTGACGGCGTTGCTTTGCAGAGTTTCGAGGGCCATGTCAACTGGCTGCGCATTGAATATTTGGGAAGCTTCCTTCACGACGGCTTCCTTTGGCGGTGAAGCGACTTTCACCGCATTGGTCTGAAAGTTGTCGAGGACCATATCAACTGCCTGTCCTTGGAAAACTTGGGGGACTTCCTTAACGATGGGTTCCTTTGCGGGTAAAACGACTTTTACCGCATTGCTCTGAAGGGTGTCAAAGACCATGTCAACTGGCTGCACATGGAAAATTTGGGGAACTTCCTTGACGACGGTTTCTTTCGCTGGTGCCGCGACCTTTACGACAGTGCTTTGAAAAGTCTCGAAACTTCGATCGGCCGGGTACTCAAGGAATCCCAAGGTGTCTCGGTTTGACGGATTAGTTTGAGAGGTCATCTCATCGCTTTCATCGGATTCCTCGCTATCTTTTGACACCTTCTTCTTGGCTTTGGTTGGACGTCCCTTTTGTTTCTTGCTGACAGGCTTAGTTGCAATCTCCTCGGAAGATTGCGCCGAATCTGCGTCCTCTTCCGCTTCATCAGCGGCAGAATCATCGACTTCATCCGAAGCGGTTTTGGTTGACTTTTTTGAGGTCTTTTTCTTTTTGAGGGTCTTTTTCTTTTGAGTGCTTTTCTTTGTGACTTTCTGCTCAAAAGCGTCTTCCTCATCAGAAGCGACTTCCTCAATCGATTGCATGTCTGTGTCTTCATTGGAGTCATCTTCTTGAGTCTTATTAGCTGAAGGCCTCTTGGAAGCTTTCTTCCTTATGGTTCCCTTCTTCTTCTGAGAGGCAGGTCTAGTGACTTCCTCTTCAGAAGCGACTTCCTCAATCCATTCCATGTCATTGTCTTCATTTGAGTCATCCTCTGGAGTCTTGTCAGTTGAAGGCCTCTTGGAAGTCTTTTTCTTCTTGGTTCCTTTCCTCTTGTGCCGAATTTCACTCGACTGGGAGTACATGTCTTCATCTGATTCGTCCTTGGGACTCATGGAAATCTTAATTTCCTCCGAAGATTCTTCTTCAGACTCTGCGGACTCGATGACGGCTGCCGGTTTATTCTTCCTCTTGCCCTTCAGTGTTTTTTTGGGACTCTTGGGCGTTGGATGTGACCATTGAACGGCGCTATTTATAAACGCCTCATTGCCGAGCCCACCGGAGTTATCGATGACGTGCACAATAGCCGACTGCTCTTGGACGGGTTTGGATTTTGGATGAGACTGCACCTTTTCGACGGGTGCGGCAGAGGGTGCATCGAAGGCATTGACGGCGTTAGTGATCTCAATCACTTGGCCAGTGCTCTGCTGAGAGTTCGTAACCTGCACCTTTTCGGCTTGGGGCAAAGTTTGCTGTGGGATGTCAGAGAAGCCAGTGCTATTCACATGGAAGACCTGATCTTTCTTTTCTCCTTTCTTAATAACGATCCCGGCTTGCGGACGCATGTGCTCTTCCAGTCCAGAGTTGATGACTTCAATCACTTGGGTTGGATTTTCTTGGGAAGTGACAACTTTTTCGACAACAGCTTGCGTTTGTGGCAGGGCGTTGGAAAGAGTAGGGTCTATTGGACGTCCTTCACTCGTTAGTTCAATAACCCCGTTTGTTGGCTTCTCCGTGGAAATTTTCTCCCCAATTAAGGCTGGATTGTATGAATCGCCTAGATTGGAATTGTCGGCGATGACTTCAATTGTCTGTGCCTGTGTGGAGTCTTTCGACGTATTGGTCTCTTCTAGGGATACCTTCGAGCTGGACAGCGGATTCAATTCAGTGATTTTGTTAGGAACTGCTACCGACACTAGCAACCCTTGAGTTGAGTTGGATGGGGCCGATATTGAGCCGTTGGAATCATTCATTGCTGAAAGCTCTGCGTCAATTGGAATTTTCACAGAAAGACTGGAGTTCGCTGGTGGTTTTGAGTTGTTGGAGGCTTTCAATCCTGGAAGCTCTGCTTCTATTGGAAGTTCTACAGAAAGACTGTAGTTCGTTGGTGGTCTCGAGCTGTTGGAGGCTTTCAATCCTGGAAGCTCTGCTTCTATTGGAAGTTCTACAGAAAGACTGTAGTTCGCTGGTGGTCTCGAGCTGTTGGAGGCTTTCAATCCTGGAAGCTCTGCTTCTATTGGAATTTCCACAGAAAGACTGGAGTTCGTTGGGGGTCTCGAGCTGTTGGAGGCTTTGAATCCTGGAAGCTCTACTACGACTGGAATTTCCACAGAAAGACTCGAGTTCGCTGGTGGTTTTGAGTTGTTGGAGGCTTTCAATCCTGGAAGCTCTGCTTCTATTGGAAGTTCTACAGAAAGACTGTAGTTCGCTGGTGGTCTCGAGCTGTTGGAGGCTTTCAATCCTGGAAGCTCTGCTTCTATTGGAATTTCCACAGAAAGACTGGAGTTCGTTGGGGGTCCCGAGCTGTTGGAGGCTTTCAATCCTGGAAGCTCTACTACGACTGGAATTTCCACAGAAAGACTCGAGTTCGCTGGTGGTTTTGAGTTGTTGGAGGCTTTCAATCCTGGAAGCTCTGCTTCTATTGGAAGTTCTACAGAAAGACTATAGTTCGCTGGTGGTCTCGAGCTGTTGGAGGCTTTCAATCCTGGAAGCTCTGCTTCTATTGGAATTTCCACAGAAAGACTGGAGTTCGTTGGGGGTCTCGAGCTGTTGGAGGCTTTGAATCCTGGCAGCTCTACTACGACTGGAATTTCCACAGAAAGACTCGAGTTCGCTGGTGGTTTTGAGTTGTTGGAGGCTTTCAATCCTGGAAGCTCTGCTTCTATTGGAAGTTCTACAGAAAGACTGTAGTTCGCTGGTGGTCTCGAGCTGTTGGAGGCTTTCAATCCTGGAAGCTCTGCTTCTATTGGAATTTCCACAGAAAGACTGGAGTTCGTTGGGGGTCTCGAGCTGTTGGAGGCTTTCAATCCTGGAAGCTCTGCTTCTATTGGAAGTTCTACAGAAAGACTGTAGTTCGCTGGTGGTCTCGAGCTGTTGGAGGCTTTCAATCCTGGAAGCTCTGCTTCTATTGGAATTTCCACAGAAAGACTGGAGTTCGTTGGGGGTTCCGAGCTGTTGGAGGCTTTCAATCCTGGAAGCTCTGCTTCTATTGGAAGTTCTACAGAAAGACTATAGTTCGCTGGTGGTCTCGAGCTGTTGGAGGCTTTCAATCCTGGAAGCTCTGCTTCTATTGGAATTTCCACAGAAAGACTGGAGTTCGTTGGGGGTCTCGAGCTGTTGGAGGCTTTCAATCCTGGAAGCTCTACTACGACTGGAATTTCCACAGAAAGACTCGAGTTCGCTGGTGGTTTTGAGTTGTTGGAGGCTTTCAATCCTGGAAGCTCTGCTTCTACTGGAAGTTCTACAGAAAGACTGTAGTTCGCTGGAGGTCTCGAGCTGTTAGAGGCTTTCAATCCTGGAAGCTCTACTACGACTGGAATTTCCACAGAAAGACTGGAGTTCGTTGGTGGTCTCGAGCTGTTGGAGGCTTTCAATCCTGGAAGCTCTGCTTCGATTGCTAGTTCCGCAGGAAGACTGAAGTTCGATGGAGGTCTCGAGCTGTTAGAGGCTTTCAATCCTGGATGCTCTACTACGACTGGAATTTCCACAGAAAGACTGGAGTTCGTTGGGAGTCTCGAGCTGTTGGAGGCTTTTAGTCCTAGAAGCTCTGTTTCAATTGGAATTTCCACAGAAAGACTGGAGTTCGCTGATGGTTTTGAGCTGTTGGAGGCTCTCAATCCTGAAAGCCCTGCTTCTATTGGAAATTCCACAGGAAGACTGAAGTTCGATGGAGGTCTCGAACTATTGGAGGCTTTCGATCCTGAAAGGTCAGCTGTGTAAATTTCCAGAGGACGGCTGGAGTTCAATGGTGGAGCTGAGCTATTTAAAGTTTCCAATTCCGAAATTTCTGATGAGATAGGTAGGTTTACAAAAATGCTTGAATTCGATGGTGCTCTAGAATTGTTTGAAGCCTTTAATTCTGAAAGTTCTGATGAAACTGGAAGTTGCATAGGAAGCCCAGGACTCAACGATACTTTTGAGGTATTTGAAGCTTTCAATTCTGCAAGCTGTACAGCTATTGGTATCTTCACAGAAATGCTTGAATTCGACGGTGGTTTTAATGTGTTTATGGGCCTTGGTATCTTAATAAAAATGCTCGTACTTGTAGAGGTGTTTAAAGCTTCAACCTCTGAATTGCCGGGAGCAATTGGAAGTTCGGCAGAAGGACTTGAGTTTGCTGGTAGTCCCGAATTGTTTTCTGGCTTCAATTGGGAGCTCTCCATTTCTAATTCAACGTCTCCATCTTCCAGCTCTTTCGCTGTTTCGTTTTTCTTTTCATCATCAGAATCCTTATCCACTTCTGGTTGCTCTTCTTCTGCATCAACGTCCACCTGTATTTCGCCACCTGTAGCTGAGGCTGACTCTTTGATTTGCTCAACCGCCCCTAAATTCGCCGTATGATAATGGTTTAATGGAGGTGGAAGCGAAACTTCATGAAGAATTGCATTCCCTGGAACTCCCAATTGAGGAGTAGCTTTCTCTTCGCTTGAGTCGTCTTTCATTTCATTCCCTCCATTGGCAGATGCTATCTCCTCAGCCTCTTCGATCTGGGTGTCCGTCTCCAATTGGCCGAGCCTGCAATTAGCCCAACGTGGCCAGTTGCAGACCTTGTTCACACGGTCGAAGTGCAATTGGGGATCGCAGTAAGTCAGTTTCGGCTCACCTTCACACACGTAGTAGGAATTGCAGTCGTTCGGATTCGGCAAAAGCGTGCCCAACGGACGTCCAATGCACATCTGAAACGACACAGCCATCAATGACTCAGCCCACTGAGCGCACTGAGCGCACAACATCCACTCACCCTCTGAAGATTAACTGCCAGCAACGGGTAAGCCCACTGCCCGATAAGGACAATGAATAGGCTCCACTGGAGCGTGTTCCTCTGAGTCATCTAGATCAATTCGAAATGATACCTTATCCCTTTGAAGCACTTGAATTTCAGTACTGCAGCCGCCCTGCGAGTGGTGTGCGCTTTATATAGCTGCCACCTGCCAGGCTCTCGGCGTCTATTTCTGCTTTTCCTGTGTTCGGGCTTGTCGAACACTAATGGAGGTCGCGTCGATGATAAACATCTGCGTGTGGCGTGGAACTTTCAGCGGCATGTGCGCCGGGTGACTTGCAAATGCTAGCCAAATGGTTGTGGGAGTGGTGGTCTTCCTCTTATCGACCTGGTATCTCCTGTCCTAATGTACGCAACACTATTGGGGATGAGAGATAGTCGGTATCTGGATGGTTTCGTGCTGATAAGACGTGATGACTGGAGACGAAAGCTGCGGAGAGCCGTGATCTGATAAAGATTGACAATGAAGTTCTCGATATCAATGGTAGCTGGAACTACTTGTATCCGTGGTATCACCCTAAATCTTTGACAGAAGTAAAATACGGTGTTTCCCATTGTAGGGAGGGTTGACCTTGCTTTTGGGAATGCAACAGTTTGAAGGGACTTTGGAGCGAAGACACACGTTGTTTTAGGTTAGTTCACAGCGCAGGACAACTGACTGTGTCTCGTTGAAATCACTCTCAAAATTATCTATCATCCAAATCAGCGAACGACACACCTCCTTGTGGATCATATTGTCATCCACATTCTGGGAAGAAAGCACAAAACAAAAAAACAAGCACCACAAAGTTCCAACCACCAAATCCTTGCATACTTTTTGGCACCAAATAAAATTGTTCATGCAATCTCATCCAAAAGTATTCGTGACTCTTATCGCGTTCTTTTATTTCGATGCAACAATTAAGATATCAGAACAACTGAAGATAATCAGATAAGGAGGGCAATTTATAATGACATGTCTGCGTGGGATGAGCGTGAATTTAAAGCAAGTCATTGACGTTTGTTCAAGGGATAAGGGCAGCAGACGTTGGTGCGGTTGTGTCAAAATGAAATTTTTCAGTTTCATATTGATTTTGTTGATTTTCGGACTAGTATTCGGTCCAGCGGCCACTGCTGTGACAAACTCCGACTCGACAAAGATGAAACCGGACTCCAGGACGCTACAATCACTGGCAGACAGACAGGCGGGCAAAATTGCAAATCACCGAAAAATTTGGAAAATCCTAACTGCTGCAACGTTCCCCTAAGGTGGTGAAATTTAAAAAAAAAACCTAAGTGTACTCGATTTGGATGGGGATTGTATAAAAGTTTGTGAATAAAATTATGTTAGATTATTTGGTTGTGTGCGATTTTTGATTTTCAAGGATATGGGGTTGACTATTACAAGCGGTTTTTTGCGTTATCTGGATTCGGAGTATTTTCTGTGACATCACTGAAGTCAAATGATTGTTATATTAAGTTATGGGGAGAGAGTGCTCCTTTGCTGAATCCGAGCTCACAAGTAAGCTACGACTATTCTTGGAGGTAATTTAAATTACTCTCAGAATTTTCGGATTATATTAACAGTTGAAAATATCTTCGTTCTTATTGCCTATGAAAATGAACACTCTCTTGAACAACGTGCTAGGTTTCCCTCTTAAAAAACAAATGAAAATCTAAATCTTTTATTTTATTATTTATTAATATTTATGCAAGCACTCCGAAATTTCGGAATCGTTTGAAAATGAGAAAAATATTAAATTCAACACAAGTGTGAAATGATTAGCTCTAATGTATGAAAATGCGACACTCCGAATTTTCGGAGTCAGTTTTTCTTTCCATAGAAATCCAAAAATGAATACTCGTACATTTTAAGTGACAAAAACGCTGATTTCCTTTCCCAGTTGATCATAAACTCCATACCGAATTTTCGGAGTTGATTTTATTCCTCATTAAATTCATTCAATTACTTTGATAAGGTAACCAATCAAATCACAGATAAACAAAAACATCGTCTCTTATAATTTCCTCACACCACGCAAGAAGTGTGTCACTCCGAATTTTCGACAATATCCAAATTGTCCATAAATTTAATCAACAAAATCGCCTTATTTACATGAGCGTTGCAAAAACAACGCAAAAAATTCACACTCGTTGGAGAAACACGTGAGACGTGAGCATATCAATGTGGTCTCGGCCTTAGGGGTAGCCTTGTACCAGTGTTATGTGTCGCCGCTGTGCAATTAGCCAATCCACCAGCTTGAAGGTCACACTCAGCACAGCGTCTACATCGCAGAGAAGGAGAACTTAAACACAATAACATGCAGCAAAACTGCACTCACGAGGTTACTCACCACGTGGTTGCATCACAGTAGGAGGATGCACGAAAACTTTTCGAAAATTTGGAGCAACCAAGACGGTGACGACAGCAACACTTAGTCAGCAGGCCCATTGACCTGACACAATCGCCCGTTTCTCAGCCTCTCCCACCAGGGATCTCATCAATCATTGCAATGACATCACTGAACGAGTATTTCGAAAAACGACTTCAACGCAGAGCGCTAAAGTCACAAATTTCGTATTCAAACTGCATCGCCGCCTGACTTCACGAGCGGCCACCCGATTCCACCCGCTGGGAATGCACGAGTAGTGAAAACCGAAAAAAAAACCAAAACAAACTTCCGAGCAATAAAACAGACGCAGCATTTCGGTGCGGGGTGGCGAGGTGTCGCACGGCACCTAGTCGATGAGTGAACGTAGAAGCTTCGGCGTTCGGTCGTAAACAATTAGGAGTTCTTTAATTTCGTGCCACTCGCCCTGTCTCGCTTTCGCACCAGGTGGCGATGGCGTATAGGTGGCAGGCCTAGGCATGACACAAGTGAGAGTGTTAAATGGGAAGAATATCAATCGACACGCTTCCACCTCACGGTGGTGGCAGTGACTCCTCTTCGATGAAAAGATCATTTAATTAGACAACTGATTGATAAAGTTTTCCGTGTGAAGGAATGCGTCGTAGACGTGTAGACACAAGCCCAGCTGTCAGGTGTTGTGCAATATCACGCGGGTGTGCTGTGCGCTGCGAGAATGCACGCAGAAGTGAGACGGAGCGTTGTTTGCCTTCGAGAGCGAACTTCTTGACATCTCATACTGATTCGGTTGCGCGGCACGTTTTAGATGATGATGTCGTCACGTCTGTCCTCTAAGCAATTCGACAACTTCTCCAGGCATTCCTCTCGCCCGAATTGTGTTTTCCGGGGCAGTCAAGGTTTGATCTACCAACTTCCTCAGCGTAAACAAACTCCAAGGCGACCACGTCCAGACTTACGCGCCTTCGATTGATTGACGCAACGATCTCATCCGTTCACAATTCACTCGAATAATTTAACGCGCACAGTCTTCATAAAGTCCTACCTCCCGTCCCGAGGATAATCAAGTGCCGCCGTCCACCGACGAGAGCACATGTGTTGCGCCCAACCGAAAGATAAACGGTCGCACAGCCGAAGCCAAAAAGTAAATAATATTGCCGAAGCAGCCATTGACACTGGGTGCTTCAAAGGCTAGTCGCCACCTCGTGTGTGCCAGCAGACGACAGTCGCAATGTGCCAATTTGGTTGGGGCCCACTTCCCCACGCCGCTATCAGCCGGGCCGCGGATAAGTGATTCCAAATTCAATGCGAAGCGTGTACCGTCAAAATGGCGAATTGCGTAACTCCCTCAAACATAACCACAGACAACAACAATTGAAGCACGGCGGCGACGACAACGAATGTGGTGCTTCTTGGGTTTGAGAGGGATTATGCGAAGCAAGGGATTCGTCCAGAGCGTCGTCGACGGCGAGAAACGAAGTAAAAGGCGTGCAAACAAATTACCCAGTGAACACATGAAAAGGGGAAAGCAAAAATGTGGGGGATCGAAAATGAAATGGTCCCCATGAAGCGAGTTCAAGGGTAGACTCCGTCGTGCCACACGAACGCACACCGAAGTTTAGCTGTCGTGCAATTGAATTTCTCTTCGCCGAACGCCGCCGCACCGTCCCCTCCCCGCCCCCCTTTGTCGATGGATCCAGTTTATTACTTCCATCTCGTTACTGTTGGCTGGTTTGTTTTTATTTGTTTATCTGATCTAGATTTAATTTTGGACTCGTTAGATGGCATTAAATAAATTTCGTTGCGTTAACTCTTGCCTGCGTTCGTGTGCCCCGCCAACATCGTCGCCATCAGCGACATTTCAGGCGAATGAGTGTGCGAAGCGCTTGAAGTGAGACTCGTCCTCACTTGCTGGAAAGTGGATATCACTTGCAGGTGGCCTTGAAGTGGTTTCATTAGGGCGGCGACAGGGTTGGGTTGTGAGTGCTGGCTTTTGAGAGAGCACTTGGCTGTGGGTGTTAAGTGGGACAACGCAGTTGACCGCCGGCAAATGAGGCTACAATGTGATGTTGTTGGGTTTAGGTGGTAGATCGGTGATTTGCATTGATGGTGTCTGGAGGAAGCACCAACTGCAGGTGCTTTTTAGCGGCATGCACCTACTTAAGCTGCTGGCTAGGTAATGTAAAGGGAGCGAACACCACAGCTGGAGACCGAAGAGCGAAGAAGAGAGAGAGAACGTCCTCAAACGAAATGGCTCAAGCAACCTGCTGGGCGCAACTGAAGGCAACTAGTGAAAGATCGTGCTGACTGGAGAGGCTTGTTGGTTGATGCCCTTGTCTACCTCGGACTGCAGCGCCGAACAAAGAAGAGGAAGTTGAAATTTTAGGATATCGGCAAGAAGTACCTAGTTGTCGACCAGGACTGCGGACTTGAAGGATCATTTTGCTCCTTAGGAGTTTCGGCGAATGAAAGAATGTAACATTTACCTTCTGATATGACGAAAGTGAAAGAAAAAAAGAAAATTCCAATGATGATAGAGTGGATGCTGCTTTTCGCATCAGTTCAAGTATCACCAACTCCTCCATTCGAATGCTCAAAGTGCTCTGATCCCCACACATCTCCTTGCAGACAAGTGACACCTTCATCAAGTCAGACACCTCCGCCTTTAAAAAAAAAAAAAACAATCCGATTCCCACTCGTTGAACACACCCTTTATGGCGTGAAATCACTTTGAGTCACTCGGTCGTATGAGCAATATTTTTCCTCCATCTTTGGCCTGACTAGGCTGTTTGTGTGCTGAAGCTGATTCCAATTGCTGTGCACATCAGTTTCCCAGCTAATCACCGCCACCCAGACATTCGCATTCGCAGAGATATGACAAATCACCCTCTAATCGGCATAAACGGCTCGCCATTAGCCATTCAAACCACACTCGGCGTTCGGCGAACATTACTTTTCAATTAACAGGTGTCAAGCTCCCCCCCCCCCCACCCCAACCTCTCTCAACACCAATCGAGCGCAGTACATAATTTGCGTATGAATGCCAAAGGCAGCCGCCAGCAACAACAACTACAACCCTCTAACTGGCAGATTCACTTGCAAGTCGATCGGTTCCTCCACTCGAGATCGATTCCAATGCCAATGTCT
Source organism: Eristalinus sepulchralis (assembly GCA_944738645.1). Taxonomy (NCBI): domain Eukaryota; kingdom Metazoa; phylum Arthropoda; class Insecta; order Diptera; family Syrphidae; genus Eristalinus; species Eristalinus sepulchralis. Next base: position 4,214,597 of record OX122885.1, on the reverse strand, counting down.
GAAAGCTCTCCACCTCCACCATCACCACCGTCCAGGGAGCGACGGGCCGCGGAGGGCGGAAGAAACAAACAGACCGAGCACCGAATAGCGCAACAACAACAAACAAAAACCTAAACAAATAAAAACAACTTAATAAATTCTCAGCAGTCTCACGACGACCAGGCCAGGCGGCCGGGAAAAGAGAGCGAAAGAGCTGAGAGCCGAGCGAGAGCGAGTAGCTGACCACGCGAGACTCCCTGGAGGAGCAGGAGCGAGAGCAAACGAATGTGGGTGCGAGCGAGAAGGCAGCTGCGAGAGGCGATAGAGAGAGTGAGAGGAAAACAAAAATAGCGATAAACCAGTTGGCGACGACCGAGTGCGGTGACTGTGCCGCCGCCGCTGCTGCCGCTGGCTGCCGATTTGAACAAACGAACAAACGAACGGATGACAGACGACGACGCACGGTTGTTGTCGGATTCAGTGTGCGGTTATATTTTACTTCTCATGATTTAAACGACTTCCAATGTGTGGACAGGCAACGCGCCGCGAAGCAGAGACAACGCCAAAGAGGAGCCAGCGAGAAAATAAAAATAAAACCTCCCAGAGACCGGAATATCTCTAAATATCCAAAGTATCTCCTACAATCCGCACTAAATATTGCCGCTGACAGTTTAGCTGAAAGATACACACATAAACCGCGATGTGACAGACCTCTCTGCGCTGTTTCTTTTCGTCTGCTTGTTGTTTCTTCGAATTGCCTCGCTCGTACACTATCCACTGGTATCACGCACCAGCTCGAGTGTATCCACGCGCGCGATCGGAACGCGAAAATCGGCCGCAACCGCGATCGAGTGAAGTTTAAAAGTTCTGCGGGTGAGTGAGTGTCATGTGCAAGGTGCAAACCGGGAATTCGCAAGCGTGCGACTGAAACGGGCGCCACTGAGCCCAGTGCACTCCATCCTCACCAAGGAGTCACTTGTGAATAGTGAAACAAACAAGAAATTAAAAAAAAAAAAAATCGAACAAGTGCCAAACCGCAAAAGAGAATCCACACGGAATAGGATCCACAAAAGGAGCAGCAAGGAAACGATCGCGAATCAATTGAAAAACGAAATACGACACAGCATATAGAGCAAAACAAAGAGAGTGCGAGAGAGAGAGCGAGCAAGATTAAGAAACGGGGCACAGTGCAAGTGGAAAAAAATAAATATTCCACATACTTTCATGTGGACGGAGCTGGCTCTTGCTGCTCGACTGCTGCTTTTATTTTTCTTTTTAATTTTTTTTTTGTTCGTGTTTCTGTCGTAGATAAAAGTGAAGGTCGGTGTTGTGATAAAGGAAATATACCGTTAATTTTGTGTGAATTGACAAGTGTCAGAAGTTGAGAGTGAGATTCTACTTTGGAGTAGAGAATTTTTGAAAAAGATTGCCCGAGAAGTGGGGAGGGGGAAACGGGAATTGAAGTGAAGTGAAGTGATCAGAATTTTTGATCGAAAGGAAGGGAGGGCCACATTGACAGCAGACAAGAGGATATTTTTTTTTAGCGATCCCAAAGAGACACGTCAGTTTGGATACGAATACAGGAGAGGATTTGTGAGGTGAGTTGAAGTTGCAGGGACTTAAATCGGGGATGGCCTAAATCGGGGCTAAAATTTCTGAGAGATTGTAGAGAGGAGAAAAAAGTGGTTGGGAGTAGATTTAAAAGTTCATCTTTACATATGTAGTTGATGATCGAAATGTCTTAGGACTCCAAAAATTTGTTTGTTTGAATGCCTTAGTGATAGGGATGATTTCAATCATTACTTCCGGTTTGTTTAACTTTCGTTCATCCTGTTAAATGTTGGTGCTTAAAGAAAGAATTTAGAATACCCTATATTTTGATAAATTTTAGAACCTTAAAGAAGTTCAGAAATAATTAAGTTAGGGATAGAAATTGTCCAACATTTCAAAAAGGGTTTTGAAGAAGGAGAGGCTTTTTATTACTCAGACAGTTCAACATATTCCAAGTTAACAAGAACTGTTTCATGTTTGCAAAATAGGGAGATTGTCATCAGTATCGAACTCATGATCAGAATTGCTCTTGACAATCACTGTTTCTTGTTGTCTTAAGAGACAATCGACTAGAAGAGCCTTCTCTGGAAAGATCAAGCTGTCTCTGTGGAACACCTTGTTCAATCCTGTCCTGTTCTACGTTATATGTATTTGACAGTACATTACAACAAAACCTTAAAGATCTCTAGTCTAAAGTGTTGGACGACGTGGAGCTTGTCTGTCCAAAAGGAAGGAAGTGCCCTTATACCCTTGCATAAGTTATGCGTATCACCGGTCTCAATGAAGTGGATTTCGACAGTAGGGCTTGACCCCTACTGGTACAGCATTGGGTCCAAAAATTCCAGCTATAACTCTACACGGCATTTTTAATCAGTAAGTGTGTCGTACTAGGCTTCCGTAGTCTAGATTTGGGTCACCATTTGACCACTACTTATTGTCCACACCGAGACGAAAGTGTTGCCTATCCATATTGTACGTTGTATGTGTTGGGTAAGGGCTGTTGTGTATAGCGCGCTTTATATTGCCACAGGCAGCTATTTTTTTAATGTTTCAACTTATTTGCCAATGGCTGTTGAAGAGTTTTTGACCACCAAACTTTGTTCTCACGATGATTGTGTAGAGTCAATAACTTGAGGAGGGAGACCTCAAATTCTGACGTACTGTCTGCTGTCTACTGGTCAGTAACGCTCTATTAGTGCGTTCTGTGACAGACTTGTGAGCTCAAGTTGAGATGCTTTTCCAACACAACTTCAAGTAATTTGATTTCGTTGGAAGTCAGATGTGCTGTTCATGAGGTTCAAAGTTGATATGCATATTCCACGGTACGAGAACGGTCTTACTGAAATTGATAACCCGTCCTTCGATATCGCACCGTTTTCCAACTTGTTGTTAACTTGTTGTTTTTTTTATTAAGAACAAGGATTCCCATTATTTATGAAATACAACCTTACTCGGGTGAATTTCTCAGTGAACTTCGCAGTAAGGTAATTTGCTACTCCAACTTTGGCCAGGCAGGCAGGCCAGGTTTCGGACTGTAGATCACGATTGATATTGGCCTTACATGGCTAAATCGTTCTGATTCTTAAAAGTTACCCCCCCCCCCCCCCAAAAAATATGTCCAATGATGTCAAATCGCAGCTTCGAGGAGGTTAATTGACGTTGTAAAAACAGCATGGGCTGTGTGTCACAGCGCGTCACATTGCATGAACCAGACATGATTATCCAAAATCACGTCTTAAGTTTCAGTACCAAGATTCAGTTAATATAGATCTGTTAAGCATCCTTGTAAACCGAAACTTCGTCCTCATAGAAATTTTCGAAGATGATGCCTGAGAGCTGAACTGAATAGACCTCTCGACAATAATGTAAGGGGTTTTTGAGGCGGATTCGATAAGTGTAATTATTTACGTAGCCGCCGGCAGTATGTCGGAAAAGATGATTTAACGCCTAGAATCGCTTCTCTAAGGCTCGAACTTACGAAGCGATAACAAAGCTGATAGTCGTGCACTTTCAGTTTCCAAGTCAATTGAGTCTTTCAAGCTAAAGGTTCCTCTGGCCAGTGCCTCAAATGCTGAGCTGTTGAGATCGATGGCTAGCTGATGTTCAGGACTGAGTTTCACACTCTTGTCCACACTAGGCCCCTTCTTATCCCTGCAGACCGTACGCCCAAGAGGAAAGGAACAAACTTCTTACGCAGCCTTGTATAAAACCGTCCTGGTGGATACGGGCATAACTTCACTTAGAATCGTCCCTTTGGGGCACTTTGGAAATAAAGTTTCAAATATTCCCCAACAGTTTTCAAGCGTCAAGCTGAACAGACCTTTTGTCTGGATATCAAGAGGCAGACAACTGTCAGTGTCAAAATAACTTGTGATTTAAAAAAAACACCACGGGATGGCTCACTCTGTATTCTGGACCAATTTTGTCTTCTGGAGCACAATTTAGAGATCAAACAATGATGACAAGCCAAAGCCAAAAATTTGCTTATACACCATACTGATCATAAGACGGGGAGTGATGTCGCAAGATCTCCTAGACGACCGAGACTCTTCAAAAACTTTAATCAAAACCAGACATACGCATGATAATTAAGAACGTTAAGATCCATCACAGCGTCACAAAATTAAAAAATGTGACTTTGCCCTCCCCTCTGCCCTCAACCCCTACACAAATTCCTCTTGGACAAAACGACCAGAAGAAAAAAAAACACAAAATGTGTGACTAGTCCAATTACGTTCGGATGTGACTCAGTGAATGCCAGAAACAAAAGTTCTAAAATGTAACCGAAAAAGAAAAAAAAATTGAAAATAATAAAATAATAAGTATCATTGCTCCTCGTTGCGTCGGTGTTGTCCGCCGCGCCACTGTTTACTACTCGCGCGTTTATTGTCTCTCCCTCCTTGTCCTCGTTTTATGTGTGTGCAGGTCCACGGCACCACCCCGTGGCCCGTCCGGCCTCTGCAATTGCTGTATGCCGGGCGAGAGTGTGTTTTGTGCGTTCGTTCGATATTTTGATGGCTCTTGTATGTTTTTTCGGATTTTTTTTTATTTTTTTTTTTTTGGTTTATTGCCATCGCGTAATCATTCACAAGTGGGGGTGTGAGGAATTGCTGTGTTATCAAGCAAAACGAAAGGAGATGAGCAAAAACAAAAAAAAATACAGAAAGTGGCAAAAAAAAAATCGAAGAATTAAAAATATTTTTCTTTATTTGAGAAAAGTTTAAAAATAAATATTCTCCCTCTGAAAATCTGCATCTGCAAACGATACATGCCACCGCTGGGTCCGTGTGACGTTGATCGCAAGCGCTTCGATCGCTGCGAGAGTGCTGCCCAAAGCAGGGGCTATCTAAGGTAGAACTGTATCAGCCCGTTCGGTGTATCTATTTATTTAAATTTCTTCTTTCAATATTTTGCCTCTTTCCTGCTTCTAATTATTCTTTCCAATTGCTGCTGTGTGTCTTAATGAGCGTTTTGTTGAATTTAAATTTATTTTGCACGTTCTGTTGATTCATGGAGCAGCCGCCGCCGCTCTCCGCAAACGGGTTTCTGAGGCCTGGTGACGCGGGTATTTTCGTGTGGAAATCGAAATCGCCTTCTCATGCAGTTCGGATGAGAGTTCGAGGCGCGTTCTTGGCTTGAGCTTTCCGGTACCATCGGCGATTGGAATTGCTGTGTGTGTGACGGTAATGAATGTCATTATTGAATCATCGATAGCCATTTGGTGTGCAGTTGTCGGATACCTGTTTTTGGATTTGATGCGAACCGCGAGATGTCTGCTGCCCGTGCGCTTTGTTCGTGAAAAATGACCGAGTGTGTGGTGCTTTTGTTTGATTATCGTGTTTTGGTAAAATCTTGTAGATGCGAAAATATTGCATTTCACGCACGTTGATCGAGTTAGAGGCGCCCCATGGCGGCGGTTATGATATAACTGAGTGCATGTGGACGTGATGTGGGAAAATGATTGCGTTACCAATTGAATTGAGGTTAGATGCGTTTTGTGGGTTAGTGCTGGAATCTTTTGATCCCATCCTCTTATCCGTTGATTTGTTTGCTTGAATTCAGTGCGAAACGATGAAGACCTTGTTCTTGGAACGAAGCATTCGAGAGTGGTCGAAGTTCCTTATTTGCTTCAAATTATGAAAGCACTTGTGCGTCATAAATCATTTTGACCGAGCAAGGGTTTGATCGTATCTAGGAAGCACAACAAAGTCCAAAACTAATTCTTCGGTGAAGCGTAACGAGTCGAAATTCTTTTGAAAAATAAAAGTCGTTACACTCTGTCATTGTTCTGGCAGACGCGCTATGGGAGGAAGTGAGTCATTCTCTCAGTTGTAGATATGTGGGAATTACAAGGTAAGATGTACCACGAGATGAAGAAACAAACTAAATCGAATAAATAATATCCTCTTCATTTAAGATACAGCTAAGGAATTTCTTTGAATTCTTGAAGGCTAGAAAGGATTTTTTTTTTAACGCAAAGAGGTTAAGAAAAAATTGAGTGGCACTACAGCCCACAAGGGACCAGGGCTTAGCTTCTACAACAACTAGCCTAGCTTCTACAACAACTACTCGTATTGTGCGTGCCACTCTCACAAGTTGAAGGGACCTACCGTTTTTTGCCGATTCCGAACGGCGAGATTTGAGAAGCTTTTCATAGGCATTTGGTACGCTTTGAGTGTTGTCAGCGACGCGAAGGAGGTGGTGCCGTGAAAAAGTGCGAGATGTCCCGTCCGGGAATCGATTCAAGACCTTAAGTGTGAGGTTCGACTCGCTGGCCCACTACGCCGAGGCGACCACAACATAAAGAGGTTAGGTTGGGTCAAATAGCGTTTGGAGAAGAGCCAAGAAACGCAGATTGACTTCCATAATCAATCGTTGATAACGAGACAAGCTTTACCTCTGCCCCTGTCATGTCTAAATTTTGACATTTCTTTCAAACTCAGGCATTGTATGATTGCGATCGAGAATTCTTCTCTAACAACCCTAGCGAGACCTCCTTGTTTTAGACAGACAGCTGCCATGCGACTGTTTCAGCATCATTCTTGAAGAGATCGTGCGAAACACACATGTCAGCAATGCATTATCTTTCAGATGCATTATCTTTCAAGAGTTGCTTTACTTAGCGGTTACAAGGATGTCATTGACGTGAGTGGAGCGAACCATTAATATGTCGTCTGCTAGCAAAGGTCCGACGATAAACGAGAGTAAAATAAAATATAAGCTGTCATGAAGGAATCAAAATAAGCAATCAAAGCGTATATGAAGTATAGAAGATCTCAGGTCGAATTTTTTTGACATGTAAGTACGAAATAGGGATCGCTGGCGTTACCTTTTAGGGTCGGAAATCTGAGTTTTCTAATCGTCATTTGAGGTTCTTTGATTTTCGCACCATTTGATGAACATTTTGTAAAATAATGATAATTTCTGGAGGAGATCCCTCATCCTTTTATGCTTCCTTCCATTTTTTCCATCCGAACATGTTCTCAAAAATTTCCAAAATCAAGTCTCGTCTCCCTCTGCCAGTAAACTGACTTCAAAAATGTCATCGCCGCCGCCACAATTTGTCAGCGTTCACAAAAATGACATTCAACATCCGGTTCGAGGATAACTGCGATGACACCCTCTCATCCTCTGACAAATTGCGACAAGATCTGTCGCATGTCTCAATGGCAATCTGCATCCATGACACATCGTCATCATTTGCCTCTACCCACCGCCAGCCCGTCATTCTTGTTCCCCCCTTGGCGACACATGACAACACATCCCTTTGACAGCGAGTCATTCTCGTTCCCCTTCTTGGATAAAAATACGCAAAGCAATTGAGTGATCTCTCTCGACAGATGCTTGGTGTCGACGTCACCTTTTTGTAACAAAAAAAAAATCCATAATTCTCTGGTATCCCTGTACACGCTGGCAGCTTATCACCACTTAGAGACTCTTGCGTCAATGTGCCCTTGAGTCACGTCTCGGTTTTCTTTTGGTTTCGACGACGTGTGCCTCGAAATCAGCTCGCGGTCGGTGGCACTCCGCTGTTGGACATAGTACTTTGGCGTGACGCCCTTGAACTTGGGGTACGATTACATTTGAAAATATTTTTTTTCTCATCAACAGAGACGGCCACGGCGAGTGTTGCTGCTGTTGCTCGCAGATGATCATGTCATTGACGGATGGGGAAAATTGTCATCATTGAACGACAATCAAGTGTTCTGTGATTGATACTGTCCTGGGGTGCGAATCCCCATTTTCACAGAAAGCTCACAATCCAATGCAAAAGAATAAAAACTCGCAAAACTAACCTCAGCGACCATTACATCATTGCGGCGTCAGTCTCATGATCTCACTCATCGGCCGTACAGACCCACAAAAACGGCTACCTGTTGATGGTTGCCACACCACACCTCCTAGCTCGCCGGCCTCGCTCCCGCGTACTCCATCCTCTCTCTGTCTCTCTCATTCTCTGTGACTGTGCGTTTTGACCAAAATACCTGTCAATATCGCCTCACTCGCTGCTCGATGATTTCATTGCCCAGCAATTGCCAGAGTGTACACACACTCAGCATTATCAGCGATACATCCGATTAGTTTTGTTATCTGAATTAGTTTGCTGTTCCTCTTAAGTTCTTTCTCATTTTTCTACGCGTCTCTTTTGAACCGAATTCCCACTGTGCCATTTAAGACAATTGCTTCAGCAAGTGAGAAACAGAAAAACCTCGTTTGTTATCAAAAGAACTTCTGCGCGACGATAAGAGTTGTGATATAAGAAGAAAACAAAAAAAGAACACAATAATCTCCCAGTTCAAAGTAGACGAGGCAAAAAAGTGGAGCAACGGACTGTGCTGCGGTGAAAAAAATGTTGTCATTGGAAAATTGAAGGAAATGTGATAAAAAACCGATGACGTAAGTTTGGAAGTTGTTGTCACTTGACATGAAATCGAGGGGAGGGGGCTTTTGAAAATAGTTTTCAAGTTTTCGAAGATCGATAATGGGTCACGTCGAAAACAAAACGAGTTTTAAAAACGCAGTTCCTTGACTTGGAAATGTGGACTCTTTGAAGGTCTAAATTGAGTTTTTTTTTGAAAGCAGGATACTTTCCAGAATTTCATATGTTCTGAACTCATAGCCAAGAGGGAGAATGGTGTTCTGAAAATGCTCTTCGAGTAGTTCGAGCGTAAATTGAAAAACAGAAAATAAATTAGCTCAGCAGTTGCCACCGCTCGTGGAGTTGGAGAGCTTATGCTTAAGATGTTGGATATCTGTATTTTGAAGGTTGGGAATGGGTGATTGTAGAAGTGAATAATTTTCAAGGCTTGCAGTATACATAAAACAAGAGGATGGGATTACCAAAAACGGAGCTTTTCTAGGTTATATTTCCCAAAGTCATAAATGGGTGAGTTTCGAAGGAAACAACTTTCGAGAACTTCACTGTTCTAAAATATTGCCCTCTCGAACTCATACTCAAAAAGTTTGTGGTCTTAAAAACCGTTTTCTAAATTTTAAAGGTCAGAAATCGGTGTTTTGAAAAAATAAATGACAAGAGAGTCTTACCACTTAAAAAACATATTTACTTATCAAGGAATCAAAAATAGTGGGTTTTTTTTTAATTGGTTTATAAATTTCTTAACGTCACAGTTGTGCATTCCTTATCCAGACAATCCAATACCGTTTACTTTTCGAAGCCTTTCATTTCAAAAACGTACAAAACTTCCTTTCAATTCAATACATCCTCATTCAATTTCCGTTCTTTCTCCATTTCACCTTCCAGATTAAATGAGACACACCCAGTTGCATCAAAATGAATTCAACCAAAGACAAGGACACACGATCCGGTAAAAAATACAACAACAAACCGAGCAGGGTGAACAGCAAAAAAGTCAAAGTACCACCAGAGCCAAAACCGACGCGGTCCAATTCAGTTCGAGTGACTGCGGCGAATAACCGAAACTCTCTAATCAATCATAACAACAACAACAACAATAACAACAACAATGTCAAAACCAAAGATCCACCATCGACCGTCAAACCTCAACCGCCGTTGCCAGGCTATGAGAACGCACCGAAATTCGAGCGTTCGAACAGTTTCTCGCTCACACGGCGACTGTCGAAGCTGATCACCTCCATCACTGGCAGCAAGGAGAACCTGACGAAAACCGAAGAGGAGGACAGTCCATTCAAGTTCACCCGAAGTCGGTCGATGATACTGCTGCGACGGCCGAATCGACGGAGTGTCATTGAGCCACAGCTTGAGCAGTTGTCGGAGGAGACGGAAAAGTCGGTAGACATTCCGGATAGCAAGCCAAAGACGCCAGATATTGTTCCAGAGCCTGAGGTTGTCTTCAAGAAACCAGCAGATCCCCCTAGTCCCGTCTACAATCCGCAGGAGAATTTCCAGAAGCGACGATCTTCTTCGTTTATCGCATCGTTTCGGAGAACCTTCACTGCCAGCGCGGAGAAGAAGAAACCTCTCAACCCCAAGTGGAGTGCGTCTCTGCAGTCCTTGCAGGCCATTGACAACATGGTCAGCTATGAAAACATGAAGTTCATCGATTACGACAAGTTCCACGATTACGAGAAGAACCTTGAGCGACAGCTGTCGACCGTGCACTTGGAGACAGCGGTGGATGCGCCACCGGCACCCGCCACTCCGACTGTGCCGGTTGTGGTGCGACGACCAAAGAAATCCTCGTCGGCCTCAAGCATGAGGTCGCGGCAGCAGTACACGCAGAGTGCGATATTCGACTCGGACTTCGAGCATAACCTGGACAAGCCAAAGAACGTGTATCGGTACAGTTTGGACAGCAGGAAACTGGAACGGCTGAATGACTTTTCTGGCGGGTCGATGCAGTTGGACCTGAAGTTGGACGCGCTGAACTTGGAGGACGGCAGCATCGGACGGCGACGGAGACCAGTTTCGTTTTACATCGGCAGCGTGGCGACATTGAGGCGGAGTCGGAGTGCGAGTGATGTTGTTGATGCTGGTGCCGCTTGTCAGGTGAGTTCATCTCTCCTCACCCCTTGTTCCTTCTGTAGGTTTGTCTGTTCCAACTGGCGAATGACAGTGATTTAAATAAAACTCTCCCATGTTCCTTAGGCTACATCAGATGATTTTTATTAAACAAAAAAGGGGTGGTGTAAAAAAGTTATGTTTTATCCGTGAGCCGGATAATCATGTACATACATGTGACCTGTCATTAAGAATGGAATATAAAATCTAATTTGAACTTAGAATGAAATGTAGTGGGATAGAATTAAAGTTGCTAGCGCCTTGGAAATCTTACTGCAACTCTGAGTCTCCCTTAGCAAAGTGAATGAATGCTAGCACTGTGTCTAGGAGATACAGTGCACCGGTGACGACGCATAGTGATCCCATTGCGATGCCAACTTGACGTTCTGATGCCACATAAAGGAAGCCCTGATCGGACATGTAACCCTTCCAGTAGTGAAGTGCTGTGCCACCAACTGCGATCCACATGAATGTTCCTACCACGTTCATTATTGTGTCAGTTAGTTCGCTGCAACAAAAACAAACACACACATTTCAATTCACTTCTCTGAGTTGAGGTGGCTTTTGGGTATTCTTACCGCTTATGCTTTGTGGTGCCGAATGCATAGGCAATCAAGTGCACAGATGTGTATATGAAGAATCCTACAAACACGCCGGATGCAACAATTTCACAGTCTGGACTTTTCTCTTCATTCAGATTCCATGTGCCGCCAATACCAAGAAAATTTCCTCCATCACCGATTCTGTAGAGAATTATGATCACCAAGTTAAGAATCTGAAAAAAAAAAAAATGTTTTGTTTTTTATATAATTGGTATTGTGCGATATTTTATCCTATCATGACATTTGTAAAAATTCGACAAAAGCCTGATAGCCTGAAGTCACCGGATTACTTTTATGGGAAAAAATAAATTCTATGTTTTCTATGTTTTTTCTATGTTTTCCAGATTGTGGTATTTTTGATTCTCTCCCATATTCTGCATGATACTTTCCTTCACTCATTTCATTAAAAGGTGAATTTACATATATTCTATGTTTTTATAAAAGTAAAAATTGCACAAAACCACGATTCAAAAGTTCCCAACACATGTTTCCCTTTGATGGATGACATGATTCACTTCGATTTAGCAATAGAACAATAACAATCGCAGAACCACTCCCTGTTTGCTATGTTTCCACACATGCCTAAGTGCCCATAAAATCGTGACTAATGATATCTTTCCACCTCTTTTTCACTAACACCGCAAATGATAGACGTTATCTTTGATTAGCCTCCACCAACGGCAAGTTGCCTGCCTATTTCAACACACATTTCATCGAAAACAACAGAAGTGAATTTTAAAGATGACCTCATCGCTGGATATCGAATTTCACCTGTTATCCCGGTTTTAGGATATTCGAAAACCTACCAATTTGAAGATTTTGATGAATATCGATCCAATAGTCTCCACGGACACCATTTTTTCTGCTTTTACTGAAGTTCGTTCGTTTGTTTGTTTGAAGACTGCAATGGGATCCCTTGAATGTGGGATAAAGGACTTTTTTGTCGTTTGCGTTCCGTTCAGAGTTCGTTCAGCACAGTACGCCCAAAGTAGCGCCTTTCTCGTTGCTCGTTTTACTTAAAACTGATGTGCCCGCCTGCAGATAACAGGTTGCACGAAGCTTTGAAACGTATAACCAGCCGCGATAAGATAAGATAAATGCGAGGGAATCTTATCAAAGGGCGTCGTGTATGCTTAACGAAACTTTTCTGTGCTCACTCAGCGGACTACAGGTGCGTCGGTCTGCTTGGGAATGTGTTTTGCGCAAACATTGTGAAAACGTTGTCATTCCTTATCGGGTTATGAGGGTCTTTGGGTTATTCGAGTGCGATAAGGGAGCCAGAGCGCGTCGGTTCGTTTACATTCTCGCTGTAAGACCGAGCGCTATCGCTGGCAGCAGCGATAAGTCATCGCGCTGAATCGAGGGCTTCTTGGAACGGGAGAATTAATCACGACAGGAAAAGTGGATAATTGCCTAGAAATTATTGGAATTTCACTACACATGCTGGCCCAACGAGACTCGGCCGTCAAGGGCGGTTGATCGAAGATAGGATTAGTCGGGTGATTGATTGGGCAGCAGTGTCAAGGTGAACTGTGCACCCTCAACAGACATTTCCTTGTCCCTCAACGTCCCAAAACAAATTGACATGTCATCTGAGCATGGAATCACCCCAAATCGAAAACAGAGCGTCTGAAAAACAAATCGACTGACGATTGGAACGAGATGAATTGCATGCGAAAAGGAAAACATTTTTCCAAACCTCAACCGGGAGTGTCCTTGTCCACGGCATGTGCAGACAATTTTCGTTTTTCCTTCGTTTGCATACCGCTCTCGAATTTCAAGGAGCTGACGACTTTATTTCGTCGAATGCAGACAAACGGCGTGTGCGAAGGGCGATCAAATTCTTCACGGAATCCCCGAGAAATGGGAACGTCTGCATGCACGCTGTGGATGCAAATGACGGTGATGGTGATGGTGGTGGTGGTGGCGGTGGCTCGTACGGAAATGGATGTGCAATGTATGCTCGTATCAACTGAAAGACAGGATGTGCAAAGAGAATATCAATGAGGGTACCCGTGCATGGTGGACAGGGGAAGGGCATGGGGAAGACTGAATGTTAGATGACAAGAAGTTTAAGCTTCGAATTTACCATTCAGTTGCGATGTAACTGAGTGCCGAAGTCAATGTGGAACAAATGCAGATTAACTCATCGGAAATTGATGGTGGTAAGCAGGCGGTCTGACGTTGGGTGGAGCAGATTTTGTGTGCTCAAGGCTTTCGAGAAATTGATGACGGCTGTCATGAGTTGAGGAGTGAATACTCGCCGAATGAAAATGAGGAAGCCATCAATTTTTGTAATGGAACGAAGGAGATCTAATCTGGTGGAGTAGGCATTTTGTGAGACTTTGTTTCGTAATGAGGTTTGATGTCTGGATATGAAATTGGATGTTTTTTAGGGATAGTTATACATTCTATGTTTTGCTTGTATGCAAGGAAGTTCATATGTTCATACATTCACCAACTACTTTACCTTAACGCATTGAGCATCACGGAACTTGATTGACTGTTTTGAAACATAGAAACATATGAAGGATTTTTCTATGTTTCGAAAAACGCATTCAAATATTCAACGCCGATGTTAAGCGAATGCATTCAGACTATTTGCTGAACTTTCTATGTTTTTGCGATGTTATTCTATGTTTTTTTTATAAGGCATGCGGAATCCAACATTGATATTAGGTTACATTTCTGAACTATGTGCCGTATTTTAGTTTTGTTTTATTTCTGTGTTACGCCCAAAAATTTTAAGACTATTATGTGTATAACTTTCTATGTATGTTCTCACTATTTCCATTGCGTGTGAAAAAAACGCTGTGCTGTCACGGTTCATCATGTCTACTAATTATGACCGATAAACAAAAAATCTTAACAGAGCCAAATGAAAGCATGTTGGTAGACGACGTTCAGTTTTCCTTGATGTCTAAGAGGCTTAAAAGATTCAAATATGATTTCCGCATGACATATTGTTCCATTCATCACAAACCCCTTCCCCCCCTCCCTCCCCGGCAACGTTCAACACCCACTTTCAATGATCACTTCTCATTAAAAGATCAATCTAGCAGTCACTCACTTTCGATCTCGTTTTCAAGGCGTGTTCCACATCCGCGGAATCGAAACAAGTTCCACCAGTTTATCACGTCGCAATTAGACTTTTCCTCCACAACAATTAGACAGACCATAATTTCCACTTCGTTACCTCAGCGCGGCTTACAAAGTGACCGCCATCGTCTGTGGAACCAACTGGCAAACATCAAAAGAAGGCCATCACCTAAGCCCAAACGGGGAGCCTCAAGTCGCATATGATGTCATCGACGACGGTGGATTGAGTCGCCAGTCATTGTACCTGGAATCCCTGTGTGAATCATCATCTCATTAGCATCTGCATGCAGTCGGAGATAACGAACCTGGCTGCACAGTTGCCCCCGAGCCACCAGCACCGTCCCACCCACAAGTGATCAGACCTGCAGACTACCATCAGTCAAGAAATCAAGAAAATCAAGTATCCCCTCACACCGCACCGCCGTTGGCAACAAACTTTGACGTTCCCTCGGCACCATCATGACTCATACCCGGAGTACTGTGTGACATTCGTTCTCTTGTCGCTCTCACTCTCTTCGACCGAGCGTTCGTAGGCGGCAGACCAGTATTTCAGCGGGAATTGGGCAAAATGTGCTGTCTGCCGACACTCACAGGTCGCACACATGCCGCCGAGGTTTGAGAGAAGAGTGCGACTAGTGTGCCCCTTCGCTCGGGGGGTGGTGCCTAGATGCTTGTTTTACGTTTTGCCCCGATTTGCGCATGAATAACGTGGGTTAAGCGCTTTTGTGAATGGGAACCGAGCAGATGGGGGTTTGTTTACATTCTCCCCCGCAGAAGCTTTCACATCGCTCTCTTAAGTGCTCCCATTGACAGTTGTGCGGCAACAAAGAGACCCGCGTGATGAAGAGAAATACAAAAGCCGTGAAGAGAACGAGAACTAAATCCACGCACGCACACAGGCACACGCGCAGGGGTAAGAATTATTGTTTTAATGATTTATTGCGACAACAGCAGCTATTTGCTCGGACGACAGTCTTAATTAAGTAAAAGTGATCGTTGCCTGACACACATCCGACTGCTCGGCTTGGTGGGATATCTGCCGTCAGTTAGTTGCTGTGGGTTTTTTATGCCTCTTCGTTTGTTTTCTTTTATTTGCTGGTTTATGTCTAATTGTGGACATTCATTGCGTTGCTCGGTGTTCGTCGCGCAGATGATTCATTTTGAAACAGGCAGAGGGGGAGATCAGCGAGATCAGTTGTTGGGCCGTTGATGGTCATTTTGAGCGGGAAGCTGCATAGAATGACTGCTGGTTACGTAGCCGTACACCTTTGATGGTTGACAGATGTCAGAAGTCAGAGTGAGGTGTTGGCGAGATGGCAATGTATGGAAGAAACCTGTGCAACAGTGTGATGTAATTTGCATGCGATCGTGATAGCGTTGGAAATGGAGTTGCCTGATTAGAAGTGAATGCTTCCCATTGCAGCGCAATCATTGTGACCTTGAGAGACAAGAAGTTGCTGCAGCTGGTGCACTGACAGCACCGTTTATTGTTGAAAACGAAGGTGGAAAGGAAATGGCGCCCAACTCGAGGGAATCTATGCAAAATTGTTAATTTGTTCCATGAGAAGCGAAATGGTGACAAACTTTTTCTACTAGTTAGATTGTGATTTAGGACCGCGTGGACCTGCATAAAAAATACAATAAAACCTACTTATCCTGTTACAGAGACCCATCAAATGTCAAGGTTGCTTGAAGATATCCTCCCATTCTGCCATACCATACCATACATCTGTTAGATGAAAACAACAAACTTCTTCTCCAGACCCTTCCCAACCAGAACATCTTCGCACTTCTGTCAAGAGGACATCAATGCAAAAATCCTTTAAGACACATTTGCATACCAAATCGCAGACCACTCAGATGATGTGACGAGCTCTCGAACAAAGCCCACCAGGTGGATCGTCTTATCGAAATTCTAAGAGGTGCGCCGTGCCCCTATCCCAATCATCAAAATTCCAACCGCTTTTTGTCATCACTATTAATTCCAGGGACAATTGGTCCCTTGTTTGCTGCCTGCAGCCAAATCGGTCCTAATCGTCTTATGACCGTCGTCCACCTTCTTAGTGACCCTTGAGAGCAATCACATAACTCGCAAACGCCTGCCGAGCACGCACATCACATCCTCTATACAAAGCCTCAATCATAACCCCCCGAGGGCAGATATCCCTTTGACTCCCCCACCCCTCAGTCTCCTTCCACCCCCTCCCTTCCCACCGTCGAAACCGATGCTGGGTCAATGGAAGCATCAATTGACGAGGAATAACCAATTGACCCCATTATCCCCGAATAATTCGTTTTAATTTCCGCTTCCATTGCATTCCGAGAATCCCGTCGATTAATGGGGGTGGGGGTTTCTTAACCTCTTAATCGTTTCTGGCGCGTACACACACACATTCCCCCACCCCCTCCCCGCCACACATGTGTGTGTGTGTGACATCATCGGCACCCTCTGCCGTCGCTCCTCGGGCGCGTCTCGCAAATAACTGACATTGTTTACTTTGTAATTTGGGTCCTTTTTTGCTGTCAAAGTTGACAGGAAGCACTCTCTCTCTCGTTTGCACGTCTCTCTGTCTGTCGCTTTTCTAGGACTCGCATTTCGCTTTCATCGTACCACCGACCGCCACCGCTGACGCCGAAAGTAAACAAGGGAAAGCTCCCACGCGGCCAGCGTGAGTGAAATCCTTGAGTGAGATGTGGGCCAGAGCTTTGACGGCGCTCCTTTCATGCGATTTTCCTGAGTCCATCCGTGCTGTACGGCTCAGAACTTAGTTCGCAACGAACCGTCTGCGTGTGTGGACATTCAGCGGCATCCATCGGCACAAGGGAGACCGGACAACAAAGAGGATAACGGCGAGGATATAAGACAGAACATTGTTTTAGTTTCGTTCCTTTTTGTTTTTCGTCCTCAATTTGTTTCCGTGTGCGTTTTGATTTGCGTTAGCGGCCAAATGAATCGTCGGCGTTTGTGAGTGGACGACGACCGACGACGTCCTTTCGGGAGTTTCGTTTTGTGTTTTTCGTTTCAAATTTCGGTTGTGTTGAGTTATTCGTCCTTTGGGTGGTGGAGTGGCAGGAACTTGCGAGGAGGGGGAAGAGCCTGCATTTTGTTGTGTCTTTGTTTTACTTGTTTTGCGGCCACACGTGCTGCTCGAGTCCTTTCGCTTGTCTTTCGTTTGCATCGATTGGGATATACTCGCGAATCGCTCACCCACCCTGTGGCGTATCACTTTCTTCGCGCGACAACAAATTAAGGACTTACATAGCTCCTTCGCGTGTGTGTTCCGGTGAAGTGCACTTGAACAAACGAAACGAAGACACTGTGCATATCCTGTTCGCAACGAAATCCCGAACCGCAGAGACAGAGAAAACACCACAGACGAGGATGTTGAGGAGATTTTAGGCACGCTCCCGCAAGGATGCACTGCACACGAGGATGTGATTAACGTGAGTAAATCGAAAAACCGTTTTCCCAGAGGGTTGGGGGTGGGGGGTTGTTGTTTCCAATAGGACATTAGTATTCAGTGATTCAGGGCGGATGCGAACGTCTTCCTACTCATACGTTCGCTAAGACGCTGGCGATGGCGGTGGCAGCGGATGTGACATCGGGAAGACGCAGCACGACGGATTGAAGTGATAATGAGGAGCAAAAGGATGTGATATGGTATTTGGGAGAATTTGGCGGTTTCGCCGTTCTCTGAATCGGGAAAATGTGCCCAGAATTGGATCGGCATGACTCGTTGGATTTTCGTTTTTTTTTCCGGTCGACGAAGCGCGCTGGTGTGCCGGGCTAAGTTGGCACGTTTCGAGAGAATGACGACCCTTGAAAGAAGGCCGTGCCTGAGGAGTCGGTGCGTTGCGGGAGAACGTTGCGTTCATTCACACTCGACTGCTTGGTTTTCGGTTGGCGGTGCTGGGAAGTTTTCCGAAGGAATGCCAAGCAGGGATTTGTAATAATCTCACCGAGGTCGGGGTCAATTTGTATGCTTGCAGGGGAAGCAGGATTTATCTCAGGACACGTGGGACTTCCTTGAAGCAGGCCGGTGTGTGGCTATTTTCAGAAAGTCATTTGCGATTCATTCATTCTGTGTGCTAATTGGTGTTCGGGATATCATTTCACTGAAGCGATGATGAAGGGCGGAAGGAGATCGTGAACTGTTCATTTTCTCTTCCTAGATTCACTAATCCTTCGGTGCATTTACTCCTTCTCCATTGAAAAGTAGGATAGTTACGAAAGGGGACATGATAGATCTCTCTGGACAGAAGAATCACAAGAAATGGTATTCCTAGTATGTTCAGAGTCAGAGTATTGCTTTGATCATAGAATGTTTTCTTGACAGCCGTCCTACATCCCCAAACAGGCCGTCCTTTCTCAAATGGAATGCGAAAGGGGATAATGAATGCCGTCCACCAGTTCCATTTTTCGACTTATTCTACGCATCGTTAACCAAGCTTTGATCCTCTATCACTCCTCAGAATTTAACTTAAACTGTGTTCTTAAATTATCATTTTTTTCAAGCAAACAACTCGTCGGTAGTCCCATTTCAACCCACCTCCCATCTATTTGCTTCAATCTACCCCACAAATAGCGGTAAATTGGTCCACATCACAAGTCTATCGAATAGCTCATGAAATTTTCCTTCAAAACGCTCATAATCATTTTTCGTCTTGAATCACCCATTTACGAGATATTCTTAATTTCCTTCAGTCATGGCAGACTTTGTCGTGCATTTTTTCATGACAAAAATTCAAACTGAAAATATTTGATTCTTACCACACTTTTTGGTGAAATTGCAGCAGGTGTAAGAAATTGACGGACAAAGTTAGGAAAAAGTTGAATAACGGGCAAACAACTGAATGGATTGGATTGAAACTTGACATGTAAGAAGTACATATGCTGTCCAATAAAACAAATTGAGTTAAATCCTTGAAGGACATTTGCTTGAAAGGATATTTGAGGTGGAAAGGACATGTCGAGAAATGTTGGAATTTTCAGAGATTTCTTCTAGATAGAATGAAAAATTTGTATTCATGACGTGATATGTTAGAAATGCACATTTTAAGGATGTAAGATGCGTTATTAAGGACACTCCATTTTGAGGACATTTTGAAATGTTACCAAGTTGTGGTGTTTTCCCAAAGAAATCTTAAGATCCGCTGAAGCAATCGGTTTGAAACTTTGTACTCTGTCATTTGTTGAAACCGTTTGCTATCAATTTCCGGCGGCCTTCGACCATGATGTCATGCCTTAGCTATTCTCCTATTTAATCCAGTTTTTGTCGCTTGAAAACTTGTCCCATTTCATTCCGTTTCAGAAGCGCATAACCGATGGCTCGTTGGTAAAAGGAACATCTTGCACCCAAACATCGAGCTGCATTGAGTAGACTGCTGCCTTCAGATGATTTCAAACTATCGTACGGTTGATCTTTTGTACCTCCGTCATCTTCTGACAGCTTCCTCCCCCGTCTTGTTCGATCAGTTGCCAAACTCTCAGCGACAAGCCGACCAACGCAAAGTGCCTTTGGATTTCTTTTTCAAGATATTGGGCATTTTTAGACACAAAGTTTTGCGAAAATTTGCCTTAATTTCGAAAATTCCCTCACAAGTTCACTCATCTTCCACGCAACGCCTTGAGGTGCCCTTCCTTATCCTTACTACCTTCATTTGCTGACACTTCGCTCCTCTTTCAGTGCAATCCTTACTCGCATTCTCGGAAACTTTTGAATACATGTGACATTTCGCAACCACCCCAACAACAACAATAAACAAACCAGTAACAGTCAAGAAAACAAAACTGATGTCCATGCGATAGTGAAATGTCAACTGTCGCCAACCAGCAGTTAGCGGTCACCACACGCCAAAGCGGTGGTGACACGCTCTCTGCTTGACTGTCATTATTTCAAATTGTTCCATCTAGTATTTGTTGTGTTTGCAATTGTTGCAATTGTTGTCGGCCCCCCCGCACAGGTTGCAGCTGCCCGACGAGTCATTTAAAGTTCGCTCATAGTGACCGCTGCTCCGAAAGGCGGTCATTTGTGATGAAACGTTCGAGTAAATAGTCAGATTGACGTACGCGTCTGATGTTTGCCTCTGCGGCGTTTCGCGTTTTAAAATTGAAACCTGATTATTTGCTTAAGGACACGTTCTCTGTTGGGTTGGTTTTCTGTTCAATTCCATGAACTGTTTGCCTGGTGCCTCGCATGACATGTCCAACGTACGACGTTGATTGGTGCACGTGGGTGGGTTCAACTCCCACTCCCACTCCCACTTCCACTTCCACCCAGAACCCAGTAATCGACGTTTGATTGCTTTATTGTGGAATAGTTTCGTGGAAGGGCTTGTGACCGTAGGGGTGGTGGTCGTTTAACCGGCAAGTATCGATGGCGAGCGTGGTACGCCTGTCGGGGATTAATTCGTTGGCGCTCGACGAAGCGGCTGGAGTCAATGGGATAATTGTTGATTAATAAGGCAAATGAGGTGCGTGAGCTGATTACTGACGCAGACAGCGTGAGTCAGATATGAAGTCGTTTCGGGACAGTCCACGGGCCGGTGACAAGGGGAAAAGTTGATTATCTGGCGCCCGGTGTGGGGTCAACGAATTGTGGAAATGTGCACATTTGTTCGTTGAAGTGACGGATATCGATTAAATGTCAGAAAGGTTGGTGGTAAGAGGAGCCTCAAACCAAGTAAAAGCACTATGAATTGACTGAGGGGGTTGAGTAGTCGCCTTAGATTCAAGCTAGAAATCAGTTTAAGAGGCGTAGATTGGCCAGGTTGATGAAAATAAAACCGCTAAGGCCTTAGTACCCATCAGGATGGTTTTTAGAGAAGAACCAACCGATGTCTATCGTGGTAAAGTGATTGGCAAGGACAAAGAAAACAGAAATCTTCCAGGAAATGAAGATCACTAAGGACATGAGGATCCTCCTGATATCCTTCCGAGAAACCATTTCTCCTAATAAAGAGAGATCTTCTTAGAAACCAAGATTTCCCCGAAAAAGAAACTATTTTTCTGGAAACCCCCTGGTCATAGATATCTTCCTAGAAATAAAATTTCTTCGGAAAATAACGATTCTTGTGAAAACAGAGATTTGCTCTGATCTGAAGTTGGGTGGATAACAGGAAACAGGCACAGGCATGGCAGATAGAATGTCGAACAGTACGGACTCATAGTGGTGACGAAAGAAACATAAACAGTAAAAAACGTCGCGTTCAGCAAAACTCCGTACAGCTGACAGTTCTCATCGGATTTCCCCTGTCCAAAGCCGAAGGAGGAAGTGAAATTCCACGAACTGTCTTCCCTTCACAAACATCTCACAGTAGCCCTAACTCGTATACCAACCGATAGTCAATATTCCCTTTACGAGACCTACCTTCATCCCAACCATTCATTCCCAACAAGGAAGCGCAAAAACTTTAAACAAACTCAACTCAAAGGAAAGGCAATCATTTTCTTCCAACCTCCTTGTCGGCGCCTCCACACTCGCCCCCAGGAATATCGAGAAAAATTCGAAGAAAAAAGATTTAGAGAAACTCAAAGACACTACAATCGAACAGGAAGTGGCTCTCTAACTCTCAACATATCATCTTTTCCTCGCCCGCCTCGTGGAGGGCGATGGCGAACTTGCAGCCGATTCCAATTGAACTTGCTTCCCGAACGTTAAGCGAAAAACTTTTCCACGTCTCCCAGCAGCAGACAACTCAGTCGCTACTTGAACAGATGGTGAGTGGAGGAGGGCTCCTCGCACTCATCATCGGCATTGACATCAATTTGGTTGCCGTAATTGTCAAGCAGCTCCTCTTGTGCGAGTGTCACTCCATTTTGCAGTAATTGGGACAGATCTGCTTAGCTGTGGACTCATCTCCTGGCGGGACTTGCAATTTTTGGCTCATTAAAAAATTAAATGCATCCCTCCCACACAGACAAAGACGACATTCCCGGGCAGAGACACAAAAGAGAAAACTTTGAATTACCGTCATATTTTCGCATTGTGAGCCAAATTCCATTACCAAATCATACAATGGCCACTTAGAGAGGTTTGCCTAGTTCTGCCGTTCCCCAGACAATCTCAACCTCCTCCGACTCCGCCCGCAGACGACCAACGACGGACGGCGGCGCTGCGGACTCACGACGAGTGTTCACAATTATCCTGGCTGAGTTCCAAAAAAAAAGAGGAAAAAACAAAACTTTTCAATTGAATTTCCTCCCGACAACCGTAACCAGGAAGGTGGGCAGGAGGATTAAAGGGGCTAAGCTGAAAGTTTGTTAGTTCGCTTCGCCACCCTTTGTCTGAGGCATACACATAGATCCCATCTGAGTGGGACAGGACATTAGGCCTTGCAGAAGTAAACAAAAAAAAAAAAAAAAAACTCTCATTCGAGGAGGGATGGTGCACCCCCACTGTCTATTGATTTTTATTGTTGTCTTTTTTTGCGGTCGCATCCACACCACACCTGCACACCACTACACAGCCCACCCGCCCCTTGACATACGGCGGGGGGTAAGGTAAACGAAAACAAGGTTAAGGACTCAGTTCTGTTTTTTTTTTTTTTCGTTTCTTTTCTCTGCATTTTTTTTTTCGTGCCCCCTCGATAAGAGGGTTATTGTTAGAATTTTATTATTCAAATTTCTTTGGCATTGTTGTTGTAGTTGTGCTGTCGAACTTGACTTTGGCTGGCAGTCAGGGCCTCGGCTGGCGTGTGTAAACAAACAGAAATCCTTCATAATTATCCCCTTCATCAATCTGTGTTGGCTGAGGCCGAGCACCCCCCCCCCCCCACACCCTCCCACCGGTTTCAAGGAAAAGGGATCATAATCAGGTTTTGACATATCCTTAGTGACGTTAAATTGAATAAGATTGTGTTTGTCTGTTGATTAAGTCTTCGGCTGCACCGTACACACACCTAATTACAAGGATTAACATGTTTCGTGTTGAGGGGTTGGAGAAAGGGAGGTGGGAGCAGCGGGGACAAAAGACCTCACAAGATGACATTGTTGGCTCTAGGTTCTTTTTTTGGTTGTTAGAAGGATTTTATTTAATGCCAAAGCTGCGAGGGGCGGTGCGTTGAAAGTTGCCAACGCTTTGTCAAGGATCAGCGTAGGGTGTTGGTTGCCGTGTGAATTATTAGGAAAGTTAAGGCAATTAAGGGAGGGTGGCACGTTGATATCTGGTCGGAGAACGATAAGGATAAATTTTATCCCTGGGAATTGACGACTTATGGAACGCGAATGTAAATATGTAGCTACGAGAAAATGGGCTTGGAAGAAGGTTACGTTTTGGAGCATTGTCCTGGATAAAAGGTAGGGGGAGGTTTGAAGGAAGGGACTTAGGGTTGATGACTATGGGTCTGGTGAACTGTTTGCCTTTCCTTAGTTTGATCTGCTTGAACTTATTACGAAACTCAACATTTGGCCCAATTTTAACTGGAGGCGTACATGGGGATGTAGGCACAATTTCCATGAAAGGACTAGTTCTTACTGGAACCACAATCCTGACTGGACACTCTATTCTGACAAGATGTAGGATCCTGGCAGGAGATTCAATTTCGGCACAGTTCCAACTGGAAGCACAATTCTGATTAAGGTCGCAATTCTAACTGGAGGCCTTATTTTGACAAAAGGCCCAAATTTGGCTGGTGACACAATTCCAACTGGAGACCCAATTTCGAATGCAGGCGCTATTCTGACTGGAGGCCTTATTTTGACAAAAGGCCCAAATTTGGCTGGTGACACAATTCTGACTGGAGACCCAATTTTTGGACTGGAGGCCTTATTTCCACAAAAGGCCCAAATTTGGCTGGTGATACAATTCTGACTGAAGACACAATTCCGATCAGAGGTGGAGAGAACTTGTCGCCTACAGGCACAATTCCCTACCAGATTCCTAGTTTTGGCCGACAGCATAATTCTGACTAGAGCTTAAATTCTTAAAGGCAGATTTGCCTATACCTGCTGTCTGAGTGACTGAGACTGAGATTCTCCCAAAACCACTTCTAGTTGGATAGCTTTTTAAATACTTCTCTCTCAGACGCTCATGCTTCCCTCATCGCAGCTAGGCCCACCCTCGCTTCACTCGGCCCAGCCCCCAACCTGATGTCAACAGGTCACAAACCACAATGTGCAAAAAGAACCGCCAGCACACCCTCTCGCCTAACTTCATCAATCAGACTTAATTAACCGCAAACAAGAATGCATCTGTAATCCCAAATCAACACTAATTGAATTCACTGTAATCTGCGGAACGGCCGCAAATCACGCCGGCCTAACACGCTGCGCCGCCGATATTTGAATAATCCATGTCCGCCGTCCGCAATTCATGCTGTCACAACAGTGACGGAAAAAAGGAACTCAGACCACACACGTTCGTGGCTCGAAATAAATGGCTTCATTCATTCCGGCCGCTCCATGCATGCGAGCATTCCACTTCACCGCAGCCGCCGAGAGTCCATTTAGCAAGGATCACAATTTATTTTGTCGAAAATGCATTCACCGGGCGCATCCGCTATCATCATTCATGACTAGAAGGACATTCCCATCATGAGGTCCTGTGTGTGGCGCAGAAAAATAACTCAAAAAATGATTACCTACACGGACAGGACGACACATGAGCTTAGTTTTACGACAAGGACATGCATTCACCTGCTCCGCGTATCCGTTATAAATTTGATTTATCCCCGTTCATATATTCTCGTTTTCAATTGTAGTCCTGGACAATTTTCGGAGCTCTCTGTTTCCTGTACGTCCCGCACGCCCGCACGCCCGCACCGTTTTGTTTTTTCTGCTGAATGGGGAGGTGGGCGGTGAAAGGAACGCTTCCGGAATTCCGTAAGAGATCTGTGGACAACGATGCTGGTATTTGTATGCAGAGAACAACAAATTTGCTATCACGCCTGCCGCGCTATGTTGTCCTATTGGATTTGGAAATTGATATTTACGAAATCCTATGACTGATGTATTTCCCTAACACACACACACACTCGCTATGGCGGCGGCGGCGGTGGCGGCATATTGAACATATGAAGACGGGCGTGACGTGGGTGCCGAGCAGGGTAATGACTTCATATCAAATCTCGACGGATTTTGGTGTCAACAACAGATACATCTCAATAAAGTCGCATCGCACTGCCGCCGTCTTTAGTTTTGACTTGGTAAGGATCGCTCCAGGAGACGTGGAGCAGAAACGTTTGCATATTGGAGTCGGTCTGGTATGTATGCGTGTGGCCCAGATTACAGCTCTGATCCGCCGCAATTTCTTGTCTCTCCCGATGCCGGCGGTTGGGTTGGGGATAAAATTCAGTGTGACAACTGATGGATTAGGGGATGTTGTTTGTTGTGGCAAACGGGCGTTCTTTGGGGTGGGTGACGTCGCCGTAAACTATTTTATCGACACAAACTTGTTCAGTCATCGAGAGGCTGTTAATCTTTCTTCACATCAGTGATCCTAATCAAGTTTCACACTCGACGGATGACAGAGGTATCATCTTCGGGATGCGATGAGCTTGACAGTGCTCAGATTTTGATCTCTTCAATTTATCATCAAGTTTGATGTGGAGGGGAGGGAGACAGGCACACCCCTTTCATAGTAATTTCAGCGTCTAACAAAATTCTGGCTACTGACGGAACTTTTGGTCCTGACACACAATTCTGGCTTCTAAGTTACACTCGGCTGAAGGCGCTCAATTTTGGCTTCTGCCACAATGCTGGCTTCTGGGACAATTCTGGCTTCTGACATAATTCTGGCGTTTTGGACAACTGTGGCTTCTTGCGTAATACTGACGTCTGACACGGCTTCTATGACAATTCTGGCTTTTGACACAATTCCAGCTGTTTCGACAATTCTGGCACAATGCTAGAGTTTAGAACAATGCTAGCATCTGACACAATTCTGGCTTCTGTCACAATTCTGGCTTCTGTCACAATTCTGGCTTCTGTCACAATTCTGGTTTCTGTCACAATTCTGGCTTCTGTCACAATTCTGGCTTTTTGAACAATACTAGTATCTGACAATTCTGACCTCTCGCGTTATTGTGGCGTTTGATACAATTCGGCTTCTATCAGAATTCTGGCTTCCGGTACAATTCTGTTGCAAATCTGGCTCCTGACACAATTCTGGCTTATTCCACAATTTTAGCTTTTGGCTCAATTGTAGCTTATAGCGCAACGCGGTCTTCTGACACAATTCTGGTTTTGGACTAGCTTTAACTTCTGACATAATTTTGTATATAATTGTAGTTTCAATTACAATTCTGCCAGAAAAATTCTGACTGCGCGTTCAATTCTGACCAGAAGTCGAAATGACTAGAGACAGTATTTGAAATTTTTTTGACTAATGGCCAAATTTTGATTAGGAGTTGAATTTTGGTGCAAGCTTTTGACGACCCTAGTCAAAGAACTCCCAAAATTCGCTAATGTCTACTGTCGTGACCTTTCTTCCTTCAGATGATGAAATTTGTCACAGTTCCCTAAAAACCTTCTGCAGCTTCCTTCCGTACACCCACCCTCACTCCGTCATCATCAAGCAATGCCTTGGAAATCCTGCAATTGCCAGCTCGGCGAATGAGAATTCTGCATCTCTTCAAGTACTTCTCAGAGTGAATCATCGCGTCAATCAGCTCCTCTCCCGTGATCTCTTTATAATTATTTCCTGATCATTATTTTAATTAATTTCGTGTACCGCCGCGAATCCTTATTAAATTTCACTTACTCTCTCATTAACTGGCACTTCCCTTCGCTGGCCATTTGGCAGAGATCATCATCTGGGCAGCATCTCCAGCCGCCGTCGTCGCAGTACGCCCGTGTGGTTTTAATTGTAGAATGAGCACCAGATCGCGTGATTAATTGTATTCTCAGGGCAGAAGAGGAAAACGAAAGAAAAAAAAAAGCACAAAGCCGACCATCTCGTGCCTCAAGGATGATGGATTGGGATTTAATGGACCCCGCGTCCCATCACCAAATAGTCCTCCACCGCCAGCTTCGGAAGTATTTGAGTTTGCTGATTGATTGGTCCTGCGGTGGAAGGTGAATTCCATAAAGCGTGTGTTTCGTCATCAAGTTCCCTGTTCATTGACAGATAAACTTAATCCACTCCCACTCCCACTCCCCCACACCACCCGACTGTGGACGAATGCTTTGCTGAGCATTTTCGATGATTAAGAAAGAACAACAACAGAGGAGAAAAACAGGATCTCATCCTTACGTTCGTCCTGGGTGGTGGGGTGTGCAGTTTTTTGTCTGTCCTTGGTTTTTATTAGTTGCTTGGAATTTTCTGATTTACCCTCGTCAACTCGGCGAATTCTTTTTTCTCCTTCTTCACATCTTCCCGTCTGCCTTCTGTCAATGATAACCGCACTCGCCAGGATAATTATCCATCCCACCACCACGATTGATGTCTCATGAATTTTAAAATTGTCAGCCAGCGGTATTTGGCCGAGACGAGGAACGTCCTCGGTGGAGGACAAGAACTTGTTGACACTTGAAAAATTAAATTCTCTCTAGGTTAAGTTTAAGATTGCGTAGATAACGGTAATGAATTCAATATTCCTTTTTTTTCTTTCTCTCTTTGCAGGTAAACAAAGAAAATAAATCCATTCCACACAAGAACGCACACAAGTGAAAAATTTTTGTAAATACATGCATTTTTGACGCGATTTCGACGCACGCAGTATTCGACGGCGAAGTGATCTCGTGCTGTTTTCGATACCGGAAGTCGGTGGTATTTTCTGTTGTGTTCTCTGCAGTTTTGAGTTCTCTTTGTATGTGTCTTTCGTAGTCGTAAATTGAGTGTTTATTTGTAAAGTTTAAAATTAAGTGTAGTAAGCAGTGCTTTCGTAGAAACGAGTGATTTTGGGCGGTTTTCGAAATTTCGGAAGACTTGCAATTTGGATAGAGGAACACTGTTGTTCTTGCTGTGGCAGCGTGGTTGGCATTTGAGGTAAGTTAAGTGATTGTTCTCGTCCTTAGAGATGTGTTGCAACGATTTCCTGAAAAATCTTTTAGAGGTGTTACGAATGTCCTGTTCGTCGATCCGTAACGTATCGTGGGAGTGTCATCTGTAAGCCGGTTTTCAAATATGTCCGTCTTCGTTTGTTGAAATGTATGAATTTCAGTTAAAAGTCGTGTCCCCCGTTTTTTGAAACTCCTTCATCTCCTGTGTCGTTACGAAAATTCGGCAAAAAGTTGTTCGCCTGCCGTTGGTTTGTCTTCAGAATCCCTTTATGCATCGTGGACATTTCAGCTAAAATTCATCCACATGTCTACCCGGTCTTGTTACCTTTCATTTCGCTACGGAATTTCAGCTAAAATTCGTCGAAATTTTCAACTCCCGTCCATCCCCTGTCCAGACATTCATTCACATGTCTTTCACCGTCCACCGGGAATATCTCATTTCAACTGAAACCCATTCACATGTCCTCCACCTCACGTGTCCACGATGCCAAATCAAAGGACATTCATTCCTGCTGCGGAAAAGCTGATTTCTTGAAATCTCGTCCACAGTCCTCTAATGCTGCTGGCCCACGCGTCCCATTTAAGCCTTCTTTTGATCTTATCAGTCTGCCTCTGCTCGGCGTGACGTCAATTACGCCATTACGACGGGCATTACCACAATTTCAGTTGGCCCTTGAATTCCTTTCATTCTGCATGACTCCCTCCTCCAGCCCTTGATGACATTTCCTTTTCAGCGTTTCTCCGAAGCCATCTGAAGACTCCTTTGCTTGGAATTCCTCCCATCAAATGATAACACTGACTTCCTGAGGAACTACCGCCTTAATTACCAAAACACTACCCAAGACATTTCGTGAAAAAATATTGACATTCATTGAAGTGGTGGTGGCTGCTCTCGCTCCCACTCTGCAGTGAGAGAAGACCTCTCGTGTGTCCTATTGTTAGCGAGTCGATAAGGGAAGAACTACGTTTCCTGATGGCCGCACACGGCTTCCATTCAATGAGGCCAGTCGATAGTGGCTGGCTTTTATTTGGACTTCCCCTCACGGCCCACAAATAGTTACAAGCCAAGATAACAAAACCGTTGTCCCCCGTCGTGTGGCAGGACGGTCGACAAAAACCCCAACCAAACCGTGTCGTTTGTTTCGACTGCCTGCCAATTTCCATTCGCGTAAAATCAAAGCCTCCCATCAAGCCCCCTCTCCCCTCCGCGGCCTTCACAATCCCTTCACCCGAATTCCGGAACGTTTTCGATATAGTTCACACCACGCCGCCGCCGTCTTCGCCACCGTCAGGCAGATGGTGCGGCTGCCTTGGAGCGGTAATTCAATTAGAAGAGGCAGGAGCCGTAGGAGAAACGCGTCTCCCTGCACGTCCGCTTGGCTAAACGACTCCCATGGGAGAGTCATGCTTCACAGGATTTTTTTTCTTCTCTGTTCTTCCCCGTGACGTGGGGTAGGTGGCGGTACCCTTGATGAAAAGTGAGAGCGACGAAAGTCGACACCCCGCCGCCGCCGTGGGCATGGGCTGCGTGCATGTGGGCGTGTGTGTGTGTGTGTGAGGGCGTATGGCGACACTTTCATCTGTGAAGCGTACGATCGCGATTGTGGTTGCTATACGCCCGGAGACGATGACGACTCACGCACGACGCGACGCTACGCAGGGATGACGATGGGAGATGGAGTCAACTCCCGTGTCAGATGATATCACTTCGAGATAAGGACATGCAGCCACCCCCTCGATGGGGGTTGTTGACTGTGTTGGCGTGGAGCGGAATCCTGTACCGTCATAAAAGGATTTCGTGGAAATTATGCCAAATTAAGGACACTAAGCGCCGTGGCATGGGGACCGGTCTATGATGTGTGCAAGGCTGGATGGGCATGCCTACCAAAATTGTTGAGCCATAACAATGAAGTGTCACGTGCGAAGTCCTCGGGCGGCATGGAGTGGGCTGGTCCGTGGCAATGCGATCCGAGTATCCAGTGTGAACAAGTAGGGGGGGGGGCGAGAGTTTTGCCGAAAAAGTTCGGATTTTCATGGCTTAGTGGGTGCGGCAAGATTGACGACGACGACGACGACAACGGCAGTCACTTGAAATTTTGAGAAAACTCACTGAGGCTGCAGGCAATTTGATTTGTGAAGGTAAGACGATTAAATTGGGGGCGCAGGGGCACTTGATTTTCATATTTTCAAGTCAGATACGTGATAATGATGAGGGTTTGTAGGCGTGGAAGGTGGAGGAGTGACTTATCAAGTGGTTTTGCAAAAAAGTTGTTAAGCCTTAGAGCTGGCAGAAGAATGAAATTTTGCCGTTGTCATAGACATCTGGCACCTTGCCAGGTCATGCCCTTAGAAAAGTCAAGAGCTGGCAACAGGCTTTAATTTGACTGCAGGCTAAAATGTCTGGAAACTGAGGTTGATGCTTGCTTAAATATTTCCTCAGCACTGTTGGCAACAAAGCTTGTTGGCTCTTAACTATATCCATCGGCCAAGCAATGTCGTTTGGAAGCAACCGCCTTGCACCATATAGGAACATGTGTCCGAATGGAGGATGTCATAACCATTGGAAACAAAGCTCTACGGCATGAACCAACATCCGAGGTCAGTATAAGTAGGATATGAGGTGTAGTGACTTCGATTACTCAAACAAATAGATTCCTTTGTACAGCCACAGAGCATAAAACAAGAAACTGGCGCCCGACAGATGACTCAAGTCTCTGCTTTTTCCTTGTCAAAGGATTGTGAACCAATGCTCTCGTTAGAAACTTAAAAATTAGATGGATGCTGTCTAGGTTATGTTCCTGACAGCCATATTTGTTGATTTATGTGCCAAACCTTATCCTTACCCGACCGAAGCTTCTCACTCGCACCCTCGCTAAAGATGTGCCAGGGATTATCAGGATAATTAGGACCCGAAGGAGCCCTCCACACACCATCCTTGTCGTCTTTAGCTCTGATTGCACAATCATTTCCTTTTTCTGCCCCCTCACGCCTTTGAAAGGGAAATAATACAATTTCTGAATTCTGATTGTCTTGCGTCATTCAATCCACTGTCAAAGGCTTGCTCGCATGCCCTGTCCTTCAAATGCAGACGTCATTAATCATTTCACACACTCTCCCAGATCACAATGGGAAGCACTGTCGAATCGTTAACTGGTGCCTTCCTTTGACACTCAACGTGTGGAGTTCATCGTTCGCACGTGCTTGGATTGATATCTGCCTCTTTCGTCCACTTGTCCTCTGAAGTCACATCAGGCAAGCAGCCTCTTTCTTTTATCATTATCATCGTTGTCGACATCGTCATCATCATCAACATCATCGTCTGAATCAGTAGCAGCGGCAGAAGTAGAAGCGTCGCCAGAAGCATCATCAGACGCATCAGCAAAAGCATCATCAGAAGCATCACCCGAAGCAGCAATAGTTGCAACAACAGCAATAGCAACAGAAGCAATGCAGCGGAAGCAGAAGCAGGAATCTCCTTTGAAGGGAAAATAACTCGAGAAGACACACATAGATCACACCTCCTGCAGAGGGAGCCGGAAGGCACAAGGACATCCCTTAAACCACCACAAAATTTGTGTCATGAATGCATGCAACCATGTAGCCGGCTCCATTTGCATCCTTTCCCTTACAAAATCATCACAGCAGCTGCCGTCAGCCATGGAAAACAGCATTTTCCCATTATCCCTGCCGAAGGACATCAATCGACTGAACGCCCGCCTTGTGTCGCCAGAGCACGTTAGATGATTCTATTATTTGTCAACTGCCAGTTAGTGAAATCATTGTTCACACTCCGTTACCGTTGTGAGTCAATATCCTCCGGAGGGCGTTCGGTGGGGACAAGTCAAACTTCAATTACATGCAACCGCAGTTCGAGCGCCAAGTTTTATGTTTAATTTCGCAGACTTTGCACAATTTAATGACGATGACTGGCTGACTGGCAGACTGGCCAAAGCGAACGACATCTTGACACTCCTTGGGGTGTGATGGGAGATTTTCCAAACGACTGCACTTGCCCCAAGGCAATGATCTGCCGCCACAGCGGGGGTTGCTTAAAGTCAAAATTTCGATATTGCGCTTGACAGTTACCCGCTTTGTTCTCGTCCTAATGGACGGGAGACTGGAGACTGGTCGGGGGTTGAATGACTTTCGCTCCGCGTGCCATGGCAATAGACCGACTGGATAAGTGCGAATTCCTAGTTGACCGGATATGATGTCCGCTCGCATTGCCACAGAGCGTGGGATTTTATGAGCTCACCAAGAGGGATCATCGCAACGAAGATGGAGGAAATGAAGGACTCTTGGTTGACGTCGTATTTGCCCAACTTTCAAGCCATTTACAGTCATTTACTCAGAATGGGGCGCACTCCTGAAGAAAACTCCCTCAAAGGGCTCGTTAGAGAAGCCTGTCTCCTGCATCTGACAGCTCGCAACCGCAAGCCAGCCCAGCTCAGTTCACACCACACACACAGATTCCATTGACAAGAGCCAAATGCCGATTGACGTTCAAAGCTTTTGTCTGCTGGGCGCCCCGAACAAAGCGCTTCCTACATTGCAAACATCCCACAATCATGTGCGCAAAAAGGAAGAAAACCACAACCGAAGCATTTCACCTTCCCCCCCTCACGCCCCCCACGCCCCACGCCAGCTAACCTCGTTCACAGCCAAATAGTGCTACTGCACGCGATTCGACTCGACGACGAAATTGGCTTTGATCCAGCAATGCGCGCGGTTGGCAAAGGCAAAGCCGCTCGGAGGTGCTTTCGCGAAATTTGTGTGCAAAAAACCAATTTCCCCGCGAAACTCCATAAGTCGCGCCGTAAAACTGTCTGCATGTGTGTGCCGCGAGGGCACATCAATGCAAAAGCAGAACTCGCCCATTAATTTTCGATTATTTTCCTGTTTTCCCGTTTTTTTTTTCTTTCTTTCTTAAATTCTTCGGCTGCCACTTCTACTCAGTGGGCCGATTTGTGTACGAAGGACTATAATTAATGTATCCTTGCGCAGCGAGGTTGTCTTCCGGAAATTACGGGTGCAAAAGAGAAAAACGATCAGAGGCCGACTGGAGAAGGACGTGTTTTCCCTTTTAAACTGATTAATCAGCCGCACCTTGATTTCGTTCATTTTCGTCGGCTGCCACCACAGTGGCCGGTGTTCGGATTCGCACGTATTTCAATAGTTCCACCCCATTTCCCCGATCGGATGTGGAGAGGGGCCGTTTTAAATGAGCTCCCATCTCATAAATCCCAAATCGAACATTCACTTGCATGGATCCCCGGCTGGCGGCATAGAGAGAATTGCATGATTTAACGGAGTCTTTAGCTAACGAGGTGATTCCTTAGCTGGTCAAAATAAATGGCGGCGGGGTGCACGCCATCTATATTTAGAGAGGCTTGCGCGCAAATATAATTCAAAAGCACTGTTCATTAATTATGAACTAACCGGGGTGGTTGGTTGGAGGCGGTGCGATGTTTTTCATTTTTCTCAGGTGGAGTATGCGAACAATAAATTTGACAGCTGTCAAGTTGTGGGTTTTGCGTCACTAGCCTTGGTGAAAGCGCGCGCGTGTGTGTGTGTAGGCGTGGAAGTGAGATATAACTGCAATTTCTTGTTTGGTTTTTTGATTAATGTCGGAGAAGTGCCTTATTTGACGTTTTCCCATGAAATGTCAGATGAATTGTCATACTGAGGGCGGACATATTTCCTTCTTTTGTGAGATATGACGTCTGCATGGAAATTGGGTGAGTGTTTGAATAATCTGCGGGACGTTTTGGCATCACTGACTGTTCTGTCTGTCATTGGAAAGGATCCGATCTCAGGAACGACTTGATTTTGACCGCATAGTCGACCGCAGCAGCTTAAGTTCGATAGAAGTGAGTTTGATAATTTTGAATTTTACAGCGGCTCACATAACAGAGAAGACAAATTTTTTCCACATTTGTAAGACAACTTTGACACGGACTACTGCATGATCCCTCATTTCCTCAATCTCCCATTCAATTCCATTCGCTCAAATCTTTGACGAGGAAGAGGCCTTATCCTCCGCCAGTCAGCTTGACATTTCATCTGTCACACAGACAACGACATTCCTGCCATTGAATCCAAAAAAAAAGAAACTAGTAATCCATCTACCTTTGCGAATTCCCTTCCAAGGATCCGTGAAGGCATTCTCGGATTTCACTCACTCCATCGCCTACCCTTCGCTCACTTGTGCACATATGCCAAACAACTGTCATTCCGTCTCACATTCAACTGCCAATCCAGAAGCGCACATATTCTCCGCGCCAAGAGGAGCTATCGTTCCCACTCTCCACCGATGGTCTGTCACGCCGCCGTTCCGCCGGCACACCCAATTGTTATCGATTTCAATGCATATCGATAACATTCGCTGTCGCATCAGATACCCTTATCCTTACGAGACTTACGAGCACGTACACGTACACAGAAAAGGGGTTAAGCACTCTCCGCCGCCTGGTTTTAAGGAGTTCTCCTTGTACGTACGGTGGTGCCCCCGTTCAATTTGTGCTGGCTAATTATCTCGAATGTGTGTGGTGGGGGGGGGGGGAGGGGAACAAAACAAAGAAACGAACAAAAACAAAAGACACACGAACGGTTGAGCTGAGCTACGAGAGCGGTGTACATACAACAAAGGTTGAGCGGATTTGCACTCGGAGACGCCTCCATTTCGCCGGGACACCGACACCACTTCGTGCTGCAAATTGGTTCGATAATTAGGGCGCGGTATGGGGCTCACATGTTCGAATAGTATTTACAGAATAAATTGCTCGTCGTTAATGAAGGATAATGGGCCACCGGCATAGACGCACACACGCGCGCACATACACAACGAAGAGCTGTATGCGATGAGGTATTGAAGGGGATGGTTCCACTTGGTGTTAGAAAATTCTGAGCTAGTACTTTTCACGCCCAGAAACTGATGAAGGTGTAACGAGATTGCGAAGGACTCCTAATTAAGTCCTCCTCGCAACTCGGCCATCTTCGTCATCCTCTCAAAGATTGCAATTATTTTTCAGTGCTCCCGATAAGCCGTATACCATCGAGGAGGAGGAGCGATTGCAGCTCTTATCCTTGCCTGGTTTACCGTATAAATTAACCAAGGCCGCCTTGTGGGGCGGTGAGATCCTTTATGCAGTCCACGAGGAGCGGTGTGCGCATTAAGGATGCCGCCGCAAAGTTTGAATGAAGACGAAGAAGGTCGGCTGGATATTTCATGCCCCTCACGGATGCAGAGTGAAAAATTCAGACGGAGGTGGTGTGGATGGAATTTTAATTGAAACCGGATAGCGATCGACAGACCGTGGGTGTGATGTGGTTTCGTCGTGTTTTTAATTTAATGAAGACAAAATGACTTTGACGAGCCCATCGGCAACTAAGGTCAAGGTCGTAAGGGTAAAGTAAATGAAATGAGAGGAGCTTCGACGACTTGAGGGAATCCTTTAAGATTGAGCTAATTTCGGTGCAGGATGAGGGACAGGAATCTCAGAATTCGGAGGCGCATTTGACTCTGTTTTGCGAAGAAGTGTTTGAGGATTCGTCTCAGCACATGAGTTCCATTAGTTGACTCCTCCAATTGGAGAGTTCGATAGCTCACAACTCTGTGCACATTTCATTTGCAGATCCTTGACGCACTGACCCCATACCCATAAATTGATTTCAAGCGCCGCAAACCGTCAAAGGATTACGTGCCGCAACCAGAATCCCTTCAGTGATGAATGACAGTCACCGAAATCCTTTGTCTCAAAATACAATGCATCTGCATTAATCCAGTCTGCAGCAGATCCTGTTTGCATTTGGAATCGGTGCGAACGCACGTCAGGATCAGCAGTCCATCACGTCAGTCGGGATAATGGCATTCGGCGCATTTGGAGAAATTTGCAAAAACATTTACAGCGTTGGCTTTTCAATTCTGTGGACTGACTCCCATTCACTTTCTGTCCATGTACCCCTCCGCTCGCCATGTCGTCGCCCAGCGATGTAAATTCGTAACTTAGCATATAAATGAGCTCCAGGGGGAAGACGCTCTCGTCACTCGTTTCGTTTACCTCCACCGTAGTGGGCCGAGCGACATACCGAACGACGACATCGTCGACGATGGCGACAAATTCAAATGAGGTGTTCCAGGACATTCGCAGACTGCCCGAGGTGGATGGCGAAAATCGATTTATGAAGTTCCCGCCCAGCGCGAGGTTATTGACTGAAGACACAGCAAACAGAGGGACAATGGAGCACACCATCTAAAAGCATCGCTTTAACAAGACATAACAGTCCCCCCTCAAAACAAAACAGAGAAAAAAAACGGAAACTCCTCCTCGGAGACCCTTTCAAAGACACACAAGCGGTGGCATGAAACAAAAATGTCCCGGATGGCGGTCGACTGGCCGTGAGAGAGTTGAGTTGAGAGTTCCTTGCTACTCGAACCCTGCGTTTTGGTTTTTGTGTGTTTGACGTTTGCGTCACATTTTTTTTTTTGTTTTGCGCCGTTGTCCTCGTCCTCCACCTCCTGCGGCTGGCTTCCTGTGTGTGTTTGCTGTCAGATATGGCCATTAATTTACGTTCCCTTGATAAGAGTCGACGTTTGGCTATTATAATCAACTTCTCGACGGTGGGTGGCTGTTGAGGGGGGTGCGGGGTGACGTCAGAGGGAGAAAGAACACAAAAATCGCGTGTTTAGTTGCGATATAAGCTGCCCGTGATGGGGGGGGGGGTGTGAGAGCGAGAGAGAGCAAGAAATTAGCAAAGAACACGCTTAAAAATAGAAACTCAAGTCAGACTAGAAAAACCGAAAACCGATCGAAGGACAAAGCACAACAAGCCAAAAAGGGAGAGAGTGAGTGGCGGTAGGAGCACGAAAAAAAACCTCATCGGTGGAAGCACGTTTCGAATGACGCTTTTTATAGACTGTGAGTCAGGACATGTCCAGTGGGTCGGTGTTTCGCAGTGACTCCCTACTCCCTTTGATTCCCTGCCGAGTGCAGGACAAGAGTGAAAGAGTGAATAAATTGACTCGTTCGGTCAAATGTGTCGGGCGGGGGTGGGTTCGTGCGGTTTGGTGTTCGGTGTGGCGGCGAGCGGATCTTAAAGGGCGATGGAGCACGACTCCATGGCTCAGCCAAGCTGGGGATTGGTTGGATTATCACGAATTTCACTGTATGTGGTTGTGAATGGAGTTTTTGAATTTAATTAAGTTGCCAGTGATTTTCAGAATAGGGGACGACAGTCACATTTGTGGCGGGGATCTGCTGGAAGGGATTTAAAGTTAACAAAGTCGACGCTGACAAGTCAGAATGTGGTCTAATCTCAATTTGGTTGATCGCCACAGATGTTGACATGTAGATTCGGGGACTGCAATGAGTTGCAAGGGATTGGATTTTCTGGCGAATTTTGAAGACGTTAAGGACAACAAATTGCAGAGGTTGTAATCCAATGAAGGGGCTATCCCATGGTCTAAGGGTTGACTTTGGGACTAAGTTCCTGTAGCCGCCATGGAAAGAGGTCGCAAGAAGATCTAATCTGGACCTTTTGTATGCCTCTAGCTCTCTGGAGCGGACTAGGAAAATAGTCACCCTCTGGTAGAATCACAAGAGTGGGACCTCTAAGACTAGGCTCAGACTACACAAAGCCAAAAGCAATCGTCCGATAATTGGCATACTCACTGTCTCATATAATGACTTCTATAGAGGCTGCCGAGATGCGTTCGCCCTATCAGCCCAGGAGGTCTTTTCTTTCCTCGTACCAATGGCTCTGATTCGAAGACTTCATGTACCCCACATGATCTAGCCATCCTAAGCTTTGTATTCCGTGATTCTTGACTAAGCGCAGATTTCCATGGCCGAAAGGGAACTGTTCCTTCATACCCTGTCTGCTAGTGTCCTTGTACACACCGTGGCGACATACAGTAAGGTAAATATCCGTTTCCTTCTAGGATGTTTGACAGATTGCCCCAGACGCATTCATCCTTCTTGGTTCCCTTCAATTTAAGTTTTGGCCTCGAAGCTTCATATTCAGAAATGGTTCGACGATTGGCCTCTCCTTGTTTTGTGAAACCCCGCCATTTCCATTCCAGTAGATATCAGTCAGTCTTTGATAAGTGCATGAGTGGTACTTCGCCATCCTTCGATGACTGATAAATTGGCAAGTGGAATGAGAAGTCATTTAACGACTCCAAACCCTTCTCGATCGAGTGCTTCGTCTATCTGCCTGTCTACCCTTTTGTTTCTTCACATGTCGGACGATAAGAGAATAAGAAGCCCAACATACAAGATAGAACACAAAAAAGATCATTACAAGTCAACGGACTCCACTCCTCCACTCACTAGGGAAGGCTGCCCTATTATCTTCCACGTCGCACGCCGAACAGTCGAGAGGCAACTTCAATACGAGCCGGACGTCGCTCGCAGCCATGAGGAGCTCCTACGGTTCAGCAGGGCGATTTCTGCCCGCGACAGAGCAGTTTCTGCCAAAGAACGACTTTTTTACTGGTGGTTACACCAGAACCAGCGTTCGATGCTACTAACTTCTCAAACAAATAGACGGGGTAGTTGAGTCATAGGGCCAACTTACATAGGTTAAGGTAGTTTTTAAGCATTTTATTATAAAAAATAAAAAAAAAAAAAAAAAAAAAAAAAAAAAATAAAAAAAAAAAAAAAACAAAAAAAAACAAAAAAATTAAAAAGCAAAAAAAAATAAAAAATATAAAAACATACAAACAAAAAAACAACAAAAATAAAAATGAAAAAAAAGGTGCATCACGGCGTATTAGATATATATGTAAAGCATATAAATAACACATACGCCCTGGTGCACGCGTCCGTATATTTTTACGGACATAGTTAAGCTTAATGTAAATAGTTACGTAGAATTAAGTTTTAGGTTAATTTAATTGTAATTAATAATAATTAATATAGTTATAAGTTTTAGGTGGTAGGTAGTTATTAGATTTATTTTTAAGTTAGGTTAAGAAGAAACAAAAATCAAGAATTCCAAGTTTTTTCCAATTTACTTGGAGGAATATTAAACAAAAAAATGAAATTAGATAAATTTTAAGATAACAATATAAGAGGCCGAAAGGCATAATAAAAAGAAAAATCCTAGATTAGCTTAGAGTACTCGTAAGCAGTCAGTAAGTTAGAATTAAGATCAACAGATTGTATGTTTAAGCTAGTATTAAGTATTTTTGTCTAGCATGTAAGTAAACTTGAATGAATTAATAAAAATGCATTTTAATCTAATCCACTCACTTGTCCTGCCGCGTGCCGCGTGTGTCTGTCTCTGTGCCTACTGAATGCAGAACCCAAATGGCCACATCGAGGATTGTGTCATCATAAAGGCGAGGAGAGAGAGCGAAAAAAAACCTGACATTTCACAATAAAAGCGTGACACTGATTCAGAGGGACGAGTGCAGGACCAACGCTGCAGGATGAGGTCTGCAGGACGAGGGATACATAATAAATAACGTCCTTTGACCTTTTTTTTCGTTTTATTACACATAACATCTCACAGGATGAATTTTTATGAGTGTGTGTATGTGTCCTTTCGTAATTTCCCCCCAGACTTCGGATCTTCTGGCACGCGGTGCTATTTCTGGGCGTCTCTCTCCGTGTGCACGGATGTGTGTCACATCAAAGCGAACACTGAGAGTGTGCTGTAGGTGGGCACATAATGAGAAGTGCTTCTGAATAATAACGTTCTTGATGATTTCCACTTCAAATTCACATCAAAGCGATTTGATTACGCCAAAAATGAAAACATTTTGAGCTAATGTACCACAAGGCTGTTAAGGTGGTCCCGCGGTCCGCCCCTCGTGTCCAGGGGAAAAGTTTCATTATTGGATTCCCATTACAACTCAATTCGTCTTGGGATAATTCAACTAAGAAGTTGTCATATCCATTGCCATGGTCAGCGGGAGCAGCTTGACTGGTCGGTGAGAGTCAACCAAGCGCGGTTGATTGTTCCCCCTCCCGCTCCCTTCGGTTTGGGAAAGTTCTCGGTAACTTTTTGGGTAAACTTTTCTTGGACTGCGTTTTGTTCTTCCAATCGCCAATCAGAAGCAATATAAATGTCCACTCATGTGATGAACCCGGGTGGGAGTCATCAGCGGGGATTTGCGCAAAGTTTTCGCCCCTTGAAAAGTTCGCTCATGCTGCTGCGAAGTTGTCAGTTGAGGGGGGAGAATGTACCGACTGGAAGTCGGATTTAATTGCGAAACATGTGTAGTTTTGACATTCATTGGGCGAACTGATTCGCAATCAAAGTTATGCTGGGGGTATTATGTGGCACTTTGTTGCCACTGTCAGTGATGTTGTCGCTGTCGTCTTGAGGGGAATATGGCACCGCCAGGCCATGGCATGGATTCCCAGGGCTACGGGAATGGGACGAGACATTCGTTCGTTGTCATCGTCAAGTTTGTTTGGAGCTGTATTCTCGTGAGATGCTGACAAACTTTTCTAAGAAAGACAGACAACGTCTGCGTACAGTTCATGGATAAACTCCTTGCAAGTTCATCTCCATGGCAGACGGGAGGATTTTCAACGCGTTTGGAGATTGAGGTAGGATAAGCTAATGTGTGTGTATGGTGATTCCTTTTCTCATACTCAATGTCCATTGAACTGTTGATTCTTTGAGTGAATTCTGCGGAGATAAACATGTGTATGCATGGAATAATACATCCTGGCAGTTGTAAACTAAATTTTATGTCTATGAGAAGATGGGGAAGTTCCTATCCGTTTGTGGGATAAAATAATGTTAATATAGACTAAGATTTTCATTGATAAGGCACAAAGTTTATGTCGATTGGCGGCAGGTAAGGTTCTTATCCGGGGTCGCTAGACGAAGAAATTAATACATAAAACGAGCGAGTCGAATATATCGGAGTACTTTGTCAGATGCGACAGGGTTCACACGGAGTAATAACTCACTCTTTTGTGTACTCTTGTGGCTCTGACTCAAATTTGGGAACTGGAAGATTATTTTCCGACCATCGGATAACACGTTTATCAGCGAGGATATTACTGCCGTGACAAAAATTGATTACGGATAGGTTTCGGATAAAATCAGAGCAAGATGTTCATAGTAACCTTTTCGGATAAAATAGTAGAAAATCACCTCTCATTCTCCAGCAAATTTCTTGTTCTTAGATGGAACAAAAATTTGTTATCCGATCGTCGGATAAATTAACTTAACTGGTTGTTTTAAAGAATCCAGGTAATTCCCTACCAAAATTAGTCAAGTCGCTTAAAAAAAATTGCGTCCGTTGTTGGGCGCCACTTTAAAAAGCTTCATTAAAAAATCTATCTGTTCATTTGAAGCTCCATAGTCTTTGTTGTGTCCTTATGAACCTGTAAACATGTAACATCTTTGATTCTTAAGCTATATTTCCCATGTGAAGCTGATTTTGTCTTGTTGCATCTGTGGCTTGCTGTTCCTGTAACGTTGTCTCCTCTGTGTTGTATGGTGTAGTGCGTCTGTGGCACCGTGGTGCTTGTTTTTAACTCTATTTCCATTTCTGTACATTCATAGCACTGATGTTGACCTTCACCAATGTGGTGCTGCCTATGCGCTTCTGCCCCGTGAGACAGTGCTAAAACTCTGTCTTAATAATGCCGCCAATGTGGTGCCGTCTCTGTGATGCAGTTTCTGCGATGCAGTCCCTACGATGCTGTTTCTGTAGTACTGTCTTTGTGGTGCTGTTTGTGCGGACCATCAATGTTCTGATGCGTTTCTAAGGCTGGGCTTGTTTTAGTGTTTCTCCACCCCTGTGGTACTTACTTTCTGGTGCTGTCTCTGTAACGCTGCTTTTGTAAAGATGCCTATTGACCCAACTTTTTGATTCTGCTTCTATCCAGCAGCCTCTGCGCTTTTGCCTCTGTGATACACTATCTAACATGGTTGCTGTAGATGAAGCTTCTTTCAGAATTCTTCGTTCCTTGCCACCTTCCAAGCACACCAAGCATCCAGTCTGTGAACTTCGACTGAACTCAACCAACACTCCTGACACATTTCCTCCATAAATCTCCCATTAAACGATCCTCTCATAAATCAGTTCAAGGTCCCCAATGGAGGCCGCTGCAACTTCATTCAAACACATTCCCAAAATAATTACGAGCACATTTCCCGTACCTTACACGACCGAGCCTCCCCATCCATACAGAGCCATCCCAAAGTAGCAAAATCGAATTCGTCATCGATGTCGTATGAAAAGCTATCCGTCCTCTGCATTAATAAACGTCCGGCCTAATGCCCATAACACCGCAGCCGCAAAATTCTCCGAAAATTGCATACACAAGCACGTCAGATGCGGAAGGCCTCTCGTCACGAAACAAATTCCCACGAATTAGGACGTCCTCCCCAGTTCCGCCCACTCTCCCTCCGCCCCATTCAATAAACGACAGTTTCCAGGTCAAGTGACTGGAGGGAGGGTGGATGTGGAAATTCAAATTTTCTGATGCCATATGATCCTAGGTCGTCAGATTGGATGGAATTGTCGGCCGTCCCGGGCCATGCTCGCCGCTGGAAAATGGAAATTTTCTAAGTGTTTTCCGTCCTAGTTGTGGGGAGGAAATTGTTTTTATGTTTAAATCGTTCAAACATTTTGCATGTAAATCAGGTTGGCTAGCGCCGGCGGCGGATGAAATGGATTCGTCGCGACGCATAAAACCACCCAACCCCCCACCCACCAGGCGGAAAACCAACCGCAGTACCTTAATGTGAAACGAATATCGTACAGCGTGTTGCTATTTTGGAACGCGGCCAGGATGGTCTCAAGAGTACAACACGAACAGGAGCCGATATGATGGCGGATAAAGCGATTGTGAGGCTAGATAAGCCTTCTACGAGGACAAACCCATCAAGTACACCACGCTATTGCGTACTATCATTCACCCAGCTGCATGTATCTAGTTCATTAACACATTAATTATCGGGTGATCGGCTGGTTCTCTTTTTTTGGAAAATCAATCCGGCGCTTCGGTTTCCAAACCAATTAATAATTATATTATCCCGTTGTCCAATTAGCAGCAGAGATAAAGGCTATACACACACGGGCTTTTGTTTGAACGATTTATTCATGTAATTACACAGTATTGTAGGGAGTTGGTATCCAATTTGACACCAAATGTGGGGATCGGAGGATGTACGGATGAAAGGGCTTGTGTGCTCACATTCGTGCGAAATTTATGCGTGTGTATCAATCATTGCCGATGGATAATATTTATTAATTGATTGTTGGAGAGTGTTTATAGCACTTCAGCCGGAAGCAATCTGAGCGGATATGAATCATAGAACACATGTGTTAATGGGAATTTTGAAAAAGTGGATGGTTTTCCCTTTTTCAGGTCTACTGATGATTTATTTTGTGGGGATGGTCTAAATTAGCCTGTGTGTTTGTGGAATAACATGTCCGCGTTGATGTGACATAGTTTTTAATTAGATAGGTGGAGAGGAAAGTTTTTATCCGCTCACCGGATAAAATGATGTATTTGAACAAAATTATCTTTTTGCTTTTTTTGTTTGTAAAACAAAGGCTTACTGAATGAGGAAATGTAACTCACGTTAATTAAGTAAAATAATCGAGGACTTGATTGATTGCAATGACGAATAAACGAGAGATTAGGTCTGCTGTTGGGCGCCACTTAAATAGACTTGTACAGAAAACGTATTGCCCAAAGTCTAGATAAATGTAAGTCTCCAGGAACAGTTCAACAGTTGATCGGTGATGTGAAAAAAGGCAGTTTCCATCCTCCCATGTACTTCACTTATCCGATGACGCAGCATAAAAGCACAAAATCAGAATGCATCCGATTCTTGTTCAACTCTCCCTCTCTCTGTCATCAAGGACGCGTAAATTGGAATACATGTTTTTTCAATTATCTTAAATCAGGTTACGTACACAAACACCAAAACTGACGTAACTATACGTACCCCACACTGGCAGAAAACGGGTTAAAAGGATAACAAATTAAAATTGACGTCAGTC
The DNA here is from genome assembly GCA_944738645.1 of Eristalinus sepulchralis. Taxonomy (NCBI): domain Eukaryota; kingdom Metazoa; phylum Arthropoda; class Insecta; order Diptera; family Syrphidae; genus Eristalinus; species Eristalinus sepulchralis. Next base: position 4,170,435 of record OX122885.1, on the reverse strand, counting down.
ATCTCACAAAACGATTCACAGCAAGAGCTCCCCGACAAGACCATCACCAGTCATGCCTGATAGGGAGGCGGATAGAGGGAGCGAGAGTGAGAGAGAGAGAGAGAGGGAGGAAGGAAGCGAGACAGAAAGAAATAACAAACCAAGGATGCACGAAACATTATCACCGCTAATGGAAATTAGAGTAAAATGAGGTTTAACCTTCTTCTCCCCTCACCCGCCCGGGCGCCTGTTTGTTCACACTGTCTCCCCCTTATCGTTGCGGGCATACTAAATGGGATTTTCAACCCTCTCTCTGTTCCACCGCTTTGGAACTTCATCGCTATCGTCGTCTTCGCTTCCATCATCTTCACCGAGTCAACCCGACTGTCTGTGATGAAGGGCCTGTTAAATTACGGTGATTTTTCGTTTCGGCATGTGTGAGCGTTCGTTTTTTCGTAAGCGAACACACACCCATACACACTCCACTCCTAGCACTAGATGTCTGGGGAAAACTTTATCCTTTCATAGATCCACCCCCTCAACGTCACCGTCACACGTTTGCGCCTCTCACGCTTGTTCCACTTGATGAATGTTAATGTGCGCCGACGGCGGCAGGGTAACCATTTCCGAGGAGTCCTGTAAATTAATAACCAACTCTTCGTTCGGGTATCATATTTTTAATTACGAAAATAGGAAACTGGATACGAGTTGAGTTCGAAATGAAATTTCATTTCGCTTGTCCCCCACCACGTCAATCCGTTGGGTGTGCTGGGCACACGTGGCCTAGAGGAAACTGAAGTTTTAGTGAATTTTCACGTTTCAGTCCTTGGATTAGAACGCAACTCTGCCTAGGTGAGTTGATTACGGTCCGTTGACCGGGAGAAATTCAATGAAACTCCACGCGCAGCATTCCCCCATCTTGACCCTAATCCGAACGCATTCGTCTTCTGTTGGCCGACGAGGGAGGAGAGGGAATCCCGCCTCATTTAATGAAATTTATCCGGGAGCATCCCGCCCCTCCCTACCGCTTGGGATCTCGTCAATCATGATAATTAAGAGGGACGCCACCGCAAACTGGGTGCAACCCTTCAATTACGCGGCATTAACCGCTGTCGGGAGCCAATTTCATAGCCGAGAAGTAGTTCCAGGCGACAAATGGCGATATCCTTGTGCGCGCATCCCTTAATTATCCGTTTGCTATTACAAAATTACCAGCCAGCCGCTTGTGCGATCGTCCTTGGAGCGTGGCGTATGTAATAACTTTGTGCCATCATCTCTCGGAGTCGTTTGAAGGGGTGCAGAAATTAATTTTCCAAACGACAGAATGATTTCCTAAGGAATACATCCATTCACCCGTCTGCACATCCACGCCCGTCGCATGCCGTTTATTTGTCATATCCTCCTTGAACACGCACTTAGCCATCTATCATAACCAATTTCCTGCGCGCGATACCCGATATCGCGTCCCGGCCAGGGCCGAAATACATTCAGTGCCGTCGCCGTATCCCCTTTTCCGGCAGGACAATCCGACGGAGAGACACCCACAAAAAAAAAGGGAAGATAGAAAAAGAAAAACAGAACCAAAGCCCTGGATAACAATTTATTAAAGAGGATTTACCCTCCCGGTGGAGTATCATAAGTTTAAGGATTAGGCCCACATGTACGCATACATCGTTACAATGGTGAATCTTTCATGGAATTCCGGCAAAAAATACCCCCTTCGGTGGATGGGAAAGTTTTGAATTTATACAAAACTTGTTGAGAGATCTTTTTAAGGATTCACTCTTCGGTTCTTCCTCTTCTTCGTTTTGTGCGATTCTATGGACACGGGAGATGCGGCAGAGGGAAGGGAATAGAGTTGAGGAGGAGATATATGAGACAAATAGATGATGAAGAAGAGGTGGTGGTTTTTTTTGGGGTGGTTGAGTTTTCCCTGTAAAGGTGGCCTTGAAATCGCCGTTTGTTTTTCAAAGGAAAGAAGGCAACGATTTGTGGAGGAGGATATGTTAAAGAAGGAACTTCTGGTGAATCGCCAAATTGAGGAGCACGCAACGAGAGCGATCTCTGATGACTGTAGTGAGCGGAAAATAAATGAGAAGCTCCACTTCAAGAGGGACTGGCTGCATTTCTCTGAAATATTTACTTACCTCTTAATTAACTTTGAATGCGGATGATGGCATTGGGAACTTGTTCTTGTCCATCTTCGTCATTACAGAAGACAGTTGTTGAATGCTTTCCCACGAAAATTATGTTCAATCTTTCGACGGCGTTTTATAGCCAGCTGATCATCTTCTGCGGCACTACAGTCCACAAGGGACCCGAGCCTGGCTTCAACAACAACTTCTTGTGTTCTGCGTGCAACTGTTATAGAAGGGAAGGGTAGAAGGGACCTACAGTTTTTTGCCGACTCCGAACGGCGAGATTTGAGAAGCTTTTCATAGACATTTAGCACTCTTTGAGGTTTGTCAGATACTCGATGCCTTGTCGCGGAGGAAGGGCTTAAGAATCAATGAACCTCGGCTCCAGGTGAGGTGGCGAACCAAAGTCCAAAAGCGTCTTGTCTTTGGACATCCTAAATAAAGACTGTATGGAGGAATACTCCAGGTGGTACTCGCAGCTGCGAAAATCCAACCTTTGACTATTCGACATCGGCCGGGGCAAGGCTTCTGGAGGCCCCTCCCACCATACTACCTACATCCACCGTCCAAAGTGGCGCTGGCACAATGAGTTGGAAAAATTGGGAAAGTGACGGAGAGGCCCAGCCTTTTACACCTAATCACCAGGCTCATAGTCAAGTAGCCTGCCGGAGTGTCGCTTCTGATGGTATTTCTCGAAAATCTGACAAGTAGGAACGAGCCCTTAAGGAAGCGGTACCTGGGGGGGCCTATGCAGGAGAAGCAAGCGGAAAACGAGATCCGCAGCCCGACAAGAAGGCTGCAATCTCTTCCCTGCTGCTGCGAACAGGGAAAGCTGGAAATGACGACAGCATGGCCGACGCAGATTGCAAGCACTGCGAAGATCAGTTGTGGGTGCTGGCTAAGGCAGAGAACGCTCGCTTCCAAGTGGAGGGCTGTGCCCTGGAAAAGTTGTTTCCTTCTTCTTCTGGATGACATTACAGTCACGAGTCGTTTTGTACAGCTGCCGCCGTGGTCTCTGGACAGCCGTCTTTTTTGAAAACCAATTTGGTTGAGGTGTTTCTTCACATGTGGGCGTCATATAAGGCCAGGATGTCATTTCAGACCAGAAGGTCACTTCAGGCGAGGACATCATCTGTTGCACTGTCCAAACGGCTGAGGTTCAGAGGCCATTTCGCCTGCCTGAGCACATACTACCGGGCAGCATATGGAGTTCGTAGGTCAATTGAAAATTGAAAAATTTATTAGTTGTACCAAATTGCATCCAAATAGTCGAAACGTTTAGTGAGCCTGTCCGAAGTGAAAAAAAATTGCCAAAATTCGTTAGTTTACAGAAAAAAACTAGACAACATGCATAGAAATGTGTCTCAGTTTGTAGAAACTTCCCAAAATCTCATAAATTGTGCCAAATTTGCTAAAATTTGTCAAAGATTAACGCAAAGGTACATACTTCGTGCGAATTTGCGAAAATCTGGAGAAAAAAGGGTAAAAGAAATTTTTCAAAATTTGACTTAATTTTTTTTTCCGATTTGTAGAAGTGATTTGTGAATCGAAATCTGTCCAAAATTTGTCAAAATGGTGAAAATTTTGTCAAACATCGTGGTTGAAAATTGGGAAGGCTTATCAAAGTTGGTCAAAGTTCGTCAAAAGTCTTCGAAAATAATCGAATTTCAAGGATTCTGGTTTTTAATTTCGGTCAAAATGTGTCAAAATATATAAGAGACTATTAAATGTTTGTCGTAATCCTCCAGAAATTATTTAAATCCGTTAAAACTTTTGCAGGGTCCTTGGAAATTGGTGAAAAATGAGTTGAATTGCAGAAGTTGATAGCTTTTCCCTTTTACACACCTTTCTGCACAAAATTCTCATTGGAATCCTAGCGAAATCGTTTTCTGGTCAAATCCATCTCGAAAAAATTTCTTTAAAAAAATGCAATCCCCATCCTATGTCCTTCTTCTCACCCTCACCCACTCGACACTTTAAGTTCCATTACTTCTGCAGGATAAAAATCGATTATCCCTCCCTCTCCAACACAAGCAAAATTGAAAATAACATTAACTGGTTACGTAACCTAATCTAACCAGTCTGACAGTCATTTATTCTCACTTACCCCACCACTCATCACAGTTATTTCCTTCAATTAAGTTCGATTACGACGGCTCGAGTGCACCCGCCTGGCAGGCACAGCAGTGACATAAAACATCACCAAAGCGCCGCTGAAGTCAACGCCGAACCCGAAGCAGAAGTCGCTCCGTGAAAGACATCACGTCAAAATAAAATTAAAAGGGGAGAAAGTGAATTTTATTACCTAAGTAAAAAATCGTTTCCTTCAGGAGATAAATGAAACGAGGACGGCATTCGAGGGGGAAACGGATAAAATTAGAGACTTACGATGGATAAGATCAAGGTGAGCCCATTCGGTTGGTGCGCGATGATTAACGAGTGTGAATATCAAGAAATTTGTGCGACATTATAGCTTTCCGGGCCGTAAAGTGAAGAATGCTTTATTCTATTCATGAATTCTCAGGAAATGAGAATATCTCGGGACATTAAAGTCAGCGTGTATGACGGATGACAGATTGTACTTAATGTCGTTAATGGGTGATGTGTGTAACGGTGACATTCGGCATGGTCTGATGTGTCGTCCGCAAGGGATGGAATGTCAATCATGTCCCTTATTAATTTCTCGCCCCATATGCCCACCACATGTGTTAAATTTCATGAAAATTCTGCAATCTGTTTCAACTCTTCGAATAAATCACCGACTCACTGATTGAATGATTTTCGGAAACAGACGCCGCGCTGTGATAAATTAACGCCATCAATAAAAGTTCGTGTGTTAAATTATGAAAATCAGGAGTTTTTTTTCTCATTTTTTTATCGGTGCACTGGTGTTGCAATTAGCGGATATGGTTTCCTGTGGGTACGCGAATACATGAAATAATGTGTCCTCATTAATTTGACATCACTCTGAAAGCGATTCTTGAGCTGGAAGTTTATTATCCGGGCTTCGGATAAAATGAATGTGACTAAATTCAATTCAATTTACGCCGGTCCTGCTTTTTGACAGGAAAGTGCGAAATTGTGCGAATTGCACCTTAATTAAGAGGAAACTGTGCGGTCTTACATTTCAGCAATGACAAATAGCCCTTGTGTTGGGCGCCACTTCAAATAGACATCCAATTGAATTGTTCTTTCACTGCTTGTCGTTTAATGACGGTTGAGTTACTGCTTGAGAATCCAAACCATATGGACTATAAAAACTGAATTACAGCCCTTATCCCTCATAAAATTTGTTTACAACTAAATGTAACTTTGAAAGTTATTCAAGTTCAAGGACTACCACCCAACCACTCCCAACTCGTTTGATGTGTGTCTCTGTGTGAAGGGCATATGCCATTAATTTCATTAGACATCTGTTGCCGACAGATAAACAAATCCAATAAAGTTATCCCCGCTCCATGAAATTCCCAAAAACAGCAACCACCCGACAAAGGACAAAAGGATAGAACTTTTAACTTGTCTGTTTTTTTTTTGCTCTCCTCGCCTATTTTTCATTTCCGTTTACGACTTCTTGTGTGTGGGTGGCAGCAGAGAGACCGGCCAATGGAGTGAGCAGCACTGGGCGTTGTGTATCTTTGTAGTTCGTGAATTTCTTTGAACCCCTCTCATTTCTCACACCAACACAGGCTGTGCATAAGTGTGTCTACGGTCTGTCGTTTTTGTTGTGGGGATGAAAGGATATTTAGATGTTTGCATCCGTAGTGCCTGCAGGGATTGCAAACTGATTGCTAGTTTAGTTTTTTGTGTGTGTGTGTGTGTTTGGGAGGACTACGAAGGAGTTAAATCTTAATGAGGAAATTTGGGGAACAAGTTTTATTTTTAAGACACCGAAACAGCGGGTTCTGCTTTTAAGGATGGAAGAAGATTTGAGCAGAAAACGAGCATTTCCTAATGGAGATAAGTTTTTCGTGGGTAAAGAAAGAACATTTAGTTGAGAGAGATTGGATGGTGGAGAGTGTCCTTAAATGGCGAACATTGAGTACCAGCAAACCAGCAACAAGAATTTAAAAACCTTTCAGTTTTGAGAAACGAAAGAGATTCTATGAAAATTTGAGTATTTGATTAAGTTGATCCAAAATCTGAACTCGTGACAGATTTGATCAAAATTTTCCCACTTTTGGGGCTGTTTTTGGCAGTCAGGGGCTTGAACGTAACAGTTTCGTGGTGAATTGGAACAAAATTTTCAGTTTTTCAAGGTTACGTAGTTCCGAATGTGTTGAATCTTACAGCCCTTAGAACACTCTACGTAAGTTTCGATCAAAACTGAAGGCGGTTAACATTTTGGGACGTAAACAAACGGTGTCCAACTGTGTGTTAAAGATTCTAAGCGAATTTCAAGCAAAATTTGGAGGATTTGAAATTTTTTCGGGTCGTTGATGGGATGCAAAGAATGATCGTAATAGATTCTTAATGAATTTGAACCGAAACCCGAGAGTTTTGAATCTTTTTGAGCCTCTTATAAACAGGATTTAAACCAAACTCTGTCAGTTTTGAAATTTTCGGGCTGCAACCGAATGGCATCCTATTGGACGAAACAGAATCGTCATAAATTTCGACATCAAAACGGCAGAAACTTCTTTTTTGAATTCTTTCGATTTCAGAAGTTGTTTCAAGTTTTGAGAGAACTCCACGCACGATTATCAAGCAATGTCCAACCGTGCTCTGCTGGAATGCATTTTCTTTTAAGAAAATCCGTCTGAAGTACATGACATTCCCCCCAAAAGTAATCGAAAACATTTATTCTTTCGCCAAAGCATGCAAATAAGTCGATTTGTTTAAAAAGTCTCAAACTTCTGTCGAAAACTCCAACAAAATCTCGCTTTTCGTTCCATGAATCTTCCAATTGAACGCCTTCAATCGTTTTCCCAACACGTTCAACCCATTCCTTCAATATCCCTTCATGAATTTGTGCGACGAACTCATTGGAACGTCTTACAATCCATCACAACGGCTTCGACGCGACCCCCCCCCCCCCCCCCCGCTCATTCACAGGCACACATCCATCCCCGATCGACTTGGTTGCTTTTTCCCATTGCTTACAGCCTTCCAAGCAAGAGGACGACGACATCAACAAAACTGTTGCCAATATTTCATTAGCAGTGTTCCCCGCGTCTCAGATCCTCCCTCATCCGTCGCAACCCCCCCCCCCCCCCCCCTCCCACCGTGTCAAGTCAACTGAGTCGAAGGAAAATCTCGATTGCTTCACTCAAGGGGGCAACCATGTGGAAACAAATGTCGTTCAACCAAACGCCCCAACCCCCATTGGCTCCTCTCCCGCCGGACAAATAGACAATACGGCTGAAAAGAGAATGTTTGTCGATTCAATTGTCCAGACATTATCTGTTCCATCCAGCGACGGTTCGTTCTCTTCTCTCCCCGTCGCGCCGCGGAAGATTCACAGTTGACCCGATGCTCGCCAAGGAGAAACAATCGATTCAAACCACAGAAGAAAAATAAAAATCGATGGTCCAGTCCGGTCCTATTTTTGGAACACTCTCTCTCCCCCGGACTCAAGACCAAATTGTACTCCACGGCATGCTCCAAGCAATTCACAACCGCGTGCGAATGTCATCTTCAACCCTCCACCCCACAGTCCGACTCACTTCCTCCATCATTTCCTCCTAGTCTTCTTCATCGTCATCGCCATCTTCATTGTTGCTGTTGTTGTTGTTGTCGTCGTCACCGTCTTTGCACAGCCTATTACCGGATTACGTGATTTGCATGGCCAATGAAATGTGAGAACGTACACACGAAAGGATAAAATCAAAGCTCCCACCTACCTACGGCCACACGCACACGCACGCTATGAAGGCGCAAGCAAGCGGAGAACAGAAACAAAAACCCAAAACGTCGTGGTTAGGATGAAATGGTCTGGCAAAAAAAGAAAAAAAGGGGATCCGCCGCACCACGCCACGCCACGGCAGCCACGCACCAGCCATCGAAAATCCATTGAAGGCAGTAAACCGGAATCGGGAAGTGCCCCATCGTCGTCACTGGCGTTTTCGTTGCCGTTTCTCGCTGTCGTTGGTGTGTTTGAGTATCGTTACGATGTTGTGTAGTCATATCGCACGATGTTTCTTAATCGTTGATGTTGTCGTTCGTCCTTCTGCCCCCACCCACACCGCCACCCCATGTCATTTCCCATCACCACCTTCGTCGTCTAGGGAGTGATGTAATTTTTGCTTGACATCAATTGTTTTTCTTTCACGAACCGATGCGGGGGGCGGAGGGTGGAGGAGACGGGGTGAATGGCAACGGACTTACTCACCTTCGCAGTGGCGTGGGGCCCTTTGAGCTTTCGCAAATTAAATGGGAATTGAGTAATCGTCGTCAACGGATGAAAAGGGAGTGGATTTTTAGTTCGCTTGTCGTTCGTTTGTCCTTCGGCCGATACGAGTAATCTCAAGGATTCAACGTTTCGTTTGACATTGATACTTTGTGTGACAGTTGTTTGCATACCATTAGAATGAGCGTCTGTGTTTGTGGCGTGCCGAGGACGACAAGGTGACCGTTATGCAATTACAGCAAAAATAAACACGAAATACTAATCACAAGGGATTGCAGTTTGTGAGGTTTGTCTTGCAGAATGCCACGAAAAGGGACGATATCAGGCATTGAAGAAGGAGGTATAGATTAGGCGTTTTGGTGGAGAATGTCTGGGAGATGCACTGCATCGACTTTAGTTCCAGAATCTCTATTCCACTTGAGTTCTCTGAAGTCATTTCAAATTCAGACACGGAGGGTAGGAGCACCGTCTACAAATATTGGAAAGCCACAAGGTTCTCATTTGACTCCTATTTGCTTCTCTATTTCTCAAAGGAGTGGCTTTCGAGTTCAAATATTAGAGGTGGAGGCATAAGTCCCTAGTTTTGTGTCGATTCATACACCAAATGACGGAATGCCCCAAGGTTTCTCACCTTCCCCTATGTTTTTCATAAACTCTTGCATAAACTCTTGTTGTACGAATGGCTCCAATAAAAAATCCATGACCTTGAAGAGAGCGGTCAGCGGACCAAGCCAAGGACACACTTCAATCGCAATCCTGTTCAAAACTTTCAAAAAAACCATCGCTGTGATTCACTCCATTGCATGCTTATTGCCCTTGAGACCCACACAACAAATGTCACTGCCAACTCCCCAACTCATGCTAATGCATACAATTCCACTTGACAGCACCCACTCACAGCTGGCTGGCACTGTTGGCACTCCTCGGGCGCCAATAACTCATGCCATTAAGCAGATTTCTCCATCCATGAATCGCCATTTCACCGTCTCCCACCATCGTGCCTCGCGGCTCCATTCCAGCCACACGCACGCCGCCCCCGCGACAAATCAATCCAGTGCATTAGCGTGAGACCTAATTAAATTAATGCAGTCCATTGCATTTCGCCGCAAATCGATGCTGCACCCTGCCAAGCGGGTCCCGGCCACCCCTCTCCCTCTCGACAATTGAAGCCAATTACAATTGTTCGGTTGCAGTGAAAGTTTGTAGCCAAAATAGCAGAGCGCTTACTTCGGAACAGCGGTGTCTCCGTTTTAATTTTCCCCTCACCCACTGGTCCATTATCCTGCGGTGGTCACGGTGAAACTTTTGCAATTTACGATCACTTGTGCCCGTCATCGATGGTTTATGGATGATAGCGGAGAAGCTCAGCATAAATTTGGCGCGCGTTTGTGGCCATCTTGGCCAAGTGTGCTGTGGTCCTGTGGTTCCTGGGTAGTTTTGGTCTTCCTTTTTGGGGTTATCACACGCGAAAAGTTTTTTGCTTCGAAGGGGGTTCGGGTAGATACGATTTATTTATGGGATGCCACAAGGATGTGCAGCTACCATGTGAATTCAGGGGGAGTACGTGATTTACGGGCGAGTCTATGGGCGAACGCACAGGGTGTGCTGACGGTGTACAATGAAAAGAATGTTTAATGAGAAACAATTTTGGGTGACTTGGTTCACTTGGTTTAGTCAGATTGAGCAAACTTTTGATAGGAGCGTCTGAGGAGGTTTGAGCTGCTCCTTGATTCTTTTGCAGGTTTTGTCACATTTTTGCGAAGTCTTCTTTAAAAAGCGTCGTCGGCATGTCGTCTGTTGCATTACGTTGAAGAATACGCTCCACCACTGCTACATCCTCTGTTGCAGTCTTATGTTCTACGTTGCTTTTTCGCGTCCTTTATTGAATCATTTTGTACGCCGACATGCCTTCTGCCACAGTGCTGTGTCCTCTGGTGCCTTTGAGTGTCATCAACTCATTAACTGGTGAATCCCCAATTCCACTATCCTGTTGTCGTGTTGCCTCATCTGTTGCAGTGTCGTGCAACCTTGTCGCATCTTCTGCTGCTCTGTTTCTTCCTCTGCTCCACTTAAGTCCCCTAATGGTGGAATTTCCTGATTCACTGCTGCCTCTTCTACTTCATCGTATCCTCCTCTCTTGGGTAGTCGCACCCTCTGGGGCACTGTCGTCGCATCTTCTGTTGAAGTGCTTTCTCCTCTACTGCAGTACCGTCCCTGTTACATTGCATGGCCGTGTCTTCTGTTTCACTGTCGAATCCTTCGTTTCATTAGTGTCTCCTCTGTTAAGGTGCCCTGTCCTCTGCTCTGTATGGCAGTGATGAATGTTCTGCTGCGCTATTCCATCCTCTGCTGCTTTGTCACGTCATTTGTTGAGACATCTGTTGTTGTTGATAAATCCGCTGTTACATTGCCGTCTCCTCGGTGTCATCTCCTCATAACCTGATGAATCCTCTGTTCCATTGCCCGGCCTCTTGTTTCTTTGTCAAGCAGTGTCAAATCTTCTAGTAAAGTGTCGTATCGTCTTATTCTTATTCAGGACTCGTACTTATTCACAATTGCATCCTACATCGCCTTCTACAAAACTTTTGCGTCTTCTGATCCCTGTTGCGCCCGCTGTTAAACAAATTGTTTCCACTTTCTCTCTCTCTCTCTCTTCCATCATTGTCATCTCTGCATAAGCCGTTTGCTTCATCGTCCCGTCTCCTGATTCCCCATTCTCTCCGCACCAAAGGTAGAACTGGAACTCCCAAATACCCGCACGGCCATCATGACCCTCTGATCGATGAAGAAGAAGAATTCCCTCATCGCCTTTATTTGCACCTTGGACTGCCTTCCACTGTCCCCTAGCAATTTTGAATATTTTCAATTCCATCAATGCAACACACTCCGACGACACCCTATTCCCCATTCACCGCCCATCCACCACGACCGCTGCCCGCCACTCTGGGTGGTCTGGCCATCAGCGTCGTCGTGCGGGTGTCATGCCAAAAATAGTCCGTCCAATCCACCGGCTTGTGGGCGCAATTCTTCAAGGTGATTTCCGAAAAACTTTCACAATCGATTTATCTTCTATGGGTTTCACCCAGAAGAACGGCCAAGCGCCAAGCGCCAAGCGACACCGGCACACAAGGGAATAAGCCACCGCCACCGGCAGCTCGTGCTCGTGCTGGTGCTCGGGCTGGTGCCTGCGCGCTACCGCTGGTGTCTGCCTACTTCACACAGTGTAGTGGCTGCTCGCTTTCACAGATAACCTGGCACAAGGATTGAGGTCATCGGTGGAGGCAGTGTCGTTGCCGTTGCCGTTGCCGTTGCCGCGCTCACGGCAGAAGTTCCGGTTTCGTAATGGCAATAGTTTTACATTTTATTACATAACACTTTGCGCTTTGGCTCTGTTCGTCGTGTTCTTCCTTCTTTTGTGTGTTTTTGTTTTTTTTTTGCCCCGCTGTTCACGGGGTGGCAATGAGCGCGGTTCTGTGTGCAGCCGGGGGGCACGAAACCGCGCGTGGTGGCGAGGGCTTGGTTTTATTTGCTGATGGACTCCAACCCCCCGGAAAGGAGTGTAATTGGAAAAGGGATTTTATTGCCGACTTTTATGAAAATTCCATAGGGAGAGAGAGTGAGAGAGAGAGAGGTAGAGCGAGGTGTAAAGTTCGTCTCTTCGTCTGTGAATGTTGACGACGGTGATGATGAGTTCTGGGGAAGGTCCTATCGATTGACAGCTCTTAAACAATTTTTGAATTGCCTCGATGTTCTTTTGAAATGGAAGAGTGGGTAGATGCAGTTTTCTCATTCGCCAGGGTATGGGCCGAGGAGAGGCGTCTTGAAATGGCTGTTCTGAAAGGAGACTGCAAGGAAAGGCGAAGAGGAGAGAAGTTAGGTTGTACACCCCTTTTTCAGATGATGTCTTGACAAGTTACAAATCCGACATTTGGTCATGCGACCTCTGCTGCTGTGGCTTAAAGCCTTTCCGGCAGCAGCTAACTTTTCCGCTTTCTCTCAGCTGTATTAGTTTGCATTCTTCGAGGCGGGAGCCACTTTTCCTCCCGTTTTACGTCGTTGCTGCATCAACTTGCATTCCTTGGATGAAAAGCAAGGTTCCATCCTGTATATTGTCAGACCTGCTTGCTGGAATAGCTTTTACCATCTGCTGCACTCGCTGCCTTTTTTCGTGCCTTTGCTGCTTTGGTTTCCATTACACGTGTCGTGTGCTGCAAAAGGTTTGCAATCTGCTCATCTTCAAATGCGAAAGCCTGCATTTCTTGTGCCTCTTCTCCGTCGAGCTGCACTCTCCTAGGTGAAAGCCAGCCTTCCTTAAGATTTTCGTATCTTCTGCTGCACCGCCTTGCATTCAGTAGACAAGAGGCACGATTTCTTTGCATTCTTCCTATCGTCTGCTGCGTTGGCTTGCATTTGTGTGTAATCTTCTGCGTTGACCTGCGTTCTCTGTGCCCTATGCTGCAATCAATCTTCGTATCCTTTGCTGCGTTGGCTTCCATTCTCCCAGGTGAAAGCCAGATTTCCTTTTGTTTCACTTATCCTCAGCACGATGTTGTTGCATTAACTTATATTCGTCCGTCGGTCTTCAATAAATAATTGAGTGGCACTGCAGCCCTCAGGGGAACAGGGCCTAGCTTAGATTGAAGGCCGATTGAAGATTGTAAATCGGTCTTCAATCTTCGAGTTAAAAACATAATCATCCCGTCCAGTGCCTTGGAAACAGAAATACTTAATCCGATACTCAGGAATCAAGGTTGTCTGGCCTTAACAAGTTTCCCCGAAAATCTCGCGGAAAGCCCCCCCAAAAAAACTCCCCCGTCTCCCTATTCCACGGCGCGCTGTTCCTTCCTTCCCTTCCGTCAGTTATTCCCATCTCGCTGCCCGCCCACTCATGTTTATTTCCCCGTTAAAAGAACATCAATTTGCTTCGTCCCCAATCTGTCATTTAACAGGGTCACCCGAGGATGTCAATAAAAAAAAAGGAGGCCAACAGCAGCAACAAAAATAACCTCACGTTTCGCTCAGTCCATCTGCTTATCCCGCTCGACCTTGTAACCTTCGCCGGTTTCATAAATCTCCCGCCCTGCCTACCGTTCATCCCCCCCCATGCCGCCACCGCGGCGCGCAACACCCGTAGCGCGCGCCTGATGGAGGATCGAAATGAATTTAAATTAACATCACACACAGTCATCATTTATAACGGATGCTGGGGAGCCCGGTGGTGGAGTGGGAGGAGGAAAAAATGGCAATCGCAATAAAAATCCTTACGCAAGGACCTTCTGCTGGAGGCTGTTGCTTTGGTATTTGACGTGCGACTCCCCGGGAGATGACACCCTTCACATACACACACACACCTACACACTCTAACGCACATTTGAGGGGCATCCGGTGCATTACCGTTTTTTTTTCTACTTCTAACACATTTTAACTTTATTATTCGTCGTTAAAACCAACGAGCATGACGAGTGAGATTTGGGGAGAGGGCCCCCCCTAAGCCACGGAAATGGATCTGGTGCTTTAGCTGTGGCTGTCAGTTTATCCAGCGATTTTACATTTTCGACATTTTCGACATTTGAACATCCGTTTCCGGTTCCCGGTTGCCATGTGAATACCACCAGCAGCACCACCTTGGCGGTGGCGGCGGCGGTCGCCATCGTCGTCTCCGTTGTCTGGCAGAGATGAATGGATTCGCATTGGGTGGGCTTTACGTGAATTTTGCCGCATCCTTGGGTCGACTTGAAAGTGAAATGAGACTTGGTAGTGAACGAGGACGACGCACGGTGACTGTGAGCAGGCAAAGATCACGTCTCAATTGAATTTGGCATTAATGTGGTGGCACAAGAAGCTACCCAGTCATGTAATGACGTACGTAACGCTATCAAGCATCTGTTTGGACCTGACTTTACGATCCACAAAGATGGCCATTCAGTGCCAGCCACCGACGTCCTTTAGAGTCATTTTTGCCCGAAATTTTATGGCAAAATGTTCCTGTTTAAATTATTGTAAAGGGCACAAACCACGACAGCGTGCGTACATGCCGGAGTTTTTATTCGTTCCCCAATAACGGTGATGTTGCTTGGTGATGTGAATTATTGGCATAAATGGATATATCTTCGAAGGGAGATTTTTTACGAGCGACTTTTAGGCGAGTGGGGGGGCGGGTGGATGGCGGTTGAATGTGGAGTATAGAAAGCAAAGCAGATGCCCCTTCCAAAGTGCGGTTTGACTTGTGGATAATGGTTGCCACGGAAGGGTGAGGTGGATTTGAAAAAAAAGGGAAACTTGAAATCATAAAAAAATGTCTGCCATTGAATCACGTTTCTCATTTATTTTGATTACCAGAGAGTCTGGTCTGTTTCGGGAGGGGGCCTCTTAAACAAGGGTCACCCATTAAAAACTCCCCCCTCCCACTGTGTAAGTGCCTGTTTTCATTACAGCCCCCACGTCGTCGGTATGTCAAAATTTCCCCTCTTCGAATTCGCCCGTTTTTCGGATAATCTGTCGTCTTCCTTCCGAACTGTGCCACCCACCCACCTAAAGGAGACATCCATTTATGCGTGCCATTAGTGAGAGGATGTCCTTTCATAAATCTGTCCCACCTTGACCATCTCGGGCATCATCGCCTCAAACACCACTCATTAAGCTGCCGTATCAATTTACCTGTCATCTGATGACATCTTACGTTTATGTTGATATTTATACCACGCCTCTCCCACACCCCCCATCGATGGAATCGTATTTAATATTAAATACACACTTTGTGTGGAACAAAATTCCATCAAGCGTCCCCCATCACCCATCCAACCATCTGACTCATCGGACGATAGTCTTGAGTGCGTTATAAATAAACAAGGACAAGGACAAGGACCCTCACAGAGCATCACCGGTCCGGGATTATATTTATCTCCCTGCCAGGAATCAAATCACAGCTCAAGGGGGAAGCACGTCCACCCTCCCTCAGTCCGTCTACCCCGCCCTCGAGCACAATCAATCAGAGGTTTGCTCTGTGCATCGTGGTGATGGAGGGGGCGGGGGTGTGGCGTCTCTTGTAGAACTGTATGTTCCTTGATTTGATTAATTGTTCCTGGCGAATGCTTCCTCTGCCTGAGCCACATCCTGCTGGAGTGTGCGGTTGCTCTGTTCATTGTCTCCTTCCCTCTCCCGCCATCTCACGGAAAGCGCTTAGCTCTAGATAATTTCATTTGCCTATTTGAACAGCGGTGGTGGTGGTGATGGTGGTGGTGGTGATGGTGGTGGTGGTGATGGTGGTGGTGGTGATGGCGGCGGCGATAGCTTCGGCGGTGGTGTGTCACTTCAGAGGAACAAATTGCTCCGAAGGTACCCCCAGCAGCAGGACCAGCTGTGATTGTTGCGTGTTGCGCCTCGATCTTGGTCCCCGAAGGCCATGTGAGTGCGGTGGCGGCGACGGCACAGCGTGATGAGACGGCTAGCGTGTGCGATTGAGTTTAATTAACTTTGAGAGGACTAATTTTGCTTTTATCACTCGCAATTTGTTAGCGTTTCCCTGACGCAGTGACAGATAGTCGACGTAATGATGTTCGACGGAATCGCTTTCGGATGTAAGCCGATATCCCGGGGTCGACAACACTATTAGACGGGATCCGGCGAGGGAATTATGTGCGACTTCGCAGCGAAATGTTGACATATGATGGACTTTTACTGAGAAGAGGAAACTTTGGGGGGCGGTGTCTGAGTGCCGGAAGTGGGTGTCTTCTTCAAGAGGCGGAGATATTTGTTGAATGTGAATAATCTACGAAGATTGCAGAGGAAGCAACAACAGTCATCAGCAAATATGTCGAGTGCGTGACGGGAAATGAAATCCTCTGAGAAGTCTGCCGTCACTTATTTTTCTCTTCATGAGGCAAACAGTGAAAAGGCAAGCGGGGGGCTATCGCTGCACCGCAACTTGGACACAATTGAATATGCAAGCAGTTCTACAGATTCGTGAAAGGTCGTGCTTCTTGTTTCAGCCCACTAGTGAGTCTTCTTTCTTAAGGATCGTCTTGGCAATGAGTGCATCCCCTTTTGTGGATGCGGCACCTTTGCTTTATATCCATGCTGGATTGGGAGCATATGCGCACAGAGGCGGAATGACACTCCAGGTTGTAGACAAAGCAAGCAAGTCCTTCCTAAGTAAATAAAAGAAAACTGGATGCCGCTACAGTTCACAATGGACTAGGAACTAGCTTCTTCAAGAGCCACTCTTGTGCATGCTATTGTTATATCACAAGTGGAGGAGACCTACAGTTCATTGCCGACTCCGGAATTTAAACCGCTTTTCATGAACAGCCCTGTCAGTGGTGTCAGCAAGTTCAAAGGCAAAGTTGCGGGGTGTTCCCTTCAAGAATCAAACCGAGAACCTTCAAATTGCGAGTCGAGGCCGCTTATCCGACATGCCACAGCGGCAACGCTACGGTCTGTGTTTGACTTTTTCTGGTACCTCTCGACTCTTGACAAACGGGCCACTACACATTCGTTCAAGGTGGCGCTGCCTAAAAAGCCCTCTGCAAAGCCTGCGACGATGACACTGCTGAGCACTTCCTCCAATATTTGTTCGGATCAGATGGCAGATATTTGGCGCTGATGTGGTGAGAGCTGATAATGTGGACTCCTTGTCAAACTTTGCTGTTATGGCCCTGGAAGATCGAGAAAGTACAGAAATTCTTGGTTGCTAGGCTCTAGGTTGCAGCCTGACAAACCAGTTCTTGTGTTCGAGAAATGTTCAAAATCCTCAACGGAACATGTGTCCACAGCTCACATGTTATCACATCTTAGAATGAAGAGGTTAGAAGATCCTCGTCCGCTCTAAAACAAACGATGGAAAGACATCTTCCTAGAAGAGGGGAAGCTCAAAGGAGCTCCAAGTTAAGACCTGAACAGACTGAATATACATACGGCTCACTGGACTTCATCAGAAATGATGTCAACCGTGTAAAGTTTACGGAAAACGACATTTTGAATCAATGCAGCCGAATGGCACTCTACCAAGAAGCAACAACTGCCAACAAACGACAGCTGCCCGCACTAAAGTCATTACTTTGACTTCAACCATGTCATCTTGAGTCTTGAGTCCTTAAACATTTTTTTAAACACTTCCAATAAACTTTGTGGAAAGTTCTTCGCTTCAAGTTTAAAAAAAAAAAAAAACAATAAAAAACGATGACAACGCCTCTCTTATTCTGACTCTCTGACTCCCTCTGATTTTGACTGCCAGGAAGTTTCTTTTTTCAAGTGCTTCTGGCAATTAACATTTCATTCCGTAGCACAGACGAAGTGACCGCACATACCACTTGCCGAGGACCACTTTGCCGGACTTCTTCCGCCTCGGCACGCACTTCGCGATGTAACCGACAGGATTAGGCCTTAAATCATTTCAGCATTTTGGCCATTTAACAAACCACTCGAGAATGAAACACATTTTCCCTCCTCCCCTCCGCCCCACCATAGACAAGACGCCTCCCACACAAAAACACACTGACCCCAGCTCCCCAGATCGTCTGCCGCACGTTTGTGGTGTTGACTGGCTCATGGTTTAGCACTTATGCCAGAGTCAGAAAGTAGCCCATAAAACGACGGTCCATCAATCACCACGAATATCCTTGTAAAACGGTCATTAAACTCCCCTCGAGCTGTATCATATCCACTTTCTGTAATGTTATGAGTTCCATGGAAGAGCGGAGCAGCGCATTGTAAATCCTCATTCCCACTGTGTGCTCCTTGTTGTTGTTATGTGTGTGTGTGTGTGTGCTTTCCGTTGTTCAAGGACCTCATCGTCTCTGGTCATTTACAATAACTTACACCGCTCTGAACAGATTCTCCCCTACCGCACGTCCTCTGACTCCGCACCTCTCTCGCAGCAGCAATAAAGCTGATAATTAATGTCAAGAAATGTCTTACCCTCTGGAAGAGACCCCCCCCCCCACCCACACACACCCCGGGCAGCAGCAAGGATTCCAGTGAGGAATTCACAATCAAAAAACCAGCGAAACACTGCTCGTATATCAAAAGGCTCGTAATTACCTGTGTGTAGGCGGGGACATGCATACATCGGAACGCATAAATAATTCACAAGCCCAACCCTCCTTCTCCCTCTGATCGTGGACCACCTCCTTGGCTTCGCTCCTTAATCACATCGAAGGATGCCACGAACAAGAGCCGAACCAACAACGATTGAGATTTTTTTTCTTCTCCTTCTTTTCGCTGTGCGTGTGTGAGTGCGCGCAGTCAGGACCTCTCTGTGAGGGATATCCTTTTCTTGCGGTAAATCTGATTTATCTTTTTCTTGAGTGAACCGTTGAATTTTACGGTCGGCATTTGTGGTGACAATGGAGCGGAGGGGGGGGGGGGGGGGGGCAATAGAGGGGAATTAAGTAAACGCCCGCAAGAAGGTGAGCACTCTCATCTCGACATTGTTTCTTATTTCCTGCCAGCCAGACCCTCGAAGGACTCATTTCTCAATTGTGATGTATTGCGACTTCTGTTTTGCATACGCGACATTTTATTTCATTTCATCTGGCTGTCTGGCTTTGGCTCTGCCTGTGTGTGTACGGAGGGTAATTGAAATTTTATTTTTGTTTTAGTGTAGCCGCGGAGCGTTGCTCTCTGCCTGTTTTTCAGTCAACAGGACGAGAGTTTTGTTATTAAATTTTTTTTCTGCAACACATCAGTTTTTTTCGCCCCGAATCCTTATTAGACTTTTTCTCTCCCGTCCCCCTTTCCTGTCTGCGGCCACGGGGGGAGAGCGTGTTAAACGACACAGAACGAAAGAGGATTTGAATCCTGGTGGGGGGGGGGAACAATTTTTTGTTGTCAAAAAATATTTTCAATTGAAAATTTGCTGTGCTGTGCTCTGTGGCGCAGGATACGGGATAAATGCTTGTAAAGAGGATTAAATTTAATTGAAATCGATCAGAGCTGTGGGTATGGGCACTGCCCTGACCATAGGAGTGGTCTATGCAACGGGCCACCTGCCACCAGCCAACCAGTCAGCCGCTATCGCACAGGAAGGATTATTCGAAAAGTTTCCATACTTGTGAAATAGTTGTGAATATCCTAGTCCTAGGGCCCTGTTTGGAGAGTGGCTTTTTTTTTCCTCTGTCCGGTGTTTGCTGAGAAAGTTAAGGAGTGCGGTGAATGGCCAAGTGGAAGGCGAACTTTGTGGGTTGATTTCGAACTCACCGCCATCGATGAGGTTGTAAGTTTCAATCAAACTTTACGGATGGATATCAGGTAGTTACTTTGTTGTGCCGTGCCGAGGTGGATCAGGGGATTGCTGTAAGATGGATTCGGTGATTATTGGAAGCTGAGCCGTTGCCTAGGTGGGGTAAGGGATGAAAGGTTTTGTGGTTAGAGATGGTCGTGGTTTTGCTTATGTTTGAAATATGAATTATCCGGTCGAGGGAGGAAATTGACTTTGAAAGGTGAGCTGGAGTAATCGAATGCTATTCATCTATTTCTGGCAACAGCACTGTATTCACTGTATTCTGCTTGTGTGTGTGTAAGAGAGGGAAGAGCGCAGTTTGATGGTGGCCAAGAGGATTCAATTTTCAAGTTTTTGGAAGACTCTGCTACAGACGAACGTTTGTTTTCTCCAAATTCTCAAAACTCTAGAAGAACTCAGTACTCCAGGATCCACATTTTTAATCTTTTGAAATATCTGAAATATCCTAACGGCGAGCTGTTGGTCTAGAAATGGAGGACGAAAAAGGAGGATTAAGGAATTCCCTCAACAGAATCCAAATTGTCTCCTTTTGTGCAAGATTCTCTTAGCTGTGGGTTCTTATATTTCAATTTCTTCAAAATTTTTAAGGGCATGGCACAAATGTGCCCAAATCTTAATTTTTTTCGGTTTTATCCTGTCCACGATGGACTGTTTTTTCATCATTTTCTTAAAATTCTACAAGGACATCGTGCAACAGGACTAAATTTCAGTCTTTTCCAAGGTCCTGCTAACGACGGACTATTGAATTTTTCCATTTTCTTGAGATTCTAGAAGGACATCTTACAACAGGATCCAGGATTTTTAAAAATCATGCCAACGACGGCCTATTTGTTTGCATTTTGTTAAAATTTTCAAAAGGACATTGTATAAAAGGCTGCAAAAGTCGTTTTTTTCTTTCAATCACACTGTAGTCTTGTTTGTCTTTCAAAGAGAAAATTCATTATCTGGATCAATCAATCCGTTCCTTTTTCCGATAGAGCAACACTCCTGTGGAAGATCCTTGCGATCTCAGTTAACTGAGAAAGATCTCCCACTTCTTCTAAAGAACTATAAGGTTGGAGAAGGAGTTGTTCTTTCTCAATTTCAGCAAAACTTTGAAAGAACATTCACCTCTGTGCGAAAGATGCTTCAATATTTTTTTTCAAAGGACATGTATCAGCAGTTCCTCGACTTTACAGGAATTTTTCGTCACATATTTTTAGATCTGTTGAAAAAGTAAAGCCTTTCCCTGAAATGCCTTCCCAAAAGTTCCTAATTTTTACAACAAACTTCATTTACCTCGCATCCGTCGCCCATCTCATCAAAGAACCACCATTTACACGACGCTCTCGTTTCCAAGTCGTTGAATCTTTAAAGTTCCCGCCCGCTCTTGCACTCACCCACGTTGCAAAAGAATACCAAACAACTTATTCCCAAGAACCAGCCCACCTCTAGTTCACTTCCGGCAAACACGAAGCACAAGAAACATCGAACATAAACTGCAGAGACATCATGCAGTTAATTGTCACCACACAACCCCCCACCGCCGGCAATCAGGAGAACAGCCACACTCCACCGTGAATAAGGACAAGGTAAAAGCATTAGGGAACCGATGGAAGTTCCCTTCAGGTTGCAGGCGAAGAATGATATGTTTTCCAATCGCCTACGCGTCAGTTGACGAGTAGGTCTGAAAGGGAGGGGAAAAGTTCTTAATTTCTTTGCAAGTAGAAACACCGGAAACCACTTTTCAGTTGAACGTGCGGACGCGGTGTCGCCCTTAGCGGGTTTGCTTTTAATTTTCAACAACAACACAAGTAAACAAATGGTCAGATGGATGCAAATGTCCTTGAGAGAATACAGATCCTTTGCTGACAGATTTTTTTTTTCCTTTTTTTGTGGTCCTTTCAAGGTTGAAGGCAGAACTTGGTGGGAAAGCAATTAACGAGAGTGAATGAGGAGTGCGGTTGCATTGAGGCCACGCAGTCAAGGTAGATGCGCCTAGTTTTAATTTTGTGAATGGGACACTGTGACGTGCATGGAATCGTTATGCTAGTGAAGACTGTGGCGTATACGTAAGAATTTTTCCGCGACAGGATGCAGCAGACTGTGGGGTGTACTTCCCCATTTCGACGGGACAGTGTCACTTTCATGCTTTGTGCCCCGCTGCCTTAGAAAAACGCGAAATGGCCTGTTGTGCAAAATGGTTGGTATAGGGATCTGTAATGTGTTTGGCAATTTTTCGAAAAAATATTTTTTTTAAGGACACTGTGGCGTATACGTAACATTTTTGTCTTACTTCCTGTAATACGCAACTGGGATCGAATAAATTTGAATGATGTGCATCCTAGGAATGCCAGTGCTCTGATGATTTTTCTGAATTCACTAGTCTTCCATTTAAGTTAGGTTTCGTGAGGGTGTCGAGTCCTAGGCTTATAGAAGGCTGCACTTAAGTCTGAGAAACAAAAGTCCGCCCAGATGGCTGTGCGAAGCACAAACAGGACAAGAGGTGTACAATTTTCACTGAAATTGTTTTCAATAGTTCTGGGACCTACAGGCACTGTGACTAGGACAGAGTCACAAACAGTGCCTGTGCCAGAGGAACATCTCCTAACTGTCTACCTTGCCTTAGACAGACCCAGAACAACCAACAGAACAAAAGGACTTCAGAAACATCCCAAAGTCGATATTGGATGAGGATTTGAAGGCAGCATGGAATCCCTTGATCAAAGAAGGGCCTACAACAGATCTCTATGATCGCAGAACTACTGTAACACACCTCATGACCTTTAATTTAAATTAGATCATGCTTATCGAACCGACGGCACATGGAGGGCTTGAGCCTAAGATAAAGCTGCCTTTCACCGTTGACGGTTCTGGTCAAGCTGCTTGAACTTAACAAGACCAAGCTGTCTAACGTCTGTATATAGGATATTAAGCCTCCTCTCTTCTCATTCTTTCTTGAAGCATATTCATGCGCTCGATGTGGCCGCGCCAGGCTGGTAAACTGTTTCTTGCCTTATAAACTACATCTTTCATCATGCTTCCAGTCATCAAGACCTATCTGCCTTACGTCCTCCTTCTTTCCTAGAGGTTTCCCCCTCCTCTCCTCCGTCTTTCGTGTTCATTCGCCCGACAAGGCCACGCCAGTCCAGTCGTAGGATATTTGCCTCCTGGACCACATCTACACCTTGGTATAGCTCGTAAAGTTCGTGGTTTTGTCTTTTCGTCCATTTACCTACCTCGCAGAAATGACCATAGACCCAACGTTGAGTTTTTTCTTTGGAAGGCACCAAGAATCAGCTCTGTAGTCATCGTCCAGCTATCGGTTCCACATGGTAGGACAGCTTGTCTTTTGTAGAGCATTTTAGTCCTTCGAGTCAGAAGTTTTGAGCCCAGTTGTTACGACAAACCGCAGCAGCGTCGGTTACCAAAGGTGATTCTGCATCACATCTCCACTTGGATGTCATTCGTTTGACCGAGGCAGTGTTCTCTAACAGAGCTTGGGCGGGTTCTGGTCGTGATAAGTGTGCCAGTCTGCGAGGAATCCTCTTTCCCACGGCATTTGCTGCAACTTGCGTTGTGACGGCTCTTCAGTGGCACCTTCACTGGAGGAAGCTTGTATGCCATCTTGGCCCGTGCATTGACGGAGATCGTTGCTAGCATCACGCCTAGTTGGGAGCACTCAAGGGTTTTGACCTATCTGCACATATCCTACCCCTAGTACCTTGACTACCTACCATTGGGTCTCTAGGTCTCCAAATGCAGTTTTGTTGGTTTTTCACATTTTCAGAGATGACAGAGAACACATCCAGGCAGTTTCTTCCGAAATCAAAAATTTTAAGTTTTCAGGTCAATCTCGAGGTGGACGAGTGGTGAAACACCAGACTGGCACATTTGGACAGTCACTGGGCCCGACGGGATGGCAGTAAATACCGCCTATACGACTTGGAGTAGCTACAGAAACATATTCACTGAGTCCTTTGGCTGAACTAGTGGCTGGATGGATAAGAGGGCCACGCGTGTCTTTGCTTTAACTTGAACCTTTCCCTGACCCATTTGCCTCACTCTTAGCAGATTTAAATATGCACGCTACACCACTCAGATTGAAAGTCAAGCAAGTTTTTCTGTCCAGCTTTTGGACGGAAATTATTTTTTTCAGTTCCTTATAGAGGCAGGGCCACAGCGAAGTAGTTCTTAAGTGCATCGACTCACATGCCTTAGGTCTTAAGTTCAACCCCTGGAGGTTTGAGAATCTAGAGATGGCTAGTTAAGGATCAAGCTAGAGTTGGAGAGAAGCTTGTAGTCCTTCCCAGAGACATGATTCCCTGAAAGTGTCCTAAAGGGACATCTTAAGTAGTTCATTTGATGAAAAGCAAAAGAACGACACGAAGAAGAAGACTTACAAAAAATCAGAAAAAACATCCAGAAGGTGAAAGTGCATCATTTTAGGCTCGAAACGTCAATGATTCCTTGTCTAGTAGGCACTGCCAAGGAGGATGCTTCAATAACAGTCAGTGACCTCTTGCACTCATCACTCTTCGAAGACATTTCCGTCAAAAATCATCCCCTTTGGAATTAATTTCTATCTTTTCAGCGGATTTCCGCACCAAGTTGCGTCTCCTTCCAAATCCCTTAACCCGAGGGAGCTACTTACTTCTCAGAGCCTCCCAATCCAATCCTCTTACGGGATGAGATTAACGAAAAGGCAAAAGGACTCTTCGATTTCCATTTAAACACCGTTCGTCCTTCCTCTTCGTTAATCGTCAACACATTTCAACAGAGAAAGACAGAAGGAAGCGTGATGTGCCTTCAAGCGACCGCTCTCTAGCGTCTTTTTCTGTTCTTCCATTCCATTCGTCAGGTTGCCATAATTCGACGGTGTCGTCGTTCACCCGATGTGACTATTAATCATTTTTTCCCCACAAAGCGCGGACGCTGCTCTTTGGAAAAGTTTATAAGCGCTCCACAGGCTGTCACCCGGAGGGTTGTGTTTTTGCCAAATTAATGGGTCAACGAAACGCTGGGGACATCCAACACCGCCAACACCACCACCAATCACCTGGAAAAGCCCAACAACACCGACATCACCATCACCATTGCTGGCGCTGTCGCTGTAGTCGTCGTCGTCGTCGTCGTCATTGTCGACCGATCTCAATTACCGAGTCCTGTCCTCCCCTTCGGAATCCTTAGAGGATTATTAAACAAGTTCGTGCTTTTTTTTCTGCGCCCGCTGTTTGTGTTATCCGAAAATCTTTCCGACACAGAAAAAAAAGTTTCATAACACAATTACGTAGAGCTGTTCCCTGGAATTGCTCCACACCGTCCCATCGGAGGGCGGTGGGGTGGGTGGCTAGAATACCTTTCAAGCGAAATAATATGCAAATGAATTACCCCTGGGGTGTATATTACAATTCAATGTTTGATCGATAATTGAGTAAAAGTCAAATGGGCCAGCTTTGTCGATGGGATGGTTCGGTTACCTTCAGGTCGCTGCCTGTCTCTTTCCTCTCTCTCTCACGCCCTGTCTTTGGACCTATAAAAACGTTCAACGGAGATCTGGTCGGTAACGACGACGGCGGCGGCGGCAGCAGCAGCGACGACGACTTCGACGACAAGGTCGAAGACTACTCTGCTCGAGAGGGCGGACGGTGATGACGATGGCGATGACTACGACGACGTGAAGATGTTTTTGAATTAATGGGGAGCGCGCGTGTTTAATTTATCGTTTGAAGGGTAGTTTGACAGGTGATTGAGGGCGTGGAGGCCGATGATTGGATTGAAGGGTTACTCTGGCCAGAGGTGTGGGTGAGGTTAATTATTCCGTGTCGACTCGAAAATGAAATTTAAAAGTTTTTCCAACTCGCCAGTCTCTGGGGATGGGAGCGGTTCGAGGGAGACACTCTGGTGGAGGAGATTCTGCTCGTACAGGAGGACAAGGGCTCTTTTATTTGTCTTTGAAGTTGTAGGGATTCAAGGGACATTGTTTTACAATCAATTAGAGAGATTTCTTGTTCGAAAGGCGGCGGGGAGAAGGGTTGGGAATCTGTTTAAATTTTGTATGGGAATGGCAAAGTGCGTTCTAGGGTACAGCACATTTGTGAGCTCAATGCTTGCGGTTCTGTAAGTCTTCCGTGAAACCGCTAGACGTCCAATCTCTCCCTTTAAGATATTTAACCTCAACAGAAGATTCCTTATGCAGTGCCAAATAAATTTGTCCAACTTGTCATCTCTGTGCAGACCTCTTCCTGATATGCTTCATGGCACTTCTGCCCCCTCCCCCCTTCTCACTTTGTTCCAGTCATTTACACTGGCCATCCGGCCTCTGTTGGCATCTGGCTTAATTACTCGAAACACAAACGCATCTGCTACTGCCCCGTTCCCTTTCGCACGATTTGGATTTAAACGATAATCAAACTAGGATCTCTGTCCATGCCAACGTCGGAAGCATGCTCCACCTGGTTGCACATCGTTACGTTCCTTGTGACAAAATTTCTCCCACAAAGCTGAAACTTCACGAAGGAGCTACACGCTCTCCTCCTTCGTCTGATTTGATTTGCACACAATCTGCCCAAGAGCGTGCCAAACTGTGTCGGGTTCCTTTAGAAATCCCCATCTCTGGACAGCACTTCGATGCATACACATCTGAATCGCTGCACAAATCCCAGCCATCGTCCGGACGGATCATATTTTCTGAGTCGCATTCCAAAGCGTACGGCCATCGGCCACAGTCTCTCCTCCTCCTCCCATACATCCATTTCAAGACATTTGTGCATTCCTCCCGTGTACTGGTTCGCATTTCATTTTACCTGCAATTGCATCCTGCACGCTACCGATGGCAAACACTCGTCGTTAGCCTGTGATGTGTGCCGTGCCGGGCGAGTCAAATCGAAAGTGTTTACTCAACACAGGACGGGACTTAGTTGAACTCTTTAGAGCAACCCGCCCCCACCAACCCCCTCAACAGCTGAGTCTAAACTGAATGGATGCACGAGTGGAGCACAGGTACACACAGAGAATATTTTTGCAATTTGTGTCCTTTTTGCTGTGCGCCTCCGGAGCCTTCCGTCTCGATGATAAATATTTACGAAGAGTTGTTTCTTTTTCTTCTCTTGCAACCAAATGAAATTGATGGGGGTGGTCGAGGGATCTGGGGGAGCATGAGCCACAGAGAAGGCACTTGAACTGATTGAATTTCCCCTCGCCAGGCATCTACTTTAAAAGGGATATTCGATCCATAACGAACTGAACGGGGAGAGGGGCGACAGCCTCCAGAAGAGATGAGTGGGTGGGATGGGCTGTCGTTGCTTAAACTCAAGTGGCTTCAAAGGTCAGTCGTACCATAATCGAATCCTCCAAAAGCAGGACTGCGTCATTCGATTTTTGGAGTTTTTGTCATTACGGTCGGGAGGGATCATTAGATTGGGGTTTCAATGAACCACGACCGGTCTGGAGAACGGGTAATGGGTTGGTCAACATCTGCTGGAGTCCTTTGGAAAAATTTTCGAAGCACAGATTGCAAAGGAGGACCTTCGCCGTCCCTCCCCCTTCACCCACATCTCAGTTTACTGTTGTCCCCCTCATGAGCTGTTGACAGGTCATTTCGCTACCTTGTAAATCTCAATCCACCAGCCAACGAGCCAGAACACGAACAAGTCGCCACGCAGAAGAAAGACCACGACTCATGCGAGCAACTCACGCTCCTCGAAAGCGTTCGTCCCTCACCCCTCGGACGGGCGATTATGCAGAAGGGGGGGCTGAGAACGATTAAGAGTCATAGCTTAATGCCCCACTTATGGCCAAGCGCAGGCTGAATGTTCATTAGGAAACGAACTCACTCCGGGCACCCGGAAGTCACTGCTCTCCCTCATCATGCTCGTCCTCCACTCTGCCATGACAGATATGAACCGACGGACATATGTACTTAGACGAACGCTTGTGCCCTGCTCATGGCATGGGTGCTGGTTGCTTGTTGGCCTGATTCGAGAGACGAACTGCAGCGCACGGAAACAAAAAGCGCGCGTAAAAGGGTAGGAAGCAGAATACAAAAGTGAAAAGCCATGGACGAAGGAAGTCCTTACTGAGTGTGACTTGTTCACATTCCCATTACGAATGGCTCTGTGACTGCGACTGCTGCCGCTCTGGAGTGTCGTAATGGGTTATGGTAAATCTTTCTGCAGTCCTTCTCATTCTCCATCGCCTCTGCGTGCGTTCGCTTTATGTCCTGTCAGGAGGAGGAGGAGGTGAAATGTGCTGGGCAAAGCGAGAATTAATTAACTGCTTCCGTTCGAAAAGAAAGCACAACCTGAACGGACGCGTGTGTTGGCTGTGCATATGGGGGTCGAACATACGTGCGCTTGTTTGCTTGACGGAGGTTTTGACATGTCCCGTGAAAGGGATAATTTATTTGCCCGGTAAGTTTGGATGTGATAGCCGGGATGACGGATGGTTTGGCTGACTTCTATTTTTTTGTTTTTTGTTTTTTTTCTGGCTTGAGGTTTGTGTCCTGTGACGAGTACAGAGACTTGTGGACGGGAGTTGAGTGAACATGATAGATAAATGTCCTGATGGTGGAGTTTTTGTTTTGTTCTGCGTGAGGTGTTGTAAATGGCAGGCAAGGTTAGCGGTTGTGTGTGGCTTTATGGTCTTATTGTTTGTTATCAGTGGAGTACACTTTTTTTAGGTATTTTTGTTGGAATTTGGATGGAATCCCACTTAAAGGCGTCTCCTTTGACTTGAAAATCAATTTCGACACACAGGAGGTTGACTTGCCTGTTAAAGACAAATCTTCCAATGGCATATGTTCAAAATTGTTTGCCCACACGCTTAACGTGGTCTTACCATTCTAAGCTTTGTAAGCTACAACCTTGACTAGGTATTTGCCCCGAACAGCCTACAGGGTTCGTCGTTGAATTTCCTCCTTCAGGTACCATCAACGCAAATAGGACTCTTCCTTTCGGAGAGTCCAAGAGCTTCCTCTTCGCTTCCAATCACGTTTAAGTTTCTGCCTCATAGACTAAGAAAAAGGAGGATTAAGATGTCGTTCAAAGGCAGTGTGGTCTTCGAAACAGGGCTCTTTTTAGGGGTCTCTTGGCCCAAAAGATGATTCCATGTTTCTTCTGAGTACTGACATTGTCTTCCCATTAACTGCAGAGCTATCTTGTCGTTGTCATCCGCGTCAGCCAGCAGTGAGAAATTGGAAGTGGCAGCCTTGGAGGTCGTACCTTCCAACTAAGTTAACTGCCAATCGGTTGCAATAACTTAGTCGTCTCATTGCGCGCTGAAATCGGATAGATGTTTGTATGAGACTGTCGATCTTGGGACACTTGAGGAACTTGACTTATGAGTTTGCACGATTTTCTCAAGAATGGTGTTGGAACAGCCATCGGAATGCGCGTTACCTGATCTCAGACCATCAGCCACTGTCTCCCGTTTGTCCTCAAAAGCCTTGTAAACGTGTACTTCAGGAAATGTGTGAATTCCCCCAAGGAAATGGGTTGCACTTCACTTTGTCAGTGCGCCACCTTGTCTAAGTCCTTTTTTTAACATTGACAGTCTAGTTGAATGAGTTACCGACCTGATGGAAGCAACAAGCAATTTCTACCCTCATCACATACCATATTCGGAGCTCGTCTCTAGGCATGCTGTGAAGTGCGACCTTTAAGTCGTGAAAAGGGTCGTGGGTGTTGATTGATGCGATTCTTTGAGATTGTTCGCATTTTAAGGCGTTCACACAAGTCGGCAAAGAGGTGACTACCAGTCGCAACATCAATGTCCTTTCCCACCCACCCACAAAATCCACTTCGCACCCCCGTTGCCCACCAGACAAAGTCAACACAACCATCAAAAGTGAGAAAACCCGTGATAAATTGAATCCAAAGAAAAAATGCCACAATCCGCCTCCAATCTCTGGAATCCATCCTTCGCCAGCCTCTTTAACACATGCGACCGCAGATTGATGACACCCGCCAACGCAACTCACCCCTTCACTCGACGAACGTCTGTTGTTGCTCCCAGCTACACAGCGAAAAGTCAACCAACGCACAGTGACCTTCATCAGGGTGGTCCCCGAGAATACGTTAATTTGTTTGCCCACCCCCGAGTGGGATTGAAAGTGAAAATCAACAGGAACCACAACTAAATTCCAAGCCCCATGAGTCCATTTCACCGTGCTCTAATTCACACCTCCCGCGTTGGTTGCATGGCTCATAAATCACCCAGCATGGGTAAGGTTGGGGGGGGGGGTTGGGTGGATGTCCTGCGCCCGTCTCGTTTACCGCATGGCAATTATTATAAATTAAATCCGGCAAACAGCACGATTGCTGTCATAGAAAATTAATTGCCACACAAAGCGGTGACCATATCCTTTCCAGCCGAAATGTCACCCCCCTTGCCGTCTCCGCCGTCACCGGCAAGGCATACACAAAGTGACGGACACACAGCGCGGCGTGAATTAATTACTCATCCGCTCGAAGCGCACCACTGCTGCCGTCTCATTATCATCGTAAAACGCGTAAAAATCCTTCGAGCGCTAGCGGAAAACGGATAATAAGTGAATGGCCATGCGAATGACTCCCGCCGGAGATTATTTGGTAACTATCCGCAATAAAAATGCCCCCCAGGGGGGGAAGGACAAGTTGTTTGTGTGACCCAATTAAGGGGTTAATTTAACAAAGAGGGACTAACACACACACGCACACATACGGAGCGAAATCAACAATGTTTTGCTCGCCCTTTTGCTTTGTTGACTTTTCAGTGAGGAGAAGGATTCACGTGAATCCTGTGGATCATTGAAATCCTTTGACGCTCACGTTCGAGGAGCATGTACAGCATCTCCACTGCTTGTTGTGGGAGCTCAACGGCGGGGAATATTGGGTTTTTGTGAACATCTGCCCTTGATATCCTTTTTTTGTGTGTTTGCCTCCCCAGTCAGTCTGGGTTTTGCAACAGAAATTTCTTGCAGTTACTTTTCTTGTTCGTTTCGACTGCTTTTTTTTTTTTGTTTATCTGGCGAAGTAGCGTGGGATTCGTCTTGGAATTGGCAGGTCCTGAAATATTGATGAAGTCGAATCAGTGGATTGGTGGAGTGACTCAGACTGGAGCACTTGGGTGGTTTTAAATTGAAAGGGACTACGAGTTTGACGGGAGGAGAAATTGATAGGAACTTGGTTGAAGGGGGAACTTTATTTAGTTTGGTTGGGACGCCCATTTTGGTCACAAAATCATCATTATCCTTGACGGTGTATTGAGAGGGAGTCTTTTGTCTTAATTTAATATGAAGCGACTCGGAATTGAATGGAGAAAGGGATGTGTAATGGGTCCTAGAAAGAGTCTAATCGAACGCTCCTCGAATTCTGTTCAGCGTCCTCATCGAAATCAAATTTCAATTCACTCACAGTGCTCTAGCTCTCGCGTTGGTTGGTGTCTCAGCTCAGGCAACAACCACTCACTCACTGTTTTCACTTGCTGCGAACGCAATCTCATTTGATTTCATTTTCCGTCATCTCAGGATGCAAGCTCTCATTTAATCTTGAAAAAGGACACTTCCTACAGAACGCTCTTCCTCATCCTGACACAAAATTTTCCATCAAACTCATGCAAAAACTCAAATCTTTGACATTTCTCAGCCACTTCAAAAGTTATACGCTCATAAAAGTGTCTTCTGCAAACAGTAAAGAAACTGCACCACACACTCGTCGGAGCATACACCACCGCATCTGCAAACACAGCACATTCGAAGTCATTTACGAAATTACCTCACAGAGCCCTCTCGCAAATTGTCAGCATCACTGTCAGCATTCCTCATGGGTGCATGCAAAATTGACAGTCGTGCGTGAGTGTTTATCCCAGAGCCAGAAAAGAGAAAAGGATAGCGCTCAGTAAACCCTCAACTTTAATGTGTCCCGCACTTCACGTTGCCGCCATGGGCTGCTAGGAGCTGCTTGGAAAGGCACTCGAGGATAAAACTTCCGGATAATTCGCTCATAAAAAGAGCAAGGAAACACTTTTACATTATTAATCTGCACACAGAGACGCAGAGTTCTTCTGAATGAGAACTCCATTTCCATACAGCGCTCCCACACGTCCTCCAGTCGAGCGAGAAAAAAAAGGATATTTCTGAAAATCTAGTTGCGCATCGGATTCGAGGAAAAGTCAATACGAGACGCGTCGGTGGTGTAATTGAATTCACGAGAAGCAGAGTGGACTGCGGATAAATCCACAGGCGAGGATAATAATTTTCATACGTCCCTGCGAGACTGGACTGACCGGGATGAAGGGCGGCAACTGATTTGTGTTATCCCAGCGCTTCACAAATAAATATCAAATATCAATTTTTTGCTCCCTTCGAAATGAGTCTGGGGAGTTTTTCGTCTCGGCTATCCCCTCCGGGGCACACAGGCCCCTCCCAGAGCCATCTAGTCCACAAGGACTGGGGTGCCAAGGGTGCCACACACTCCCCGTGGCCATATGCATTATGAATATCAAAAAGGATGTTGATTTTTTCCCCCGTTCATTATGAGTGTGGAAAGGGGGGTGAGGGCCAACCCAAAAGAGAGGCGAACGCGCTTCTAATTGAATTTATTTTCTCACACAATGGGTGTTGAGTCCTTGTGGGGTGGGTGGGTGAGAGAATTGCGGTGCGGAACGTGAGTTGAATGAGGCGAACGAGGAACGGATGGCGGTGGTGTACAAAAAGGATTTTCAGTTTTTATCCTTATTTATGTGTGCGGTGGCAAAAGCGGTACTTTTTCCCGCTTCACTTGCAACATATGTCGACCATTTTGCACTCCCCTGCCTTGGGGGGTGGGCACAATTTGTAAAGACACTAAAGGACTCTTTGACGAAAATGGCAGTTAGACGGAGGAGGCAACACAAGCTGCTGTTAAAATAAACGCAAACGGCAGTCTTTACTGCTATCTTTTGAAATGAATTTGTGCGAAAAGTTCGAGATTGTGGTGTGCCGTGAAAAGCGGCGAAACCCTCAAACTCCCCTCTCGTGCTCGTACATTCACAAGGAAAAGGATTCGGAAAAATGGAAGGAATGTACGCTTGCGTTGTTTGTTTGCAAAAGTTTTCTTTGAAGGACTCGTTTGTTCTTGTTCTTGTGGGCTGCTTTCATTAACTTCTAGACCGGCACACATGTGTGTTATCTATTTTTTTTTTGTTGTTGCCAGGGATAGGCGTTTAATGACTTTTTGTGAGTGTTTGCTTAGAGTTTGAAATGATTTGCATTTTTAGAAGGCGTCGTTGTTAAGAATGGGGAAGTGATGAAGGAGGAAGAAGCATTGTGGCAGCTGTTTACTTGCTTGGTGCGGAATACTTTGGAAACTGGAATTAAAGTCTTATTCCAGAGTGGTCTGGCTGAGACCACTTTTGGGTCTTCCCCAAATGTCACGGTTAAATTTTTTCATCAGCAGTTAACTGTTACCCATCGTAAGGCTTAAGTAACTTCTGAAGTTGTTCAGCAGTTAGATCTGCCGTTTCCTTTTCGGTCTTTCCAGGGAAATGATGAGAAAATGAAACATCAATAAAATTTCAACCATTATACTTTATCTCAGAAAAAGACAGAATAGCTAATGCGAGCTTAAAATTTGGAGAATTGTGGCCTTTTTCGGACCCTTTGGTTTTCACCCGGTCTAAGGGACGCAAATCATGCTCTAAGGAACCCACATTTCTTGTCACTTGTCACCAAATGATGGACACTTGACGGAAAGGCTTAAATTGGAAACTTTACAAAAATGCATCCAAGGACGAATATATGGCACTGTCTGTAAGGAGGGTAACTGAACTGGATCCGGCGCAACAGCCAGCTCTGCAAGGATGTGTAGACAGTCTGAAAGGCCACACCAGCTAAGCATAACCTCGGACATAGGCAGCAGCTTGAGCTAAGCAGCTCTCCACTACTCATTCGTCAGAGAAAATCCTAGATTTTCATGCCCTAAAATTCTGTTCGCAATAAATTGCAAAAAATAATGCACAATCGACTCAAGTTTTTGACAAAAAAAATGTTACGTATACGCCCGAGTGTGGCACACACAGGCTTTCAACTCTCCATTCAGTGATCATAAGGGTTGGAAACTTAACGGTATTTTCTTCTTCTTCTTCTTCTTCTTGTGGCGCTACAGTCCGCGGTGCACCTGGGCCTCAACCAACATGTGCTTCCAGCCAGCACGATCTTTTGCCAGCTGCCACCAGTTGCGCACTCCAAGTTGGTTGAGGTCCTTCTCCACTTGTGTGCGCCACCTTAGCCTGGGTCGTCCTCTATTGCGTTGTCCCAATGCCCCAGATTCGAAGCTTTTTCGGGCCGGAGCAGTGGAGTCCATTAGTTCTACATGGCCTAGCCATCTTAAGCGTTGTAATCTTGATCGGACTCATGGCTTTCTGTGATCTTGGGCTTTTTGTGACTTTAGATGGTCTTGGGACAGTTTTGGATCTTTTACAAAAATTTAGGCATAGAAATGGTCTCGAAATTAGAGCCATTTTCAGGATTTAAGGCATTTACAGGGTCTGAGGCATTTTCAGGAATTGAAACAATTCAGAGTTTTGGACTTTTCGGGGTGAAGCGACTTTGAATTGTTCCAAAATTTTCCGACTTCCATTTCTTCGGAAGAATTTTGATTTTATTTAAGTGCCAATTCAATTCCCCCGACACTGAGAAGAAAATCGTCTCATTTGACTATCACTCATGTTCTCATGTTCATCATGTTCTCAGTCCAATCCAACAAAAACAAATTAAACACCTTCCTAGTTCCTTTCTCCACTCCATCCACTACATTCCGCCTTCAGTCTGCGACACAGAAACCATCTGCTTAAATATATATTTCGTTCCACAATCTCCTTAACCTCGACCTCCATGCCCCCCTAACCCAATCCAAACCGATCCAATATCGAACTCATTTTATTTAATTTCAATTTTCCCCGAAATTGAATTGAAAAACTTCACAAATATCCATGTATCTTCAGAATCATGGTTCTTTGTTTTCCCTCACCCTCACCCTCACTCTCATCCCCCACAAAAGGACTCTCCATCGTTATTTGTGTGACGGCGCGGCATCAGCGGCATCCTCTGTGGTAGCAGATGAAGAAGGGGAAAAAAATCATCTGTTGCCGATTAAATTTACGTTCGCTTGAGTTGAAAACGTGTCATCGTCGTTCTATGCCTTTAGACTCCTCCGATAGACAGTAGTCGACCGTGGAAAACTGTCTCAAAATCGGTTGATCCGGAAATTTCCGCCCTCTCTTTCTCAATGTTCGTCGTCCTTGCACGTCTCTAAGCTTGATTGACTCTGAGCATACTCGTACACATGAAGGCGAACTGCCTGACTGCGCCATGGATAATGTCGGAGCAATTTTCTTGGAAAAAAAATTATGCACGACCTAATCGATGGGAAGACGTGATGATGACGGGGTGATGCCTTAAAAAATTACCCCCATTAACCGCTGAAATGGCGGCACATGAGATTTTCCCAGGAAATCGTTGCAGCTTGCAAACGAATTTGTGCTTGAATACATTTTCAGTTTCTTTCAATTTCAGCGAACCTGGACAGCCACTGGACAGCGCCCAAAACGAGTCTCACTCGCTTCGGAGCACGAGGCAAAACGAAGAGTTTCCCAAACTCTCTCATCTCACTGGGGGGAAAACATTAAACGCTTCTTAAGTTAGATACAACCTTAGGTACACACCTCTAGCACTAGTCGTAGAATCGGAACTCTTAAGCTAAGCAAACCCATAGACTCTTCCACCGGACCTGCGGAGCCTATTATGGACCAGCCTCATCGCATGATTGGCCAACAGAAATCGACAAAGTCAAATCAAAGCGCCTTCGAGTTGGTTGGCAGCAGCAAAGGCAGTAAATCTCAGCAAGCGACCGCCTCGAAGAAGCACCGCAAACTAGTGCGCTCGCCCGAGGTCTCTGTCTGTGATATATCCGCATCCGCATCGGTTGTCGCCACCATCGCTGCGACTGTAAACGACGTAATGGGCGGCGGTTTTACCACACCACCGACGACGCTAACAATTTTCGATAGCAAGCCGCTCGCGGAACCGCAACGTCACCTCACGCCATACACGTCGTACGAGGAGAAACATCGAAAACCAGATCATCAAACAACGAAACTTATCGGCATCCCATCGCCAGTGCCGCCGGAGAGCGCGGGACTTGGTGGCTGCGGGGGTCCCTCAGTGTACACGTCCCCGTTGCCGGGACTGGGCAAGTTGGGACCGCTCCTGCTGGAGAGTCCCGACGACCCGCCAGAATTCGAGTACCACACATTCAGCGCAGACAGCAGCAACAGCCAGGAGGGCAGCAGCGACCTCATATCCGATCCATCGTCGTCCAGTTTTAGTTTTAAGGACACCGCACCGATCTCGATGGGCGGTGATTTGAGCACGGGCGCCGGTGGTCACGGGATGCGTCAACCGTCACAGGAGGGCGAGAAACTGACTCGCCTGCAGAGCTTCCTCTTCAAGACGTCCACCTCCACGGACGACGGCGGACAGACCAACAACAAGAATGCCGCATCGAAGTGCCCTCCGAGCACAGTGCCAGCACCTCCGTCGGCCGACTCCACCGAGAAGGACTCTGAGCCGGACTACTATCAGTACACACTCACGTCGCCGAACAATCCCTTCCTGCCAGAGATAATTGCTCGAGCTTATCGCTCCGACAGTGCCGAGGCGGACAACGCCACCTGCGACAACGGCGACATCCACGACCGTGGCAAACTCTCGCCCACGCAATCGTTGTTTGCATTCAGCCGCAGCAGCAGTGCCGAGAAGTCCGACAGCGAACGGGACCATTCCGAATCAATTCCGGGCCTTGGCTTCGAAGGGGGAGGAGGCGGAGGCGCGGGGGATGACAGAAAACCTTCAAGTGCCTACGACCATCAGACAACTCCCATCAGCCCAGGACGACACAAAAGAAAACTCTTCTCGTTGAATTCACCCACCAGGGATGCGAAGCATCACTACCAGCAACAGCAACAGCGAAAGGATAAATTCTCGCCCCAATCATCGATTGGCAGCCAGATGGTGCGGAGCCTAAATCCCTTTCTGTCCAGCAGCAAGCAGGAGGCAGCTGCCGCGGCCGCAAACAACGATTTGAACGCCAAGCGTGAGGAGTTTCTTCGGGCGACGATGAAGATCTGCTTGGTGGTGTCGCCGCCAACCAGTAAGTTACAGGTGAGTACTCTTCAATGAGATTAAATCTGTTTTCTGCTTCTGTTTGTTGAACGAAATAAATTTGGTTTTGATTTTGTTTTATTTTTTTTTTTATTTTTTTTACTTGGCAACTCTGGGGTGCGAAATTGTCAATGGCAGCCTGTGGGTGCGGTAATTGTCCAACAATTCGCTTCGATGACTGACATGACTGTTGGAATCCCTCAGGGGAATCCTTGAATGGCGGTCCTTATTGAAAATTACAGGTCAAGGGTTGCCAACTTAAAGGAAATTGAAGAAATTTTATGGATGGAAGATTAAAAAGATTAAGGAATTGGGGCCAATTAAGTAATAAAGTTGAAAAGGATTTCAAGGGATTTGCGGCAGAATCTCCTTCAGCTAAAAATCATCCCCAGCCAGACAAAGAATGCTCTCACATAACTCCTTGGCAACTCTAAGCCAACACACCACCACCAACCCCGCTGAGGGCGGAAGAAATTCATCCCTCTGCGATTGGAATTCAAATAAAAGAATCCCTCTGTGGATTCTTCCGACATTCTTTCACCACGCCACGAGTGAGCACGACTGAAGCCGATGCCGAGTGAGATCTTAATCCTTTTCATCGTCATCTCACTGCGTGAGCAGGCAGGATTCCATCGATTATTGCTCATCAATACCAAGGACATTGCAGTCGTACGAGAATTTAATTTCTTTCCTCAATAATTTCCTCAGTTGGTTCGTTCATTCATTCATTCGTTCGTTCGAAAATTCCAAAAACCCAAAAATGACCAACCGCCTGTGAGGATGCGATGTCCATGGTTGGTGTGCCTTCAGGCGATGCGATGCACTTACTCTGTGCTTTCAGGCAAATTTACTCAAATCGTGGGACCACTGCCACTCAGGGAGTCCTTTCAATTCGAATGCAGCCGACGTGGAATGGAAGCTCGTCGACGCTATGTGTTCTGATGCTGGTCCTCCACAAGGGATACAAATGCAGTCAGTTCAAGTGGCGAATCCTCATATGTCGAGGATGGATTCACCGCCTCGCTCCTGTGAAAGGGGAAAGTTGGTGTTTCTGCATCCTCATCACTTTTCCTGTCGGCTCTGGTGAGCGTCGGTAATTGAAAGTGTTTTCAATGGAGGAGCAGCATCTCTAATTGGCATCGTCTTCGCCTTCCACCTCAAACCCTGCTGACGGTGAAGTTGATGAGATGTTCGCGTTGAAGTTTCGGAAACTATGGCAAATCTTCTGCCACGGTTGCAAGGTGGACATTTTCTGATGTTTACCGGGCTAATCGAGAAGTTTTCGAAGATGCTGCATCAGCTGGAGGGGATTGGCCATGATTTGTGGAGTCCCACCATTGGGCCGGATACTCGACGATAATGTGTGCAAGAAGTCCTTGCAGATGAGCTTGAAGAGAAGTTCTTACGCACGTCAGTGTTGAATGCAATTAAAGACATTGAGGTGTAGGCGATGAAGGAAAAGAACTTGAAGGAAATATGGGGAAAGTTTGAGGTTGTCAGTGCAGTAGGAGTATAGGGTGGACCAACTCGCCTTTTTTTCTTAAATCATTGGTTACTTGGACTGCTCTTAATTTTTGAGATTCGAATTTTGTCTGAAAAACCATTTCACCGGATGAGGTGGACGAGGTCCTTTATTGCTTGGCGACAGTAGTTAGATGAAAACTGTCCGCTACTAATGCGAACTTCCTCGAGAAATATTCCAAAAAGGCTGACTTGTTGTGCCCTGTTGATTTTTGGCGTGGGCGGCCTTATTTCAAAATGAAGAAGGAGATATCCTTCCCGGTGCTGATCCATAGTTTCTGGCTAGAATACTCGATGAAAGGGATATGCTTGAAATAAGGTTTCAACCAAATAGCGATAATTGCAAACGATTGAAGCCCTGAGGAAAACATTCAACGATTGGGTCTTCTCGTTCGCTTTCCTTCATCAAACGGCGCTGCCCATTCTCCAGACGGCTTATTCTTCTCGACTGATCTAAGTCCTTTACAAGCTCATCGCTTTCGACAAACTGGAGATCTATTTCCCAGGAGTACAGCAACGCATTCCA
Source organism: Eristalinus sepulchralis (assembly GCA_944738645.1). Taxonomy (NCBI): domain Eukaryota; kingdom Metazoa; phylum Arthropoda; class Insecta; order Diptera; family Syrphidae; genus Eristalinus; species Eristalinus sepulchralis. The sequence goes on along the minus strand of OX122885.1, from coordinate 4,131,528 downwards.
AATGCAAACAATCATTCCAGAACCTTCAAAATAGGAGCAGAATCAATCCCATCCCCCACCATTTCCAACACGTCCTTTTGAAAATGGCTTGGGAATGGAATTTGTCTGATCACCAAATAAAAACAACAAAACAAAAAATTCCATCATTTCACTTCCTTGTGACATTCATGGAATTTCAACGACCCACCCGTTCTCGTTCCCAGACAACCTCTGATAATTATGTTATGACCATATTCCAGTCCACGCCGACATGGATGCCAGGCATCAACAAGCACTCAATTTCAGTGCGTCATCGCTGTCGTCTTTCTCACACACAGAAAAAAAGAAGACACCACCCGCATCCGGTCGCATCCATCCCTCAGCCCACCATCTGACGTTAATTTGCACTCCTTGCCCCCCCTTCCCGCTGCCGCCTCCTTGATCCTTACAAAGAGATTGTGTCAATCCAAGAAGTATAAACAATTTCCTGTAATCGCCCATCGCCCGTTTATCTGAAAGCAATTTCCAAGGAAATGAACCCCGCATCCCAAGTGGCCACGAGGTAAATAATAAACAAGTCCTTTGCGTGAGAATACATTTGAATGCGCCCCCCCCTCGCTCTCAAAAATCCATTCTCTGACCGTCTTGTCTGCTACATTTTGCGCCTGCCTAAAAAACGAACGAGATAAAGTTTTAATTGACGCCCGAGGCCGGGGCGCCCACCTTGTGGTCAGGAATAGGACTCGTCCTGATTTGTCAGTTGTTCCGTTTTTGTAATTCCAATTAAAATGTTCTACACGTTGTTTATGATGTTTTCCTCCGGTTTTTTCTTGTTTTTGGTTAATTTTCCGTTTTTTTTTTTTGCGTTTTTTTCACAACCTGCCCTGTGAAACTTATTAACCATGTTTTTTTGCCCGCCGTCTGTTTGCTTTCGTTTCAGGTAAGAGTGCGCAGCGCGGTGGGGTAAACTATTTCTGCTCGTTGTCCTTAATTGAGAGACGACGGTTGTTGACTGCGAATGGGTTTCGTTGCCAATTAAGGAGTTCGTGTACCTTTTCCCTGCCGAGAGCGTGCGTGTGTGTGTGGGGGGCCATAAGTGGGGGAGTCCTTAAGCTAGCGAGGTTTGTTTGCGACGGATTTCATTTTAGTCGGCAGCTTAGAACGATGATGAGAACGGATGAGTTGTCTGCAATGTAATTGCTTCTTTCAGCAGCGCGGTAAGTGTGTTCGTTTTATGGCGGGGTGGATATTCGAATACAGATGCAGGTGGAGGAAGTTTGCAGCGCTTGCAGGATGAGGCATTCGAGGGTGCTGAAGTTTGTGCAGTTCTCTGGAGCAGGAACTTCTGCTTGAGGAAGTAATTTGTTCTTCATTTTCAGCTGACAACTGAATTAAAGGACTCTTAAGGAAGGCGGCGCAGAATTAAACGTGGCAGACAAAAGCTGTTCATGATGGGGGAAAATAATTAAGGAATGACTTTTTAATAAAAGACTAGGTTGTTGTGTTAAATGAAGCTTTGGTTCAACGAAGAATTGAAGCATCAAATGATAGGAAAATTGACAGTATAGGCATGTGAGGTGTCAAGGAAGGCTTCTTAAACTGCTCTCAAGAATAGTTTCGATGTTCAGATTTGGCCTAAAAGCCTTTGCATGCAGTTTCCTTTCTACCAGACTGTAGAAGTCCTCCTTGTTGCACACATTGAATCCCATTTAGATGCCTTAAGCATTCAGTTGCCAATATCGCGAGTACGTCAATGAACGCCAGATAAGCAGGAAAGATGGTCAGCTACTGCCCTTCATCTATTCGTGGAGACTTTTTACCTTTTCGTCATCCTTGTGCTGATCATCTTCCGTGAAAATCGTCTGATCTGATGAACATCTTCCCATTGATCTTCATCGCACTGTCCGTATCGAGTTGTCTTCTGTCCACTATTGCATTGTCCCCTGTCGCGCTCTACTCTGCCGCGTTGTCCTCAATTGCCTTGTCTTCTGTCTCATTGTCCTTTCTCGCACCATTCTCTGTCGCGTTATTCTCTACGAAGTACCCTTTGCAACCTTGCCGTATGTAGCGCTGCCTTCTGTCCCGTTGTCTGCTGGTCGCGCTCTTCTCTGCCGCGCTGTCCTTAATCGCGTTGTCTTCTGTCTACTGTCACGCACCATATTCTATGCGACTTACAACCTTACCCTGTTTAGCGCTGTCCTCTGTGGCGCTGTCCTCGGTCGCATTGTTCTCTATCCTCTGTTACGTAGATCTCTATCCATCCCATCGGGGCTCTTGGTCACGTGCCTGTTGCCCTCCCTTTTTTTATTTTTGTTGGAGGTTGGGGAACACTGCACTGGAACACTCAAATTTAACAACTGGTCCATCGTACTATCATGCAGTAACCTTTATTTACTGTAGTTTTCTACTTTTCCGAAGACCAGCAGACGCTTCTGTGATAAAGAGCTTAAGTTTTCAGCTCCCACCACATCAGCGCCAAACAGCCGCCACCTGCTACGAGCAAAGCGGGCCATTGACAAAGAAAGTGTCTTCACCTTCTCCACAGGCGTCTCCTCTCCACAGGTGTCTTCACTAAGCCCAAGAAGACTTAGGTACTTAGCGAAGGTGAAGTGTCTCGCTTGTACGCCGACAAGTTTTCTGCACTCTTTCCTGTCTAGAGATAACAGCAAAGCTGCGGATTTCTTGCTGACGTTCGGGAGCATGCACTTGGTCAGCCTACATCCTGGAGAGTCATGCCATCTCTGGTTGTGCTGTTGGAAGACCCAACCGTGCCGATGAAAGCCTTTACCAAGGAAACGGGTAGTCGCAAGGTGGGTTTGGGCCCTTCGAATGCCTTTTAGAAGCTTGCCTAGCTAGTTCATCAGCAATCTCGTTTCCCGTGATCTCGCGATGTTCCGGGACCCAGACAAGTCTTAGCGAATTCAGTCTGCTGACCAAATAAAGGGAGGATTTGCATTCCTGGACTACCTTCTGCATGTACGTAACAGGTCTTCTTACTTTTATAGGGTTTCGTTTCCAGACAAGTTTTGTGTCTAGCAGGACACCTTTGACGAGTGCCATTGGTCCCTCTCTGTTTGTATCATCAGTAAGCTGGCACGCACGCTCTGGTGGATGAAAAGTCGTGCTGTAGATCCCATCTTTGGCACTTTTTCCAAACCAAAGATGGGCTAAGCTATTACCACCAATTGTGAACGCTTCACATGAATGGCAAGAAGTGTCTATTGTGCGTGAAAATTCACTTGTGGAGTTCCAGAATTTGCTTCACAATGTGAAAGCTGTAATTTACAGTCTTCAAAATATATACCACTCCAAATAACAAGCTTAAGGGGCTGCCTTGACCACTCGAGTGCAGGAAAGAGCCCCGATCCAGTTCATAGCAGCGGTCTTAACAAAAGTTAAGGCATCCTTAAAATGTGATCACAACATAAGCTGCTTGGTCTTGTGGGAAGATTTTTAAACAATCCTCAATTTGAAACCCCCCCCCCCCCCCTTTGCTCTTTAAAATTCCGTCCAAACATCAAGCAGATTCCGTCCAGAGCATGTGCGCATACCATGTGCCGAAAATCAGTGTCCGCGTGCCACCTCAGCGAAAATTAAAAACTCTGCGTCAGTGAACCCCAACAAGCTCCGCAGAAACAAGAAGGCAACAAAAATGAGAAAAAACCTAAATGAGCATTATGCAGAGAGAAAATAAAATCACAGAACTCAGGGAAAAGAAAAAAAAAAGATGAAATAAAATTTCCAACATTTTTCACGTGAAGCACATCACTCCTGGCAGCACCGGAACGCGACAACACCAGAACACGAAAACACAACAGCTTACAGCGGCGCTCTCCAGTGTACACCGCTGAGCCTGTGAGTGTGCGGTAACAGCAGTAAAACTTGTAAGGATTTAATGAAACCCTAAAGAATGTCGGGGCACATTGTTGAGCCGGCTTCAAGATGGGTGGCGCCAACGTGGCGGTGGTGGCAGTGTGACAGAAACGAAAGTGGTGGTGCTGAGACCAGGTCACAGGTGCTTGTATATAATTGTGCGGATGTTGTTTATCCTGGGTTGGGTGGCGGGGGGGGGGGATTTGCCGGTGTGGTGTACCTGTGTGTGTCTCGTGTCCCTTGAGGGTGATTTTTCAAATGTCATACTTGAATCTGCCGAGTGAAAAGCACAGAATTCGTTGCTGTCGCTGGTGGTGGTGATGGTGGTGATGATGGATAGGGTGGATGGGGGGCGTAGGTCGCTTTCGGTGCCATGTCATGTCAGATGATATTCAATTATGGCAAGGGCTCTGGTTAAGTCTCACTAATTTGAAGATTGATGCTCTGTGGATTTCAAGTGTATTACAGGCTTCAAGGACCCTCTCATTCAGATTGATGTGTGTCCAGGGGTAAAGGTTGTGGAGCGCCGGCTTTGTCTTATTAATGAGGTTTCTTTCCTCGGTTGGTGATGTAAGGTGCCACAGTCGGGATGGGGAGCGGCATACATATTCAAATGTCAAACGCTTTTGAGGAAGGACTGAAAGGGGTGCCTTTGTCGGTTTTTAGGAACTGGCTGTCGCTTGTGACCCACTTTCAATTACTTTAATTTCTTTGCTCTAGATGAAGGGCAGGAAAATGGGACAATCGCAACCGCTCAAGGTTCTTCGTTTTGTTGGCACTCACGACAATCTCGAAAGACTTGACTTTTGACTTCCCCCAGGGGGCAGTTGTAAAGTGTGTTCTTTCAATTTTTTCTGTAAACTCTGCCTTCAATTCTTGGATGGCATTTGTAAGAAGGTGGTGAAAGCGACGTCAGTGAATTCAGACCTTAGGCATCGTCAACTGAAAGAATCCTTCGTTCTCTGGAGTTGCGTCCTTCAAGTTGGCGGAGAACATGCACCACTTGTGAGCATCTTCTACGCCGTGAAGATCCTTCGTTGCATTATCGACATTCATTAACATCATCTCTTGCATTGTCCTTTATCAGGAAGTTCATCTAATGCCATATTACATTGTTCTTTTGTGCTTTGTCATCAGTCTCGTTGGCCTCTGTCGCGTTGTCCTCTGTCGCTTTGGCCTCTGTCACGTTGTCCTCTGTCACATCGTCCTCTGTAACGTTGTCCTCTGTCGCGTTGTTCTCTATCGCATTGTCCCCTGTCACGTTGTCCTCTGACGCATAGACCTCTGTCGCGTTGTTCTCTGTCGCGTTGTCCTCTGTCGCGTTGTCCTCTGTCGCTTTGGCCTCTGTCACGTTGTCCTCTTTCACATCGTCCTCTGTAACGTTGTCCTCTGTCGCGTTGTTCTCTATCGCGTTGTCCCCTGTCGCGTTGTCCTCTGACGCATAGTCCTCTGTCGCGTTGTTCTCTGTCGCGTTGTCCTCTGTCGCTTTGGCCTTTGTCACGTTGTCCTCTGTCACATCGTCTTCTGTCGCGTTGTCTTCAGTCACGTTATCATCTGTCGCAAACGCAAACCCATTCTCAAACACATATGCGCTTCAAATAAAAAAGAAATAGGCCCGAATAGCGCGTCAAATTAAAGCCTTTAAAGCAGCAACTTGCAACCCTGCCCGTCAGCAGCCAACAATTCAAGCCATCCTTAAAGAACTTCCCGAAAATTTGAAGGGGACGAAGAGTGAAAAAAAATATTCCACATACGCCACAGTCAATCGCTCCTTCGCCCTAAATCCCTGCAGGTCACTGTGCACACACGACGCACAAGAAAATTGAAGAAAAACCTTTAAGTCAAAGTAGAAAATGAAATTTCCTCCTTTACTCAATCCACTCAATCACTGTCGAAGCGTCTCCGGAGATCGCCCACCTTGTTGGCCCCAGTCTGCATCGTGCCACCGATGTTGGATCGACGGGCGGTGGGCTTGCAAATCACACTCGTGTACACCCCATCAGATTCATTCCATCAATCAAAGACAAGAGTCGAACGAAAATCTAGCGATTCTCCAGGGAATACCTCGACACCACGGCAGATCTTTCCCCCGCTCGGCGTCACGCCGCATAAATCCTGCGTCAGTCATTCGCACACCTGTCCGTGTTGATGTGGCGGCATTCGATAAGCCGCAAGGACCTGTGGCAAAGCAATTATCATTATCCTTGCTCTTTAAAATGGGGGAGAAAGAAGGAAGAAAAAGTGCTGCCACTTAGCACAAGCACCTCCGGAGTGAACAACCGAAATGTCCGCTGTCTGAATGACTCAATGAACGTCTGTATTAACTGCATGGCAGAGAGGACGACGAAATGGGATCCTTAATGGCAAACCATGCGCCATGGAGGACGACACTGTTTTAAATGCCAATCGATTGTGCTCTCATTTCGTCCGCAACTATTGAATTTGCTCGGAATGTCCTTTGTGTGCACCCCTTTGTGCTCATTCTGTTGTTTGCTTTTTCCACCCCTTCCATGCCCCGCCTTGTGAAGCTGTCGTCTGCCATGTGTTTTGAGGGTACAATGACATCATTGTTTTGGGGGGACGGACACTCCTCCGATGGACGGCGTTGAGTTTGATTGTCGGCGCAGGGATGGGCCGAGGCAGTCCATCCACAAGATGAACTATAAAGGTCTGCCAGGGGATATGGTGCATTATGCTCGGGTATTTACGAGGACGACAAAACAGACGATTTATTGCCATCGAATTGGGGTAATCGTCATCGCCAGTCTGATTGCGGGCCCCTCTCGTATCGGTTCGATGATAGATGGGCCCGTCCGGTTCTGGTGTCTGAGTCACGGGGAAAAGCCCATTTGCAGCGGGGCCTCGCTTTGATTTATTTGCTTGGGGCGAGATTTATTTTGGCACTGAATCGATTGGCGAATCAGAACTTTCCCAAATGTCATGGGAATCCGGTGAGTGAATGAATGGCGGGAAGGGTATGCGTCTGAAGTGAAGGTCAAATGGGTGTGATGCCAAAATGAAAACTCCTTATTTGATCTGTTCAAGGACAAGACTCTTGTCTCAAGTTCATGAAGAACTTTCGAGGAATGGCCAAGTGATGCGGGGGGGGGGAAGTTTCGTGAGTTGGGGGCAAAGAACTTAATCTCCTTTATCAGATTTCAGTACCAACTGATTTCTCGGTACAACGTAATTACTTCGGAGAGGAAACAACGTGCCAACGTCGCAGGCTTCTTCGTCGGTTTTGAGTTTCTGCCAATGGCTTTTATGATGGGCCCCTGTCGTGGTTTTCTCTTGCAGTGACATTCTTCGCTGAGGACCAATATTTTACGGCTTGTGCTGACATTGGAATTAGAAACCAAACCAGATTCAGCTCACTGCTGTCGACCGCATTGTCTGCAGTGATTAGTGCAAACATCTTACACTTAATTCCATCCCTTTCATCCGCTCATTAAATGGGTGAAAATGTGTCCTTCCTACGGACGCTGCTGTTGACACTTTCTCCTCAATGGGCCCTCTGTATTGTCATCAAATCATCCTAAAAACCCCCTTAAATCACTCAATTGGTGTTCTGAAGTGATGCTAAGGTCTGCTTCGTCTTGCCCAAGTCCATCTGTGGTTCGTCCTTGCAGAAGATTTTTCTCCTCCTCTCAAGTGTGACCTCCATGTGGGATAGCCAACCCTTAGGTTTTGAAAACTACAGCAATGGCCATTAGAATCAAGTCAAATTCTCTGTTTCCGACCATTCAAACTGCTCTCGCTTGACAACAAATCATCTCCAAGAGGACCCCCTCGTCCAGGCGGGCCACACGGAACCCATTTCAATTGACTTCCTCCCGTGTACCCTCATCGGATCCTATATGTTGCCCCGGAAACACTCCGCACAAGCATTGCAACGCAAATTTTGTTCGATTCGATTCTCGATAGTTTCCCCCATTTCCACCGTTACATCATTGTTCATACGACTGTAAGTGTGTGTGTGTGTGTGTGTGTTTGCATGGATGGACATGAGAACAATAAAATAGTTGTCACACCATTGGAGCTAACAGTCCCCTGAAGGGTTGTTGGACTCATCAAATGGTCAACGGCTTACGTGGCGCACAGCACTCGTTGTCAACTCACACACACACACACATACACCCTCCCCCAAACACACATGAGAACTCCAATTCAAGTGTTAAAGCGGAAAATACGGTACGAAAAAAATGCTTTTCACACGACGAGGGTTATTATTTTGAATGCTCAACGCTCGCTGCAAGGACCCTCGAGTAAAGGGGGATGGCAGTTGTTGGTAATGCGAGGAGAGTGGGCGTGATGGCGCGCAGTGCAGGTGTTATTTTGCCAGGATTTGACGTGTTTATTTTCGTTTCGAGAATGTGGAGGAGGATTTTTAAGGAAAAAAAAAACGGAAAAACTCGTTGTGTAGCGGAACGAGGATGAAACTGATGGGAGCATGAGGGTGGATTTTGACGACAAAGTGGTTGCTTGTCATTTGGAAAATAATAAGAGCCCTGTACTGCTGTTCTTTTTGAGCAGATCCAATGCAGGATCGTCGTTGAATGATGTATTAGAGATGAGACATATCACATAGTACAGGAGCTAGCTTATGTAAATCAAAGAGCAAAAGATGTTCTTCAAATTCGTTTCAAAAATAAATTATAATCTGCTTGTATTTTCTCAAAAAATTCAAAATTTCCCACGAATTCCACAGAAGTACAAACTCATCTTAGGCCCAAACCCACATTTAATTAACAAGTGACTACCTTGCCGACCACCTTACCGACAGGTTCTGTCGAATAAATTGTTACAAGAGAGCAACGAAAAGTTTTCAACTTGTTAATTCTCAGTGAGTGTCAATGATATCAATGAAATTTATCTGTTGAAATATTCACAAAACTACACAATTTCACACCCCTTTACTTAGCTTTGGCAAAATTTGTGGAAAGTATAGAATTCTGGACTCTTTTCAAACATTCAACGCCATGTTCGTCATTGGACCTTTAGTTGAGTACCACGGCAGTCCATTACATTCTAGACAATTTTGAAAATGAAGAAAGATTGTTTTAACCTAAAATAACAAACTAGATAGAGACTGTTGTGAATTTAGGAAAACAAAGCTATCATCCAATCTGGAACTTTGTTGTGAATGGATTTGGACATACATCCTTAGCAGACTGTGCTGAAGCAATTAGGCCGTCGCATGTGGCGCTTCTTACAACGCTTAAGATGGCTAGGCCATGTAGAGCGTATGGACACCACTGCTCCGGCCCGAAAAGTCTTCGAATCTGAGCCATTGGGACAACGCAACAGAGGACGGCCCAGGATAAGGTGGCGCACACAAGTGGAGAAGGACATCAACCAACTTGGAGTGCGCAACTGGCGGCAGTTGGCGAAAGATCGTGCTGGCTGGAGAGGCATGTTAGTTGAGGCCCAGGTCCACCCCGGACTGTAGCGCCATAAGAAGAAGAAGAAGTGGCGCTTCTCATACCTTCTAATGCATATTTCGGACCATATTCGCTAGGTAGTCGTTTAAAGTCAGCACAAATTCACAAGTAGACACTTATGGTTCCTTCTTCGCCTTAAAGCTGTTTCATAAATTTCTGGTAAAAATATTTATTTCCCTAACTATCACCCAGATACTCTTCTTTGACCACAGATTATGGTTTTGTGGGCCTCCCAGTCGGTGAAGTTTTATTCTCTTTTTTCTGTCTCATCGCTCTCAGTATTTCCCATTTCCTTTGTGTCTCCTTCTCGTCGGAGTCGTCTCCTCCTCAGTTTCTCCTCTCCCTCAGTGTTCTCTTCTTTCTTGTGTCTGCTTTCCCACTGTGTATCCTCCTGCTTTGTGTCTTCTCTCCCTCTTTGCCCCCTCCTACTTTGTGTCCGCTCCACATCTGACCCTCCGTTTCATCTCCTCCCCACCTTTCAGTGGCCGTCTTCTTCCTCTGTCTTTGAGAGTTTCCTCCTCCACCTCTTATGAACTGCAGGCTTTTAAAAATCTCTCTCACCCCAGACGCTCATGATTGCCCCACATCCGATGACCGTTCGTTTTCACACCTCAACACCACGCCGATTATTGTTCAAAAATGCATTACCCCAGCACTTCCCGGATCACGTAACAAATATCGGAAGCCACTGAGGTCATGTGCCCCTTTGGACGACCATTTAATTTGCAGCACGCCAGCCTTCGCCTGTGCCGTCCACTACGTCAAGCTATTCGTCGGCACCTGGCCCATCCGCTGCATGAATATCTTATCGGTGAAAAATAAATTTTTCACATCAAAAAATACACGCCATGCTCCAGCTCCGAGCTCAGCCACGGCTACGGCTCCGATGCACACGAACACCTGCAGAACAATCAAATTGCAGCGCCCAGCGGAGGACGAGGAATTGGATTCTTTGCAACATAACCGCACACAAAGGATTCATTCCTGCCGACTGGCTGGCTGCCTGCCTGCCTGACTGGCTGGCTGGCTGCCTCGCTCGCCTCATTCTACGTTTCCCTTCGTCCCACCCTGCTTCATTGCATTATGGAAATGCCCTCTCTCACTTGCTGCATATTTCACAAGACTCGAACATCTGTGAATAATTTCCACACTTTTCCGCTGAGTGGGAGAGGGGGGAAAATTGCATTCTCATTTGTGCATAAAAGGAGGACACCGAAGGAGTTGGGAGCTGGTTGAATCGTAAAACAAAGAACTCCGGATAGAAGTGTTTGTCCTTCTGTGAGCAAAGGAAAATGATTCTAGTCTCGATTTGCTTTGCTCATTATTCTAGAAATGTACACACACATACACGGTCCATCCTTCGTCGTCCTCTTTGCCTCTGCGTGGGCGGGGGTTAATCAACTTTGCGCGCTACAAACTTTGAAGCTAGAAGGACCGTGTGGCTAGAGCCGATTCGAAGTGGTCCTCATTAAATTGTCGCAATAAATGTGATTTACGGCCGGATTTTGGTCATCATTTCGCCCAAGGATCGCCGGAAAAGGATAACCGATGCTACGCGCGGGCATGTGCCTGTGGTGGGCGGGGAGGGGGCAGCAGAGATTTTTGGGTCACTCGCCGACTGGAAAATATTACTTTTTGGACGAGATTGCGTTTAAGACTCATTTGCTGCCAGCGTAGGGTTGACGGAGAAGGGTTGGTGGGCGTTGATATAGGACCCTTGGGCAGTGACTCTCTGGGAGATATCATTTATTGTCGAATTTTAGTTGAATTTAAAACGCCCTAGAGTTGGGGGATATGATATAATTATGCTGGGAGTAGACTGGATTGGAAGAAAAGGGAAATTTGAGAGAGAGAAAGATGTCAGACTTGAGAGAAAACTATTAGGATACTTCTAGGATATTCAACAAACATTTACCAGCTTGCAAGAAAATGCAAAAGAAAAGAGTTCGACTCTTCTTCCAGAAGATGCATTGCATTCTTTGACAGGAATGTCAAGGACGCCCAAGGATCGTTCAAATGGTTGGCGAAAGCCAGTTTCTTTCAAGTTCTTGCCTTGTATGTGATTTTGTTGATTCGCTCTAGAGAATTGGTTCAAAATCAAATAAGGCTAGGGAGCTGCTGTAGGATAGGGAGGAGCAGTGTTCATTCCCGGTATAAGTATCTGCCCGTCGCTCAGCTAGGATGAACTTTGGCAACTTTCAAGGTTCCAAAAAAGGATACAAGCAAAATGGCTTTTCCCATCTTCACCCTAACCTTAAGTACACCACTCCGAAGTGGTCTGTTTCTCTGCAGAGCATCTTTCACTTACTGAGCACAATCTAAGAGACAGACAGAGGACACAGATGTGGGATTTGGTTTTTGGTCACTTGCCTGACGGTCCTACATCTAGGGGTCCCTTTTCCAAAGGCAACGCAAGACTTCAGTTATTTAAGTTCCAACTGCGATCAAGTTTAATGGACATGGACGGAGGCCTTTCTTATAACTTTCACCTTCAAGGAATCACAGCACCCGGTTGAAAGGCAACTCCGAACTAAGCCAAGAAAGTTTTCATTACCGCCTGGTCTGAATCAGTGACCTAAACAATCTGTTAGAGACGAGTCAGCAACATATGCTTTCCTTAGCGCTCCCTGCGATTTTGGGTAAAAGAAGGCCAAATTTGTTTCAACCCACCACACAAAGTTGAAACTAGTTCAAGGGGCTGCTGCCCTTCAGTCGTATCAGAAGGTAGCCTCTGGTCAAGCTATCGCTACTGGTCATGTTCCCTGGTAGCCGCCATTGTACCAAATGGTCTTCAGGTCCATCAGTGAGTTCCTCACTGTTAGAAACATCCTCTTAAAACCCTTATATGAAGAAGGCTGTGACGCAGACGTACTATCGTTGTGGTGACTGACTCTTGAATGGCGTTCCCAAGACCAAGCTTAGAAAGTAATTCCGAAACGACGTGTGTTTTTCCTCCACCTCTCAATGCTAGACAAAGCCAATCTCAAGTTACGGAAAAAGAATACAATGTTGCCTTCTCCTGCCCACCTTCCCCGTCCTTTTTAAACCATCAACGAAACATCCCTTAATCCTGCAAGTCCCTTCACAACATCTGCCAACAACAAAGTCGCTGTCATTGTCAAGACTTTTTACAGGCATCCGAGAAGAGAAAGGACACTTTTACCGACAACCCATAAAACCGACACCCAAACATCTCATTCAAACCCAAAACTCCGAAAATCTCTCGGACTTATGATCGCTCCCCCTCGCATGGCCCACTGAAACCCAAAACGTTTCCCCTTTGTCCAACGGACAATATAAAATTCAGAAAATCCTTGCAGTTGCCTCGCGAATTCTCGTCGAAGTTCTTTTCGAATTTTCCCTTAAGTGAAAACTAATTCAACAAAGTGTCATAAAAACCTTAACAGCACTCATACCGCCCACCGAGAAGGCAGCCCAAGATTTGTCCACGGCAGCTCATAAAACCGAAAATTCCATTCCCGTCCAGCGACCACGGCGGCGATGGCGCAGCGTCTTCTAATCATTTGCAGCGCGTTAGCGCCATAAAAAATCCAGTCAGTTACCTTGAAAGGCCTTAGCTCCTGGCGACGCAGAGCGCGTGCCGACCGATGGTGCGCCCTGATGGTGTACGCTGGCTCTTAGGAATTTTCAATTTATATCCCATCGAGCTGCTGGGCAGGTCGTGCTTTCCGTGGAATTTCAATCACATGCACACACACACACTCACTCACAAATGTTATCCACCGAAAACACAGGACATTTTGCATTAACTCAAAGGCAAAAGAAGCCGCCCGCCAGGGCAACCAAGAAGAATGTTTTATGGCATTTAAGGACGAATTTTATTACGACTCATAATTCGCACCTCATACCAGTGGCGACGATGAGGAGCGACGTTTCCAAACCGAAACTCGTCAGGTTTCCCCCGTCATAATGAAACATTCACTACGCATAAATAAATCAGAGGATTTCTTGGTAGCGCGAGCGCGCTTTCTACACCACCTCTACGCCGAGGGGAGCCCTGTGTGGGCGGGTGTCTCCTTGCCGACAGGAGTGAGCTCGTAACAAATCTCTGCTGGAACAGCTGCTAAATCAAATAACAAGAATGTCACTTGCATAAAAAGGGTCGGTGGGGGGATTTCAATAAATTATCGCTTCACCAGAATTCACAGCACGTACCTTAGCTCAGTGTTTGTGCGCCGAATCAAGTGATCGGCTTTGACAGATTGTAGCAAAGTGCAGTGTAAGCGGAGCAGTCTAAAAAGACGCCATCAACCTTCAATGGAAAGGAGCTTACCATCTGGAATATTCTGTGAAATGCGATGAATCCTTCAGAAGGAATTCTCCGCTTAAAGTAGATGTCAATAATTCGGAGCGTCATTTGTTCGTAGCAGTTTATCGTCGCCTCGTTTATGGACACTCTCTCTCTACTTTCATGACTTCATTAACTTCATCAGGTATTCAGACAGTCCAAATTACTCCCAAAATTGATTCGATTCAATGCAGGCTTTAACATCATTCAGCAACATCTCATTTATCCAAAGGAATTATTCCCTTTCATATTCTGTCAATCATAAAATACACCCGAATTTGGTATCACTGTTCCCTGAGCACTACCTTATCGACTGTCGCAAAGCCTATTTCTGATCAAACCAAACAACAAAAAGCACTCATTTAGGGATTAATTTAATTGGAGATCTGTATGCTGACCAAGTGAAGTAGGTATCTCTAGATTTATGAAAGTACAGTTATGTATCTGCAAAAAAAAAAAGCATCACTGAACATCCCGATAAGCTGTTCTCCAACATAATCACTGTAAGCTCTCAGTTAAGCAAACAGAATGTACTATTGTCAACAATAGGTGTACTGTAGCAGCGCAAATTGGACGTTCGGCTCATCCAGGATCACACACACACCCGCACATACGCCCACGGTAACCCTCATAGATATCAGTAAGCGCCTGCTTTGGTATCGAATTAATGCAACTGACTAATTGATTTTCCACAAATAAAATTCTGAAATCCTTTCTCATCCAATCAGCCAACTGGCAGAATCCCATGAATGCACACTTCCACATCCCCACACACACACACACACATACACACTTGTGTTCGCTGGTCAATTCTAGTGATGATAGTGATGAACACGATTCAGAATTCGGCTTCAACCAACAACAATTTAATTTTCTGTTCATTAGTTCGGTTGATTGATTGAACACACTCCTCTTTGACACTCACACGCGTATGCACCCACGCACACAGTCGACGAATGGATACTCCTTGATGGTCACCACACATTGACCGGGATATCAGCAGGATGTGCTCCGACTTCAAGTCGGTATCCGGCGAAGTGGAAAAGGTTATCGTCTTGCAGTCAGACGACCGCATAAAATCCTATTTTCAGCTTAACCAACCCACTGGACTGTGTGTGTGGCCAGCGGCTATGTCGGCGGTGTGCTTGGGTGTGTGTATGTGTATGTCCCTCTGATTAGATTAATCAATTCCGTGGAGATAAACGCACTGGGCTAGTGTCTGTGGGATGGCGTGCAGCCTCAATGTCTCGAGTAATTGCTTTTTACGATAATGGCGTGCAATATGCTGGCTAGGATGAGGATCCATGTGGGTCACTCTGCGAGGCATCAGATACTTTTGTTTATCCCTTCATGTGCACATTATCGTTTCGAATTACATCGCCATCGGCGAGTGGGATGGGATGACCTTGTACTTTGCAACGGTTGAGGCTGCCTTGTGTCGGATGTTGCTCCTCGTGGATTTGCATTTGCTTCTGCTTCTACTTTTAATTAAAAGAATACCACTCACTCCTTTGTGACTCGAAAAATTCCACAAACGGAGGAACCTAAACACAAGGTCCTTTTTGTTATCCTGCCTTTTGAATATCCTTATCTTCTCTTTGATCATTTCCGAGGGGCAACTGGGATTTATGAATTCGTCGCTTACGTCATTCGCGCAGGACGAATTCACTCACCCTGGATAAATCAGGTTATCAAGCTTAGAGGACAAAGATTTCCATCGAATGAGGATGTGGTCAAAAGCGACGGCACCTTTTTTCCAAGGAAAACCATTCACTGGAGGACACATTTCTTAAATGTTGCCAGAGAACACTCACAACCCAATATTGTCATCGCTTCCGGCAGACATTAATTTACACCCAAAAATCCATAACCATCAGCAATTTGTCATACGCCCCCCACGCCGTTCACTCGGCCAAACGGATCTTAATATTCATGACACATTCACCGTATTCATCCACAAAAGTCACGAAAATCCCTTGGAATGCAAAATTAATCCTTGACGCCGAGCACAGACCTGCACGGACACCGCCAGCAAGTGGACACATCTCATAAATATCCTTTGAAAGCAGTTTTTTTTTGCCGTCGTCTCCCGATTCGCACTTAACCTCAACCTCCCCTTCACGGTCGCCACTGGCGGCGGGGATGAATAGAGTGAATAAAAATATGACCACGTCATTTATGAACTCGTCTCATATTCTCTACCTCCCCCCATTTTGAGGTTAGTTTTTGGCGGCTGTCATGGCGACTCTGCCTCCTACACTGACCGCCTCTGTTGTCGTCGCCCACTCACATGAAAGCTCGTGTCTGCTTATAATTCATGGCAATGCTTGGCATAGCTGTCCATTGTTGACATTTGGGGAGCGGGGGAGGGGGTGGAGGCGTTTATCTTGAAAAGCCCCCACGGAGAAGGAGACACAAAAGACCCCTTCAGACTCCTGGGCATTGATACAGTTTCAATAGATTCCATAATGGATGCAGTTTTGGGAATAATGCCACTGCCATTGTGTTCAGCGGTGTCAAGAGTTTATCAAATTAATCCCAAAACAAACGGTTAATTGACACACTCCCCTGCACTAAACGCCTGTCGTCCTGTCACTGATAAGCACATTGTATGATGTTTACGAAAGTCATGCACATAAACGTCAGGGGAAGAAACTGTCTTCCTCTATGACACATGACAGATGACATAAGCTAAACTCCATTTTTACAAGCTTCATTTGAAATGGAAGCGGATGTCGTCATAAAATCGAACAATCGAATCAGAACATTCCTCCTGGACGCATTCAACCGCACATGCTAGTAGTAAAAATGTTTTCAACGAGCGTACCACCGAACAATGTCAGTCAGAGTACTTCGGTGTCATCTCGTTTTGCAATCGATAGAAATTACATCACCGTCGTCGTCAAAAAGTTGCAAGGACACCCACTGCGGGGACACGGATAGGGGATTGAAAATAGCTCAACAACGATGGATTTATCTGCGATTTTGTGACAATTGTGTGCATCGGGGAGACGCCGCAATGTGTTACTGAATGCAGTCAACGACTGCAGAGATGACAATAAAAATGTCCTTATCGATTGTGTGTTAGTCACAGGGGGAGAAGAGGAAACCCTTATCCAATCACTTTAACTGATTTTCGATTGTTCCACTCTGAACACGTCCATTCAGTTCACGCACATCGTTCAGTGCTACACAGACTAAGACCCTGTCATCTAAATGATGACACTCGCTGCGGCATTCAATCTTTTCACTTGAATACCGTTTTGTGCGTCACACACACACACACGCATCCCCACGACACAAAACATATTCTCACTACCTGAGCATAAATTTTGAATATCTACACAATCGCTGAACACAGCCTTCTTCGCGCTGTAGACCGTTAAATGTAAATATTTCCCAAATGGAACATCTTCCAGTTCAGTGGCTGCATTTAACTTCATCCCCCAGGGCGCGGCGTGGCGCTCGTGGTGGGCGTTTATGCGTGTGTTCAGGGCGTGTTTTCGGCCGTAATGTTGTACAATCAAATGTTATAAATCATTGACAGGCGAGGTGGGATAAAGGGTCCTCGCGGTTGACGTGCGATCTTGCTCGCGCACATTCAATTGGCCTCCTTTCGAAAATGAGGTTATGGCCAGTCGCCTTGGGAGAGATAAACTCAAATACAGGTCGTGGTGGCAAAAAAGTTTGTCTAGGCACGAGATGCTTGATTACAGATCCCAGAGCAAACAAGAAACACGATCCTTGTCGGTGTTTCCACTTGACATCATTCGAATTCAGACAAATATCCTTCGAAGGACTGCCGCTTGAAAACTTGAAGTAAAACCAATACTTGACCCTAATTCACGTCGAAGTAAGTTATAACTTCCAAGCGTCGACCGCCGCGGGGAATGAAATGAGCGCTCCTCCAAGGAGACCACCACAAATAGATGGCGATAAAGAATTTTATGTCAGTCATCAAACATGCGTCATTCTGAGATTCAAGTGCGAGAATGCCTCCTCTTGCACCGCTCCGTATCTCACCCACGCCTCAAAGGCAGTGCCAAGATGACGGTGACGACGCTAACGGTGATGATGGAGATGATGAAGATGGGAAATGATGATGATGATGCGGGTGACAAGCGATTCACTTCCACTTGAGAATATTACTTCAAACTGCCGTGACGTGAATGGGTTCCCCCCCCCCCCTCCTCTAAGGAGTCCCTCCACACTCATGCATCAAAACTGCCCCAATCGAAACCAACGAGGTTACCGGAGAGACCTTGCAAAACGCCAACTGCGCGTGTGATTCCGAAAAGCAGCTGGACGACGAAATGAAATGTATTTTGAATTAATTACTGTCCCAGCCAATGATGGATTGGGGCGGTGAACTGGGCGATAAAAAATTATGTTTTTCAATAAAAACCAAGCACAGCAAAGAGCGGTCGTTGGGCTGGCGCCCGGGCTGGGTGGTGAGGGAAGTTTAATCTCTGACATCTGCTGGTGTAATTATGGCTTAAGTTTGCGCTGCTCCACCTTAAGGAGTGCACGTTAAGGACTCGCCCCCAAAGGAGGAGGGTAGTAAAAAACTGATTTTCTTAACTGTCAACCGACAACTGGTCGACAGGATCGACGGAAAAGTTTTGAGGAGTGGACACGTAGACGCTCGTAATTTGTTGGGTTGCTGCAGTGTGGTCGACAGATTGTGTAGAAAGGTAATATGCGGCCAACATTCAGTTTTGCACGTGTCGGTATTCAATTTGAAATTAGACGATGAAAAGTGTGCAGAGGCTGGGAAGAGAGTGGGAGGGGTAGAGGTGTAATGTCCTGCAGGAATGGAACGTGCAGGTGTCTGTGTGAAGATGAAGCTGTGACACGTGTGTTTGAGGGTCATTTTTGACGGTTGTCAGGTGGACAAAACAAAGTTATGTCCTTCCATTGCTTGGACAGACGTTTGAGTACAAGCAAGCGGTGCTAACAGCTGTCAGAAATAAGGAAAATCATGGTGAAAATTTAATCAATTAGTGCAGAGTAACGTAATAAGCATTCCCAAGAAGTATTTCAAGCTGGGAGTGAGTGCTAGACACATCAACTGGCACAAGTTGACCAAACAGAACCAAACTCTGAATACGGAAAAGAGACTAAAATTGTCAAAACTGTCATGAACTCTGCAGAGAAAATTGACAAATTATTTCAGAAACTGCTAAGAGGCATCCTTCTAAATTGCGGAAAGTGGAACCTGAAATGAGAGCAAAGATGTCCAAAACTGCCAACAAACAGAAACAGAGGGGCTTAGCCATGTTTAAAACGTTTAAAATAGCCAAATAGCCTTAAGTTTCGAGTGATATATACTCAAAATTAACTTCAAACAAACAGGGACTTTTATAACCGGGCTAGAAACCATAAAAATATTCAATTGGCTTGACATTTTGTCTAAAAATTCATTCAAAAACATTCGAAAAATCTAAAAATACTAACTGGCTTAAAGTTTCCACGTAGTATTCACCCAAAAATGAACTGCAAGCAGAGAAACGGGTTCAGAAACGTTTATAACTGCCAACTGTTTTCTAGATTGGCCATGTAATCCACTCGAAAACAAGTTTTGAGCAAGAGGGTCCAAAACGTCTAAATAAAACGCCTCTCTCTACTCTTAAAAATGTACTTCAAACAGTGAAAGAGAAACTAATGTTCTACAAAATTATCAACCGAATCTTCGACAAGCTCAAAAACAACTTTAAAGGGCATTTGTCTTCAAAAGGGTGTCAATGTCCAACTAGTTTCTAGTTTCGTCGTGAAAACAGAGAAAGGGAGATTAGAAACCTTAAATAATTTTAACTGGCCTATAAATCCATTCAAAAACGATCTGTAAGGAAAAAGAACGGAAAGTCAAAATGAATAGAGGGTCAAAAACATCTCACATTCCTTCAAGTTACTTCGTAATCGCCACTCGAAAGTCAACTTAAAACGGAGAGGGAGGTTCAAAAGCTTCTGTAATTGCCAAAATTCTTCTAGTTTTGACATGTATTCAACCAGATAGCAAACTTCAAAGACAGGAATAGACTTTCCAGCCATCTGGGTGTGTCAAGCAGGGTTTAACTTGCTAACTGACTTCAAATTCATCGTAAAATGCTCTCGGAAACCGAATTTCTGACAGAAACAGAAGGGAACGGACTTGCCAGTTGCAAGGGTAACATTTCCAGCTCGCTTACAAAAGGTTATGTGGTTGAAAACTGTCAAAACTTGCCGACTGGTTCGTTGGTCCGGACAAAAGGACAAAAATCAAGTTTCGAAAAAGCGAATTGGCCCAAGCACAATAAAATTATTCGATCTGAGGACGATAATCGTCGAATTTCCCGAAATTCAGCTCCAAAATCCATTCTCGACAACCATTCAAATCCCCTCAGATCTAGGTCAGTCCTTTCAATTGAATATCTGCGGTCATCCCAAACCGAATTTCCCCAAGCCCCCACCAACCACCAGCTTCACTATCACTTCACTAAAGCTCTCGTTTCACTTCTCACTTTCAGCTGAAGTCAAAGAGCCTCACTCACTTGGACGGCCTGGACTCAATGATAGCCTGCCCAAATGGAACGTCGGTCAGTGAAAAATTCCGCCAGGTAAGTACCGAAGTGTGAAATTGAAGGGAATAGAGCGGAATTCTTTTTTTTTTTGGTTCTGTTCAGTTGTTTTTCGTTGTTTCCATTTTGGTTAGCGTTGCAAACGAAAACTCTCTGTTTTTCCTCCCTAACAAGTCTGAACAAATGGACGCATCATCTCCGCAAACGCCATCAAAGCCTACCGTCGCCGCAGCCTACAGTCATCCACCGACAGGCGCTATCGCTGCCACGCACCACTATCACCAACACCAGCACCATCACCATCAAGCTCCCCCATCCCCCTCTCATTACTCGCACACCTCCCCCCACCCCATGCATCCGCATCATCCCTCGATTTCATCGTACACGTCCACAACGTGCAACAAGATTTGTTGCCTCGGCAGTGGCAGCGGTGGCGGTGGAACATCAATGATTCCTGGCGGTGGGGTCCTGAGTCCCTGTGGCTCTGGTGGAATGACAACAGCCACGGGAACTGGCAGCGCCAACGCGTGCAATATGCCCGCCGCCTTAACAAACCCGAGCGCCGGTCAACAGACCCCAACCAACCAGAGTGCTCTGCACTCGCAAGGAGCATCAAGTACGGCTGCACCATCATCGGCCACTGCAGCAACCCCCGCCACTGCAGCAGCACCCCCACCGCCCAAGAAGAAGTCGTCGTTTATGCAACGAAAGAAACCCCTTCTAACGAGGAGCGAGGTGAGTAAATTGCAGAGTTCCTGCCACGCGAGAGGCGAGATTTCTGCGGTTCAGGGGACAAGGACTTTCTTGGACTCGTTGTGCGACTGGGTGTGGATTTGCTCTTTAAGTTCGCTTGCGGAAGTGGAGGGGTGGGAATAACTAATTAACTTCGATGAACTCTGAAGTCCGTTCACGTAGGGACTCTCGGGAGGAAGGAGCAATCCGAGTAGAACGCCTGCCGGAGTCCTTAATTGATTTTTTTTTTTAAATTTATCGTTATTATTTTTTCCCTTAATTTTATTGCTTACCCTGCTTGGAGGGTGGTTACGGGGGATGAACGTGATGTAGGGACAAGTGGTTGGTAACTTAATTTGTGCGAAAGGGGTGTTGATGAATCGGGGCGTGTCTAGATGCACTTTGGAGTGCTCTGCTTGAGGGGAGAATTTAAATCAAAAGGTGATTCTGCTGGAAATCTTACAGGATCTGCCCTCAAATGGTCATTGTGTCAACATTGTGACACAACAAACGGGACATTTAAATTCAACACAACTCCGGACGCCTCCAGAGCGGCAGCCAAAGCGCCATAAAGCCATTTCAACTCATAAAGCTCTAATAAATTGTCCCATAAAGCGTGTCCTTTTCATTTCTCCCACCGTGACTTGTTGCTTCATTGACTTACAAGTTTTTGTGGGTAAAGTTTTAGAGCCGAGCCGAGCCCGACCACCCATCGTAGCAATCGCATCACACACAGTGTGTCCTTTTTGATTTAAAATTTATGATTTGACAGCGGGACGGAAAAAAAGGATCTCTCATAAATGTCAGCCTCTCCCCCAGATGTCACAAATCACGGGAATGAAGGAAATATGAAAATCCCCTCCCCCCTTATAGCCTCCCACAAACCATTTATGGATGCTCTTTGCCGCTCTTTACCGCTCGTGCCGAGACAGTGACATTGTTGTGTCAACATGTCCCAGGCGGGGGACAAATATGAGGGGGAAGACGACCTTTCCGGTTGTAGGTCGTAAAAGTGAAAAGTTCGCAGAAACTTGTTGTATCGCATTTTACACTCCGCCGCCCTTTATCACCCGTGTGTGTGTGTATCCTGTCGAAAATTGAAATCAGAACAACGACCGGTTGCAACAATGTCAATTTAATGCAGCAGTCCTTGCACCGACTTAAGGACTAATCATGTAAAAAAAAAACAAAAAATCCTTGACATCCTTGACTCTGTTTCGCCTTGTTACTGAAGAGGACCCTTAGCTCTGGCAAAATCTCATCCATCCCTGTACAAGGGGAAAAACCTGCAACTCGTTATCCTTCAGACCCAAAGTACACCACGACCACTCGACACACAAACAAAGGATGATTTACACTGTCAAGGATACCGGGGCTGCCTTACCGCAACAATATATCGGATCCTCAGCTCCTGCTGCGGCATCATCATCAGAGCCTTGCTCTCAGTTTCAGCGAATAATCGCTGCAATGTACTTCAAAATTACATTTATTATGTTATCCCCACCGACGGGGATGTACATTTATTTTTTTTTCCTTCTTCTTCATCCCATCTTCATCTACTCCACGGAAGAGAGATTCCGTGCGCGAGTAAGGACGTGGCATCGCCCTTTCTTCACACAGAGCACTTCTCCTCCTCCACGAAAGGAGCACTGAGGGTGTGCAGCGCAACTACTTGGTTCCCTAAAGCGTTTGCATTGTGAATCCTTGTGAATCCACTTGACAGGACACCGCTGAATATAGGGAAAAGGATAACGCCAGCAACAACTGCAACAAGAAATAGTGCATTAAGGATTTCCTTCACGTCCTTAATGCTAACCGTAAGTGCTCTAAATGGACGCCGACACGAACCAATGGACTTTGAAGAGCGAGGGGTGGAGCGTAGCTGCAGAAAAGTCACTCGCAACGGAATGTTTTGTACCCTTTCACGAAACTGTCAAGTCCACACGAATTATTCTTGAATTTAATTTTCTCACAGCAGCATCTTTAAAGTGTGATCGGCAAACGCACCCGAACGGCCCGAAGAATGAGTGGGGGTGTCCGATTGCTGAACACCTAGGATTTCGATTCTTGTTTGCTTCGGCGAGAGATGAAAAATTCAAGCATCGACAGGTGTTGAAGATATCCTTGCAGGGGGGACACCGAGCGGTGAGGGAGCAGTGAGGGATCCTTAAGTCGGTGGAATGGATTCTCAAGAGAATTGGTCGGTGTTGACATTTGCCGGGAGATTTCTTCAAGTGGAATGATTTCCACACGATGCCGGGCTGTGGAGGTGGTGGTGGAGGAGGAGGAGGAGGAGGAGAGGGAGGAGACTGAATGGATATTCGAAACACGTTTCTGGGGTGGTAGTCAATATTTCATGAGTCTGACAGAAATATGTTTACCCGCTTACTTTATTATGGGCTTTTGTTGGGGCAATACATGTGCGGAAGGGAGGCAGGGACGTTATTTTTTTTTTCATAAAACCTCACGTAATTTTATTTATTTTTCCACTTGGATGGGCATATGTTGTTCACAGGATAAATTTCTTTGTTGATTTATTGACAATGTTGTAGCACCATGTTGCGCTTCTTGTGGGTGTTTTGAAATGCTTCCTGGAGTGGGGTAAAATTAAGAGACATTCCCGGAGTTCGAATTTTCGACAATCGTCACAACTGTTTGAAGCACGTTTCAAATTTTGGCTCGAATTAAAGGATCTTGTACCAAAGGACGCAGACAGTCCTGGAGATCCTTAACCCATTCTGACACTTTTAGTAAATCGGTTCCAAACTCATTTTAATCTACCGTGTGTTTCATCAATTTTCCTTTCAATCATGCCCTCACTCGTTCAATTTTTTCTGAGTCAGGCTTGTCGCCATAATTGTCACGAATGTCAAGTACCATCATTTTCACTGCTTGTTCATTTGCTGCTTCATCCAGTTCCAACTTCAGCATCTCCTGTTCTCCCTTCACAAATCTTAAATTCTCTTATGACATCAAGTGGACGACACCAACCCTCTTCAAAGTTTCCACGGGATACACCTTATTCAACAGCAGCGTGGATCCCCCCCCCCCAAACCCAAGGAGCTAATCCTTAAAAGTCTTCATAAATAAACTCCACCTAAGCTGCACTAAAAGTGCGGTCTGACATTTGTGGACGGAAAATAGCAGTAGAGGAGGAAGAAAAAAAAAATCACAAACTCCAGAAAAGAATTCCTTTGGTGTTCCTGTTGATTTGGGTTCGATAAGTTTTGACAAAGGGATGACAAAGTACTCTCAGCACGGAGGTGTATCCTGTTTCTTTCTTTATCGGATTTTATGACAATTTAATCACCGATGACATGTGCTTTTGGCACTTATTTCCCTCACAAATAATAATTCCTTCTCTCTCTCACACACACCGGCATTTTCTCTTCACTGTAGATCTCCAGTGCGGAATTCTTTTCGGTTAGTTTTTGTCTGGAAAATAGTTGCCATGAGGAGGAGTTTCTTCCCGTCATCAAGGGCGTCACATTGTCGTAAGTTATGATCCGGTGCCGGTGACAGTGGTCCACGTATGACGTATTCTTTTTCGTTTTAGTGACGCCCTGGGCAACTCGTTGAGACGGAGAAACTTAAGTTTCTCACAAATCACAATAACGGACAATAATCTTCCAAGCTTTCTTGAATCAGGTAAGCTGTGTTTGACAGCTGTCATCGGCGTTGACGTTTCATTGATATTTGAATTTGATTGGACAGGATCCCCGCCTTACACCAGCTCATTTGACGAAAACACAGACGTCGAGGTTTTGGCTGGTCGTCACCTGATCATCACCGAGAAGGACGGCAAGAAGACACTCCAAAAAGCCGCTTCATTTGTAAGTCCCCGCCCTCGCTATCGCCAAACCCACACTCAACCGTCTCATTTACTGATAGGGCTCCCGAACGCGACCACCACGACTTCTGTCATCCGCTTCCACAGAAGAGACCACCGAATCCGAGCAACGCAGCATCCCGGGCAAGCAGCTAAAGCAGCGATGGTCCGGCTTGTTTGGCATCAAAAATCCCTACCACAGCCAGCTCTGTGAACTCCTAAACAACTACGCCAAAAATGGCGTCCCGCAGAAGACAGCTTCGTTAAGTTTCGACCACCCCGACTTCGATGCGGCGCTGGAGTACTTGGACAACATGCACGCGTCGTGGAAGGACTTCGTTCACTGTGATAACATGTCGGACGTGGAGACGAAGATCCAGACGGCCATTTGGGAACTAGTCACAACCGAGGTTTACTACATTCACGCCCTGCAGACCGTCACCGATGTAAGTTGCCCCGTCAGCTAATCGTCACTCCATCTGACATGTTCCTCCGCAGCTTTTTCTAGCCTGCCTGGAGGCCATCCAAGAGGAGAAGCTGCTGACCGACGTCGACCAGCACAAGCTCTTCTCCAACGTCCGTGACATCTGTGAAGCTAACCTCAAATTTTGGACTCTCTACCTGTACCCGATGGTGGCGCACAGTATCGTCACGCACGAGCCGCTTTGTATTAATTTCTTCCGCCAAGGTTTCGTCACATTCGCAACGACATTCGCGCCGTACAAGAAATACTGCGCGGAGCAGAGCACCTGCCAGTTCTACTGCAAGGAGCTGAATCGCAACAACGCCCTCTTCACCGCCTACCTGGCGTGGTGTGAGTCGCAGAAGATGTGCAACCGTCTGCGGTTGGCCGACATTCTGGTGAGACCCATGCAGAGACTGACTAAGTATAACCTCCTGCTGACTGCGATAAGACGCCACGTCTTGGACGAGGACGACGCTGACGCCATCGATGAAATGGTGAGTTGCCAGGACATCTGCAAACTGTGTGGTCCTTGGTACAGTTTTCCCATTTCAGATACACTCGGTGGAGAATTTCGTGTGCAGTGTGAACAATCACTTGACAACGAGGCAAGAGAACGAGCGCCTGAAAGGAGTTATGGCGCGAATCGAATCCTACGACGTTGTGGTGAGTTCAGTCTGCCGAAGGGCATGCAATCGAAGTCAAGCACTTTGCCTTTCCAGGACACAAACAACGAACATCTGGACAAGCTGATCAAGCAGCACAGTGCCATGTTTGACTTGTGCGGTGCGATGAAAGGCTGTCCGGCACATCACGTGCGCCACCTCTTCATGGAAGGCGACCACAAGTACAAGGACAACCTGGGCAAGGCTGACGTCCATTGCTTCCTTCTCACTGACATTCTGCTGGTCTGCAAGACCATCGCGAAGAAAGGACTCGGCGCGCTGAAGGTCATCCGACAGCCCTACCTTACCGACCGTCTGATCGTGCAGCACAACAACAACACCCTGAACTGCGTCTATCTGAACGAATTCCAAGTGGCGACAACTGCCTTCACGCTGCAGTGCTCAGAGGCCAAGAACTGGTACGAGTCGCTGAAGCGTGCCAAACATATCTACACAAGACTGAAGCAGGGCAGCGGCAACAACTGGGAGAACTTCCGCTACGGCGGCAGTGGTGCCAGTGGCGGCACCGCCGACTCTCTGGGCGTGAAGAAGAGCCCCATGAACAGTTCGATATGCAGTCACGTGTCCAGCGCAAACAACAGCCACAGTGGCTCGGTGGAGTGGAACGACTCGCGCAACATCTCCGTCGAGTTCGAGAAGACCAACTCGCTGTCGAGTGATGAAGGTTCGAGTGTGATGAGTAAGACATGCGACATGGGTGGGAATTGAATTCAAGAACTCTGCACGTCTCTTCCTCCCTGCAGGTACAAACCAAGGCTATGTGACGAAACCGAAGGCTCTAGCGACCAGTCCGCACAAGCAGAAGATCATCTCGTCGTCGAACACGCTCTCCGTGCAGCCAATCAATCATCTCGGGCAGAGTCTGCCGAACTTGAACTTGCACCACAATCAATCGTGAGTTGTCCGCATTCGCACATAAACCGAATCGATGGTCACTTAGAGGATGTTGTACATATTTGAATGTTTCGATTAGTTGTTCTTAGTTGTTAGTTGCCTGTGTGCTTGTTTCACAGAAAAAAAAGAAACCGCAAAAAATATTCGAAAGTCAAGCACAAATGTTTGTTGGGAGCTAGTTTATAACATTTCATTTGCTTTTATGTAGAATTTTTAACAACGAATCACAACGGGATTTCAGCGACTTTTTAAAGGTTATGGGACGTTGGATTTCGGTTCGAGAGTTGGGTGTAAACGGAATAAGATTCAAATTGCATTTCAGGAGCATCTTCAGGACTTGGAAACTTTTCGAACACCCAACAGTTGAAGTCTTCCCTTCGACAAGAACTGTAGAGACGGAATTGAATGCTGACACGGCGAACATATTTAGAGGCAGGATCTCCTTCAAGCTACACTCTATGCCCTTACGTCCGCATGTGTGAACTGCGACTGTTGCAATGAATCACGCTGACATGGCATATAGATTCAGAGGAAGGATCTCCTTCAAGCTATCTGATGGTCTTTCGTCCCTTCATATACCACATGTGTGCAGAATTTTGCCCTCTTTTTAGGTTATGACCGCCAAAGTGTGGCTAAAGTTCCCAGGGTTGAGTTTCAGACAACACTAATAGCAGTGTTTTGTGAAAAGTTTCTCAAATAACGGTCACGGAAGTCGTTAATACAGTATAGATCCCCTCTACTCCCAAGTAATTGGTCCTTGTGTACTGTAACGCCTTTCAATTTGACAGTCAATGTTGAATGTCGGGAATATGTCGGCAAAGTCGCTCTCCGCCTTCGCCCAGAGCCTACATAAGGATTCGGAGCTGTGCTTTGACAGCGACAACACCGACATGAGCTGCACTAGTCCCATTGACCATCCATACAGTGAAAAGCTGGCCAATCGTGGCAAGAAATCAAAGGATTGCGGCCACAACTTTCTAAATAGCCTCTAAGGATATCCTCTAAGGATATTTAGGAACTTTCAAACAATTACACAATTTCTAGCTTCCGCCAAGTAGAGCAACATTTTTTTTCTTGTAGTCTACAACCTGACTTACGCTAGATTCACCATTTTCAAGCAAAAATTAACAAGCAAGCGTCTTCACCACAGCACAAGCAACCTACACCTCGTTTAGCTACGCGTATGCATATTCAATTTCAGGATCAAATCGTACAACAAATAACAAATAACTTTTATTTCAAATTTTAATTTGCCTCATACCACCCACCCATCACCGCTCAAGTGTCAATGTAGTGTTTAACTGTTGTTTCCATTTTGTTATGGTTCTTCTTATTGTAGTAACCTTTACCATACTTATAGTAACAATACGTTGCTTGTACCTGGACCAACAAATAGCCAGTCGGGCAATTTGTTATCGCCTAGTCACCGCGGTATTTCGTATCCGCCGCCCAGTCCGACACGGTAAGTACATGTGCGAGTTTTTGCAATGTGTATGTGTGTCATGCATGTCGATTGTCTTTATTCATTTCGGATGGTTCTGTTTTGTTTCGTTCTCATTTTCGTTTCATTTCGTTTCGTTCTCCTTTGCGCACTTAATCAAACTATTGGTTCACGTTTTGCTGTGAATTTTCTTTTTCGCCTTTGAAAACGATGTCCGTAAGAAACCTGCAAACGAAATGAATAAAGAGAATCAAGTCCCTTGATCCACTTGCGGGAATCATTCATTTCACATTCTCGTTTCGATTTTTCACAACAGAGCAACACTTCGTCGCGGAATGGCGTTCTCGGCATCAATCAAGAATCCACCACTAGTCAAGACACGCAACATAACCTCACAGAACAGCATAAATTGGCATCAAATTCCAGCAACACCGACGCCAACCAGTCCCCAGTCACAGCTGCAGCAGACCTCGTCGGCATCGACGACAGCGATTGCAGCGCCACCCACAACCCCACTGACAGAGCAGACGCCAGTTACGCCGACTTCGACGGGCAGTGCAACACAACTGACAAACCACACGGGCAGCGACAGCAACTCACTGCATGTCACCGGCACCGAGACGGACGTTTGATTCAGTCGATCGGTGCCAAACTTTCGTCTCATCTATTCGCCGTAGTTGTCCCAGAAGAATGTCCTGCCCGTCCGTGACAGAGACACTTAATTTTGTAGATACTTAACCTAGTCGATAAGATTGTAGTATTACGCAAGTCAAATCAAACCGTAGACAAGCAGCATCACATTGAATTGTACTTAAATTAGGGAATAACAAGAACACGCCCGTGGGCGCGGGATACTAGCTTAAGGATTTTGTGACTTCAAATGGCATGTACTTAGTATTTTATCCCAGCTAGTGTCTGAGCTGTCAACGTATATCGTAAGCACTTTAGACGTATCTCTCTGTAGTGGTGTTCCAGTGTGTTCCGTTTGTGAAACGGACTTTGATCTAGTTTGCCTTCTAATTCTAGTTTGAGATGTTTGACATGTGTATGACTATGCACCTAGATAATCGTACGTGTAGATACACACAATATTCTTTTTCTTGTTCATTCCATGGAACGTGTCTGTCTGTCATTTCTTTGTAAATCATCACACCGAGCCTTATTCATCTAGTTTTGTCCTCTGACACAAAAGAATAAGCTTCTTACATTCCTACTCTTAACACTATCTATCTACGAGTAACAAGCATCAACTATATACATACATACGTTATATCAATCTAGTTATACGCACTTGAATGCAAAAGAAAAAAGTCAAAAAAAAACTATTTTATTTCAAAAGAAATTAATATATAAATATATTTTTGTAAATAAATCAAAATTCCGATTCAAGGAAAATTTTTATCCAAAAGCGTAACATAATTTCTAAATTAATTGTACAGAAGGGAAGCGAGTCTAAAAAGTTTCCACAGAAAAAAAAAAGAAAAACACAAGAAAAAATTCAACATTGTACACATAAGTAAGGACATGAACCATATTGTAGAGAAATACATATTTTTAGCATTAGGACATTTTTGTAAGAATAAGCTTATGACTTAAGAGAATATTTAAAGAGAAACATATTTAATGAATACAGAGAGAGAGAGAGAACAGAAAAACAAATGTATTTTTGATTTTTTGAAAAATAACCAGTAAATGTTTATAGTTGGAGAGTATTTTGCAAATATCAAGAAAAAACAAAAATTCACCAAGATCATCCTTCCTGCATTCTAGGGGCTTCTATTTAGTTTTGAAAAACTCTGAGAGAGAGAGAGATTGAATTGGTTAGTTTTCTCAGTTTTGTGTTGTGCGCCATATTTTTCTTCACACCTTAATTGTGTTGGTAAACGAAGCAGAGTATTACTGATCACGTCTAAATGATAGGGTAGATGATGAGAGGTTAGTGTTTCTGGCTGTTAGATATCGGAGAGTTCCCTGTTGTCTATTATGAGCAGTTGAGGTGTCAGAATTGTCTCACAGTAAAGTCACTGAGTCCACGTAGGTTGTCCAACAAATCTTTCCCTATGTGTTTCTTCCTTCTTTTTGCAAGAGCTTGACAATCAGAGGAGAGATTAAAAATGGATTCTATCTTCTCCTCGTCTCTACGGGTCCTACAGTAGTCCTTGTGAGAGTTACCGAGTCTGGAGGATTCTATCTTCTCCTCGTCTCTGCAGCTCCTGCAAAAGACTTTGTGAGGGATGTTGAGTCTGGAGTCATGAGTTCTAATGGCACAGTGGCCTGTAAAGGCAACATTCACGGTCTGTAGATGCATTTTGTCTAAACTCACAGGGCGTAGGGACCGTTTTTCATTGATTTGTTTCCAATTGGCATTGCTTGTAAGACTCTTTGACCATCTGTGGTTTTGGTCGCTAAATGAAATTTTAGGGTGCTATCAAGAATGAAGAACGGAAGTGGATATATTTAGTATACCATGATGGGACTAGAGTGAAGTACTCTGAGGATCTGTTTTAAATCATTTTGATAGTCCTCGGCGTCTATCCCCGTGGAAGCTATCATTCAACAGGGCTTTCAAGCTTCTGTGCCTCTCTATCATTCATTAGTCGCACCTATATCGCACTCAATTTTGCAAGGATGAATCGCCGGCATCAAGGTCTTACAACACCTGGGGAATCATTTAGCCTGTTACAAAATTTTGATTTGGAACAACCAATAGCTCGTGCGGCAATAATATTTCTTTTTGCGCCCAGTGCCGGTTATCTCCAGAATTATACGCTCGACAATTATCATGATTTCATCCAATCAAAGAAAAGATGACGGCACTTCAAGTTGTTCATTACTTGCTGAGTAATTGTCGGTTCCAGCATAATGCAGGACGTAATCCTTAACAGTGTCAAGAATATTTGTGATTCGGCCATTGCAGATGAATGTGAGCTGTTGTAACCAACTTATCCTGATTTCGGGATGGCGGCCTCTACTGAGATTTATGCACTTAAGGATGAATATAAGAAGTGTCTTTGAACTTAATGAAAGATCTAGTTAAAGATTTTCTCTGGAAAGTGTGACTAAATTGAGGGCAAACCTTCAAGTGGAAAAATTTTGAATACAAGCTTGAGCATGAGAGAAGTGTGCATATACAGAGCAACATCAGTTGGCTACAAGTCCAAGGATACAACTATGGCATAAGTGTGAAAACCCATCCAACACGAGATAGCAAATTAATGAATCAGTGATCAGATAAAGTGTCCGCTTCATCCCAAACTGTGGCAAATTTGTTGACTAGAGACCATTGTTTTAGGAAAGTGCCTATGACATGATAGACCATCATTCCGATTACGAAAGCCGTTTGGCTCCATGTTTGATACTGGCGATAAGTTTGTCGTTTTAAGTCAGAATTATCGATTAACTCCCGACACACGTTATCGTGATTGATCTGGAAATGAAAACGATCTGTCAGGGACGAACACAGAATTCGCTGACATTCATCATTGAACTTCTGCTTCATATCCCAATGCTTGTGGTCGTAGTACAACAGAACCGAATCCCTTTCAAGAAACACCAGGAAAAGTGAACGCAGTAGAGCTGTAAGATCTGGGGATAGGCGATAAAAGAGAAGAATAAGGATCCTCACATTCATCATTTATGCTCTCTTGGACCCATTGTGAAACAAAGGCAATGGATCAGCTCCTGTTTCTAGAATGAATCGCGGTAAAAATCCATTTATGTCGTCAAGCCCATAGTTTAGATTTTCGTTCTACCTTCGGTCCCTTTTTATAAAAGGAGAAAGCTGAATGGATATAGAAAATGTTAGGAGCAAACTCCTCTTCCTTCATTTCCAACCACGGTACAGATTCCACGCCCAGATTAATCGCGAAGGGGCTGATTAAAGTTCTAGGAAACACCTCGAGAGTGTTTAAGATCAATTTGGTGGTAACCATGTTATTGCAGTGGCGTCGAATTGCAGATCATCATTGGCTTTGGAACGGCCTCCAGTTCGAGAACTATAATTTGATTTGAAAAAAAAACAGCAGCATAATCAGATCATCTATTGTATAAAGGAACGTGATCTCTCTTCCGTTTAGAGCCACGATTAAACAGTCTTCTGTAAGAATGCCCCCAAAAAAATAACCTCTCATGTCTCTCTTTTTCTGTTTTTCCTTCTTTTTTCAAATTCTAAAGTCTTCCCCTTTTGTTCAGCTGCAAACCAACTTCCGTCTTGTCTCCATTAGAAAACCTCTTCAAATGTAATTGTCTTCAAAATCGCTTTGCCAAAACAAAAAAAAAAGAACAGCAAAACCGCAATCTAGTTCTTCTTAAATCTAACTTAAGTCACAATCGAAAACTAAGAATTTCACAAAATAAATAAGGACACAAAGCAATATTAGCATTTAAATACAAACTATATACATACTTGTAGAGCATCCAATAGATTCCAAGTGAATACCAAAAATACCAACGCTGATATGTAAATCAAAACAAAAAAAAAATGTATTTGTAGAGTAAAACAAAACAAAAGTTGTCGAAAGGACCAATAAAAAAACAACTTAAATGCTTGTATACCCTTAACAAATTTTAACAACAACAACATTGTTCTAGAGTAGTCATAAACTTGTTTGTATTGACGGTCCTTACAGCAATAAGTAAATAACAAATTTAACACTTAACCATGACCACGATGGATTAACAATCGGAATTGAAGTAGCAAAAGGACATTTAATCAAAATACAAAAATGCATAAGTAATTTAGGGAATTATATTTAAAACTACAAAAGAATCCACTCAAACAGTCATTATTTTGTTGGAAACTTTACACTCAAACAAACACACCCCCTACACACACACACACACATCCAAACATGTTTCGAGTAGAGTTTTGCAAAGAAAACAAACGAAAATCAAACCAAAACGTATTGTATAACTTTTTAAAGCCGCAACAAGAATATGCTTAAATGTAGAGAAACAAAAGTTTAAACTTAAAAAAAAACTATACAAGTATTAGTAAAATATAAAGTAAACGATAAATAATAATTTATAAAAGAAAATAAGAAAAACAACCCCTTATCTTGGCCACCATCAACGGGATGGCAGATTTTTTGAGGGGCACCGGGTGGCACACACCCCCCTCAGTTGTCTTTTGTAACTCACCCGCTCTCTGACTGGAGAGGGAAAATAGCCTAGATCAAATATTTATTGTTCAACAGCAACAAAACGAAAAATCAAAATGAAAACAAAAAAATTTGGTAAATTTTGTGAAACTTTTGTGTAAATATGAATTTTGAGAATTATATGTGTAAAGCGCCGCCCTGGAACTAGGTGGGCATGGGCATGTAAATCGCCCACAACGGACCAGGGGCGGAAACAGCAGTTTTTTTGTACATAAAATTTAGAAATGCAAACGTGAAAACTACGAAAAATTGTAGGAGATCAACATTTTGGATGGAAATTGTTTTAGATTAGTCAAACAGATGATATATTATATATTAAATAAAAGAAAATATAATTTTATTGAATGTGACTTGTCTTTGGGTTCTGTTTTGGTGGAGGGATGCAGGCGCAAGATTTGCATCACATCATCGTGAGATATTGCCATATTTACCTGGAAAATCAATTGTGGTCCATGAAAAAATTCTTGAAATGTTTGCAAAACAAGATCTTAATCCAGTACAAGCGTTACCTTAGACCCACACCAGATTCATCCAAAAGCGACTGCCTTACCGACGAGTTCAATCAATCAGTGGAAGGCTGACTAGTTACTGCCAGTGGTAACATTGAGATCGAACAGCCAAAATATTCAGATTTACTCAATGTGCAAATGTGGTTGCAAAGAAATATACAAATAAACTACGTGGCGATAGAATCCACAAGAAACCGAGGCCACATTTCGGCTGCAATCGCTTCTGTGCTCTTATTCTTTCACGAGCGAAAGTTTCCTGCAAATGCTTATCTTTCCGGGATTGGGAAAAATTACCTACGAATCAATCTCTGTCAATGCCTATGTATTGTAAATCGTTTTTTATGTTTTGCATTTCTTAAAGGTAGATCAACACCTGCAAAATGAAGAGTAATTCCCTACAGCGCACAAGGAATTGAGCTTCTTCAGCAACTACTCGCGTTGGGCATGCCATTGATCATTCATAAGTTAAAGGGACCTACAGTTCATAGCCATCTGCGAACAGCGAGATTTAGGAAGCTTTTAGTAGACAGTGAATGCTCTATAAGTGGTCGCCGTGGCGTAGTGGGTAAGTGCGTCGATCCACACGCAGAAAGTCTAGGTTCGATTCCCGGACGGAACGCCGCGCATTTTTCCACGGTACCACCTCTTTCGACCTGCTGAAAACACTCAAAGGTTATGAATTGTCTATGAACATCTTCTCAAATCTCGCGCTCGGATTCGGCCAAAAACTGTAGGTCCCTTCTACTCGAAAGAGAGCACGCACAACACGAGTAGATGTTGTAGAAACTAGGCAGTGATCCTTTGTGGGCTGTAGTGCCACTCAAGAAGAAGCTAGGCCCTTGGCCCTTGTGGCCTGTAGTGCTTTTTGAGTGTCTTCACCAACTCGAAAGCCGTGAAATACACGAGATGGACATTCACGGATGTTCTGCGTGTGAGTCGATAAGATCAAGTCCCAATTCGTTCTTCCGTAACTCAAGTCTGCTCAAGCACATGAGAAACATTGAAATTGACTTCCAAATGCCCTCACGCTGAAATGCCGTTTGAGTATCCGGGATATAACTTTGAAAAAGGCGTCTATATCCGCAACGGGGTATCAGATTGCCATACTTGGAGTTACATCTGAAGGAAGTTGAGAGCTGTTCTTTCAAGAACACACAACAAATTACATAAATTAACAGTCAACGATGGATGTCTCCTGCCCTTCGATGTTTCGGTATATTAACGCTTTACCTAAAGAAACCAAAGGTTTGCATGCAAGAAGTTTTCGTGTTCCGATAAAATGCTGTCTCAGATAGCGCACCTCAATCTCTGTTACGTCAGAGAACGCACCCGACGGAATTAGAGCTTCAAAATGATGCACATTACTGCACAAAGTTCTAACTCAGGCAACTTTTGTTTGCAATTCATTTCTCCACCCACTGGGAGTGACAGTAAGTGGAATCTGTGAACTGCAATATCAATGTCCTGCTTCAGTTGCAGTTTATGCCCCGAAAAGGGCATTTTCCGACGCGTCCGTAATCGTAACCGTAACAAACCGATGGTGCGACTCGAGTTAGGTTCCAAGATCGCGTTCGACTTAGTTCTCCCGAAAAAAGATTTTGATATCGATAGCGATTGCGATTATGGATGAATGCGACTGCAAGACTAAACGCCGAGATCATCATCGAGCTAGGACAGTTTTTGGAAGGGTTAAGGGTCTTAAAGGAGTTTCAGACAGGTCCTGCGTTGGAAAGACAATTCTCTAAAAGAAAAGTAAATTTATTTCAGAATGCGAGATCAGAAAACTGATTTTGAATCTGAAGAATAGGACGTAGTTTGAAGCTTAAGTTAGGATTAGAGCAAAGAAGTGGAAAATGTGTTATAAATTGTGTCATGAATTCAAAAAACCGGAAATAATTATATTTTAAGTAATCTGTCAGATGATGCATCAAACGATTCCTCATCTGATTTGCCAAAAGATTCCTCACTCATATGATTCCTCAAATGAATCCACAAATGTTTGCACAGATGCTTCTTCAAGTGATTCATCATATGATTCATCCAATGATTCATCAAATGAATTCTTAAATTATCGCGACCCGATCGCGTCGCACCCGCCCTGCAAAGAAACAAAAAAACAAAAAAAAAAACCTGAAAAGAGAAGAGCAGAGGCCTACCTATCCTCAGGACACCTGTTTGGATCCTGAGGGGTCCCCTACCTAGCCTCAAGGATGCCTGTTTGGCCCTTGAGGGTTCCCCTACCTAGCCTCAGAGACAACTGTTTGCTGTCTTGAGGGGGTTAGTAGAAAATATAATTTTGCGGAGAAGCAATGAAAATGTATTTTTTCTTGGTATGCATGCTATCGAGTAATCGCGGCGCGTAAATATGCAGGACTATCTTTCTTTGAGGAGAGTTATTTAATGAGGAAAAAAGGAAAAAAAACTTACTACTGTTTTTTTTGCAGCAAAGAGACTTACCCAGCATACTGGACATTGCTGGACATCACCTGGCCATCGTTCGAGAAACACTTTTGGGCCCTCACACATATGTGAGAGATATGGTAGGTCGTGAGACCACTTTCAGCCTCCTCCCAGAGGGAAGAAGCCACCACATCAACTCACACTTTCACTTACACACACACAAAATCTAGGACTTTATTCGCGTTCGACTGCAATTGCATTCCGATTGGCCGAGCAACATGAGTTTTGCTCTCGGATTTCGTAGAGTCGAAGCAAATTCAAGCGAAAACCTGAAAGCCAAGGAAAGAAACTGAAAATCGTTAAATTCGCATTTAAACACGACTGCGTATACGTCACGACACCTGAAAAAAAAAGTAGTTAGAGCCCTTCCTATCCTCAGTGGCACCTGTTTGGGCCCCTGAGCGGTCCCCTACCTAACTTCCAGGAGACCTGTTCGGCTCCCGAAGTCCTACAACAAATCACGAGCTAAACCTATACAGACTTCTCCACGCAGAAAGCATTTTGCCGCCGCCAAAAACGCGCACTTCCCCCCACAGCAGAGGACCATCTTCCCGCCTAACCAACGCACAGATGGATCCCCCTGCGGTAGCAAGTGCTTTCTGTGTGAATAAGTCTGCAACTTCTAAGCCCTGGATCTTTGCACAGGTGTTTTAGAAAGTGGGAGAATTTGCTTTGAAAGTAAGTGTTTCGCATTTTAAGAACTATCTACTTGGCTATCTCCCCCTAGCTGTCTAAACCTAAGACGCGGTGAAAAGATACAAAATGTGCAAAGATATTGGAATTAAATTACTATAGCGATCTGTGGAAAGGCGAAAGCCTTCATTTGAAGCCCTACCTATCTACACTAAGTGCCTAAGTAGGAATCTCCTACTTAAGTAGCTCTTTCCCTTTCTAAAGACGTCCCTATCTTTGCCTAGCTCTTTGGCTGTCCAAAGATTTCTTCGCGGTATGATTTCGCTATTAAATTTGTCTAGCTATCCTAGCTAGCCTGTCTAACCTAAGCATCCCTACTTTACCTAACTTTCCTATCAACTCGCGACA
Organism: Eristalinus sepulchralis; assembly: GCA_944738645.1. Classification (NCBI taxonomy): domain Eukaryota; kingdom Metazoa; phylum Arthropoda; class Insecta; order Diptera; family Syrphidae; genus Eristalinus; species Eristalinus sepulchralis. The sequence continues at coordinate 4,094,155 of OX122885.1, read as the reverse complement.
AAATTCCCGCGTGCATACCTTCACTTAAATGCTCAAGTCAAGATGAAAGATAGTCCTGGCATGCGATTCTTCGGAAATATGACCTAAACGGTTCAAGATGCTGACATCCTAGCTATGCCTAATCTATAGTAGAACAAAGTTTCACAGAAGCTCGCCTTAAATGAAGTTAAATCGCGAAGTAATGACGAAGTCGTGCGAAAAAGTGAGCTTCTGTGTATTTTTAAATAGAAATGTAAAGACTGTTGCTGCCGTAGGGCCGCTTGTGGCCATTGATGAACCGCTTGCCATGCTCTGGTCACCAGGAAAAAAAACACATTGGGCCCTTACACAAATTCAATACTTTCAGCTTCAAACTATCAGTCTTTCAGTGCATCCACCGTTCACGAACCAGACGAATTCCCACGAAATTAAATGTTTTTCAGCAAAAACCAATTTCCGATTCAAACGATAGAACAGGAGCACGACGCGTTTCTCAAATCCTTGCCGACCCGACCCGACAGAACCGAGTAATTAAAATTTATTCTAAATTATGTTCGCCAAAATCTAAACCGAATCCGAGAGCAAAACTGACGCAGAAACGAAGTTAAAAGTGACGGAGAGCCCATCGTGCGCTCTTATCCACCTAACTGCTCCTAGATGATAGAATAGAAATAAAAAAATGCAAAATTTAGTAGGAGAGGCTCAACAACTTTAACTAAACGCCGAAGGCCTCCGAACGACTAGGAAACAAATCGAAAGTTCTGCAAGAGCAACGGCGGCGAAAGTATTGAGCCCCTCTAAAGCGAACAAACTACAAGCTACTGGTGCGTTGCCTACGCTAATCTACAGAGAAACTCAAAATCTTTAAAAGCGTTTCCGAAAGCCGTTTAAATGAAGTTGAGACCCTCTTTCCCTAACCAATTCGGAAGTCGTGTTCTTCAACTTCAGCTCGTCCATCCAACAATCCCGGTGAACTCTAACGTCACGCGAGGAGTTGAATGCTTGGACAAGCTTGAAGGAGAGGACTTCCCACTACAAATATCTACTACCACCACAAAACTAAATACCTGAGAGCCGCGGCCCGCTAAATCTGCCTAGAGGAAGAAAGAGACTACAAGAAAAATCTACGGAGGAATCAAAACATGCCTAATAAGCGCCGAGTGCTTTCGAACTGCCATAAAAGAAATCAATAGTTCTGAGAGTCAGCCGCGCTAATAGGAATGTCAGTTCCTCAACAATGTCTAAGCTAAGACTACCATCACCTCTATCGAGCACCGAGTGCCTTCAAATAGATCTGAAAGCCGATCGCGCTCTTCTACAACAATAAGCAGATCGCCTGCCCATTTTCTACTCTAATCCTTAGGCGAGCTCCAACTTGTTTACACTCATGAGCAACTGCGGCGAATATTACCTCACCCGAGTATCTGAAGAGGCTGACAAATTTGAAGGAGAGTACTTCCGGCTGCTAAGAACGATCGGGATGTTGTCTATCTTAATGTGATGCATATCATCCCGCCGTTGTCTACTTCTACGAGGAAGTGTCTTCGACTCCGGGTGGCGCTGCACCAGCGGAGGAGGACCTTCCGACTACTAGGAACGATCGGGATGTTGTTCATCTTAATGTGATGCATATCATCCCGCCGTTGTCTACTTCTACGAGGAAGTGTCTTCGACTCCGGGTGGCGCTGCACCAGCGGAGGAGGACCTTCCGACTACTAGGAACGATCGGGATGTTGTCTATCTTAATGTGATGCAAATCATCCCGCCGTTGCCTACTCTAATTCTACGCGGAAGTGTCTTCGACTCCAGGTGGTGCTGCACCAGGCGCAGAGGAGGAACCTTCCATCTACTAAGAACGAACAGGATGATGCATATCATCCCGCCGTTGTCTACTCTACTTCTACGAGGAAGTTTCTTCGACTCCAGGTGGTGGTGCACCAGGCGCGGAGGAGACCTTCCGACTACTAGGAACGATCGGGATGTTGTCTATCTTAATGTGATGCATATCATCCCGCCGTTGTCTACTTCTACGCGGAAGTGTCTTCGACTCCAGGTGGTGCTGCACCAGGCGCGGAGGAGGAACCTTCCATCTACTAAGAACGAACAGGATGATGCATATCATCCCGCCGTTGTCTACTCTACTTCTACGAGGAAGTTTCTTCGACTCCAGGTGGTGGTGCACCAGGCGCGGAGGAGACCTTCCGACTACTAGGAACGATCGGGATGTTGTCTATCTTAATGTGATGCATATCATCCCGCCGTTGTCTACTTCTACGCGGAAGTGTCTTCGACTCCAGGTGGTGCTGCACCAGGCGCGGAGGAGGAACCTTCTATCTACTAAGAACGAACAGGATGATGCATATCATCCCGCCGTTGTCTACTCTACTTCTACGAGGAAGTTTCTTCGACTCCAGGTGGTGCTGCACCAGGCGCGGAGGAGACCTTCCGACTACTAGGAACGATCGGGATGTTGTTCATCTTAATGTGATGCATATCATCCCGCCGTTAACTAATCTACTACTAGAAGCCAAGTTCCCTTCAACTTCAACTTGTCAGCCGTCATTCAATAACTTCGGTGTAACATCACACGAAGAGCTCATTGCGTCAACAAGATAGGAGCTAACTAGCATAAGGCCCGAAACTACAACGCAATTTACTACAAAAATAAATACTACTACTAGAGCCGCGACTCGCCCGTACCGGTGAACCTAGGATGGGGAGAGATTAGAAGAGAGATGAGAAGAGAATAGCTGAAAGTGGAAGAAGAAACCTGAAATTACATTAAACAAGCAGACCTGTAAAGAGAGGAAATGAGGAAGAGAGCCCTACCTAGCCTCAGGACACCTGTTTGGCTCCTGAGGGGGTTGAGAATCTACATCCCTATAAACATGTAACATCACAACGCAAGAATCATAACTCAATCAAACAGGTATATATGTGTGTATGTGTATAAAAATAAATAATGTAAATCTTAAAAGGTACCTGTGTACCCAACTGGGCAGCTGCCAGCTTTCGATGGGCCTTGTGTGGCCATTGTTGCACACCTTTAGGCCCATCTGGGCAGCTGCAAGCTTTCGATGGGCCTTGGTGGCCATTGTAGCACACCTTCAGGCCATTGGTTGTTCTCAGTCCAGGTTGGTGGATCATCGCTGCACCGAACCGACCCGCCCGTAATCCAAAGGCAGTGGAAGCCTGTTCGCTTCGAAGCGGGATGTGGGTGTGTGACTTCAACGGAAGTCCCCGTAGGTATGCATGCACCGTACCGCATGCCTATAACCGGGGCATGGTTCTAAACTGTCGACCATTCTCATTCATGCACACCAACAACTTCGGCATACCCCGTCCATCGACGGCTGAAAGCGGAAAAATTTGGAAAAAAAATTGTCCTAGGGTGCTCCAGTACCCGGCTGCGTACAACCGAAAAGGCCACGCGACCTCATGCTCCATCGTACGTGCTGCATGAGATAGCACAGGCATAGAGGGGGTGGCTGGGTGACCCCATATGCACCCGGGTGCACCCGCACGGACTCAAGTACATGTGACCGAAACGAAAAATTGCCAAGAGATAAAATTTCCCACGATGTGCACCCTAGGACGGCCGGCGGCAGACTAAACTCGCTCCCGCGCCTAGACCTCCTTATATAACCTCGGGAAAGTCCGTAAGAGAGATTTTAATTTTTTCATATTTTTTCAATTTTTTGTTGTTTTTGTAATTTTTTCATCCGATTTTTGAATTTCTTGCAATTTTACGCATTTCTTCGAGTGTTACAGCGCTCGTTGCTCATTAGTTCGATTCCAGGGAGATCTAGTTGGTGCTCTGTGCCACTTTAAGATCAACTTTGAAGTGTTTTCAGACATTTTGAGGTGATTTTGCGCATTTGTCGAGACTTTTCTTGATCAAATTTCTCCCTTTGCAGATGGACAACTCTGCGCAATTTTAACTCAACGCTGCCCACCTTCACACTAATAGCACACAGCTTCGTCTTCAAATGCAGACGAGGTCATTTCCAAGGTTGCCTCAGTTGTCGCCATCACTCTTTGGTTCACTTTCATCATGCATTCCCCGTCAGTTTTGTGGGTTTCACTTCGAATGCACATATTTGCATTGAATTCCATTTACTTCCGCCGCGAAGGATGTAATTTACAAGAGCTCTTCCTCAAGTTACCAAAGAGAAGGTGAGAGACATGGGAATTGAGTTCCAAATATCCTTCAACAGTAAACAGCGTTCAGGCAGAGGAGCAATCCAGTTGATGTTCACAGATTCTACGTGAATTCCTTTCAAGTATGAATTCCTTCGTGCACCTGCTAAGTGAGGACCAGTGATCATCTCTCTTTCTGCTGTCAGCAACTCACAAAGGACTTCAGAATGCGGGTCTTTCACTTACCTACTTCTTCACCACGTCCACAAGCGCAGTTTCATGCAAATAAAAGACTATCCACTTCAATCTCCAAATTGGATTTATTCAGTTTTGTATTTCGTCATGTATTACATCTCAAATTTGAACAGTTAAATGCTATCCCGTTTCTGTTTCTGTTTTCTGAACATTCTTTTGCGTGAGTAAAATAAGGCAAACAGCACTTTTATACATACATACATATTTAACCAGAGTCCTTGCGGTAAACTTGCGTGTTGTGCTTTCGCATCGAGAGCAGCACACACTGAGCAGAGGAGCAAGGACACCCAACATCACTAGAAAACTATCTTAAGCTGAACAGCTCGACAATCTAAGTTCGTTTGTTCTATAATTTCTCTCATGCTACAAGGTTAAGAACAGTTAGTATTTGTTGCATTTGGAAGCAGGCGGCTCAGGTGCAACCATCCGCTGCATGAGCATACACAACATGGAATAAAGTAACCGAACGAACGAACGAACGAACGACGACACGACACGAGAATAAAATGAGATGAGATGATGAAAGCAACACAATCATCCCCGGGGAACAGGAAGAGATTGAGGCGTTCAAAATTTTCTTTATTTATTTTTCAAGCTCTTTGAGCAACAATTTATTAAAATAAACATTTTCCGCAGCTGCAAGTGATGGCGTGTATACAAATCATTTTGAGAGAAGCGCGAAAAACAAAAGAGAACGCGTTTATGAGTGTTTCTTCGTTTCCTATAAATTATTTCCTAGAAAAAAAAATTACTTTTTAAAATAAATACATGTTTCGCAAAGAAAAAGAGAGTGTGTGTTTGAGAGAGAGAGAGAGAGAGTAATGTTAAATAATAATAAACGACAATTCAGGAGAAGAACGTTACAATTACAGCGTAATTTAAATTATTCGTAGATTGTTTTTTCTTTATAGTATTAGTTTGTTTTGAGGTTATAATGCTTTCTTTTCAGTTAGTTGAATAGTTGTGGAGAGAGTACACAATTAGTGGGAGGGAGGGGGGCATTTTTGTGGGATAGGGAAGGCTGGGAATTAACTCGTCGTTTGGAATTTGTTGCATGGCTGTATGATTGAGGTCTTTCGAGCAGGCACTGTTTCTGGTGTTGGAATGGCTTCGCCTGTTGTCACTTTATTCGCAAACACCTGCTTCACACCGCCACCTTTCTGCTTTGCCATCTGATAGTCACCGGAATCAAAGAATTTTTGCTGAAAATAATCAAAACAGAGAAATGTTTAGTTCTGTGGAGTTCGTGGATAAATTGAGGTTGCGGTACTTACTCCCTTTTGCAGTCTCTTCTGAAGAAAGGCCGAATGTCCGCCTGGACCCCGCAGGCCAGCAGTGGGATATTTCGATTTCAGTTTCTCCTCTTCAATCTTTTCCAAATCTCGGGGATTCGACTACAGAACAGGGGAGCGGGAAGATGAAATTCATTAGTATTGTGGTTAGAGTTTGGAATCTATGGTTGAAGAGGACCAATGCTGAGACAATTTTTTTTGAATTAAACATATGACTGTGTAAAGGACAGGAATAGTTCATTTGCAACCATAAGTGCATTACGAAAATATGGTAAAGGACACCCTTAAAACGCCAGAGGTAGACAAGTAACTAAATTAGGCACTTGGAGACCCATGTATGAAAGGAGTAGGCGCTTGTAAGGTGAACCCCTTGAAGCCGTTCAGGAAGATCAACTTGCGGAATGAGTTTTCAGTCACTTAAGTTATCACAGAAGCTATCGGTGATGTCTCCAGAATGGAACAGAAATTCATACATTCAGCTTCTCATAAAGTCGTCGTTCAGGCGCGGGGTGAACCCCCCTCCAACCACCTTGGAATTCCCTGAATAATGAGAGACTCCCTGCCTGCCAGTTGAGTCGTTTGCTTGTGACACACAGCAGAAACAAAGCCGGAAATGTTTGTCCGCTTAATCTGTGCATGCCCTGTGATCAACATCAAGTTTGGAGTTTTCTGGAACACTTGCGAGGACCTTAAGAGATGTTTTCCTGTCAGTAAGAATTCAAACATCGTCAGCTGCGGTGTCTTCAGCCACGTGCAATGAGCTGCTACAAGTCTTAGCTCGCCTGGATACCTCGGGCACTCAAACAACCAAATACCACACACAATCCAAGCTTCCAGACTGTTGAAGAACAGATTCATGACAATGGTACAAAAATCAAGTGGCAAGAAGTGGGCCATCTTGAATATCATCCGTGGGATGGCTTGCCAAACAAGCAAAGCGGACATCGTGGATTTTGTATCAAAGAATGCTTCGCTCCGAGACTAGCAGTGGTCACAAAGTCACATCAAGTTACGATTCCCAGTGTTCATAGCAACTGTTGGGGATTATCCAATGTTTTCCCAACTCAAAACCAGCTGCGACTTCAACTGCAGAGAAAGCATTAAGGTTATGAACCATTTCTTACTGTCATCTGTAGACTCTATCAATCAATCGGATACCGAAACACTTCTCCACAAATTGCGCCTCCCGCAGTCAATGAAAAAAATAGAAATCAGAAAAACTGATGAGAACAAAACCAAAACAAAATAGAAACTTGTTTCCACAACAGAGAAACCAATCGCTCAACATGTTGATTTCAAACTCAATTAACACATCTATTTATAGATGAACATCCATAGACGACACAATTATTAGTGGGGAACAATTTAATTTGCATTCAATTTGCCGAATGACACTGAACTCACCTGTGGCTCCTGAGCTGCTGGGGCTTCCTCGGTCGAACTCATGATCGATTATTCTACAGGGGCAGCAACTGACTAAACGAACAAACGCCGACGACACTCTTGACGAACACTCAACGCTCTGCAAATAAGGAACACAAGTTGATTAAAGAAAATCAAAGAGAACTAAAAAGTGAAAATTAATTGAATTGCAGCGCACAAACACAATCACTTCTCCCCGCCCATAGTGTTATCGAAGAAAATGAAAGAAAAAAAGAAAAAAAAAAGTAAACAAAACACAAAGTTTCTCGCAGGAGATAAGAGCTCTGCTCCCGCGTCACGGAACCCACCCAACGTAGGTCCACGCTCCACTTACAGAAAGTAAAAATTGAAAGGAAAGCGCGAGACAGCGGCTAACCACTGGGATTGCTTATTTTATTGAGATCACAATTCAAAAGCGACTCTAAGTGGTCTGACAAACATGGTCAAAGGGAAGTTTGTTCCAAGTCACGCTCAATGCTAATTGGAATCAAATTCGCCGCGGCGAGTGTACGCTACACAAAGCGAAGGAGCACACAATTGTGATTGCAAACAAAAGCCGAAATGATTAGTAATTCTCTGTTTTGGCCACGTGAATCGCCTGGTTGATGTGTGCAACTATTCATCATCACCACCACCACCACCACCGCCAGCACCAGCCGGCGGAGAGAAAGGAGATGACAGCGGTGGCGGTGGCGCGGTGAAACTGGCACAAGGGCAGCAAGATTTTCATTTCGTTCTCAAGACGATAATGTAACATTCGTCCGAAAAAGGAGAATTTTCATCCAAAGGCCTGAATACGCGAAACATGAATGATTATGATTCGATTTTCCCCCCATTGTTGGAGGTGAGAGAGCAGCTATGAATGTGCCTTCTAAAATGTGCAGTTTTTCCATCTAAAAATACTCCCGTAACGTCTCCAAACTGCGCTCGTCACCTTGGTGTGTCGCACAAACGGGAAAAGGAAGGCAAAACGTTCACATCATGTTTGCGAAATTACTTACCGAAAAATTCTCTTGTCGAGAATTTAGAAATTAATTCCGCTGGTGCAACGGGATTTCACTGACATTTAAAAAAACACGAATGGCGGAGGGAGTTCACTGTTCAGAGACGCCTCTGACATTCAATTCGTCCAGCCTACGCACAAGCGGAGATTTTCATCAAAATTACAATTCAACTTGCGGTTGCGGTGCCTTGATGGTAGATCTCCAATTTCGGTGAAGAAATTGATTCTTTGACCAGCACAAGATATGAAAATAAATTTACAAGTTTCTCTCTTCTGTTCAACGGACACGATTGATGGCGGACACACAATAATCCCAGCTGCTGCGCTTTTTGCAAAACAAATTCTATACACAGTGCTGGCAATCGAAGGCAATGAAACAAAAAAAACAATCAATGCGGCTATTCCGAAAGTGATGCCAAATCTGCATTTTCTACCGGTGAATCTGGAATATATTATTTTAAGCTGAACACTTTAAGCAGGTTGTCAAACTAATTTCGGTAGGGGAAGTCTTATAAAGGCGCCAGGTTCAACGTCCACCCCACATGATAAAGCCTAAAGCCCACCATCCTCTCATTACTTCAGAAAACACATCAGCGACATCTGAAGGAACACCTTCCAGCCGTCACCGAAATGTCCCATCGTTTGTTTGGGAATTTCTAAACATCTGATTTTGTTCAGTCGCCCCCTTATCAAATTTGACACTTCACAATATTTTTTTTGACGAAACGCATTTGCCCAGAATCCGTCTGTTTCATCGTTTTATTTATCGTTATTGTAGCAATTAGTTGAAGCTTCATACAAAATCCATCTGCACGAACAGGAAACCGACGATGAGCTCCAAAGAGAAGGACATACGGCTTAACAAAATGAAGCAATTTCTTAGGGGTCTCCGGAATTCCAGTGGTGAGTGTTTGTCATGTCCCCTGTGAGTTGCTCTAAACGAATCAATTTGCAGGCACAACAAATGCAGATTCGGATTTCATTCGCTCCTTGGAGGACCAACTGCGCCCCGAAACGCAGGTCGCTCAGCGGTGTAAAACTCTTAAGGATTTGTGTGAATATGGCATGCGATCTGTCAACTTGGATGAGGTAGTACATTTCAAGAAAACTAACTTCAGCTTGACTGATGTTTTCATTTGTGCCGTAGTCATCCGTCACGAAGCTGTGGGATCTCACCAAGGATTTGATTGTGGATAATAAGTCGACGGAGCATCGACAGACAACGTTGAATTTTTACAAGATTTTGATACAGACGCAGTACAAGAGCTTGACCATAATGCGGGAGCATTTCTTTCTTGTCATTCAAGTGAGTATGCCCGTGATCCCGCCATTGAAACATTGAAACACACATCCATCCCACACAGAACCATGAAGTGCCGGAAGACTTAAAGCATCGTCTTGATCTGCTCATTGCCCTGACAGAGAATGGAAGGGACATCACCCACTTTGAGGAGAAGGTAATTGAGGGAAAATAAAAGTCTCTGCACTATTATCGTTGGCTTTATTTTCAGATTGGAAGGTTTATGCTAATGTGGCTGCCGTCGATTCAGGAAAGTATGCTCCTCCGTCCCTACCTGGAGATGCTTGTCAATCTGATCAAATTCAACGCAGCTCACCTTGACAACGAGATTGTTATCGGGATTGTGCAGTAAGGAAAAACCAACAACCAGCCTCTTCAGTGAAGTTAATGGAGTTTATTTATTTTTTGAAAACAGTAACGCATGTCAGCTAAGCTGCAATGTAAAGGACGACGACATTGGACTGCAGTGCTTGAATATATTGGAGCTGGTCATCTGTTACACAATCTTCCCAGATGAAACTCTGACGTTGTGCGTGATGACTCTGTGCCGGACTGTGAACCACAGTCCATACTGCTATACGTCATGGAAGGTAGGTGTTGAGCTTATGAGGTGGTGGTGGAACATTTGTTGTTCTTGTCGACTGTACAAGAGAGTGTCGCTTCATCGAAGTAATCGCCACTTGGGCAGGTTTGAATAGACGCCAGACCGCTGTTGCATTCATAATATTTGTTGCATGCGTCGCTGGGAAAGATTGCCTTTGTGTTCATCTCACAGTAGCAACTATACGTGAGATCGGCTACACACTTCAGCTGCGTCGTGTCGAAACGATAGCCGTCTGCGCAGCTGAAGACTTGAACGCCGCTGTCCTGGCAAACGTAATAAGACCCACAATCTCCGTGCGGTATAATTGTACCGTCGGTTTTGCCGGAACACGCTGTGGGACCTGTGCTGCCGCACACGTTGTCCGTGTCCACTACACATTCGTTTGTTGCAGAGCTGAAGTAGTATCCAACCTGGCAAAGTTTAAGGTATTCTTCGCCGTCTTGGCACATAAAGTATGTTTGGCAGTTGTTGAGGTTTGCGAAGCTGGTGCCACTCTTCGATTGCACACACCGGGTTAGACACGTGCTGGCTGCGTCAACACTGCACTGGGATGTGGCTTGATCAAATGCTGCTCCAGCGGGACATGATTGAACTTCAGGTTCTTCGTCAACGCAGAAATAATACTTGGTACAGTCCGTATGGGGCACTGCTCCAAAGGAAACCCCTTCGCAAACATTGGATACATCCTGTGCTGTTGTCCCCTCTGATGGTATGCTCACTTCCGTTGTTGTTGATTCCTCTGTCGTGGTGGTCTCAGTTGTCGTTGTAGATTCGGGAGTTGTTGTGGTCTCGGCAGTCGTTGTAGTGCTCTCAGGTGTCGTTGTGCTCTCTGGTGTCGTTGTGCTCTCTGGTGTTGTTGTGGTCTCAGGAGTTGTTGTGGTCTCAGGTGTCGTTGTAGTCTCGGGAGTTGTTGTCGTCTCAGGTGTCGTTGTAGTTTCGGGAGTCGTTGTGGTCTCGGGAGTTGTTGTCGTCTCAGGTGTCGTTGTAGTCTCAGGTGTCGTTGTGCTCTCTGTTGTCGTTGTAGCCTCGGGAGTTGTTGTCATCTCAGGTGTCGTTGTAGTTTCGGGAGTCGTTGTGGACTCGGGAGTTGTTGTGCTCTCAGGTGTCGTAGTCTCGGGTGTCGTTGTGCTCTCTGGTGTCGTTGTGGTCTCAGGAGTTGTTGTCGTCTCAGGTGTCGTTGTAGTCTCGGGAGTTGTTGTCGTCTCAGGTGTCGTTGTAGTTTCGGGAGTCGTTGTGGTCTCGGGAGTTGTTGTCGTCTCAGGTGTCGTTGTAGTCTCAGGTGTCGTTGTGCTCTCTGTTGTCGTTGTAGCCTCGGGAGTTGTTGTCGTCTCAGTTGTCGTTGTAGTCTCGGGTGTCGTTGTGCTCTCTGGAGTCGTTGTGGTCTCAGGAGTTGTTGTCGTCTCAGGTGTCGTTGTAGTCTCGGGAGTTGTTGTGGTCTCAGGTGTCGTTGTGGTCTCAGGAGTTGTTGTCGTCTCAGGTGTTGTTGTAGTCTCAGGTGTCGTTGTAGTCTCGGGTGTCGTTGTAGTCTCTGGTGTTGTTGTGGTCTCTCCCGTAGTCGTCGTTCCATCCGTCGTTGTGGTTCCTTCCGTAGTCGAACCTGGCCTACAAACGTTAGAAACATCCAATTTACAATATCCATCCGTCGCATCGAAATATTGGTCGTCACGACATTCCATGACAATCGGTTGTTTGTCTATGCACAGCTGGAATTTATAGCACACATCTTGAACAGGTATAAGAGAGCCAGACGGCTCCGTTGCGCATGAAGGCTCTGGCCTTGTGTAGCATATGTATTCAGTGTCCCTCACGCAACTGCCCTTCGCTGCGTTAAAATAAAGTCCGTCAGGACACTGGAAATGAAAAAGGTTGCCGGCTATGCACGCATTGTACTCCTTGCAGTTGGTTGTGTCTTCCATCATTGTTCCAGAGGGCTCTGTGCAGGTGGCAAGCTGCACCACTGCTCTCTTTTGGATCTACATGCAAAGAAACACAAACGTTAACGAAACCCTTCTGTGTACACTAACCCTTAGACACGCACTCTAAGTCCGTGAACTGCCCCGAGAACTGCCGCCAACACAATTATATCCCTTAACTGCATGATGATTGTGTAAAAGTGTCGATATCCCTTTAAAATGAAACTTCTTTCTTTCGCGTGGAATTTTTCGAGTAATGAATGACTTGTCTAAATGGTGGTTATGCCCATCTAAGCCAGAACTTAGTTCGTTCTCCGTATTTATAGCGATTTCATATCTGGCAGTTCATCCTACCATTAAGCCCTCATTCATTAAATTGTTTATCAAATTTTCCAATTAGTCTGTGCCATGATACGAAAGGGTGTTATCTGGATGTGAACGGAATATGTTGCCCACAGTAACGCTATTTTGCGCGTTCAAAAATCCATCGACCTCTGTGCTGTGCCTAGCGAATTCTGTGTCATTGTGTTTGGTCTAAATATGGAATGGGGAAGTTCCAGGCGATGTGATTCATTTGGCGCCTTTTTTTGTCTCCTCTTATCACTTGATGTAGGCAGCGCTTAAAGGCTATCACCGTCTACCTGGAAGATGCTGTTGTTTGTGCAATGCTTTGCTGGTCTTATCAGCTTAGAAAACCGGCTGGACATGCGCACGTACGGACAAGATAAGCCCTAGTTCCGCCATTTGCCAATAATCAATCACAGCCAGTGCGAATTGGAAAAACAAATGATTTAAATTCGACTTAACAAGTTGACGCATCACCTGGTGCTTGCTCCAATTTGCTACGTTTTGTCATATTTCTTATGTCGGACGAAGGGTTTCCCTGATGACACCACACCCATCACTCTTCTCTCTCTTTAGCGTGACGCTGCAGTCCTTCATTTGACTTGATAGACCTTCCCGTCTGGACACCTATTATTCCGGCTCCACTTCGAACAGAAAAAGAAAATTCTCCAAGTTGTGCTCATAACCTTTATTCAGTTACAATTTCAAAACCGCTGATTGCATCGTACCCCCGATGCGCCAACTTATACCCAGCAACTCGGTTTCCCAAATCAACAGCTCTCTCTAGCGTTAGCCCCAACCGATCCAAGCCGTAAATCACCGCGGCACAGAAAGTGTCTCCAGCGCCCAGGGCATCCACAATCACCTCCGGGGAATATGGCTTGAGATGATGAAACTGTCCGTGTTTTGTCAAGCAATACGATCCGGCTGAGCCCCACGTGCATATGAGTCCACTTAGCTTCTTGTTGGCGTATCTTTCTCGCAAACCGAGCAGAGCTTCCTGGCCATTGGTCCAGCCCAAAGACAAGGCCAACTCCTTCCCCAGGAACACATAATCCGCGCACTCGACGAGTACCAGCAGCTCCTCTTTGATTTTCTCCAACTCTAGGGAGATTGTCACACCCTCTTCGCGTTCGCGATTGAAATCCTCAATCCTCCGCATCATCTGCAAGGTTTCCTCGGGGTTCCTGCCCTCGAAATGAATCCAACTGTATTTGCTCAAGTCCACAGCCTTGAAGTGCTCATACGTTAGAATCGGAAAATTCGAGTTCGAGTGAATGATCGTTCGAGAGTCACTTTCCTGGCTCAAAATCACCGACGAAAATGGTGGATCTTGTGCGGTCTGCGGGCAATTGTCGATGTGAATGCCACGACTGCGGCAGTCGTCCTGCAGGAACCGAAAGGCCGCCGACTGACTCAACATTCCCAGGAACTCACAGTCCGTTCGTAAATTTCGCAGCACTGTGCAGTTGTTCGATGCATTTCCACCTCTCTGCCAGTAGCCACTCAAGCACCTGCGGTCGGTGTCCTCCTCGGGGAATCGGGCGCAGACGTGCACAATATCAAGCACGCACATTCCAACGCAAAGAATGCGTCGCCTTCCCCCGCCGTCTGTGTTGTCCTCAGGTGAGCTCATTACGAAAAATCTACGATAAGGGCTTGAAAACGAAACATCTGCGATCAAGGTTTGGATAAATTCGGACACGGAGACCTTAATTGGTTTCTTGCTGCACTGTGAAATCAAACTTTGTCTAACTCAAGGTCTGTCAGTGTCAATTGGAGCTTCATTCACAGCTCGCGCGTGTGTGGTGGTGGGCTGAGTGAAGTGGGTTATCAGTTTGTTGATTTGTTTTGGACCTCATTCGTTGGTGGGGTTTCGTGTGTTTGTTATTTTCTCGCTACAGGGTGTGCATGATATTTTTTTTTGTTTGTTTACTTGTTTTTTTTTTTTGCGTTTTCAGAACATGAAGAACTTACTTGGCACAAACTTGGGCTACGCGTCGCTGCGGATTATGTGCAACATTCTGAATGACAGCAGCTTTTACAATGATCCGAATCTACTGCGTGGGGCAGTGTTTCACATCAACATGGGCGTCTTTGGTCCAACGCAGGTGGTGGTCTTCTCGCCGATGTTCTCCACAACATCGTCGGTGCTGAGGAGTTTCTTGAATGTAAGTGACTTCAATGTGCCCTTTGCTTCGGTTTTATCGGGTGTTCTTGCAGGCCCTTAAGAGCCGGGAACTGATCGTTAGCTACGAAGTCATCCTGAGCATCGTCAATGTCATCAGCAAGTTGGGGGAAGAGCTGCCCGAGCGTAACTGGGACATTATCTGTGAAATACTCTCCGCTATAGCCGACAACATCTCGTATTACGGTAAGTTCCAGTCCGGGTAACCGAATGAATCCATGAATCCCTTTGTCTCGTCCTTTGCAGAGGAAGAAGGTCTTCGCAAGGACTTCGTTTTGCAAATGAACTTTCACAAGGCCATCGACTTCATCGAGGAAAAAATGCGCAACGACACTTTGCTGGCGAACAAAGACCTCATCTATGACCTTATAGAACGGGTATCGGAGAGCAGACCAGAGGTGTCGGTGCTCAATTTGATTGACTACCGATCAAAGAAGATCTCCGCAGCTAAGCCCGAATGGCTGACGGTACTGTACAACTTCGTGTACCGATTCTATCACATTCCCAACACGAACATCCGGGTGAAGACGATTCACTCGCTGATGCAGATCATGGACGCAAATCGGACGAGCTACGAGGAGGAAATTCTGCACCGCCTGGTCATTCCGCAGTTTGGGAACATTGCCAGTGAGCCGGATCTCATGATCCGAGTGGTGGTGTGCAAGGCCTTGGTTGACTTCGCCCTGCACTGCGACTCAAAGCTGTGCGGAGAACTGATCGACATCATGGAGAAGGTGTTGATGCGTCCATTTGAACAGTATAAGATCGACGAGAGTGTCTGCAAGTCGGAGGCGGAGATTCAGGATGTCTCCACAGTGGTGGATGGGCTTATTAGGATTTTTATTGTGAAGCTGTATCGATTGCCGTCTAGCCACGCTATTCGCGTCTTCAACATCTTAGTGGCGCACTTGGAGAAGCACTACCAGTCGCCGAGGGTTTTCGAGCACGTGAATCTGGTTAGGAGCAAGGTAAGCCGTTGTAGTATGTTTACGTTGCCTCTGTAGTCAGCGTTGTTCTGTGCAGATCTTCTCATGGATGCTGAAGGCCAGGGCCAACGCCACGTATCACATTGGGTATCCGGATCACGAGACTGGGACCATTCGGTTCAGTCCGTACCTGGGAATCGATTCCAGTCTGCAAATGAACACTGTTGGAGGTCATTCGGCTTCAGTTGGGCAGGACCACCTTGCCTTGAACTTCACTACAATTTCGATTCGAAGGGCGTGCAAGATCATTGTGAAGTGCATCGAGGAGGAGAAGGGTAAGCTGTGGAATCATGTGCAGACACATGTGACTGATGGTCTAATTTGCGTAGATTATCACATCTTCCAATTGGTGGTGAAGGAGCTGCCGGAAATTCTACAGAATAAAGCTCTCATCTTGGGTAACGACATAGAGGCGCTCGCGTCAGCGCTTTGCAACGAGCTGCCCGATCCCAAGTGCACGCCTCGCAGTTTCCTCACTGCCAAGCCGTCGTCAGATGAGTTCAACGCCCTCCTTCTGCCTGCGATCGCAAGTTTGGTGATCTACCACCAGCACCTGTCGCCAGACCTCAAGTTGCGCATGATCGAGGCCGTGAAGGTGGTGATTCGGTCGAATGCCAACGCCCACATCTGCATAAACACTCTGACAATCATGATCCTGGAGATGCCGGAAACTTTGTCCCGCCAGTTGGCCGAGGTTCTCCTGGAGATCAGCAAGATGTCACGCACAGCCAGCGTAGCAATTCCAGTCCTGGAGTTTCTTTCGAGTTGAGTGCACGCCCAGAACTTGATTTCTATTTCTCATAATCTCCCTTCTTTCCGCAGTTCTGAGTCGGCTGCCCAATGATCTGTTCGCAAACTTCGTGCCAATGCACTACATGTACGTCTTCGCCGTATCGCTCAGCTACACCAATCCCCATCCCTACGACCACTACACGGTGTCTCTGGCCCATCACGTGATGACCGGGTGGCTGCTGAAGTGCAAGATGGGCATGAGGAAGAACTTTGTGATGTACATCACCTCGGTAAGTAGATAAGCGATCAGTGGAGTACTAGATGTGAGGGTTTTGGTTGATGCAGGGCCTTCAAACCGACACAAATATGGTGACAAAGGACATTCGGAATGAGGACTCGTCCAGTCGGCAGCGCAGCACCAGTCTTACGGAGCGCGTCAGCCGCAATCGAGACAGCGCCTTCGACATGAGCGACAACTTAAAGAGCATTCAGGCCGAACTGTCAGAGACTTGCATCGATTTTCTGGCCAGGCACACCTTCTCCCCGTGCTCTACGCTTCCCAAGAGGTAAGAATGGAAAAGTTCAAAGAATTCACTTATTCATTCCACGCTATAGATTACCAGCAGTTGAGTGCATGCTTAAGGACGGCCCATCCCAGACCTGGCTGGTGGGACACAACCTCGTCACCATCACCACGAATGGTTGCCCATCGCCACCGAAAGCGAATGGGCTTTGTGAGAGGTGTTCCCTCCTCATGAACAAGAGCAATTCACCCTACGCCAAGAGTGACGTCAGTGGAACACCGAATTCGTATGCAGGAGGACCAATGTCTCCGGAGATCGGCAACGCAAATGCTCCCGCCACAGCCGTTGAGACAACAGCTGAAGTACAGCCGACTAACCGGCGGTACACCAAGGCCAGCTTGCAGTACAGCAGCGGAACCGAGTCTGGGACCTCCACAGACCTCACATCAACATCGACCTCGTCGTCATCGCAGCACCAGACTCATCGCCAAACTTCAAACAGTTCATCGGTGTCCCTAGAGGCATTGTCGCGTCGCGGCTCCAATCCGGAGCCAGAAAATCGCATCGAAACCTCTTCTGCTCTGGGAAACTCGCTCAATCAGTTGAGCAACGCCAGCAGCGGAACTGGGTCCTTCCAGCAAACGACATGTGCACGCTCTTGCACCGGCTGGGCAGAGATTTACGTGCGTCGACCCACTGGAAACATTTCTTGGATAATGCACATCCAGAACCCAATCGCGAACGATTGCCTTGGCACAGACCTGCCTCTGAGCGACTTGATAACCCTCTTCCTGCCCACCATGCACGGTGGTGTTTTCGGGCCGGATTTCGTTGAGGAGGCCAAGCTGCTCACGCCTTCAGCACCGCTGTGGACGCTCTCTCCACGCGAGGCCACCCAACAGGAACGGAAGGATCCTCGCAGGCTTGATGCGGCCAAAATAGCGGTTGCTAAGGTTCGAGCACTCCAGCGCCAGGAGGAGATAACATCTGCAGTTCCCACCACGGGACCTATTGACATCCCAAAGGCGGCAAAGCGTGGCAAGGAACCCTCTGGCAGCCTGAGCGATGGAGAAGCCGATGAAGATGGGGCCGCCTTTGAAGACGGTCGCACTCGAGCTCGCAACCCCGTGAGGAGGGTCAACTCCAGCCCGGAGATGAGTTCAAGCTTCAGGAAACAAATGGGCAAGGACCTCAACATCCCCGGACCTTTTGCCTCAGCCCAAGGAGAACTGGACGAAGCAACAAAGAAGAAGATTGCAGTAGGCAGTGCCTACACAAAAGACATTCGCGTCAGTTGTGAAGCGATTCCCGAAGAAATCGGCGGCTCCACTCCCCCCAGTCAAGCGGATTCCCTTAAGGATGATGAGAAAAGACAAGTCGCTCCGGAGTCCTCCAAAAAAGACATGGACGCAGCTACAAGCGGAAAGGAACCAAGTCTGCCACCGAAGCAGCACTCGGCAGACGACGTCACCAACCAAATGTCCGGTAATCCAGTTACCTGCTCCGCGTCAGCAACGAGTTTGAAAATCCCACTTGACCTGCAGAAGATCAACACAAGCTCAAAGGCGCCTCAGTCGAACGCGCCACTCTCGCCGCGACTTCTAGCAAGGAACGCAGCCAGCAAAGTGGCATCGTTCTCGTCACACGTTGGCGGCGGTATGAGCGAGTACGGAGGCAACAATGGCGACATGATCCGCGGCCGTTCGAAAACAATATCCGTCGTTCGCGAAGTCAACGGCAAGAGCCGACTGCCACTCGCACTCCCATCGTTTGGGGCCGCAAAAGCCCCTGTCAACTCCAAGCTCGGCATAAGCCCAAATTTTGTTTTCCTTCAATTGTTCCACAACGGGCAGCTGCAATCCAAGGACCCCCCGCTGAAGGTGGGAGCCGACAACATGGCTACCATCACCCTGTTGGACCTTATTCCTCCGTTTGAGACGCACAAATTCGGCGTGCTCTATGTCGGTCCTGGGCAGTGCAACAATGAGGTGGACATCCTCCGGAATCGCTATGGCAGCGTGCGGTACATGAACTTCCTCAGCAGCCTCGGCACCCTGGTCAGCCTCAAGGACGCCAAGGAAAACAACTTGTTCGTAAACATGGACACGAACGGATCGGATGGCAACTTTACCTACGTGTGGAAGGACGACGTAGTTCAGGTGAGCATGAGCAATTCGCTTTCGAGGGAGAATCCTAATGCCGTTCATTTAGATCACTTTTCATGTCGCCACCATGATGCCGAACCATGAAAACGACCCCAACTGCACCGAGAAAAAGAAGCACATCGGGAACGACTACGTCAGCATCGTCTACAACGAAAGCGGCGAGGAGTACAACCTCAACACGATCAAGGTTTGTCATCAATCCCTCATTGACCTTGCTCACGTTTCTCTCTCTTTGCCCTCAGGGACAATTCAACTATGCGTGCGTAGTCGTTCAGCCGCTGGAGCTCAACATGAACCGCGTCTTTGTAAAGGCCCGCAATGAGATTGCGAAGTTCGTGTGCCACCCGGAGCCCAAGATCGTCTCCGACCGCAGTGCACCACTCCTGGCGCGGCAGCTGGCTTTGCATGCTAACGTAAGACATTCCCCCCTGACTCCTCACACAACAAGCGTATGACGATCGTTTCTTTGCAGTTAGCCTCACACGTGTACCAAAGTATGAAGTCGAAGAACCCGTATGCGTCTAACTGGCTCGAGAGGCTGAGGAAGATCAAGAACCTTAGGACAAAGGTAAGCCAACAAAAGACCCCTGCGCAGTACACTAATCCTACCTACCGCTTCCAGCTCCTCAACGAAAACAAGCAGAAAGGCAAGGACGAGCCGTCCTCGTGGTGGTAAGACCCAGCAACCACTGCCCCACTTCTCGACGTCAATGGCGATAATCCTCTAGGACCGCTAGTTGTACTCGTATATTTAATAAAATTTATCCTGCATGTGTTATTGGTATAAAATACATAAAACTGAAGAGTGAAGCTTAAAACTGTTGTTTTCCTTTCTATTGGTGAGGTGGACAGTCCCTCTTCTAAGTACGGGTGTCCTTCTGTGTTGCTGTGTCCAAAATTCTGGCAGAGCGTTGATTTTCTGTTGGTTTTTGAATTTATTTTGCTACTGGCTCGTAACGACCCTCTCTTGACCACCCATGGCGCTGCAATGTGTGTAATAGCTGGTGCTTTGGTTGTCGTCTATGGTTCATCGGTGGACGCTGGAAGTTGCGTTGTGATCACCTCTGGCTCCTCTTCTGTTGTCTGTGGTTCCTCTGTGAGCGCTGGAGGTTCCGTTGTAACCACCTCTGGCTCTTCGGTTGTCTGTGGTTCCTCTGTCGGCGCTGGAGGTTCCGTTGTAACCACTTCTGGCTCTCCTGTTGTAGTCTGTGGTTCTTCTGTGGGCGATGGAGGTTCCGTTGTAACCACCTCTGGCTCTTCGGTTGTCTGTGGTTCCTCTGTCGGCGCTGGAGGTTCCGTTGTAACCACCTCTGGCTCTTCGGTTGTCTGTGGTTCCTCTGTGAGCGCTGGAGGTTCCGTTGTAACCACCTCTGGCTCTTCGGTTGTCTGTGGTTCCTCTGTCGGCGCTGGAGGTTCCGTTGTAATCACCTCTGGCTCTTCGGTTGTCTGTGGTTCCTCTGTCGGCGCTGGAGGTTCCGTTGTAACCACTTCTGGCTCTCCTGTTGTAGTCTGTGGTTCTTCTGTGGGCGATGGAGGTTCCGTTGTAACCACCTCTGGCTCTTCGGTTGTCTGTGGTTCCTCTGTCGGCGCTGGAGGTTCCGTCGTAACCACCTCTGGCTCTTCGGTTGTCTGTGGTTCCTCTGTCGGCGCTGGATGTTCCGTTGTAATCACCTCTGGCTCTTCGGTTGTCTGTGGTTCCTCTGTCGGCGCTGGAGGTTCCGTTGTAACCACTTCTGGCTCTCCTGTTGTAGTCTGTGGTTCTTCTGTGGGCGATGGAGGTTCCGTTGTAACCACCTCTGGCTCTTCGGTTGTCTGTGGTTCCTCTGTCGGCGCTGGAGGTTCCGTTGTAACCACTTCTGGCTCTCCTGTTGTAGTCTGTGGTTCCTCGGTGGGAGCTGGAGGTTCAACTGTGGTCACCTCTGGTTCCTCTGTCGGCGCTGGAGGTCGCGTTGTTATCACCTCTGGCTCTCCTGTTGTGGTCTGTGGCTCTTCCGTGGGCGCTGGAGGTTCAACTGTGGTCACCTCTGGCTCCTCAGTAGTTGAAAGAGGTTCTGCTGTTGTTGTAGGTAGCATCCAGCACACGTGATTTATGTCCGCAACACAGACATGGGTTTCTTCAAAAAATAAAAACCCTTCTTTACATTGCAGCTCAATTGGTTCCTCATCGACACACAAGTTGAATTTACTGCATTCCCCAGGGATTGGAATCAGTGTTCCGGATGGCTTGCGCTTGCACTCCCCCTGGGGGCACTCCAGACACTTACATTCCGTGTCCGTTCTGCAGTAATTCACCTCCTCATCGAAAAACTTGTTTTCTCCGCATTTGAATAACAGTGCGCTTCCATCTATGCAGATATAATACTCCGAACAGGCGGGTGCTGCAAACGAGGTCCCACTTGGCTGCGTACACGAGACACGTTCGTCACCTCGGAATTCGTATCTAGGTTCCTGCGATAAAGAATCGATAAAATTTATTTATTGCACGTTTGATTTATTGATCCTCAGGTGATATCGAAAACAAAGCCTTCCCAAAAAACAAGAATGACTCTGCGCAACGATTTACACAACACGCAGTGCAACTGGATAACTCATTTAACTAACCGACAATCCACTGGTTGTGCTAATTCCAGCTATCAGAAGGCTGAAGATAAAAACGGTTATGGAAACCATTTTGAAAACTGTATCCGTTATGATGGTGAGGATTCCTTGCTCGTTCTGTGGTTTTTAATCAAAACTCGCGATAATACTCTTCGGGCGATACACGGGCTGGTCAATTTATAGCATTTCTCGGTGGGAATTTATTTTTCCAATTGCGTTATCAATGAGTCGATGATGTGTATCGGGTGCTATCGCACCAATTCGAGCTGATTGGACAGTTGGGATAGGACCCCATTGCAAAACACGTCCAATTTCCGTAAATTACCAATCTGCGAATCGATTTCCGAGTGATGATTAAGAGGTGAATGAAATGATAATTGCGCTGTGTTTCCTGTGGCCCTTTTTAAACATTTTACGAGTGCCGTGTGCCCTATACCTGTGACTGTAATCTGTTCAATAAATAGTTTAAACATTAGACTATGGTCGTAAAACTTAAATAGTTTCATAAATTCAGTTGATTGGACGTAATTAAACAAACGGTGTTAAAAGGTTTCGATTACATTCATGGGCGAGGAATTGTTGTAAATAATTTTTTTTTTAAATGTTAATTAACATTCTTGTGGTTGTTTTAATTTGTATTTAGATTTAAAATGTTGTCCAAACAAAAACTTTATATTGAAAATAGAAATCTACCGCAAAACATTCCGTTATAAAATATTTTGTATTCCAATAATTGGATGAACACACTCCGTGAGCATAAAGTATTATTTGCTAGTATAAATTTGTATGTGACTTGGCATCACTTTCGTTGAATGCTTGACGGATAGTTCGCAGTCATTGACATTTCTCTTGCTTCTTATTTAGGCATTCGTACATTACTCACCCATTCGAGCAAATTTTTGTATTTTTCTATTTTCTCAAAATTAATGTATTAAAAGTACAAAACATTTAAATTAACATCAATTTTAAGTTTGTTCTGTTCATCAACAATAACAAAACCCCACCAAAATGCAGGTCAGACAGTCAAAATCAAACAGTTTCAGTGTCATATCTAGTTCATGACCATATTTGGGCATATAAATAAACAATTTGCAATTTCCTCTCCAGGATCCAAATGAAGACACCGAATGGAATGACGTCCTCCGTGCGAAGGGCATTCTACCGCCAAAACAAAAAGAAGCCGAAGTCACAGAAGATCAAATTGTGTCAATGATCGAGAATGCCATCGAGAAGCGAACTGGCGGTGAATCACAGAAGAAAATCGAGGACATGAATATGGATGAGTTAGATGAATTGGAAGACTCAGAAGATGAAGCTGTAATTGAAGAGTATCGTCGCAAGCGAATGGCTGAAATGCGTGCATTTACGGAAAAGGCGAAATTCGGTTCGGTGCGGGAGATCTCCGGACAGGATTACGTCGATGAGGTGACCAAGGCTGGAGAGGGTATCTGGGTGGTGTTGCATTTATATGCGAATGGGGTGCCATTATGCGCACTGATACATCATCACATGCAACAATTGGCTGTGAAATATCCACAGACAAAGTTCCTGCGATCCGTTGCCACGACCTGCATACCGAACTTCCCCGAGAAGAACCTGCCCACAATATTTATTTATCATGAAGGAAAAATGAAGAAGCAATTTATTGGCCCGTTAGAGTTGCGAGGTGAGAAATTGACCACTGATGAGTTGGAGTTCATGCTGGGGCAATATGGCGCGGTTCCGACATCGATCAAGGAGGATCCCCGCCAACAGATCCGAGATAAAATGCTCAGTGACTTGGAGACCGTCGATTTTTACTGATAAATGTTTTATTTCCATGCTTTGTGTTCGAATGTCTTTTGCATTCAAATAAAACGTTAAAAATGACCGATTGGAGTTGTTTTCATTTTCTGGTGCTTTTTGAATGGAGTTGGGTGTGGTTGCCAGGAACATTTGTTTACTCGTCGTCAACAAATCCACTGTGCGCTACTGTTTTCAGCAGAGCTCTGCTCGTTTTTTGTCTACATTTCAGTCCTTATGGCAGCTAAAATTTCCCCTGAGGACGCTTTCTACGAAAATCTCACACTTGGTCTTATGAAAACACTTGGTAAGTACAGGTTACCGCTGGTCGGCGCAGAGTCTCAGAATTCTGATCTTCCAGCCAACGTGCCCCGCGTCTGCAATGTGAAAATAGAGAAACGCGCACCCTGCGAGAGGTCACAAGTTCTCAACTGGGAGCAACGGCACAGTGTTTTCCTACCCGAAGACATGAAGAAATTCTACCTCTCCACTGATGGCTTCATTCTCTACTGGAGCTACCAATACGCACGTGAGTTGTCTCCACTCAA
This sequence comes from Eristalinus sepulchralis, assembly GCA_944738645.1. Taxonomy (NCBI): domain Eukaryota; kingdom Metazoa; phylum Arthropoda; class Insecta; order Diptera; family Syrphidae; genus Eristalinus; species Eristalinus sepulchralis. The sequence goes on along the minus strand of OX122885.1, from coordinate 4,070,379 downwards.
ACACATAGCACTCTAATCTGGGGTGGTTGTTTCCCAGCTAACGATATCCGCCGGGTGGGGTGCATTCACTTTCCTCACTTGCTGCAGATAACCCTGCTGCGGGAGAACATCGAAGTCTTGAGCACCGAGGACGCTGAAGCGATATCCAAAGACCAAGTGGCGCAGCCCGGACCCATTTTGACCTCGAAGAGTAAAATTTTCGAGCTGAACACTGTGAATGATGTGGCAAAGGTATGAACAAAGATTTTCAGTTCACCTCCTGATGTTGTGTTGTGTTCTTAGGTTTGCCTGATTTTCGAGACAATGGGCCTGACGAACCCGAAAATCTATCTGCTTGAACTCAACACAATGAAGTGGCAGTTTCTGGCGGACTCATTCAGTGAATATCTGCGGATGTCCATCGCTCACTTGGGGCTGCCCTTTTGGGAGCTGTGCTTCTCCAGTTTTGGACTGCCTTCATGGGCTGAGGTACACTTGCGATTCGAAGGTGGTCACTAACTAAAAGCGTCTCGTTGCAGCAACTCTTCTTGCTCTTGGCACCGCATTTGATTGAGGACCGCGAACCACGTCGTTCCAACATCATCCAGCCAGTAGCCGAGCAGATGTACAACACCCTGGACACGAACATATTCCGTGCGAAGCCCAAGTCGGTGAAGTCAACTCAGAGGGGAAAGCACTAATGTGCCTCCGTTTTGAAATAAAACTGAATTCTTGTCTTGCAGGTACTTATAGTGTTTGGTATATTTACACAGTTATAAACAAGAAACCGATTGAATTAAGGATACACACAGACACCTCCACTACACTCCCGTACGACTATCGCTGTCCTCGTTTTCCTCGTGTCAAGAAACCTCCCAGACGGTCGACTCCATGGAGCGTCGCGGCCGCGATGCGACTTCAACGTGCGCCTCAAGACCGTCGCTCATCCGGCTGAGACGCCTCGCCCAACTGCCTCTGCCCGTGACAGTGCCTCCTGTTCGACTGCTTGCATCTCGGAAGAGACTGAGCAAGTCCTGATTGTCGCCTTGTTGTGCTTTCCGCAGACCGTGCTGATACTTGGCCTCCTTCGCCAGCAGCTGCTCCCGCTGCATTTGTGTCTTCACCTCGGCCGGAATGTCGGGGATGATGAATTGCATGATGCCAGTGACAACGAACACCACGTGCTGCAAGGTAAAGGAAAATTGATGTGCTTCCTTCTGTGAAATCACAAATTCACGGCTCACCTCGAAGACCACAACGAACGCTAGACGGGCGGCGAAAACGTGCCAATAATGTGGACTTAGGCCGTAGGGGTCGTGATCGTTTGGGCCGTTTCTGGAGGAGATTCCGATTAATGGGTGCAATGTGGGGGTAACTGTCTTACCTGTAGCCTCTGTAGTGACAAGTGTCAGGGTCGTGTTCACTGCTAGTGGCGCCCCATTCCTCCTTGTAGTCGGACGTGTTGAAGACCGACAGGGAGTGCTCGATATACCCCGAGAGTGTGTTCGTCTCCGAGTAGACGAATTTGTAGACCATACGCGGGATGAAGTCACTCGTGTAGGCGATGACAAATGCATTCGACACAACTGCGGTGTACGTGATGATTCGAAGGATTCCGTACCAGGCTCCAATGTCCTCTACCCGTTCCGCCAACGGTCTGCGTGCCTGTGTGACCATCTTGTAGGCGTCCAGACGGATCTCAGCCACATTATTCAGCAGCGCAAAAAGGGGAGCCAGGGGGAATGCGGCTACAAACAGTGTAACGAAGCCGTACTGGAGCACTGCGTGGAGAAAGAAAGAAAACCTGTAGTTGATTGAGAAGAAGATTGCTTGGAGTTAGCTTCGTACCCATTTCCAGATACTCATCGAAGAGCGCCAATCGTCCTGGGTCCTGCATGTGATAGTCCTGCTCCCAGGCCATGTGCAGATGCGATACATCCTTCGTTGCCTGCTTATGCTTCCTCTGTCGCCACCAGTTGTAGAACTTCGGGAACAGATATTCCATGAAGTTGTTCCAGCACTGCTTGCCGACCATGATGATGGCCAATTGGATGCACAGCTCCGACAGGCAGCCGGCCGGATCGCAGATGTCGTTCTTCAGGCGAAAGAACTCACTGCGTCGCGCCACGTCGTCCCCGGGGTAGTCAAAAAAACGACCCTTGAAGAACGCAATGTATATGAGTGAACTGTAAAAGTTCATAAATTCGAAAAAGAAAATCTTAAACGTATATGAGTCTTCGAATTCGGTGTGAGTTCGGGGGTTCTCGAGATTTGTAAGCCTTAGCGCCATCTTGTGGTAAATCTGCAAGGAGCGGGGTGAAAGACAAGCGACCACAAGCAGGGGGGATCTTACTTTTGTTAGGATCATGATGACAACCAAGTTGATGAGGGCTGCGGTTATGGTGGTAAAGAGTTTGGCATGCCTGTTCACAAAGAAGCTTCCCTCGCCGTAGATCACCGCCACCAGCGAGATCCGGTAGATGATCGTTCCGAGCACAGCTCCTAGCACGATGCATATCTTTCGGAGAAATACGAAAACAGTCAAGAGCGTGCCCAAATTGGCGTCGGCGGAGGTTCGCTTACCATGAAGGCCACCGCACTGCCGGTGATGACGAATCGTATGGCTCTGCTCGAAGTGGACATGTAGGGCTCCTTTTCCCTGGTGACCGGATTCATGCGGAACGTGGTCGCATTTGTCTCGAATTCCGGTCGGTTCTCTTCGTCCGATTCGATGTTGTGCAGATCCCACTCCCAGACGATCACCGACTGCTTGCGCTTCCACAGCTCCAGGAACGTCGTCGCTAAACGGAGCACCCATCAGATTTTGCCAAAAAATATCAATGACCTGAGAACTTACCCCAAAAGGACATGAATATCGCAAAGAACACCGTCGACGGATTGTCAAAGAGGTACGTCAGCCTGGCAAAGAGACACGAGTCAGACAGAGTTTGATAGCTGCACGCGGTGTCGCACAGCGGACAGAGGGTGATGTTTCCCGCTCCGGAAAGATCACAAATCTCTTTGCTGGGGATGTTGTCCTTCGAGTTGATCGACGCGAGACCATAGAGAAAGCACAACGTTCCCACAATCGCCGGATAGACCAGCATTTCGGTGTAGAAGCCAAGCCAGCAGAAGTACAATGCGATCTTGTCGCCGAAGTACTTCCGCACCAGACACAGCGGCTGCTTCTTGTACCACTGGGAGGGGTGCGCCCAGGTTTTGTACAGAATGCGACGGTCGAACGTTACGCCACTCGAGTGCGGACGATCGTAGTGACCCTCATGCAGGGGAAAGCACGCCAAGTAGGTGTTGTCGTTGAGCAGTCGTCGGATGCCAACGCGGTCGCTTTCGTCGAACCGGGTGCGGATGAGGACCTGCATCACCATTAAGCTGCGTTGAGCGCTGGTGAACGTCGTGCATCGATCTTTCACAATGAATCTGGGAAGAAAACCGAAATGTGGAACACAGCACATGCACCTTTTCCATGCACAACTCACTGCTCCTCTGGATTGCCACCGGCCGTGGACGCCTTGTATGTCGTCTCACCCTCGAGGACGGAACTCTCTAGTTGTATCACTCTGGTCAACCTGTTCCACAGGTTCTTCCAGCGCTGAATTCGGCGGGCCATCATGTTCTCATCGCTCTAAGAAGAGAGACAGATTTGAATGTGCTTAGAGAGGGTGCTGACGTCAGTGGACTTACCCATGCCTTCACACTGATCGTGATGAAACGCTTAACTGGCAGTTTTAGGTTCATGACCTCAGCAAGACGGATTTCAAGTCTCCAGGGCAGGTGAATTTTCAGGAAAAACGTCTTCTCGTTGAAGGACTGCGTCTTGTCCTCTAGCTCTACCTCGAGTCCCTCCTTAATCAGACTCTCCATGAATATGCGTCGATTGTCGCGACGTTTTGCCTCGGCTTCCGTCATCACGCCCTCGTCCTCCTCTTCCCACGCCAACACCATGTCGATCTTTCGACGACCATCTCGGAACATGAGTGATTCTGGATCAAGTCCCTGGAAGGACACATCTCTGAAGACCTCCTCAGTCTGTGCTTGACTGCTGACTTACCTCCTTGTCCTGCTTGCTTATTCGTCGTTCCTCGCTATCGTCTATGGTGCTGTTTCGCTTGCTCGTCTTTCTGCTGCTGAAGTAACTGTTGTTTGTACTGCTGTCCAGTGTCGACGAAGACTTGTCAAGAGATGATTGCTTGTAGAACAGCTGATTGTCCGCAAGGATGTTTGAGCTATTCGACTCCACAGGTTCGAATTCCAGATCAAGACCCATTTGCATTGCCGTTCCGGGGATGTTCTCATTGTTCACTTTTGGCCCAAATGCTTGTGTGGGACTGTGAAAGAAGGATGGTGATGTGGAGAGCCTTAAGAAGGAGGTCAGCGCTTTCTTACCTTCGCTCACTATCATCCTCCATGAAGGGGGGTAATTTAATTGAATTTGTTTTGTGTTGCAGCTCCGACTTGTCCGATCTTCCTTCGAAAAAGTGCTCGTCCTGCTTGCTTCCTTGATGCATCCTGCTTGGGTTTGGTGTGATTTGCCTGGAGTCGTTGATGAAATTGTAAATGTTGTCACTACTCTTGTGGTGCCTGGTTATTGTGTCTGAATTCAGAATGTCCTGAGGGGGGAAATAAAAAAAAACGAAACGAATCATGACTTAGGTTCCACATGGAAAATGTCTTGAACAGATGTAATTTTTACATCAGTGTCGGTAAGATAATGAAAGTGCATGGAAGTTGAAGGAGCAGGAAAGCCTTAAAGTTCAAAAATTCAAATTGTATATGTTTTAAATTGCTTGTGGATCGTATGTTTATAAATGGTGAAACGAAAACAGTCGATGAATTTGTTGGATGAATTTTTTACCCATAGTTACATGCTATGTTTCTCGGGGAATGGAAAAATTGTAAGAAGAAGAACATAATTTAAAAAGCGCCTTAAGGACCAATAGTCCTTTAAAACTGAAATCCCTTATGACGGAAGAAGAGCCTATCGCTTCTAGGCGCAAAAAACCTGTACACTTGAATTTGATGCTTTTCCTGAACAGCCAATCAAATCTAATTCGAAATGGGTGGTATTTACCGGCCAACCCCACTCAAGGAAAGGAAGACTTGGCCTTCATTGACCGCATGCCGCTTTACATTAATTTATTCTCAACCGTTTATACGAACTACTAACCCATTTCAAGTGACCCATACAAGAACCCAATATTGACAGACAAGTGTATCTCTTCTCTTTTTAATGTCACACCCTCAAACCCGACCCCCTCTCCAACCCACAACCGAAAAAAAAACGTACAAAAATAAAACACGATAAATCTATAATTAAAAGTGGAATACGTTCAAAACCGATTCGATAGGTTTTTTTATTTTTTTCAACAAATTAATAATTGATCAGCCGTCGTACTCACCCCACAGAGAAAACCCCGTCCAGCGGTTCCAATTCCAGAATCTTGACTCAGCCGTCGAGTGCGAAATCGATTACCGAACTTTTGCAGGCCCGTCTTGGCCGGACTCGATGAGATCTGTCGCCGTAGGACAGTCGAACGGGGGCGGCATTTACGAAACGACGGCACCGACAGGTAACCAACATCAATCGAGTTGCGATGCCTTTTGAATTTCGCTCTGTTGATGTCCTCCGTCAGATCCTCGCTAGAGTTGACTGCAATCGGGGCATTGTCATCGCCGTCGACGTTCTCAACGGTAATGTTCATGTGTGACGGTGCGTAGGTTGTCGAGAATATACCACTGTGGTGAGTTTCATTGTCGTTGTAGTACATTCTAGGTTTCCTTCTCCAATTTTATGATATGCTTGTGTTTGTTCTGTTGGAAGGGGATTCCTTGCAACGTGTGGCCCGGACGGAATGTGGGCTGAATAATTTCTCTGCTGGATGAAGTAAACCTGAAGCGGTTACTGTCTACGCCTACGCACTCATTGTTTGACCTATAAAACAGAAGAAAATAAAAGGAAATTGATAATTTTAAAACATGTACTGAGGAGACGGATGTACTCAAGAGCTGAGCGATGAAGACGTCGAAACGACGGGGGAATTGAAAAGTGAGTGTGTGAACACGCGAAGCAATTTGTTTTCGACTCAAAACCTGCTAAAATATTGAAGACTTAGGGCTGCATACGCCCGTACACACTGACAGGAGCTGTATGTCGGTGGGTTTGTGAGTCTATTTCAATCGTGCCCGCAGATTCTTAAATATAGAAGGTCACTGTTGGGCGCCAGTTTGTGGCGAGTTTATTGGAATTCAATGAAACAGTGTTGTGGCGAACTATAGAAGAAGAATTGAAACGCTGTCAGAAGAAGAAGCTGCCACTGATGTACTGAGTTTCAAGTTCCTACCCAAAAGGAACGCATGGCTTGACAACAAGTGCCTGCAGCGTGGCCTTATAGGCGTTTTGTTTGCCTGTAAGCACATGCAAGCCCTCTCTCGATAAACCAAGGGGACTGAAACTTGGACGTTACTAAATGGGGGTGAGGGTGACTTAGTTTTTTCTTCTTACTTCGTAGTCTTAGTTCAGCGTGTGATTTTCAGTCCAGTTTGCGCTGATGGCATCTGGAGGAGAAAATTCAACGAAGAACTTTATAGCCTGCACGGCATACGCCTATTTAAGTGCCTTCGATACAACGCTTAAGATGGCGACGCCATGTAGAGTGTATGGACACCGCTGCCTTGGCCCAAAAAGTCTTCGAATCCAACCCATTGAACAAACGCCACAGGGGACGCCTTAGGCTGCATTATAATAATTACTGAGCCGCACTACAGTCCACAAGGGGCCAGAGCCTAGCTTCTACAACAACTACTCGGGTTGTGCATGCTACTGTTCTCTCAGGAGTAGAAGGGACCTACAATTTTTTGCCGTTTCCGAACGGCGAAATTTGAGAAGTTTTTCATAGACAATTGATACTCTTTGAGTATTGTCAGCAACCCGAAAGAGGTGGTGCCGCGAAAAAATGCGACGGTTCCGTTCGGGAATCGATCCTAGACCTTTTGCGTGTGGGTGGACGCACTTACCCACGGCGACCACAGGTTGCGTTGGCGCACACAAATGGAGAAAGACCTCAACCAACTTGAAGGAAGCAACTGGAGGCAGCTGGCGAGAGATTGTGCAAGTTGGAGAGGCATGTTCGTTGAGGCCCAGGTCCACCAGGACTGAAAGAAGAAATTGGGATACTTTTATACAAATTCTGGGTCTAGTAAGACTGTCATAGAAAGAATCTGTCAGAGCTGCAGAAAGTGTTGCTAAAAGTTACTTTCAGTTGACCGTATCAAGTTGCTTGATATTTTTCTTCGCCTCGGTGTTCCGTTTCACTTGTGACAGTCTTTTCTTCCACATCCGGGCAAAATGGTGGGGATTCGTAATTTTCTTTTTGGATACGATCAAGAGTTTCATTTCGTTTTACAACGCAAATCGGAGCCTGTATTTCAATTTAAATGGCAAGGCCTGTTCTTAATACATACTAACCCATAATATATGAAGCAAAAAAAAAAAATTCAAAAACATGTTTGTGGCACACCCTGTATATCAGGGTTCCTCTTTTCAAATCCTCGTACTGTCCATCTCGGTGAAGATAAGTAAAATTCCCAATCACAATCCCCAAACTCGCTTACACTGTTATTTTAAAAACAACCCTTCACATAAAAATAGATTCCACACATCCCAAGAGACCTCCTTAACTCGAGGGTTCCCTATCGGACATTCAAATCTGACAACAAATAACTCACAACACAGTCAGAAAGTAGTTATTTTGTGTATTCCTTCATTTTATCAGCAAACGACTGCAATAATTTCAATTCTCCTCACAAGACAAACAACCTCCTCCTGGACAAATCGTAAACCGAAAACATGAAAAATAAATAACAAAGCATGCAACGTTTCACTTGAAAGCAGCACGAACTTGTTGAATGCGAAATAAATGCGATTTTAGCCCCGCCAAGTCTTCCCATACAGACTCGGCCATTAATTGCAATTCACAATTGCCATTACACTGCTCAGTTTATTGCATGAAATATTGATGCAACTACACCGCAGCAGTCACGATAGACACTCGTAATGCAGCTGATAAGGCGAATGAAAGTGGGAATGGAACGAGGTTATCCACTTTGTTGGCAAGCAGTCGCCTCGGCTGTTGCAAAATGTTGCATTCTTTCCCGGCTTACAGGAGAATGTCAAGTGACTGGAACGTCCTGCGCCAAGGACGAGCTCATGTTGTGTGGGATTTTTTTTTCACACTGCACCGCCAATAAATTGATTTCGTAGGCCTTCAGAAATGACACAGATGTTCCCCGGAGAGTGTTATTTATTCACCCCCCTCCGTGAATCGAACACTCACTCAAAACGAATTCATTCGAGGGGCACATTGGCGATGGAAGGCAGTGATTATAGGTCAAAGCCGGAGACGTGTGCCTAGTGTGACCGGTGAACCCTCTTAAATGGGGGTTCCTCCAGGTCCGAAACCTGCTCAGTTTATTGCATGAAATATTGATGCAACTACACCGCAGCAGTCACGATAGACACTCGTAATGCAGCTGATAAGGCGAATGAAAGTGGGAATGGAACGAGGTTATCCACTTTGTTGGCAAGCAGTCGCCTCGGCTGTTGCAAAATGTTGCATTCTTTCCCGGCTTACAGGAGAATGTCAAGTGACTGGAACGTCCTGCGCCAAGGACGAGCTCATGTTGTGTGGGATTTTTTTTTCACACTGCACCGCCAATAAATTGATTTCGTAGGCCTTCAGAAATGACACAGATGTTCCCCGGAGAGTGTTATTTATTCACCCCCCTCCGTGAATCGAACACTCACTCAAAACGAATTCATTCGAGGGGCACATTGGCGATGGAAGGCAGTGATTATAGGTCAAAGCCGGAGACGTGTGCCTAGTGTGACCGGTGAACCCTCTTAAATGGGGGTTCCTCCAGGTCCGAAACAATAGAAACGACCAAGTGCCCGAGCAAACAACAACGAACCCACTGCAGGGGGTGGGAGGAGGGGGCGAGGATTGTTTGGATTGAATGCCATTAGCTAAATTACTCCACACCTGATGAATGCGAGCAGGGGAGCACTTCGAGCACAACAAATCATTCAACCGGGATACCGGGGCCCTTGCGAGTTCAGCATTGAATCCTGTTTAGTTGCTATTTGCTCCCCCGTCGCATCGTGGAAAGTGGATGGAGTTACATGCCACACTTGCGAGTGTGTATAAGTGTAGAGCAAGGGGATCGTGTGTGTGTGTGTGAAGGTGTTTCAATTATTCATCGTGGGCCCGGAAGCAGCTGTTGTGGCATTGAGACTATTCAATCGAAGCGGCAACCAAAGAAAACACTAGGTTTAAAGTTTAAATTTTCCGAAAAAAAAGAACGGATATGTATGTTGCATGCACGCGACTGTAATTTTAATTAATCCTTGATGCATCTAGATTCAAAATAGGGCTAGTTTGTGGTAATTTCTATCATCACAGATCACAGGGGAGAAGATTGCACAGGGAATATGTACGAAGCCGTCCGCGGCGGGCTGGCGAGTGGAGTGCAATTGACAAGGGAGTAAATTTAATTATCGCCACTTACGCCTGTTTTGTGATAGCCCACTTTAGCAGAGTCAGATCTTACAAGAGATTTCGACTAATGACGGTGTGGATTACAGTTAGTTACTCGGGAGTCTTGAAGTTTCTCTCGAAAGCACTTGTTGTGGACTTTGGCATAAGGATCATTTAAAAAAAAACTCAATTTTTGGTAAACTCAAGGAATGTGCACATGAAATCGATTGATTTGACAAATTTCTGCAGCTCTCCTCTCATGTCTTGTGTGAAATGTGAAGTTTCAATCCACAAAGCAATCCACAGACGATGAAAATCAAAGTGCACCAGCATTTGGTCAAAATATTAACCAATTCAAAATCCATTACTTCTGATTGAATTTTTGAAGTTAAACAGTTTTTGAGCCTTTGCTCGGTTTCGGAATATATTTCATTTTGTGGACGAAATGACGCTGGACTGTGGAAAAGTTGATAAACCGTTTGAAGGGATATAAGAGGAGAGAGCACGATGGATGCGGGAGAATTTCTAATTGCAAAAATAGCAGCTTTTGTACCATAACGTGCAATGGGTTCTAGGATCTAATCTGATCTGGGCTGTGGGACTCATTCAATTCATGGTGTGCATCCCTGTCGACTTTATTCACTTTTTTTGAATGAGGTAGCCGATTCTTATACTTCCATATTATCTGCAATGCGCAGGTATTTGTTTTCTCCACCGTTTCTCTTTTCAAATGCGGTTCATTTTCGAGGCTAAGATCCCCCTTAACGAAACTTACGCTTACATGATTCAACTGACTCAGGAGCTGAGGCCTATTGACAATTTCAAGCGTCCCCGAATGGAAGAAGAGACAGAAATGAATAGTAACCTCACAAAGAATGTCATCTTCAGAGACGAGGTACACTTTCACCTCAGTGAACTTGTTAACAAGTGGAATTGCCGCTTTTTGGGGAAAGGAGAATCCATAGGAGTCGATGGATCCACAAGGACTGTATGAGCTGGCGGCGTCATTGGGCCGTATTGTCAGCAAAGCAGTTACTGTGAATGATGTTCACTGCCGCGATGGGATAATCGACTTTTTGTAGACAGAAATCAAGGATATGAACGTGGACGATATGTGCTTGCAATACGATGGTGTCACAACAATGAGTCTTTTGAGTGAGAAATTCAATGGCTGCGGATTGGCCGCCATAATCACTACTTGTTGGACTTCTTTCTTGAGGAAAATCAAAAAGACAAAGTTTACGTCAAGAAATCAAGAACAGTTCAGGAGCCAAATAATGAGACAATTCAAAACACTTTCGAGATTGAACCTCAATGATGTCGCAGAGTCAGGGACCATCGGAGAGAGGTAGGCCACCAATGCCATGGGGAAAATCTGGTTGATATTTTGCTTCACACATCCTTATACCTAGTCTCGACATCCTCAGAAAACTCTTCAGATTGTGAGAGAGTAACCTTGCTACTCCATCGAAGTCGGCAACTTCACTTGACCTGATCAGTCCTAAAACAAAAGCATTGAAACGGATTTGAAAACATGGCATGAAGAGGGAGAAGATACACTATGCACCTTGATCAAAAAGGAATTCAAAACATTGTTGATCGAAGAGTCAGTTGCACTGAGAAAAGTCAGCGATATCGCTTTAACCGGCTCCCAAATAAAAAAAGCGTCAAGATAGCCACGATGGGAGACAGAAAAGACGTTTGATATCGCCAAAATTATTGTTATTCCCAGAATGCCGATCCAATGCATTCAAACTGTCAGTGGGATCTCATTAAATCTGCTCTCGAGATCTTCATTTATTAACGACTCGAAACGAAACAGGGATTGTCTTGCTACAGGGTTTGTCTGATGTATTGGACAATGAACTTTTCAGGCTACAAGCAACAGTAATTCAATTTGAAAATCAGTGAAACCAAATCAACAAAAAAAAAAAAAAAAAAATGTTGCGTATACGCCACCGAACCACATTTCTTGTCAATTTTCAAGCAACCAAAACCGAAACGCACACTTCCCAAATGGACACAACTTATCTTCCACATCAAAGAACGGACGTCCCTCAGTTCTTGTATGACTTTCAAATGAACATTTATGATTGAAAAGCTGACCTAATTAGCCGCATAGCTGTCAGAATGATTTATTCGAGTTTCCTCTCCTCTTTTAGCATTTAGATTTCAAAACTGCTTCTATGTCTCGTAAGCGGTCATAATTCGATTCGAATAACCTGTGTATTAATGTATTTTTAATTTATCACCGTTAGGCAGTGTTGGGGGTAAACTTTTGTTTCTCTATCGATTTTGGTTTTGGTGCACGATGGACGAGAGACTTGATTGAACTGAATTTACACTGTTTCCGTTTTTTTTTTGCAAAGTTCCTGAATGTCGCGATGGGGGATCATCGAAAAATCGTGTTCCTTTGAAAGTTATGGACTGTGAGGCATTGTCTCAGTTTTCCTGATCGAGTGTTGGAAAATTTGGCGCACATTTCTCTTTTACGTACTACATTGCCACTTCATCACTTGCACCTGACAGATCATCGTCAAAAGCATTTGTAAAAGAAATCCTTTTCCGAGGTGGGTGGAAAGTGAAAAAGCAAAACACAAATTTCCTCACCAAACATAAAAATTTCCCGTCGCTAGAACGCTTTCAAGGACACTACTCACACATCGGGGTTATTGCAGTCTGAACCTTTTGCACGAAATTCACTTTTCCAATTGACAGTTGTTTTCTTTTTTTCTCACAGCTTTGTCAGTCTGCTATCACTTGGCACTAGTCTCACTTATGCGGATCAATAATCCTTGTTTTGTAATGATATCCTTTGATGTGTCTCGTCTCGTCCCGATAGAGTTCACTTACTTTGCCAACGATTCCATTCCGAATGAATGCACAGGACGCCCCGTGTGAGACCCTAACTTAATTGTGACAAATGTCCGCGCTCTCAGCACACAGACAGACAGACCACCGCACACGTGAATGTGTTTGATTTCCCCTAATTGCCGTTTGAATGTGACGGTTAGATAAATTACATACTCCGCGTAGTGATTCTCCGGCAGACAACTGCATACGAGGCTCGTAACGTGTAATTGATTGAAAGGGCCGTGGAAGCCGCCAGGACACGACCACCGGGACAGGTGACGTGCTGATGTTTGCATTTTGATGGCAGTAATTGATTATGACGCAAGGACTTGTCCATTAGTCTGCGACTGTTATTTCGATCGGCACATGCTTACCGGACAACGATTGATGGCTGTTAGGTCGGAAAACTGACGTCAGGTCGATTCCAATGACGTTAGCCAGCCACACACTGGAAGACTGCTGCCACTGTCTCATTCATCAGTGACTTCCCCTGCCGGCAGTGATCATTTAAAATGCATGTCCATACGATGTGCCGATGTGTTGTATCTCCAGCCATTCCAGTCGTCGGCCAGGGCAACGCGTTTATATCAACACAACAACGTTTAAGGGGACACGATATCCTGTGTCCTGTGTCAGTTACATTTCATCATACCCTCGGTGACGTTCTGATGACTGCCGATTTGAGGCATCATTTTGTAGTTAAATCACATGTATCGTGTTACGGTTTTGGAGAGTGGGCGTTTCAGCCTAGAGCCTATTTATGGGGCACGCACGAGTCCGGGGAGATATATATAGATTCATCCACTTTCGATTTGAGGAACTGTAATTGCCGGTGATGTGCGGGATTCCTTATAGATTTTCGTGGAGTTTAAAAATAATCTCTTATCAGAAATGTCACTGCGACGGGGGCGTGGAATCTATTTTTGTTTAATGCCACTGCATGCTTTTGGATCATCCTTCGTGTGGAATCTATTTTAAACTAGTCGAGAGGTAATTGATGTTCACTTGGCTGGGGATTGTGTTAAGCATCAAGCGAGTGAATTTGAAACTTAAGTGAAAAGTGCGCTTAACCAAACTCTGCTTGAGAATAAGATTTAGGGAGTTTGGGATGACGCTGAGCCTTAACATCTTAGGTTGTTGTTCGCAGGAATTAATTGGATGACAGCTCACCAGGAATCAGTGACTAGCTTCTTCAGCGAGCTATTGTTCTCTCACGAACAGAGGGGACACACAGTTTAATGCTGACTCCAAGCGGCTAATATTCTGGTCTTTCTTGATTTCGTCATGCAAACAGTCGAGTTGTGAAGAGAAGATCATCGCCTTGACCGTCTCGCTGGACGCCAGAAGCTCATAATAGGTTTCACAGACTTGGACATCACAGCTCCAGACAGAAAAGTCTTCGAATCCATGCCGGTGGGACAACGCAATAGACCACGCTTTCGACTTAGATGCAGGTGGGAATGAACCTCGAATCAATTTGGTGTGCAAAATTAAAGGCAGCAGGCAGAGAAACGTGCCATCTGGAAAGGCATGTCGGTTGAGATGCAGCTAAGCCCTGGACTTGGAGGAGAAGTCCACGCGAAGAAGAGAAAACTTTTTTTGGAGGAAAAGATTTATCGACTTGTAGAGTTCACAAGTTCTGTAGCGCTTACGTCTACAGCGCATACGATGGCTAGGATATGTGGAGTGGATGGATAACACTGCTCTGGCCCAAAGGAATCCCTGAATCCAAGCCATTGCGACAGTTCAGCAGAGAATGACCTTGCCTGGGATAGTACGCGCAATTAGAGAAAGACTTCAATCTGCACAATCCGAATTAGCCGGCGAAAACCCTAGTCAGCTGAAAATTCATGTTGGGTAAGGTTCAGGTCCAGTTCCGTCAAGAGACATACATTTCCAAGGACCAACACCATGGCGAGACGTCTAGTAATTTCAGCATTACCAACGTAACAGTCTCCAACTTCATTCTTCCACATTCTACACTCCTTCAAGGAGGCGGTGTTGCCTTCACTTCACGGTGAGTTTGGTGAATTCAAACAGATGTCAAATTGACTTGCATTCATAAATAAGTTTTATTCACATCCAATAATCCTAGATTTATCACAATTTCCTGACTCAACACTTAGAAAACCCTCAACCGTTTTTTGCATCCCACCACCCATCACATTTTCATAAACAATCAGATTTGAGCCGCCATTGTGCAGTTGACGTTTGCGGCGAGATCACACTTGTCCAAATTCCTGTTAAACTTCAGTCCTTTTTCACATTTAAAGCTCTCCAACTTGCCGTTGGTGCAGATGAAGTACGAATCGCAGTTATCCTCCGCATCACCGTACCGCGTGCCGTTTTTGGCATTCAAACACAACTGTGTGGGGGGAGAGGGGGAGGGAATTCAGATTAGATTTTCTTTTGAGAGAAATTACAGCTGATGTACCTCATCGGTGCGTCGCCGATCTGTCATGTCAATACACTTGACGTAGTCCTTCCAGTCGCAGCTCCCAGAGACGCCATTAAACAGCAGGTCATCGGGGCACTTGTGTATCCTGGGCGTGCCCTTCACGCATTGATAGAATGTCCTGCACCCGTCGATGATGTTGGGATAGAACACCAGTTCGGTGAGACCGCTGCAGTTCTGCAAGAAGGAGGACTGGATTGTTCGGACTGTCTCACGCGACGAATTCTACTCACCAGCTGTGTTTGGTTCGTCAGTTCATTCACAGTGGACGCACACGTCTTGTTCACATCTTTCCTGCAGCTGAGCGTTGCCCTGTCAAAGAACTCATCCACTTCGCACTGTTCGGAGATCTTCTGACCGCTGATGCACGTAAAGTAGCCGCGACAACTTTCTGGGTCAGCTGCAACTTTTCCATGCTTCCCAGCGCAGGCGCCTACTCGCTGACCGTTCTCCAGCAAGCACGTGCCATCGGTTTGCCTGCAGAAGCCGAGCAACGTGTCGAAGCTCTCCCCCGTTCGACACTTTTTCGACTGCAACTCTGCGTCGACACACTGGAAGTACTTGCGGCAGTCGCTTTGGTCCGCGAAGTTTGATTCTTCTCCGGCGCTGGCGCACATTGTTCGTAGCTCCGTCGCAGTGGGACAGGTTTGATTGGATGGCATTGGCACACATCGGCGCACAGTGGCATCGAAGTGCTCCGCGTCGGTGCACCTCTCGTGTCGCAGAACCCCGTTGATGCACACGTAGAACTCGTTGCAGTGCTCCAGATCGGGCATCAAGTAGCCGTGCTTCCCTGTGCACGAGAGAAGAGCGGTTGAGTTGCCATCAGAAAGGCAGGAACCGTCGTTAGGCAGGCATGCCAATGCGCTTGTGTTGAAGAATTGTCCCTCTGGGCATCGCAGCCTCTGCGCGGTTCCATTTGAGCACATTATGTACCCTGAGCACTCGTCGGGGTCTTCCTTTGGCTGGCCTTCGCCTTCTTTCAAGCAGACTTCATCGCCAACCAGAATGCCGTCCACACATCTGTGGTGCACATCGAGGGTGCATTTTTTGGCGGACCGATCGTATAGCTGCCCCTCATCGCAAGCGACAGGGATTGCCAAGCCGCGGACGCAGGAGTAGTAAACGTTGCAGAAGGTCTCGTGGGGCAAAGGCTCACCAGCAGCACTATCACAAAGTTCAATTTTGTTGCACGCTCCTGTGTCCTGTTGGCAGATGCCTGCGGCTGTGTTGAAGTATTCACCCACCGGGCAGTACGACAGCACTGCTATGCCGTCCGTGCATGTGTAGAACGAGGTGCAGTTGGAGGGGTTTTGCACTTGGCTGCCGTTTGACTTCTCTCTGCAGAGGCCGTCGCTGGACGCTGATGGCTGTGCGCAGGAGCCATTGTTTAGGCGACAACGTCTGCTTTTTTCGTCGTAGAACTGGCCGAGCGGACAGTCCGCCTCCACAGCCATTCCGTTGATGCAGAGGTAGTACATGGAGCAGTTGGTGTCGTGCGCCACCGTGGTGACAGTCTCCACATCGGCGCACTTGCTCAGTGGCCAGTTCGTCTGCGCCTTCGATGGACACGTGGCGTTAGTTTGCACGCACTTATCGATGGTGGCGTTGTACTGAAATCCCTTCAGACAGCTCTCCACGTACCACTTTCCCTTGATGCAAAAGTAGAACTCCGTGCAATTGTGCTGACTGGGCCGAGATGTGCCTTCCGCGCACTTGCGCCGTAAGGCACCGTCTGCCGAGCAATCGCCACGATTCTTGATGCACCGCCGCAGGGAGGCGTCGAAGTAGGTGCCGTGTGGGCAGGGCACTGCAAGCCATTTTCCGAAGGAGCAGATGTCGAATGCCGTACAGTTTGACGTCAGATGACGGCGATCACCGTCCGTACAGGGGGAGTTTTGAATCCGAACTCCCGACTGGCAGCCGCCTTCCTTGTCGTCCTGCATGCAGGCCTTGAGCGATTCGCTGAAATGATGTCCCTCCGGGCAGTACTGAAGCGTCCAATTGCCATCCACACAGAGATGGTACGCACTGCAGGGATTGAAGTCAGAAGCCTTTGCCGTTCCGTTCTTGCAGGCGCCTTTCTCGGCTGTTAGTCGGCAAGTTCCGTCATTTGGCACACAGGCGCCCTCGGACTGGTTGAAGTATGTGCCCTCTGCACAGTACCGATACCACCATTCCCCCTCATAGCAGACGTAAAACAGGCCGCAATTGGTGTCGCTGGGACGCGTCTCATTCGACGAGCAATGGCTGTAGTTTGTGGCTGGTGTGTCATGCACTCGAGCGCACGCACTCACATCAGTTGAGCACGTCTCCGTGAGTGGATTGAAAAACTCTCCATCTGGGCAATGGTTAAGCACCCAGCGGTTCTCCTCACAGCGGTAGTAGTCTGCGCAGGCTTCTTCGGAGGCTCTCACAGAGTAGGGCAGTGTGCACTCCAGCGACCGTGATCGGGGCCGCATTGTCCTGACATCACCGGGAACGCACGCGTTTGCAGCCGCTTCGAAGATCTGCCCGCTTGGACATCGCTTCTCTATCCATTTGCCGTACGCACAAGTTTCGTAGCGCCTGCAGTCGTCTGGATGGACGCGCGTATCAGACTCGCGACAGACCTGTCAAAAGTGAAGAGACGGTTGAAATATGGCAGCGAAGCGACTCTTCCAGGCGAAATTCAATATTTTCATGCTGCACGGACCACCAACAGAGACACGCTCGAGCGAACAAAAAAAAAACAAAAATACTGAATTTCACGTCTGGAAATACATATATTTCATTTATTGCATTGCAAGTGTTATACAAGTTATAACGGAATTCACAATCAATGTAGCGTTTCGTATTCGTTGTCTAAATTTACCGATTTGAGGAAGAAACTGCTGCGCAGGGTCTCGCTTCGTAGCCAGCACTGGCGCTCGACATCGGCGCGACAGCTGCCCGTTTCGGTGTCGAAGTACTGGTCCACAGCGCACTGCTGCAGGATGGCGACTTTGTTGCGGCAAATGTAGAACTTGCGACAATCCAACGCTGGTGCCATGGTTCCGTCGTCATTGTCTTCACATAGCTGCGAACGAAGCACGCGGCTTAAATCTGAGATTCCACAAGTGGATTGTGTTCAACTCACCTCCTCCAGTTCATCGTCGGAGAGGGTCATCTCGGGCGGGACACAGTATCCGATGTCATGGCTGTAGGCCGTGTGTTTTGGGCACTTCTCGGACACGGCGACACCATTCTTGCACTTGATGAATGACGTTGGACGTCTGGCGTCTGGGAACTTCTCAATGTCACTGGCCCCCGAGCAGATCTGCCAAAGAGATGTCAAGCTCTTGAAAAAGACGTTTTTTGATTGCTAAGGACTCACCTCTCTCTTGTCGAAGCAGGACAGATTGAAGACGCAGTAGCCCAGCTTGACGTTGAACGCCGAATAGGCTCCACAATTCTGGTCCACAACAGTGCCGTCCAAGCAGAGGTGGTACGTGTTGCAGGAGTCGCCTGGTAGGAGGCTTCCGTCAGGTTCGGCGGAACAAATCTGCAAAAACAGGGCGGTTAGTGGAACATTTCGGAGTCAGACTAGATGCGCATACGTTGGTGGCAAGACGCCTACGCTGAGCCTGTACACAGATACCCTTCTTCTCGTCGAAGACCGCGTACGAGGGACATTGCTCGAAGATGGCCATGCTGTTCTTGCAGACGTAGTACGCGTTCGGATTGTTTGGAGACGCTACTGTGAAGCCGTTCCTTCTGCCGACGCAACGCTGCCGGCGAAAGAAAACACTTTAAGGACCATTTCGAGGACTCGAGGACGAAATAATTACTTACCCCCGTGTCAGGAGTGCATATCGAGAGGAGCGCATCAAAGGCGGTGCCTTCGGGACAGGTCAACTTTAGGGAGAGGCCATTGAAGCATGAGTAGAAGCTGGTTGCGTCATCCTGCACCGGGTAGACCACACCGTTCGCTGAGGTGGAGCACAAGTTCGCCTCGCACACCGCCGTCTTCAGACAAATGTGGGCGAGGGCGTCGAAGTTCGTGCCGTTGGGGCAGGTGAAGACGCCCGTCGTCAGGCCATTGGAACAGGTGTAGAACTGATTGCAGTTGGAGTGCGGCAGAGAGACGTTACCCTGGATGCCTTGGCAGACGTTGATGCACACGCCTGTCAGGTCGGGCTGGCAGATTCTCGAGGTCGTATTGAAAAAGTTGCCATTGCCGCACTGCTGGAGGACAGCTCGGTTCGAGTGGCACACGTAGAACTCCTGGCAGTTGTCAGGGTTCGGCACGAAGCTGCCGACTGGGTAGTTGGCGCACACGTTGGGTACCTTCTTCCAGCACGTACCGAGGGTATCGCGCGCGCATGATAGAGTCGCACTGCTGAAGACGTTTCCAACGCCACAGTCCTGAGATATTTTGGTGTTGTTGTAGCACATGAAGAACTTGTTGCAGGCGGCATCGTTGGGCAGGAATGTACCGTCTGGGAGGCCTGCGCAAGAGGTGCTCGAAGGTTGGGCGGCCCAGCATGTGGCATTCACGTCCCGCAGGCAGTATTGGGCGTCGATATCGAAGAAGTATCCAACTCCGCAGCTTTGCTCAATCATGACGCCCTCGTTGCAGATCCAGAATTTGTCACATGCTCCAGGAATTGGCACAAATTGTCCGTTCTGCACCCCATTGGGGCAACAGTTGGCCGGCAATGGGAAACAGATGCCCAAGACATCGGGCTCGCAAAGCAAGGAGGTTCTGTTAAATATCTTCCCAATTCCACAGTCTCCGTTCAGAAGCTGGCCACTGTAGCATATCTGGTATTGGTGGCAGGACGAAGGATTTGCCAAAAATTGTCCATTCAGCATGCCGGTTGGACATGGCTTGGCGTTAGGATTGCAGGTTCCAGACAAGTCCCGCTCGCAAATTTGGGTCGTTTTGTTGAAGAAGTTTCCAGCTCCGCAATCGCTGCTCACCAGATTTCCGTTGTTACATATGTAGTACTGACGACAGGACGTAGGGTTAGCTGAAAACTGTCCACTCAGCAATCCATTCGGGCACGGGCTTAAATTTGATGCTTTGCAGATTCCTAGGACGTCGGGTTCGCAGATCAGGGTCGTCCTGTTGAAGATATTTCCAGCTCCACAGTCGCTGCTCAGGAGATTTCCGCTGCTGCAGATGAAGTACTGGCGGCAGGAGGAAGGATTCGCCGAAAATTGTCCATTCTTCATTCCCGGGGGGCACGGAGTGGGGACGGCAGGTGCTGAAGTGCCTGAGCTTGACAAGGTGCAGATGCCAAGCGTGTCTGGTTGGCAGATCTGGGTCGTCCTGTTGAAGATATTTCCAGCTCCACAGTCGCTACTCAGGAGGCTTCCGCTGCTGCAGATGAAGTACTGGCGGCAGGAGGAAGGATTCGCCGAAAACTGTCCATTCTTCATTCCCGGGGGGCACGGAGTGGGGACGGCAGGTGCTGAAGTGCCTGAGCTTGACAAGGTGCAGATGCCAAGCGTGTCTGGTTGGCAGATCTGGGTCGTCCTGTTGAAGATATTTCCAGCTCCACAGTCGCTACTCACGAGGTTTCCGCTGCTGCAGATGAAGTACTGGCGGCAGGAGGAAGGATTCGCCGAAAACTGTCCATTCTTCATTCCTGGGGGGCACGAAGTGGGGGCAGCAGGTGCTGAAGTGCCTGAGGTTGACAAGGTGCAGATGCCAAGCGTGTCTGGTTCGCAGATCTGAGACACCTTGTTGAACAAGTTTCCAGCTCCACAGTCGCTACTCACGAGGTTTCCGCTGCTGCAGATGAAGTACTGGCGGCAGGAGGAAGGATTCGCCGAAAACTGTCCATTCTTCATTCCCGGGGGGCACGGAGTGGGGACGGCAGGTGCTGAAGTGCCTGAGCTTGACAAGGTGCAGATGCCAAGCGTGTCTGGTTGGCAGATCTGGGTCGTCCTGTTGAAGATATTTCCAGCTCCACAGTCGCTACTCAGGAGGTTTCCGCTGCTGCAGATGAAGTACTGGCGGCAGGAGGAAGGATTCGCCGAAAACTGTCCATTCTTCATTCCTGGGGGGCACGAAGTGGGGGCAGCAGGTGCTGAAGTGCCTGAGGTTGACAAGGTGCAGATGCCAAGCGTGTCTGGTTCGCAGATCTGAGACACCTTGTTGAACAAGTTTCCAGCTCCACAGTCGCTACTCACGAGGTTTCCGCTGCTGCAGATGAAGTACTGGCGGCAGGAGGAAGGATTCGCCGAAAACTGTCCATTCTTCATTCCCGGGGGGCACGGAGTGGGGACGGCAGGTGCTGAAGTGCCTGAGCTTGACAAGGTGCAGATGCCAAGCGTGTCTGGTTGGCAGATCTGGGTCGTCCTGTTGAAGATATTTCCAGCTCCACAGTCGCTACTCAGGAGGTTTCCGCTGCTGCAGATGAAGTACTGGCGGCAGGAGGAAGGATTCGCCGAAAACTGTCCATTCTTCATTCCCGGGGGGCACGGAGTGGGGACGGCAGGTGCTGAAGTGCCTGAGCTTGACAAGGTGCAGATGCCGAGCGTGTCTGGTTGGCAGATCTGGGTCGTCCTGTTGAAGATATTTCCAGCACCACAGTCGCTACTCAGGAGGTTTCCGCTGCTGCAGATGTAGTACTGGCGGCAGGAGGAAGGATTCGCCGAAAACTGTCCATTCTTCATCCCCGGGGGGCATGGTCGAGAGACGGCAGGTGCAGAAGTGCTTGAAGTAGACAAGGTGCAGATGCCAAGCGTGTCTGGTTCGCAGATTTGTGTCGTCCTGTTGAACAAGTTACCAGCACCGCAGTCACTACTTAAGAGGCGTCCGTTGTTGCAGATGTAGTACTGACGGCAGGAGGACGGATTCGCCAACATCTGCCCGTTGAGCGTTCCTTTCGGACAGTCGTTTGATATTGATGACGAAGGTGGTGTTGGCCTTGAGGGTGCAGGTGTAGTTTGAAGTGGCCAACACTGTCCCGAAGTATCAAGTTCGCAGAGATTTTCATTTGCGTTATAGTAATTGCCAGTTCCACAGTTACCCTCCACAAGTTGACCGCCGCTGCAGATGTAGTAACTGGAACAAGAACTTGGATGGGCTCCAAATTGACCATCCGAGAGCCCATTGGGGCAAGTTGTGGCCTTAGTGGATGTCTCTGGCTCAGGCGGCCAACAGATGCCACTTATATCGCGTTCACAAATTTTGGTATTTGCGTCGAAGTAGTTTCCTACTCCACAGTAACCTTCCACAAGATCGCCAGAGTTGCAAATCAGGTATGAAGAGCAGGAAGTGCTGTGGGCACTAAACTCGCCATTGAGTAGTCCGTTTGAGCAAGCCCTTGGCGTGGCTTCTGTAGAGTATGCAGCTGTAGTTGTTGTGGTCGTTACGGGCGTTGTGGTCGTTACGGTCGTTGTGGTCGTTACGGGCGTTGTGGTCGTTACGATCGTTGTGGTCGTTACGGGCGTTGTGGTCGTTACGGGCGTTGTGGTCGTTATGGGCGTTGTGGTCGTTACGGGCGTTGTGGTCGTTACGGGCGTTGTGGTCGTTACGGGCGTTGTGGTTGTTCCGGTTGTTGTAGTTCTTTCGGTCGATGTAATCACAGTTGCTTCCGTTGTTGCCGTGGAAAGAATTGGCCAGCAAATACCAGTGGAGTCACGCTCACATAAGCCCGTGGCTGGATTGAAGTAGTTGAAGGTTCCACAATTCGCTTCCACAAGTTGCCCGTTACTACAGATCTGATAAAGGACACATGAGGAAGGACTCGATATGAATTGGCCGTCTTTTACTCCATTCGGACATGTGCTTTGTTTAGTTTCGATGAGAGCAGTCGGCTTAATTGGCCAACAAACACCATGTAAGTCTCGTTCGCAAGCATTTGTAACTGGATTGAAATGGTTGAATATGCCACAGTCGCCTTCAACAAGCTCTCCGTTACTGCAGATTTGGTAGAAGGAGCACGAAGATGGGTGTGCAACCAACTGCCCTTCTCTTATTCCATTTGAGCAGTCAACTTCCTTAATTTGGGCCAAAGTTGGTTGAATAGGCCAGCAAACTCCACGAGAGTCTTGTTCGCACTTGCTTGTTAGTGGATTGAAGAAGTTGAATGTTCCACAGTTGCCTTCCACAAGCTCGCCGTTGCTACAAATCTGGTACAGGACACAGGACAATGGATTGACTGCAAATTGGCCTTCCTTAAGGCCGTTGGGGCACTCAACTTTCTTCGCCTCTGTCGGAGTTGGTGCTTGAATTGGCCAGCAAACTCCACGAGAGTCTTGCTCGCACTTGCTAGTTAGTGGATTAAAGAAGTTGAATGTTCCACAGTTGCCTTCCACAAGCTCGCCGTTGCTACAAATCTGGTACAGGACACAGGACAACGGATTGACTGCAAATTGGCCTTCCTTAAGGCCGTTGGGGCACTCAACTTTCTTCGCCTCTGTCGGAGTTGGTGCTTGAATTGGCCAGCAAACTCCACGAGAGTCTTGCTCGCACTTGCTAGTTAGTGGATTGAAGAAGTTGAATGTTCCACAATTGCCTTCCACAAGCTCGCCGTTGCTACAAATCTGGTACAGGACACAGGACAACGGATTGACTGCAAATTGGCCTTCCTTAAGGCCGTTGGGGCACTCAACTTTCTTCGCCTCTGTCGGAGTTGGTGCTTGAATTGGCCAGCAAACTCCACGAGAGTCTTGCTCGCACTTGCTAGTGAGTGGATTGAAGAAGTTGAATGTTCCACAGTTGCCTTCCACAAGCTCGCCGTTGCTGCAGATGTGGTAAAGGAAGCAAGAGGACGGGTTGGCGGTAAATTGTCCTTCTTTCAGTCCGTTGGGACACTCAATTCGTTTTGCCTCTGTCGGACTTGTGGGCTTGACGGGCCAACATTTGCCTTCAATATCTCTTTCGCATTCTCTCGTGTTAGAATTGAAGAAACTTAACACGCCGCAGCCGCGTTTTACAAGCTGTCCATTGTCACATATTAAGTATTCGTGGCAAGAGTCCTTATGTGGTCCAAGCTCTCCTTGGCGCAGTCCGTTAGAACATTGTCCGGCTTCAGTGTGACTTACGACTTCTTCTGGCTTGACCCAGCATTCTCCTTTGGAGTCAAAAGTGCAGCTATTACTCTTCTTGTCAAAGTAGTTGCCTTGACCGCACGAGAGCGTATATAGCTCGCCTTGATAGCAGAGGCGGAATAGTTCACACCTTTCAGGGACTGCTGTAAATTCCCCGTCCAAGTAGCCTCCTAAACATGTACGGGTGTCTGCGATGGGGGGAATTATTGAAGGTAATACAGTCGGAGCTGGTAGCGTGGTGGTTGCTTTTGACCAGCAAACACCTGTGTTGTCTCGCAAGCACATTTTGGTTTTTTTGTCGAAGTAGCTGCCTTGCCCACATGCCATTTCTATGGTTCCTCCATTGAAGCAGACTAGGAACAGGTAGCAGCTGTCTGGATGTGGCATAAACTCACCGTTTGCGTAGCCGCCCTTACAGCCCCCCGTTTGAGTGGCGAGATGGACTGTTGTTGGATTGGTGGTGGTTGGGAATGGAGTCTTCGTTGAAGCGGCAGCACCTGTGGTGACTCTGTTCGTTGGGGACGAAGTTGGAGCCTTGGTTATAGCAAGGGAGGGAGCTTTGATTGTCACGGCGGTGCCTGAGGAGACACTATTTGCCGCTGTCTGCCAACATACTCCGGTTCTGTCAAAGGCGCACTGCTTCAATGAACTATTAAAAAAGTTGTTGTAGCCACATGATTGAAGGATCAAAAGACCCTTGTAGCAAACGTAGAACATCGAGCAGTTGTCGGGATCTGCGAAGAGCTCTCCGTCATTGTAACCACTGAGGCATGAGTGAGGGTTTTCGTTAAACGATGTTGATGCAGATTCCTTTGAGGGCAACATTGTTGACGTCACGGGCGAAAGGGACGACGACGTCAATGGGGAACGTGTTGTTGCAAATTTCTTTGTGGATTTTGTTGTGGATTTTGTAGTTGATATTGTGGACTTTGTTGTGGACGATGTAGAAGCACTAGGCGTTTTCCAGCATACGCCAAGTGTGTCCAGTATACAGCTTTTTGTGGACTCATCGAAGTAGCTTCCATGGCCACAGGCCTTCTCCATCAATTTTCCCTCATAACAAATGAAGAACATGGAACAGTTGTTAGGGTATGGCACAAATTCACCATATTCAAATCCACCAGGGCACGAGAGTGGCTTGTAGTCCGGAGGAGGTGTCACGGAACTGGCGTTGGAAGAGGTTGTTGATGGTTTTTTGGAAGACTTCGTTATGGATGACACGGGGGCTTGCCAGCAAACACCAAGTGTGTCCACAACGCAGCTTTTCGAGGACTTATCGAAATAATTTCCATATCCACAGGACTCTACAAATGCTCCGTCATTGTAGCAAACATAGAACAGAGAACAATTGCTTGAATGAGGCACAAAGTCCCCATCGGTATATCCTTTGGGGCATGAGTACTTTGCATCGACTGCGATGGCGATATTTTCATTTATCGCAGACCTAGATCTTGGCCAACATACGCCTAGGGTGTCCAAGATGCAACTCTTTGTCGAGTTTTCGAAGTAATTACCAAATCCGCAGGACTGCATAATCAGTTGTCCGTTAAAGCAAAAATAGTACATGTAGCAATTCTCAGCGTGAGGCATAAAGGCACCGTCGTCGTATTCCCCCATGCAGAGGTTGGACTGATTGACCGTGGTTGCTGATGCCTCTGCAAATTGTGATTCCCGCCAGCAAACACCTTCCGTATCCACAATGCAATTTTTTGAGACACTGTCAAAGTAGTTCCCAAATCCGCAGGATTCCTCGAACAGCTCTCCATTAAAATAAATGTAAAACATTGAGCAATTGGAAGCGGAGGGTAAAACGTCTCCGTCGGATACCTCGGTGGCTTTAATGGTCGTGTCTTTCTGCCAGCACATGTTTTCTTCGTCTTTTTGGCACACTTTCGTTTTGGGGTTGAAATAGTTCCCGATGCCACAGCTGAGTTCGACGAGCTCTCCGTCGCTGCAGATGGAATAGAGGTAGCAGGATTCTGGATTCACAACAAGCTCGCTATCTGCATACCCTCCTGGACAGGAATAACTTGATTGAACCTCCGTTGTGGTCGTTGTTGTGTCTTCCTTCCTCTTCTGCCAGCACAAATTATTCTCATCTTTCTGGCATCCCTTCATGCTAGTGTTGAAGTAGTTTCCGGCTCCGCAGCTGAGTTTTACAAGCTGTCCTTCGCTACAAATGGAGTAGAGGAAGCAAGAGTCTGGGTTGGCTACGAGGTCGCCTTCCTCATATCCTCCGGAACAGGAATAGCTGGCTGGAGCTTCGGTTGTCGTCGTCGTTGTTTCTTTCGGCCAGCACACGTTGCTGTCGTCCTTTTCGCACTCCTTTGTGTTGCCATTGAAGTAGTTTCCGGTTCCGCAGCTGAGTTCTACGAGCTGTCCTTCGCTACAAATGGAGTAGAGGAAGCAAGAGTCTGGCTTGGCCACGAGTTCGCCTTCGGCGTATCCTCCGGGACAGGAACAGCTGGCTGGAGCCTCGGTTGTCGTTGTCGTGGTCTCTTTCGGCCAGCACACGTTGCTTTCATCCTTTTCGCACTCCTTCGTGTTGCCGTTGAAGAAGTTTCCAGTTCCGCAGCTGAGTTCTACCAGCTGTCCTTCGGTGCAAATAGAGTAGAGGAAGCAAGAGTCTGGCTTGGCCACGAGTTCGCCTTCGGCGTATCCTCCGGGACAGGAACAGCTGGCTGGAGCCTCGGTTGTCGTTGTCGTTGTCTCTTTCGGCCAGCAAACGTTGCTTTCGTCCTTTTCGCACTCCTTCGTATTGCCGTTGAAGTAGTTTCCGGTTCCGCAGCTGAGATCTACGAGCTGTCCTTCGCTACAAATGGAGTAGAGGAAGCAAGAGTCTGGCTTGGCCACGAGTTCGCCTTCGGCGTATCCTCCGGGACAGGAACAGCTGGCTGGAGCTTCGGTTGTCGTCGTCGTTGTTTCTTTCGGCCAGCACACGTTGCTTTCGTCCTTTACGCACTCCTTCGAGTTGCCGTTGAAGAAGTTTCCGGTTCCGCAGCTGAGTTCTACCAGTTGTCCTTCGGTACAAATGGAGTAGAGGAAGCAAGAGTCTGGCTTGGCCACGAGTTCGCCTTCGGCGTATCCTCCGGGACAGGAACAGCTGGCTGGAGCTTCGGTTGTCGTCGTCGTTGTTTCTTTCGGCCAGCACACGTTGCTTTCGTCCTTTACGCACTCCTTCGAGTTGCCGTTGAAGAAGTTTCCGGTTCCGCAGCTGAGTTCTACCAGTTGTCCTTCGGTACAAATGGAGTAGAGGAAGCAAGAGTCTGGCTTGGCCACGAGTTCGCCTTCGGCGTATCCTCCGGGGCAGGAACAGCTCGCTGGAGCCTCGGTTGTCGTTGTTTCTTTCGGCCAGCACACGTTGCTTTCGTCCTTTTCACACTCCTTCGTGTTGCCATTGAAGAAGTTTCCGGTTCCGCAGCTGAGTTCTACCAGTTGTCCTTCGGTGCAAATAGAGTAGAGGAAGCAAGAGTCTGGCTTGGCCACGAGGTCGCCTTCGGCGTATCCTCCGGGACAGGAACAGCTGGCTGGAGCCTCGGTTGTCGTTGTCGTTGTCTCTTTCGGCCAGCACACGTTGCTTTCGTCCTTTTCGCATTCCTTTGTGTTGCCGTTGAAGTAGTTTCCGGTACCGCAGCTGAGTTCTATGAGCTGTCCTTCGGTACAAATGGAGTAGAGGAAGCAAGAGTCTGGCTTGGCCACGAGTTCGCCTTCGGCATATCCTCCGGGACAGGAACAGCTGGCTGGAGCCTCGGTTGTCGTCGTCGTTGTCTCTTTCGGCCAGCACACGTTGCTTTCGTCCTTTTCGCACTCCTTCGTGTTGCCGTTGAAGTAGTTTCCGGTTCCGCAGCTGAGTTCGACGAGCTGTCCTTCGCTACAAATGGAGTAGAGGAAGCAAGAGTCTGGCTTGGCCACGAGTTCGCCTTCGGCATATCCTCCGGGACAGGAACAGATCGCTGGAGCCTCGGTTGTCGTCGTCGTTGTCTCTTTCGGCCAGCACACGTTGCTCTCGTCCTTTTCGCACTCCTTCGTGTTGCCGTTGAAGAAGTTTCCGGTTCCGCAGCTGAGTTCGACGAGCTGTCCTTCGCTACAAATGGAGTAGAGGAAGCAAGAGTCTGGCTTGGCCACGAGTTCGCCTTCGGCATATCCTCCGGGACAGGAACAGCTGGCTGGAGCCTCGGTTGTCGTCGTCGTTGTCTCTTTCGGCCAGCACACGTTGCTCTCGTCCTTTTCGCACTCCTTCGTGTTGCCGTTGAAGAAGTTTCCGGTTCCGCAGCTGAGTTCGACGAGCTGTCCTTCGCTACAAATGGAGTAGAGGAAGCAAGAGTCTGGCTTGGCCACGAGTTCGCCTTCGGCATATCCTCCGGGACAGGAACAGCTGGCTGGAGCCTCGGTTGTCGTCGTCGTTGTCTCTTTCGGCCAGCACACGTTGCTCTCGTCCTTTTCGCACTCCTTCGTGTTGCCGTTGAAGAAGTTTCCAGTTCCGCAGCTGAGTTCTACCAGCTGTCCTTCGGTGCAAATAGAGTAGAGGAAGCAAGAGTCTGGCTTGGCCACGAGTTCGCCTTCGGCGTATCCTCCGGGACAGGAACAGCTGGCTGGCGCCTCGGTTGTCGTCGTCGTTATCTCTTTCGGCCAGCACACGTTGCTGTCGTCCTTTTCGCACTCCTTCGAGTTGCCGTTGAAGAAGTTTCCGGTTCCGCAGCTGAGTTCTACGAGCTGTCCTTCGGTGCAAATAGAGTAGAGGAAGCAAGAGTCTGGCTTGGCCACGAGTTCGCCTTCGGCGTATCCTCCGGGACAGGAACAGCTGCCTGGAGCCTCGGTTGTCGTTGTCGTTGTCTCTTTCGGCCAGCACACGTTGCTTTCGTCCTTTTCGCACTCCTTTGTGTTGCCGTTGAAGTAGTTTCCGGTACCGCAGCTGAGTTCTATGAGCTGTCCTTCGCTACAAATGGAGTAGAGGAAGCAAGAGTCTGGCTTGGCCACGAGTTCGCCTTCGGTGTATCCTCCGGGGCAGGAACAGATCGCTGGAGCCTCGGTTGTCGTCGTCGTTGTCTCTTTCGGCCAGCACACGTTGCTTTCGTCCTTTTCGCACTCCTTCGTGTTGCCGTTGAAGAAGTTTCCGGTTCCGCAGCTGAGTTCTACAAGCTGTCCTTCGCTACAAATGGAGTAGAGGAAGCAAGAGTCTGGCTTGGCCACGAGGTCGCCTTCGGCGTATCCTCCGGGACAGGAACAGCTGGCTGGAGCCTCGGTTGTCGTCGTCGTTGTCTCTTTCGGCCAGCACACGTTGCTGTCGTCCTTTTCGCACTCCTTCGTGTTGCCGTTGAAGTAGTTTCCGGTTCCGCAGCTGAGTTCGACGAGCTGTCCTTCGCTACAAATGGAGTAGAGGAAGCAAGAGTCTGGCTTGGCCACGAGTTCGCCTTCGGCATATCCTCCGGGACAGGAACAGCTGGCTGGAGCCTCGGTTGTCGTCGTCGTTGTCTCTTTCGGCCAGCACACGTTGCTTTCGTCCTTTTTGCACTCCTTCGTGTTGCCGTTGAAGTAGTTTCCGGTTCCGCAGCTGAGTTCGACGAGCTGTCCTTCGCTACAAATGGAGTAGAGGAAGCAAGAGTCTGGCTTGGCCACGAGTTCGCCTTCGGCATATCCTCCGGGACAGGAACAGCTGGCTGGAGCCTCGGTTGTCGTCGTCGTTGTCTCTTTCGGCCAGCACACGTTGCTTTCGTCCTTTTTGCACTCCTTCGTGTTGCCGTTGAAGTAGTTTCCGGTTCCGCAGCTGAGTTCTATGAGCTGTCCTTCGCTACAAATGGAGTAGAGGAAGCAAGAGTCTGGCTTGGCCACGAGTTCGCCTTCGGCATATCCTCCGGGACAGGAACAGCTGGCTGGAGCCTCGGTTGTCGTCGTCGTTGTCTCTTTCGGCCAGCACACGTTGCTTTCGTCCTTTTCGCACTCCTTCGTGTTGCCGTTGAAGAAGTTTCCGGTTCCGCAGCTGAGTTCTACGAGCTGTCCTTCGGTACAAATAGAGTAGAGGAAGCAAGAGTCTGGCTTGGCCACGAGTTCGCCTTCGGCATATCCTCCGGGATAGGAACAGCTGGCTGGAGCCTCGGTTGTCGTCGTCGTTGTCTCTTTCGGCCAGCACACGTTGCTTTCGTCCTTTTCGCACTCCTTCGTGTTGCCGTTGAAGAAGTTTCCGGTTCCGCAGCTGAGTTCTACGAGCTGTCCTTCGGTACAAATAGAGTAGAGGAAGCAAGAGTCTGGCTTGGCCACGAGTTCGCCTTCGGCATATCCTCCGGGACAGGAACAGCTGGCTGTAGCCTCGGTTGTTGTCGTCGTTGTGTCTTTCGGCCAGCACACGTTGCTTTCGTCCTTTTCGCACTCCTTCGTGTTGCCGTTGAAGTAGTTTCCGGTTCCGCAGCTGAGTTCGACGAGCTGTCCTTCGGTACAAATGGAGTAGAGGAAGCAAGAGTCTGGCTTGGCCACGAGTTCGCCTTCGGCATATCCTCCGGGACAGGAACAGCTAGCTGGAGCGTCGGTTGTTGTTGTCGTTGTCTCTTTCGGCCAGCACACGTTGCTTTCGTCCTTTTCGCACTCCTTCGTGTTGCCGTTGAAGTAGTTTCCGGTTCCGCAGCTGAGTTCGACGAGCTGTCCTTCGGTACAAATGGAGTAGAGGAAGCAAGAGTCTGGCTTGGCCACGAGTTCGCCTTCGGCATATCCTCCGGGACAGGAACAGCTAGCTGGAGCGTCGGTTGTTGTTGTCGTTGTCTCTTTCGGCCAGCAAACGTTGCTTTCATCCTTTTCGCACTCCTTCGTGTTGCCGTTGAAGTAGTTTCCGGTTCCGCAGCTGAGTTCGACGAGCTGTCCTTCGGTACAAATGGAGTAGAGGAAGCAAGAGTCTGGCTTGGCCACGAGGTCGCCTTCGGCGTATCCTCCGGGACAGGAACAGCTGGCTGGAGCCTCGGTTGTCGTCGTCGTTGTCTCTTTCGGCCAGCACACGTTGCTTTCGTCCTTTTCGCACTCCTTCGTGTTGGCATTGAAGAAGTTACCAGTGCCACAGGACTGCTCCAATAACTGACCTCCACTACAAATATAGTAAGAGTAGCAGCAGTCAGGGTTCTGTACAAAGTCGCCCTCAGCATGTCCTCCTGGACATTGGCAAGGGGCCGGGGTTGTTGGTTCTACCGTCCAGCATACATTATTTACGTCAGGTATGCAGTATAAGTTAGTTTTGTCAAAGTAGCTGCCATTTCCGCAGCTTTGTTGCACAAGTTTGCCGTCATAGCAAACGTAGAAGAGAGAGCAGTTTGCTGGGTCCGCACTGAACGCACCATTTTCAGTGCAGTCCACTGGCCAGCAGGTGTGCTCTGTGTCCGGCGTACATGCCAGTTGGGCAGCATCGAAGTAGCTCCCATATCCGCAGCTTTGCTCTACAAGTTTTCCCTCATTACAAACATAGAATTGGGAGCAGTTTGTTGCGCTGGCACTAAATGCGCCTTCCTCTGTACACTCTTGTGGTGGACATGTATTTTCCGTGTCCGGAACACAGTATAAGTTCACAGGATCGAAGTAGCTGCCAGTTCCGCAGCTTTGCTCCACTAGCTGACCATCGTAGCAAACATAGAATAGTGAACAGCTTGCTGGGTTTACACTGAATGCTCCATTTTCAGTGCATTCCACTGGCCAGCAAACTCCCTCTGTGTCTGGAGCGCAGTGCAGCCCAACGTCGTCGAAGTAACTTCGATATCCGCAAGATTGTTCCACGAGTTTTCCACCGTAACAAACGTTGAAAAGTGAGCAGTTTGTAGCGCTCGCACTGAACGCTCCTTCCTCAGTGCACTCTGGAGGCGGACAAGTGTTATCTATGTCTGGCACACAGAACAAATTGGCAGAGTCGAAATAACTCCCCACTCCGCAGCTTTGCTCAACAAGTCTACCTTCAAAGCACACGAAGAAATTGTTGCAATTCGCTGGATTTGGCGTTAAAGCGTCCTCTTCGGTGCATTCCACTGCATTTTCCGGACATACATTCGTCGTGTCTAGCATGCAACTTTCCGTTGTGGCGTCAAAGTAGCTGCCTAGGGCACAATTCTGCAAAATAGCCGTCCCTTCGAAGCACACTGCAAAACTCGCACACGTATTGTAGACAAACGTTCCATCGGCCTGACCGGTGCAGTCAATCTACGAAATCATCATCAAATTAACTGTTTCACAGTCATTCAGGACTTCATGTCGCACTCACCGCTTTTGGATTGATCGACAACCGTTTAGCCTCGATGCTTAGCACAGCAGCTAGCACCACTGCTAAGGTGACAACTGAAAAGAGAAATTTCCCAAAGGAGCAACTGGTTAGACACTGAACACTTAAAGGAGACCGCACAAACAGGCACAAACAGACACAGATACACTTTCACTACCTCTCATTGTCCGAGCTTAAAAATGAATCCTTTCCGGTCGTTCCGAGATTTTATTTGAAAAAGTATCCGTTCGGGGAGAAATTCAAAATCTGACTTAAGCAGCAATTGCGCGACACTGAACTTTTATATAAATTTTGGACCTCCGCCATGGGTGTGGCCTTATCTCGAACGGAACATCTTGTATAGTGCCTCATAGAGTTAACAAGGCAGGCGGCGCATTTGTGGATGGCATTTTAAGAGCCATCATAGAAACGCCGACCCGCCACGATCACTATCAGTAAATTAGTGTCGTACCACGGTTTCCCTTGTCGATCAAAATTATAAAAATGTGTTCTGCCTTTGTTTAGAGCCTGTTCTACATCGAGTTGCAACGAAAACTTTTCCAAGACAGACATCCGATGTACGTTATGTGTGACAGACAGTTTCCTGTGCAGTCAATGAAAGAATTCAGTGTCGTGTTTGTAGTTTTTTTTTTTGCTTTCTGTGGGGGGAGGGATGTTGATTGTGAATCCTTCATTGCTGATATAAGATGAACATTGACCTTCAATGATGAGTGGAAGAACGGTGTGGAACGTATTTGTGTGCGCGTTGATGGAAGATAGAGGCTGCGTTGCATACTCTGGGAAAGGTGTCAAGAAACCTTTTGGTGGTACAACTTACGTTCTTGTTGTCTACATCATCATATCACAAAATTTGACATCAACGATTTCCCACAGTAAAAAGAAAAACAAACAAAAATTGGAATGCAAATATTCACACCACTCTTGACTTTATTCACCGAAAGAATGTGGAAAGTGAAATCAAAAGTGAACTCAGGCGCACTTAGTGAAACATCTATTCAACTTGGAATTGAAAAAGAGACCCGACACGCACTCGAAAACTTTTCCTTTGCCATTGGAACATACGATGTATTTGTGACAGTCCCCTGGATAGGAGTAGTAGCCGTTCTTATTATTGCGCGAACTCTGTACACAAAATTCATCGGGGCTCAGTTTGTTGTTGTCCAAGATCTCTTTGTTGTCTTGAGGTGCAGTTGGAGTTGCTGGTTCATTCTTTGGTGGATTAGGCGGTGTTTCACTCCCACTCACACAGTTGGCCACAGTAGGCCACTCACATCGTTTCAGAACGGCGCTCCAGAGCAGTCCTTTCGGGCAATCCATTGGGAAAGCGTACCCAGCGGAGCACTTGTAGAACTTTCCACAGTCCCCGGGGAAGGGCAACACCGTCGGATTACTTGGGTCTTCGGTGGAGGGGCAGGCGGCCATCGGGATCCCCTTGTTGCCTTGAGGATCAACGGGAACTTCACCCTTACTCACACAGTTGGCCACAGTAGGCCACTCACAGCGTTTCAGAACGGCGCTCCAGAGCAGTCCTTTCGGGCAATCAATTGGGAAGGCGTACCCAGCGGAGCACTTGTAGAATTTTCCACAGTCCCCGGGGAAGGGCAACACAGTCGGACTTTTCGGGTCTTCGCTGGAGGGGCAGGCGGCCATCGGGATGCCCTTAGTGCCTTGAGGATCAACGGGAACTTCACCCTTACTCACACAATTGGCCACAGAAGGCCACTCACAACGTTTCAGAACGGCACTCCAGAGGAGTCCTTTTGGGCAATCAATTGGGAAGGCGTACCCAGCGGAGCACTTGTAGAATTTTCCACAGTCCCCGGGGAATGGCAACACAGTTGGATTACTTGGGTCTTCAGCTGCGGGGCAGGCGGCCATCGGGATCCCCTTGTTGCCTTGAGGATCAACGGGAACTTCACCCTTACTCACACAGTTGGCCACAGTAGGCCACTCACAACGTTTCAGAACGGCGCTCCAGAGCAGTCCTTTCGGGCAATCAATTGGGAAGGCGTACCCAGCGGAGCACTTGTAGAATTTTCCACAGTCCCCGGGGAAGGGCAACACAGTTGGATTACTTGGGTCTTCAGCTGCGGGGCAGGCGGCCATCGGGATCCCCTTGTTGCCTTGAGGATCAACGGGAACTTCACCCTTACTCACACAGTTGGCCACAGTAGGCCACTCACAACGTCTCAGAACGGCGCTCCAGAGCAGTCCTTTCGGGCAATCAATTGGGAAGGCGTACTCAGCGGAGCACTTGTAGAATTTTCCACAGTCCCCGGGGAAGGGCAACACAGTTGGATTACTTGGGTCTTCAGCTGCGGGGCAGGCGGCCATCGGGATCCCCTTGTTGCCTTGAGGATCAACGGGAACTTCACCCTTACTCACACAGTTGGCCACAGTAGGCCACTCACAACGTCTCAGAACGGCGCTCCAGAGCAGTCCTTTCGGGCAATCCATTGGGAAGGCGTACCCAGCGGAGCACTTGTAGAACTTTCCACAGTCCCCGGGGAAGGGCAGCAGAGTTGGATTACTTGGGTCTTCAGCTGCGGGGCAGGCGGCCATCGGGATCCCCTTGTTGCCTTGAGGATCAACGGGAACTTCACCCTTACTCACACAGTTGGCCACAGTAGGCCACTCACAACGTCTCAGAACGGCGCTCCAGAGCAGTCCTTTCGGGCAATCCATTGGGAAGGCGTACCCAGCGGAGCACTTGTAGAACTTTCCACAGTCCCCGGGGAAGGGCAGCAGAGTTGGATTACTTGGGTCTTCGGTGGGCGGGCAGGCGGCCATCGGGATGCCCTTGTTGCCTTCAGGATCAACGGGAACTTCACCCTTACTCACGCAGTTGGCCACAGTAGGCCACTCACAACGTCTCAGAGCGGCGCTCCAGAGCAGTCCTTTCGGGCAATCCATTGGGAAGGCGTACCCAGCGGAGCACTTGTAGAACTTTCCACAGTCCCCGGGGAAGGGCAACACAGTTGGATTACTTGGGTCTTCGGTGGAGGGGCAGGCGGCCATCAGGATGCCCTTGTTGCCTTGGGGATCAACGGGAACTTCACCCTTACTCACACAGTTGGCCACAGTAGGCCACTCACAACGTTTCAGAACGGCGCTCCAGAGCAGTCCTTTCGGGCAATCCATTGGGAAGGCGTACCCAGCGGAGCACTTGTAGAACTTTCCACAGTCCCCGGGGAAGGGCAACACAGTCGGATTACTTGGGTCTTCGGTGGAGGGGCAGGTGGCCATCGGGATGCCCTTGTTGCCTTGAGGATCAACGGGAACTTCGCCCTTACTCACACAGTTGGCCACAGTAGGCCATTCGCAACGTTTTAGAACGGCGCTCCAGAGCAGTCCTTTCGGGCAATCGATTGGGAAGGCGTACCCAGCGGAGCACTTGTAAAACTTTCCACAGTCCCCGGGGAAAGGCAGCATAGTTGGATTACTTGGGTCTTCGGTGGGCGGGCAGGCGGCCATCGGGATGCCCTTGTTGCCTTGAGGATCAACCGGCACTGCTCTGCTTGTC
This sequence comes from Eristalinus sepulchralis, assembly GCA_944738645.1. Taxonomy (NCBI): domain Eukaryota; kingdom Metazoa; phylum Arthropoda; class Insecta; order Diptera; family Syrphidae; genus Eristalinus; species Eristalinus sepulchralis. The sequence continues at coordinate 4,034,746 of OX122885.1, read as the reverse complement.
TCGCATTTAGCAACCGACGGATAATCGCATCGATTCTTTTTTGCATACCAGTGTGTACCAGGCGCGCAACTCTTCGGATAGGCGTATCCCCAGGAGCATTGATAGAATTTCGTACAGTCGCTGGGATATGGAAGGTAAGCGGATTTGCCGTCCGATGGGCATCTGGAATCACGGAGCGGTGACTCTGCCTGCACAAAAAAAGCGTCAGAAAGGCGTGTTTAAAGATCAAGGCAAACCATCACTTACCACTGCAAGGAGCACCACCAAAGCCGAGGTCCACAAAAACGATATAACAGCTGAAACAAAAAGTGGTCAGTGAAGCTGACGAAAGGAGTCCAGTTCAACTTACCGCGCATGATTGAAAACTGAATTTGATCTGACCGTCAAATGGGCTTCAATATATACATAGGCGGCTAAATCGGCAGCGCAGCTGTTAAAATATGTAGGTCGTAACAAAATGTATTTACTCGCAAAGTATTAATTTATCTCGCAATCGAATGGCTTCTCTCGGCAAGTAATTGCCCAGCTAGTCAAATATTTGTACATGTGGTTTGATGCAGTACACGGTTGGTCACCTAAAGAGCTATAAATGCTGTGGATCGTAGTGGATCGCATACGTACTGAAACTGCAAAGCCGACGATGGGCGGGAATAGTCTAGTTCGTTGTGGAGATTAATTTCATAGATATTCTCGTCGCGTCTCGTTTGCAAAGTAGTCTAGTTGTGTCAGCAGTCATTCTGCTCCAGTTGGACGGTCATCAGCTGAATCTCAGTGCCTCCTGAGCAATGTCGAACACACTGTTGTGCCTGCTATGAACATCTGAGACAGACATCACCAGTCTCTCTGTCTTCATCCCTAAACTACACTTTCTCACAGATTCAAGGTCTCATTGAGTTCTACACCCACCCCGATGGAGTAACTTACATTCCACAACACCGAAGAGGCCGATGAAGCAAAGTTGAAAAATTTCCTATGGTACCTATTGGAGAACCCCACAAACGCAGTGATCAGCAGTTGCCTCCAGAAGGCAACCCCCCACCCCATCACAGACAACATCAGTCGAAACAACAGTGAATAGATTCCACAGATGGGAACGCATGCATTTATTTGATTAATCCGTCATATTTACAGTGGACTTGATTCATTTTTCGCACTGCCAGTCGCAAATGAATAAATTTTGATTCCAGAACAGCGGAGGGGGGCAGTTCCTTATCAGAGCGTTACCATTGTCACATTGAATGTACTTGTGACAATCGGTTGGATGCGAAAGGAACTGTGTTTCGGTCGTGCATCTCATCGTCGTTGCAGTTGTTGTTTGTATCCGGGTCGTTGTAGTTCTCCTCGTAGTTGAAGCAGTTGTCGTAGGAGTGCCAGCAGTTGAAGAGGAACAGCCAGCTAAACTCTCATCTATGCAGTCCCTTGCAGCTTCACTCCATGCCCTTCCTGCTCGACAGAAAATCTTGTACGCCCTGCCTTGGTGACACTGCAGGTAGGCCCGGCACTCACCGGGTATACCGAAGCGCTGAATGCTGCTTAGATCGGAGCACTGAGGCACGGGAACCGGTAGATTTGGATGGAGTGTTGTGGTGGGTGTCGATGTTGTGGAAACTGCGGCCTCCGTTGGTGGCACCGAGGCATCGTTGATGTGCATGATCATCACGACGTATGACTGATCCAGCTGGCATATGAAAAGTGTTCCAAGATTCTTCAAGAACGGTATAGCCTCAAGATTGCCGAGATCACTCAGCGGCGAACACTTGGGGTTTATTTCAGTTCTCATAGAGATCGCTTGGAGCTCCTCCAGCTCATCGAAGTCAACGCAGCGATTGCGTTCGACGCTCCAGTACTGGTCGGGCTCACAGTTCAGTAGGTACGCGTATCCATTCAAGCACTTCACAATGCGTCCGCGATCGCTCCCGTCCGGTATGAAGTAGTAGGGCGCTAGGGGAATCTCACCGAGCTGGCAAAGTTGATTGCGTTCAAGTGCGATGAATGTCGAACTCCTCCCACACTGTGCCGCGCTGTTGTATACGCATCTGCCGGTTTTCTGATTCCACTGTGCTCCAAGCGGACACAGCATGGGGTACGCTACTCCATTCAGACAGTGGAACAGTTTGCCGCAGTCAAATGGATGCGGGACGAAAGCACTGCCACCTGCGGATGGGCAGTCAGGAGACCAGTGCGGCGGGGTACTTCGTGCCACATTGTAGGCGTTACAGAGCGCGAAAAATATCCAAAAGCTACCTGGCGGAAGGCGGAAGAGTTGCAATTTATGCGATCTTACTCAGGAATGTGAGAACGAACCTTTCATCTAGAGGCAGTCTCCTCAAGGGTATCCTCGAAATGAACTCGAGACAATGGACGGCAATGTGAATTTATAGGCAACCTCATCAAAGCGTCCATTTGTTTGCAGATCCTCGACACTGTTTGCTTTGATGAAGCAATCACCGATTACATTCAGATTTATTTACAATTGCAGTAATTGCTTCGTAATGGATGGATGATAAGGCGAAGTAACAAGGTAATTGCGTTGGAATTGCAAGGTTCCAATTAGCGCTCCGTAAAGTGGCAGCCTCAAGTGGCCAAGTCTTCAGACAAAGTGCCACCAGGTTAGTGGGTGACTGACAAGCTTTGATTCATCCACAGGGTAGTTCGTTAGTTTCCCTTTTTCCCACTTTTTAAAGTGAATTTCAGGATGGCTGATTGGGAAGTGATAGCGGATACGCGGGAAGCCCCTTGCAAGGACTACGCGGTTTAAATTAGCAAAGGCCATCAAGTTAACTTTAGCCAGCCTTAGATCCAAGTCCCACTTCGCTAAAGAACGTTGAAAGGTATCCCAACAGAGCCGAACAAATGAATCCTGTCGTTGGTGGTCTGCTTCCTGACATAACGTTTGTTTCTTACGATCACTCTAAGCCCTTTAGTCGCTTTAGACTTCAGAAGATGATGGATTGCGAGAGCAGACAAATAGCAAAGGTGGTGTTTTTTTCATTGCTGTGTACACAGCAGAAGGCCCTCTTAGCTGTGCCAGCTCCTATTGTCTTCTGCGGTATAGGATGTAAGATCTACGTCAACAGCCTGAATAGTCTATAGCAGTGTGGGTTCAGGCCGGCGAAAATGACAATGGATGAAATATTTTTATTAGGGCAGACCTTAGAGAAAATCCATGAGTTTTAGTTAGCTACCCACTATCTGCCGACTGAATTTTTTTGTCGCGGATGACAGTATTAATGCAGACGATATCACTGTGAAACTCGTTCATTTTTGTAGGATAACAACCGTTGGTCCACCAAGGTCTGCAAGAATCTTAACCAGACTTTTAATGCCGAAAAAGGCCTAAGACAAGGCCATGCACTGTCATGCATCTTTTTTTTAGCATAACTCTTGCGGAGATCGGCGTAACGCAGACCTCAACACTAACGGCTTGTAGACGGCGATGACAATTGACACAATCGAATGAACTCAACTGGATGTCTATAAGGCGTTGGCGATCATCGAGAGGGAAGCAGCTAAAGTGGGGATTGGTTTACAATAACTTGCATCGACCTTCTTCAAACTGGCACTGGTCCATGGAATGACATCGCTGCGGAGATAAGACAAGCCAGTCGCTGAGCCTTTGGGCTTAGGTGGGAGTTGAAAAATGAAGGACCCGAAATATCCCCCTTATAGTCACAGACAGAAAGATTCGACCAAGAGCTGTACAATGACACTTGCTTGTGGAAACTGAAATCGACTATCCCGACTGAAATGGCTAGGTAACGTAGACAGACATACAGCTTGGCAAGTCCCCAAGAGAGGGAACAACGGGGTCAGGACAAAATTTACCTCCAAAGGCATAACCACCTGGAAAGGGATCTTCTTAATCAGCTGGTTGTAGGAAACTGGAGGCGCAGTATCAAAGACCGTTCGTGGAGGAGCATGTGAACCACGTGCACCAGTCCCAGGTCTGGTGAATAATAACTTTGAATAACTTTACCCACTTAGTACTCATTAAGTCCTTAGTCATTGGATAGTAATTGAATGAGTCAGTAGTTGCTCGTGCTCATTCCTAATGACTAAACTGTGGTCTAAAGTGGTCTACGATACAACAATTTGATAAGACGATGGCGCCACTCTCGCGTAGGTGAATGATGTCAAAATAAATTTTAATCGTCAGTGGACTTTCTTCTGCTTCAAGCCACTGATACCTGCCAAGATGAAGTGAATTCGCTCACCCTACCTCAGTCGCATGCATTTCCCTTTCCAATTCGTTGTCTCCGCTATGCACACTCTACATTCCACATTCCACATAGCAGAAATACGCACGATTAATTGGAGGATAATCGCTTCAATGAATCCCTTCTTGAAAGTCACCACAATTCGTGACTAAAATCCAGTTTTGATGGAGAGTTTGAATGGGCACAGTCCCTCACAATTTATTGGGTAATCCATTTCGCAAAGCAAAGACTTAAATTTCCAGTCCAACAAAGGGGCAGTAAAATGTTTTAGCCCCACGGACAATCATCTAACATGCACTTGCCTTGAGTGCTGTTCCAGGACCGACGCCTTATACGGTTATGAAGTGCAATGTTTCCATTTACACACTTCTAACATTTTCCACAGTCACTCATCGGTGGTGATCTTCTCAGCTTCACAATGGAAGCGATCCACTGCGAGGCACGTCATTTATAGCTGATTCGGGGACGAGTTCTGCTCGGAAGTACATGCGCAAATATTTGGCTAAGTGATAAGTTGACCTCTGGTGGATAGTTGCGGCGATAAGATGAAACTAGTTGCAAGTATTTGCACTTGGCGTTAATTGGAAAATAAATTGAACTGGCCGAGTTGACGGTGTACACAGGCAATGTATCTCATCGAACGCTCGAGTGGCTGAAACAATTGCTTCGACATTGATTGGAACATTCTGAAGGCTGTCAAAGACCGCCGCAGCTTTTACACGGCTTGGGCCCTAGATAAATGAGAAATGTCTGCAAAATGAAATTCAAGTGACAACTTGAAGTCGACGTGTTCTATTGCAGGCTCTTTTCTTTGCAAGTTGACCTCAAGTGCATTTCTATTTGCAGTCGTGTTGTTCATTTATTGTGGACATGATGGGACAGCTGTTAGTTTTCGCGATGCAGTCACGAGCTCTCTATAAAATCGAGCTTCAAGGGTAACTCGACTTCGAAGTTTTTCAGTTCGTCAGCATGCAAGGTAAGTTTCGCAGAACAGACACAATCTGTTCCACTCACCATTTCTTCTTTCAGCTCTAATATTGTTCGTGTGTTGCTCATCCTTGATGGGGCTCCTTGCAGCGGTAAGAGATTGTTCACCTTGATGGTGTAAGACGTTTTTTTTACCCCTCTCCTGTACAGGCAGAATTGCCTGCCCGTGATTCTAGGTGTCCTCCGGACGAGGACAGCACCAAACCCACTCAGCTGCCCTTCCCCGGCGACTGTGCAAAGTTCTACAAATGCATCAATGGAGTGGCAACTGTTGTCGATTGTCCAACTGGAATGTACTGGAGCACCGTATTGAATCGTTGCTTTTGGCCAAGTTGGGCGGACTGTGCAATATCCTCCAATCCGACGACGAAAGCACCGACTACACCAATAGAACTTACCGCTTACAATCCCAGCCCGCAATGTCCCCTTTCAGATGATTTGAGTAATCCTGTCCATTTTTCCTTCCCTGGGGATTGCGGAAAGTTCTACAAGTGTCTGCAGGGCGTAGCCTATCTACTCGATTGTCCAACAGGACTTCAATGGAGCACCGATCTCGGCCGTTGCGATTGGCCGACTGTGGCCAACTGTGTAAGCGTTGCACCCGCAACAACACCAACACAGAGTCCAAGCATACAATGCCCTGCTGTAGATGATGTGAACAATCCCATTCAACTTCCATATCCCGGGGATTGTGGAAAGTTTTACAAGTGCTGGAAAGGAGTGGCACATGCCATCAAGTGCGCTGACGGACTACACTGGAGCACCACTTTCAATAGATGTGAATGGCCATATGTAGCTAACTGTGCGAGTGAGGCCGTAACATTACCCACCCTTCCATCCACTATCTCGTTGACATCTTCTTCGTCAAGTGAAATTAATCCGGATACATACTGTGCTCAGAGGTCGCTCATAAATACGACGGAGTACTTTCCATACCCAACAGACTGCAGAAGATACATTCGCTGTTTTAATGGTAGAGGACGCACCTACTCCTGTCCAGTGGGACTCTTTTTCAACTCCAAATTGGTAACATGCTCCCATGAATGTGCTTAGTAATTGTTCTATAAAATAAAGTGTGTAAGAGAAGGCTTTCATTGCAATATTGAAGTTTTTATTTTTTTTTTGGGTCAGAGAAGGAGTTAACTTTTTTGTAAAGATTTGTTGGGGGGATGAAGGACTTCAGCCACAGGGCATGGTCACTCTTTATATCCATACACAAGGTTTGGGATAGCCATGCTGTACCATCAACTGTAAGACTTAAATGTTTAGGGTTTGATTGACGCCAACCAGAGAGAAATTCCGAAGTCCATGGCTTTGACCAATTCAGGGTGATGAAGCGGGTGGGTTGGGTCATTTGGATCCTCATCTGTTGGACAGAGGTAGTGGAACTCATCTTGACCCTGCTTGCGTACTGAAGGTTCCGTTTAGTTTTACAAATACACAAGAGGAGAATAGTAGGACTACAGAGAATGGAAATTATTTCTAAGTTACAAGCTTTTCAAGTCCTTCTGACGTGAAGTTAGTCTTGATGGCTTACAATAAGCGGGATTTTTGCTGTAAGTTCATTTAAAAAATCAACAAATTGGATCGATTTCACATCATATCACTAGAAAACTTGTCCAACTTTGGATTCACGTGTGCACGTGACAGAATTATATATTCTTGATTTCAGACTCTTGGATATTCGTAAGGTTTAAAGATGTATAAGATATCAGAGAATACATCACCAGAGACCACCATCAGAGAATACACACATGTCACTTAACCTCTTCCGATGGGACAACGATTCTTGATGATGGCAATGCTTGTTTGTGTTCAAATTTCTTCGAACCATCTTCCATTGTGTCTGTTGCTCTTGCCATAATCCATCATCCCAGAAATGTTGCAACTCATGCAATGGAGTCCGATCCGATGTGTATCCATTTGCTTGTCACGTCAATCGCCTCAACCTTGGTTGCAGTCTCACCCCCTACCTAGGCTCCGAGTCGATTTGTAAAAATCTTCATGTGACGGAAACTATTTAGCTTTCATTTCATCTATGGGTCAACTCTTCATTTGACACCAAACCCCATGGATGCCTATCATATTCGTTCCCTCTACTGATGCAACATTCAGTCTTCACTGTCAATCCCTGCCATGTCACAGATCCTTCGCGGATTACTGAAATGTGCCTTCATCACAACTCAAAGTGAAGAGAACAAACAAAAAATAAAAGTGAAAGCAAATTGATAATCAGATAAATTTATTCAACGTCCAGTTACATAGAGAGGCAGGTCACAGAGCATAATGTAAATCCTACGAGCAGGCACCCCACTTGCACTTATTCTCATTCGCATCCCAATGCATGCCGTCTATACATTCAAGGGGTGTCACAATTCCAGTCACGCATGTGTAAAACTTTCTACAGTCGCTTTCATGTGCCTTGTAGGAGAACTGACAGTCCCCGCCACCAATGACGGGCGGAGGCAAAGTTGCTGTCGAATCACATTTGGCAACAGCCACCGCCTCGCACCGATCCAGGGCCACACTCCAGTGTTGTCCTCGGGGACACGACAGTGTGTACGCCTTTCCGTAGGAGCACTTGATGAATTTCGTACAATCCCCAGCATACAGCAGGTGGGTGGGATCATTTGGATCCTCATCCGTTGGACAGAGGTAGTGGAACTCACCTTGACCCTGCTTTGTCTTCCCCTCCGCCACTGCTGAGTGCAACACGGCAACTGCTGACAATACAAGAAGGCCCTTCGCTGCAAAGAATCATCTTGAATTCGCTCTCCGCCGCGAACTACACTACTCACCGATGGTCATCTTTTCAGCTTCACTATGAATGCGATCCACTGCGACGTACGTCATTTATAGCTCCTTCGGGGACGAGTTCTGCTCCGAAGCACATGCGCAAATATTTGGCTAAGTGATAAGTTGACCTCTGGTGGATAGTTGTGGCGATAAGATGAAACTAGTTGCAAGTACTTGCACTTGGCATAGATTGGAAAATAAATTGAACTGGCCGAGTTGACGATGTACCCAGGCAATGTATCTCGTCGAACGCTCGAGTGGCTGAAACAATTGCTTCGACATTGATTGGAACATTCTGAAGGCTGTCAAAGGCTGCCGCCGCATTTGGGCCGGAAAAACTTCTCGAGAACTGCAATTGCCGTCACTCACCTTATCGCAGGCACTTTTCCCAGATAGTTAACCACAAGTGCATCTCTGTTTACATTCGCGTTGTTAATTTACTGCCGACACGGTTTAACAGCTGTTTGCTTTCCCGATGAAGTCACAATCTCTCTATAAAACCGAGTCTCATGGTCATTGGCGATTTCAAAGTCTTTCAGCTCTTCATCATGCGAGGTAAGTCAAACCGGGACCTTTGGCATCTCATCTACCTACTCATCCGCTCTTCTTTCAGTTCTAATAGTTTTCTTGTGGACGTTGTTCATTGTAGCGGTAAGTCGATCTCTGTCCTAAGTCTTATACATTTCTGAAGAACCCTTTCCATTCAGGCAGAGTCGCCGGTTCGTGACTCCAGATGCCCACTAAACGAGGACAGCATGAACCCAACCCATCTGCCATATACCAACGACTGCACGAAATTCTACAAGTGCTCCGCTGGTTTTGCGTTCCCTGTGAATTGTCCACTCGGTTTGCACTGGTCCGTGCGACTGAATCGATGCGAGTACCCCTCGGTTGCAGGATGTGATGGCAGCATTGCGGTGTCCGTCTTGCCTGAGGAGAAAGGAATCCCGATTGCTGCCTGCCCGCCTGCAGAAGACCCTAATACACCAACTCAGCTACCGTTTCCCGGGGACTGTGGAAAGTTCTACAAGTGTTCTGCTGGGTACGGTTTCCCAATCAATTGCCCCCAAGGACTTCACTGGAGCACCGCCCTAAATCGTTGCGATTGGCCGAGTGTTGCAAACTGTGCGAGTGGCGCCCTTCCTTCCGATCCAACTACCAATCCAACAACCCCGACAGCATCTCCTCCTCCGAATTCAAACCTGCAGTGCCCTATTGTAGATGACTTGAGCAACCCTGCCCAGTTTCCCTTCCCTGGGGATTGTACGAAATACTACAAATGCCTGAGTGGAATTGCCTATCCCATCAGTTGTCCAGCTGGTCTTCAATGGAGCACCACCCTTAACCGTTGTGATTGGCCTTCTGTTGCCAACTGTATTAGTGTGTCACCGACAACAACAACAACCACTGCAAAACCAACCACAACATCAGCACCAAGTCCAGCAGTACAATGCCCTGCTACAGATGATGTCAACAATCCAGTTCAATTTCCCTTTCCCGGAGAGTGTGGAAAGTTCTACAAGTGCCTGAGTGGAATTGCCTATCCCGTCAATTGTCCAGCTGGTCTTCACTGGAGCACCACCCTTAACCGTTGTGATTGGCCTTCTGTGGCCAACTGTGTTAGTGTGTCACCGACAACAACAACAACCACTGCAAAACCAACCACAACATCAGCACCAAGTCCAGCAGTGCAATGCCCTGCTACAGATGATGTCAACAATCCAGTTCAATTTCCCTTTCCCGGAGAGTGTGGAAAGTTCTATAAGTGCCTGAATGGAATTGCCCAGGTCGTCAACTGTCCAACTGGCCTTCACTGGAGCACTGCCCTAAATCGCTGCGACTGGCCAAGTCTGGCAAACTGTGCGAATAAAGTCATTACAACCACAACGACCACAACACGATCCACAACGACCACAACACAACCCACTACAACAACGACTACATCCACTTCAACAACTCCATCTTCTTCCTTCATTGAGCTCAATCCAGATGCATATTGCAGTCAGAGTACGCTCATCGGAAAGAGAGGCTCCTTTCCCTATCCAGGAGACAGCCATAAATTCATTCTATGTTACAATGGCAGGGGACAAGCTTACAGCTGTGTGTCGGGGATGTTCTTCAACCCCAAGCTGGAAGTATGTTCCACTGACAGGTCTAATGTAAATTAGAAACTGCATTTAATCTACGTTCCACATCGTGTTAACAAAATATAAGTAACGGGCAGTATCGAGGTTCAAGGGTTTTATTTAAAAAAAAAAGAGACGAGAAAACAGCCCTACAGATCGGTGAAGACTTAAGAGACATTGTTGAGTGGAGGAAGCACCTTCTCTTACATTGAACGTGTCTGTCAAGTTGGCTCGAGCATATCGTCGCCCCCTTATTCCATTCGCTAGGGTAGGCTGGATTGAGGTTTTTACAGAAGTACACGACGGACAGCTGACGCTACTCTGGTGCTCCTGTGAGCAACGAAGGAGCTGGTTCTCTTGAAAAATGTAAGACATCGGTTTCACCTGCAGAAAGACCGCTAAGCAGCGTTTTTAATTTGTCCGAAATTAATTGAAGCACTATGTGGATGGTCTTTTGGTTAAAATCTCAGTCTCCAGCTAAAGGCTTGCACTTATAGACCTAAAAATAAAAAACTCAGAAAATTCTCAAATTTGAAAAAAAACTCAAAATTTCAAAAATCTGAGAATTCAAAAGACTAAACATTCGAAATGACCTAACCTATAATTCTGACCGCCGTGGGGTAGTGGGAAAGCCGGTCGACTCAAGGTTCGATTTCCTTGCATTTTTCACAGTACCATCCTTTCAGTTGCGTGCAACACTCAAACACTCGTCCTTCGGAGCCGGCAAAAACTGTAGGTCACCTATATTCGCGAGAGAGCAGTTGCTCGTACAACACGAGTAGTTGCTGAAGAAGCTGCGCCCCCGGCCCCTTGCATAATTTTGAAAATTCAAAATTCCGAAAATACAAATTTTCGGCCATCAAAAAGTTCGAAAAATCCGAAATAATTTTAAGATATAAAATTTCGGAGTCAGTTACGTCTCCAACTCACATATTCAAATCTGAAGTTCAAATCTTGAGTCGCGGGCAAAAATAAGTCTTTGTCCGCTTGGAGGTTCCAAAGCCTCAGACTGATTCAAAATCATTCAGAGGCTTAAGTGGACTGAACGCAGCACAAGACGCCCTTGATCAAGTTCAAGTCAAGTTAAAGCTTAGCTTGAGACAGTCGACAAAAAATCGCTGTGACTGGGAAGATTTCTCGATTTGGACCTCCCACTTATTTCACCGACGAAAGGACATCCCTTAAAAAATAAAACTCAAATCTCAAATCTAGTTCCAGCTTCACGGAACCGCACTTTTATTAAGAGGCCTGGCAGACATTGTTTGTATCTTGAATGCAGTACTTGAGGGCCGCATTGTAGTACTGTCCGCATTCGCACTGCATCTCGAGGGCTGTGGAATTGAAGCACATGTAGAACCAGTTACACTTGGGATGTGCAAAGAAGGCGCCGTTATTGTTGCTATCACAGTTGGGAACTCCGCACCCGATCGTCGTTGTTGTTCCCCACGTGGGTGTCAATGTTGCCGGTGCTGAGGTGACATCTGGAACACAGCCAGATGTTTCTGGTGACGTGCAAGTCTGCAAAATCATGTTGTAGTACAGTCCAGGACTGCAGCTGTTCTCCACTGGCACTAGAGATGCATTGCAGACGTAGTACTTGTCGCACTGCAACGAGGCGAACTGATAGCCGTTGAATTCATCCAGGCACATTGTGCCCAGTGCCTTACAGCCGGCCTTCAGAGGACTCATGCAGGCAGAGTAGGCGCGGGAATAATGCTGTCCCTGAGGGCAAGAAAGCTCCACAGCTTGATATCTGCTCTTGCACACGTAGTACTTGTCACACGCCATGGCCGGTATTGGCTGCCCAATCTCCATGTTGTAGCACATTTGGTTAACGTAGTAAGGCACATCGTTTACGTTGGGAAAGCAAGGTTGTGCCATGTCCGGTGACAGACAAGCTCTGTAATTGCAGTCGAACACGGTATTTGAATTACAGGGGAGCACCTCAGCCGATCCGTCCATACACCACACGAATTTCGAGCTATCCGGGTAGTAGGGTGCAAAGTAACTAGTCCTGCCAGTTTCAGTACAGTACTGCAACGAGAAAACGATATAATGCCCATTAGTAGCCAGCACGATCACTTACCCTGTCGTAGAAGCTTGACTGGGCGGACGTCAGGCAGACGACGGACGAAATAACCAAAAGAAGTCCTGCGATAGTGTGTCCCATGGTGGCGTCGTTGGCGATTCGCAGTGAAATTGTCGAAGTGCTAATTAGAACTAAGATCTCAATTGGACGAGTATAGCTTTTTATACAGCCGAAGTATCGGCACCTTCGTGTACGCGTTATCGGCGACAGAGGTCTGCAATTTGAGCGAAAAGTTGAACATAGCAAAAAAGAAAACCAATAGCAGCCGACCACCGTTCCAGAGGCACTTAATTAGCAGCTCCACTGGAGACGAACGCTCCATTAGGCGCAGATTGTGAGAGCAGAACGTTGTTGTTATTTTTGTCGATTTGATGATGGTGGCGATAAGTTTGGACCTAGAACGCCAGCCAGCGCACAGGGTGAAAGGAAGAGGAAGGAACTCGTTTGATGTTTGATTTGTGATTGCTGCTGGCGGCACAGATTACCCATAAAGGGAAGATCGCAAAAGTGATCAAGCGGAAGCGACGCGGTCTTGTGATGGTTGTAGTTGACTACAGTGTGAATTTGAAGTTTTGTTAGACTTTATGACGTCTGCGGTGGAAGAAAGTGATTTGATTTAAGTTTCTCATCTCTGCGATGGGTATGTCTGAATGGAAGCCGTTTTGCGAAACAGGGGTGTACTCACTTTCGAAACAAATCCTTCTGGTGTTTAGGTTAGAGTTCGACTGTTACAAGTCTTTTGTGGTGAATACAAGGCATTTCACGTCCGGGGAAAGTGAAGCGAGAGGTAACTTACTTATGGGGTTGCTGTGGGATTTATGTAAGCTTTAAAGTCAGGAAGACCGCGCTTGGTGCTACGTCAACTCTGCCCTATAGGCATGCATTTGAATTTGAATCAAAAAAGGACGATATTAAATACAAGCTTCCAACATGACGTTTAGTCGTGCTTGTACAGTAACGCGGCAGTGCTCGGACTAAGTTGCACTTGAATCTAGCTCCTAATGAGTCGCTAACTTTAAGCTTTGACATGCGTGGTTTTCTTCTCACCACATGATGACGATAAACGCGAGACCGCATTACACATTTATGCGTTACTGCTTTATCTGTGTTTTTTCTTTTCTGCGTCAGGGTCGACTTTCTGTTTTTTTTTTACACAGGCGCTACACTTGCAGTTTCAGCTGAATTTTTAAGGCTGCCACAAGAGTCAAAAACAACTGAAGTTGAGAGAATAAAATTGATCGCGGCAGAGGTGTGCTTTAAATTTCTCTGAATTTCGACGCAGCGATGTGCTATGCAATACTTGATTCCCAATACGGCTTTATTACATCGTTTTCGTCTAGGACCGCTATTTTACTACGTCAGAGTCAGTTCTTTTACCTTTGTTTCAAAAATAAGAGGGAAAAATGCAGTCGGCGTTTACGATGCGTAAGAAGAAACTGCCGAATTTGAAGAACGTATACATGACTTGGCAGCACTGCGCAATGACATTTCTATCAACTCAGTTGAAAAAGGGGGTGAAATATGGTCATTTATTTGTTGGTTTCAAAAGTAAAGCTTTATAACACACGTGCAGGCACACATATCTGTTAAAAATTGTAGAGCCATATAAGACTTGAACTCTGCCATTTAGTCTGAAAAGCACTATCGCTCAAATTAACGTCAGTGGTGATTCAAAGCATGCGATTCTTCTGTGGCAACCACTTTCTCGTGGATTCTTGCATAAGTAAGGTTCCCCACAGAAAATTGAAATCATTTGGCACCGCGAAAACACAAAAATTCATTCATTCAGCATTCATCAGAGGTTAGCAAAAGTATTTAAGATTTCAAACGCTAAGCAAAAACTTCATTCCATTTGTCCCACAAACCCTCACTTGAATTGGCCGAAGATCGAATCTTCTTCTTGGAGTGTGAATGTGCCAGAAATTGTTGAAGATATCGATTTCCGTTCCGTTCCAAGACGCAAATTCATTTCGTCAGCAACCCCTTGCCACTTTCAGTCAAATGTCGCATTTTCGGTGCGTCAACACTTCTTGCCAATGAAAGCGTACAAGCTGTCATCTATTGTGGAATGACATACCGACACACATAGTGGAATGTGCGCTCAAATGCGCGATAAGATCTTTGTACCATTGTGTATGGAACGATCTTCTGGTTCGCCATCATGTCAATGTTAAGTGTTTTCAATTAATTCGATAGATACGCGAGCGTGTATGCGTGCGTGCGCTCGAGTCGACACCAGGATGTTGGCATTGGCAACATTTGCTGGTTCACCTTGACACTCGAACTTGATGGCAGTCGTCGCATGCGTTGCACAGTTGCTGACCGTCAGTCTTGAGGCGAGAGCCGGAAGGAAAAGAACAAATGATAACACCCGATAGTGCTGGTAACCGTTTATTTTAGTCGAAAGCAGACAACAATTTAAGCGAAGATAAGATAACGCCCGGTGCGAGGGAGTATGAATTCATGATTGCGGTGTTGCCTTATGTTGGACATGCTGTCCCCGCGATGCATTTGCTGTCCTCCGCACTGAACACGGTGTTGACTGGACACGGCAGTGGTACGGAGGCGCCGTCCTCGCAGTAGAAGAAACTCCTGCAGTTCCCAGGAATGGGGAAAACGGCTCCATTGGGCGCCGTCTGGCAGGTGAGTTGAACTTTGGCGATCGCCGCTACTGTTGTGGTCTGCCATTCGCAGGCGGCGCTCTCTACGGACTCACAGCGCTTGGTGACCGCGTTGAAGTGCAGTCCAGTGCAGCAGGGGTGCGCTTGCGGAATGGGGTAGTCGCATTCGATGTACTGGGTGCAGTCGTCTGGGTACGGCACCAGTGTTCCGATGGGCTGGCCGCAGCACACGTTGCTGGTGTTATTGGCCGGCGGTGTAATCTCACAGCCAGCAGCAGAGGGCTCCTCGCAGATCTGCAGGTCAGCGTTGAAGTGAAGGCCGTCAGCGCAGGCGATGGCGATCGGCACGGGAATGTCGCAGACTATGTACTTGCTGCAGTTCTTGGGGTAGGCGATCTTGTCGCCGATCTCTTGGCCACTACATATGCCAGTCATCACTGGCGGCTTGGGAGTTGTTGTTGAGCCGGGAGTAGTGGAACCAGAAGGGCTCTCAGTTGTGGTAGACCCGGAGCAGCCGGCGCTCTCGCTGCTATCGCATATTCCCAAGGCCTCGTTGAACTGAAGTCCTGCCTTGCACGTCTGGGCAATTGGCACGGGCACCTCGCAGCGAATGTACTTGTTGCACTTGTTTGGGTACGGAATGAGGTCGCCAGGTTGGTACCCTTTGCAAATGCCCGTCATGCCTGGAGTGCCAGGCGACGGAGTGGTCGTAGGCGTCGCCTCGGTGGTGGAGTTGTTTCCACTCGAGCAACCTCCCTCGTCGGGATCGTCACAAATACCGAGGTCTGCGTTGAATTCTTGGCCGCCCCCACACTTCTGGGATATCGGAATAGGGTTCTCGCAAATGATGTACTTGTTGCAGTCTCCGGGATAGGGAATAAGGTCGCCCTCCTGTTGTCCCTTACAGATGCCAGTGAATCCGGGGTTAGGAGGCGGTACTGGGGTGGTTGTGGGAGCAACGGTGGTGGTTGTGTTGGAACAGCCCGCATCTTCCGCTGCTTCGCAAAGCTGTAGATCAGCATTGAACTCCAGATCTTCAGGGCATGCCTGCGCTGTTGGGATCGGAAGCTTGCAGAGAATGTACTCTGAGCAAATGCCTGGATACGGAATTAGGTCGCCAATCATGTGACCGGCACAAATTCCTGTCGGCACGTCTGGCAAAGCAGTGGTGGGTGGTTCTGTTGTGGTGGAGGGGGTTGTAATGATGGAGCAGCCGGCAATCTGGGGCTCCTGGCATATTTTTAACTTCGCGTTGAACTCCAAGCCCTCGTCACAGCTGTAGGCAATGGGAGCAGTCTCCTCGCAGACGATGTAAAGAGAGCATCTGTTTGGATAGGGCAGAAGGGTGCCCAGTTCCTGGTTAGCACATACCCCTGTTCCAACATACGGTGGCCTTGTTGAGGTCTCCACGGTGCTGAAGTCGTTTGTGGTCGAGCTCCAGTCGAGAGTTGTGTTCATACTCGTCGTTGGAGGAGGTGATGTGGTCGGGTAAGGTGTGGTGACGCACTCAACGTTCGCCGGGAAGTCACAGATCCGGAGAATCGAGTTGTACACCAATCCGTCGTCACACGGCAACAGTTCGGGTTTTTCGTCCACGCACCGGACGTACCAAGCGCAGTCCCACGGATAGGGAAGAACGGCGCCGTTGACTTCGTTGAGGCAGATGTAGTCAGCTGAGCTCGGGAGAGTAGGCACATCTTCTGTCGTGGTTGAGATTGGTTCCGAAGGTGTGGTGGGTATCGTGGAGGGAACGGTTGATGGGGTCGGCGGTGGCAATGTAGAAGGGGTAGTTGTTGGCAGAGTAGATGGCAGAGTAGATGGCACAGGGGTCGTTGGAGTAGTGGGATACGGACTCGCAACGCAGTCCACATTTTCCGGATAATCGCAAATCAGAAGAATTGAATTAAACAACCATCCAGCTTCGCAGGGCAAGACGAGCGGCTTGTCGTCCTCACATCGAATGTACCAGGAGCAGTTGTATGGATATGGCGAAAGCGTTCCATCCTCTTTGCCAAGGCAGACCTCATCGCCCGGTTCAAGTGTTGGCGCTGGTTCGTCAGTGGACATTGTAGTAGAGGCTGCAGTGGAAGGCAGTGTGGACGCGATCGTTGATGGCAGCGGGGTCGTTGGAGTGGTGGGATACGGACTCGCAACGCAGTCCACATTTTCCGGATAATCGCAAATCAGAAGAATTGAATTAAACAACCATCCAGCCTCGCAGGGCAAGACGAGCGGCTTGTCGTCCTCACATCGAATGTACCAGGAGCAGTTGTATGGATATGGCGAAAGCGTTCCATCCTCTTTGCCAAGGCAGACCTCATCGCCCGGTTCAAGTGTTGGCGCTGGTTCATCAGTAGACATTGAAGTAGAGGCTGCAGTGGAAGGTAGTGTGGACGGGATCGTTGATGGCAGCGGGGTCGTTGGAGTAGTGGGATACGGACTCGCAACGCAGTCCACATTTTCCGGATAATCGCAAATCAGAAGAATTGAATTAAACAACCATCCAGCTTCGCAGGGCAAGACGAGCGGCTTGTCGTCCTCACATCGAATGTACCAGGAGCAGTTGTATGGATATGGCGAAAGCGTTCCATCCTCTTTGCCAAGGCAGACCTCATCGCCCGGTTCAAGTGTTGGCGCTGGTTCGTCAGTGGACATTGTAGTAGAGGCTGCAGTGGAAGGCAGTGTGGACGCGATCGTTGATGGCAGCGGGGTCGTTGGAGTGGTGGGATACGGACTCGCAACGCAGTCCACATTTTCCGGATAATCGCAAATCAGAAGAATTGAATTAAACAACCATCCAGCCTCGCAGGGCAAGACGAGCGGCTTGTCGTCCTCACATCGAATGTACCAGGAGCAGTTGTATGGATATGGCGAAAGCGTTCCATCCTCTTTGCCAAGGCAGACCTCATCGCCCGGTTCAAGTGTTGGCGCTGGTTCATCAGTAGACATTGAAGTAGAGGCTGCAGTGGAAGGTAGTGTGGACGGGATCGTTGATGGCAGCGGGGTCGTTGGAGTGGTGGGATACGGACTCGCAACGCAGTCCACATTTTCCGGATAATCGCAAATCAGAAGAATTGAATTAAACAACCATCCAGCCTCGCAGGGCAAGACGAGCGGCTTGTCGTCCTCACATCGAATGTACCAGGAGCAGTTGTATGGATATGGCGAAAGCGTTCCATCCTCTTTGCCAAGGCAGACCTCGTCGCCCGGTTCAAGCGTTGGCGCTGGTTCATCAGTCGAAGTTGTCGTTGAAGTAATAGTTGAAGGCGTATCCTGTGTTGGCAGCGTAGACACTACGGTGGTATGCTCCGTGGCAGCCGATGAACTGATAACAGTGCATCCTGCCTCTTCTTCCGACTGACAAAGCTTCAGATCAGCATTGAAATCCTGACCATCGGGACACGCCTGCGCTATTGGGATCGGGAGCTTGCAGAGAATGTACTCTGAGCAAATGCCTGGATACGGAATTAGGTCGCCAATCATGTGACCGCCACAAATTCCTGTCGGCACGTCTGGCAAAGCAGTGGTGGGTGGTTCTGTTGTCGTGGAGGGGGTTGTAATGATGGAGCAGCCGGCAATCTGGGGCTCCTGGCATATTTTTAACTTCGCGTTGAACTCCAAGCCCTCGTCACAGCTGTAGGCAATGGGAGCAGTCTCCTCGCAGACGATGTAAAGAGAGCATCTGTTTGGATAGGGCAGAAGGGTGCCCAGTTCCTGGTTAGCACATACCCCTGTTCCAACATACGGTGGCCTTGTTGAGGTTTCCACGGTGCTGAAGTCGTTTGTGGTCGAGCTCCAGTCGAGAGTTGTGTTCATACTCGTCGTTGGAGGAGGTGATGTGGTCGGGTAAGGTGTGGTGACGCACTCAACGTTCGCCGGGAAGTCACAGATCCGGAGAATCGAGTTGTACACCAATCCGTCGTCACACGGCAACAGTTCGGGTTTTTCGTCCACGCACCGGACGTACCAAGCGCAGTCCCACGGATAGGGAAGAACGGCGCCGTTGACTTCGTTGAGGCAGATGTAGTCAGCTGAGCTCGGGAGAGTAGGCACATCTTCTGTCGTGGTCGAGATTGGTTCCGAAGGTGTGGTGGGTATCGTGGAGGGAACGGTTGATGGGGTTGTCGATGGCAATGTAGAAGGGGTGGTGGTTGGCAGAGTAGATGGCACAGGCGTCGTTGGAGTGGTGGGATACGGACTCGCAACGCAGTCCACATTTTCTGGATAATCGCAAATCAGAAGAATTGAATTAAACAACCATCCAGCCTCGCAGGGAAGGACCAGCGGTTTGTCGTCCTCACATCGAATGTACCAGGAGCAGTTGAATGGATATGGCGAAAGCGTTCCATCCTCTTTGCCAAGGCAGACCTCATCGCCCGGTTCAAGTGTTGGCGCTGGTTCATCAGTAGACATTGAAGTAGAGGCTGCAGTGGAAGGTAGTGTGGACGGGATCGTTGATGGCAGCGGGGTCGTTGGAGTAGTGGGATACGGACTCGCAACGCAGTCCACATTTTCCGGATAATCGCAAATCAGAAGAATTGAATTAAACAACCATCCAGCTTCGCAGGGCAAGACGAGCGGCTTGTCGTCCTCACATCGAATGTACCAGGAGCAGTTGTATGGATATGGCGAAAGCGTTCCATCCTCTTTGCCAAGGCAGACCTCATCGCCCGGTTCAAGTGTTGGCGCTGGTTCGTCAGTGGACATTGTAGTAGAGGCTGCAGTGGAAGGCAGTGTGGACGCGATCGTTGATGGCAGCGGGGTCGTTGGAGTGGTAACTGTTGATGGTTCTGTTGAAGGTTCTGTCGAAGGAACTGTTGATGGAGATGTCGTTGAGGGTATTGTTGAAGGAGTGGATAACGTTGTTGGGGCGGTCGTGGGAGCTGGGGTCGGTGACGGTTCGGCGGTACTGCCTTGTGTACAACCCGCCGATGTGGGCCAATCACATACCTTGGCTACTGGATTGAAATGAAGTCCACTTGGACAATTCATTACAGTGCCGCTGTTCCATTCACACACCAAATACTTTGTGCAGTCTCCCGGATATGGAATGAGTGCTCCGTGCTGCTGACCTGTGCATTCGTCCCCACTCAGGTCTCTCCTCACTCTGCCCAAGGAAATCCTTGACAGCACACTTGACCCTTGACAGCTCACCGCCACTCCGATAACAAACAGAAGTTTGATAAAAGCTGTAAAAAAAGCAAAATTTACTATCCATGACACACTTTCGGCGATCAGCTTACCTTTCATGACTTTTCGCGTTCAATTCAATCGCTGAACTGACCAGTAATTGTCGCGAAATTGTATTTTAACTTCTCCTGTTCGATGGGTTATCATTAACGGTGATAATCACAGCCCCGATAAGCATGCAAACGTGGATTGCGTTCCTTAAGACCCGCACATCCACATTAATTATCAGCTCAAAGGAGATTTAGACGCCAACGCACGGTAGTGGGAATTTAAACTGTTTTCCCTCAACTCGATAAGATAACCGCTGCTAATTCGGAGATAAAAAAAATTGGAGAAATCGGTTAGATCATCAATCATGCACACAGTCTAGCTGCTTCTTTCGAACGGAAATGAAACTGTAGCACTGTGACAGCACTAATCTATCACGTTATCGAATGGGGAATAGTTCTCGGAGGCAGTCGAATACAGTCGTCCTAGAAGTAGGCAACGGTTGTTGAGTCCTCTGTCGGTGGCATACATTTTGAATGGAATGACAGTTTGTTTTGTTTCGGCCTTGCATTCGGTCTTTGTGACGCATTCCCTGGAACTTTCTGGCTTCCTGTGAAATAAATGAAGTGAACCTCAGAACAGAACATTAGAAGATGATTGATTTTCAGTCTGATTGACGATACAAATCTGGAATTGAAAGCGAAAATCAAATGATATGCCCCCCCCCCCAGAGAAATGCTTATCGTCCTTAAATCTTATCAGCGCGGAGAGTTTCAAAGCGAATCGCGCATTTAATCAACCAAAGTTCCATTCGCTGTAATATAATCTGTCGTCTTTAGCGATATGGATCTTGTGACGCTCCACTTCCTTGCGTATAAAGACGTGTATGTGTTGCAGACGCCTGATAGTTCACCACAAGCGACATCATGACACCAACGTCTAGAGGTTTGTTGTAAGTAAAGCTGTTGATCCTTGACTTTCTATCTTTGCCTTGTGATTTCAGGAGTCCTCCAGGTGCTTGCCTGCCTTTACATGGCAATAGGATGCGCAGTAGCACAAGACCCCACGGTAATGTATATTTCGCACATTTACTGCGAACTTCTATTAACTTTCGATCAGGTTTCAGGAAATGTATGTTCTGGAAAGCACAAAGTGTTCCTGCCAAATCCCGACAATTGCAATGAATACTACCTGTGCCTTGAAGGACAGGCACTCCTAGGAACATGTGGCAAAAACTATTTCGACTCTCGTCAGGGTGCTTGCGTTGATCCCAGCCTAGCTAAATGTGTTGCAGTTTCAACAATGAGACCCCTGCTTCCTCCTTGTTCAGGAAAAGAAAATGGAGCCAGAGTGGCCGTCGAAAACGATCCCCGACAGTACTACATCTGCATGAATAACAGGCCGTTCATTAAGAGTTGTGGCGATATGTTTTTCAATCCGAAGACTTCTTCGTGCAGCCTCGAACGTGACGTACCTGCAGCACAACAGCCCACCGTTGCAGCTCCCCTCGAAAAGAAACAGTTGCCAAGTAAACGCTTACCACTGAGGATATGTCAGGATCAAAGAGTCGGTGCTCGAATTGCGATCCCCGGAACCTGCTCCAAGTACTACATTTGCGTGGGCAATTCTGGAATTCCCAAGAGTTGCGGCGAAATGCAGTTCAACCCTGCAATATCCGCATGCGATGCTGCCTCCAGTGTCAAGTGCTCGATCCAAAATGGTACCGCTGTGTATGAATCGGTCGTGCGCAAGCCACAAGCCTCGAATAACATCACAGTGTGTCAGGGAAAACCAGATGCCACTTTTGTTCCAGCCGCCGACAATTGTTCCCTGTACTACGTCTGTTTCCAGAACACCGCTATCCCAAAGACCTGTGGCAGCCGCCACTTCAACCCCATCACCAACAGTTGTGTCGATTTAAAGTGGTCTACGTGCGTGATTAGCAGTCCCACTGAGCAGAGGGTTATGCCGGCACCTTCAACTAAAATTGCAGCCGCCATGGATTGCAGCAGCCGTGACAGCGGTGTGCTCCTCAAGCATCCATCGGACTGTGGAAAGTATTTAATTTGTGACAATCACAAGGCCGTCGAAATGGCCTGCCCGGCAGGATTGCATTTCAATGTGAAGAAGAACTACTGCGATTGGCCAGAGTGGGCAGAGTGCTCCTAAGCGATTCAGTGGGCACGATGCACGAGTGCAAACAAGTGGAGCTTGTTCTCCTGAACGGGATTCTTGATTAAAGTTTGTAATTACAGCTCAATAGTGTGTTTTATTTTGCAAAGGTGATTGGGGGCTCGAAGAGGAGTGCAGCAAATCAAAGCTGTGCATCCGTAGCGCAGAGAAGTCGACCCGACATAGTGGGGCCAAGTTAAGTGTGATCTTGAACATCTTCAAATTCAGGTTGCTCTGTAAAGATTTAAGATCTGTAGGATTCATTCACTTCCACATCCACAACTTTGGAGGTGTGACTTAGAGCTCCCAGATGAGTGAAGATCGTCCAGTCTACCGATGGAGCTAGTTGATGCACTAGAATCCTTTAATGTTCGAACTTTGGGGACTGGGGATTGAAAAATGGAAAAATCATTTTATTTAGTCACCACCTGAAGTCCTGATATTCCGCATGATCAGGCCAACCGCAGAAATAACAACTTCAGCTGATAGCGGTTCACCGCTGTTCGCCACTTTTGCACTCATTCCTAGTGAACATTGACGCCGCTGTGTGGTTGTCCAATTTTTTGCAGTCGTTTTCTTCACTTGGGCCCTGCTGTGCGCCCACTTAATTTAGGGACGTCTGCTAGGAGAAGAGATGTCGAGACAGAAACAATATAAAGCGGCGCACTTACACTAGTAAAAGAGTGGTGTGGAGTTAGATGACTGAAAAAAAAAATACGAGAAGAAACTCCCAAGGATTTCGTGCAAGACACGTTTATTCAAGGAAATTGACATCTAAGACAAGCAACCGGCGTCTTGGGGCCAGTCACAAACCAGTAAGACTCGATTAAAGTGCAAACCTGCCGGGCAATTCATCGGCACAGCCTTGGACTGAACACATTGGATGAAACGTCCGCAGTTTCCAGGATACGGCAGCAAGTCACCGTGTTGTGCTGACGGATCCTTGCATTCGTTGCCAGTGAAACCTCCAGATGGTGGGGTGGGAACAGCAGTTGATGCTGGGGTGGAGGCAGCAGTTGGTGACGGGGTGGAAGCGGCAGTTGGTGACGGGGTGGAAGAAGCAGTTGGTGTTGCGGAAGGTGTTGATGTCGGAACAGAGTTACCGCCACAAGCAACCTCCGAACTGGGTCGACAATATCTCAAAATCGGGTCAAAGTAGTATCCATCAATGCATTTCTTTAGCACAGCATTCCCATTGCCATCGCAGAAGTAAAAACTCCCGCAATCCGTTTCATGTGGAATGTGCGTGCCTATCTCTTGACCCACACACGAGTACGCCACTGTACATAGCGGTGATGCTGCCAGAAGCACCCCAGCAACTAAAATCAAATCTAATGAAACAGAAAAAAAACACAATGACCACTGACGACTTAAAAAAATTCAATCCCAACTTCTCATCGTCCACAAAAGCGTTCGTAAAATCCGGAAAGAAAAACCTCAAAAGCCAAACATCAAGGCATCTGCCCCTTATATAGGGGCTTCGAAAATTTCGGCAATTTTATCTCAATTCGCGCAATAAGACCGATTATTGGACCGAGATACCGTGGCGGAAGCTTTGGTGATTCGATAGCTTTATAAGTGCGTGCGATTGGAACAGAGAAAATCCAGAAAACATAAACAGTTGTGGGGTCATAAAGCTGTGAGACGCCCTCAAATCAACAAATGCCAAATTTTAATCGGGTTTCCGCTGATAGTCTCGGTGAAGTGGTTACCCCACCGATGGCGTGCATTGTGATACATTTTGTCGTGATCGTTAACAAGCGTAACTTCAGACAAAGTTAGGCGTTCAAGCATCATAGCAGGGATCAGGTGCTTGCCACGTAGATGTGGGATTTGGGCTGAAGTGATAACCAGCTTTGACGGCCATATATCCAAGAGCTGTAGGCAAACCAAACTGAGTTCATGCTTGCGGGGCAATCACTTCAACTTGGTACGGAGCGAGGCCTCTGCCGCTCTCTTGATTGCAGAATCCGGTTAAAAGTGCAACTTCACATTGAACGGGGAAAATCTCTTAACCACCTGGACAGTACACTTACCTCAGCTCTGCCCGCGGTATTGGGTTTTGAGTCACAGCCACCTCTATACTCCCACGTGGGGACAGGGACTCCTGATCTTCCGTCGCACCAGAATATAGCCCCTCGTCCAGCTGCCAATATCATTCAGGTTTCCTCAACAACAGGGTTTGGTAGAAGCCAAATGGCTCTTGGTTCCATCAATGATTCCGTTGACTGATGTGATTTTCAACCAGGTGATCGGCAGCTGGCGAAAGATCGTACTGGCTGGAGAGGCATGTTGGTTGAGGCCCAGGTCCACCCCGGATTGTAGCGCGACAAGAAGAAGAAGATTCATAAATCTAGTCATATCATCTGAGTGCTAGTCACACAGAGAGAGACATTTCCTGCGTCTTGCACTGTCACCCCGAAAGACAAAACACATTACGGTGTGACAAGATTCTTTCCAAATTTCGAAAGGCGGTGTCTTATGGACGAAGTGAAGTTGGAGTTCGCACAAAGGTGACTGGTTCTTAGCACATTTGAAGAATCTCGTGCCCATCTTCCTAATGGCAGCTTGTTCCGCAACAGGACATGCTCGTCGACCTAATCCTCGACCATGTGTGGCCGCGTTCACTCACTACGTGCCCACAATCATTCAATTTGGTTCTTTCCGTCTTCTGTAAAGTCCTGGATATCCACGTCAACTGTCTAGCCGTCGTTCATTGCCACCCACCTATTTGCTTTGGGACCTCTACTATATGCCCCTGGTCGTCTACAGTGTAGCTCTGGTTGTGGCTACTGCGGTTTTAGTCGTTTAGTGCGTCGCCCTAGCCATCTACTACGTGTCTCGTATCGTCTACTGTGTAAGCCCAGTCGTCGGCTGTGGTATTGATCGTGAAGTGTGTGGCCCAACTCTTTGACTTCGTGGTCCTTCAACAGAGTAGCCAGTTGTCTACTTGGTGGCTCTATTCCTAGAGTGCAATCGCTACGTCATTATTTTTGTCTGTCGTTTACTGATCGTCTACAACATGGTCAGTGTTGTCTAAATTTTCAACAAAAGTTTGTTGCCTCAGTTAAAGAAATTTTCTCCGTCGTTTTCAGGGCAGCACATTATTCCGTGGCACCGCACACAGAGTCCGCTAATTAATTATTTTAGTTAACTTCCCTATCGCAACAGACATCGATATCAGTTAAAACATTTTCCAGATACCATCGGCCTTGGCATCTTATCTAAATTTTTGCGATAGCCGACCACGAACAAGAAATGGGGTACGGCCTGCCATCTATAAAAGTAATGGTCCGGCAGAGTGTTCCACATTGTCACAGCGCATCAGAGATTTCCCACGATGAGAGGTAAGTTTGCTTTGTTGTCCTCTGTGCGCCGAGAAGGTGCACACATCTCAATCCTGTTCTTGTCTCTTTGCAGTTTTTACTTGCGTACTCGTCCTTTGTGGAGTCTTTTCCTCACATGCAGCATCTGTTGGATTCTCCGAGCCATCTCCTTGCACCAACCAGGACGATGGAACGCTTTTGCCCGTCGTCGGGGAATGCTCAGAGTTCTATATGTGCCTGAAGGGTCAGGTACTCAAGAGCAGCTGTGGAAGCACCCTTCACTTTGATCCTGTCAGCAAGACGTGCATCGAGATGTCTCGCTCTTTGTGTGTTCCGAACAAGAATCATGCTGAGGCGAAGCCCCCACAATTTCTGGTGAAAGTTGAGGCAAAGCCACAACCGGAAGATGTGAAGTCTGAGATAAAGCCAAAGCCAGAGGAATCTAAGCCCAAGCATATCCAATCTGAGCTGAAGCCAGAGGAGCCTAAGCCCCAGCAGATCGAACTCGTCTTAAAGCCAGAGATCAAGCCAAAACCCGAAGAAGCTAAGCCCCAGAAGACTCAAACTGTACTTAAGCCAGAAACCAAGCCGAAGGCAGAGGAACCTAAGCCCCAGGAGGTTCAAACCGTCTTAAAACCAGAAGAAGTAAAGCTCCATCAGACTCAAACTGAACTCAAGCCAGAAACCAAGCCAAAGCCAGAGGAGCCTAAGCCCCAGCAGATCGAACTCGTCTTGAAGCCAGAGATCAAGCCAAAACCAGAAGAAGCTGAGCCCCAGGCGACTCAATCTGAACTTAAGCCAGAGCCGGAGGTATCTAAGCCCCAACAGGCCCAATCTGAGCTGAAGCCAAAACAAGAACAACCCAAGCCACAGCCAGAGCAACAAACAGCTCAAGAAAACGTTACTCCCAGCGATTTCTGCCTCGGCAAAGCTATCGGATCCTTTGTGCCCTCCAAGCTGAGCTGCAACCAGTACTACATCTGCCTGGGCAACAGGAATGCCCTCAAGAGCTGCCCAGCCGATCTTCACTTTAACGTTGAACTGGGCTCCTGCTCGTCTCCCGAAATGGCTAACTGCCTTATTCAGTCGGAGAGCGTTGTTTCTGTTCAAGTCGAAGACAACTCCCTCATTGAGGAGAAGGTCCAAGAACAAATCCAACCAGAGGAGACCAAGACCGCACCGGAAACTGCTGTCGTTTCCCCAAAAGAAACTTCTGTCGTTTCCCCAAAAGAAATTTGCTCAGACCAGGCTAATGGCGCCATGATCCCAATTGCCGGAAGCTGCTCGGACTTCCTGGTATGCTTGGGAAATGAAGTCTTTGAGTTATCCTGTGGAACGCAGCATTTTGATCCAGTTTACAGGGCTTGTATCTCATCTGCCAACTCAGGCTGCGTTGAAGCGGAGGTAGCCGTGCTCAAGGCGGAACAGACGCTCGATGGATTTGTGGGTGATACCTACATGGGCACCGGAAATGACGGTGTCGCCGTGGGCAACGCCAACGTTGAAATCACTAACACCGGATCGGTCAGCAACTTTAACTTGGTCAGCTCGAGCAGCAGTGTCGCCGTGGGTAACACAAATCTTGGCACCAGTAATTCGTACCAGGTGTCGGGTATCAGTGCGCCGACACAAAACAGCCTTGAAACCCCAACTGGCTTCGCCGAGATTCAATTGGCGTCCTCGTCCGTTGGCAACGTTGACATGGGCATGAATAATTCTGGCATCACCGTTGGCAACGCGAACGTGAGCATCAACAATACCGGTGTCGTGTCCAACGCCAACATCGTAGTCGCCAGCCAGAACGTCGAGATCGGAAACACCGACTTGGGATCGTACAACTCGTACGTCGTCAACGGAAGCAGCGTTGTCATCAACAACAAGACCATTCCCCTCAAGCAGAGTGGACTGCCGGTGAACAAGAAGCAGGTCTCGCACATTGAGCAGGTCGACCTCAACATCAGCAGCTCAGGCCTCCTTCTCAATGCACAGGGTGTAACTGAGGGCGTTGACATTGGCAACACAAATCTGGGTCAAGGCAACTCGGGCATTGCCATCGGCAACGCCAACATTAAGATCAACAACTCCGGCACCGTGAAGGATGTGAACGTCGTGTCTGGCGTCCAGAACTCCGTGGTCGGCAACACAGATCTCGGCTCCTTAAACTCCGTCGATGTAGATGGAGTCGCAATTCCCAACGCTGTTCTCAAGGAGAACAAGGAAGTTGTTGTGGCCGTCATCGACGAGGAAAACGCTCCCATATGCGTTGGAGTTCCATCGGGAACACTCTTCCCCAAGGCCGGTAACTGCCAGAATTTCTTGACTTGCGAGGAAGGCGTTGCTTACGTGGCCACCTGCCCCAACGGTCTGCACTTCAATGCAGAGTCTAATGTCTGCGACTGGCCGGAGCAGGCTGGATGTGCTTGAATTATATCGAACACAAAAACAAACTGTATTCTGATGTAACAATAAAATAATTCCTTTAGAAGCAAATCGTTGTGGATTGTTTGTTTGTATGTTTGTGGGGTAATTCTCATTGGCGTGGAGACGTGTACTGGCTGGAAGCTTGTAGTTCATCGGT
Organism: Eristalinus sepulchralis; assembly: GCA_944738645.1. Classification (NCBI taxonomy): domain Eukaryota; kingdom Metazoa; phylum Arthropoda; class Insecta; order Diptera; family Syrphidae; genus Eristalinus; species Eristalinus sepulchralis. The sequence goes on along the minus strand of OX122885.1, from coordinate 4,006,656 downwards.
TGCATCGGTTCGTCAGAATGAAACACAGCTGTTTTGAAGTCAAGTAACCTTATGAGAAAGAGGTGAGCGGGGGGATGGTGCGAAAGTTGTTCCTCGTCTACTGTGGGCCTATCGCCGCCTCCTTTGGGCTTAGAGTCGTCCGCGCTGTTAAGGTGGACAGTGTGTCCCTGTTTGCACATCTGCTAGTGGTCTAGGTTGCAGCCTAGGTTGATTACGGCGTGGTCCTTGGCACCTTCTGATTAGCTTATTCGTCGATTTAGAGATACTGGTCGTCGACTAAAGCCGGGCGGTCTTAGTCTGTTGCTCATCTGAGTAGTTCAAATCGGTTACTTCATTGTCTTTGTGGCCTAAAGTTCCTACTTAGTGGTCATAGACGATTCCTTGATGCTCGATCAGCACTTTGTGCCCTCGGTTAGTAACTGTTTGTCTCGAAACAAAACGGACTGATTGCTGGTTCTGCGACAAGGAGAAGAATACCCAGCAAAGCACAGAGGTGCCCTAAGAGGGTTTGAAATCAAACTGAAGACTGCTAGCATATATCACAGCTTCTCCTGAGAATGCGGTGGGCTATATAAGAGCGACGGCATGCATCTGTCAGTCAGAATCGGACATTTCACCAAAATTCAGAAAGGCTGCTAGCACTGATGTGCTGTTGGTCGAGCTTTTAATGTTAAGATTGTATCCAAGGGATGGAATAATTGTAGCAGCTTCAACAACATCGCGGGTAAAGTAGAGGTTAGTGTTGGGGACGCATATTGGCTGAGCCTCTGGTCTATTCAGGACTCTAGCGCTAACTGATGAAAAAGAAGCAAGCTCGCTTAACATTTTTTGTAGGTTTTAGTTCAAAATAATTGAGTGGCACTACAGCCCACCAGGGACCAGGGCCTAGCTTCTACAACAACTTCTCGTATTGTGCGTGCTACTGCTCTCTCCCCCGAGAAGAAGGGATCGCCAGTCTTTTGGCAACTCCAAACGGCCAGATTTGAGAAGCATTTTCATAGACAAAGGCAAAGAAGACCCTGTTGAGCTTGACTTGACTACGCCACGTGACGTCACTTAACAAGAAATGGCGACTCCATTCGCCATCATGCTTTGTTTTCTTGTGTACCCTATTGCCGCCATAGTGTAAGGAATATAAAGTGTGTTGGGTAGCTTGTCTGTGCGACCGTTATTTGACAGATGTCACAATTTGAAATGAGGTCTGCAAGAATGTGGAAAACTAAAATAAAATTGAATAATTTCACAATTAAAATATGTTTGCATTTTGTTTTTTTTTTTTTCACTTTAAGGCGTATTTTTTACAATCGTTAGCCTTCAAACTGTCATAAGGACGTTAGGCTGTGACCAAGCAAATCGTCTCTACATCAGAACGTAACTATCCAGAAATGTATAGTCGACTCTTCAGGCACTAGAAAGACAAAGGAGCTGATATCTGGGAGTTCTTGTGCGTCCATCTTAAAATTTCAAGAAAACATACAAATTCCACAACTGATTTGTATGAAATGCAGACACAAAGCAGGAACATCAATAATCGGTGAAGCGCTGGAAGGTCTAAGTACCTCAAGGCTGAGTGATAAATGTTTCACAGGGCGCATTCACTTTAGACCTCTTTCAATCGCATAAAGATCAAAGCAAAGTTAGAGTCCTGAGGCTTTGCTTAAAATGCCTTTTAAAGCACCTCTTTAAATATTCCTGAGTTCTAAGACACACTAAATGTATGCATGATGAATTAAAGTCAAACTAAAGTAATTCATTCTTTCGCTTCCTAACGACATGTAATTGATTTCAATTTTGTTAATTCCCTCTGCCATTTCAATGTCTCTTGACAGTGATCTTGAAAGACAATTTTTACTGATTCTGTATCGTAACAGCGTTCCATACCACAGTAGTACATTCTTTTTTCTACTTCGATATACAGATATGCGATCTGTCTTCAATTTTCCTAATTCACAGCGTCACTCACAATCATTGCCATCTTCGTTGTCACTTGAGCACCCAATACATGGATCGCAAGGCAGATAACACGCACCCGCTAACTTGGTACTGGCATCTCAGTGCGGCATCTATGCCGTACTGCATTGTGGCAAATGGTTCGGGTTATCAACGGTAAGAGCCATCAGTTATATCTCAAAATTCACATCTGATACGTGCAGGGAAACATGAACTAGCACCGCGCTGAGAAGTCAAGGATGGGGATCATTAGTGTAATGTATTTGCTTTATAAAAGGGTTCAGTTGTTCAACGGTAGTCAGTGTCGCATTGACATTTGCATCAGTGATAGCAATTCGAATATTACTCGCGGTATTCCTATTGCATTTCGTAAAACATGTCCAGGATGTCAGGAATACTGTTCACAATCCTCTTTGGATTGGTTGGTGTGCAAGCGTTCGTTATCCAGGTACATGGTGATATTACATAGGTCCTACTCACTGATAACTTTTCATTGAAACTTTTTTTGAATTTTTACAGCCAAGGAGTGGAATCAACAATGATCTCTATGCAAAGTTCGTTTGCAATGGCAAGGAGAATGGACGTAAAGTTTTGGTGCCTGGAACTTGCACTCAGTACTACGAATGTCAAAATGGATTAAGTCAGCTGAAGTCGTGCGCTGATCCGACACGATACTTTGATTCGATAAGTGGCTGCTGTGTGGCTCAGTCGAATTGCATTGAGACTGTGGAACAAAATGTTGATTGTACTCCAACAACACCCTGCGTTACGACAACACCCTGTGTAACAACAACACCATGCACTACCACAACACAATGCACAACAACAACAACTTGCACAACACCAACAACAACCTGTACAACAACAACCTGCACACCACCCACGACTACCTGTACAACAACAACTTGTGTGACGACAACACCCTGTGTAACAACAACACCATGCACGACCACAACACAATGCACAACAACAACAACTTGCACAACACCAACAACAACCTGTACAACAACAACCTGCACACCACCCACGACTACCTGTACAACAACAACTTGTGTGACGACAACACCCTGTGTAACAACAACACCATGCACGACCACAACACAATGCACAACAACAACTACTTGCACAACACCAACAACAACTTGTACAACAACAACCTGCACACCACCCACAACACCATGTACAACAACAACCTGCACCCCACCTACAACGACCTGTACAACAACAACTTGTGTAACAACAACACCCTGTACGACCACAACACCGTGCACGACCACTACACCATGCACAACAACAACAACTTGTACAACACCAACAACAACCTGTACAACAACAACCTGCACACCACCCACAACACCCTGTACAACAACAACCTGTACAACAACAACTTGTCAGCCAACAACTTGCTCAACAACAACTTGTTCAACAACAACCTGCTCAACAACAACTTGTTCTACAACAACCACCTGTGCACCACCCACAACACCGTGTACAACAACAACATGTGCACCACCAACAACAACCTGCACAACAACAACCTGCACACCACCCACAACAACCTGTACAACAACAACCTGTACCCCACCAACAACAACCTGTACAACAACAACTTGTCAGCCAACAACTTGCTCCACAACAACTTGTTCAACAACAACTTGCTCAACAACGACTTGTTCTACAACAACTTGCTCAACAACAACTTGTTCTACAACAACCACCTGTACACCAGAAACCACAACTTGTTCAACAACAACCTGCTCAACAACAACTTGCCAGCCAACAACTTGTTCAACAACAACGTGCTCAACAACAACTTGCCAACCCACAACTTGTTCAACAACAACTTGCCAACCCACAACTTGTTCAACAACAACTTGCCAGACAACAACTTGTTCAACAACAACTTGTTCAACAACAACTTGTTCAACAACAACTTGCCAACCCACAACTTGTTCAACAACAACTTGCCAACCCACAACTTGTTCAACAACAACTTGCCAACCCACAACTTGTTCAACAACAACTTGCCAACCCACAACTTGTTCAACAACAACTTGCCAGCCAACAACTTGTTCAACAACAACTTGCCAACCCACAACTTGTTCAACAACAACTTGTCAGCCAACAACTTGTTCAACAACAACTTGCCAACCAACAACTTGTTCAACAACAACTTGCCAACCCACAACTTGTTCAACAACAACTTGTCAGCCAACAACTTGTTCAACAACAACTTGCCAGCCAACAACTTGTTCAACAACAACTTGCCAACCGACAACTTGCTCAACAACAACTTGTACGCCAGAACCTTGTTCAACAACAACCTGTACGCCAGAACCTTGTTCAACAACAACCTGTACGCCAGAACCTTGTTCAACAACAACCTGTACGCCAGAACCTTGTTCAACAACGGAGTGCCCAACAGATACCGGCAAGAAAAGCGCTGCGCAGTTTCAACAAAAGCAACTTTCATTCGGCCCATCTGGACAGCGTTGTGAGTCCGCAGGCGGATCCTGCATCGGACGTGCCGACGGTACTCTGATTCCATACCGAGGTGACTGCAACAAGTTCGTAGCCTGCTTCGACGAATGCGGCGCCGACGTCTTCTGCCCAACCGGCATGCACTTCAACCGACAGACCCAGTTGTGTGATTTACCAGAACGGGCTGGCTGCACTTTTTAGATTCCGCTCGCAAACACAAAAACGATAAACGGTAAACGGTATCCCCTATTAAATAACAGTTATTTGTATTGGTCGCAATAATGAGTCAATAAAAAAATTTTATTTTATTCAGCACAAACTTTGTCTACTTTTGTTCAAATTTTGTTTTTTTTTTTTTGTCCACCAGGATTCGGTCCCTACTTATTTCTGCTTGTTCACTCGAATTGTTCACTCATTTTCTGTCCAGTTTGCGTTCACTTCAAAATTATCCAATTTTTGTTCAAAATTTGGAAAATATCGCTCAAATTTCGGTCCATTGTGTCTGATTGTATCCAATTTTCGGCCATCTGCTTGGGTGTTGTGTTGTTGTGTTTCTAAATTCTGACAAGTACAAAATTCAACGACTAAAATTATCGTCTTCTTCTGACAAAGTGCGCAAGACTAAATCTTAGAGGAAAAAGGCCAAGAATAGACCGAACAGCTTGGAAAACCGACGCGAAGTTACCTAAAGATGGGTGAAGTTTAATGTTGTCGTTTTCCACCATGACCCCAATATCAAATCCCTCCCTCATCCGTCTTTGTCATGCGCGAAAGTACGAGTACCCTCCCTTCCCGGATTAATTTCTGGCCTGAGCCAGTTCTGGACGAAAGGAAAGTCGACTTTGTTTAAGCGTCACAGCTGGTTTATTGGCGTCCTCGCATTAGACAGCATATCCGTGAGACTTTATCTTTTGCTTCGTTATCCAACTGCTTCGGATTAGAAGGCTCCTCGACTTTGGAACTCTCGCGGCTCCGACGTACGACGCATTGAAGTCTCGGTCAGGGCGTCACAAAGAGCGTCACAATAACTTTGACGCAGTCAAGGACTTCATCTGCCTTGGCTCCGCGGTAAACAGCGATAAAAATACTAGTACCGAATTGAAGCGAAGAATCACTCTTGCCAATCGCTGTTCGAGCGATGCAGGTCCCTTTCAAAGAACCAACCCTTCTATGCAACGGGTGCTAATTTTTTTAGAGGAACCGAACCTTAAGTTGGCAACACTATTTTAACTGGCGGCCATATGGTCAAATGATTTATTTTTAGATTTCTTTGGTATTTCAACATGAATAGAATGATGTCTGAAAATTTGGTCCAAATCAAGATTCCCGTTGATCCCAAGTTTCGATCACTTTTGCTTGAAAACAGCTGTATTCTCAAGTCTATGTTAAGACACCGTTACGCCCCCAAAAAAGTCTGTTTGGGGCGCATTTTGTGTTGGTGGCGTAGCTGGTCCGTGCTTCTTTACAGACCGATGCTGGCCAACAAGACACAAGTGGAGAGGGACCCTAATCAACGGCAAACGGTTGCCGTGCCAGCTGAAGAGGCGTGTACATTAAGGACTGTAATCTAGTCCGTAAGTTGTGTACACCGAGGATCCCGGTTTCGATTTGTATTTCGATTATCAGACAGCACTCATAGAGCACTACGGCGCCGCACAAAAACGGAGCAAAGCGCTTGGTATCACTGGTTTGTAAGTGAAATCTTGTATATTTCTGATTTTCGCCCAGCAACACTGGGCAACGAGTGTCTGACGCATTTCAAGACTGAAGTCAAACTGTCCATAAATAATTGACAAATTAGTATGTATGCAACAAATGTATACTTTGAATAAATATTTATTGAGAAAAATGAAGGGACAAAACAGATAGGTTTATTTACATTCGAATTTCGATACTAGGTTATGCGTAGGGTTTCATTTCCGTTTCATTCCGAGTTCCGTGTAATTGACGCGTGCACTTATCACAATACACGTCGTACCTTTGGTCGCGTTCATTAGAAGAGTTTCTTAGCGGAGCTGCAGCCAGCGTTCTCAGGCCAATCGCAGACTTGTAATTCAGGATTGAAGTTCAAACCGTCTGGACATTCCATATCGCAGCCGCACTCAAGGAAGCAGACAACGTACTTATTGCAATCTCCTGCGTATGGAATTTTCTTTCCATCTTCTACTCCAACACATGATCCACCAGCCGATTCGCAGACTGTTCCGGATGGACCGGTTGCTGGGCCACTTCCGGTGCCTGGTGTGCCAGAGCCAGAACCTCCTGGTGTGCTTCCTGAACCCCCTGGTGTGCTACCTGAACCTCCTGGTGTGCTACCTGAACCTCCTGGTGTGCTTCCTGAACCTCCTGGTGTGCTTCCTGAACCTCCTGGTGTGCTTCCTGAACCTCCTGGTGTGCTTCCTGAACCTCCTGGAGTGCTTCCGGGCACAGTCGGGGTGGAAATAGATGAATCACAGCCAGCATTCTCTGGCCAATCGCACACTTGCAGCTTGCTGTTGAAATGAAGTCCATCGGGGCATGACATGTCACATCCACATTCCAGGAAGCAGACAATGTACTGGCTGCAGTTGCCCATGTAGGCGATGTTTGTGCCGTCGGCAACTCCAACACATGATCCGCCGGCTGATTCGCAGACTGTTCCCGATGGTCCAGTTGCTGGTTGGGAAGGCGCCGTTGGACCACCGATCGACGTTGTGCTAGATGACGTGGTTGTTTTAATAGTCGTGGATGCCGTTGTCTTTGTTGTTGTTGATCCCGTGGTTGTTATCGGGGTTGTCGACTTAGTTGTTGAAGAAGCAGTACTCGTGGGCGTTGTAGTCTTAGCAGTTGTCGATGCGGTTGTGCTTCCAATTGTCGTGGATGCCGTTGTCTTTATTGTTGTCGGGGTTGTCGACTGAGTTGTTGAAGAAGCAGTACTCGTAGGCGTTGTAGTCTTAGCAGTTGTCGATGCGGTTGTGCTTCCAATTGTCGTCGGTATTGTCGATGGTGTCCCTGTTGAATTGCCGCAACCAGAATTTTCGGGCCAATCACAAACTTGTAAAGTTGGATTAAAGTACAATCCATCTGGGCATTCCATATCGCAGCCGCACTCAAGGAAGCAGACAACGTACTTATTGCAATCTCCTGCGTATGGAATCTTCTTTCCATCTTCTACGCCAACACATGATCCACCAGCCGATTCGCAGACTGTTCCGGATGGACCGGTTGCTGGACCACTTCCGGTGCCTGGTGTGCCAGAACCAGAACCTCCTGGTGTGCTTCCTGAACCCCCTGGTGTGCTACCTGAACCTCCTGGTGTGCTACCTGAACCTCCTGGTGTGCTTCCTGAACCTCCTGGTGTGCTACCTGAACCTCCTGGTGTGCTTCCTGAACCTCCTGGAGTGCTTCCGGGCACAGTCGGGGTGGAAATAGATGAATCACAGCCAGCATTCTCTGGCCAATCGCACACTTGCAACTCGCTGTTGAAATGAAGTCCATCGGGGCATGACATGTCACATCCACATTCCAGGAAGCAGACAATGTACTGGCTGCAGTTGCCATTGTAGGCGATGTTCGTGCCGTCGGCAACTCCAACACATGATCCACCAGCCGATTCGCAGACTGTTCCCGATGGTCCAGTTGCGGGTTGTGCCACCTTATAGCCGGCGGCGCCAGCGATTACCAGAAATCCATACAATGCCGTCACGACTAAATTTAAAAAGATACAAGCTTCGATTAGTACTCTCCGCACACCGTGTACGCACTAGAGGAATACGAACGTTTCATCTTGCGCTGGTTCCCTTTTTCGCTATTCGATAACGATTGCGAAACGATGTCGCTGTGAAATTGACAGAGGAGCGAACTATCCGAGGTTTTTATAAGAAACCGTTCGATGCGCGAGCAATACCCAAAAATCCAGGACCGATAAGGTTGGACACGAGTGCCAGTTCTGCCCCAGCCACCCCCACTGATTGCTTTCGTAATCTTATCTGGATGAGTACGAACGCTGTACACACGGCCGCTGATTGATCTACAGACGATCTACATTAGTTGGGAGTTTTTAATTTCATATCTCTCTGCCCCCGAAAAATGTGAGCTTTTACTTTCTCAACCGCCCCTCAGTTGTTCCGCGACAGTGATCTGAAGAGCATTCGTCGACTGGGCGCGTTTGTTGGTTCAGGATAATTTCTCAATTCACTGGCGGACTGTTTGACGGGCGTGTGCTGAGCAAGTTTGCTGCCTGGAGGCCGCTGTTCAAATTTGTTCACTGTTCCCAGGAGTTTGCAATAAATGTGTACACACATATGTATTTGTTTAATTTTGTTATGCGAATGATTAAATTGACGTTTGTTTATGCAAATGCTTCCGTTTGCAAAGAAAAAAACAATATTTTGGAGTGTTGCGCGGACGGCACGTTCTGAGTTGTGGATTGTGGAGAGTTTTTGAAATTTTGGCGTGTGAACGTGCACATAAGAGTGTTCGTGTTAAAAGTACTTTTCGTTCATTTTGTTGTTGTTATGCTATGAGCTTGACAGGAAGGAAGATGAACAATTTTGCAAACTCACTTTTTACGTTTCTGCCTCTAAATTTCTGTCAAAGGCAAACCTTTTCGGCACACCTCCATATACTGAGAAATGATGAGGCTGAAACAGGAGACGACACGGGCTTAGAATTCTTCGCTTAAAAGAGGCGCGCTATCCTTTAAGAAGCACAAATCATCCTCAAATTTCGGGTCACAAGACTGCATGACCGACCACATTTTTGAAGAATTACAGCCCAATGACGCCACCAGTCCATACAGTCACTCTTTGTGGATGCATCGGTTTTTCAACAATCACTTGTGGAATCTAATTTTCCCAAATGCGGTAATTCTGCTTGTTAACCACTCCACTGAGTTGAAAGAGTGTCGTATCTCTGAAGAAGAGTTTCCTTGTAAAGCCACCATTTAGATCTGTCTTCACGGCGAACTATTCGGTGGATTGACGACGCTTGCTACAGCTCCTCGATCAATTGAATCTTTTAAACGGGTCATTTCAAATCCTTGTTTAAGATTTCCATCATCGATGTTTTCGAGATTTTCTCGAGATGTTCAAATTTTTGACACGACGACAAGTCAAGGTTGATTGCTCTTCTGTCACACACTCGCCGACAGCCACAATATTCTCCGCATGAACAAACGGTGCGAGCATGTACAGATGTTTTCCTTCAGATTTCCTACAGGCTCAGTTTGCTGGAATTTAGTCCCGAATCGCAACAAAAATGAATTTGAGGATCGGGAACAGCAGCCGTCCCTTAAAATGTGGTCGGTATTCATCAAAAAAATTATGGAGTACACAGTCGTCAATGAGGCGCTTGCTGGCATTAAAGCGCAAGCGGCTACAATGGGTCTGGTGGCTAATGAGGGCGAAACGAACGACATGCTGTCATTAAGGAAGGACGCACAACACCGGCGTCTTGAACAGGGCGTCACACTAGGCAGCAGAAACTGCGAGGTTGACAAGGACTTCGTCTACCTCGGCCCCGCGGTAAATAGAGACAACAGCACCAGTACTGAATCCAGTCGCTGTTTCTTTGGGCTCAAGAGGCAATTGAGTAATAAAACCTTCTCCCGAAGAACTAAGCTGGCTCTACAACAGCTTGATCCTCTCAGTCCTACTTTATGGCGCGAAAACATGGACCTTACTAAAGCGGATGAGGAAGCCCAGTCCTACTCTATGGCGAAGCCCTTATTCTTGGAAGAGAAGATTTAACGACGCACTCTATGGGTTGCACAGCGACTTGCGCATAGTCAAGCGTCTTCGGATGCAACGCTTAAGATGGTTAGGTCATGTAGAGCGTATGGACACCACTGCTCCGGCCCGAAAAGTCTTCGAATCTGAGCCCTGGGGACCACGCAACAGAGGACGGCCTAGGCTAAGGTGGCGCACGCAAGTGGAGAAGGACTTTAGCCTACTTGGAGTGCGCAGCTGGAGGCAGCTAGCAAAAGATCGTGCTAACTGGAAAGGCATGTTGCTTGAGGCCAAGTTCACCCCGGACTGTAGCAACACAAGAAGACGAAGAAGCAACATGATCTTGGTAATCCCTACACTGAATACATCCCTGGTGGCGCATTTCAGACAGACATCTTTCAAAACTGACTGTCAGAGGAGCAGAGAGAGAGAGGGAGATCAGCTGTCTTGTTTCTGCTTTCTTCCTTTCCAACAATGAGAGAGACACAATTTTGAGAGATAATATTTTCCGTGGTCGTGCCGACTTAATGACATTGAATCCCATTTCTATTGCATGTAGGACATTGTTGACATCTTACATTCTCACATTCCCCACACAGCAGCACTCACATACGATCGCTCGCATGTACAAGCGTTGCTCATTGTGCAGTTTTTGTTATCAATGTCAAGTTCTTTTTGTTTGTTTCCTCTTTGTGTCCTACAAGTGTCATTAACTTCAAAATCAGATAAAGCCCAACGACTGCAACAACTGTCTGATAGGAGCAAGTTCGGCAATTTTCTAATGTTTTCAAAACATGTCAACTGTTAGATCATGTGTAGCATCGACTGTCATTAGTCGGCGCTAGTGTGTGTTTTCATGTGATACATGAAATTTCTTGGAAATAAAATGAATCAGGGACCAAAATGGAACAGAAATGAGGAGTGAAATGAGGGCAATCATTTTTATGAGTTTGAGAAAGTTGTGTGGGAGAGATGTGAAGGGGTGAAAAATACATTGGCAAAGATCGAAAGCCAAGATTCCAGGATCTAGAAATCCGAAAATATTGAAGAATTCAACACTTACTTTCAATACTACAGTGACCCCAAGCAAGTTCATTACAGTGGGCTAAAAAAAAACACTCTCATTTTTTACTGCATTTTTAAGGGTACGTTCGTTGCAACGCAACCAACTTCACGTGAGTTTTAAATGACATAATGTGAAAAATATGAAATTCTTTGATTCCCAGCATAAATGATTTACTTTGGACTGTACAAAAAGAGATTATAAAAAAAGAGAAGATGAGTAAACGATTAACCTCAAACCAAAAAATTACGTAAAAATTACTGTTTGCAGTTTTTAAAAGTATCACAGTCAAATCGAGAGAGCGAAACATTCACTCTTCCGTACCTCATAAGGCTTTGGAATCGCGAAATCCCAAAAACTTATTAAATGCCAAAAATTGCGAAAGGCCATAATCTCGAAAAAGCAAAAGAAGCACAAAAAGAAATCCCAAAAGAAAGATTTCAGAGGAGTGGGCACGAGGGACCTTGCTGTCGCCTTTCAATCTCCCCCCCCCTTTCAGGTTCTTAGTTCGGAAAATCCCAACTTCTCTCATGTAAATTTTGCATGGGAACTGGCAAATAATAAAATTTAGGCCTTTGGGTCCTTTCGGAAATTCAGCCATTCCCGGATTTAGAATTTTCAGTTATTCAAATATTGAAGGCAAATATTCAGAACTGTTTCGTTAAGTTTTTGGAGATCTTAGGTAAATCAAGATTCTGACTTTTCCGGTTTTCAGAAATTTGAGCTTTAAGCGACTTTGGCTTTCCGAGACTTCGGCCATTTCAGAATTTTGTCTTTTTGCGGGAATTCAGAACTTTGCGAGATATTGGATATTTCAGGAATTTCGGGTATTAAGCAATTTTGAGATTTTCCATACTTATGGCATTTCGGGATCTTGTACTCATCATAATTGAGTGGCACTACAGCCCACAAGGGACAAGGGCCTAGCTTCTACAACAACTACTCGTGTTGTGCCTGCCCTCTCACGAGTAGAAGAGTTCAAAAAAAAAAAAAAAGATTGCCTTGCCAAAATCTGGCCACAATGGTGTCTCTTTATCTGGGACTTCAGCACACTCAACACTTTCCTACAAAAATTGTGGTCCCCTCATCCTCAAGCAGTCACCTCACCTCAGCTTTAGACAGTCTAAGTCCTCAGACATGCTCCACCCTTCGACAAGAAGTGCTAAAAAGTCCTCTAACAATACTCTTACTTCAATAGTCTTCTACCTCCAAGAGACCATAGCCTAAATAGTGCTTGTCTTTTGGCGGAGCTCATGTTCCGACATTTCTTCGTCTTCTGACAGCCTTCGGCCTCCGATCACCCTCGCCCTTTGACAGATGTGTTGCACAATTGTGCTTGTCTTTCGACCGAGCTTGGGTCGTCTTTCGATAGCACACACCCATTGACGATCCTCATCGCTCTGACAACATTCATCTTCAAAGAGCTCACAAAAGAACACAAAAACCCAGTAAAAAACTCAATTTGGAAATTACTTCCTTTAAGATTTTATTGATTGTCTCACTCAGAAGGGAGGAGAGATATTCTGTACAAAACAAAAACAATTTATTTAGTTGCCCTTTTGGTACTTTTGGGACTTATTCTTCTTAAGCGTTCGGCCAGCCTGTGCGCCTTCGGAGCTGGTCTTGCAGTTCACATTCTCGGGGCGGTCGCAGTACTTTGTCTTGGGGTTGAAATGCATGTCGTCGGGGCAGGTGAGCACTTCGGCGGTGCGTCTTTCGTACCAATCCCAGCGACAGCGAATGTACTTGGCGCACTCGCCCGTCATTGGCATCAAAGCTCCGACTGGCTGATCGGCGCACACATTCCTATTAGATGGTGCTGCTATGTCCTCACTGGGAAGGTCGTCCTCTTCGCTTTGTTTCGGGAAGGATGGTCTTGCCCCTGGTCGGACAGGATCGATCAGTTCGTTCTCCTCCAAGTCTGTAGGCTCCTCAGGTGCTTGAGGTTTCTTCGCTGGCTTTTTGCCGGTTTGTTCTTTCTCCAACTCATTGGTATTTTCAGCATCAACATCGGTTGGTTTTTTCACGATCTCCGGCTTTTTCTTCGCTGGGAGAGGATCGACTTGAGGCATGAGGTCTGTTAGGAGATCCTTATCGTCTTCCAAGATCACCTCATCGTCGTCATTTTCGGGGCAGTACATACGAGTGCGCAGGTCACAATAGTGCTTTGCGGGATTGAACTGCATTCTGCCGCAAGACTTGAGGTATCCCAGGCCGGCGACGCACATGTAGAACTTGTTGCAGCTGCCCGGAATGGCAATACTGTGCCCGTCGGGCTTGTCCTTGCACACGCGGTGCGAGATCATGTACATGGCTGGCCTGCTTGACGCCTCTTCGCCCTTCGGCACATCGCCTCCGGTTTCAGCTTCCACCAGCTCCTTCTCGATTATCGCGCCACATCTAGCACGTTCTGGAATGTCGCAGATCAAATTCTGCGAATCAAACTGCAAGATGTCACCACACGTCCTGTAGTACGAGTGCCCGCTGATGCAGATATAGAAGTTTGAACAGCTGTCTTCGGCCGGGTAGAGTCCATCTTCCCGCGTGCAGCACGGGCCTTCACAAGCAATTTCAAACTGCTCCGGCCTGCACTTTGAAATCCGCGAATCGAGACAGGCGAGTCCGTGATTGCTGAACTGGAAGCCCTCTGGACACGTCTTTCGCACAGCCTTGCCTTGTTGGCATTCGAAGTAGTCCACGCAGCTGCCGGTAATGGGCAGACGGAGCCCGTTCTTCTTGTTGCGGCAAGCGAACATGGTGTAGAGATAGTTGTCCGCCAGAGGCGCCAGCATTGGGTGGTTTTTCTGCAAAACGAAAGCTGTCAGCATCCGCTTTCACAGGGCGGGGACACTACTCACGTTTCCCGGCTTAACGGCCGCTGAACTGCTGGCCTTCACGGGTGAGGCGTCCTTGGCGGATGCATTTGGAAAGGAAGCCACGACTAATCCGATTATAATCGCGAACACTGCCTGGGTCGAAGTCATGTCTTTGATGTGTACTTCCTAAAGTTGACTACACGAAGGCCCATTTACATCACCTTTTATATCAAAGCCAAGGGGAGTTGAATTCAATCAAGCTAATTGGCTTGTTCTTGCTGTTCTTTGTCGCTGATATGTGTGGGATCTTTTGCTGGCACCCGGGCGAACGTAATTTCTAAAAGTGGAAGTCTGCGCGTTGTACGACATGACTTTGGCGCGTTATCTGTGCCTTGCGCAGTGTCATTGCGATGTCAGTTGGTTCCTGTTAACAGGTCTAATAACAACCACGACACATTTGACGAATAATCTGCTTCGCTCTTGCCTTTCCTCAATCAGTGAATTGAAGCGTGAATATACGAACGGTTCACACGGCCCGATGAGCCTTGAAAACGCTGCCAGTCCATCCCGATGCGTGAATGACCGGCGGCCGATGAAACGAGTGCTAGACAACAGCGCCTCGACTAACAGCACTTCCACACACTCAGAAAAATAGAATTGCAATACGCAAATCCAAACGCTCTGGCTGCCATTTTTTTGCCCGAGTCCGATTCACTTCGCAGTTCTACTGCGATCAAAGTGTTTTCAGTCAATCTGGTTAAACCTAATGCGCGTCAAGATCGTTGGTGCCCTCCGACGTGTGCAAAATTTTGAATACTCCGAAGAGAGCGCCAAAGCCGCACGCGAAGCACGCATTGACGTTTCTCTTCCGAGAGCCCGTCTGAAACACTTGGGCAAACACACTGCGGCAAGCCAACAATAGGCAGGCAAACAGTGGAGCTCCGAAAAATGTACACAAAACGGTGTCTTCGGTGGCCCAGTATTGATTCAGCTTCGCTCCAGCGAATTCAGCAAGTCCCAGTCCCTTTAAAAACGGTCCGCATTCGAGCACCGCAAATCATTTTAAGTTTCGAAGCTCACAAATATGAGACTCCCGGCAGTGCCTATTTGTGCGCTGATTCTTTGCGTTGGCCTGGTAGCGCCAGCTAGTGTAAGTGTTCCAGACGAAAGGATTAACCAACTCTCGAGCGATGTGATCGAATCGTTCGCGCTGAAGCCGACGCTGAAGCGTATGGCCGTATCTAGGTGGCCTGTGGTACCACGAGTGTTCTTCCCCGGTACAAAACGTGGTGCTAAGCTAAAGCAATGCCGATTGAAGAAGAAGACAACCAAGCAACCAGTTCCCGATGTGCAGCTCCAAGAGGTGAAAGTAGATGTTTCAATTCCAAAGTCGGATGCACTCCCCATACAAATTGACCTTCCAAAGGATGTAGAGCAACCAAACCTGGGAAACATTGAAATGCCAGTTCTAGACATTCCACAACCTACTGCAAACATCGAACTGCCACCTGTAGACATTGCCCCACCCACTGGAAGCTTTGATCTGCCACCTCTGGACATTTCCCCTCCAGCTGGAAACATCGAACTTCCAAAGGTAGAACCTGAGCTTCCAAAGGAAACTGGAAACATCGAACTGCCACCTGCAGACATTTCCCCTCCGGCTGGAAACATCGAACTTCCAAAGGTAGAACCTGAGCTTCCAAAGGACAAAGAGCAACCACAAATTGGAAACATGGAAATGCCACTTATTGACATTCCGATCCCAACTGGAAACATCGAACTGCCACCTGTAGACATTTCCCTTCCAGCTGGAAACATCGAACTTCCAAAGGTAGAAGCTGAGCTTCCAAAGGACAAAGAGCAACCACAAATTGGAAACATCGAAATGCCAGTTATTGATATTCCGATCCCAACTGGAAACATCGAACTGCCACCTGTAGACATTCCGCTTCCAACTGGAAACATCGAACTGCCACCTGCAGACATTTCTCCCCCAGCTGGAAACATTGAGCTTCCAAAGGTAGAAATTCAGCTCCCAACTGTGACAAAGTCAGATGAAGAGGAATGGGAAGATGTCACTACCACCAGTACCCAACGCATCCGCAAGCAAAAGGGTGACCAGAATTCCGCTTCTGGCTCAAGCGTAGATGAAGACGAATGGGAAGATGTAACGACCACCAGCACCAAGAGGGTCCCCAAGAAGAAGGGACAACAGACTGCTTCAGATTCAGCAACTGCAACGGTTGAAGAGGAATGGGAGGATGTCACTACCACTAGTACCCAACGCATCCGCAAGCAGAAGGGTGACCAGAAGTCCGCTTCTGGCTCAAGCGTAGATGAAGACGAATGGGAAGATGTAACGACCACCAGCACCAAGAGGGTCCCCAAGAAGAAGGGACAACAGACGGCTTCAGATTCAGCAACTGCAACGGTTGAAGAGGAATGGGAAGATGTTACTACAACCAGTACGCAGCGCGTCCGCAAGCAGAAGGGTGACCAGCAGTCCGCTTCTGGCTCAAGCGTAGATGAAGACGAATGGGAAGATGTAACGACCACCAGCACCAAGAGGGTCCCCAAGAAGAAGGGACAACAGACGGCTTCAGATTCAGCATCTGCAACGGTTGAAGAGGAATGGGAAGATGTGACTACGACCAGTACGCAGCGCGTCCGCAAGCAGAAGGGTGACCAGAAGTCCGCTTCTGGCTCAAGCCTAGATGAGGACGAATGGGAAGATATAACGACCACCAGCACAAAGAAGGTCATCAAGAAAAAGGAATCTGATCTTCCAACTACTAGCTTTGAGTTGCCAATAATGGACATTTCCCCTCCAGCTGGAAAAGTCGAACTTCCAAAGGTAGAAGTTGAGCTTCCAAAGGAAAAACAGCAACCACAAATCGGAAACATCGAAATGCCATTTATTGACATTCCAATCCCAACTGGAAACATCGAACTGCCACCTGTAGACATTTCCCTTCCAGCTGGAAACGTCGAACTTCCAAAGGTAAAGGCTGAGCTTCCAAAGGACAAAGAGCAACCACAAATTGGAAACATCGAAATGCCACTTATTGACATTCCGATCCCAACTGGAAACATCGAACTGCCACCTGCAGACATTTCCCCTCCGGCTGGAAACATCGAACTTCCAAAAGTAGAACCTGAGCTTCCAAAGGACAAAGAGCAACCACAGATTGGAAACATCGAAATGCCACTTATTGATATTCCGCTTCCAACTGAAAACATCGAACTGCCACCTGCAGACATTTCCCCTCCGGCTGGAAACATCGAACTTCCAAAGGTAGAAGCTGAGCTTCCAAAGGACAAAGAGCAGCCACAAATTGGAAACATGGAAATGCCACTTATTGACATTCCGATCCCAACTGGAAACATCGAACTGCCACCTGCAGACATTTCCCCTCCGGCTGGAAACATCGAACTTCCAATGGTAGAAGTTGAGCTTCCAAAGGACAAAGAGCAACCACAAATTGGAAACATCGAAATGCCAGTTATTGATATTCCGATCCCAACTGGAAACATCGAACTGCCACCTGTAGACATTCCGCTTCCAACTGGAAACATCGAACTTCCAAAGGTAGAAGCTGAGCTTCCAAAGGACAAAGAGCAACCACAAATTGGAAACATCGAAATGCCAGTTATTGATATTCCGATCCCAACTGGAAACATCGAACTGCCACCTGTAGACATTCCGCTTCCAACTGGAAACATCGAACTGCCACCTGCAGACATTTCTCCCCCAGCTGGAAACATTGAGCTTCCAAAGGTAGAAATTCAGCTCCCAACTGTGACAAAGTCAGATGAAGAGGAATGGGAGGATGTCACTACCACTAGTACCCAACGCATCCGCAAGCAAAAGGGTGACCAGAAGTCCGCTTCTGGCTCAAGCGTGGATGAAGACGAATGGGAGGATGTAACGACCACCAGCACGAAGAGGGTCCCCAAGAAGAAGGGACAACAAACGGCGTCAGATTCAGCAAGTGCAACAGTTGAAGAGGAATGGGAAGATGTCACTACTACCAGTACCCAACGCGTTCGCAAGCAAAAGGGTGACCAGAAGTCCGTTTCTGGCTCAAGCGTGGATGAAGACGAATGGGAGGATGTAACGACCACCAGCACGAAGAGGGTTCCCAAGAAGAAGGGACAACAGGCGGCTTCAGGTTCAGCAAGTGCTTCTGTTGAAGAGGAATGGGAAGATGTTACAACCACCAGTACGCAGCGCGTCCGCAAGCAGAAGGGTGACCAAAAGTCCGCTTCTGGCTTAAGCGTGGATGAAGACGAATGGGAGGATGTAACGACCACCAGCACCAAGAGGGTCCCCAAGAAGAAGGGAACACAGACGGCTTCAGATTCAGCAAGTGCAACTGCTGAAGAGGAATGGGAAGATGTTACAACGACCAGTACGCAGCGCGTCCGCAAGCAGAAGGGTGACCAGAAGTCCGCTTCTGGCTCAAGCCTAGATGAGGACGAATGGGAAGATATAACGACCACCAGCACAAATAAGGTCATCAAGAAAAACGAATCTGATCTTCCAACTACTAGCTTTGAGTTGCCAATAATGGACATTTCCCCTCCAGCTGGAAACATCGAACTTCCAAAGGTAGAAGTTGAGCTTCCAAAGGACAAAGAGCAACCACAAATTGGAAACATCGAAATGCCACTTATTGATATTCCGCTTCCAACTGAAAACATCGAACTGCCACCTGTAGACATTTCCCTTCCAGCTGGAAACATCGAACTTCCAAAGGTAGAACCTGAGCTTCCAAAGGACAAAGAGCAACCACAAATTGGAAACATCGAAATGCCACTTATTGACATTCCGATCCCAACTGGAAACATCGAACTGCCACCTGCAGACATTTCCCCTCCGGCTGGAAACATCGAACTTCCAAAGGTAGAACCTGAGCTTCCAAACGATAAAGAGCAACCACAAATTGGAAACATGGAAATGCCACTTATTGACATTCCGATCCCAACTGGAAACATCGAACTGCCAGCTGGAAACATTGAGCTTCCAAAGGTAGAAATTCAGCTCCCAACTGTGACAAAGTCAGATGAAGAGGAATGGGAAGATGTCACTACCACCAGTACCCAACGCATCCGCAAGCAGAAGGGTGACCAGAAGTCCGCTTCTGGCTCAAGCGTGGATGAAGACGAATGGGAGGATGTAACGACCACCAGCACGAAGAGGGTTCCCAAGAAGAAGGAACAACAGATGGCTTTAGATTCAGCAAGTGCTACTGTTGAAGAGGAATGGGAAGATGTTACAACGAGCAGTACGCAGCGCGTCCGCAAGCAGAAGGGTGACCAGAAGTCCGCTTCTGGCTCAAGCGTGGATGAAGACGAATGGGAGGATGTAACGACCACCAGCACCAAGAGGGTCCCCAAGAAGAAGGGACAACAGACGGCTTTAGATTCAGCAAGTGCTACTGTTGAAGAGGAATGGGAAGATGTTACAACGACCAGTACGCAGCGCGTCCGCAAGCAGAAAGGTGACCAGAAGTCCGCTTCTGGCTCAAGCGTGGATGAAGACGAATGGGAGGATGTAACGACCACCAGCACCAAGAGGGTCCCCAAGAAGAAGGGACAACAGACGGCTTTAGATTCAGCAAGTGCTACTGTTGAAGAGGAATGGGAAGATGTTACAACGACCAGTACGCAGCGCGTCCGCAAGCAGAAAGGTGACCAGAAGTCCGCTTCTGGCTCAAGCGTGGATGAAGACGAATGGGAGGATGTTACGACCACCAGCACCAAGAGGGTCCCCAAGAAGAAGGGACAACAGACGGCTTCAGATTCAGCAAGTGCTACTGTTGAAGAGGAATGGGAAGATGTTACGACGACCAGTACGCAGCGCGTCCGAAAACAAAATGGGCAAACAAAATTGGAATCAGGAAACGTACAAACTTCATCCAATGCCGCACAGCTTGC
The DNA here is from genome assembly GCA_944738645.1 of Eristalinus sepulchralis. Lineage (NCBI taxonomy): Eukaryota > Metazoa > Arthropoda > Insecta > Diptera > Syrphidae > Eristalinus > Eristalinus sepulchralis. Next base: position 3,986,698 of record OX122885.1, on the reverse strand, counting down.
CACAACCATAGACCTGTTTGAAAATCAGAATGAAAAAAAATCTTCAGACGCTGATAACAAACAAAAACTTGAGGAAGCCGCAACAAGTGTTTCCACCACAGAAACTGTACAGAAAGGTATCTTAGCATCTCTTAACGAGGTTTTGAAGGACGTGACGGCGACCATAGGACAGAAGATTGGAGAGACCTTCGGTGCAGTCACACAAGAATCAACAAAGACCACAAGCAAGTCGGTCCAAGGCTCCAGTTTGGAAGAATCATCTACCGCAACCGTGAAGAAAACCAGAAAGGGAAAGAAACACGCTGATGGAAGCGAAGCAGTGGGCTCTTCGGGCGACCTTTCCGTAGATATGTCCTTGACCACTGAAAAAAAGCAGAAGAAGAAGAAGGAGGACAAGTCCTCTGTAGCTGCAGGAGCCGCTGACGCGAGCTCGGAAGAATCATCCACCACCACTACTGTGAAGAAGTCAAGAAAGGGAAAGAAACACTCTGATGGCAGCGAAATAGTTACCTCTTCAGGCAACATTTCCTTGGACGTGTCCACGACCACGGAGAAGAAGGAGGACAAGTCCTCTGTAGCTGCCGGAGCAGTTGACGCGACCTCGGAAGAATCCTCCAGCACCACCACTGTTAAGAAGTCTAGAAAGGGAAAGAAACACTCTGATGGCAGCGAAGCAGTGTCCTCTTCGGGCGACCTTTCCTTAGATATGTCCTTGACCACCGAGAAGAGGCAGAAGAAGAAGAAGGAGGACAAGTCCTCTGTAGCCGCTGACGCGAGCTCGGAAGAATCATCTACCACCACCACTGTGAAGAAGTCTAGAAAGGGAAAGAAACACTCTGATGGCAGCGAAGTAGTGGCCTCTTCGGGCGACATTTCCTTGGACGTGTCCACGATCACGGAGAAGAAGGAGGACAAGTCCTCTGTAGCTGCGGGAGCCGCCGAGGCGACCTCGGAAGAATCCTCCAGCACCACCACTGTGAAGAAGTCTAGAAAGGGAAAGAAACACTCTGATGGCAGCGAAGCAGTGGCCTCTTCGGACGACCTTTCCTTAGATATGTCCTTGACCACCGAGAAGAGGCAGAAGAAGAAGAAGGAGGACAAGTCCTCTGTAGCTGCAGGAGCCGCTGACGCGAGCTCGGAAGAATCATCCACCACCACCACTGTGAAGAAGTCTAGAAAGGGAAAGAAACACTCTGATGGCAGCGAAGTAGTGGCCTCTTCGGGCGACATTTCCTTGGACGTGTCCACGATCACGGAGAAGAAGGAGGACAAGTCCTCTGTAGCTGCGGGAGCCGCCGAGGCGACCTCGGAAGAATCCTCCAGCACCACCACTGTGAAGAAGTCTAGAAAGGGAAAGAAACACTCTGATGGCAGCGAAGCAGTGTCCTCTTCGGGCGACCTTTCCTTAGATATGTCCTTGACCACCGAGAAGAGGCAGAAGAAGAAGAAGGAGGACAAGTCCTCTGTAGCCGCTGACGCGAGCTCGGAAGAATCATCCACCACCACCACTGTGAAGAAGTCTAGAAATGGAAAGAAACACTCTGATGGCAGCGAAGTAGTGGCCTCTTCGGGCGACATTTCCCTAGATGTGTCCATGACCACGGAGAAGAAAGAGGACAAGTCCACTGTAGCAGCGGGAGCCACTGACGCGACCTCGGAAGAATCCTCCAGCACCACCACTGTGAAGAAGTCTAGAAAGGGAAAGAAACACTCTGATGGCAGCGAAGCAGTGGCCTCGTCGGACGACCTTTCCTTAGATATGTCCTTGACCACCGAGAAGAGGCAGAAGAAGAAGAAGGAGGACAAGTCCTCTGTAGCTGGAGGAGCCGCTGACACGAGCTCGGAAGAATCATCCACCACCACCACTGTGAAGAAGTCTAGAAAGGGAAAGAAACACTCTGATGGCAGCGAAGTAGTGGCCTCTTCGGGCGATATTTCCTTGGACGTGTCCACGACCACGGAGAAGAAGGAGGACAAGTCCTCTGTAGCTGCGGGAGCCGCTGAGGCGACCTCGGAAGAATCCTCCAGCACCACCACTGTGAAGAAGTCTAGAAAGGGAAAGAAACACTCTGATGGCAGCGAAGCAGTGTCCTCTTCGGGCGACCTTTCCTTAGATATGTCAATGACCACTGAGAAGAAGCAGAATAATAGGAAAATTAAGTCCGAAGGATCAGCTGACGGTAGTTGGGAAGAGTCGTTTACCACCATCTTGAAGAAATCCGGATCCAAAGGAAAGAAAAAGTCAACTGCCGGTTCACAAGTGGCCTCTTCTGATGTATCCTCGACTGTTGTGAAGAAGGGAAAAAATAAGAAAGACAAATCCAATGTTGCCGATGGCAGCCAATCATCTATAAGTGCTTGGCAAAAACTTGGTTGGTTCCAGGGAAGCGAGGCCACGAACGGTGTTCAAGCCGCAGGAAGCTCAGCCAATATTGCCGGGGCCACTGTTGTTGATAGTTCAGCAAGTTCTGCGTCGAGCTCCTCGGGCTCATCAACCTCATCGAGCTCCGTCATCTCATCCTCCAGCGCGACCACCGTGAATTCCGGCAGCTTACTCGGTTCGATTCTTGAAGATGACGAGGAGGACTCGCAAGACTCATACGAAATTCAAACCATTAAGACGATAAAAATGACAACAAACAAGGTCACCGGCGAGCCAATCGAGGAGATCAAGCTCAAAATGACCAAAATCGAAAGGGACGACGAGATCAACGGGGATGAGGTTCTCTTCTACGGGGTCGTTCCAAAGGAAGACGTCAACAAGGTCACGGAACAGGTGATGGCTGAGTTTCTGAAGGCCAGGTCAGAGGCCAAGGAAGACACTCCCAATAAGAATGCTGTGGCAACTTAGAGCTTAATTTTACCTGAAGGTGTCCTTTGCGTTGAAGAAATATATAAAGAAAAAAAAACTGTATCGAAAGAATCAATATCTCGTAAATGTTGTGTCGAATAAATTAAGAATCTGTGTATGTATTGCAATAAAAATTTTGAGTTTGTTTTTGTTAACTGTAAATCGCTTGTTTTTGGGTCTTCTTGTGGATTTCCGTGCCGCTTTGACGTTTGACATCTGTCAACTTGGGACACTTTATGTGTCCAACTGAAAATCTGACAGATTTCAATTGCCTACCCGAAGTTTTCTGATCCTCTGTGTGTGAATTGGTACACAGTCCCTACAGAAATCTCGTTTGACAGAAACTTGATCCTCCTTGGAGGTGTTGCGAAATACACAATGTGGAGCTCATAAGAAAACTTGACATCAAGCAGGTCTTCAAATCTGTTACTTGTTTATGTGCAAAAATTTCGCATTGGACATGAACAGAAAAAGAGGTTTACTTAAAAACCCGCTCAACCACCTGCACAGCTAGTTGTGACAAAAATGAGTAGCGTAACCAAATTTCTGAGGAGACAGTTTGACATTGGTCACTGGGAGCACTTTACGCCTCGGTGGAGGGTGACTGTACGAGTTCAGTCTTAGACCCTTCGAGAGGTGTTGATCTATCGACAGCACTGTAAACCAAAAAGGGAACTGTTCAGAAAACACAAGCCAATGAGCTAAACATGATAGAGTCACACAACAAATGGCTTCCACAAATTACGAGAGGATGTCGAGCATTCCATCGAACAGGATCCTGGAACAATAGCTGGGCCCTTTGGAAACGTGTGCAAATCTTGTACATGGGTTGTTAAACATTGAACTACATAAATCGCTTACATATCGTATCTTCGTCATTTAAGGTCAGACAAGAAGTGCAGTGTAAACTTGTGGCTCTACAGTCAGGGGTTGACTTGGGCCTCAATCAACATGCCTCTCCAGTTAGCACGATCTTTCGCTAGATGCCTCCAGCTGCGCACCCCAAGTTGGTTGAGGTCCGTCTCCACTTGTATGCGCCACCATAGCCTAGGCCGTCCTCTGTTGTGTTGTCCCCATGGCTCAGATTTGAAGACTTTTCGGGCCGGAGCAGTGGTACATGACCTAACCATCTTAAGCGTTGCATCCGAAGACGCTTGACTATGCGCAAGTCGCTGTGCAACCTATAGAGTGCGTCGTTAAATCTTCTCTTCCAAGAATAAGGGCTTCGCCATAGAGTAGAACTGAGCTTCCTCATCCGCTTTAGTAAGGTCCATGTTTTCGCGCCATAAAGTAGGACTGAGAAGATCAAGCTGTTGTAGAGCCAGCTTAGTTCTTCGGGAGAAGGTTTTATTACTCAATTGCCTCTTGAGCCCAAAGAAACAGCGACTGGATTCAGTACTGGTGCTGTTGTCCCTATTTACCGCGGAATTTGGTAGGAATGCCAAAACTAGACATGGCCCTGTATAGCTCGTCTCTATGCACGCTGTCATATGCGACCTTAAAATCGAGGAAGTGGACTGAATCCAAGGTCCTATCTGTCAACCAACTCAAATCGAACAACTGATCAATTGGCTATCAGTTTTAATCCTTATTTTCTTTTCAGTCTCCTTTGCCAAAAGCCCAGAGAAGAATATAGTACGTACTGTCAAGTGTCCTGTACTCAGTGCCTAGTTCCAACTGTCAATAGTCAGAGACCAGTCTCAAGTGTCCTGTACCCAGTAGCCAGTGTGAATTGTCAAGTGTCAAGTGCCTGGACGCAAGTGCTGTATGTAGTGTCTTCGTGCCTAGTGTCCAGTTTCAGATTGGTTCCCCATTCTCCGAGCCCGTCCCAGTCATCGTTCCAGTCTCAGCCCTACCATCTCTGAACGCACTTTTCTGACAAAGACGTATGTCGCGAGCAGCTGTAGACGAAAAATATTGAGACTACTTCACTCACCACAGTCTCCGACCATACAAGCTCTGCCACCCACACTCCACCGTTAAATGACGTCAGTAGCAATTAAGTGACAGCTGAACTTTATAGTTAGATAAATCGAAAAGAACAAAAAAAAAATTTGCTTGCACGCGCAAAATATTCTTATTTACAAAAGAATGTGAGACAATTCGACTATCGCCTCAAGGGAACGAAACTGTTTCAACAAGCCAACACCAGGCCACCTGTGTACACATGCGTCGCTGCAGGAGCCAGAAAGAACACAAAACCGAAACAGACACCAATGTTGGAGACGTCAATATTTGGCCAGTGTGCCAAATTGATCTTTGGCAGCCACCTCGCATTTGTTGAGCGTGGCCGGGCTTTAAAAGCGGATTGCAGCGGTGCCTCAGGCATTAGGTGAATTTCACAAACACCTTCAGTAGGATGAGGTTGATAGTAAGCGTAGCGCTCTACGCCACACTTTTGATCGGCCTTGTTAGTTCAGCCAGTTTAGAAAGGAAGCCAGTCTTTGGCAGCAGCGATATCAGTGATGTACGAAGTGCCGATGATGAAGATTTGCGTCGCATCGAGCAGTCGACAGGCGGCACCAAGACAGGTAGCAATGACCAACAGGGTCAAAGGATACAATCCTAAATTGAATCTGTTTGTTTTGCAGAAATTTTAGTGCCACCAGATGAGGAACTAGAATGCGACGAGGATGGAGAGGAGGACCCCAAAATTGATGCGGCACAGTCGCGACTTGGAGAAGTGAATGATGGCACATCCCAGTCCAGTGCAGAAACCTCTCCGAGTGTCGACGATCTAGAATGTGATGACGAGTCCAACGACGAGGCAGATCAGCAAATCTTAAATCCAAGCCCAGGACCAGAGCACGACTCCCATACAGACGATTTGGAATGCGACGAGGATGAGGAGGACGAAGTGGTTAAGAGCAGAGACGAAATACCGCTTACATTGCCAGCGCCCTCACCAGACTCTCCCAGTGCCGACGACTTAGAATGCGACGACGAATCCGAAAGTGAACCAAGTGTGCAAATTTCAGACCTGGAACCACATGAAAAGTCAACCTTGGTCGACTCCAATGGCGACGAGTGGGAGTGTGACGAGAACGAAGAAACGGAACAGGAAGCTCCAAAGACCGAACTTAAGGAGCCGAGTGATTCCACCGAATCAGCACCTCCTGAGGGCCTTGAGTGGGAATGTGACGAAGATGATGGAAGTCAAGAGCCCCAGGCAGAAGATAAAGAAACACCACTTTCATCGAACACTGATGCAGAAAACGATAGCGATGAGTGGGAGTGTGACGATGACGAAGATGACCAAAAATCGACAACACAAACGCAGTCTTCCAGCGGTGACAACGGCGACGAATGGGAAGACGTCACCACCACTGTGAAGACAAGGAGACTAAAAAAGAAAAAAAATGAAACCGAAGAGGACGAATGGGAGGATGTAACCACGAAGTCAACGGTACGGAAGCCAAAACAAAAACCGAACGCCGCAGGTCAAGTAACGACGACATCGAGTAAGGGACAAGGAGACGGCACAACGGTAAGAAAACCATCTCCCAACAGCAATTTGGAAGACGAGTGGGAAGACGTTACAACCACCCACAAAACACGCAAGCCAAAGACACCTAAAAAGGAAAAACCAGAAACGGTTGAGGAGGACGAATGGGAGGACATAACGACGACAACCCCACAAAGAAAACCAAGACCAATGAGGCCTACAACAAGCAAAAAACCAGCTGTGTCCTCTAAGTTAGACAAAAAAGAACCCACAACAGCAACGCAGACAACGCCTGTGCCTGAACCATCAGCAGCACCACCACAGATGCCAGTGCAAGCGCCTGGAACGAATAAGACTCCAGAGGAAGCCCCAAGACCAGACCGGGTCTCTACACCAGAAGAGTCAGTGCGCGAAGAAGTAAACGCTCCAGTTGAATACCCAACACCAATCGATTCTACTCCAGAAGAGCCAGAGTCTGATGAACCAGTGAAGCCAGAGCCAATGCCTGAAGAACCCAAGACTCCAGTTGAAGCCCCAACACCAATCGATTCTACTCCGGAAGAGCCAGAGTCTGACGAACCAGTGAAACTAAAGCCAGTGCCTGAAGAACCCAAGACTCCAGTTGAAGCCCCAACACCAATCGATTCTACTCCGGAAGAGCCAGAGTCTGATGAACCAGTGAAACTAGAGCCAGTGCCTGAAGAACCCAAGACTCCAGTTGAAGCCCCAACACCAATCGATTCTGCTCCGAAAGAGCCCGTGCCTGAGGAGCCAAAGACTCCAGTTGAAACCGCAAGACCAGTCGCTACCTCCGATGATGACGAGGAAGAATGGGAGGATGAGACTACCACGTCAACTGTTCGGAGACCCAAGCCGAGGAAACCAAGCGACGAAACCGATGAGGATGAATGGGAAGACGTCACTGTCACGACAACCACGAGAAAGCCAAAGCCCAAGGTGCCGAAAAAAGACACCTCTAGCACTTACTCCGAATCTACTCAATCGCAGGTAATTACCACTGTCAGCAATGCGTCGGACCAAGTTCGGAAATCTGCTGTGAAGAGGTATGAGGATGACGAGTGGGAATACGTTACAACAATCACTACCACGAGAAGGTTGAAGAAACCCACCTCCACGAGCAATGCTGAAGACGAGTGGGAATATATAACCACCACCACTACAAAACGCACATCCAAGCGAACCGGAGAGAGCGAAACTACTGCTAGCGACACCTCAATTTCCGACAGAGATTTCCTCGCAGATTTGCCGACTGAATCTCAGCCTGTCGATTCCGTGCCAGCAGATCTACCGATTGCTGACTTAGTTGGTCCGGCAGTTCCGGAGGAGACGTCCAAACCAGTCGAAACAACTCCACCGCCAGCACCTGAAGAACCCAAGACTCCAGTTGAAGCCCCAACACCAATCGATTCTACTCCGGAAGAGCCGGACTCTGACGAACCAGTGAAGCCAGAGCCAGTGCCTGAAGAACCCAAGACTCCAGTTGAAGCCCCGACACCAATCGATTCTACTCCGGAAGAGCCAGAGTCTGATGAACCAGTGAAGCCAGAGCCAGTGCCTGAAGAACACAAGACTCCAGTTGAAGCCCCAACACCAATCGATTTTACTCCGGAAGAGCCAGAGTCTGACGAACCAGTGAAGCCAGAGCCAATGCCTGAAGAACCCAAGACTCCAGTTGAAGCCCCAACACCAATCGATTCTACTCCGGAAGAGCCAGAGTCTGACGAACCAGTGAAGCCAGAGCCAGTGCCTGAAGAACCCAAGGCTCCAGTTGAAGCCCCAACACCAATCGATTCTACTCCGAAAGAGCCAGAGTCTGACGAACCAGTGAAGCCAGAGCCAGTGCCTGAAGAACCCAAGACTCCAGTTGAAGCCTCCACACCAATCGATTCTACTCCGGAAGAGCCAGAGTCTGACGAACCAGTGAAGCCAGAGCCAGTGCCTGAAGAACCCAAGACTCCAGTTGAAGCAACAACACCAATCGATTCTACTCCGGAAGAGCCAGAGTCTGACGAACCAGTGAAGCCAGAGCCAGTGCCTGAAGAACCCAAGACTCCAGTTGAAGCCTCCACACCAATCGATTCTACTCCGGAAGAGCCGGAGTCTGACGAACCAGTGAAGCCAGAGCCAGTGCCTGAAGAACCCAAGACTCCAGTTGAAGCCGCAACACCAATCGATTCTACTCCAGAAGAGCCAGAGTCTGACAAACCAGTGAAAGCAGAGCCAGTGCCTGATGAACCCAAGACTCCAGTTGAAGCCCCAACACCAATTGATTCTACTCCGGAAGAGCCAGAGTCTGACGAACCAGTGAAACCAGAGCCAGTGCCTGAGGAACCAAACACTCCAGTTGAACCCTCAACACCAATCGATTCTACTCCGGAAGAGCCAGAGTCTGACAAACCAGTGAAGCCAGAGCCAGTGCCTGAAGAACCCAAGACTCCAGTTGAAGCCTCCACACCAATCGATTCTACTCCGCAAGAGCCAGAGTCTGACAAACCAGTGAAGCCAGAGCCAGTGCCTGAAGAACCCAAGACTCCAGTTGAAGCAACAACACCAATCGATTCTACTCTGGAAGAGCCAGAGTCTGACAAGCCAGTTAAGCCAGAGCCAGTGCCTGAAGAACCCAAGACTCCAGTTGAAGCCTCCGCACCAATCGATTCTACTCCGGAAGAGCCAGAGTCTGACGAACCAGTGAAGCCAGAGCCAGTGCCTGAAGAACCCAAGGCTCCAGTTGAAGCCGCAACACCAATCGATTCTACTCCAGAAGAGCCAGAGTCTGACAAACCAGTGAAAGCAGAGCCAGTGCCTGAAGAACCCAAAACTCCAGTTGAAGCCCCAACACCAATTGATTCTACTCCGAAAGAGCCAGAGTCTGACAAACCAGTGAAGCCAGAGCCAGTGCCTGAAGAACCCAAGACTCCAGTTGAAGCCTCCACACCAATCGATTCTACTCCGCAAGAGCCAGAGTCTGACAAACCAGTGAAGCCAGAGCCAGTGCCTGAAGAACCCAAGACTCCAGTTGAAGCCCCAACACCAATCGATTCTACTCCGGAAGAACCAGAGTCTGACAAACCAGTGAAGGCAGAGCCAGTGCCTGAAGAACCCAAGACTCCAGTTGAAGCCCCAACACCAATCGATTCTACTCCGGAAGAGCCAGAGTCTGATGAACCAGTGAAGCCAGAGCCAGTGCCTGAAGAACCCAAGACACCAGTTGAAGCCCCAACACCAATCGATTTTACTCCGGAAGAGCCAGAGTCTGACGAACCAGTGAAACCAGAGCCAGTGCCTGAAGAACCCAAGACTCCAGTCGAACCCTCAACACCAACAGATGTTACTTCAGATGACCTAGACTGTGACGAAACAATTGGGCCAGAGCCAGAACATGAAGAAACAAAGACTCCAGTTGAAGCCCCAACACCAATCGATTCTACTCCGGAAGAGCCAGAGTCTGACAAACCAGTGAAGCCAGTGCCAGTGCCTGAAGAACCCAAGACTCCAGTTGAAGCCTCCACACCAATCGATTCTACTCCGGAAGAGCCAGAGTCTGACAAACCAGTGAAGGCAGAGCCAGTGCCTGAAGAACCCAAGACTCCAGTTGAAGCCCCAACACCAATCGACTCTACTCCGGAAGAGCCAGAGTCTGACGAACCAGTGAAGCCAGAGCCAGTGTCTGAAGAACCCAAGACTCCAGTTGAAGCCTCCACACCAATCGATTCTACTCCGGAAGAGGCAGATTCTGACGAACCAGTGAAGCCAGAGCCAGTGCCTGAAGAACCCAAGACTCCAGTTGAACCCTCAACACCAACAGATGTTACTTCAGATGACCTAGACTGTGACGAAACAATTGGGCCAGATCCAGAACATGAAGAAACAAAGACTCCAGTTGAAGCCCCAACACCAATCGATTCTACTCCGGAAGAGCCAGAGTCTGACAAACCAGTGAAGCCAGTGCCAGTGCCTGAAGAACCCAAGACTCCAGTTGAAGCCTCCACACCAATCGATTCTACTCCGCAAGAGCCAGAGTCTGACAAACCAGTGAAGCCAGAGCCAGTGCCTGAAGAACCCAAGACTCCAGTTGAAGCAACAACACCAATCGATTCTACTCTGGAAGAGCCAGAGTCTGACAAGCCAGTTAAGCCAGAGCCAGTGCCTGAAGAACCCAAGACTCCAGTTGAAGCCTCCGCACCAATCGATTCTACTCCGGAAGAGGCAGATTCTGACGAACCAGTGAAGCCAGAGCCAGTGCCTGAAGAACCCAAGACTCCAGTTGAACCCTCAACACCAACAGATGTTAATTCAGATGACCTAGACTGTGACGAAACAATTGGGCCAGAGCCAAAACATGAAGAAACAAAGACTCCAGTTGAAGCCCCAACACCAATTGGTTCTACTCCGGAAGAGCCAGAGTCTGACGAACCAGTGAAACCAGAGCCAGTGCCTGAAGAACCCAAGACTCCAGTTGAAGCCCCATCACCAATCGATTCTACTCCGGAAGAGCCAGAGTCTGACGAACCAGTGAAGCCAGAGCCAGTGCCCGAAGAACCCAAGACTCCAGTTGAAGCCCCAACACCAATTGGTTCTACTCCGAAGGAGCCAGAGTCTGACAAACAAGTGAAGGCAGAGCCAGTGCCTGAAGAACCCAAGACTCCAGTTGAAGCCCCAACACCAATCGACTCTACTCCGGAAGAGCCAGAGTCTGACGAACCAGTGAAGCCAGAGCCAGTGTCTGAAGAACCCAAGACTCCAGTTGAAGCCCCAACACCAATCGATTCTACTCCGGAAGAGCCAGAGTCTGACAAAACAGTGAAGCCAGATCCAGTGCCTGAAGAACCCAAGACTCCAGTTGAAGCCCCAACACCAATCGATTCTACTCCGGAAGAGCCAGATTCTGACAAACCAGTGAATGCAGAGCCAGTGCCTGAAGAACCCAAGACTCCAGTTGAAGCCCCAACACCAATCGATTCTACTCCGGAAGAGCCAAAGTCTGACGAACCAGTGAAGCCAGAGCCAGTGCCTGAAGAACCCAAGACTCCAGTTGAGGCCCCAGCACCAATCGATTCTACTCCAGAAGAGCCAGAGTCTGACGAACCAGTGAAACCAGAGCCAGTGCCTGAAGAACCCAAGACTCCAGTTGAAGCCCCAACACCAATCGATTCTACTCCGGAAGAGCCAGAGTCTGATTTACGAGTGAAGCCAGAGCCAGTGCCTGAAGAACCCAAGACTCCAGTTGAGGCCCCAGCACCAATCGATTCTACTCCAGAAGAGCCAGAGTCTGACGAACCAGTGAAACCAGAGCCAGTGCCTGAAGAACCCAAGACTCCAGTTGAAGCCCCAACACCAATCGATTCTACTCCGGAAGAGCCAGAGTCTGATGAACCAGTGAAGCCAGAGCCAATGCCTGAAGAACCCAAGACTCCAGTTGAGGCCCCAACACCAATCGATTCTACTCCAGAAGAGCCAGAGTCTGACGAACCAGTGAAACCAGAGCCAGTGCCTGAAGAACCCAAGACTCCAGTTGAAGCCCCGACACCAATCGATTCTGCTCCGAAAGAGCCCGTGCCTGAGGAGCCAAAGACTCCAGTTGAAACCGCAAGACCAGTCGCTACCTCCGATGATGACGAGGAAGAATGGGAGGATGAGACTACCACGTCAACTGTTCGGAGACCCAAGCCGAGGAAACCAAGCGACGAAACCGATGAGGATGAATGGGAAGACGTCACTGTCACGACAACCACGAGAAAGCCAAAGCCCAAGGTGCCGAAAAAAGACACCTCTAGCACTTACTCCGAATCTACTCAATCGCAGGTAATTACCACTGTCAGAAATGCGTCGGACCAAGTTCGGAAATCTGCTGTGAAGAGGTATGAGGATGACGAGTGGGAATACGTTACAACAATCACTACCACGAGAAGGTTGAAGAAACCCACCTCCACGAGCAATGCTGAAGACGAGTGGGAATATATAACCACCACCACTACAAAACGCACATCCAAGCGAACCGGAGAGAGCGAAACTACTGCTAGCGACACCTCAATTTCCGACAGAGATTTCCTCGCAGATTTGCCGACTGAATCTCAGCCTGTCGATTCCGTGCCAGCAGATCTACCGATTGCTGACTTAGTTGGTCCGGCAGTTCCGGAGGAGACGTCCAAACCAGTCGAAACAACTCCACCGCCAGCACCTGAAGAACCCAAGACTCCAGTTGAAGCCCCAACACCAATCGATTCTACTCCGGAAGAGCCGGAGTCTGACGAACCAGTGAAGCCAGAGCCAGTGCCTGAAGAACCCAAGACTCCAGTTGAAGCCCCGACACCAATCGATTCTACTCCGGAAGAGCCAGAGTCTGATGAACCAGTGAAGCCAGAGCCAGTGCCTGAAGAACACAAGACTCCAGTTGAAGCCCCAACACCAATCGATTTTACTCCGGAAGAGCCAGAGTCTGACGAACCAGTGAAGCCAGAGCCAATGCCTGAAGAACCCAAGACTCCAGTTGAAGCCCCAACACCAATCGATTCTACTCCGGAAGAGCCAGAGTCTGACGAACCAGTGAAGCCAGAGCCAGTGCCTGAAGAACCCAAGGCTCCAGTTGAAGCCCCAACACCAATCGATTCTACTCCGAAAGAGCCAGAGTCTGACGAACCAGTGAAGCCAGAGCCAGTGCCTGAAGAACCCAAGACTCCAGTTGAAGCCTCCACACCAATCGATTCTACTCCGGAAGAGCCAGAGTCTGACGAACCAGTGAAGCCAGAGCCAGTGCCTGAAGAACCCAAGACTCCAGTTGAAGCAACAACACCAATCGATTCTACTCCGGAAGAGCCAGAGTCTGACGAACCAGAGAAGACAGAGCCAGTGCCTGAAGAACCCAAGGCTCCAGTTGAAGCAACAACACCAATCGATTCTACTCTGGAAGAGCCAGAGTCTGACAAGCCAGTTAAGCCAGAGCCAGTGCCTGAAGAACCCAAGACTCCAGTTGAAGCCTCCGCACCAATCGATTCTACTCCGGAAGAGCCAGAGTCTGACGAACCAGTGAAGCCAGAGCCAGTGCCTGAAGAACCCAAGGCTCCAGTTGAAGCCGCAACACCAATCGATTCTACTCCAGAAGAGCCAGAGTCTGACAAACCAGTGAAAGCAGAGCCAGTGCCTGATGAACCCAAGACTCCAGTTGAAGCCCCAACACCAATTGATTCTACTCCGGAAGAGCCAGAGTCTGACGAACCAGTGAAACCAGAGCCAGTGCCTGAGGAACCAAACACTCCAGTTGAACCCTCAACACCAATCGATTCTACTCCGGAAGAGCCAGAGTCTGACAAACCAGTGAAGCCAGAGCCAGTGCCTGAAGAACCCAAGACTCCAGTTGAAGCCTCCACACCAATCGATTCTACTCCGGAAGAGCCAGATTCTGACAAACCAGTGAAGGCAGAGCCAGTGCCTGAAGAACCCAAGACTCCAGTTGAAGCCCCAACACCAATCGATTCTACTCCGGAAGAGCCAGAGTCTGATGAACCAGTGAAACTAGAGCCAGTGCCTGAAGAACCCAAGACTCCAGTTGAAGCCCCAACACCAATCGATTCTGCTCCGAAAGAGCCCGTGCCTGAGGAGCCAAAGACTCCAGTTGAAACCGCAAGACCAGTCGCTACCTCCGATGATGACGAGGAAGAATGGGAGGATGAGACTACCACGTCAACTGTTCGGAGACCCAAGCCGAGGAAACCAAGCGACGAAACCGATGAGGATGAATGGGAAGACGTCACTGTCACGACAACCACGAGAAAGCCAAAGCCCAAGGTGCCGAAAAAAGACACCTCTAGCACTTACTCCGAATCTACTCAATCGCAGGTAATTACCACTGTCAGCAATGCGTCGGACCAAGTTCGGAAATCTGCTGTGAAGAGGTATGAAGATGACGAGTGGGAATACGTTACAACAATCACCACCACGAGAAGGTTGAAGAAACCCACCACCACGAGCAATGCTGAAGACGAGTGGGAATATATAACCACCACCACTACAAAACGCACATCCAAGCGAACCGGAGAGAGCGAAACTACTGCTAGCGACACCTCAATTTCCGACAGAGATTTCCTCGCAGATTTGCCGACTGAATCTCAGCCTGTCGATTCAGTGCCAGCAGATCTACCGACTGCTGACTTAGTTGGTCCGGCAGTTCCGGAGGAGACGTCCAAACCAGTCGAAACAACTCCAGCGCCAGTGCCTGAAGAACCCAAGACTCCAGTTGAAGCCCCAACACCAATCGATTCTTCTCCGGAAGAGCCAGAGTCTGACGAACCAGTGAAGCCAGAGCCAGTGCCTGAAGAACCCAAGACTCCAGTTGAAGCCCCAACACCAATCGATTCTTCTCCGGAAGAGCCAGAGTCTGACGAACCAGTGAAACTAGAGCCAGTGCCTGAAGAACCCAAGACTCCAGTTGAAGCCCCAACACCAATCGATTCTACTCCGGAAGAGCCACAGTCTGACGAACCAGTGAAGCCAGAGCCAGTGCCTGAAGAACCCAAGACTCCAGTTGAAGCCCCGACACCAATCGATTCTACTCCGGAAGAGCCAGAGTCTGATGAACCAGTGAAGCCAGAGCCAGTGCCTGAAGAACCCAAGACTCCAGTTGAAGCCTCCACACCAATCGATTCTACTCCGGAAGAGCCAGATTCTGACAAACCAGTGAAGCCAGAGCCAGTGCCTGAAGAACCCAAGACTCCAGTTGAAGCCTCCACACCAATCGATTCTACTCCGGAAGAGCCAGATTCTGACAAACCAGTGAAGGCAGAGCCAGTGCCTGAAGAACCCAAGACTCCAGTTGAAGCCCCAACACCAATCGACTCTACTCCGGAAGAGCCAGAGTCTGACGAACCAGTGAAACCAGAGCCAGTGCCTGAAGAACCCAAGACTCCAGTTGAACCCTCAACACCAACAGATGTTACTTCAGATGACCTAGACTGTGACGAAACAATTGGGCCAGAGCCAGAACATGAAGAAACAAAGACTCCAGTTGAAGCCCCAACACCAATCGATTCTACTCCGGAAGAGCCAGAGTCTGACAAACCAGTGAAGCCAGAGCCAGTGCCTGAAGAACCCAAGACTCCAGTTGAAGCCTCCACACCAATCGATTCTACTCCGGAAGAGCCAGATTCTGACAAACCAGTGAAGCCAGAGCCAGTGCCTGACGAACCCAAGACTCCAGTTGAAGCCTCCACACCAATCGATTCTACTCCGGAAGAGCCAGATTCTGAAAAACCAGTGAAGGCAGAGCCAGTGCCTGAAGAACCCAAGACTCCAGTTGAACCCTCAACAACAACAGATGTTACTTCAAATGACCTAGACTGTGACGAAACAATTGGGCCAGAGCCAGAACATGAAGAAACAAAGACTCCAGTTGAAGCCCCAACACCAATCGATTCTACTCCGGAAGAGCCAGAGTCTGACAAACCAGTGAAGCCAGAGCCAGTGCCTGAAGAACCCCAGACTCCAGTTGAAGCCCCAACACCAATCGACTCTACTCCGGAAGAGCCAGAGTCTGACGAACCAGTGAAGCCAGAGCCAGTGTCTGAAGAACCCAAGACTCCAGTTGAAGCCCCAACACCAATCGATTCTACTCCGGAAGAGCCAGAGTCTGACAAACCAGTGAAGCCAGATCCAGTGCCTGAAGAACCCAAGACTCCAGTTGAAGCCTCCACACCAATCGATTCTACTCCGGAAGAGCCAGATTCTGACAAACCAGTGAATGCAGAGCCAGTGCTTGAAGAACCCAAGACTCCAGTTGAAGCCCCAACACCAATCGATTCTACTCCGGAAGAGCCACAGTCTGACGAACCAGTGAAGCCAGAGCCAGTGCCTGAAGAACCCAAGACTCCAGTTGAAGCCCCGACACCAATCGATTCTACTCCGGAAGAGCCAGAGTCTGATGAACCAGTGAAGCCAGAGCCAGTGCCTGAAGAACCCAAGACACCAGTTGAAGCCCCAACACCAATCGATTCTACTCCGGAAGAGCCACAGTCTGACGAACCAGTGAAGCCAGAGCCAGTGCCTGAAGAACCCAAGACTCCAGTTGAAGCCCCAACACCAATCGATTTTACTCCGGAAGAGCCAGAGTCTGACGAACCAGTGAAACCAGAGCCAGTGCCTGAAGAACCCAAGACTCCAGTTGAACCCTCAACACCAACAGATGTTACTTCAGATGACCTAAACTGTGACGAAACCATTGGGCCAGAGCCAGAACATGAAGAAACAAAGACTCCAGTTGAAGCCCCAACACCAATCGATTCTACTCCGGAAGAACCAGAGTCTGATGAACCAGTGAAGCCAGAGCCAGTGCCTGAAGAACCCAAGACTCCAGTTGAAGCCCCAACACCAATCGATTCTACTCCGGAAGAGCCACAGTCTGACGAACCAGTGAAGCCAGAGCCAGTGCCTGAAGAACCCAAGACTCCAGTTGAAGCCCCAACACCAATCGATTTTACTCTGGAAGAGCCAGAGTCTGACAAACCAGTGAAGGCAGAGCCAGTGCCCGAAGAACCCAAGACTCCAGTTGAAGCCCCAACACCAATCGATTTTACTCTGGAAGAGCCAGAGTCTGACGAACCAGTGAAACCAGAGCCAGTGCCTGAAGAACCCAAGACTCCAGTTGAAGCAACAACACCAATCGATTCTACTCCGGAAGAGCCAGAGTCTGACAAACCAGTGAAGCCAGAGCCAGTGCCTGAAGAACCCAAGACTCCAGTTGAAGCCTCCACACCAATCGATTCTACTCCGGAAGAGCCAGAGTCTGACAAACCAGTGAAGGCAGAGCCAGTGCCTGAAGAACCCAAGACTCCAGTTGAAGCCTCCACACCAATCGATTCTACTCCGCAAGAGCCAGAGTCTGACAAACCAGTGAAGCCAGAGCCAGTGCCTGAAGAACCCAAGACTCCAGTTGAAGCAACAACACCAATCGATTCTACTCCGGAAGAGCCAGAGTCTGACAAGCCAGTTAAGCCAGAGCCAGTGCCTGAAGAACCCAAGACTCCAGTTGAAGCCTCCGCACCAATCGATTCTACTCCGGAAGAGCCAGAGTCTGACGAACCAGTGAAGCCAGAGCCAGTGCCTGAAGAACCCAAGACTCCAGTTGAAGCCTCCGCACCAATCGATTCTACTCCGAAGGAGCCACAGTCTGACAAACCAGTGAAGCCAGAGCCAGTGCCTGAAGAACCCGAGACTCCAGTTGAAGCCCCAACACCAATCGATTCTACTCCGGAAGAGCCAGAGTCTGATGAACGAGTGAAGCCAGAGCCAGTGCCTGAAGAACCCAAGACTCCAGTTGAGGCCCCATCACCAATCGATTCTACTCCAGAAGAGCCAGAGTCTGACGAACCAGTGAAACCAGAGCCAGTGCCTGAAGAACCCAAGACTCCAATTGAAGCCCCAACACCAATCGATTCTACTCCGGAAGAGCCAAAGTCTGACGAACCAGTGAAGCCAGAGCCAGTGCCTGAAGAACCCAAGACTCCAGTTGAATCCTCAACACCAATCGATTCTACTCCGGAAGAGCCAGAGTCTGATGAACGAGTGAAGCCAGAGCCAATGCCTGAAGAACCCAAGACTCCAGTTGAAGCCCCAACACCAATCGATTCTACTCCGGAAGAGCCAGAGTCTGACGAACCAGTGAAACTAAAGCCAGTGCCTGAAGAACCCAAGACTCCAGTTGAAGCCCCAACACCAATCGATTCTACTCCGGAAGAGCCAGAGTCTGATGAACCAGTGAAACTAGAGCCAGTGCCTGAAGAACCCAAGACTCCAGTTGAAGCCCCAACACCAATCGATTCTGCTCCGAAAGAGCCCGTGCCTGAGGAGCCAAAGACTCCAGTTGAAACCGCAAGACCAGTCGCTACCTCCGATGATGACGAGGAAGAATGGGAGGATGAGACTACCACGTCAACTGTTCGGAGACCCAAGCCGAGGAAACCAAGCGACGAAACCGATGAGGATGAATGGGAAGACGTCACTGTCACGACAACCACGAGAAAGCCAAAGCCCAAGGTGCCGAAAAAAGACACCTCTAGCACTTACTCCGAATCTACTCAATCACAGGTAATTACCACTGTCAGCAATGCGTCGGACCAAGTTCGGAAATCTGCTGTGAAGAGGTATGAAGATGACGAGTGGGAATACGTTACAACAATCACCACCACGAGAAGGTTGAAGAAACCCACCACCACGAGCAATGCTGAAGACGAGTGGGAATATATAACCACCACCACTACAAAACGCACATCCAAGCGAACCGGAGAGAGCGAAACTACTGCTAGCGACACCTCAATTTCCGACAGAGATTTCCTCGCAGATTTGCCAACTGAATCTCAGCCTGTCGATTCAGTGCCAGCAGATCTACCGATTGCTGACTTAGTTGGTCCGGCAGTTCCGGAGGAGACGTCCAAACCAGTGGAAACAACTCCACCGCCAGCGCCTGAAGAACCCAAGACTCCAGTTGAAGCCCCAACACCAATCGATTCTACTCCGGAAGAGCCACAGTCTGACGAACCAGTGAAGCCAGAGCCAGTGCCTGAAGAACCCAAGACTCCAGTTGAAGCCCCGACACCAATCGATTCTACTCCGGAAGAGCCAGAGTCTGATGAACCAGTGAAGCCAGAGCCAGTGCCTGAAGAACCCAAGACTCCAGTTGAAGCCCCAACACCAATCGATTCTACTCCGGAAGAGCCAGAGTCTGATCAACCAGTGAAGCCAGAGCCAATGCCTGAAGAACCCAAGACTCCAGTTGAAGCCCCAACACCAATCGATTCTACTCCAGAAGAGCCAGAGTCTGACGAACCAGTGAAACCAGAGCCAGTGCCTGAAGAACCCAAGGCTCCAGTTGAAGCCCCAACACCAATCGATTCTACTCCGGAACAGCCAGAATCTGACAAACCAGTGAAGGCAGAGCCAGTGCCTGAAGAACCCAAGACTCCAGTTGAAGCCTCCGCACCAATCGATTCTACTCCGCAAGAGCCAGAGTCTGACAAACCAGTGAAGCCAGAGCCAGTGCCTGAAGAACCCAAGACTCCAGTTGAAGCAACAACACCAATCGATTCTACTCCGGAAGAGCCAGAGTCTGACAAGCCAGTTAAGCCAGAGCCAGTGCCTGAAGAACCCAAGACTCCAGTTGAAGCCTCCGCACCAATCGATTCTACTCCGGAAGAGCCAGAGTCTGACGAACCAGTGAAACTAGAGCCAGTGCCTGAAGAACCCAAGACTCCAGTTGAAGCCCCAACACCAATCGATTCTACTCCGGAAGAGCCACAGTCTGACGAACCAGTGAAGCCAGAGCCAGTGCCTGAAGAACCCAAGACTCCAGTTGAAGCCCCAACACCAATCGATTCTACTCCGGAAGAGCCAGAGTCTGATCAACCAGTGAAGCCAGAGCCAGTGCCTGAAGAACCCAAGACTCCAGTTGAAGCCCCAACACCAATCGATTCTTCTCCGGAAGAGCCAGAGTCTGACGAACCAGTGAAACTAGAGCCAGTGCCTGAAGAACCCAAGACTCCAGTTGAAGCCCCAACACCAATCGATTCTACTCCGGAAGAGCCACAGTCTGACGAACCAGTGAAGCCAGAGCCAGTGCCTGAAGAACCCAAGACTCCAGTTGAAGCCCCGACACCAATCGATTCTACTCCGGAAGAGCCAGAGTCTGATGAACCAGTGAAGCCAGAGCCAGTGCCTGAAGAACCCAAGACTCCAGTTGAAGCCTCCACACCAATCGATTCTACTCCGGAAGAGCCAGATTCTGACAAACCAGTGAAGCCAGAGCCAGTGCCTGAAGAACCCAAGACTCCAGTTGAAGCCTCCACACCAATCGATTCTACTCCGGAAGAGCCAGATTCTGACAAACCAGTGAAGGCAGAGCCAGTGCCTGAAGAACCCAAGACTCCAGTTGAAGCCCCAACACCAATCGACTCTACTCCGGAAGAGCCAGAGTCTGACGAACCAGTGAAACCAGAGCCAGTGCCTGAAGAACCCAAGACTCCAGTTGAACCCTCAACACCAACAGATGTTACTTCAGATGACCTAGACTGTGACGAAACAATTGGGCCAGAGCCAGAACATGAAGAAACAAAGACTCCAGTTGAAGCCCCAACACCAATCGATTCTACTCCGGAAGAGCCAGAGTCTGACAAACCAGTGAAGCCAGAGCCAGTGCCTGAAGAACCCAAGACTCCAGTTGAAGCCTCCACACCAATCGATTCTACTCCGGAAGAGCCAGATTCTGACAAACCAGTGAAGCCAGAGCCAGTGCCTGACGAACCCAAGACTCCAGTTGAAGCCTCCACACCAATCGATTCTACTCCGGAAGAGCCAGATTCTGAAAAACCAGTGAAGGCAGAGCCAGTGCCTGAAGAACCCAAGACTCCAGTTGAACCCTCAACAACAACAGATGTTACTTCAAATGACCTAGACTGTGACGAAACAATTGGGCCAGAGCCAGAACATGAAGAAACAAAGACTCCAGTTGAAGCCCCAACACCAATCGATTCTACTCCGGAAGAGCCAGAGTCTGACGAACCAGTGAAGCCAGAGCCAGTGTCTGAAGAACCCAAGACTCCAGTTGAAGCCCCAACACCAATCGACTCTACTCCGGAAGAGCCAGAGTCTGACGAACCAGTGAAGCCAGAGCCAGTGTCTGAAGAACCCAAGACTCCAGTTGAAGCCCCAACACCAATCGATTCTACTCCGGAAGAGCCAGAGTCTGACAAACCAGTGAAGCCAGATCCAGTGCCTGAAGAACCCAAGACTCCAGTTGAAGCCTCCACACCAATCGATTCTACTCCGGAAGAGCCAGATTCTGACAAACCAGTGAATGCAGAGCCAGTGCTTGAAGAACCCAAGACTCCAGTTGAAGCCCCAACACCAATCGATTCTACTCCGGAAGAGCCACAGTCTGACGAACCAGTGAAGCCAGAGCCAGTGCCTGAAGAACCCAAGACTCCAGTTGAAGCCCCGACACCAATCGATTCTACTCCGGAAGAGCCAGAGTCTGATGAACCAGTGAAGCCAGAGCCAGTGCCTGAAGAACCCAAGACACCAGTTGAAGCCCCAACACCAATCGATTCTACTCCGGAAGAGCCACAGTCTGACGAACCAGTGAAGCCAGAGCCAGTGCCTGAAGAACCCAAGACTCCAGTTGAAGCCCCAACACCAATCGATTTTACTCCGGAAGAGCCAGAGTCTGACGAACCAGTGAAACCAGAGCCAGTGCCTGAAGAACCCAAGACTCCAGTTGAACCCTCAACACCAACAGATGTTACTTCAGATGACCTAGACTGTGACGAAACCATTGGGCCAGAGCCAGAACATGAAGAAACAAAGACTCCAGTTGAAGCCCCAACACCAATCGATTCTACTCCGGAAGAACCAGAGTCTGATGAACCAGTGAAGCCAGAGCCAGTGCCTGAAGAACCCAAGACTCCAGTTGAAGCCCCAACACCAATCGATTCTACTCCGGAAGAGCCACAGTCTGACGAACCAGTGAAGCCAGAGCCAGTGCCTGAAGAACCCAAGACTCCAGTTGAAGCCCCAACACCAATCGATTTTACTCTGGAAGAGCCAGAGTCTGACAAACCAGTGAAGGCAGAGCCAGTGCCCGAAGAACCCAAGACTCCAGTTGAAGCCCCAACACCAATCGATTTTACTCTGGAAGAGCCAGAGTCTGACGAACCAGTGAAACCAGAGCCAGTGCCTGAAGAACCCAAGACTCCAGTTGAAGCAACAACACCAATCGATTCTACTCCGGAAGAGCCAGAGTCTGACAAACCAGTGAAGCCAGAGCCAGTGCCTGAAGAACCCAAGACTCCAGTTGAAGCCTCCACACCAATCGATTCTACTCCGGAAGAGCCAGAGTCTGACAAACCAGTGAAGGCAGAGCCAGTGCCTGAAGAACCCAAGACTCCAGTTGAAGCCTCCACACCAATCGATTCTACTCCGCAAGAGCCAGAGTCTGACAAACCAGTGAAGCCAGAGCCAGTGCCTGAAGAACCCAAGACTCCAGTTGAAGCAACAACACCAATCGATTCTACTCCGGAAGAGCCAGAGTCTGACGAACCAGTTAAGCCAGAGCCAGTGCCTGAAGAACCCAAGACTCCAGTTGAAGCCTCCGCACCAATCGATTCTACTCCGGAAGAGCCAGAGTCTGACGAACCAGTGAAGCCAGAGCCAGTGCCTGAAGAACCCAAGACTCCAGTTGAAGCCTCCGCACCAATCGATTCTACTCCGAAGGAGCCACAGTCTGACAAACCAGTGAAGCCAGAGCCAGTGCCTGAAGAACCCGAGACTCCAGTTGAAGCCCCAACACCAATCGATTCTACTCCGGAAGAGCCAGAGTCTGATGAACGAGTGAAGCCAGAGCCAGTGCCTGAAGAACCCAAGACTCCAGTTGAGGCCCCATCACCAATCGATTCTACTCCAGAAGAGCCAGAGTCTGACGAACCAGTGAAACCAGAGCCAGTGCCTGAAGAACCCAAGACTCCAATTGAAGCCCCAACACCAATCGATTCTACTCCGGAAGAGCCAAAGTCTGACGAACCAGTGAAGCCAGAGCCAGTGCCTGAAGAACCCAAGACTCCAGTTGAATCCTCAACACCAATCGATTCTACTCCGGAAGAGCCAGAGTCTGATGAACGAGTGAAGCCAGAGCCAATGCCTGAAGAACCCAAGACTCCAGTTGAAGCCCCAACACCAATCGATTCTACTCCGGAAGAGCCAGAGTCTGACGAACCAGTGAAACTAAAGCCAGTGCCTGAAGAACCCAAGACTCCAGTTGAAGCCCCAACACCAATCGATTCTACTCCGGAAGAGCCAGAGTCTGATGAACCAGTGAAACTAGAGCCAGTGCCTGAAGAACCCAAGACTCCAGTTGAAGCCCCAACACCAATCGATTCTGCTCCGAAAGAGCCCGTGCCTGAGGAGCCAAAGACTCCAGTTGAAACCGCAAGACCAGTCGCTACCTCCGATGATGACGAGGAAGAATGGGAGGATGAGACTACCACGTCAACTGTTCGGAGACCCAAGCCGAGGAAACCAAGCGACGAAACCGATGAGGATGAATGGGAAGACGTCACTGTCACGACAACCACGAGAAAGCCAAAGCCCAAGGTGCCGAAAAAAGACACCTCTAGCACTTACTCCGAATCTACTCAATCACAGGTAATTACCACTGTCAGCAATGCGTCGGACCAAGTTCGGAAATCTGCTGTGAAGAGGTATGAAGATGACGAGTGGGAATACGTTACAACAATCACCACCACGAGAAGGTTGAAGAAACCCACCACCACGAGCAATGCTGAAGACGAGTGGGAATATATAACCACCACCACTACAAAACGCACATCCAAGCGAACCGGAGAGAGCGAAACTACTGCTAGCGACACCTCAATTTCCGACAGAGATTTCCTCGCAGATTTGCCAACTGAATCTCAGCCTGTCGATTCAGTGCCAGCAGATCTACCGATTGCTGACTTAGTTGGTCCGGCAGTTCCGGAGGAGACGTCCAAACCAGTGGAAACAACTCCACCGCCAGCGCCTGAAGAACCCAAGACTCCAGTTGAAGCCCCAACACCAATCGATTCTACTCCGGAAGAGCCACAGTCTGACGAACCAGTGAAGCCAGAGCCAGTGCCTGAAGAACCCAAGACTCCAGTTGAAGCCCCGACACCAATCGATTCTACTCCGGAAGAGCCAGAGTCTGATGAACCAGTGAAGCCAGAGCCAGTGCCTGAAGAACCCAAGACTCCAGTTGAAGCCCCAACACCAATCGATTCTACTCCGGAAGAGCCAGAGTCTGATCAACCAGTGAAGCCAGAGCCAATGCCTGAAGAACCCAAGACTCCAGTTGAAGCCCCAACACCAATCGATTCTACTCCAGAAGAGCCAGAGTCTGACGAACCAGTGAAACCAGAGCCAGTGCCTGAAGAACCCAAGGCTCCAGTTGAAGCCCCAACACCAATCGATTCTACTCCGGAACAGCCAGAATCTGACAAACCAGTGAAGGCAGAGCCAGTGCCTGAAGAACCCAAGACTCCAGTTGAAGCCCCGACACCAATCGATTCTACTCCGGAAGAGCCAGAGTCTGATCAACCAGTGAAGCCAGAGCCAATGCCTGAAGAACCCAAGACTCCAGTTGAAGCCCCAACACCAACTGGTTCTACTCCGAAGGAGCCAGAGTCTGACAAACCAGTGAAGCCAGAGCCAGTGCCTGAAGAACCCAAGATTCCAGTTGAAGCCCCAACACCAATCGACTCTACTCCGGAAGAGCCAGAGTCTGACGAACCAGTGAAGCCAGAGCCAGTGTCTGAAGAACCCAAGACTCCAGTTGAAGCCCCAACACCAATCGATTCTACTCCGGAAGAGCCAAAGTCTGACAAACCAGTGAAGCCAGATCCAGTGCCTGAAGAACCCAAGACTCCAGTTGAAGCCCCAACACAAATCGATTCTACTCCGGAAGAACCAGAGTCTGACCAACCAGTGAAGGCAGAGCCAGTGCCCGAAGAACCCAAGACTCCAGTTGAAGCCCCAACACCAATTGGTTCTACTCCGAAGGAGCCAGAGTCTGACGAACCAGTGAAACCAGAGCCAGTGCCTGAAGAACCCAAGACTCCAGTTGAAGCAACAACACCAATCGATTCTACTCCGGAAGAGCCAGAGTCTGACGAACCAGTGAAGCCAGAGCCAGTGCCTGAAGAACCCAAGACTCCAGTTGAAGCCTCCAGACCAATCGATTCTACTCCGGAACAGCCAGAGTCTGACAAACCAGTGAAGGCAGAGCCAGTGCCTGAAGAACCCAAGACTCCAGTTGAAGCCCCGACACCAATCGATTCTACTCCGGAAGAGCCAGAGTCTGATGAACCAGTGAAGCCAGAGCCAATGCCTGAAGAACCCAAGACTGCAGTTGAAGCCCCAACACCAATCGATTCTACTCCGGAAGAGCCAGAGTCTGACGAACCAGTGAAACTAGAGCCAGTGCTTGAAGAACCCAAGACTCCAGTTGAAGCCCCAACACCAATCGATTCTACTCCAGAAGAGCCAGAGTCTGACGAACCAGTGCAACCAGAGCCAGTGCCTGAAGAACCCAAGACTCCAGTTGAACCCTCAACACCAACAGATGTTACTTCAGATGACCTAGACTGTGACGAAACAATTGGGCCAGAGCCAGAACATGAAGAAACAAAGACTCCAGTTGAAGCCCCAACACCAATCGATTCTACTCCGGAACAGCCAGAGTCTGACAAACCAGTGAAGGCAGAGCCAGTGCCTGAAGAACCCAAGACTCCAGTTGAAGCCCCGACACCAATCGATTGTACTCCGGAAGAGCCAGAGTCTGATCAACCAGTGAAGCCAGAGCCAATGCCTGAAGAACCCAAGACTCCAGTTGAAGCCCCAACACCAATCGATTCTACTCCGGAAGAGCCAGAGTCTGACGAACCAGTGAAACTAGAGCCAGTGCCTGAAGAACCCAAGACTCCAGTTGAAGCCCCAACACCAATCGATTCTACTCCAGAAGAGCCAGAGTCTGACGAACCAGTGAAACCAGAGCCAGTGCCTGAAGAACCCAAGACTCCAGCTGAAGCCCCAACACCAATCGATTCTACTCCGGAAGAACCAGAGTCTGACAAACCAGTGAAGCCAGAGCCAGTGCCTGAAGAACCCAAGACTCCAGTTGAAGCCCCAACACCAATCGATTCTACTCCAGAAGAGCCAGAGTCTGACGAACCAGTGAAACCAGAGCCAGTGCCTGAAGAACCCAAGACTCCAGTTGAAGCCCCAACACCAATCGATTCTACTCCAGAAGAGCCAGAGTCTGAAGAACCAGTGAAACCAGAGCCAGTGCCTGAAGAACCCAAGACTCCAGTTGAAGCCCCAACACCAATCGATTCTACTCCGGAAGAGCCAGAGTCTGACAAACCAGTGAAGCCAGAGCCAGTGCCTGAAGAACCCAAGACTCCAGTTGAAGCCCCAACACCAATCGATTCTACTCCGGAAGAACCGGAGTCTGACAAACCAGTGAAGGCAGAGCCAGTGCCCGAAGAACCCAAGACTCCAGTTGAAGCCCCAACACCAATCGACTCTACTCCGGAAGAGCCAGAGTCTGACGAACCAGTGAAGCCAGAGCCAGTGTCTGAAGAACCCAAGACTCCAGTTGAAGCCCCAACACCAATCGATTCTACTCCGGAAGAGCCAAAGTCTGACAAACCAGTGAAGCCAGATCCAGTGCCTGAAGAACCCAAGACTCCAGTTGAAGCCCCAACACCAATCGATTCTACTCCGGAAGAACCAGAGTCTGACCAACCAGTGAAGGCAGAGCCAGTGCCTGAAGAACCCAAGACTCCAGTTGAAGCCCCATCACCAATCGATTCTACTCCGAAAGAGCCAGAGTCTGACAAACCAGTGAAGCCAGAGCCAGTGCCTGAAGAACCCAAGACTCCAGTTGAAGCCTCCACACCAATCGATTCTACTCAGGAAGAGCCAGAGTCTGACGAACCAGTGAAGCCAGATCCAGTGCCTGAAGAACCCAAGACTCCAGTTGAAGCCCCAACACCAATCGACTCTACTCCGGAAGAGCCAGAGTCTGACCAACCAGTGAAGGCAGAGCCAGTGCCTGAAGAACCCAAGACTCCAGTTGAAGCCTCCACACCAATCGATTCTACTCCGGAAGAGCCAAAGTCTGACGAACCAGTGAAGCCAGAGCCAGTGCCTGAAGAACCCAAGACTCCAGTTGAGGCCCCAACACCAATCGATTCTACTCCAGAAGAGCCAGAGTCTGACGAACCAGTGAAGCCAGATCCAGTGCCTGAAGAACCCAAGACTCCAGTTGAAGCCCCAACACCAATCGATTCTACTCCGGAAGAGCCAGAGTCTGACCAACCAGTGAAGGCAGAGCCAGTGCCTGAAGAACCCAAGACTCCAGTTGAAGCCTCCACACCAATCGATTCTACTCCGGAAGAGCCAGAGTCTGACGAACCAGTGAAGCCAGAGCCAGTGCCTGAAGAACCCAAGACTCCAGTTGAAGCAACAACACCAATCGATTCTACTCCGGAAGAGCCAGAGTCTGACGAACCAGTGAAGCCAGAGCCAGTGCCTGAAGAACCCAAGACTCCAGTTGAAGCAACAACACCAATCGATTCTACTCCGGAAGAGCCACAGTCTGACGAACCAGTGAAGCCAGAGCCAGTGCCTGAAGAACCCAAGACTCCAGTTGAAGCCCCGACACCAATCGATTCTACTCCGGAAGAGCCAGAGTCTGATGAACCAGTGAAGCCAGAGCCAGTGCCTGAAGAACCCAAGACTCCAGTTGAAGCCCCAACACCAATCGATTCTACTCCGGAAGAGCCACAGTCTGACGAACCAGTGAAGCCAGAGCCAGTGCCTGAAGAACCCAAGACTCCAGTTGAAGCCTCCACACCAATCGATTCTACTCCGGAACAGCCAGAGTCTGACGAACCAGTAAAGGTAGAGCCAGTGCCTGAAGAACCCAAGACTCCAGTTGAAGCCTCCACACCAATCGATTCTACTCCGGAAGAGCCAGAGTCTGACAAACCAGTGAAGGTAGAGCCAATGCCTGAAGAACCCAAGACTCCAGTTGAAGCCCCAACACCAATCGATTCTACTCCGGAAGAGCCACAGTCTGACGAACCAGTGAAGCCAGAGCCAGTGCCTGAAGAACCCAAGACTCCAGTTGAAGCCTCCACACCAATCGATTCTACTCCGCAAGAGCCAGAGTCTGACAAACCAGTGAAGGTAGAGCCAATGCCTGAAGAACCCAAGACTCCAGTTGAAGCAACAACACCAATCGATTCTACTCCGGAAGAGCCAGAGTCTGACGAACCAGTGAAGCCAGAGCCAGTGCCTGAAGAACCCAAGACTCCAGTTGAAGCCTCCACACCAATCGATTCTACTCCGGAAGAGCCAGAGTCTGACGAACCAGTGAAACCAGAGCCAGTGCCTGAAGAACCCAAGACTCCAGTTGAAGCAACAACACCAATCGATTCTACTCCGGAAGAGCCAGAGTCTGACGAACCAGTGAAGCCAGAGCCAGTGCCTGAAGAACCCAAGACTCCAGTTGAAGCCTCCACACCAATCGATTCTACTCCGGAAGAGCCAGAGTCTGACAAACCAGTGAAGGTAGAGCCAATGCCTGAAGAACCCAAGACTCCAGTTGAAGCCCCAACACCAACAGATGTTACTTCAGATGACCTAGACTGTGACGAAACCATTGGGCCAGAGCCAGTGCCTGAAGAACCCAAGACTCCAGTTGAAGCCTCCACACCAATCGATTCTACTCCGGAAGAGCCAGAGTCTGACGAACCAGTGAAACCAGAGCCAGTGCCTGAAGAACCCAAGACTCCAGTTGAAGCAACAACACCAATCGATTCTACTCCGGAAGAGCCAGAGTCTGACGAACCAGTGAAGCCAGAGCCAGTGCCTGAAGAACCCAAGACTCCAGTTGAAGCCTCCACACCAATCGATTCTACTCCGGAAGAGCCAGAGTCTGACAAACCAGTGAAGGTAGAGCCAATGCCTGAAGAACCCAAGACTCCAGTTGAAGCCCCAACACCAACAGATGTTACTTCAGATGACCTAGACTGTGACGAAACCATTGGGCCAGAGCCAGTGCCTGAAGAACCCAAGACTACAGTTGAAGCCTCCACACCAATCGATTCTACTCCGGAACAGCCAGAGTCTGACGAACCAGTAAAGGTAGAGCCAGTGCCTGAAAAACCCAAGACTCCAGTTGAAGCCTCCACACCAATCGATTCTACTCCGGAAGAGCCAGAGTCTGACGAACCAGTGAAACCAGAGCCAGTGCCTGAAGAACCCAAGACTCCAGTTGAAGCAACAACACCAATCGATTCTACTCCGGAAGAGCCAGAGTCTGACGAACCAGTGAAGCCAGACCCAGTGCCTGAAGAACCCAAGACTCCAGTTGAAGCCTCCACACCAATCGATTCTACTCCGGAAGAGCCAGACTCTGACAAACCAGTGAAGGTAGAGCCAATGCCTGAAGAACCCAAGACTCCAGTTGAAGCCTCCACACCAATCGATTCTACTCCGGAACAGCCAGAGTCTGACGAACCAGTGAAACCAGAGCCAGTGCCTGAAGAACCCAAGACTCCAGTTGAAGCCTCCACACCAATCGATTCTACTCCGGAAGAGCCAGAGTCTGACGAACCAGTGAAACCAGAGCCAGTGCCTGAAGAACCCAAGACTCCAGTTGAAGCAACAACACCAATCGATTCTACTCCGGAAGAGCCAGAGTCTGACGAACCAGTGAAGCCAGACCCAGTGCCTGAAGAACCCAAGACTCCAGTTGAAGCCTCCACACCAATCGATTCTACTCCGGAACAGCCAGAGTCTGACGAACCAGTAAAGGTAGAGCCAGTGCCTGAAAAACCCAAGACTCCAGTTGAAGCCTCCACACCAATCGATTCTACTCCGGAAGAGCCAGAGTCTGACGAACCAGTGAAACCAGAGCCAGTGCCTGAAGAACCCAAGACTCCAGTTGAAGCAACAACACCAATCGATTCTACTCCGGAAGAGCCAGAGTCTGACGAACCAGTGAAGCCAGACCCAGTGCCTGAAGAACCCAAGACTCCAGTTGAAGCCTCCACACCAATCGATTCTACTCCGGAAGAGCCAGACTCTGACAAACCAGTGAAGGTAGAGCCAATGCCTGAAGAACCCAAGACTCCAGTTGAAGCCTCCACACCAATCGATTCTACTCCGGAACAGCCAGAGTCTGACGAACCAGTGAAACCAGAGCCAGTGCCTGAAGAACCCAAGACTCCAGTTGAAGCCCCAACACCAATCGATTCTACTCCGAAAGAGCCCGTGCCTGAGGAGCCAAAGACTCCAGTTGAAACCGCAAGACCAGTCGCTACCTCCGATGATGACGAGGAAGAATGGGTGGATGAGACTACCACGTCAACTGTTCGGAGACCCAAGCCGAGGAAACCAAGCGACGAAACCGATGAGGATGAATGGGAAGACGTCACTGTCACGACAACCACGAGAAAGCCAAAGCCCAAGGTGCCGAAAAAAGACACCTCCGAATCTACTCAATCGCAGGTAATTACCACTGTCAGCAATGCGTCGGACCAAGTTCGGAAATCTGCTGTGAAGAGGTATGAGGATGACGAGTGGGAATACGTTACCACAATCACCACCACGAGAAGGTTGAAGAAACCCACCTCCACGAGCAATGCTGAAGACGAGTGGGAATATATAACCACCACCACTACAAAACGCACATCCAAGCGAACCGGAGAGAGCGAAACTACTGCTAGCGACACCTCAATTTCCGACAGAGATTTCCTCGCAGATTTGCCGACTGAATCTCAGCCTGTCGATTCAGTGCCAGCAGATCTACCGACTGCTGACTTAGTTGGTCCGGCAGTTCCGGAGGAGACGTCCAAACCAGTCGAAACAACTCCAGCGCCAGTGCCTGAAGAACCCAAGACTCCAGTTGAAGCCCCAACACCAATCGATTCTTCTCCGGAAGAGCCAGAGTCTGACGAACCAGTGAAGCCAGAGCCAGTGCCTGAAGAACCCAAGACTCCAGTTGAAGCCCCAACACCAATCGATTCTTCTCCGGAAGAGCCAGAGTCTGACGAACCAGTGAAGCCAGAGCCAGTGCCTGAAGAACCCAAGACTCCAGTTGAAGCCCCCACACCAAACGTTTCTTCTCCGGAAGAGCCAGAGTCTGACAAACCAGTGAAGCCAGAGCCAGTGCCTGAAGAACCCAAGACTCCAGTTGAAGCCTCCACACCAATCGATTCTACTCCGGAAGAGCCAGAATCTGACAAACCAGTGAAGCCAGAGCCAGTGCCTGAAGAACCCAAGACTCCAGTTGAAGCCTCCACACCAATCGATTCTACTCCGGAAGAGCCAGAGTCTTATGAACCAGTGAAGCCAGAGCCAATGCCTGAAGAACCCAAGACTCCAGTTGAAGCCCCAACACCAATCGATTCTTCTCCGGAAGAGCCAGAGTCTGACGAACCAGTGAAGCCAGAGCCAGTGCCTGAAGAACCCAAGACTCCAGTTGAAGCCCCCACACCAAACGTTTCTTCTCCGGAAGAGCCAGAGTCTGACGAACCAGTGAAGCCAGAGCCAGTGCCTGAAGAACCCAAGACTCCAGTTGAAGCCCCCACACCAAACGTTTCTTCTCCGGAAGAGCCAGAGTCTGACAAACCAGTGAAGCCAGAGCCAGTGCCTGAAGAACCCAAGACTCCAGTTGAAGCCTCCACACCAATCGATTCTACTCCGGAAGAGCCAGAGTCTGACAAACCAGTGAAGCCAGAGCCAGTGCCTGAAGAACGCAAGACTCCAGTTGAAGCAACAACACCAATCGATTCTTCTCCGGAAGAGCCAGAGTCTGACGAACCAGTGAAGCCAGAGCCAGTGCCTGAAGAACCCAAGACTCCAGTTGAAGCCCCAACACCAATCGATTCTTCTCCGGAAGAGCCAGAGTCTGACGAACCAGTGAAGCCAGAGCCAGTGCCTGAAGAACCCAAGACTCCAGTTGAAGCCCCCACACCAAACGTTTCTTCTCCGGAAGAGCCAGAGTCTGACAAACCAGTGAAGCCAGAGCCAGTGCCTGAAGAACCCAAGACTCCAGTTGAAGCCTCCACACCAATCGATTCTACTCCGGAAGAGCCAGAGTCTGACAAACCAGTGAAGCCAGAGCCAGTGCCTGAAGAACCCAAGACTCCAGTTGAAGCCCCAACACCAATCGATTCTACTCCGGAAGAGCCAGAGTCTTATGAACCAGTGAAGGCAGAGCCAGTGCCTGAAGAACACAAGACTCCAGTTGAAACCCCAACACCAATCGATTCTTCTCCGGAAGAGCCAGAGTCTGACGAACCAGTGAAGCCAGAGCCAGTGCCTGAAGAACCCAAGACTCCAGTTGAAGCCCCCACACCAAACGTTTCTTCTCCGGAAGAGCCAGAGTCTGACGAACCAGTGAAGCCAGAGCCAGTGCCTGAAGAACCCAAGACTCCAGTTGAAGCCCCCACACCAAACGTTTCTTCTCCGGAAGAGCCAGAGTCTGACAAACCAGTGAAGCCAGAGCCAGTGCCTGAAGAACCCAAGACTCCAGTTGAAGCCTCCACACCAATCGATTCTACTCCGGAAGAGCCAGAGTCTGACAAACCAGTGAAGCCAGAGCCAGTGCCTGAAGAACCCAAGACTCCAGTTGAAGCAACAACACCAATCGATTCTTCTCCGGAAGAGCCAGAGTCTGACGAACCAGTGAAGCCAGAGCCAGTGCCTGAAGAACCCAAGACTCCAGTTGAAGCCCCAACACCAATCGATTCTTCTCCGGAAGAGCCAGAGTCTGACAAACCAGTGAAGCCAGAGCCAGTGCCTGAAGAACCCAAGACTCCAGTTGAAGTCTCCACACCAATCGATTCTACTCCGGAAGAGCCAGAGTCTGACAAACCAGTGAAGCCAGAGCCAGTGCCTGAAGAACCCAAGACTCCAGTTGAAGCCCCAACACCAATCGATTCTTCTCCGGAAGAGCCAGAGTCTGACAAACCAGTGAAGCCAGAGCCAGTGCCTGAAGAACCCAAGACTCCAGTTGAAGTCTCCACACCAATCGATTCTACTCCAGAAGAGCCAGAGTCTGACAAACCAGTGAAGGCAGAGCCAGTGCCTGAAGAACACAAGACTCCAATTGAAACCCCAACACCAATCGATTATACTCCGAAAGAGCCCGAGCCTGAGGAGCCAAAGACTCCAGGTGAAACCGCAAGACCAGTCGCTACCTCCGATGATAACGAGGAAGAATGGGAGGATGAGACTACCACGTCAACTGTTCGGAGACCCAAGCCGAGGAAACCAAGCGACGAAACCGATGAGGATGAATGGGAAGACGTCACTGTCACGACAACCACGAGAAAGCCAAAGCCCAAGGTGCCGAAAAAAGACACCTCTAGCACTTACTCCGAATCTACTCAATCACAGGTAATTACCACTGTCAGCAATGCGTCGGACCAAGTTCGGAAATCTGCTGTGAAGAGGTATGAGGATGACGAGTGGGAATACGTTACAACAATCACTACCACGAGAAGGTTGAAGAAACCCACCTCCACGAGCAATGCTGAAGACGAGTGGGAATATATAACCACCACCACTACAAAACGCACATCCAAGCGAACCGGAGAGAGCGAAACTACTGCTAGCGACACCTCAATTTCCGACAGAGATTTCCTCGCAGATTTGCCGACTGAATCTCAGCCTGTCGATTCAGTGCCAGCAGATCTACCGATTGCTGACTTAGTTGGTCCGGCAGTTCCGGAGGAGACGTCCAAACCAGTGGAAACAACTCCACCGCCAGCGCCTGAAGAACCCAAGACTCCAGTTGAAGCCCCAACACCAATTGGTTCTACTCCGAAAGAGCCAGAGTCTGACGAACCACTGAAACTAGAGCCAGTGCCTGAAGAACCCAAGACTCCAGTTGAAGCCTCCACACCAATCGATTTTACTCCGGAAGAGCCAGAGTCTGACAAGCCAGTGAAGCCAGAGTCAGTGCCCGAAGAACCCAAGACTCCAGTTGAGGCCCCAACACCAATCGATTCTACTCCAGAAGAGCCAGAGTCTGATGAACCAGTGAATCCAGAGCCAGTGCCTGAAGAACCCAAGACTCCAGTTGAAGCCCCAACACCAATCGATTCTACTCCGGAAGAGCCAGAGTCTGACAAACCAGTGAAGCCCGAGCCAGTGCCTGAAGAACCCAAGACTCCAGTTGAGGCCCCAACACCAATCGATTCTACTCCAGAAGAGCCAGAGTCTGATGAACCAGGGAATCCAGAGCCAGTGCCTGAAGAACCCAAGACTCCAGTTGAAGCCTCCACACCAATCGATTCTACTCCGGAAGAGCCAGAGTCTGACGAACCAGTGAAGCCAGAGCCAGTGCCTGAAGAACCCAAGACTCCAGTTGAAGCCTCCACACCAATCGATTCTACTCCGGAAGAGCCAGAGTCTGACGAACCAGTGAAGCCAGAGCCAGTGCCTGAAGAACCCAAGACTCCAGTTGAAGCCTCCACACCAATCGATTCTACTCCGGAAGAGCCAGAGTCTGACGAACCAGTGAAGCCAGAGCCAGTGCCTGAAGAACCCAAGACTCCAGTTGAAGCCTCCACACCAATCGATTCTACTCCGCAAGAGCCAGAGTCTGATGAACCAGTGAAGCCAGAGCCAGTGCCTGAAGAACCCAAGACTCCAGTTGAAGCAACAACACCAATCGATTCTACTCCGGAAGAGCCAGAATCTGACGAACCAGTGAAGCCAGAGCCAGAGCCAGTGCCTGAAGAACCCAAGACTCCAGTTGAAGCCCCCACACCAAACGTTTCTTCTCCGGAAGAGCCAGAGTCTGACAAACCAGTGAAGCCAGAGCCAGTGCCTGAAGAACCCAAGACTCCAGTTGAAGCAACAACACCAATCGATTCTAGTCCGCAAGAGCCAGAGTCTGATGAACCAGTGAAGCCAGAGCCAGTGCCTGAAGAACCCAAGACTCCAGTTGAAGCAACAACACCAATCGATTCTACTCCGGAAGAGCCAGAGTCTGACGAACCAGTGAAGCCAGAGCCAGTGCCTGAAGAACCCAAGACTCCAGTTGAAGCCTCCACACCAATCGATTCTACTCCGGAAGAGCCAGAGTCTGACGAACCAGTGAAGCCAGAGCCAGTGCCTGAAGAACCCAAGACTCCAGTTGAAGCCTCCACACCAATCGATTCTACTCCGGAAGAGCCAGAGGCTGACAAACCAGTGAAGCCCGAGCCAGTGCCCGAAGAACCCAAGACTCCAGTTGAGGCCCCAACACCAATCGATTCTACTCCAGAAGAGCCAGAGTCTGATGAACCAGTGAATCCAGAGCCAGTGCCTGAAGAACCCAAGACTCCAGTTGAAGCCCCAACACCAATCGATTCTACTCCGGAAGAGCCAGAGTCTGACAAACCAGTGAAGCCCGAGCCAGTGCCTGAAGAACCCAAGACTCCAGTTGAGGCCCCAACACCAATCGATTCTACTCCAGAAGAGCCAGAGTCTGATGAACCAGGGAATCCAGAGCCAGTGCCTGAAGAACCCAAGACTCCAGTTGAAGCCCCAACACCAATCGATTCTACTCCGAAAGAGCCAGAGTCTGACGAACCAGTGAAGCCAGAGCCAGTGCCTGAAGAACCCAAGACTCCAGTTGAAGCCTCCACACCAATCGATTCTACTCCGGAAGAGCCAGAGTCTGACGAACCGGTGAAGCCAGAGCCAGTGCCTGAAGAACCCAAGACTCCAGTTGAAGCCTCCACACCAAACGTTTCTTCTCCGGAAGAGCCAGAGTCTGACGAACCAGTGAAGCCAGAGCCAGAGCCAGAGCCAGTGCCTGAAGAACCCAAGACTCCAGTTGAAGCCTCCACACCAATCGATTCTACTCCGGAAGAGCCAGAGGCTGACAAACCAGTGAAGCCCGAGCCAGTGCCTGAAGAACCCAAGACTCCAGTTGAAGCCTCCACACCAATCGATTCTACTCCGGAAGAGCCAGAGTCTGACGAACCAGTGAAGCCAGAGCCAGTGCCTGAAGAACCCAAGACTCCAGTTGAAGCCTCCACACCAAACGTTTCTTCTCCGGAAGAGCCAGAGTCTGACAAACCAGTGAAGCCAGAGCCAGTGCCTGAAGAACCCAAGA
Source organism: Eristalinus sepulchralis (assembly GCA_944738645.1). Lineage (NCBI taxonomy): Eukaryota > Metazoa > Arthropoda > Insecta > Diptera > Syrphidae > Eristalinus > Eristalinus sepulchralis. The sequence continues at coordinate 3,950,683 of OX122885.1, read as the reverse complement.
CTCCAGTTGAAGCAACAACACCAATCGATTCTACTCCGGAAGAGCCAGAGTCTGACGAACCAGTGAAGCCAGAGCCAGTGCCTGAAGAACCCAAGACTCCAGTTGAAGCCTCCACACCAATCGATTCTACTCCAGAAGAGCCAGAGTCTGACAAACCAGTGAAGGCAGAGCCAGTGCCTGAAGAACACAAGACTCCAGTTGAAGCCCCCACACCAAACGTTTCTTCTCCGGAAGAGCCAGAGTCTGACAAACCAGTGAAGCCAGAGCCAGTGCCTGAAGAACCCAAGACTCCAGTTGAAGCCTCCACACCAATCGATTCTACTCCGGAAGAGCCAGAGTCTGACAAACCAGTGAAGCCAGAGCCAGTGCCTGAAGAACCCACGACTCCAGTTGAAGCAACAACACCAATCGATTCTTCTCCGGAAGAGCCAGAGTCTGACGAACCAGTGAAGCCAGAGCCAGTGCCTGAAGAACCCAAGACTCCAGTTGAAGCCCCAACACCAATCGATTCTTCTCCGGAAGAGCCAGAGTCTGACAAACCAGTGAAGCCAGAGCCAGTGCCTGAAGAACCCAAGACTCCAGTTGAAGTCTCCACACCAATCGATTCTACTCCGGAAGAGCCAGAGTCTGACAAACCAGTGAAGCCAGAGCCAGTGCCTGAAGAACCCAAGACTCCAGTTGAAGCCCCAACACCAATCGATTCTACTCCGGAAGAGCCAGAGTCTTATGAACCAGTGAAGCCAGAGCCAATGCCTGAAGAACCCAAGACTCCAGTTGAAGCCCCGACACCAATCGATTTTACTCCGGAAGAGCCAGAGTCTGACGAACCAGTGAAGCCAGAGCCAGTGCCTGAAGAACCCAAGACTCCAGTTGAAGCCTCCACACCAATCGATTCTACTCCAGAAGAGCCAGAGTCTGACAAACCAGTGAAGGCAGAGCCAGTGCCTGAAGAACACAAGACTCCAGTTGAAGCCCCCACACCAAACGTTTCTTCTCCGGAAGAGCCAGAGTCTGACAAACCAGTGAAGCCAGAGCCAGTGCCTGAAGAACCCAAGACTCCAGTTGAAGCCTCCACACCAATCGATTCTACTCCGGAAGAGCCAGAGTCTGACAAACCAGTGAAGCCAGAGCCAGTGCCTGAAGAACCCACGACTCCAGTTGAAGCAACAACACCAATCGATTCTTCTCCGGAAGAGCCAGAGTCTGACGAACCAGTGAAGCCAGAGCCAGTGCCTGAAGAACCCAAGACTCCAGTTGAAGCCCCAACACCAATCGATTCTTCTCCGGAAGAGCCAGAGTCTGACAAACCAGTGAAGCCAGAGCCAGTGCCTGAAGAACCCAAGACTCCAGTTGAAGTCTCCACACCAATCGATTCTACTCCGGAAGAGCCAGAGTCTGACAAACCAGTGAAGCCAGAGCCAGTGCCTGAAGAACCCAAGACTCCAGTTGAAGCCCCAACACCAATCGATTCTTCTCCGGAAGAGCCAGAGTCTGACAAACCAGTGAAGCCAGAGCCAGTGCCTGAAGAACCCAAGACTCCAGTTGAAGTCTCCACACCAATCGATTCTACTCCAGAAGAGCCAGAGTCTGACAAACCAGTGAAGGCAGAGCCAGTGCCTGAAGAACACAAGACTCCAATTGAAACCCCAACACCAATCGATTATACTCCGAAAGAGCCCGAGCCTGAGGAGCCAAAGACTCCAGGTGAAACCGCAAGACCAGTCGCTACCTCCGATGATAACGAGGAAGAATGGGAGGATGAGACTACCACGTCAACTGTTCGGAGACCCAAGCCGAGGAAACCAAGCGACGAAACCGATGAGGATGAATGGGAAGACGTCACTGTCACGACAACCACGAGAAAGCCAAAGCCCAAGGTGCCGAAAAAAGACACCTCTAGCACTTACTCCGAATCTACTCAATCGCAGGTAATTACCACTGTCAGCAATGCGTCGGACCAAGTTCGGAAATCTGCTGTGAAGAGGTATGAGGATGACGAGTGGGAATACGTTACAACAATCACTACCACGAGAAGGTTGAAGAAACCCACCTCCACGAGCAATGCTGAAGACGAGTGGGAATATATAACCACCACCACTACAAAACGCACATCCAAGCGAACCGGAGAGAGCGAAACTACTGCTAGCGACACCTCAATTTCCGACAGAGATTTCCTCGCAGATTTGCCGACTGAATCTCAGCCTGTCGATTCAGTGCCAGCAGATCTACCGATTGCTGACTTAGTTGGTCCGGCAGTTCCGGAGGAGACGTCCAAACCAGTGGAAACAACTCCACCGCCAGCGCCTGAAGAACCCAAGACTCCAGTTGAAGCCTCCACACCAATCGATTTTACTCCGGAAGAGCCAGAGTCTGACCAACCAGTGAAGGCAGAGCCAGTGCCTGAAGAACCCAAGACTCCAGTTGAAGCCCCAACACCAATCGATTCTACTCCGGAAGAGCCAGAGTCTGACAAACCAGTGAAGCCAGAGTCAGTGCCCGAAGAACCCAAGACTCCAGTTGAGGCCCCAACACCAATCGATTCTACTCCAGAAGAGCCAGAGTCTGATGAACCAGTGAATCCAGAGCCAGTGCCTGAAGAACCCAAGACTCCAGTTGAAGCCCCAACACCAATCGATTCTACTCCGGAAGAGCCAGAGTCTGACAAACCAGTGAAGCCCGAGCCAGTGCCTGAAGAACCCAAGACTCCAGTTGAGGCCCCAACACCAATCGATTCTACTCCAGAAGAGCCAGAGTCTGATGAACCAGGGAATCCAGAGCCAGTGCCTGAAGAACCCAAGACTCCAGTTGAAGCCTCCACACCAATCGATTCTACTCCGGAAGAGCCAGAGTCTGACGAACCAGTGAAGCCAGAGCCAGTGCCTGAAGAACCCAAGACTCCAGTTGAAGCCTCCACACCAATCGATTCTACTCCGGAAGAGCCAGAGTCTGACGAACCAGTGAAGCCAGAGCCAGTGCCTGAAGAACCCAAGACTCCAGTTGAAGCCTCCACACCAATCGATTCTACTCCGGAAGAGCCAGAGTCTGACGAACCAGTGAAGCCAGAGCCAGTGCCTGAAGAACCCAAGACTCCAGTTGAAGCCTCCACACCAATCGATTCTACTCCGCAAGAGCCAGAGTCTGATGAACCAGTGAAGCCAGAGCCAGTGCCTGAAGAACCCAAGACTCCAGTTGAAGCAACAACACCAATCGATTCTACTCCGGAAGAGCCAGAATCTGACGAACCAGTGAAGCCAGAGCCAGAGCCAGTGCCTGAAGAACCCAAGACTCCAGTTGAAGCCCCCACACCAAACGTTTCTTCTCCGGAAGAGCCAGAGTCTGACAAACCAGTGAAGCCAGAGCCAGTGCCTGAAGAACCCAAGACTCCAGTTGAAGCAACAACACCAATCGATTCTACTCCGCAAGAGCCAGAGTCTGATGAACCAGTGAAGCCAGAGCCAGTGCCTGAAGAACCCAAGACTCCAGTTGAAGCAACAACACCAATCGATTCTACTCCGGAAGAGCCAGAGTCTGACGAACCAGTGAAGCCAGAGCCAGTGCCTGAAGAACCCAAGACTCCAGTTGAAGCCTCCACACCAATCGATTCTACTCCGGAAGAGCCAGAGTCTGACGAACCAGTGAAGCCAGAGCCAGTGCCTGAAGAACCCAAGACTCCAGTTGAAGCCTCCACACCAATCGATTCTACTCCGGAAGAGCCAGAGGCTGACAAACCAGTGAAGCCCGAGCCAGTGCCCGAAGAACCCAAGACTCCAGTTGAGGCCCCAACACCAATCGATTCTACTCCAGAAGAGCCAGAGTCTGATGAACCAGTGAATCCAGAGCCAGTGCCTGAAGAACCCAAGACTCCAGTTGAAGCCCCAACACCAATCGATTCTACTCCGGAAGAGCCAGAGTCTGACAAACCAGTGAAGCCCGAGCCAGTGCCTGAAGAACCCAAGACTCCAGTTGAGGCCCCAACACCAATCGATTCTACTCCAGAAGAGCCAGAGTCTGATGAACCAGGGAATCCAGAGCCAGTGCCTGAAGAACCCAAGACTCCAGTTGAAGCCCCAACACCAATCGATTCTACTCCGAAAGAGCCAGAGTCTGACGAACCAGTGAAGCCAGAGCCAGTGCCTGAAGAACCCAAGACTCCAGTTGAAGCCTCCACACCAATCGATTCTACTCCGGAAGAGCCAGAGTCTGACGAACCGGTGAAGCCAGAGCCAGTGCCTGAAGAACCCAAGACTCCAGTTGAAGCCTCCACACCAAACGTTTCTTCTCCGGAAGAGCCAGAGTCTGACGAACCAGTGAAGCCAGAGCCAGAGCCAGAGCCAGTGCCTGAAGAACCCAAGACTCCAGTTGAAGCCTCCACACCAATCGATTCTACTCCGGAAGAGCCAGAGGCTGACAAACCAGTGAAGCCCGAGCCAGTGCCTGAAGAACCCAAGACTCCAGTTGAAGCCTCCACACCAATCGATTCTACTCCGGAAGAGCCAGAGTCTGACGAACCAGTGAAGCCAGAGCCAGTGCCTGAAGAACCCAAGACTCCAGTTGAAGCCTCCACACCAAACGTTTCTTCTCCGGAAGAGCCAGAGTCTGACAAACCAGTGAAGCCAGAGCCAGTGCCTGAAGAACCCAAGACTCCAGTTGAAGCAACAACACCAATCGATTCTACTCCGGAAGAGCCAGAGTCTGACGAACCAGTGAAGCCAGAGCCAGTGCCTGAAGAACCCAAGACTCCAGTTGAAGCCTCCACACCAATCGATTCTACTCCGGAAGAGCCAGAGTCTGACGAACCAGTGAAGCCAGAGCCAGTGCCTGAAGAACCCAAGACTCCAGTTGAAGCCTCCACACCAATCGATTCTACTCCGGAAGAGCCAGAGTCTGACGAACCAGTGAAGCCAGAGCCAGTGCCTGAAGAACCCAAGACTCCAGTTGAAGCCTCCACACCAATCGATTCTACTCCGGAAGAGCCAGAGTCTGACGAACCAGTGAAGCCAGAGCCAGTGCCTGAAGAACCCAAGACTCCAGTTGAAGCCTCCACACCAAACGTTTCTTCTCCGGAAGAGCCAGAGTCTGACAAACCAGTGAAGCCAGAGCCAGTGCCTGAAGAACCCAAGACTCCAGTTGAAGCAACAACACCAATCGATTTTACTCCGGAAGAGCCAGAGTCTGACGAACCAGTGAAGCCAGAGCCAGTGCCTGAAGAACCCAAGACTCCAGTTGAAGCCTCCACACCGATCGATTCTACTCCGGAAGAGCCAGAGTCTGAGGAACCAGTGAAGCCAGAGCCAGTGCCTGAAGAACCCAAGACTCCAGTTGAAGCCTCCACACCAATCGATTCTACTCCGGAAGAGCCAGAGTCTGACGAACCAGTGAAGCCAGAGCCAGTGCCTGAAGAACCCAAGACTCCAGTTGAAGCCTCCACACCAAACGTTTCTTCTCCGGAAGAGCCAGAGTCTGACGAACCAGTGAAGCCAGAGCCAGTGCCTGAAGAACCCAAGACTCCAGTTGAAGCCTCCACACCAATCGATTCTACTCCGGAAGAGCCAGAGTCTGACGAACCAGTGAAGCCAGAGCCAGTGCCTGAAGAACCCAAGACTCCAGTTGAAGCCTCCACACCAATCGATTCTACTCCGGAAGAGCCAGAGTCTGACAAACCAGTGAAGCCAGAGCCAATGCCTGAAGAACCCAAGACTCCAGTTGAAGCCCCAACACCAATCGATTCTACTCCGAAAGAGCCCGAGCCTGAGGAGCCAAAGACTCCAGGTGAAACCGCAAGACCAGTCGCTACCTCCGATGATGACGAGGAAGAATGGGAGGATGAGACTACCACGTCAACTGTTCGGAGACCCAAGCCGAGGAAACCAAGCGACGAAACCGATGAGGATGAATGGGAAGACGTCACTGTCACGACAACCACGAGAAAGCCAAAGCCCAAGGTGCCGAAAAAAGACACCTCTAGCACTTACTCCGAATCTACTCAATCGCAGGTAATTACCACTGTCAGCAATGCGTCGGACCAAGTTCGGAAATCTGCTGTGAAGAGGTATGAGGATGACGAGTGGGAATACGTTACCACAATCTCCACCACGAGAAGGTTGAAGAAACCCACCTCCACGAGCAATGCTGAAGACGAGTGGGAATATATAACCACCACCACTACAAAACGCACATCCAAGCGAACCGGAGAGAGCGAAACTACTGCTAGCGACACCTCAATTTCCGACAGAGATTTCCTCGCAGATTTGCCGACTGAATCTCAGCCTGTCGATTCCGTGCCAGCAGATCTACCGATTGCTGACTTAGTTGGTCCGGCAGTTCCGGAGGAGACGTCCAAACCAGTGGAAACAACTCCACCGCCAGCGCCTGAAGAACCCAAGACTCCAGTTGAAGCCCCAACACCAATCGATTCTACTCCGGAAGAGCCACAGTCTGACGAACCAGTGAAACTAGAGCCAGTGCCTGAAGAACCCAAGACTCCAGTTGAAGCCCCAACACCAATCGATTCTTCTCCGGAAGAGCCAGAGTCTGACGAACCAGTGAAGCCAGAGCCAGTGCCTGAAGAACCCAAGACTTCAGTTGAAGCCCCTACACCAACCGATTCTACTCCGAAAGAGCCAGAGTCTGACAAACCAGTGAAGCCAGATCCAGTGCCTGAAGAACCCAAGACTCCAGTTGAAGCCTCCACACCAATCGATTCTACTCCGGAAGAGCCAGAGTCTGACGAACCAGTGAAGCCAGAGCCAGAGCCAGTGCCTGAAGAACCCAAGACTCCAGTTGAAGCCTCCACACCAATCGATTCTACTCCGGAAGAGCCAGAGTCTGTCAAACCAGTGAAGGCAGAGCCAGTGCCTGAAGAACCCAAGACTCCAGTTGAAGCCCCCACACCAAACGTTTCTTCTCCGGAAGAGCCAAAGTCTGACAAACCAGTGAAGCCAGAGCCAGTGCCTGAAGAACCCAAGACTCCAGTTGAAGCAACAACACCAATCGATTCTACTCCGGAAGAGCCAGAGTCTGACGAACCAGTGAAGCCAGAGCCAGTGCCTGAAGAACCCAAGACTCCAGTTGAAGCAACAACACCAATCGATTCTACTCCGGAAGAGCCAGAGTCTGACAAACCAGTGAAGCCAGAGTCTGTGCCTGAAGAACCCAAGACTCCTGTTGAAGCAACAACACCAATCGATTCTACTCCGGAAGAGCCAGAGTCTGACGAACCAGTGAAACCAGAGCCAGTGCCTGAAGAACCCAAGACTCCAGTTGAAGCCCCCACACCAAACGTTTCTTCTCCGGAAGAGCCAGAGTCTGACAAACCAGTGAAGCCAGAGCCAGTGCCTGAAGAACCCAAGACTCCAGTTGAAGCAACAACACCAATCGATTCTACTTCGGAAGAGCCGGAGTCTGACGAACCAGTGAAGCCAGAGCCAGTGCCTGAAGAACCCAAGACTCCAGTTGAAGCCCCAACACCAATCGATTCTTCTCCGGAAGAGCCAGAGTCTGACGAACCAGTGAAGCCAGAGCCAGTGCCAGAAGAACCCAAGACTCCAGTTGAAGCCCCAACACCAATCGATTCTTCTCCAGAAGAGCCAGATTCTGACGAACCAGTGAAGCCAGAGCCAGTGCCTGAAGAACCCAAGACTCCAGTTGAAGCAACAACACCAATCGATTCTACTCCGGAAGAGCCAGAGTCTGACGAACCAGTGAAGCCAGAGCCAGTGCCTGAAGAACCCAAGACTCCAGTTGAAGCAACAACACCAATCGATTCTACTCCGCAAGAGCAGGAGCCTGATGAACCAGTGAAGCCAGAGCTAATGCCTGAAGAACCCAAGACTCCAGTTGAAGCCCCAACACCAATCGATTCTACTCCGGAAGAGCCGGAGTCTGACGAACCAGTGAAGCCAGAGCCAGTGCCTGAAGAACCCAAGACTCCAGTTGAAGCCCCAACACCAATCGATTCTTCTCCGGAAGAGCCAGAGTCTGACGAACCAGTGAAGCCAGAGCCAGTGCCTGAAGAACCCAAGACTCCAGTTGAAGCCCCAACACCAATCGATTTTACTCCGGAAGATAAAGAGTCTGACGAACCAGTGAAACCAGAGCCAGTGCCTGAAGAACCCAAGACTCCAGTTGAAGCCCCAACACCAATCGATTCTACTCCGAAAGAGCCAGAGTCTGACAAACCAGTGAAGCCAGAGCCAGTGCCTGAAGAACCCAAGACTCCAGTTGAAGCCTCCACACCAATCGATTCTACTCCGGAAGAGCCAGAGTCTGACGAACCAGTGAAGCCAGCGCCAGTGCCTGAAGAACCCAAGACTCCAGTTGAAGCCCCAACACCAATCGATTCTACTCCGGAAGAGCCAGAATCTGACAAACCAGTGAAGCCAGAGCCAGTGCCTGAAGAACCCAAGACTCCAGTTGAAGCCCCCACACCAAACGTTTCTTCTCCGGAAGAGCCAGAATCTGACAAACCAGTGAAGCCAGAGCCAGTGCCTGAAGAACCCAAGACTCCAGTTGAAGCCTCCACACCAATCGGTTCTACTCCGGAAGAGCCAGAGTCTGACGAACCAGTGAAGCCAGAGCCAGTGCCTGAAGGACCCAAGACTCCACTTGAAGCAACAACACCAATCGAGTCTACTCCGGAAGTGCCAGAGTCTGACGAACCAGTGAAGCCAGAGCCAGTGCCTGAAGAACCCAAGACTCCAGTTGAAGCAACAACACCAATCGATTCTACTCCGGAAGAGCCAGAGTCTGACGAATCAGTGAAGCCAGAGCCAGTGCCTGAAGGACCCAGGACTCCAGTTGAAGCAACAACACCAATCGATTCTACTCCGAAAGAGCCGGAGTCTGACGAACCAGTGAAGCCAGAGCCAGTGCCTGAAGAACCCAAGACTCCAGTTGAAGCCCCAACAGCAATCGATTCTACTCCGGAAGAGCCGGAGTCTGACGAACCAGTGAAGCCAGAGCCAGTGCATGAAGAACCCAAGACACCAGTTGAAGCCCCAACACCAATTGGTTCTACTCCGGAAGAGCCAGAGTCTGACGAACCAGTGAAAGCAGAGCCAGTGCCTGAAGAACCCAAGACTCCAGTTGAAGCCTCCACACCAATCGATTTTACTCCGGAAGAGCCAGAGTCTGACAAACCAGTGAAGCCAGAGCCAGTGCCTGAAGAACCCAAGACTCCAGTTGAAGCCCCAACACCAATCGATTCTACTCCGGAAGAGCCAGAGTCTGACAAACCAGTGAAGCCAGAGCCAGTGCCTGAAGAACCCAAGACTCCAGTTGAAGCCCCCACACCAAACGTTTCTTCTCCGGAAGAGCCAGAGTCTGACAAACCAGTGAAGCCAGAGCCAGTGCCTGAAGAACCCAAGACTCCAGCTGAAGCCCCCACACCAAACGTTTCTTCTCCGGAAGAGCCAGAGTCTGACGAACCAGTGAAGCCAGAGCCAGTGCCTGAAGAACCCAAGACTCCAGTTGAAGCCTCCACACCAATCGATTCTACTCCGGAAGAGCCAGAGTCTGACGAACCAGTGAAGCCAGAGCCAGTGCCTGAAGAACCCAAGACTCCAGTTGAAGCCCCCACACCAAACGTTTCTTCTCCGGAAGAGCCAGAGTCTGACAAACCAGTGAAGCCAGAGCCAGTGCCTGAAGAACCCAAGACTCCAGCTGAAGCCCCCACACCAAACGTTTCTTCTCCGGAAGAGCCAGAGTCTGACAAACCAGTGAAGCCAGAGCCAGTGCCTGAAGAACCCAAGACTCCAGTTGAAGCCTCCACACCAATCGATTCTACTCCGGAAGAGCCAGAGTCTGACAAACCAGTGAAGCCAGAGCCAGTGCCTGAAGAACCCAAGACTGCAGTTGAAGCCCCCACACCAAACGTTTCTTCTCCGGAAGAGCCAGAGTCTGACAAACCAGTGAAGCCAGAGCCAGTGCCTGAAGAACCCAAGACTCCAGTTGAAGCCTCCACACCAATCGATTCTACTCCAGAAGAGCCAGAGTCTGACAAACTAGTGAAGGCAGAGCCAGTGCCTGAAGAACCCAAGACTCCAGTTGAAGCCTCCACACCAATCGATTCTACTCCGAAAGAGCCAGAGTCTGACAAACCAGTTAAGCCAGAGCCAGTGCCTGAAGAACCCAAGACTCCAGTTGAAGCCTCCACACCAATCGATTCTACTCCGGAAGAGCCAGAGTCTGACGAACCAGTGAAGCCAGAGCCAGTGCCTGAAGAACCCAAGACTCCAGTTGAAGCCCCAACACCAATCGATTCTACTCCGGAAGAGCCAGAATCTGACGAACCAGTGAAGCCAGAGCCAGTGCCTGAAGAACCCAAGACTCCAGTTGAAGCCTCCACACCAATCGATTCTACTCAGGAAGAGCCAGAGTCTGACGAACCAGTGAAGCCAGAGCCAGTGCCTGAAGAACCCAAGACTCCAGTTGAAGCCTCCACACCAATCGATTCTACTCCGGAAGAGCCAGAGTCTGAGGAACCAGTGAAGCCAGAGCCAGTGCCTGAAGAACCCAAGACTCCAGTTGAAGCCTCCACACCAATCGATTCTACTCCGGAAGAGCCAGAGTCTTATGAACCAGTGAAGCCAGAGCCAATGCCTGAAGAACCCAAGACTCCAGTTGAAGCCCCAACACCAATCGATTCTACTCCGGAAGAGCCAGAGTCTTATGAACCAGTGAAGCCAGAGCCAATGCCTGAAGAACCCAAGACTCCAGTTGAAGCCCCAACACCAATCGATTCTACTCCGAAAGAGCCCGAGCCTGAGGAGCCAAAGACTCCAGGTGAAACCGCAAGACCAGTCGCTACCTCCGATGATGACGAGGAAGAATGGGAGGATGAGACTACCACGTCAACTGTTCGGAGACCCAAGCCGAGGAAACCAAGCGACGAAACCGATGAGGATGAATGGGAAGACGTCACTGTCACGACAACCACGAGAAAGCCAAAGCCCAAGGTGCCGAAAAAAGACACCTCTAGCACTTACTCCGAATCTACTCAATCGCAGGTAATTACCACTGTCAGCAATGCGTCGGACCAAGTTCGGAAATCTGCTGTGAAGAGGTATGAGGATGACGAGTGGGAATACGTTACCACAATCTCCACCACGAGAAGGTTGAAGAAACCCACCTCCACGAGCAATGCTGAAGACGAGTGGGAATATATAACCACCACCACTACAAAACGCACATCCAAGCGAACCGGAGAGAGCGAAACTACTGCTAGCGACACCTCAATTTCCGACAGAGATTTCCTCGCAGATTTGCCGACTGAATCTCAGCCTGTCGATTCCGTGCCAGCAGATCTAACGATTGCTGACTTAGTTGGTCCGGCAGTTCCGGAGGAGACGTCCAAACCAGTCGAAACAACTCCAGCGCCAGTGCCGGAAGAACCCAAGACTCCAGTTGAAGCCCCAACACCAATCGATTCTACTCCGAAAGAGCCAGAGTCTGACAAACCAGTGATGCCAGAGCCAGTGCCTGAAGAACCCAAGACTCCAGTTGAAGCCCCAACACCAATTGGTTCTACTCCGGAAGAGCCAGAGTCTGACGAACCAGTGAAGCCAGAGCCAGTGCCTGAAGAACCCAAGACTCCAGTTGAAGCCTCCACACCAATCGATTCTACTCCGAAAGAGCCAGAGTCTGACAAACCAGTGAAGCCAGAGCCAGTGCCTGAAGAACCCAAGACTCCAGTTGAAGCCTCCACACCAATCGATTCTACTCCGGAAGAGCCAGAGTCTGACGAACCAGTGAAGCCAGAGCCAGTGCCTGAAGAACCCAAGACTCCAGTTGAAGCCCCAACACCAATTGGTTCTACTCCGGAAGAGCCAGAGTCTGACGAACCAGTGAAACCAGAGCCAGTGCCTGAAGAACCCAAGACTCCAGTTGAAGCCCCATCACCAATCGATTCTACTCCGAAAGAGCCAGAGTCTGACAAACCAGTGAAGCCAGAGCCAGTGCCTGAAGAACCCAAGACTCCAGTTGAAGCCTCCACACCAATCGATTCTACTCCGGAAGAGCCAGAGTCTGACGAACCAGTGAAGCCAGAGCCAGTGCCTGAAGAACCCACGATTCCAGTTGAAGCCCCAACACCAATAGATTCTACTCCGGAAGAGCCAGAGTCTGACAAACCAGTGAAGCCAGAGCCAGTGCCTGAAGAACCCAAGACTCCAGTTGAAGCCTCCACATCAATCGATTCTACTCCGAAAGAGCCAGAGTCTGACAAACCAGTGAAGCCAGAGCCAGTGCCTGAAGAACCCAAGACTCCAGTTGAAGCCTCCACACCAATCGATTCTACTCCGGAAGAGCCAGAGTCTGACAAACCAGTGAAGCCAGAGCCAGTGCCTGAAGAACCCACGATTCCAGTTGAAGCCCCAACACCAATAGATTCTACTCCGGAAGAGCCAGAGTCTGACAAACCAGTGAAGCCAGAGCCAGTGCCTGAAGAACCCAAGACTCCAGTTGAAGCCTCCACACCAATCGATTCTACTCCGGAAGAGCCAGAGTCTGACGAACCAGTGAAGCCAGAGCCAGTGCCTGAAGAACCCAAGACTCCAGTTGAAGCCCCAACACCAATCGATTCTACTCCGGAAGAGCCAGAATCTGACAAACCAGTGAAGCCAGAGCCAGTGCCTGAAGAACCCAAGACTCCAGTTGAAGCCTCCACACCAATCGATTCTACTCAGGAAGAGCCAGAGTCTGACGAACCAGTGAAGCCAGAGCCAGTGCCTGAAGAACCCAAGACTCCAGTTGAAGCCTCCACACCAATCGATTCTACTCCGGAAGAGCCAGAGTCTGAGGAACCAGTGAAGCCAGAGCCAGTGCCTGAAGAACCCAAGACTCCAGTTGAAGCCTCCACACCAATCGATTCTACTCCGGAAGAGCCAGAGTCTTATGAACCAGTGAAGCCAGAGCCAATGCCTGAAGAACCCAAGACTCCAGTTGAAGCCCCAACACCAATCGATTCTACTCCGAAAGAGCCCGAGCCTGAGGAGCCAAAGACTCCAGGTGAAACCGCAAGACCAGTCGCTACCTCCGATGATGACGAGGAAGAATGGGAGGATGAGACTACCACGTCAACTGTTCGGAGACCCAAGCCGAGGAAACCAAGCGACGAAACCGATGAGGATGAATGGGAAGACGTCACTGTCACGACAACCACGAGAAAGCCAAAGCCCAAGGTGCCGAAAAAAGACACCTCTAGCACTTACTCCGAATCTACTCAATCGCAGGTAATTACCACTGTCAGCAATGCGTCGGACCAAGTTCGGAAATCTGCTGTGAAGAGGTATGAGGATGACGAGTGGGAATACGTTACCACAATCTCCACCACGAGAAGGTTGAAGAAACCCACCTCCACGAGCAATGCTGAAGACGAGTGGGAATATATAACCACCACCACTACAAAACGCACATCCAAGCGAACCGGAGAGAGCGAAACTACTGCTAGCGACACCTCAATTTCCGACAGAGATTTCCTCGCAGATTTGCCGACTGAATCTCAGCCTGTCGATTCCGTGCCAGCAGATCTACCGATTGCTGACTTAGTTGGTCCGGCAGTTCCGGAGGAGACGTCCAAACCAGTCGAAACAACTCCAGCGCCAGTGCCGGAAGAACCCAAGACTCCAGTTGAAGCCCCAACACCAATCGATTCTACTCCGAAAGAGCCAGAGTCTGACAAACCAGTGATGCCAGAGCCAGTGCCTGAAGAACCCAAGACTCCAGTTGAAGCCTCCACACCAATCGATTCTACTCCGGAAGAGCCAGAATCTGACAAACCAGTGAAGCCAGAGCCAGTGCCTGAAGAACCCAAGACTCCAGTTGAAGCCTCCACACCAATCGATTCTACTCAGGAAGAGCCAGAGTCTGACGAGCCAGTGAAGCCAGAGCCAGTGCCTGAAGAACCCAAGACTCCAGTTGAAGCCCCAACACCAATTGGTTCTACTCCGGAAGAGCCAGAGTCTGACGAACCAGTGAAGCCAGAGCCAGTGCCTGAAGAACCCAAGACTCCAGTTGAAGCCCCAACACCAATTGGTTCTACTCCGAAAGAGCCAGAGTCTGACAAACCAGTGAAGCCAGAGCCAGTGCCTGAAGAACCCAAGACTCCAGTTGAAGCCTCCACACCAATCGATTCTACTCCGGAAGAGCCAGAGTCTGACGAACCAGTGAAGCCAGAGCCAGTGCCTGAAGAACCCAAGACTCCAGTTGAAGCCCCAACACCAATTGGTTCTACTCCGGAAGAGCCAGAGTCTGACGAACCAGTGAAACCAGAGCCAGTGCCTGAAGAACCCAAGACTCCAGTTGAAGCCCCATCACCAATCGATTCTACTCCGAAAGAGCCAGAGTCTGACAAACCAGTGAAGCCAGAGCCAGTGCCTGAAGAACCCAAGACTCCAGTTGAAGCCTCCACACCAATCGATTCTACTCCGGAAGAGCCAGAGTCTGACGAACCAGTGAAGCCAGAGCCAGTGCCTGAAGAACCCACGATTCCAGTTGAAGCCCCAACACCAATAGATTCTACTCCGGAAGAGCCAGAGTCTGACAAACCAGTGAAGCCAGAGCCAGTGCCTGAAGAACCCAAGACTCCAGTTGAAGCCTCCACACCAATCGATTCTACTCCGAAAGAGCCAGAGTCTGACAAACCAGTGAAGCCAGAGCCAGTGCCTGAAGAACCCAAGACTCCAGTTGAAGCCTCCACACCAATCGATTCTACTCCGGAAGAGCCAGAGTCAGACAAACCAGTGAAGCCAGAGCCAGTGCCTGAAGAACCCAAGACTCCAGTTGAAGCCTCCACACCAATCGATTCTACTCCGAAAGAGCCAGAGTCTGACAAACCAGTGAAGCCAGAGCCAGTGCCTGAAGAACCCAAGACTCCAGTTGAAGCCTCCACACCAATCGATTCTACTCCGGAAGAGCCAGAGTCTGACGAACCAGTGAAGCCAGAGCCAGTGCCTGAAGAACCCAAGACTCCAGTTGAAGCCCCAACACCAATCGATTCTACTCAGGAAGAGCCAGAGTCTGACGAACCAGTGAAGCCAGAGCCAGTGCCTGAAGAACCCAAGACTCCAGTTGAAGCCTCCACACCAATCGATTCTACTCCGGAAGAGCCAGAGTCTGAGGAACCAGTGAAGCCAGAGCCAGTGCCTGAAGAACCCAAGACTCCAGTTGAAGCCTCCACACCAATCGATTCTACTCCGGAAGAGCCAGAGTCTGACGAACCAGTGAAGCCAGAGCCAGTGCCTGAAGAACCCAAGACTCCAGTTGAAGCCTCCACACCAATCGATTCTACTCCGGAAGAGCCAGAGTCTGACGAACCAGTGAAGCCAGAGCCAGTGCCTGAAGAACCCAAGACTCCAGTTGTAGCCCCAACACCAATCGATTCTACTCCGGAAGAGCCAGAATCTGACGAACCAGTGAAGCCAGAGCCAGTGCCTGAAGAACCCAAGACTCCAGTTGGAGCCTCCACACCAATCGATTCTACTCAGGAAGAGCCAGAGTCTGACGAACCAGTGAAGCCAGAGCCAGTGCCTGAAGAACCCAAGACTCCAGTTGGAGCCTCCACACCAATCGATTCTACTCAGGAAGAGCCAGAGTCTGACAAACCAGTGAAGGCAGAGCCAGTGCCTGAAGAACCCAAGACTCCAGTTGAAGCCTCCACACCAATCGATTCTACTCCGGAAGAGCCAGAGTCTGACAAACCAGTGAAGGCAGAGCCAGTGCCTGAAGAACCCAAGACTCCAGTTGAAGCAACAACACCAATCGATTCTACTCCGGAAGAGCCAGAGTCTGACAAACCAGTGAAGGTAGAGCCAATGCCTGAAGAACCCAAGACTCCAGTTGAAGCCTCCACACCAATCGATTCTACTCCGGAAGAGCCAGAGTCTGACAAACCAGTGAAGCCAGAGCCAGTGCCTGAAGAACCCAAGACTCCAGTTGAAGCCTCCACACCAATCGATTCTACTCCGGAAGAGCCAGAGTCTGACGAACCAGTGAAAGCAGAGCCAGTGCCTGAAGAACCCAAGAGTCCAGTTGAACCCTCCACACCTATCGATTCTACTCCGGAAGAGCCTGAGTCTGACAAACCAGTGAAGGTAGAGCCAATGCCTGAAGAACCCAAGACTCCAGTTGAAGCACCAACACCAATCGATTCTACTCCGGAAGAGCCAGAGTCTGACGAAGCAGTGAAGCCAGAGCCAGTGCCTGAAGAACCCAAGACTCCAGTTGAAGCCTCCACACCAATCGATTCTACTCCGGAAGAGCCAGAGTCTGACAAACCAATGAAGTCAGAGCCCGTGCCTGAAGAACCAAAGACTTCAGAAGAAGTCACAACTCCTGTTGAGTCTACCTCAGAAGAGACAGGACCAACAGCTACGCAGCCTATGCTAGAAGAGTCCACGACTTCAGAGTTAGCTCCAACTAATGAAAAACCGTGCAATATGGAGAAAATACTTCACCGCCTCAAGAAGGATTTCGGTGGTCAGATCCCATTCGCACTGCAATATCTCCTCCGGTCATATGACACTTCTACATCAACTGAACCAAATACAGCCGTTGATACGCCAAGTTCCAAGGACCCCAAGGAATTGTCCTCCTACCCGGTTATGTGGATCCCTGTTGCCATCGTTCCGAGTGCCTCGTGGGGTACATTCGCTTATCCCTGGGGCCCAAGTCCCGTCAAGCCCTTGGACCAGATTCCACCACAGAGCCCATGTGAAGCAGCATCAGCAGGAAAATTACTTCCACCAAGTCTGCAGCTTTCAAAACTGGTGAACCAACTAGCACCGAAAAGCCCATGCGGCACACAGAATGCACGACCGTACGCCCTCGCCCCAATCGTTCTGCAACCGATTGTTATTCCGCAACCGCAACCCCCATGTGACACAGCCCCTGAAGTGACCGATCCAGCGAACGAATCAACACACGAACCAGCAAACCAGTCAACAGAGGAAGCAACCGACTCAACGGCTGACCCAGTAGCAGCCGATGTCGTCCAGGATGCAGAGCCCGCCAAGCAAAACCCGCTGGCCTGGCTGCCATACCTCTGGGGACGCTGATGACGCACACCGAGTCCACTTCAGATTTTGTCCAAAACTAGTTTTAAGAATAAATAAATATGTCTTAAGCACGCAGCAATCCATTGGAGTCTTGATTTCATGTGAAGAAAGCCAATTTTAGATTTTCAGAGAAATTTATTCATGGGTTTGAAGAAGGAAGGACGACACACGTCGGAGCAACTGTGCCATCACGGTTTATTTACAGGAGTTTGGCGGCTTATTGTCCTATTCCGGGTTCTTGTCCTTGTCCTGGCTGCTGCCCTTGTCCTGGCTGCTGTTCTTGTCCTGGCTGCTGTCCTTGTCCTGGCTGCTGTCCTTGTCCTGGCTGTTGTCCTTGTCCTGGCTGCTGTCCTTGTCCTGGCTGCTGTCCTTGTCCTGGCTGCTGTCCTTGTCCTGGCTGCTGTCCTTGTCCTGGCTGCTGTCCTTGTCCTGGCTGTTGCCCTTGTCCTGGCTGCTGTCCTTGTCCTGGCTGTTGTCCTTGTCCTGGCTGTTGCCCTTGTCCTGGCTGCTGTCCCTGACCTGGTTGCTGTCCTTGTCCCGGCTTTTGGCCTTGACCTGGTCGTGATCCTTGTCCATGTCCTGGGTGATGTCCCTGTCCTGGCTTTGGTCCCTGCCCTGGCTTTGGTCCCTTCCCTGGCCTTGGTCCATGTCCCGGACGGCGACCAAATTCATGATTCCCTAGCCTTCCGTGTCCGTGGTGACGGCCAATCGGTGGACGTGGCCTGCCGATAGGACTCCTCTTGTTGTCTTCCTCGGAGCTCTCATCGGACTTTCCTCCCAATGCTGGAAGTTTATCCTCTTCCGAACTGTCCGCGGGCCTAAACGAAAACTTTGCAGTGGCCACTGCCAAGATTGCAAAGAACGCCACTACCACGAAGAATTTCATGTTGAATTGTTGTTTGAATGCTAAGGAAAAATTAACTGTGCTTCATCTAGTCAACAGCCGGACAATTTATAGTAAGCGCTGGCAGAAAAAAACACTGGCCAACCTTGCCGTTGCCTATTTGCTCAGATTGACCGCTAATTGAGCGCAAACATTCATAATTAACTGGACAATGAAACAGCTGAATCAAGAATCGACTTTTGGCGTCAATGATGATGTTTGTCTTGGCCAGCTGAGAATAGCAGGAGAACTTAACACCTCCAGAGATTAGTTGAACATGGACGTTTATTGGAATAGCATCAAGACATGTCCTAATAAACGATACTCAATTGATTACTTGATGATTTCTGATCAAATTAGACGTATTCAGCTCAATTCAGCTGTACTCAGGTCAATCTATGTCAATTCAGCTAGTGTAATTTGCCTTATTTGTGCGCATTTTCGTACTATTCAGCACAATTGAGCTAAGTCCAATTTACTTCAGCCTCAATTTAATACAATTCAGCTTATTCAGCGAAAACAATTTAGTAAAAGACGGAGCATTTGTTTATTTAAACACTTAACTCGTCTGAATGTAGCGCAATTCAGCACAATGTGCCTCAATTCAAATCGATTCAGCGCAGTTTAACTTAACTCATCTCAATTCAGGGAACAAATTTGTTCGTCCAGTTTATTTCTCCGGTTCTACAGCACCTTGCTTGAAAAGAAATACACTACTTACCGCAATCAGCGCATACTTCGTTGGGACCCTAAGGCTATTCTCTACAACAGCTTAGCGCTTAGTGAATAAATCCTAAAGGACAATCTCTAAAGTTGCTTCTGAAATTGTCGAAGGGTCTTGAACAAACTTTATGCAGCACACGTTTGCTCAACTCAGCACCATTTCTCTCAATTTAGCATGGCGGCGGTTAAATTTTCAAAAGGCGTAGTAAAAGAAAAATATGTGAAGTACGTGCAACTAAGCCATTTAATTAGTAACTTTATTTAACACCAAAAGTTAAACCAAAAGAATACGCATTTGCAGGGTTTTTGGACTTGTGGGTCCTCTGTCGTAGTTCCAACACTTGAAGTTGTAGAACTTCCAGAAGCTGTGGAAGATGTTGATGACGGCGTGGGTGACTCTGTAGGCGGTTCGGAAGGTTGCCCAGTTGTAGATTCTGTCGAAGGTCCTGGTGACTCCGAGGTTAGCTCCGTAGATGTTTCGGAAGGTTGGCCAATTGTGGAGGACGTGGAAGATATTGGTAACTCGGTTGGAGGCTCTGATGTTGTTTCCGAAGATTGCTCAGTTGTGAGGGCCGTGGAAGATGCTGGTAACTCGGTTGGAGGCTCTGTTGGTGTTTCCGAAGGTTGCTCAGTTGTGAGGGCCGTGGAAGATTCTGGTGACTCGGTCGGAGGCTCTGTTGGTGTTTCCGAAGGTTGCTCAGTTGTGAGGGCCGTGGAAGATTCTGGTGACTCGGTCGGAGGATCTGTTGGCGTTTCCGAAGGTTGCTCAGTTGTGAGGGCCGTGGAAGATGCTGGTAACTCGGTTGGAGGCTCTGATGTTGTTTCCGAAGGTTGCTTAGTTGTCTGGCCCGTGGAAGATGCTGGTAACTCGGTTGGAGGATCTGTTGACGTTTCCGAAGGTTGCTCAGTTGTGAGGGCCGTGGAAGATTCTGGTGACTCGGTCGGAGGCTCTGTTGGTGTTTCCGAAGGTTGCTCAGTTGTGAGGGCCGTGGAAGATTCTGGTGACTCGGTCGGAGGCTCTGTTGGTGTTTCCGAAGGTTGCTCAGTTGTGAGGGCCGTGGAAGATGCTGATGACTCGGTCGGAGGCTCTGTCGGTTTTTCCGAAGATTGCTCAGTTGTGAGGGCCGTGGAAGATTCTGGTGACTCGGTCGGAGGCTCTGTTGGTGTTTCCGAAGATTGCTCAGTTGTGAGGGCCGTGGAAGATTCTGCTGACTCGGTCGGAGGCTCTGTTGGTTCCGTAGATTGCTCAGTTGTCGATTGTGTTGACAGATCTGTAGGAGTTGGTGTGGAAGTACAAATTTCCTCCGTTGTGGATTCGGTCGTTGAATATGTAGAGTCAGACTCTGATTCCGTCGATTTAGGTGTAGTCTCTGCGGCATCTGATGCCTCTGTAGCCCCTGTTGTTGTTGTTGTTGACTCCGCTTCAGGTGTGAGCTCTGTTTGAATTGTCGGCGGCACTGATGAGCGTGTAGAACTTATTGCTGCCATGGTTGGCAAGCTCGAAGTTATTGCTGGCGACTGTGTTGGCGGATTTATTGGGGGCTTTGTCGATCCAGGAAGCTGTGTTGTTGGTCGTGTCGGGGTCTTTGTTGTTCCTGGAGGCCGTGTTGTTGGCTGTGTGGGGGGCTTTGTTGTTGGTCGTTTCGTAGGTCTTGTTGTTGGTTGTGTCGGAGGCCTTGTTGTTGGTCGTTTCGTAGGCTTTGTTGTTGGTTGCGTCGGGGGCCTTGTTGTTGGTCGTTTCGTAGGTCTTGTTGTTGGTTGTGTGGGGGGCCTTGTTGTTGGTCGTTTCGTAGGTCTTGTTGTTGGTTGTGTGGGGGGCTTTGTTGTTGGTCGTTTCGTAGGTTTTGTTGTTGGTTGTGTCGGGGGCCTTGTTGTTGGTCGCTTAGTGGGTTTTGTTGTTGGTTGTGTCGGGGGCCTTGTTGATGGTCGTTTCGTAGGCCTTGTTGTACGACGTGTCGGATGTCTTGTTGTTGCTGGTAGTTTTGTTGAATGTGTCGTTCGCAGAGTTGTGGTTGGTGGTGTTGTTGTTGTCCAATGCCACCAATAGTATGGAGGCCTATAAAAATCAGGCAATTTTGGGACACGCGGCGGAATGATCGGTATTCGCGGCGGAATGATCGGTTTTCGTGGTGGCAAATAAACCCTTGGTCTCACTATTAATGCCCTTTTCGATCGCAATGCAACTCGTTCAGCTGAAACAGCCAACGAAGCTGCTAGCAGGACGACTACCACGAGAGACTTCATTCTCAGCATTGATTGCAAGATACGATGGCTATTCAATTTATACACTTTACGCAAGAGACTCTTCCGCTGGTCAGCACTTGGTCTTTTAATTGTTCTCGAGAAAGGCAATTATTTGTTGTCTGTCATGTTTGCAGGCACGTGCATGTTGTGACTGCGCACTAACCCGGTCCATCTGTGCACACAACTTATGCCTTGTGTCCGTCTGAATTAAAAAAGCAAGCAAAGAAAAAAGGGTTTACTTAATTGCAGGAAGCTCTAGCCATATGCCTTGTCTTGGGATAACCTCTGCACTGTTGTCACCCACATCTGACGCAATCGGCCTTTTATCTCAGTCATTTCACACCAACTCCATCCCCTAAAACAGCAACGCACTTCATGTCGTTCTTTCGAATAGCCCCTCGAATGACAGTCACCATTTTTTATTCAACTGACAACCAGCTGTCAGCTGTCATTTGTCGACTGTGAATTGAAATTCAAACATTTACTGATGCAGTTGAGCATTGTTTTCAATTGTTTACATATTTATTCAATTTGATTACATGGTTTAGTACTAAAAACTTATTTTTCCATCAATAGTCTGGTTTTAACAATTTTTTGATTTCGTTTTCCTTACACGATTATTTATGATACATACATGGCTTTTGCTTAAGTCTAGGAGATGTGACGGTGCGGCCCGCGACCGTTAAGAATATTCTTCCAGCCCTTAACAGAATATTTTTAACGGTGTTTGTGGGGCTTAACACTTGTCTCTGTTGAAAGCTGTTTATATGTATAGTGCGTAAGTTCCTTCGGAGGCCATTTTTTGTTTTTTTTTACTTTTTGTAAATCTCAACTTCAAACAAAAACAATTAACGATTTAAAGGGGATTTAAGGGGGTTTGGTGGGGTCAAAAATTTGGAACGTGGGGAGATTAATAAATCTCAACGGGTGTGTCCTTAGTCTTTCCAAGCAATTCACTTGCGCTGATCAGGCCATCATGGTTGACGTCAACGAACCGGTGAAGGAGGAAGCGAATGAGGGCTGGATTCGCGGTCAACTCATGTGCCATCCAGTCGATGGGAATGCTGAAAAGATCCGTTAATCGGTCATTTGTTAGGAAACTCAGGTGTAAATTTGCTTACCTCTCATCGGAAAAGTCTTCCAGTGTGGTGGTGGCGGCCATTTTGTCGCGGCTCACTGACACATCTCTCTTTCCAAAGCCGCGGGCGACCATTATCTCACTGTTCTGGAATGGGGCGCGTATCTGACGTCCATTGTGGAGTGACATTGGGAAGGTCACTGTAAAGGGCCCAGCTTCGACCAGACTTAGGACCAGCAATATTGACATTGTGGCGAGAAGTGCTCTGATGCATGTTGACATACTGTAAGTGGAGAGCAAAGCAGTGCATTAGACGCTGCGCATGTAGAAGACAGCTGTGTCAATACGGGTGGGGGATCGGTAAACACACCGTAACCTATAAGAGGGCCGCTGGCGAGTGAGCGATCTATTTCGGAATGGACCGAGTTGTAGTGAGCATTCTCACAGTCATTGGCATCGGACCTGCGCCTCCAGGTCTACCGGGCGGTGGTATATTTGTGTACCCACCGTGCGGTAATGGAACACCCCCTGCATTGCCTTGGAAACCAAACTGTAATGGATCGCTACCCTTGCCACCATTAGGACCGATTCTTCCACCCTTTTGGAAGCCAGGTTGTAACGGAAGTCTTCCGTTCCCGCCGATTTTGCCGCCTTGGAGACCGCCATGCCTACCACCATACCCCAAGCCACCGCCTTGCGAACCAGAGACAACAACTGTGGCGCCAACAAGCAACACTACAACTGCGACCTCAACCAACACGGAACCTACATCGACGGCAACCCCAAGCACAACTCCAGGAACGAGTACGGAAGCTAGTGGTGGGGAAACAACTCCTTCCTTGGAGCCCATAACTACTACGCCAGGCGACAACGAGACAACTCCTTCCATAGATCCCACAACTACAACACCGGTAGACAACGAGACAACTCCTTCCTTGGGGCCCACAACTACTACGCCAGGCGACAACGAGACAACTCCTTCCTTGGAGCCCACAACTACAACACCGGGAGACAACGAGACAACTCCTTCCTTGGAGCCCACAACTACAACACCAGGACACAACGAAACAACTCCTTCCTTGGAGCCCACAACAACAACACCAGGAGACAATGAGACAACTCCTTCCTTGGAGCCCACAACTTCAACGCCAGGAGACAATGAGACAACTCCTTCCTTGGAGCCCACAACTACAACACCAGGAGACAACGAGACAACTCCTTCCTTGGAGCCCACAACTACAACACCAGGAGACAACGAGACAACTCCTTCTTTGGAGCCTACAACTACAACACCAGGAGACAATGAGACAACTCCTTCCTTGGAGCCCACAACTACAACACCAGGAGACAACGAGACAACTCCTTCCTTGGAGCCCACAACTTCAACGCCAGGAGACAACGAGACAACTCCTTCTTTGGAGCCTACAACTACAACACCAGGAGACAATGAGACAACTCCTTCCTTGGAGCCCACAACTACAACACCAGGAGACAACGAGACAACTCCTTCTTTGGAGCCTACAACTACAACGCCAGGAGACAATGAGACAACTCCTTCCTTGGAACCCACAACTACAACACCAAGAGACAACGAGACAACTCCTTCCTTGGAGCCCACAACTACAACGCCAGGAGACAATGAGACAACTCCTTCCTTGGAGCCCACAACTACAACACCGGGATACAATGAGACAACTCCTTCCTTGGAGCCCACAATTACAACACCAGGAGACAACGAGACAACTCCTCCCATAGAGCCCACAACTACAACACCGGGAGACAATGAGACAACTCCTTCCATAGAGCCCACAACTACAACGCCAGGAGACAACGAGACAACTCCTTCCATAGAGCCCACAACTACAACACCAGGAGACAACGAGACAACTCCTTCCTTGGAGCCCACAACTTCAACGCCAGGAGACAATGAGACAACTCCTTCCTTGGAACCCACAACTACAACACCAAGAGACAACGAGACAACTCCTTCCTTGGAGCCCACAACTACAACGCCAGGAGACAATGAGACAACTCCTTCCTTGGAGCCCACAACTACAACACCGGGATACAACGAGACAACTCCTTCCTTGGAGCCCACAATTACAACACCAGGAGACAACGAGACAACTCCTTCCATAGAGCCCACAACAACAACACCAGGAGACAACGAGACAACTCCTTCCTTGGAGCCCACAACTACTACGCCAGGCGACAACGAGACAACTCCTTCCTTGGAGCCCACAACTACTACGCCAGGCGACAACGAGACAACTCCTTCCTTGGAGCCCACAACTACAACACCAGGAGCAAACGAGACAACTCCTTCCTTGGAGCCCACAACTACAACACCAGGAGACAACGAGACAACTCCTTCCTTGGAGCCCACAACTACTACGCCAGGCGACAACGAGACAACTCCTTCCTTGGAGCCCACAACTACAACACCGGGAGACAACGAGACAACTCCTTCCATAGAGCCCACAACTACAACACCAGGAGACAACGAGACAACTCCTTCCTTGGAGCCCACAACTACAACGCCAGGAGACAACGAGACAACTCCTTCCATAGAGCCCACAACTACAACACCGGGAGACAACGAGACAACTCCTTCCTTGGAGCCCACAACTACTACGCCAGGCGACAACGAGACAACTCCTTCCTTGGAGCCCACAACTACAACGCCAGGAGACAACGAGACAACTCCTTCCATAGAGCCCACAACTACAACACCAGGAGACAACGAGACAACTCCTTCCTTGGAGCCCACAACTACAACGCCAGGAGACAACGAGACAACTCCTTCCATAGAGCCCACAACTACAACACCGGGAGACAACGAGACAACTCCTTCCATAGAGCCCACAACTACAACGGCAGGAGACAACGAGACAACTCCTTCCATAGAGCCTACAACTACAACACCGGGAGACAACGAGACAACTCCTTCCTTGGAGCCCACAACTACAACACCAGGAGACAACGAGACAACTCCTTCCATAGAGCCCACAACTACAACACCAGGAGACAACGAGACAACTCCTTCCATAGAGCCCACAACTACAACACCAGGAGACAACGAGACAACTCCTTCCTTGGAGCCCACAACTACAACGCCAGGAGACAACGAGACAACTCCTTCCATAGAGCCCACAACTACAACACCGGGAGACAATGAGACAACTCCTTCCTTGGAGCCCACAACTACAACACCAGGAGACAACGAGACAACTCCTTCCTTGGAGCCCACAACTACAACACCAGGAGACAACGAGACAACTCCTTCCTTGGAACCCACAACTACAACACCAGGAGACAACGAGACAACTCCTTCCATAGAGCCCACAACTACAACACCAGGAGACAACGAGACAACTCCTTCCATAGAGCCCACAACAACAACACCAGGAGACAACGAGACAACTCCTTCCTTGGAGCCCACAACTACTACGCCAGGCGACAACGAGACAACTCCTTCCTTGGAACCCACAACTACAACACCAAGAGACAACGAGACAACTCCTTCCTTGAAGCCCACAACTACAACGCCAGGAGACAATGAGACAACTCCTTCCTTGGAGCCTACAACTACAACACCAGGAGACAACGAGACAACTCCTTCCATAGAGCCTACAACTACAACGCCAGGAGACAATGAGACAACTCCTTCCATAGAGCCTACAACTACAACGCCAGGAGACAACGAGACAACTCCTTCCTTGGAGCCCACAACTACTACGCCAGGCGACAACGAGACAACTCCTTCCTTGGAGCCCACAACTACTACGCCAGGCGACAACGAGACAACTCCTTCCTTGGAGCCCACAACTACAACACCAGGAGCAAACGAGACAACTCCTTCCATAGAGCCCACAACTACAACACCAGGAGACAACGAGACAACTCCTTCCTTGGAGCCCACAACTACTACGCCAGGCGACAACGAGACAACTCCTTCCTTGGAGCCCACAACTACAACACCGGGAGACAACGAGACAACTCCTTCCATAGAGCCCACAACTACAACACCAGGAGACAACGAGACAACTCCTTCCTTGGAGCCCACAACTACAACGCCAGGAGACAACGAGACAACTCCTTCCATAGAGCCCACAACTACAACACCGGGAGACAACGAGACAACTCCTTCCTTGGAGCCCACAACTACTACGCCAGGCGACAACGAGACAACTCCTTCCTTGGAGCCCACAACTACAACGCCAGGAGACAACGAGACAACTCCTTCCATAGAGCCCACAACTACAACACCAGGAGACAACGAGACAACTCCTTCCTTGGAGCCCACAACTACAACGCCAGGAGACAACGAGACAACTCCTTCCATAGAGCCCACAACTACAACACCGGGAGACAACGAGACAACTCCTTCCATAGAGCCCACAACTACAACGGCAGGAGACAACGAGACAACTCCTTCCATAGAGCCTACAACTACAACACCGGGAGACAACGAGACAACTCCTTCCTTGGAGCCCACAACTACAACACCAGGAGACAACGAGACAACTCCTTCCATAGAGCCCACAACTACAACACCAGGAGACAACGAGACAACTCCTTCCATAGAGCCCACAACTACAACACCAGGAGACAACGAGACAACTCCTTCCTTGGAGCCCACAACTACAACGCCAGGAGACAACGAGACAACTCCTTCCATAGAGCCCACAACTACAACACCGGGAGACAATGATACAACTCCTTCCTTGGAGCCCACAACTACAACACCAGGAGACAACGAGACAACTCCTTCCTTGGAGCCCACAACTACAACACCAGGAGACAACGAGACAACTCCTTCCTTGGAACCCACAACTACAACACCAGGAGACAACGAGACAACTCCTTCCATAGAGCCCACAACTACAACACCAGGAGACAACGAGACAACTCCTTCCTTGGAGCCCACAACTACAACACCAGGAGACAACGAGACAACTCCTTCCTTGGAGCCCACAACTACTACGCCAGGCGACAACGAGACAACTCCTTCCTTGGAGCCCACAACTACAACACCAGGAGACAACGAGACAACTCCTTCTTTGGAGCCCACAACTACTACGCCAGGAGACAATGAGACAACTCCTTCCTTGGAGCCCACAACTACAACACCGGGAGACAACGAGACAACTCCTTCCTTGGAGCCCACAACTACAACGCCAGGAGACAACGAGACAACTCCTTCCTTGGAGCCCACAACTACAACACCGGGAGACAACGAGACAACTCCTTCCTTGGAGCCCACAACTACAACGCCAGGAGACAACGAGCCAACTCCTTCCATAGAGCCCACAACTACAACACCAGGAGACAACGAGACAACTCCTTCTTTGGAGCCCACAACTACAACACCAGGAGACAACGAGACAACTCCTTCCTTGGAGCCCACAACCACTACTCAAGACGATGACCAAACCAGTCCCAGCACTACCTCTAGCTCCAGCAGCAGCAGTACGGCAGCTCCTACATCATCGAGCTCGACAACGACTCAAGCTACTACGACTACTGAAAGTCCTGAGGAGCAGGAAGCCTCTGCTAGCCTTCCCTTCGACGAATCCCACATCCTTTCCGGACGCAGTGGTATTGTCCAGCTACTCGATTGGCCGTTCGCTGACATCGCCAAGGAATGTGAAGACTTCCTCGGGCCTAATGGCTTTGCCGGTGTCCAGACCTCCCCTGTCAGCGAGAATCTGATCATATCCGGCCGGCCGTGGTACGAGCGATACCAGCCAGTGTCGTACGCCATCAAGAGCAGGTCCGGAGGCGCTACCGAGTTTCTTGACATGGCGCAAAGGTGCAGGCGTGCAGGCGTGAGGTAAGCCGAGTGTCCTTCGCCCTCAGCATAAACTATTCTCCTTCTCTCTTGCAGGATCTATGTGGATGTTGTCATAAACCACATGACGGCCAATGCCAGCGTTCCTGCCGTGGGAACCGGTGGTTCCGTCGCCAACCCGCTCAAATTCAATTATCCAGCAGTGCCTTACAACAGTTCTCACTTCCACCAGCCACCTTGTCAAATTAAGAACCCCTTGGACCCCGTGGAGGCACGCGTCTGCGAGCTAGAAGGCAAGCACGACCTGGACCAGAGCCTCACCCATGTCCAGGGAAGCATCGCGCACTTCTTGAACTACCTGACGGCAGTCGGGGCAGCAGGCTTCAGGGTGGACGCAGCCAAGAATATTTATCCCAAGGACCTAAAGGTAAGCTTGGCACTTCGGTTCGAATCCCCGCTCAATGTGCGTCTTTCCAGAAAATCTACAGCCTCCTCAATCCCCTCTCAACCGTGCTGGGCTTCAAGGCTAAGACGTACCCGTTCGTCTATCAGGAGGTCGGCGACAACTGGAAGTCGAACTACACGCACCTGGGCGCTGTGACAGAGTTCTCGGCCGCCACCAGATTGGCGAACTTCTTCAAGAACAAGTTGAAGCCGTCCGCACTCGAGAATTATGGCAGTTCTCAGATGAACATGCTGCCAAGCAAGAGCGCCCTCGTATTCTTGGACAACCACTTCCTGCAGCGACACGACCCGAACACACTTAGCTTCAAGGACAAGGACTTGCGGCAGCTGAGAGCAGCCTACGCCTTCATACTGGCGCACCCATACGGCACTCCCCGCATTATGAGCTCCTTCAAGTTCAAGTCCGATCAGGACGGTCCACCGTCCGATAGGAAGGATGCCATACAGGGCCCCAAGTTCACCAGCAGGGGGCAATGCCGCGGCGACTGGGTCTGTGAGCACCGTTGGCCAGCCGTCGCCCAGATGGTCGCGTTCAGGAACCGTGTAGCCGGCAGCCCATTGACGAATTTCTTCGCCGACGACAGTAAAGGCATCGTCGCCTTCTGCCGCGGCGAGCTGGGCTTCCTGGCTGTGAGCACTGGCCAGCAGAACTTCGACGAGCGTATTCAAACCTGCCTGCCGCCAGGCACCTACTGCAACACGATGATACAGAAGCGCACCAACGGCTTGTGCGAGCACACAGCACGCGTGGTGGTGCGAATTGACGGAACCGCACAGATCAAGATCCCCAGGACCGGGGACGAACTGGCAGTGGCCCTTCACTTGGGGGACGTCATTGAGTTGAGCGAAACCTCGGCTTCGAATATCGGACTGAGCGCCAACGTGCCTGCGTCTGCTTACAAAATGGAAGTGTCGACAACCACCACCACGACCACGGAACGCAGCTCCAGGAGGAGAGGCGGCAGCTCCTCCTCTTCCGGCGTCCTTAGCAGCCTGGGCGACACCGCCTCCGGAATCATTTCAAATCTGTTTGGATAGAAACTCAGAAATAAAGGGCATGAATAGAGGCAGCGTCGGGTTTTGTTTTTTTTAAGGAAATCTCTTCCGCGGACCAACAGGAAACTCATCAGGCCAAACGATGGCGATAATCCTGTTCAATAAAGCGGAAATTGTTGGGCACCTCTGTCACCGCAACTGTCAGAAGTCTGTCAGTTGCCAACGGGGGTAGTGGGGACTTGACCAGTTCCCCGCGTGTTGAGACTGTTCAAGGGTAATCCCTATAAGTCCTGAAATGATTTCATCTCACTCCCACCCCCCTGTGGCACAGTTTGATGCGCACAAATCACCACACCCTTGAGGGCGATTTAAAATGTCTGTCAACTGCGAGAAAGGGACGAATTAACCGCTGCTGCCAGTGTGGTTGCTAATTAAAGGATGAATTTCGTCAAGGATCAACCGGGCTGAGGGTGAGTGGGGCACCCCTACTGTAAACTGATGGGTGCCGTAGCGTGGCGCTTTGAATGACAATCAGACGATTTGCCGTGTATTGTTATGATAATTCGCTTCGAAATGTCATACGTGACGAGGCTGTGTGGCACGGTGCCCTTAGATTGCTGACATCTTTCACATGCGAAAACGCGCGTTGCGTGGGACTAAGGAGAGGCTAAGCCTTCTCATTGTGCGTGGTCGGGTCTTGATATTGATTTCAGCAAATGACAGGTTTATGAAAATTTTCAAAGCTAATGACCTGACGGCGGTGCTCTTCTCACTGTGGTGAGAGTTTTTTTTCTTTAGCTGAGTTTCTAAAATTTGCAATTGCTTGGGAGTGCTGGAAGCCTCAGTTGGAGCGGAGTTCGGTTTCGTTTTCCTTGACGGTTCTTGGAAAGTAGCAAAACTTCTCTGCTTGCTGCGAATTCAATCCACAACTGGTCGATGACGTTTGACTTTAGGGGCGAAAGCTTTCTGTACGGTTCTGAACTCTCTTCGCTAGAAGCAAAGACAATTATTGGGAAATCAGAACTCGATCCTCAAGCCAAGCACTTTGACGGAGGCTGTGACTAGCTTACAGTGACGCCAAACTGCGTCATCAGCAGCTTAGCCGACTGTCCACTTGAATTTTTGCCTCCAAATCGGGCACTTTGGACGGATGTAAGTATGAAATGATACTTCACACATAATAATAATAATAATAATTGAGTGGCACTACAGCCCATAGCGGACCAAGGCCTAGCTTCTACAACAACTACTCGTGTTGTGCATGCTATTGTTCTTCACGAGTAGAAGGGACCTACAGTTTTTTGCCGATTCCGAACGGCGAGATTTGAGAAGCTTTCCATAGACAATTAATACTCTTTGAGTGTTGTCAGCAACTCGAAAGAGGTGGTGCCGTGAAAAAATGCTAGGTGTCCCGTCCGGGAATCGAACCCAGACTTTCTGCGCCGCAGTCGATGCACTTACCACTGCGCCACGGCGACCACGACGACCACCACGACCACTTCACACATAACGGTATAAAAAAAAAAATCAAAATGAAGGTAGAGTCAGAGTTTCTAATTTGACATTTGTTTTTCTATCTCTCACCCCATTCTCAATGTTTGGTAAAGATTCAGGAAACTGATGACAGTCCTCACCAGAAACTGTCTAAATTTGTGGCACGAGCTGATTGGTTATCATCATCATTCCCAAAAGCAAAATTGGCCAAAAATTAGCTTGTCACCCTCGACATGCTTGTCCAAATGAATTGCGTTCGTGTTTTCACTTATCAGCGGCCTGTCGCATTCATAGATTTTCTCTCGAAATCAAGTCACTCTTGTGGTGTGCTAAATTATTTTGTCGCTTTTGAAATTGAAAACTGTTCACGATTTCCGCAAAAAGATAGCAGATTGCAGAAACAACGAATTCTGACAAGAACATGACACTTGCCACTTTTTGAATTAGTCCAGAGGACAAGAAAACATTGAAAAGATGTTTCAATTAATTTCAATTTTCAACTCTCACCACGAGGACTCTCGCGGTTATGTCTTGGGAACAGATTGTTCACCCATCCTTCGGTTGTCATCTCATCTCGTTTGTGTCTGTTTTCCTTTTTGTTTTGTTTCCTGGATCTTCTTAAGGATGTTTAACCAGGCGATACAAAGCATTAAGGAAAAGGAAAAACACAGAAGGGGTGCAGGGCGTCTTGTTGGGAATAGAGATTAACTTCTAACCGACCGACACAAATCGTTGGTCGGTTGGTGTTTACCTTTTTTTCCCTCGTCCTTGTGGCTCTTGTCGTTTGCTTCAGTTTTTTTTTTTTGATTACTGGCTCACTTGGTGGACGGACGTTTGTTAGTGTGAAGGATGGGGTGGCGGTGGTTGGACCCTGGCTTATTAAGTTCATTAAGTTTATCTGTGCGGTCGGTCAGGCGGTGACCGACGACGGACGTGCTGCTGAATGGTTGATGCTTGCCATTATTTGCCTCTTTTCGAGGATTTATCGTAATTGGTTGAAAATGATTTAATTAAAGTGGACTAGCAATGGAAATGGTGGCGAAGGAAAAGAAACTGAGGCGAACTGAGTCGAGCAGAAATTTAGGTTAGTCTTTAAGGAGCATTCTGCCCATGAATCTGGACAAGTGCTTGTTGCTTTAAATTGTCATTTACACCAGCGACAGATGGTTGTCAATTTTTTTTACGGCTACAACTTGGATTGCCTTGTAATTTGCGGACCCTTGCATGGATCCCAGGACACCAACTCTCCATCACTCTTCTGTAGTCATGGCAAACTTGCCCAACTTGGAATCTCAACCGTGGACAATCCAAATGCGATTGCAGACCCAATTAAACACTTCTTTAAAGAGTTGGGCTCGTTAACGTTTAAAGAATCTCGTTTGTCTTATGGAAAACAAACTCTTGTTACCGCTAACGAAAAGAAGGTCTGACAATTCAATGGTTCGCGTGGGAGAAACTTCATCATTCAGAGAAGTAGAGCGTTTATCTGACTTGGAATTGCATACCACAGACTACAGATGTGCTCAAGTAAGTCTGTCTCAAACAACGCCAGGAATACAGAACACATGGACTGGACTGACCAAAAATGTCCCCATCTGGTGAATACAGAAAAACCTTAAACGGTAGGAACAAACATTGTCACAAAAACATGACCAACGCACGTCCGCTCATCACCACCAAAGAGCAAACATCCGCTTCATCTCACGTAGTTCAGTGGCTCCTCCCAAAGTTGGTGAGCGTCCTGCCCTTTGAGAATCATAAAAATCAAATTTAATTTCATCGCGTCGTTTCAACTGACTGCAACAACTGCTACACTCCTCCCACTATCCGTTTTACCCCTCACCTGTTCAACTCCAGCGAGGTGCACCTTTTACGAGTCCCTTTGCCGTTGCTTCCTGATTTAAAGTTTCGATCTCAGCACTTTAATTTTATTATGCTTCAATTTGTTTCCCCCTTCTCACCCTTTGTTCGATAGTTCTTCGAAATAGCCGTTAGGGACATTGTCTACTTCGTATCCATCAAGGGAGATGTGAATGAACACAAGGTCCTGGTGGGGAAACAAGAAAAAACTTCGAGAAAACTCCTTAATTGAGCAGCGAACTAAATTCAGCTTTTTTCGCGTTTACATCAACCAAGAACTTCGGTCACTAAGGCACGTCTCATTGAACTCAAATTCATGTTATATCACCCACATCGCTTGAAGAAATTCATCAGGTTTCCTCCATCAGCATTTTTCCATTTCCCCACAGTAGTGGTTCAGTTCACATGACACTTACGGTGCTTCGGACAGTTTTCAAACAAAGTGAAAAACTGCAGAAAACAATGAAATTTCTCAAGGAACTCACAAATGTCCTGAACCGTAGAACAACACAACAGCAAAGTGAAAAAAAAATAGAACGCAGACAATTTGTGGAAAACCCACAAACAGAGCAACTTTTAAAGCCAACCCTAACTTGTCGTCACGTTTGATGCGTGCGCTCCAACGTCAATTCCGTCCTTTCAAAAGCCTACAGATGAGGATTTTATACACATCATTTTTCTCCACCCCCTTCCCACCACACACACACACATCCAAATGCGTGCAGATGAGCGATGGAAAGTTAACCGGAGGATAATAGGACGATAATACATCATTTTCTTTATTGAATTTACCCGGAAAAAGAAAATGTTTTGAATGGATAAAATATGCAGAAAAAGAAAATGAACACGATATTCTGCTATTCAGCTATTCAGCACTGGCGCGAATATTGTAAGCACAGACACAGTTTGCCCTTCGGGGGAGATGCGAGCATGTTTCAACGCAAAAAGGATTCAATTTCCTTGCGAAATTGTTTCAATTAAAATTTTGTTTTTCTGTTTTTTTTTTGTGTATTATCTAACGGTGTCTCATCGTTTTCTCACTTGAACTTTGTGAAGTGTCGCAGCAAGGTGATTGTGTTTAAGGAGATTTGTTTCTGTGCGCTCATAAAGGGATTTACAGAATGTCATCAGAGATTGCTGACAAAGGCGGGGGATGAGAAGAGAGAGAGGGGGGGAGGGTTGTAGGGCTCCTGACTCGCGCCATGGACGGTGGTCGCAAATCGATATTCTTTTAATGGCTGTCTTCTTTTGTTCGATTTAGTTTCGAATTGATCCTAGGAATAAAGTGGAGAAAAGTGGATGCTGCTGGAATTCGGTGCAACTCGCATCGAATTCTATGACGCCCTTTTTGTCAAAGATGACAGGACAATCCTTTCCTTTGCAACTTCTTCACCGCTATCAATCCCTGGGCAAACATAGAGTGAGCATAGTCTGGGAAGGTCTAAGCATCGTGGTTGTCTGTCCGTGGTACCATAAGGACTAATTGATCCTGGCAACCCTGGGATTCTTCCTAGAAAACATTGTAATATGAGAAATTGCTTTATCCTAAGAATCTTTAAGCCGCTTTCTGGGCTCTTAGAGACCTCCTCATAACCACCACAGTACCTTATGCAACGTCAACAACCTCTGGGTCCTCAGTACCTGCGTCACTGTAAGCAGTCTACGCATCATCACTTTGGCGCTTTATCGTAAAAGCAAATCTATTTCTCTTCCAGCCTTCAAAACTCTCAAATTTTTTGAAATTTCAGCATTCTGAGCACCTTCAGTCCAACAGAGGACAGCCTAGGCTAAGGTGGCGCACACAAGTGGAGAAGGACCTCAACTAACTTGGAGTGCGCAACTGGCGGCAGGCGGTCACTGATCGTGAAGGCTGGAGAGGCATGTTGGTTGAGGCCCAAGTCCACCCGGACTGTAGCGCCTTCAGTCCAACAGAGGACAGCCTAGGCTAAGGTGGCGCACACAAGTGAAGAAGGACCTCAACTAACTTGGAGTGCGCAACTGATCGTGCTGGCTGGAGAGGCATGTTGGTAAAGGCCCAGGTCCACCCGGACTGCGGCTCCACAAGAAGAAAAAGAAGAAGAGCACCTTCGGTATCAAGTCCGATGTCCTATCCTAAGCTGTTTCTCCTCTAGTCGAAATCACAATTCTCCAAATCCTCGGTGCCTTCTAAAGCCCCTTCCCCTTCAACGCTTTCATGAATCTCTTTCCTGGCATCCACAGCGCCCTCTACACACTCAACAGATCCACCTCTCCGCATTTTACTTCAATCGACAATTCTTCTCCCCGTTTAAAGTCAATCTAATCCCCTTCGGTCCATTTAACCGGCGTGTGTCTCGACACAATAAATTGCCTCTGCTCATGCTACCACCACACCCAATTATCATCCCTTACAAATTGATTTAATTCCATGAGCCAATATTTACGATATTCAAATGGCAGCCCCGTATCCAACCGGAACTGCACCTGTGACTGTGCAGCCACAGTCGTACAGAACTTAAGAAAGCTCCCCATGCAGAACGATTGCATCAATCCTGTGGCCGGGCGTCATGGATTCATATCCTGCACCGGTTGATTCTCGCCGCTGGATCTCCTCCGTGCCACAGGAAATGAGTTCCTCCCAACAGGAATCATCATCTCGCCCAGTGCAGCCAAGTTGAATGGCAAATTGATTGCTCTCCATATTGTTATGCAAACTTGTCAAACACGTGTTTCAAATGCAAATTCACCCCCACCCCCACCCTCCTCCCGTTTCCTGATTAGAGTCGGTATTTATATCGCCAACTTAATAGCACCGGTTGTGACTGGTCTGAGCTGTGTCGTCTGCATTGATTTCCTGTCAGCTTCTGTCACATATTCGGAAACATCTCTGCTGATGTCCGTTTTTGTGTGCTCGTCAAACTTCTGGGCATCGCCCCCTGCACGGGAAATTAAGTTCTGCACGCATAGTCATTTAATTAAGACTGAAAACTTGCCAAATGCGCCCCGGCCCCGCTCTTTTACGTTGCCATGTCACCGGCGAGACAATCGCCAGCGATGCGGAGCGCACTTAATCAGTTGGAACACGTACGACAACTGAAATTCAATTGAATCGAATCAACCTGATGAATGAATCATACGCGCGTCCCACTCGTGCGGAGGTAAGAGTTTCAAGTGTGCAAACGCTCCAAGAGTCTTCAAATTAAGAGGAGCGAACCGACGAAACCTTAAAACAGGGCCAGAGCCGTCGAAAGACGCCGGTGATGGGCTGTTTGGCGATCAGATTTTCACCCTACTGTGTGTAGGAACACATACGCCGCCCCCTCTCTTACACCATCCCAGACCAAAGAGGCGTTCTACAAGCCATTCACGTAGGTATTAGATTTTTCCCTTGTGCAGGCTGATGCGGAGAACTGGGGGAGGGAGGGAGCGGAAGCACTCGGAAATGTATGCATAGCTCTTGTGTAAATAGGTTAACTTATCGTTCGATTGTTGCCGTGAGCAATTGGCATGAAAGGCTGGAAATAATTTGAAAATTTTCACAACACTCCCCGCCTTCACGACGCTGCCGCCGGGTGAGGCAGCAGTGCGATATTCGACTTAAAGGTTCGTTTAAGGGCCTCCTGAGCGGAGGACGAGTGCGTGTGTGTGTGTGTTTGTGGACGGATCCCTTCTGTTCCGTGAATTTTAAATTTTGAATTATCCTCTCTAATGCGGTCGAGAACGGCGGACGGCCGTGTAGTCAAGTGTAAGGGGTGTCGTGTGTGTTTTTTTTCTCTTTTGACCGCATTTACCAACCAACTCAATGTTAATGTGGTGACAAGCATCGGGTAGTTCCTGGTCAAATCTGATTGAATTTAAGTGACGCATAAAAACGAATGGTAATGTGTGTGCGGTTGCCCCCCAGAAAAAAAGGGCTAAACTCTCTGATGAGGATTCGGGCCATTAGTGGGTCTCATATGCGGCCTAAAAAACCATTTACCGCCTCGCCGGTGAACACTGGATGGCGTTGATAAGGACTCAACGATGTGACCGTGAATTTTAACGATTTCATGAAATTTGCACTTATCTTTAAATTACTCTTCTTCTTCTTCTTGTTCGTTTTTTTTGTCCACTTTGGCATTCGTGTGCTGCTTTGGCATTAATCAACTCTGTGAGGGGTGCGCCCAGCAATCGATTGGAAAGCTGAATAGAAAATTCATGTTTGATAAAGTTTCAAGTGGAAGAAGCGGAAATTGCTTTTTATCAGCGATCAGATTTCTTGAGGAAATGTCAAAAATTGACGCTGCATGCTGCTGTTTTACATTTGAGCAATCGATCTGCCTTGAGTTTGCTGGTCTTTGGGAATCTTTTGTGAAACCCCACGCTCATAGCTGCATGGCAGATGGGGCGGTGAATGAGGGGAGCTTCAACTAGCGAGGCCCGTGATGAAATTCAAGGAAATCTTCAAGGAGTTGAAGTCGAATTTGAGACTGATGACGAAATTGTTCTTTCCACACGAGCTCTTTCCAATCCACAGTTGGTTTGTTGGTCAGGAAAGTCTTTCGTTTCTGTCCGAAAATTACAGCCGTCTCCTTTTGCCGTTGGAAAGCTTCTCAAATTTCGACTCTAGGAGTTGGCATTGAACTGTGGGTCGGCTGAACTCATGAACAAGGTCTCTGGGGTCATTTGTGGTATTTAATTCATGTAGGCGTCTGTTCGCCTAAAAGAAAAATGTCCTTTAGGTACCTTTTAGTTTATTTCAGCTCTCAAGCTGGAGAAGGGTCCACCCAGATTTTTCGCAACTTGTGCCGTAAAATAGAAGAAGGAAGATGGAAATCATAAATCACACGAGTAACCAGACTCCCTCTGAATGACAAATATTGAACAAATCGTGAAACTACATCTTGGAGTTGCTAGAGCATCCAACAACTCCAAATCTATGCTTAGGTCGACAGAGTCAATCCCCAACAAATTGCAACGCTACAAGGCAAAAGAACTTCAATAAAAATGAGGACATCAGAAGAACCCTTTTGATCACAGGAGTGTTGCATTTAACGGTCAAGAACTCCCATAAAATTTCTTCACTTCTCAATATCCTTCAATTAAAAGACAATACAACTCAAGAGTGCTCTGTTAACTGTCCTGTCAACAGGCAATCAACTTTCCATTCAACCGAACAGGATCCGCGTTGCATTTCTCCATGGAACACTCGCTCTCTCTCTCCCGTCGACTGTTGATGTCCGCAAGACTATTGGGTCGAGGGAGCTTATGACTGACTCTGAAGTATTTTAAAGAGTTTATTTGAAGTTTTCTTGTTGTTCTTGAAAAGGATTCAGAAGATTTATGCAGTCCCTGTGAGGTACTTCGGAGGGTGCAATTTTATTTAAGGAGATCTGAAGGACTCCATTAAGGGATTAATTTGAGAAAATACGACCAATGGTGATTCATATAGGAGGTGACACAATTTTCTGTGGGGTCGAGGAGAAGAAGAATTTGTTGTCTTAAGACGTAGATGTGTTCGAAGAGAAGAAAAATTAACTGCTGTCTGAAATTTGCTGGCAAGCTCTGTGATGGGAAAATCCCTTAAATAATTCAAACCTGAAGTGCAACATCTCAAGCACATCTAATGATTTGGATACGCATACGAGTATAAGCAACTTCCTGTAAAAATTCCAACTACCAATCCATTTTGCAAGGCTCTCAAGTGACATGCCCTGCAATCGATGGACAAAACGGAACCACAAATGAAACTATCTCCACCCACAGTAAAATGTAAGCTCAAATTAAATGCGTCTGTTGTGTAACAGCCATTTTTGTTTCAAGCCGTCTATTACAAAGGACATGCATGAAGTGAATTAAAACATCAATTTCACACTCCTCCTACACATGTGCCTGTTCGTTGAACCAGTTCAACAATTTCAATAAATTTCGGCCTTCTGTCGACTGTGCATCACAGAAAAAGTTCATCGCAACACTTCCTCCCAAAAATAAAATCTCCATCCCCCCACCCCGCAATGAACAACCTTTAAAGCCCCTCACTGAAACACCTCGTCACCCAACACCCATCAGTGCTGCTCATTCAAATTCAGTTGTAACCCCATCACACTCTGCGGTAGTCTCATCTTTCCATCATCCATCCTGCCACCACACACACCCGCAGGAAGTTATTTCTTCCGCACAGGATAACACCGAGAACAACAGACGAGCAACAGGAAACCAATTGAAAGAGTTCCCCAGTCGGTGTCCTCGCCTGATGTATCATTTTTATTTGAAATTCCTATTTACAGCTTCCGCCGCCGCCGGGGGGGGTGAGCAAATCGAAAGTTGATGGCATAGCTCCAGAATCGCTGTTCGTGTGGCCGTGCGCCCGCATCGCCTCACGGATTCGCAAGCTTATTGAAATTGTTTGGCGCACATTTGAGATTCTTTCTGTGGTTTGCGACGCATTAAAGTTTGACTCATGCCTGTCTCTCAGGTGATTGCCACTTGATTGTGTCCATTGAATGAAGTCAATTTTCGGCGGCGTAAAATGAGGTGAAGCCGTGGCTCCAAGATGAATGGAGGCCTATATACGGTCAGCAGCCATAGAGAGGTGAATCAAATGAGATGTGAAATTGGGCACGATGTTTGTCCGTTGAAACCACGGCAACTGGTAGTCGCGTGGGGACAATAAAAGGTTTTCTCTTTGGGCCTGTTCACCGACGAAGCCAAATCGATCTTTGAGTGGTTAAATTGATACATCTCCTAGGGTGATGACACCCGACAGAAGAGGTTTAATTTTAGCATTCTTGTGTGTGATTTCGAGGTGAATCTGTGGAAGGTGGGAGAAACGAGATGAACCTCAAGTCGTCATAAGATTGAATTAAGTTCATGGTGACAACACGAAACCAAACAAAACACCGATGCAGACTTCTGACAAGTTTGCAACTGAACCAGTGAGGTTTCCCACGCTTCCTAGACAAGTCAGTGTTTTTGACCATTGCGTCGCTTCTGTTTCAATCTGACCAAAATGAATTGACCAGATGGGAATGGTCAACTGCGGGGGATCTGAGCCATATATTGGCCTCTTCTCCGATGAAGCTTGGTCAGGTGCATGTCTATAGTGTTCTTCGTTAAATCGTCTCCCCTAGATGCCACCAAAGCGAACCGGCCCTACAAGACGAAGACTTCCTGACTTCAAAATCTGGTTGATTAACGCCTCAATTCTTAAATTGCTCCACCAGAATGCACTTTTTCATAAGCTGACAGCCATCAAGTGTGTTTAAGAAAGAAACTAAATCAGGAAACTCCTCACAAAACAACCAACTGAAAAGAGAAAACAATCCATCGAAACAATCAAGATAACCAGCTGCCTCCGTGTGTTGGATGAAAGACATAAGTTTTATCAAAGATTCAGATAGCCATTTGCTGAGTTCGAATGTACTCAACACCAGCAGGCGGATACCTTGTCCAGTCAGTGTTGCCACTGAGCTACTGTGGTCGAAGAAGTCGCTTAACAATGTCTTGAAGCAAAACAGAAAGTCTTAAATTACAGATATTTGGATTGTTCCAGGACTTGGACGAATTTACACACCATGCCATGGCGACCACAGAACTTACCAAGAAACTAACCAAAAAAAAATGTGAATTGACGAACTAAGCAGCTTTTACTTTCAAGTGTGAAATTCTGACTTGGGGCCCGACACCGACACTCAGACGGACAGTAGCTCAAGCAAGCTCTTAGCACTTACACTGGCTCCCTTCAATTTCGCACTGAAAGTTTCGCCCTAAGCACCCTTATTTTTGTCGACTTGTGTGTGGCACCTCAGATGAAGTCGTCCTCTGTTGCGTTGTCCCAAGGGCACGGATTCGACCCAGAGGAGTCTTATCTGTCTAGCCATCGTAAGCATTGTAACCGAAAATGCTTGACTAGGCGCATGTCGCCATACAGTCTTTAGAGTTCATCATTGATTGATCTCCTCCAGGTACTGTCAACGCAAACAGGCACAAAAATCGGGCGTGAAGCTTCCTCTTCCCAAGCATCCACGTTTAATAACGTTCTGTGCTACCACCTAGCACGGGAATGATGAAGATTAGGAGCCAGGGTAGAAGAATCCCTTGACCACCTCCAATCTGTCCGAGACGTTGATGTTGCGTGCCCTTCTCCGATGGCAGGATATACTCTGCTCTGCCCTCGTTGAGAACCAAACCCATTCAAGCAGCTTCAGCCAGCAAGCCCCGCATGGACAGCTCATTGTGTTCGTTCACTTACGTCAGTGAACAGACTTTTTGAAGACCGTGTCTCTGTTGTTGACTTCTGAGTCACAAATGACGTCAAGAAAGTCAGATGATAGAGCGCTGCTCTGCCTTGTACCTTTTCTTAAGGTTGAAGGTCCCAGGAAGTCCATCATTGATTTTGACAGAGCAACGAGAGTTCTCTTCGCAAGTTTTGAAAGAATGCTAAGAATAGGCGTTGTATAGCTTGTCTCCTTGTATATCTATCGCAGTGTGAGAACGTGATCTGACCGTGGACTTCAATGGCCTAAAAGCACACTGATGAAGACCTATTAGATTGTTCCCAGATGCTGCAGCCACTCACACAGAAACTGTCATAGGCGATGTTAAAGAGACGGATCTCACTCTAAGAAAGAATCGCACTTTCACATACAATGCAATTGTCCGTGCAGTCAACTTCAACTTCTGCTCACTCAAACGAAGTCTAGCCCAAAAAATCTGATCTTTTTCGATAATTTAGTCCGAACGTAAGTGTATCCCATGCAAGGAAGTGGAAAATGCTTTTCATCCAAAAAAGTCCCAAAAAGTCGAACTCTCAAAAAGAGGGAGTTTTCAAAATGTGTCATCAAAACCGAGTCAAATTCTAACTAAAGTCGGATAGCGGCAACTCTACTTACGATCTCCCGATTAAACTAAATTCGTCTCTATATCGAAGATTATTTAATTCGAACTGAGCTGATAAGCTTGTGGCCAAGACTGTGTGACACCTTGAGTTGACATTATATTCGTCAAAAATTGAATTCTCGCCCTGCCCCACCTCATGCACAATTTCTATCTTTCTCTTATCAGAACTAGTTGAAAAGAAGTTCCAAAAAGTTCCAAAAGATAATGCGCGGAGGAGCGTGTGAATTGGCCCAAATACCGCTGCTTATCGGCTTCAATGTCAAATTTCAAATTCTCGTTCAATTTGCAAGCACTTCGATCTAAGACGTTATCGTGAATTTCCGAGAATTATTTAAAAGAAATTATAAACTTATCAAGAGATCTGCGTTCTGTTTGTCAGGGAGCGTTCTAAATTGAATGGTGACGCAGCAGAGATTCTGTTGAGTGGTTTGACTCAGTGCATGTGACAGCGGCAGAGTTCAGTTATTTGCCAGAAACGCCAATTGTTTGGAGGGTACAAATAGGGATTTTCTGGAGCGTCAGACTTTCTGGCGAAATTTGAATTTTTTTCGAAGGTGCTTGAATGACGATGATGACTAGGCGACTTAGTGGCCACGGAGATGGATAACAAATTGAATAAATCGCTCACAAAGGTGCAAACAACTTGAGGAAGGGTTGCAGATTTCAGTCCAAGACCGCGCGATCACTTGCCTTGAATGGCTTTTAAGATTCTTCTTATGAAAGTCATCCTTCAGTTCACCGGACGGGAAGACAGAAAGCTGTGAATGTAGGCGTTGCTGCAAAGGTATTCATTTGAACATCTGATGACTACAGGCTGTCAAATTGACTGCTAAAAATGCAAACGTTTAAAAAAGTGGAAAGAAGTCCCAGAAATTCTGTCCGCTATGATGCAAATAGAAAAACTGGGTTCTCCGTGCGATTTTACTGGTACTGTTCGCGTAGACGGCATGTGCGGATAAAAATTCAATGCAAGGCGGTATGCTCCTAGGCAAACTGCTAGGGGTAGAATTCATAAAATGACTAGATCGTGTGAAAAGCAGTGACAACATTGCTACAACCAGGATGTTGAGACAGATGAAGTCCTTTTTTACGGAATTTGATAAGGACCTCACTCAACTAGAGAGGATTTTGACTGAAGCACAGGTCTCCACTGGACCTTAACCTCAAAGTTTCATATGCTAGGGAGATGATTGCTAAATTTGATGTTGCAAACTGGTTCAATGAGTTTCATGAAAATTTCAAATTTAAGGCCAGAGTTTGTGAAAAGCATAATGAAGGGACTGACATTTCGTTCTTGCCAGGCACTCAAGACTTCGGCATGTACTTAGATTTCGATGCTCAAAACAACAATAATCTTAAGTACGTTTGTCTGCTGTTGAAAGCTGTCAAATTTGGGGGAAAAAACTCTGAAATCTAGTGAAATAAAAGACAGTATATCACCGGTGACCCATTGACAGAGAAAGAAGTTGCCACCGCCAGATAATAGAGGCGAGCATCAAAGGGTCTCCAGTTCACATCCCATGTTGGGCAAGTTCACATTTAACATCTTGAAGAAATTTTCGCTGTCTTTACAAATCTGCTTCAACCCCGCTGGTCCCAATCAGAAGGTTCCCTTCAATAGAAATCAGAAAATGAACCCCGTGACTGATTGGGGTAGCTAAGCAAGTGGTGCAACTCCAATTGAACTAGAGACCTAACGCTCTTTTGTATG
Source organism: Eristalinus sepulchralis (assembly GCA_944738645.1). Classification (NCBI taxonomy): domain Eukaryota; kingdom Metazoa; phylum Arthropoda; class Insecta; order Diptera; family Syrphidae; genus Eristalinus; species Eristalinus sepulchralis. The sequence continues at coordinate 3,907,528 of OX122885.1, read as the reverse complement.
CTATAGCAGGCCAGTTAAGTCAAAGGTTTCCATTGAAATGTCTCCACAACAGAGAGATTTGATTTTTTTAAATGGTTCTTCTCCACCTAGTCTTTCTCTGTAGTAGCCACCATCCCGATTATTCATCATTGGCATAGGGAAGAGACAACTCAAGGACTTGCAGAGGACATTATTTGGCACGAAATTAAGCCTAATTAAACATGTTTCCAAAAAAAGTAGTGATCTCTTTGCTTCCAGGTTAGGAAAGGTAAGTGATTCGAAGTCGAAATTTAGATTTTACCAGAACTTGGACAAACTTACACACCACGGCGACGGCGATCACAGGACTTAGCAAGAAAGTAACCAAAAAATTTTAATTTTTAAGAACTAAGCAGCTTCCAAATTGGGCCCGATACCGACACTCAGACGGATAGAATCTCAAGCAAGGCCTCACCACTTACACTGGCTGCCTTCGATTCGGCTTTGCAGAGATTGCAAAACCCAATGGAAGCCCTTCTTGGGTATGTAAACGTTCACACTGTATCCTCAGTTTAAGGGTAAAACTGTTGCACCTTCAAATAAGTTATGAAAAAGAGAAGATTGCGAAGAAGGATCTTTTACAACGAAATCACAGTGAAAAACATCAGACATTGCAAACTTACAGAAAATATATTTCAAAAACGAGGCCATTATTTTCGCAACTGGCGCCCAACCGAAGCACTTTTCTCTCTCTTTAGATGGCAAATACATCTCGCCAACCGAAGCCCCCATCGAATATTCATTGCGTTCAATGAATTAAAGCTAAATGCACCCGGAGGAGCAGAGTTTTAAAATTGAATTTCATCCACACAAATTTTCTGTCGGCCACCTTCAAAAAGACCATCGCGACAAGCGCCGTCGTCAATAATTTCCTCACGGACCACTTACCAAAACGGTTAACGCAAAGAATCTCCACCCGATTCACAGTCTCAGAGCAAGAAGGAAATCCGCAAAACAAAGTCGTTCAAAAACGACGTTCTCGGAACATCCCTATCACCCCCAATGGCCACCATATTGCCCCCATCGGTATGGTTTCGATTTTACGATCCGTAAACCGAAACCGCGACCACAGCCGCCCCTACTTCATCAAATATTCACGCAGAAACGCTGAATAATTAAGACCCATGGTCAACCGGAAGTTAAAACCCTGATTACCGACATCCTTTTCAACTCTAAGCCATCTCCTCTCAATTACATCGTTTTTTTTCTGTGCTCGTTCGCAATCAAACTCTCTCCGCGAAAAAATTTACAATTTCCATACAAATTAGACGCCCTCCGGTCCACGCAGAGGAGTGGTAGATGGTCAACCACTCTGTCGCCCAAAGCGACTTCCCCCAGTGTCAAGGGGGAAGTGCAAACACGAAAGATGACTGAAAGACAAGTGAAAACTTCAAATTAATGATAGTCTCATCATCTAGGATATTTCAATTCTGTGCTATTTACACACGCACACACAGGAGATTAAAAATGTAAATGAGGAGCCACTTGTCCTCGGGGCAGAGAACTGCACAATGGGACAGAGAAAGTGTACAAATCCAACAGGTAGGACATTTATTATCCACTCCGGAGCGTTCCTGTCAGGCCCGTCAGCCAGTACGAGCAGGATTCCCAGAGCGGCAATTTCCTTTGTCCTCCGAGCGAACTTAATTAGATGAGATTTCAACGATTTCGACGATTTAAGGGAAGGGGCGGCGGCGGATTGACGCTCACTTGGCGTGAATCAATGTCAATAATTGTTTTACAGAAATGTCAGGACACTCGAGCGTGTCCTTTTCGATTTGACTGCTTTTGTTTACTCACCTGACGGTAATTCTGTGGCCGTTCACAAGCGATAACTCAAACAAGACCGCTAAAGCACTTTAAAAGTTGGCAACAGAAAGACGGACGAACGAACGCAAATTGTGTCCTTTTTGCGTGGCGAAATTTATCACACGACTCACAGCACTAAGTTCTTGTCGCACAGTTGTATCTGTTACACTTTGGTTGAGTGGAGATGGTATTTTTCACAGTTTTCACGGTTTTTTTTTTTTCTTTGTTGTACGTTCGATGGATGTCCTTGCTGGTGGAGCTCTGGTTACTTGTTCACTGTATCAGAGTCAGCGAGGGAATGTTGTAAGGACCGTCTGCTGGAGGTTCTTTTATATTTGAAATTGAATTTAATTTGGTCCTTCGAAGGCGCTTGGTGAAATGGCAAAGGAGATAATGTCCCGGGTGATAAGGATGCGTACGAACACCCACTCAATGGCACGGCATTGGCTGAGGGCGGAGTGCTGTGTTGTGTGTGAGGTGCGTTTGATGAAGACGTTGTTTTAATGTGTGTGTGTGTGTGGTGAGGGATATTTCCCCGTTTCGAGGAAAGCTCTGTTAGGTGGGAAATTTCACATGTTTGAGGAACTTGTTAATGGTTGTTGGGTTAGTGTTGAAATGTCCTCGCAAGTGGATGGTTAGGCGGAATTTTTCATTTCATCGAAGGCGGAAAATTGGATGATTTTAATTTTGTGCTGTATGGACAAGGACTCTTAAACAAAATTTGAGAGAGTTCAGATCAAGTTGCAGCTTCCACTCTGTTGTTGCAATTTTGGCTTCATTTTAAAGTAGCGAGCTAGCACAAGGCGACATTTTTGCAATCGATAAGGGATGTCCCCACGTGATAAAAAATAATTCGAAAATCCTAAAACGACAAGTTCCAACACTAGGATACAGAAGGCAAGTGACAACTTTATCCACTGTAGAAGCCCTTTTGGTTTCATTGTCTCATGTTTGGCTTGATGCCACTTGATTTCAAAGAATACTCTTTGAAACCTCTCCAAGGCACAGAAGGCGTCCTACACAACATCTAACCGCTTTTGAAAACACAGAAGCGAGGGAGAGTAGCAATTCACACGGAGGGTAGCAACAGCCACGATAGGTAGGTTGGAATAAGTTGAAGAGACTTATTTTGGTATTAAGCCTAATAAGGACATTGTGGCTCAATAGCACACACCGTAGCCTTCCCTGTGCCAAATGTGTAAGGCTACGATGTGTGCTCCAACTGGAGCTAGTCAGAAAGTATAGTATACTAGCCGAAGTAGCGTCTTTTAGGTTACTCAGTCTGTGTCTACACATTCATGGTCTTGCGAGTGGAGAAGAATGGAGGGAAATGAATAGAGGTTACTTTCTTATTCCCATTCATTGATCGTCCAATAATTTAGTGGTACAATACCCCACAAGGGACAAGGGGCTAGCTTCTTCAGCAACTACTCGTGTTGTGGGTGCTACTATTCTCCCACGAGTAGAGGGGACGGCCTACAGTTTTAAGAAGCTTTTCATAGACAATTAGTACTCTTTGGGTGTTGTCAGCAACTCAAAAGAGGTGTTGCAGTGAAAAATACGAAGTGTTCTGCCCGGGAATCGAATCTGGAAACTTGACGTGTGAATCGATGCACTTACCCGACACGGAGATTACCTCTCTTCCATGTGACTCTAACAAAGTCTATTGGAATTTTCACCTATCGGGCAGTGTTCCAACAACCAAACAAATGTTTGATCTTCAAAGCGCCGGCTCAACAACTACCTCTGGCTCAAAAGCCATATGAATTGACGGAGACAGAATCCACAAACGAAGCCCTCAACCCACAAACGAAACCCTTAATCCACAAACAGAGCCGTCAAGCCAGAGGTGTTTTAGATAGCGATTCCTCGTAAAGTTCGAACAGAAGGTAGGACTACTTTCTTTCTCCTGTCAAAGCCTTCTTAGGAAAAAAAATCCCACAAGTCCAAGAGATTTCATGCAACATTCCTTTCCCTGAGGAATTTGAAGTCCTTCACATTAACTCTTAACTCTCTCAATATAACTTATACTCATCAACAGACTCTCAATTTGGGTAAAGGATGCAAGGAAAGGATGCGGGGAATGTGGTCGCCGTGACGTAGTTAGTAAGTGCGTCGACTTACACTCAGAAGGTGTAGGTTCGATTCCCGGACGGGACACCTCGCATTTTTTTCCGGCACCATCTTTTTCGAACTGCTGACGACACCCAAAGAGTGCTTATTGTCTTTGGAACGCTTCACAAAAATCGCCGTTCGGAGTCGGCGAAATTCTGTAGGTTCCTTCTGCTCTTGGGAGAACAGTTGTAGAAGCTAGGCCCTGGTCCCTTGTTAAGCTTAAACTATGTCCGTAACATGATACGGAGGCGTGCACCAGGGCGTACATGTTAGAAGCTGATTTCTTGTCGTGCACGAGTGCACTTTGTGAATTCATCAACAAACGGATTCAAAGTTATTGGCCGACTCCGACTTATCAGTTTCATTCTCGTTCCGTACATTTGGGGTTTGAATCTAATCATTAGTGGGTGGTTGGTTGGTCTATGGGCAACCAAATTTTTGTCGCCTGTGGACCCACTGTGACGCCGCACGGATATTCTCACTAAGTAGCCGTGAATACAGTGTGATCCAGCTTGTTCTTGCCAAAGAAGTCCTTCCCTAGGTGTTTTCTTCTCCTTTCTGCAAGTCGCAGGTGAGATGAGGAACAGTTTCAACCTCTTCTTCATTCCTGCAGCTCCTACACAAGTCACTATGAGGGATCTTGAGGTTGGAGGCATGTACTCTGCTCAGCGCCTGTAATCGTCTGTACGAAAACGTTGTCTAGGCTGAGAGAAAGCGTTTCGAATTGTGCTGTGGCCAAATGGCTTCAGTTATAAATCAAGTGGCGCTCTCTGACTAAAGTTTGCCTTGTTTGCTCAAGGTATGTGTTCCCATTTCCCAGGCATCCCATTTTCACATGATATTAAAGTATTTGTACCACACCTGGCAAGCGTATCGGGCTCAAAGTTCCCATGGATTTTACAAAGTCCTGGCATCCATACCCAATGGACATTGAAGTAGTTGGCCGTCTCATTAAGAGATAAGGTGAACTTGAGGGAAGTGTTTAAATGGAAGTTGTGGCCTACAAAGGACTTAAGTGCAGTCTGGTTGTCTGAATTGGATAAAGTATTGGTCTTCAGTCATGAGAGCGCCTCTTTGATTTCTGCATAGGAGACTCAAGAGGCAGATATTATTAAATGAAATTGAATGTCAATTAATAATAATAATTGAGTGGCACAATACACCCCATAACGGACCAGGGCCTAGCTTCTACAACAATTACTCGCGTTGCGCGTACTACTGTCCTCTCACGAGTTGAAAGGACCTACAGTATTTTGCCGACACCGAGCGGCGATTTTTGTGAAGCTTTCCATAGACAATAAGCACTCTTTGGGTGTTGTCAGCAACTCGAAAGAGGTGGTGCCGTGAAAAAATGGGATGTGTCCCGTCCGGGAATGGAACCTGCACCCACCACGCCACGGCGACCTGCCAGTTCCTCTAGTCAAATATTGAAATCCCTTTCTATCTTTATCGACGCTACAAGGGCATGAACTGTAACTGGTAAGACCGCTCACCACCTGACCTAGCTACTCGAGATTCGACTAATTTGTGAACGCCACGTGAAACGAGAACATTGTCTAATGCTATTGCCCAATGACTAGGAAACTTTATGTCCAACGCCATCTGTAGCCTTAAGTGACCGGCTGCCAGTGTGGTTATATGACCGTGGATGCTGTGTGAGCCTTACTGAGGTCTGTAACCTTGAGCTCAGATACACGCGTGTCAGTCTGTTGCCGCAACTTCTCCTCTGAATGCCATCAACACAAACGGGCCAAAGATCTCATGTAGAAACTCGACGTCCTCTCTTAATGCTGTCCATGCCGCTTCAACACGGAGTTGAATAGCAGGCGACCATTTACACAGATGCCGCTTAATTTAATCAAGGAGACAAGCACCTATCACCAGGCATTACATCAATTTCGTGACTCTCCGTTTTAAGGACCAACAAACCACTGGCCACCAGATATTTGAAAAATTCCACCTCAACACCGAACAACGGTGCAGATCACAAAAAGTTCTTTCTTCTGGCACACTTTTCCTTCACTAAGACGTCCCGCCTGACAGAGAGAACCCAAATTAAAGATGACATTTGATTTTCGTTCCAAGCGGAAGCTGAAGTTTCACTCATTTTAAAGGGCATCCCCTTGTCCAGCTATCGGAGGACACTTCACCTTCCCATTTATCCGTCCAACCCGCACAAGGCTTACGCTCGTGTGATTCCATAAAAAAGGAGACACAGCCTCCATCCAGCGGGAACCTGACTCCCAACGCACACCCAGAGTTAAGTCCTTTTCGGGGGCCACGTAATTTTTTCGCTCCTCCATCCCCAATCCGTGAGTCATTTCCATCTTCGTTTCTCAAATTGAAAGCGGTCGCTTATTACACGCAGTCCAAGCAAATTGTCGCTGCCCGCTGCAGTGAGTCTTCTCGGAGTTGAAGACGAATGAGCCGCCGCAATGGCGCAGCGGATCCGTATGAATTTCACGGAAACGACGACACAGCGTCACCCTCGCCCACTCTGTCGACTGCTCGCTGGGCTGTAATGGCGCAGGTAAGTGTATAGTCGGCCTCTTGACTAATTTAAGAGTTTCTGAGTGGAACTCGTGACCGTTAAGCAAACAAAAGACGGTTCATCATTAGTTAATGTGCGTAGGGGGTGAGTGCGAAGCCCTAAATGGACCGGGGGGACTGCCAGGACACCCACTCACCCAGGGGGTGGGGATATGGGGTGCAAATTGTCTTGAGAAGAATTCGCAGCGATCCGATTGGCCGAGACAAGCCAGCGACCTTGAATACCCTGACGCTGTGCTGGTTGCTGGTGTGCTGTGGAGGGGAGCGAAATTTCCCAAGTGACGCATTCAACAAGTTGAGAGCTTTTCGGCGCGATGTGGAGGGGAAATAATTTCCCCTTGGTGGACAACTGTTGGGGGTGGATGGAAGAAGAGTTCACTGAGTTCAAGATCAAGCCAGGATTGAAGAGTTCTTCTGTTCATCGGAAGGAAACAAAGGAATCCTTCTCAAAAGTCAATTAAAACACTTCCCAAACGTGTCAAACTAGCTTCCAGCTTATGCCAAAAATAAAGACAAGGTCATCGTCGTTGCTAAACCGCTAAGCCAACATTCCGTCTTCCCCCGGCCGCTTAACTTCTTGGTCAATATCCTTTAATGAATCTTGAAACTTGCGAATTTTCCGCTTCTGTCTGCGCCGAAAATTTGTTTACCCTCACAGTTGACAGAGAAGCAGTTTATTAAAATCCCCCCGCTCTCTGTCCCCTCCCTGGTCAGCAGCGAGACCATCGGCAGGACACGGCACTTTAAAATTAATTTCGAATCTGACTGGGCTGACATTCAAATTAACACCGACCGCCACCAAGTTGACGCCATGGCTCTCAGGGAAATTACCTCAAGACGTCCTGCTTATCTCGGCCATTAACATCGTCCTACCGGTGTCACCTGAAAGGGCAACCAACCATCCAGGCATCCGTCTCGCCGGTGCGGTGTCGTGGCGGGCGCGGGAAGTGCTGAAGTGGTTGCACATGCAAAGCATCGCTTTGCTGGTAGATCTTCCGTGATATGGGACCGGAACATCCGACGCGTCGGCCGTAAAGTACGCTTTATTGAGTTCAGTTATTTTTATTGCTGTGTGCGTATGTGTGCGTACGACTGCACATCCGTTGCTCCAAAAGGAATGCCGCCCTACACAGATGCCCGACGCCGGATGGTAAATTGATTGCCGTCGCTTAATTGGAAAACTGTATGCAGATAGCCGAAGGAAGGGTCAGATTGTCCTTGGCTCGCGCTGGGCTCTTTTGTTGCTGTGCAAGCAGATAAACTTGTTGCGGCACGTGAATAAATGGCTCCGATGCGGGAAGGAGCAGAGGTACTTGTGTGCGGCATTCGTGTGTCAGTCGAGTCGATTATGATGATTTTTGCAAATATTTGCCTCAATTTTCGGGGTTGACTCAAGTGATTGTTTGGCCAACGCACTAAGGATGTGGACTGTGCGGCAATAATTATCGAATGATAGGGTAATTGATGAGGAAAAATTAAGCTCTTCTATTTCATCGACTTAATTGAGCGCTTGCCTAGGAGAGGGCGGGCAAACAATTGGCGTCACCAAGACGCCGAGTTCTGTGTCAATGAGTGCGGTATGTTTCACTCAAAGGTCTCGGGAAGCAGAGCGGGACTCTGGTTGTAAGTCTCTGGGGATGCAAGCTGTGGTCCACGGTTGTAGACGGCTAATGGAAGTGAGTAAGCTTGTCGGACTTCACGCTTCAGTTATCGTCATTGCTTCCCAACGAGCTCTCCACTCAGGCGATGACTGAAACTCCACCCGAATGACGATCAAATGTCACACCAAACCACAATCCGCCTCGCCAATTATGCAAAGAGGTCACAAGCTCATGCCCGACTCTCATACAATCTCACCACCGCCAGCCCGCCCACATATTTCTCGCTGCCGACAGCTGACAGCTAATCAAATTGTTCAGCTTGATAGTGTGATTTTGGCAGTGTCAGCAGCAGTGGCCAATAGAGTGGCGCTACAGATGAAATGTGACCAGGAATCAGCTTCTTTTGAATTGTAGGACCTAAGGTAACCCTGTGGGTGGCACAAAAGTTGCACGTCAATCACAAAAGGGACCAGAAGTTGACGTTGCGAGTTAGCTTATCCGAGTGGAGAGAATCGGCAGTTTTACGCTGACTCCGAACGGCAAACTTTGAGAAGCTCTGTCAGTTCCTAGACAGCTGAAGCCTCTTGGAAATTAGCATTCAAGGGAAAAGATGTTTGTTTGGTGTAGGACTTGAGTTGAGGACATTATTCAGGTAAAGTCTTGCAGCAAGCAACAGACACTCCGTTCAACAGAACTTAAAACACAAATGATGTCTTCTTCTTCGTGCCTGAGCGATAATACACTTCAGACTGTAACTTGGCCTCCCGACCTCATTCAAGGACTCATTCGGCAATCACCACTTTTCAAATGTTTCGCATAGTTGGATACAGGAAGTTCGACAAGCTCCTTCTCCAGCAAAGTGCGCCATCACAGTTGAGGACTTCGTTTAGTGCGTTGTGTCAGTGGGTTGTATTCGAAGACTCTCCATGGGACAGAGCTGTGGTGACCATACGCCCTACACGGCCCGTCTGTGGTGACTGTACGCTCTACACGTCTCTACACATACTAAGCATATCGATTCAGCGTCTTCGTAATGAAGGTTGGCAGCTTCAGGTAACCAGCTCCTCTATTCAAGACAAAATCTCACTCGCTGGCTACAGATGAGAGCCTTCTCCACTTGTCTGCTCCATCATCGCAGGCGAGGACGTTCTTTGATGTGGCTGTATTCAGTCGCATCTTTCTTCTTAGTACGTCTACATTTTCGCAAGCAAGTTCAAGCCAGTCAACTAGTCTCCTAATTCACCAGTCTCCCAGACAGAACTGCAGAACTGTTTGCACAGATGTGAAACGCTGTTATGAAACTGGCTTATGTCAGCAACTGACGACAGAGATATTTTCAGAGTTTGCACGGAAACAAGGCGCAGCTGAGTGTTCTCGGAAGCAGTGCGCTGCGAGCAAATATTTAAGGACAACAGAATATGATGAAAGTGTCGATTGAAGTTGCGTCACACCGTGAAAGACGCAACAACCGGAAGACGATGCAATCTGTTTGAATGCAACGTGTACGTGGACACACAGGCTTTCAAATTTCTATGAGCACCGGTGACTCACCCACAGAAGGTGAGAAAGCAATAGCACGCACAACAGGAGCAGTTGCTGAAGGAGCTAGGCCCTGGTTCCTTGTTGGCTGGTCCTTGTTGCTGTAACAATTTTCTCATTAGGGATTTTCGAACGCCTACTGGTGCTTTCCCGCAGATGGGGAATCGAGTGATCCTGTCAGCAGTCTGGATTTTTGAGACTACGTGAGACTAAGTGACGATCAAAACGCTTCTTATATCCTGGCGGTTTATAAGGCTGCCCTGCATACATCCACCAGTGGGGGGTGATTCGCAGCCCATTTTCTGATACCGCCCGTACCGCTTCTGTGCCCAACGCTCGTTGGGTTGACTGTGCCCTGCCCGACGCACCATTTCTTTCGCTAGGCTGAGAAGGATTACCTGCCGGTCGTCGACAGTCCCTCTGCTTGTTGTTGCCGTCCGAACGCCTATTCGCCCATGCTACTGTCGAGTATGTGGCAATGTACACACACGCCCTGCCGTTGGATACGACCACATATTTGCACTTGCGTGTGCAGGTGTGGGACGTATTGTATATTTGCGCGGTTTAAGATCCCGTGCGATCGCAGTTTTGCACTTGCACGTGTGAGGAGCGTCCTCATGCCGCTCGAGGATATCGTTGGGTGGGCTTGAAGGTTTTTCTTGCCCTCTTTGTGATCTGATGGTTGGTTTTCAGTGCCGCTCCGCTACTTATGGTTGTGTTTGAAGTCAGCAGTAAACTGAAGGAGGAGACCTACTTGTGAGAGAACAGAAGCACGTACAACAGAAGTAGTTGATGGAAGAATGTGGACCACGGTTCCTGGTGGACTGTAGTGGTATTTGGTTTTACATGGTCAACTGCCTTACATGACGGGTTCTTTTCCCCAAGAGTCGTAGATAACGCAAGACGATGCCTTAGTTCCCCAAGTGCCAAATAGGATAATGCTTGAGGGACAATCACCCCACCTTGGTATGGAGCGAGGCCTTTCTAGCACCTCTGTCGGACTATGGGTTGCAGCAAACGGTTGAGAATGCAACTCCACACTGAGTCGGGAAAGTCCCCTAACCGCCTGGCTTGAATCAGTAGCGTGAACATTCTGATACAGACCAGTCAGCACGGTACACTAACCACAGCTGTGCCCGCAATGTGGGTATTAAGCCACAGACACCACTATTCTCCCACAAGGGGGCCTACCCCACAATCAAGCTGAAACCGAAGTTCCTCCCGTAGCACCAGAATATAACCTCTGGTCAAGCTGTCACTACCAGTCAGGTGCCCTCAAAACCTGGGTCTGGTAGCCGCCATTCCGCCACCAAATGGACTTTGGCTCTATCAGTGATTCCGTGATTTTCTTCGTATCAGAGCCATTGGGACAGCACAACAGGCTGAGGTGGCGCACACAAGTGGGGAAGGACCTCAACCAACTTGGAGTGCGCGACTGGTGGCAGCTGGCGAAAGATCGTGCTGGCTGGAGAGGCATCTTGGTTGAGGCCCAGGACGTAGCGCCACAAGAAGAAGAAGAAGAAGAAGGATGTGATTTTGAATCAAGTGATTCATAAATCCAGTCACATCATCCGGCAGCCACAGTCTAAGTAAGCGTCCGAAGAGAAGGAATATGAGGGCTGTTATAAGCGAAAGAGTGGTTTGGATTAGAAGCAGCAGACAATGGATGATGTATATGGGAATGAGGATGAGTGTCGCACTTAAGACCACAGGTTTTCAATGCGATTCAGTTCTGGGGACTGAGGCGTCCTCTCCATAACTTGAATGGAGCTTTGGAAATATTCTTTGGCCAATTTGCTCGTATGTTTGGGGTCATTGTCCTGCTGCAGAAACCATCTAAGCGGCATACTCCACTGCGTAAGGTAGCATGGTTTCTCTCATTATGCTGCCATAAACTCCGTCGGTCATCATCGGTTTTATAAAAAAAATGAAACCAGTATTCCCATTTTTTGCTCCGCCGTGCTGTAGTCTTCATAGTACGCTCCGGTTGAGACTCTTGGTTTCTGTCGCCTGCGAACAAATGTCCTGCTCCCAGGAGTACCAAACAAAACTGTTTTGGATTCATTCGTCCAAAATTTATTGCGCCATTTAGAAGATTCCCAGTTCAGGTGTTCTTTCGCAAATTCGGTTTGTTTTTGGAGGTTGATTTTTGGCAGTAGTGGTACTTTTCTGGGACTTCTGGCAGGTGAGTTCTTCTTTGCCAGCCTTCTTCTTATTGTTGATGTCATAGTAATAATACTGAGTGGCACTACAGCCCACAAGGGACCAAGGCCTAGCTTCTACAACTACTCGTGTTATGCGTGCTACTGTTCTCTGACGAGCAGAAGGGGCCTACAGGTTTTTGACGACTCCAAATGGCGAGATTCGAGAAGCTTTTCATAGACAATTGATACTCTTTGAGTGTTGTCAGCAATTTGAAAGAGGTGGTGCCGTGAAAAAATGCAAGGTGCCCCGTCCGGGAATCGAACCTAGACTTCGGCGTGGCAGTCGACGCACTTACCACAGCGACTTCACATATCAACCCAGAGAAAGGTCAAGCGGCTTTCTATCGCACGATCTTGAGGCGGTCTGTCGCACAATCTTGAGGCGGTCTGCCGCACGATCTTGACGGCGGTCTATCGCACGATCTTGACGGCGGTCTGTCGCACGATCTTGAAGGCGGTCTGTCGCACGATCTTGAGGCGGTCTGCCGCACGATCTTGACGGCGGTCTATCGCACGATCTTGAGGCGGTCTGTCGCACGATCTTGACGGCGGTCTGCCGCACGATCTTGACGGCGGTCTATCGCACGATCTTGACGGCGGTCTGTCGCACGATCTTGAAGGCGGTCTGTCGCACGATCTGGAGGCGGTCTGCCGCACGATCTTGACGGCGGTCTATCGCACGATCTTGACGGCGGTCTGTCGCACGATCTTGAGGCGGTCTGTCGCACGATCTTGACGGCCAACTCACGGGTCCGTACCTCGAAACTATGCGGTTACCAAACATTCCCGTCAATAAGTCAATTGTTCTTTTTGAAACCACAGCTCCTGCACAATACGGAATTTGATGAACAAAATGATCAGTAATCAACTCCTTATGGAATTTGATGAACAAAGTGGCCACCACTGACTGTGACGGCCTGGCCACTCAACGTCATCGAATAATAAGTCGAATTAACTAAATAAATTTGTTTCTTTTATTTTACCAGCAAAACAGAGAAATTAAAAACAAAATCATGTCAGTTTACAATACATCCTCATTTCGACCACCGACCGCATGATGCGCTTGCGAAGTGTTCTCTCTACGGTTTGGCTTAATGAGTTATCTGTTACATTAATTAATTTATTAGAATAATAATTACATAGTTGTTGTTGTTGTTTGTTTTTTTTTTTCTGATTTCACTTCCTTATTGGATTTTTTCTTTTCTCGATGAAGGTTTACGAAACGAAAGTGAATTCAATACAAAAACAGGACAAGAATTTGATTTATGTGTGTGTGTTTACACTAATATTGCAAATAAAATAATATATATATATGTATGTATATGTATACAGCTATAACAAAAGGAAATAAGAGCAAATTAAGAGCAAAATAAAAAAAAGAAAAACATAGAAAAACATAGAATTTCCCTTTTAAACTACTAAGCATTAACCAAATGGGACAAAACTTAAATCGCAACGATAAACAAACGAAAAGCATTCAATGAAAACAAGTTAGAACATGAGAACGAAGAAACCGAATTGAATTCCCATCGAAAGTGAGGTTAAACTGCTCTGCTCGTCTTCTTCATCATTCAGGTTGATGGACTGAAGGAAGCAGCAGCAGGAGCATGGTTTTTTTTTTTAGCACTAGGATTAGAAGTAGTTGTGTTAGTTGTAGTAGTAGTTGTAGTTTCTCTTAGTCACCTATATATGTGTGTATGTGTGTGTGTTTGTGTTTATTTAAAGTTAAATTTCTTTTCATGTAAATTCATTTTTTGTATGTTTGTGTTTTTTTTTACATTGTTTTGTTTCTTCAAAAAAATTGGTTTTTCATTTCAACTCTACATACTAGTAATTCAAGAAATTTCACAAAAAAAAAAAAATTAAACCAATCATTCGCGGTATGCGGTAGTGTGTGAAGAAGATAGAAAAGAAACAGGATATTTCATAAATGTAAGTATATATATAAGTGTGTCTATATATCTATGCAGTGGGTGTGGGGGGAGGAGGGACGCTGGGAGATGGGATTGGATTCACAGGGGAAAGGATTCATAATTTAATGAGCTAGAATTTGCAAATTTTGTTTTGTTGTCTCTCCTCCTTAGCGTAGAAAACCGCTTTTCCGCTTCTGATCCTCCAGGTATTCCTGTGTGGACAGCTGGATGGCCTGCTGGAGCATTTCACTTTCAGAGAGTTGTGCGAAACCTATGAGCCGGAACAAGAGACAAAGAGAGAGAGAAAAAAGGAAGGAGAGATGTGATGTGAGTGAGATTTAATTAAAAGAATGCAACTGTACCGTGACACATACCATCAGCGGCGTATGACGACTCTAGCAACGATTGATAGAATGTCGACAAGGGCGGCTGATTTGATGGTTTTGCTGTTGATTGTGATGCCGATGCCGAGGCCGACGCCGATGCCGATGCCGATGGCGATGGTGATGGTGATGGCGAGGAAGAGCAGGCATTGATGGTGGTTGTGGTTGTGGTGGCGGTTTCTGTGGTAGTTTTGGTTTCCGTTTTGTTTGTGACTTGCTTTGATGTACCGGGTGAGGGCGATGGTGTGTCGGCATCTGCCGAGGCAAACGTCAATGGGGTCTCTGGGGCTTTGTTGGAGCTGTGTGGCCGTGGATTGCTTGTCTTGTTTGCGTCGGGCGTTGCTGGCCTTGAGCGTATTGAGTCTGAATCACAGTATCGTGTGCTTTTCTGCTGATTAGATACTTCGTCATCGTTGTTGCTGCAAATAGAGAACCGAATTAGATAGGCTCAGGTGAGCATAGTACCGCTCCTTACTCTTTATCGTCGCCTTGTCCCCCAGAGGAACCGGCCATCTCCCGCCGCCGTCTCTTGCTCAGTCTTGAGTTGGGGCCGCGATTCTTTGATTTCTTGCCACGATTTGCCAGCTTTTCACCGGACGGGTGGTCAATGGAACTAGTACTGCTCATGTCGGTGTCGTCGCTGTCAAAGCACAGCTCCGAATCCTTCCGTAGGCTCTGGGCGAAGGCGGTGAGCGACTTTGGCGACATATTCCCGACATTTAGCATCGACGACGTCGCTGAGGTTGAGGTTGCCGTTGCCGCGGGCGGTGCTGGCGAAGGTGTTGTTGTCGGCGAGCCCAGCGACGATGCAGACGATGTCGACGAGTTGAGATTTTCATTTGTCACGGTACACGTGGAGTTCCGCAGCTGCTGCTGGTGGTACTTCGAAGGAGATGCTATTGCGGCAGACGCCTCAGCAGACGTTACTGTAGCCGATGTGGTTGCCAGAGCAGCACTACTACCGCTGGCATGATTGCTATTGTTTGTAGTTGCTGTTGTTGCGGGCATGCGAGCCTTTTGCATGTTCTCCCGACACCACTGGAGGTAGGATTCGCGTGCGATTTGCTCCTCGATGGCCTCGTTGGTTGCCTCCCAGTCTGTTGTCTTCAGTTTGTCTTCAAACATTGTCTGCAATGGGAAGAAGAAAGTTGGGATGTCTGACGGATGTGGAAGCCCCGGTGGACATACTTGTTCGATTTCCAACTGTTCACTGAGCAACACCGCCTCCTTGGTTTGCAGCTCAGGCTTGTATCCAGCCAAGCCCAAGCCCACACCAACGGTCGCGTTGTACGGGTCGATGATTGCGTTGTAGTGAGATCCACGCTGATACGACAGACGTAGTGGGGGGTAGCCTTTGTTCAATTGCTCCGAATTAAAGATGTTGATCGGTGCTGGAAGCAAATGTGATGTGAATGCGAGGCGCTCGATATCGTAGGGTTCACTTACTTGACTTGTAGCAGTACAATTCGACAGGGCGGTTGTAAATCTCCGACATGGCTTGAATTTCGATGTGATTTCCGTGCGAGTCCTTTTTGCGTTTGCGCTTGATGTAGCTGTTGATGTCTTCAGTCACGAAGTGCGAGAAATACTCACGGTTTTGGTACTGAAAGTAATTCAGAGAATGAAGGTCTTGCTGGAATGCCGAAGGAATTCAAAAACTTACAATGTAGTCCATGGTCTGCTGGCGAATCTGATCGTGCATCTCTTCGTCACCGAAGATCTGCAGCGAAATCGCTCTGAACAGACATGCACCATCCTCTTCGATGTTCTTCAGCATGAATCCTCGCTCGGACATCATTGTGTCGAACTGCTCGTCACGCAACTTCCACTCCTCAGGGCTGATGTAGCCCTCCTTGGGACGGAGATGTTCATCGCCGCTGTTGTACCCAGAGTATGCATCCTCGACGGCCTTAAGAAGGTTTGCGGTCACCTGTGCGGATGGTGATGGTGCTTGCCCAGACACCGATGCTAGTGGTGAACAATCACTGGAACCTGGTGACTTGTTACCCAGGTTCGAGGGAAACGCTGAGTGATGGGGACTATTGCATTTTTGCACGGTTGTTGAGATCTTCTCACGCTCCCGCTCCCGTTTGTGGTGTTCACGTTTGGATCTGCCGCTGCTAAAAGAGAGAAGAGGAAGGTTCAAGACACGAATGAACTGATTTGGTCTGTACGGATGGCTCACCTTTTATGCGGACTTCGACGATGACGTGGGATCTCCTCGTATACATCTCCGCGACGTTGTGGACTCTGCAAGAAGAGGAACAGTCACAAAACTGAGTTAATAATTTTCTTTCACAAAAATTAAGTTCGTTTGCAAAACACATTATCTGACTATCCACACGAAGATCTCATATTCATCAATTAATCGAATTCAGCTCCACCCTGTGCTGCGAGCAAGCACATCACCGAGGGAATTCCATTTGCATTCGCTCCCACAAACCCATTAAAAGATGGAAAGAGGCAACAGCAGCAAAAAAAAAAAAACAGACAACATCGCAATTCACGCACACACTTCCTCCACACTGCCCAACAAAGGTAGCACCAGCGATGACCCATTCCAAGCAGTCATTCGAACGCCATTTGCTCAACGCCAAATGGCTCCCGGTTTCCTTTGACGTCGTTCCATTAGGAAGACCCACCACTCTCTCTCACTCACAGCGTGTGAATTATCTGCTCCCGAATATCCCCTGTCTTGACTGGTTTCCTTTCACTTGGCACACCAGAGACAACACGGAAAACCCTCCCCCATGCAGACGGGGTAATTTACACGAAAAATAAACAAAACGCAAATGTCAAACTCCCTTCCGACCGCAAACTTTTCCAAAACACAGCCAGCCACACTGTCAATACATCCACCCTCCAATTCATCGCCCCCCACACTCCGACTCCCCATCCCAGACCACGATGGATTATATTTACATCCCAACGCAGCACATGCTACCACGAGTGTGCCCATCATTATCGTTGTCGTCGTCTACCCGTGACACTGCTGTTCTACTCTGGCTACTGCTGTTCGATGCATCTAGCAGTGTGTCGAGTTCTGAACTTAACGATAATGACGTTGTTGGCGATTGTGATGGCAATGATGATGATGATGGTGATGATCACACACTCTCACACTCACCTGTGCATGACTGTCGATTACGACATTGCGATGTGTGGAGCGTACGACATTTTGATTTGGGGCTTCTCCTCCGACGACCTGAACATGACCATGGGAGTCTTTCTTTCCGCCATCCACAGACTTCTGGCTACCGACTGGTTTGATTGTCATCTTGTGCCCTTGTTGTTGTCGTCACACTGCTCCTTGCTCCTTGTTCTACTCCACGCTGCTACTGCTGCTGCTGTTGGTGGTGCTGCTTCGCGACGTTGTCGTTGTTGTGTCGTCTCACTTCTCTCACTTATTCACTAGTTCTTTGTGGACTCGACGTGTATTCGTCGCCCCCCTTTGTTCGTCGTTTCTTTAATCACCTCCTTTTGTTCTCCACCCGTTTCTTTTTTCTCTTTTTTCTTTCTTTTCTCTGCCTCTCCTTTCTTTCAGCGAAATTTTCCACTACGTTATGATGACTTTTTTCTTTTCGTCCTCAAGCGATATTTGATTGAGAAATTTTCATCAAATTCTCGCCCGAACTCATGGATTTTATGCGAATCCAGTGCAGAGTGCGTTTTTTCACAGATTTAAAGCAGTTTTTTTGAGTTTTTTCCCGAACAGCGAACGTGCGATGATGAATTTCGCTTCGGAGAAAAATCTACGACCATA
The DNA here is from genome assembly GCA_944738645.1 of Eristalinus sepulchralis. Lineage (NCBI taxonomy): Eukaryota > Metazoa > Arthropoda > Insecta > Diptera > Syrphidae > Eristalinus > Eristalinus sepulchralis. Next base: position 3,889,633 of record OX122885.1, on the reverse strand, counting down.
TTTTCTTTTCTTCTACACACAGTTGTTGTTTTTTTCCTTCGTTCTCATTTTGCTCTTCGCCAAGATGAGTGTTCATTTTGTGTAACGATTGATTCATTGTCCACATGTTCATTTCGTCATCCGCCATTGAAGTTTCACTTTTTTTCCCCCTGTGTGTGTGTTGTTGTTGTTGGTGGTCTTTTATTTTGTTGTTGCGTTGGGAAAATGCATTCCATGAAATTCATTGCGTGAAGTGATGGAACATTAAGGGCGTGTGCACATTGCTGTGCGTTATGAAAGTTTTTTTGTGGTTTATGGTAATGTTTGAAGTGAATTGGATTTGCGATGTTTTTGAGAGTAATGAGAGTGCTGAGCATTCAAATCCTTGCAGCTAAGCTAGCCACTTGTTCTATGCTTATTATTGTCCATCACCAGATGGTAAAAACTGTCAAAGAGAGACAAAGACTGGAAGTAATCAGTGCTGCAAATGCTCCCAAGCCTATCTGACAACCTTCGCGCAGAATTGTGAACGTCGCAGTCTTCTAGGAAAGTGCTCACAAGACGATCTTAGGTTCGATTTCAAGATTGAACGCTCATTCCACATTGTTCACGATACTGCTTCCTTAGAGTTGCGTTGTCGGTGACTGCAAAATGTGACTGATGTCTGCCCAGAGTGGGACCTCAGTAGGTTTGCTCTTCACACAGAGTACCAATCCAATGCCTGAGTCATTTATACTCTACATACATTCTGACGAAATCAATGAACTTTTCCTAATTTTCCCCTGCCTGTACACAGTTTATCCCAAATTTCTGAACAATATCCATACCAGTCGGCCTTAAAACAGTCCCCAACCAGAATTGCTAATTTCATTCCCAATGTGAACTTGGTGCAAATCAAGGAAAAACAACGACGAACACAATAAATAGAAAGGAATTCCACAAATTCATCGCTCACCACCGAATGAACAACAACAATAAATTCATTTCGCCTTGACAAAGTACACTCAGAGTTCATCGCAAATTACCATCTGATTACCACCGTCAAGAGACGACTCCCGTCGTCGGCTCTCTTACACTGCAGCCCCACAAGTTGTTAGCCAGAGGTCTTCCTAGTCGTTGACTTTCAAAAGAGATTGACAAAACCACTTGTGTGTACTTTAAAAAATATTTATTTTATATATGAAACTAATTATTCTCTGTCCCGTTGCTTGTGTTCATAGTTTATTCAATTCTGCATTGAGTTCTGCTTTGGTTTTCTAATTGCTTAGTGTGCTTGATGTTTGTTTTGTGATTTAACTCTGGCTGTAAGCGAGGAGTCGTCTGATTTAGTGAACTACAATTTGTTTTTTTTTCTGTTTTTCTGTTTACAGTTTTCTATGATTTATTCCGTTGTAAAAATAATTTATTTCTAATAGTAAACATTTATTATTATCGTCTATACATAGTTTAGTACATCAATTGTTTGTGTTTTTTTTTTTCATGTTTCATGTTTTTCCTTTTTTTCTTTTTAATTTGTTTTTGAATTTACATACAAAAATATACACTGTATTTAAATGTGTGTGTGTTTTGTTTGTTTAGTTATTTAATTAGTTTATGTTTTTCTTTGTTGTGCCATTGAATATGAAATATTTTGCACGCTTACAAAATTAACATAGAAATTATTAAACGCGTATAAACAATTGCTTATATACATTTGATGTTGTTGTTCTTTTATCTTTGGGTTGTGGTCTGTCTCACACGGTATCACATATATAATGAACATTTTTTTTTTGCGAATTTGTTTGATGTTCTCTTTAAGTGGCTTGAAGATGACTGGAAGGATGTGGATGGACGCTGAATAAAGCTGAATTTTTAATTTTTTTAAATTTTTCAACCCTTTGACGAAAACTTTAGATCTGCTTAGACTGCATAGAATCGTGTTTGGTTTTAAGGACCTTGCTTAGAGGGCGGGCACAGGAAATTTGTATCAACTTTCCTGCCTTCAGTACTTCAAGAAATTGCTTGAACTTGCAAATAAATCAAATTTATGGTTTAAATCGAATTTCAATTTAACCTTTCAGAGCATAAGATCACTAATATCAGTGAGAGTGCCGATTAAAAGGCATATTTAGCACTAAGTCATCCCTGCGGGACAGCAGACAAGCCTCTTCAGCAGCTGACTTCTTGAAAACATAAGCGATACACATGACTTTTCCAGAAATTTGTAGTTTTGCAAAATTCCTGATACAGCTAATCGAAGCCCTTCTTCTTCTTCTTGAGGCGCTACAGTCCGGGGTGGACTTAACATGCCTCTCCAGCCAGCACGATCTTTCGCCAGCTGCTGCCAGTTGCGCATCCTTCTCCACTTGTGTCCGCCACCTGAGCCTATCCCGTCCTCTGTTGCGTTGTCTCAATGGCTCAGGTTCGGAGACTTTTCGGGCCGGAGGAGTGGTGTGCATACACTCTAGATGGCCTAGCCATCTTAAGCCTTTTAATTAAAGGGTGGTGGGGGAATATGGCCACCCATGAAGTGAGATAAACCATCACCACCATCAGCAAGTGTTCCTTTGTCAGCCACAATTTTGTCTTCCCATCTGTCTAAGAATTTAGATGCCATTTAGCATTAACTTCTTCTACAAAGTCCCCAGTCCATACTCTTGCTTGCTGAATCCTAGGCCACCAGGATTTCTCGTAGGTATCCTTAAAGCTTAACTCGTTCTTGAGAAGATCGTCACAAATCATCAAAAGAGGCACGATCTTCTAAAATAACGTTCAACTGCTGGCCTACGCCGACGACATTGACGAACACAGCGAGCCGTCAATGAGTCGTTTGCTGACATTGAAGCGGAAGCGGCTAAATGGGTCTGCCGATAAATAAGGACTAAACGCAGAATGTGCTGTCATCGAGGAAGGAGACACAACATCGACGTCTCTCACAGAGCGTCACACAAGGCAGCAGAATGCTCAAAATCACTCTTCCCAATCGCTGTTTCTTTAGGCTCAAGAGGCAATTGAGTAATAGAGCCCCCTCTCTCGAAAGACCAAACTGACTTTGCACAGCAGCTAGATCTTCCAACTCCCCCTTTACAGCGCAGAAACCTGGACGCTAGTAAAAGGGGATGAGGAAGTCCTTAGTCCTATGGAGAGAAAAGTTCTGCGTCTGATTTTTGATTATGTTTGCGTTGATGGCAGTTGGAGGAGAAGATTTAACGACGAACTTTATTGGCTGTGCGGCGGCATGCGCCTGGTCCAGCGTCTACAGCTACAATGCTTAATATGGCTAGGTCATGTGGACTCACTGACAACTGACCCAAAAGTCTCCAAATCGGTTCAATTGGGACAACGCAACAGGGGACGGGCTAGGTTACGATGACTCGCACAAGGGAACTACTAACTTCGAATGCGAAACTGGAGGCAGCTGGGAAGAGATGATGCTGGCTGGAGTGACATGTTGGTTGAGGCACACATCCACTCCGGGCTGTATGATAGATGGCGTTACGTCCGCCTAAGCTATCCGTCCAATAACTGCCCAGACAGGCACCCTTAGACTCACCGCTACATCATCCCCAGCAATCCCTACCAATTCATTTAACGTTAAGGGACTCACCAACCATTATCCATCCATCTCCCAGCCACCGTCGCAGTCCTTTTTCACACAGAACCGCTTTTTTTCTATGCAACAAAATTTTTGGAAACATTCAGGAGTCGGCTCACGTCGATTATAGAGGCAAGGGTGACATCGGGCTGAAGGCCGCCGCTTTGCCTCTCGCACCCTCAGTTCATCATCTGATTCTGCTGCGACTGCTGCTGCTGCTGTTGTTGTTGTTGCTGCTGCTGTTGCTGTTGGTGTTGTTGCGCAACATTCTGCTGGGATTGACTATGATGTTGCTGCTGCTGTTGCATCTGCTGTTGCTGCTGCTGCTGCTGCTGATGCATTTGATGCTGCTGCTGGACCTGTTGCTGGTTAGCCTGCTGTTGCTGCTGCTGCTGCTGTTGGGCCTGCTGTGCTTGCTGCTGCTGGTGCTGTTGCATCGCAGCTTGCGCCTGCTGTTGTATGCTCAAGTTCGGCTGCAGCATGCTGGTGCCTCCGTTTTGCGTCTGCATACTCAGTTCGGCCTTGACGCGACGGGCTATGTGCGACCGCGTGTGCTTCCGCAGGTGGTCCTTGCGATAGAAGCCCTTCCCGCACTCGATGCAGATGTGGCGCTTTTCCCCCGAGTGGATGACAAAGTGCAGGCTCAGCTGTTCCTTTCTCTTGAAGGCCTTCAGGCAGACGGTGCAGATGTAGGGGCGCTCGGGATTGTGCGACTGTTTGTGTCGCGTCAGGTGGTCTTTTCGCTTGAGGGCCGCGTTGCAGATGTCGCAGATGTAGCGCCGCTCCAAGTTGTGGCCGACAAGGTGGATTTCGAGGAGGTCCTGTTCCGGGTAGGCGACTTGGCACTCCGGGCACATGTACAGCGGACTGCCGTCCAGTGCGGTTGTGAGGCGGATTTCACCGGGTCGTAGCTTCGGCTTGCGCTCCTTCGGGTGTTTCTTGCGCTTTTTCTTTTTCGTCGTTCCGCCCGTCGACGTGGACGCTGCGACGTTGCTCGAAGTGCCCTGCTGGGGGTGGTGCTGCTGCGACTGGTGCTGAGTTTGCTGGTGCTGACCTAGCTGCGTCGGTGCTTGGTGCTGAGGTATGGTTAGCGTGCTTAATCCAATAGGTGGTCCCGTTTGTACCTGAAATGGGAGACGAGTGCGTGAGTCGTGGGCGAACGCAGTGGGCCTTTGGGTTACTCACTACATTCTGGTTTTCCTTCTTGATCGTCTCGGCTGAATACTTGAGAAAATGATGCAGCGACAGTGGAAGCGTGCTCGCGGGCAGGTGCGACAGGTAGTCTGCGACAGTCGTGCCAGGCGTCAGGCTCTGCCACGTTGAGTTCTGCAGCGCTGAAAGGAGATCAGACATAAGCCTCAGCCGGTGGAGGGTCTTTGTGGCTTACCTCTCTTCGTGTCCACTGTCTGCTGCTGCAGTATCGCATTGCACAAGTCCTGCGTGAGCTCCTGGGGCGCCTGCTGGACATGTCCTCCCGTCGTTCCAGCCACAGCCGTCGCGGCAAGTGTATTCTGCGCATACGAGATGGTCGGCACCGATGCAAGTCGCTTGTCGCTCTCCGACTGCTGGCTGTACGGGTTACTGGTGGCGTACTGCTGTTGCGATACCCCAGAGCTCACCAGATGCCCGTTATTGTACTTGTCCGCACTGGCGGCGTCATCCGCTCGGAACTTGGCCGTAGGAATCGTAGTTATGGTCGTCGGGAGGGGCTGATTGAAGTGTGTCATGTTCACAGCCGCCGTTGAGTTGTGGTAACGATTGCTGGACGTGTCCTGATTCGTGGTAACGGTGGTGACTAGAGGAGCTGCGGCTGCAGCTGATGTGGCTGTGAATTGTGGTATGCCTGGTATGGTGCCGGGGAATGGGCCGCCGAATGGTGTGAAATTCATTGTGTATTACCGTTAGTGGAAGTGCGTAGGAAATTCTGCAAATTTAATGAAATGTTTTGGATTTTTTTGTTTTTTTTGTTATGCCACTGGGATTTTTAAAGTGAGAATTAAGACAAGCGACAGTCTGAGGAATTGAAAAAAAATGTGGATATGAGGTTGCGTTGGTAAGTAGGACACGTAGGGTGTCATTTTTCTCGCCACCACGGTTCATTCCCATGAAGTTTGAAATTAAAATTTTGCGCCAAGTATACGAGGAGAGAGAGAAACAAGTCCGAACTCTGGCAGCTGTAGAAAAGATGTGGATGTAGCGCGAAATGCAAAGTACCATATACTAAGCCGGCTTGGCTATGTTGGACTGCATAAATTCCAGCCTAGGGTCTTTGAATTGTACTCTCCAGGTTCGAAGTAAAGAAGAAGACTAACCAACGGATCACGGACGATGTAAAGACCAAGTGATTGCGAACGATAGGGAACTTGATGGTTTGAAGTTGAGCATTGCTTGGACTTTGATAGTTGATGGGTTGCCAGCCTTATAGCTTAGTAAGTAAATCTCTTTATCGTAAGTACTTTTCTTTGCGTCAACGTTCCGTCGTTACGTCAAAGTAAGACCGCTGTTTAAGTCAAAACAAAGTTACTTGTCATTATTTCATTTAGAAGTCGTTACGTTCCTTTGTCGTAACGACCCTCAGTTGTACATTCCCTTGTCGTTACGTCCCTATGTCTTACGCCCTTATGTCGTTACGTTCCTTTGTCGTTACGTCCCTCTGTTATACATTCCTTTGTCGTAACGTCCCTATATCTTACGGCCTTATGTGGTTACGTTAGTTTGGCGTTACGTCCCTCTGTTATACATTCCTTTATCGTTACGTTTCTCTGGTGTACAAGGTTGCGTCCTTTTGTCGTTGCGCCTTTTAGTCGTTACGTCTTTTTGTCGTTACGTTCCTTTTTCGCTACGTCCAGTTGTCGTTACGTTCCATTGACGTTACCTCCTTTTCGTCTTTCAGTTGTTACGTCTCTTAGTCCTTACGTGGTTTAGTCTTTCTTCCCTGTGTTGTTAAGACCTTCTGTCGTTACGTCTCTTTGACTTTACGTCCATTTGACGTTACGTCCCTTTGTCGTTACTTTCCTCTGTTGTTACGTTCCATTGTCATTACCCCCCTTTGTCGTTGCATCTTTTAGTCGCTACGCCTTTTGGTCGTTACGTCCCGTTGTCGTTCCCCCTATATGTCCTTACGTCCCTATGTCCAGAGGTAAATCACTATGTCGGTACGTTATTATGTTATTACGCGTTACGACCCTACATCCTTACGTCCCTCAGTCCCCATAGGTTAGGCCATTTTGAAATTACGTTTTATCGGCAAGTTCTAAACGCATACCGTTGCCCCGTAAAATCCTCAAGTCATCAAGTCCCAACAACGTCCACATCGTTACGTTAACTCGTTGCGTCACAAATACTGCTTTTTGATATCTTAAAGTCATGGTTACATCGTTTTGAGTGTGTCTCCTAGTTTTTCAGTCGAGGTTAGGTCGTCGTGAACTAAGCCAGGTCCTTACGTTGTCACGTCACAGCATTGTACCACCCCTTTATTGCCGTGGGACAAAGAGGAAGATGAAAAGTTGAATAAGGGTAGACAATTGCAGTAATCCAACCACTTTGGCGCGTAAATTCAAGCTCAAGGGCCAACCCAACGAAAGGAAAGACAACATACAGCACGTCAAGACTTACAGTGCTCTTGACCTGCACGGTGTTGCTTGAGAAAAATAATTCCATATGAAAGACAATCTTCCTCCTTCCCAACATGCCTTCAATTCAGACCCACACCTCTCCTACAGACGCTCTTCAGATTCTGCCCCACTGACCACCAAGATGTAACGTATCATAACACACAACACCGAGAGCAACAGGCTCAACAACACACATCCTTGTTCCAGTTGTATCTTCTGTCAAAGTTGAAGTGTCAACAATCCAAGGGAAGAACCACCACACTTCCAAGACAACCCCCACAAAAATCTCGCCGTCATCCCTCATCCCCGTTTCAGTGCTGGGGCCTGCGCGCTACACAGTGTCACACAGCACAAGAAGAAATCACCACAAGAGCGACCAACAAACGTCAAAGTCATCGTCGAAAAAAGGACGAATTCGTCGACTGAGAGTGCATAAAATTTAAATTCAATTTGTTTGTGTTTTTGTGTGATTGAAGTGCCGAACCTTTCCCCCCGTGCAGTGAGTATCCTTCGCATCCATTTTCCACGGCGAGTACGGCGTATCCCTGCGGCAAAGTCACAATATGTGTCCACACACGTGAAAGAAAGAATTCTGCGGGAGGGCAGCGGAGTAACAATAAGGCACGAGTCCTTTACGCCATCCCACCGCCAAGGATATGCAATTTGGATGCACCAGGAGAACGCACAAAAGGAGCACACCGGGAAAAAAAAACACCAGAAAACAACGGCACACACGAAATAAAAGATCCTTGCTCCTCGGCAGCGAACACACATACACGCACACCCACACACACGTCGTCACGCGACACGTTAATGCAGCACCTTCGCACCCCACGTAACACGGAATTGAACTGGCAGAGCCAGCCCGTCCCCGGAAAGGACTGAGTTCACTCCAGAGTCAGGGCGAAAATCGTAGAAAGAGACAAATTGGCCAACACACCAATGCTTTCTCTGGTTCCTACCAACTCGTTCCGACGTCGCCACCACCACCACCACCACGTTGCTGCACCGAGTGACGTTTTGAGTGGGTGGTGGTGGCGGCATAGGCGTGGATGTGATTGTGCGAGCGAGCTGGTGGGTGGTGGCAGGCGGCTTGAGAGTGTCTGCTCGGAATTTTTGTTCGCGTTTTACTCGCATTCGCAAGGAAAAGGATACAAGTTGCGAAAGAATGGCGAAATAAAAATTCATGTGGCGGCAGTTTGGGGGTCTGTTGTCTGTCAGAAAGTAGGCTGCTGGCAGAGTGGCGGCAACGGTAACGGTGGCGGTGGCGACTGCGAAGTGGGCGGTTGTTTGTACAGGATTCAGGACGAAATGGCGCTGCCAGCGGCGGACTGTGAATGGGTGTGCGTGCGTTTTCGTTGTGTATTCGTGTGTGTATGTGTGTGTGTGCATGTGGCTTTGTGTGTGTGTGTGGAACAAGATGGCTGTGCTGTGGCGAGCATGTACACCTGCATCATCCCCAAAACTGGGTGTTTGATCCTTTCACTTGACGATATCCTTTTGGCGGCGGCTCGGCTGCAACGGCGACGGCGACGGTGGCGGTGGCAACAACGGATGGATGATGATGATGATGCACCACCCGAAAAACGGGCAAATCGATTTCACTTTCACACGCTGGCGCCGTGGTGATGGTCGGGCCGCCAAGGCAGTATACACAGATGCTGCGGGAATAATGGAGGACCGTCGAACACAGTGCAGCACCGATGTCGGTGGACGATGGAGACGGGCGGCACGGGACGACTGTGTGGGATTAAGCAAACTTCGATACATCGTGGCCGTGGCGGGCGCGTCTGGCGGGTGGCGCATTCGAGAACATGGAGCATCGGCCACCGACGGATGGCTGACACTGGTCCAGAGGCATGAACTCACCCAATTAAAGCGAAAGTTTCGCGTACACACACGCCTGCCGCCCGTTGTATGTGCGCGCAACCAGGCACGACAACGACACGCAGTGCAGGATATTGATTAATTCACTCGGCACCGCTCACATGCCCCCGGCCCCCGGCCCTTCTTCTGGCCATGCATACTTACCACCAAAATATTATGCAAAGGAATTCCGTTGGAGGACTACTCCACGCGTTCGCCTCTCCCCACCTCATTCGAGATCTACGGCGCCCATCCACGCTGGTGTCCTTTATGTGTGCTGCTGACAATTCGGTGGAGGGCAGTCCGCCTCCCACAACAACTCTTATCCGCCCGGCGCGATGCTTCCGCCGCTCGTACTCTCGATATCTCGCACAGAATCGGGCGGAAAAAAAGGTAAACTTTCGCCGTCGTGCGACACTTTCCCGAAAAACCCGAAGACAGGCAAACCACGACGACGAGCAAAAAAAAAACCAAACAACGGGGGAAAAACGAAAGAAAAACAACAAATCGAGGACAACCGACCGCCGTCTATGGGTATCTATGTCCTTTTTTAATTTTTCAACCAGACCCGTTCTTTCTTTTATTCCGCGGACGTGTAAATACCGGAGGGTGGCGGCGGTGAAGATGGGGGGCTAGGTGCGACGGGGACGATGTTGGGGGTTGGGGGGCGGGGGCGGCTGGCAGATGACGAAGGATTGGAAAAAGGATCTCCTCCGGAACGATGGTGCTGCTGGCTGCCCGTCGAAGCGACACAAGGAGAGAGTGGAAAAAAGGATTCCGATGTGGTGGCGGCGTAGGAGTACCCTTCTCCTTTCCTCTCGCTCTCACTCTCTTACTTTCTCTCTTTCTTCTATGTGTGTGATTTCTTTTTTTCGCTTTTTTCTGTTTTCTTTTTTTTTTAGCGTTTTTCGCTCTTTTGTTGTTGTTGTCTTGCCCGCTTTTCCGACGTCCTTTCTCCTATATTTGGAGTGCGGCGTGGGTTTTTATTTCTCGGCAAGGATTTCGTGTTTGTGATTTTTTTTTCCTACTCCTGTACCTTCTCCTTCTTCTGTACCTTCTACTCCTCCTCGCTGTTGTTGTTGTTCCTTCTCGTAGTCCGCCTCCTACTCCTCCTCCTCCTCCACAACCTTTGGTGCCTCGGTGCTTTGGTGCTCCTCCACTGTCTCCTGGTCCGTGGGGAGCCGGGCACGAGCGAGTGAGAGAGGCGGTGGAAAAGAAAAAAACGATGGAACAAGCACAACGGCACAGAATAGCACGGAACACGACACAACGACGACGACGACGATGGTGCTGCTGCTGCTGCTGTCGCTTCACAAAAGTGTGTAGAGATGTGCGCTGGTCGGTGCAAAGAAGGCGGCGTACAGTAGTGCTGCTGCTGAGAGAGATCCTTTTTGGTTGAAAAGGAAGAAAATTTATTGTTTGTATGGCGCACACGGAGCCACACTCCACACTCCAGTCAATCCCGAATCGGACTGGTTTCTGTGTATGGGGGGTTGTGTTGTGTTAGGGATCTGTCTGTCGATGTTGTGTCTGCCTGGCTGCGTGTTTGTGTGGGTGTGTGTGTGCGTTCAGGGCTCGTTTTATTCGCTTTTGCTCTCTTTGTACCTGTTTTTTTGTGCTGACGCTTTTTTTTGTGCGTCGATTTTTGTGTGGAGCTGCTGCTGCTGCCACTGCTCGTGCTGGCCGTTGTGTTTGAACGATAGGAGTCCTTTTTTCTACACTTTTTCCACACACAACACATTTTTTGTTGTGTGCTTCACTATGCAGCTACTATCGCTCCTCGGCGGCGCGGCGCTTTGGTCCTTTATCGTGCTGTTTCACTTGACTACTCGGTTGGTTGTTGGTTTGTGTTTTTTTTTTGGTCGTCCTTCGCTCTGGGGGGAAGTTTTTTTTTGCGCTTTGCACTGCTATTGCAAAACAATTGAGAGCGAGACAAAAATAGTAAATCACGGAAGTGGGCCGGGGTTTTTTTGCGAGAGGGGTGGTGGGGGTGGGGATGTTGTTTTTTTGCACTTTTGGAATTTTGTAATTTTTCAGGTGAATACTAGCTGAGTGAAGAAGAGGAGAAGGGGAAGGGGGTGGGGGTTGTTTGTTTGCTAGTCAATTGGGTGAGGGGTGGTGGGATTTTGATGACTTTGTAGTGCGGCTGTATATGTACGTACGTTTGGGGTTGGAAGAGGCGCATGCACCGGGGCGGTGAATCCCTATTGACATTTGTCACATTTGTGTGTATGGGGCTTGTGCAGTTTTGCAGTTTTGCAGTTGTGGACGCCGCCGTAGATAGAGAGATGCATGTGCATAGATGAGTTTTCTTTTTGTGTTGTGCCGTTCGAGAGTCTCCTTGGATTTTGTGGAGAAATGAAGTCGATTCTTGTGAATGCTTGGAGCATGTGGTGGTGAGGATGGGGCTGGGTTTGGGTATTGCCGTGGGTGATTTGTGAAAAGTGTTGAAACTGAGAGTGGTGGACGGGTATTTGTTGAGTGGAATGCAGGATGGGGTGGATGCTTTGAATCGGATTTCATGGAACGTGTGGGATAATTTTGGAATTTTCTTTGCCGCCATTTCTGCGTTGCGTGCTGTTTATGTGCTCGTGGAGAATATGGCACAGTTTTGTGAATTCTTATGTTCCTTTTTTTGCATTCTACTGGAATAGAAGAAGTTTTTTTTTGTATCTATGCAGGTGTCGCTCCATGATTTTTGATTTTTTTGAGCATTTAGCTGAGAAGATGTAAAATAGAGCAACAATTTTACGACCGCCTTAGGAGCCGCATACTTACTAAAGTTTCACGATTTCTAAAATGCACTCTTTTGAAGGATGTTGGGTATTCTGTAACTTTAATTTTCCAGGACCCTGTTGATGGTTTTGGGCTGTAGATGGTGGGTTGTAAAATCCAATGATGACACCAGTCTGCAATCCTTCCCAAAATGACACACTCTGTGGGTGCATTGGCCTCTCGACAACAAGGTGCGGATTTTCCGGACTCGAAACGCTGTAATTTTGTTTCATAAAAATTAACTTCATCAGAAATGATAGCTTTTAGCCTAAAATCGTTTTCTAACTCAAGCTGCTCTACGATCCAAGCTCAGGATTCTGCGCATTCAATTGCTGAGTCAACTGGGTCTTATTAGCGAATGATCTGAGATCTGGTATTATTCTCAGTCCAAAATGTTAATGGTCGTGACTTGATTCGGTAGCTCTCGTCAGCAGGCACATCCTCATGTATAAGTGCACCGTTCAACGACGGGAACCACTAGCGTTCTCCACCAGCATGTTAGTCTCTCGACCTTTTTGCCCAAAATTGCGTACACCATAAAGCAGCAGTGGGTGCGTCATTTCGGCCAAAAAACATACTAGGCTGTACAGGCTTCACTTCGGAAATAATGTTTCAATATTATCTAGCACTGTTCATACATAAAACGACTCTTAAGGTTCTGCGGAGGTATGCTACTGTCTGCTGTGATCTGACAGCCGTCAGAGTAGACCTCAAATTCTGCATTTCCATAAAATATCGCCGCTGAAAATTGACTTTTTCTCACACCGCTTGTAAGTAAAACAACTTGCAAATTAATCGGCGGTTAATTAAAAAATAAAGATCATTTGAAGCGACCTAACAACAACAACTTTGGGAAACAACTAGTGGGTATGTAAGTACTCTTGTGTTGAAATGTGCTTCAAAAAACCTTCATTTCGAATAAGTCTTGGACAAATTCTACCCAGAGAGGTTCACTGTTTAGAAACTACTCCTTAGCAAACCTCAATGGGGAAGAGTTTGGATGGATCCTGGGTCCTGGAGTGCCACGCCCAAGGATTGTGCATATCTTCACATTGCCTAACTTTAGGCCAACTGCCTGGTACTACAATGGACCAGGTTTTGAGTCTGCGCGCTAGAGTGCGGTCTATACCAGCCTCCAACAAAAAAAAAAAACTTTAGGCCAATCTTTCATTGTCGCCCTCATCCTCTTGACATTCTCTGGACATCCTCGGGACCATACTCATAAACGAGAGTCTCTAATGTCCACAAGGAACCAATGCGTGGTTTTGCAGTCATTCCCAATGTCTATTCTTCAACTTCTCTCTTAGGACGGAAAGGGACCCACAGTTTAATATCGACATCGAAGGGTGAAATCAGTTTAGGAAGGCGATAGTCAATAATCTCTGATTGTTGTTAGCTACTCGACGACTGGTAAAGTGAGCCGGAGTGGTGACAGTCTAGTTCGGGTCCGTATAGGTGGCCGACTTTCCTACTATCGCCGGTCCTCCAAATGTGTTTTCTTGTCTTGCTAAAGTTCGAAACCTGGTCTGTCTTTCAGATTAAGATTTTCCAGTTTAAATTGAATTCCTCTCTTGTCGTTCCAATTCTCCAACTCTTTTACCGCAAACACCCCATCCAATGGCAACACTTTCCACACAAAACCGTATTAGCCACCGCCTAAGGGCAGCCCCCACTCATTCCCTTGCAAATAGAAAACTACTCGCACACCATATCAAACTGTCGACCTCTCTCTCCAGTTTTCGCCAGTAAATCCATTTGATTTGGCTCTCTTTCCACCACTTACTTGGCTCCCATCGTCAGCGTCGTGGGGCTTGTGTGTATCCTTGAGACTGTTTCACTAACTAGCTTCTCGCCTAACTTGGTATGAGTTGCGGCAGCAGGAGCAGCAGCAAAATGAGTGAGAGGACTAGAGAGGCGCACACAAACTGGTTGGGGTTATGTCTGCCTGCGCGTTGTGCAAGGATGCACAGAAATGGTGACTCACCCCTGGGGTAGAAAATATTCCACAAACTATTCTCGTTTATTTTCCCGTCAATGTGTGCATGTGTGTCTGAGGGAGTTGTGTGCGTGAATGAGGGACTGGCTTCAGCTTGACACAGCTTGATCGGTGGTCGCTTGAAAATGTAAAGCCATCATTTTTTTTCCCCGGCTCGGTGATGTTTGATTAAATTGAAGGGAGCATCGCTTTTCACTTTTATTGGGAGGGAAGCCTATGCCGTGAAGGACACCTTGCCGTGAAGAAGTGGCAACTACGTCACGCCACAGAATTCGTTGGAATCTCCACTTGAATTCCATCCTCATAGTACACATGCAACCCACTCGCATCGTAAATCCCGAGTCAATTCACACCCCCGCACAGGCACACACACCCGCCAAGCCATCACAACCATTCTCCATCCCAATGCTTCCCATCGCAGAAGCCGTCCTTCAGCCATCCATTCATTCATCCATCCAGTGCAAGAGTTGTGCCGGGTGCGGGAGGCCCTCGTATCGACAGTCTCTGCCCTCGTCAATGCACTCCGCTCAACGACATGCCATCGTATCTTCACCTGACCATCCCACCGCACATCCTCCCCCACTTCCACGCTCCCCGACACAGACCTATATCCAGCGCCAGCCAGCCATCCACCCAAGCAGCCTACACTCCACCAGTCGCCACCACCTTGCAGGTGCTGTAATTTCTGGGTTTCTGGAGCAACGTCGTCGCTAAGTGAATTCACAACACAGCAGCAGCAGCAGCAGCAGCAGCCACCGCCGGTGGCGGCATCACACAGGACGCACTTTATTTTTGGGCGCAGAGGGTTGCGAACTCCCCCCGTCACACACACACACACACACGCAAATACACACCCTCGTCGTCGTGGCCGTCTCCCACACACACGCGACCAGGGATGAGATTTCTTTCCACGTTGTGTGGAACTCCAGGGAGATTTTTTTTTGCCAGCCATTCGGTGAGGGCGGCTGCTGCCCCCAGGTCCTCGCGCCGAGGAAAGGATGAAGCCAGACAGGCTGTGAAAATGGGAAAAAACGAGCGAAAACCGTTTTTTCCTTTTTTTTTGTATTTTCTTCCTCGTTCTTGCACTTATGGGCGCTCCACAGCTGCGAGGGCCATTACGGTTGGTCCTTGGCTGTATTGTGCCGGATTGTTGTGGTTGAAGCCATGGAGAGGGGGTGGCTCAACCAAAAAAAAATCAACAACTTAAATAAACGACGACAACGACAGCGACAACGGCGGCAAGAGCGATGGGCGATGGGTGACGGTAACGGCAACGGCAACGGCAGCAGCAACATCAACATCGACGGCGGCGGCGGTGGCGGTGAAGTCGACCTCGACGATGATGACGACGACGTCAATGACATTGACAGTAAACTAGGTCGAGGACAAGGACACACACGGCGAATGCCATCGAATACCGGTCGCACCCTCGAAAGGATGAACACACCAGCAGCCATCAGCCGCAGCAGGAACAGCAGCAGCAGCAGCACCGCACTCGAAAACGAGGCAACAGTGAGCTCTGTGATGGGAGTGCGGGATTTCCGTGGTCGCACACACATTCACGGGCACCCCAATTTTGGGAGCGAGCCTTGCAACGGTGGACACGGAATGGGATGGGTAGTGAGCCTGGGAAGGGATTGTGTTTTTTTTTTTCCTTCGCATCACCGGAATTTCGTCTGTGGTCCTTGTCGTCGTCGGGTGCCAGTGGAGCGTTGTTGTGGTGGGAGGGGGCGTTGCATGCCTGAGACCGACACTGGGGAGTGCGTACGTATTTCGAAGGAATTGTGTTGAGTGGGCTGGCTGGTGAGAGATAAGTGAGTGAATGGAGCGGAAGTGGATTTAATGGATTGCGAGTTGGGGACTCAACTGTTGACGTTGCAGAGGGCGGCATTGGTTTGTGCGATGCTTTACATGAATGAGCGGGGGGTTTCGGTGGGGCAATGATGAGATTATGGGTGATTCGGTTTTGACCTGCTTTTTTGCTCAATAATGCAACTTGTCACATGCTTCAGTGGAATCTTGTCCTTAGGGGATTGCTGCACTTGGGGGGGTGTGGCATAGTGGAATTTTTTGAATTGTTGGAGGGACCAGACGTGACTGTGGAGCTAAGATTTAACAAAATTTCGTCATTCTTTGGTGTCCTGAGTCATGGTTCAACTCAGGGGGTTGGCGGTTTAACACAATTTTGGGGATTATTGGACCCCTTCAGCGAAAAATTAGTCAATGAGGGAAGATTTTGGGGATTTCAACAGGTTTTTCCACCCAAAAATTGTCTGATGAATTGACGTTCCAAGGAAGTCTCATTAATTTAGTGACGTCCTCACACAGGAGAGGCTCTTGGAGGCATTGGGGCTCCAGAAAGAATTCGTGAAACTGGAGGTTTCGTGATTTTGGAATGGTTTTCTGACAAAATCGAAGGCGAAGGAGGACAATTTTTCTGAAGCTTAAGTTTGAGGGATATTTCGGGTATTTTGAGGTATCTTGGGACAAGTCTCGATATAGGATCCATGCTTTCAAATTTCTCCTTAATTTTTCTGATTTTTCGTCACCTTTTGTTTGATTTTAACTTCTTTTCCACGTTCTCATTATTCCCCCCACCTTTTCCCACTTTCTGCTGCCTTTGAAGTCCTTCTGCTGCCCTCCATGTCATTCTGCCCTCGTCTTCAGAGTTCTATGCATTTTCCCATCATTTCTTGCCTTTTGGCGCCTATTATCACCTTCTGTCGCCTTCTGCAACCTTTGGCCAAAAACGTCTTTTGCCAGCTGTTTGTACCTTCTGCTACCTTTTTTCACATTCTACTGTATTCCACTGCCTTGTACCGCCTTGTTCTGCCTCCTGTCTCTTCTGACGCCCATTGCTGTCCTCTAGTCCATCTCTCACATTTTCTGGCATAAACAAATTTTGGTGGCACTCGGGTGCTTCTGTCTTCTTTTGCTGTCATTCTAAAATATCTGCCAACTTTTGCTAACATTTTGCACATTCTGCTGCCTACTTCTACTTCTCCCGTGCTCTGTGATCACCTTTTGCTGCGTTTCCTTGCATTGTGGCACTTCCGTCTATCCTTCCTTTCACGCGTCTTCTCTCATTATCACTGACCATCAGACGGCACGGCCCGAAACCGCCTGTCAAGTGCTGCGCCCTTCAATACGGATTGTACCACATTCAGCCGATCATGGCCACAAAAGTGCATAACTTACTTTATGCCACTTTTGATCGTTGCGGTCAACTGCCTGCTATTTCTCGCCATCTTTGACCTTACCGAGCCATCGCCCATCAATCACGAATCATAGATCCTTCCCCCTTTCTCCGCTCTTCTTCAACTTTTCGTTCACCCTTTGCCCGCTTCCCTCAACAGCATTATATCATAACACTCCAGAAGCAAAACAAAAAAATTGTGATTCTGTCACTTCCGCTAAGTCCATTTCTAAACTCTCCCAACCCACACTCCCAAGTCTCCACTTACACCGACCGTCCAGGCTAACAAGCCACAATTGACCTCATCTCAGGTTGCCAGCCCGCTTTCATCGTCCACGCACGCACAAGGTCAACGCAGTGTGTTCCGCACAGCAGAACACATCGCCTCGGCTCACACACGCTCCGCCACAGATTTACACGGCCCGCCGCGCTGCCGCTGCTCTAAAAATATCTCGAATGCAAATCATCACGTACCACACATACCAACGCGCTTAGTCAGTGCAATATGCGAACTCAAACCGCCAGCCAAACCGGTCTTCAAACCGCCCAACCACCGCCACCACTGCCTCCGCCATCCGTGTGCAGCACACGGCTCCTTAAGAGAGACACCTGTTAGCTGCCTGGTCTCTTATTACCAGTCCCACCTGTGTGGAGAAACGAAAGTAAGACACGGCACTCGCGTAACAGTTCTTTGTGGTCGCAACAGAACGCTGCTTTGTTTACATTCTACCGCAGATCCACAATCCACACACCAGCTCACAGGCGCTCCACTCCCCACCAGACTGAGACAATACAAAGCGGACAGCGTGCATACATTCCATTCGAACCGTAAAGCGTGGATATCCCCCCACCCCAGGGGACGCCCCCCTCCACACCCGCCATCGCGTTCTCGGGGCCAACGGCTTCGCTAACTGGACAACAACATCGACAACAACTACGACTCCGGCTTACAGAACCAGATTCAGTTCGCTACTGGCGCGGATACATACCTTCTCGGTGCCTAAGTCTTGTGCTTGTATCTTTTGCCCGCCACACAAGAGAGACCCGCTCTCTTCGGCGTGATTGAATTTTTTTTTTTGTCTTTCTTCTTCGTGCCGTGCGTCGCTTGTATCTTGTGCTTCTCGGGCCTTTTCAGGCTAATGGGACTTTTCTAACTTCTCCTTCAGTCTGTGTCCGATGTTACGTGGCGGCGGTGCTTAATTCGACGTGAAGACTGCGCCCGAGATCGCGATTGACTTGTGAAGAAAATCGAAAACTATCCCGCATCCCATCCCGTCTGGAGAAAGTGCCAAAACCTTCGCGGCGAAAGAGAGATCGTGTGAGTGCTAATCAAAAACTGAATTTCCGCCTCAAACAATGCGCGCGCGTGTGTGAGTGCGCGAGTGTGAGAAAATCAAAACAATGGCCACTCTAACGAACACACTTCTGCGGCGACGTGCCTCTTCGTCCGCATCCACAGCGACAACAGCAGCAGCTTCCAAGAAGCCAAGTAAACAACAACTCGCTGAGAATTCCTTGGCGCAGGAGCGGCTCCACCAGCAGCGCAACGGCCGTCGAGCGGGCTCCAGCACTGGCGGCAGCAGCGGCTCCAGTGAGAAACTTGAAAAACTCCCATCGGAGCGTTCACCGTCGACGTCGACGAACGCCTCATTCCACGAGTCTTGCTGCAATGGGCTCTTGGGCAATATGCAGAACACCACCGACAATGAGAAGCTATCACGTAACAGCGTCGCTCGCGCCTTCGCCAGCGCCACCGATCGCGAGGATGAGTGTGCGTGCTGCTGCTGTACTGGGGGTGCTGCTGGCACTGCCCTGCCCTACTCCCTGGACGCCAGCCAGCGGCAGCGACTGAACCACGAGGAGGACGGCAGCTTTACGATCAGCCTGAGGTTCGACTTGGTTGCGATGCTGCTCTTCGTGGTGGCGTTCTGCACGCGTTTCTACAAGCTGTCGACGCCGAATAATGTCGTGTGAGTACCTGATTTGTTTTTCTGTTTGATTTTCGAATGCGATCTGTGTGAAATCGAGTGAGATGTGACCCACTTCTGGGTGTGGGCTAGAGAGATCAGCTCTGCCCACTGCCTCATCCGCGAAGCGTTCAAGTGGCCATGGGAGAATTGGCGGCAGTCTGACTGGCCTACGCCGCGGGCTTAATGGATTTTTGAATGAACTCGCACAGAACTGGTTTTCGAGTGGAAGAAAGTGGCTGGGAAATGTCGTTAGTGGTGGAGACGTGCAGGCGCATACCTGAATGTTGCCGACTCGGACGGGTGTGTGCTTCTGTGGTCAGTGTTGTTGACATTATGGAATTTGAATGCTAGTTGATTTCTTGACTTGAATTTAGAGGTTTTGCCGTGACTGTCACTTCTCGACTGGAGCTCAGTTCGGATCTGGGCAGAAATGAATGTTGAGTTGTGCATCTTCATGCCTGGAAGAATGCGCGCACTTTTCCTTCTGTTTGTTCTGCCTAAGTCGTACTTGAGTCATGAGCTATGGGTGATGAGGCTGCTATCGTCGGGCTGCCACTTAAAATGACACTGATCTCGTGGGAGGATGGATGATGTAGCCAGTCGATTCTGTCCAAAAGCATGAACCAGTCAGAATGCCGGGGATTCAGTCCAGAGATCCAGTTTGGCTTTTCATCTCCACAATGCAGTCTTTGATGAAGTTGGAGTTACTGAGAGATGGGACTTCAATGCCATCAGGGTCGCTTGACTGTCTGGACAAAAAGTGATTTCCTTTGCATGGAGATTCCTTTGTTGCTCAGCGTTCTTAATGGCAAAGATTTCTGTTTGAAAGACACTGAAATGGTCAGAATGGGCGATAGGGTCTATTTCTTCTTAACATCTCGCAGAAGACTCCCACTTCCGTCCTGTCATCGATACATCAGTGAAGATGCGCCTTGGCTCTTGATAAAATCTGCCATTTTCAATCCTGCCTGCCTGAGGTGACTGTGGATGTACACTTGCAACCTGAAACAGTTGCAGCTGCCTAAAGCCCTTTTACACTTCTTCCCTTGTTTCTGAAAGTGCGACGATTCCTGCTTCATATCCAGCATTCTTCTAGTCGTTGCCATGTGGTAGGTGTTCGAAAGGAAAGAGTGTTGATAAAGGTCTCGATCAACATCCAACAGTTCATCGTGAAGCTGGACCTTAAACCGTCCAACTAACATGTTCGGAGACACTTTCAGCGGGCTCTAGTCCAACTAGACAGGCTACTGGACGCAGATTCACACCATTCTTCTTCAAAGTTTATCACCAAACGTTCACGTTTATCGACTCGACATGACTTCTTTTGTGTCGCTGCGTAGCGCCCTCTTTCTACGTCAGATTAGTCCTTGTGACTGTTGCCGAAACGCAGAATCACTCTTGTCAATCGCTGTTTCTTTTGGGCTTAAAAGGCAATTGTGTAGAAAAGCCCTCTCTCGAAGGACCAAACTGGATTTGCACAGCAGCTTGATCATCCCAGACCTCCTTTACGGCGCAGAAACTTGAACACTACTTAAAGGGGATGAGGATGTCTTTTGTCTTTTCAAGAGAAAAGTTTTGCGTGCGATTTTTGGTTCTGAATGCGTTGATGGCATCTTGAGGAGAAGATTTAACGACGAACTCTATGGGCTGTACAGCGACATGCGCCTAGTCAAGCGTCTTCGGATACAAGGCTTAAGATGGCTAGGCCTTGTAGAGCGTATGGACACCACTGCTCCGGCCCGAAAAGTCTTCGAATCTGAGCCATTAGAACAAGAAGGTGGTGCATACAAGTGAGACCTTAACCAACTTGGAGTGTGCAACTGGCGGCAGCTGACGAAAGGTCATGCTGGCTGGAGAGGCATGTTGGTTAAGGCCCAGGTCCACCACGGACTGTAGCGTCACAAGAAGAAGAAGAAGAAATAAAAGAAGAAGAAGAAGAAGAAAAAAAGAAGAAGAAGACTGATACATTTCGAACGAGAACGTCTCCCTCGAAACGATCAAAAGTCACATTCTTCTCCGTGCCATTTGACAAGACTGGGACTGTAAGTGCATCGGTAAGAGAGGGCTTTACATTTCACTGGATATCTACAGTGACTCTCAAGTTTTTTGTTCGTATTTTTTTCTCACGGCGCTCTCCGTTAAGGGTTCTCCAAATCGTACCAAGAAGGAGGTTATTCGGTCATATGCGGCAAAGAAAACTGATTAGGATCAGATGGCCGCAAATGTGTATGGAAAAGGGATAACAGCTATCCACAGAGGCTGGTCAAGGGACGGCCAAGTTCGGTGAAGGTAGTCATCCGCTTGTGAGGGGCATCTGTTCAAAGGAAGAGGGCATATGCAAGAAAGAGAATCGTCAATAAAGAGGACATATGCCAGAGAGTCGATGGACGCATGCTCTGATGTTTGTGCACATTTTAAGGAAGTCCCTCGGGCTCAGTCTGCAAAAATGGGGAAAATTGATTTCGGATGTTACTTTCCGACACGTCAATGTCTCAAAAGACACAGGCAAAAGGACAAAATATTGGCCGAAATGTAATGGATTCGAAATTCTGAACCGCACTTAAACCTAATCGAACACCTTTGGGGACACATTAAAAAATAATTGCTTCTGCGTCTAAGAAGCTGGTCGAATTGTGGTCAACTAGATGTTTATTTAACAAACTCAAGTCAGAGAAGGAAAGCCAGTGTGTCGTTTGCAAAAGGAGGCCACAAACAGTATAATGCCCTCGAAGTTCAACTCACAAAATTGATCAAATGCCACTGTACGTGGTTTGTTTTTCTAAAATTTTAAGAACTATGACTTCCCCAATTTAGTTCGTTTCATCAGTGAAGTTCAGCAAGTTTATTTCCATAAAATTTATTGGCTTTGTTAGATTTGAAAACTTGTGATCAATTCTGAGACTCACTGTACGTATCGATCGAAATTCTTGTGCGCCTACTGCAAGACATGTGTCATTTTCCCTTCAAATGTCAGATGCGTCATTACTCACCGCAACAAACCACTTTTATGCTTTTCTCCTCTCATGACTTAATGCTTCCGTTTTGGCTTTGCATAGTAATGCGATGCATAGAAATTGCTGCTCGCATGAAACCTGAATGGCCCCCTCCCAAAGGTTACGGTCATTAGGCAGAGACCGTCTAGCCGGGACGTTTTTGCCCGCGGAACCTGTTCACAATCAGCAGGTTTTTGCTTTTATCATCAATGTTCAATCATAGTTATGCAGATGCGACGCGATTAACGCGTCGTTGGCGTAAATGATCGCAGCCGACTTCGGACCACACCTTTGTTCAGAATTTGATGAGGGAAGTGGGAAGCGCTTTCAGAATTGAGAATTTCGGTGAACTTTCCCCGAACTACGGCTTTCGATTCGATTCTCTTTAATCGATCACGGAGTGACCCAGTTTTGTGGCAAGTTTTTTGTGCGAATGTGACGTCAAGTCAACAGCGCGCGATGGCATCATCTGTGTCATCTATGATTGATGGTTTGACGCCAAATCGAGCCATTGTGCAAATGCCAATCAAATGTCAATTAAGATCAACGGATACATGACCAATTAGACGTGGACACAAGCTGCCTCTCATCGATCACCTTCGAAGTCCTTTCACAAAGCATACGGAACATGACTTATTTATGTTCGCGTTACGTGACAACTGACATTTCGCTCACATGACACGTCTACTTTCACAATTCTTTGCGCGAATTCCTTTCTAGATGCTGACACCGGTAGCAAATCACTTTCGTCAACAGACTCTCTTGGTTATGCAATCGTCACGGAACGACATGAACATTGACACTTGGGGGGGAGAATGCGGGAAATGTCAGGAAGCCATTAGAGCGTACAATTGAACGGCGGCGGCGCTGTTTACCGTTTGGTTTATGGTAATGGACCCGGTTGATGGACGGCACGCGTTTCAGACGGGCGTCAACGCTTAGCCGCGCTAAGAACTGATCGAGGTTGCATGCTAATGCCGTGCTCGGGCCGAATTGAAGGCGTTGAGATTTAACGCCCGCGTCATTGTTGAAATTTCTCCTTTGTTTTGTGAGACCGGTTTCGGCACTTTCTGGTGGATTTCTCGCAAAATTTTATGCAGACGCAAACATGGACATTTTTTGCTTCTAGATGAGACGTTTGATGGGGAGACGCGATGGATGTTCAGAACTTCCCATCTATGTTAATGGATCATTAAGACGGCTTGTAGCGTATTTTATTTGGGCTTTAATGGCTTTGAAATCGTGCTGCTAGGTTAGGCAGATTTTTGATTTCAAGACACTGGATTCAAAATTCGAACTGATAGATCAAATTTTCGATCGTTTTGCTGAGCTTCGAGGATTGACGGTCAACCAGCAGTCTCCTATCCCATTCATTCAAATGTCCGTATGGAGTGATGATCCAAGAACATGTGAAATCCGTTGGCACTTAGCAGCAAACATTGTTTTCTCTCAAATTTGGCTAAATCTGGAGCATCTGAAGGTCTGGAACTATATTGGTCTTGAAGTGAAGCATCAACGTCGTTCTTAGCTCCTCATCCCTGCAGAATCAACTGTTTAACTCAACCGTCAGATGTAGACCGTCCAAGCAAACAAGTACAGGAGGATCTCAACCAAGTCGATGAACTGAGACGACGCCAGCTGGAAATCTTTGTTGAGCCTCACGTCGACTCCAAACTTCAGCTTCGGTAAAGGTGTTGGCAGTCTCAGAGTGCATGCTACAAGCTCCAGACTGGACTTGTCTTTCGAATGTGACCAGCTTTAGTTGTTCATGAGTTCTGGAGTCTCGGAAGGTCTCGAGGGCCGTTTGCAATTGAGTGGCCTTAGATCTCAAGTGTCACTACCCCTGGAATGTCGTTAGATTTGAATTGGTGCTGTGGACAGTCTCTGACTTTGGGGAGTTTCTTCGGGCTATCGTTTGTCCAACTCTGATGTGGCTCTAGGCAGCGACTGTGGTGGCTAGCTAGCTCTGAAGTAACACTTACAAGTACTTTGTGTCGGCCATATTTTGATCTAAAGGGCTAAGGACACTGTAACGTCGTTAAATTTGGAGTATCGTCAGCTCCATTACTGACGATGACATTTACGTAAGTAGGGTGCAAAATCTGGATCGTTGAAGCCTTTGCTGTGGCACAAGCTCTGGGTCCTCCTTAGATCTGTGTCGCTAGTTCTAGAGCGTAGCGGTCTTTAAAGTGCCGCAGTCTTTGTGTTGTGTTGCTGTCTTTGGAGTCTCTGGAGTCTCGACGGCTCTGGAGTCTCGGCGGCTCTGGATTCTCGACGGCTCTGGAGTCTCGACGGCTCTGGAGTCTCGACGGCTCTGGAGTCTCGACGGCTCTGGAGTCTCGACGGCTCTGGAGTCTCGACGGCTCTGGAGTCTCGACGGCTCTGGAGTCTCGACGGCTCTGGAGTCTCGACGGCTCTGGAGTCTCGACGGCTCTGGAGTCTCGACGGCTCTGGAGTCTCGACGGCTCTGGAGTCTCGACGGCTCTGGAGTCTCGACGGCTCTGGAGTCTCGACGGCTCTGGAGTCTCGACGTCTCTGGAGTCTCGACGGCTCTGGAGTCTCGACGTCTCTGGAGTCTCGACGGCTCTGAAGTCTCGACGACTCTGGAGTTTCGACGGCTCTGAAGTCTCGATGACTCTGAAGCGTCACTGGTTCCTGAGTATTGCGTGCTCCCGTCACTTTCATTGGTCTTTCTGCAGGTCGTGGCCATCATAAAGTAGACCGATGATCAAGTCTACAAACCTCGAGAAAAACTGAAGCCTTCAAGATTTCTTAAGGATTTCGGCTACAATTCAACAAAGTCGATCCCATCCCCTCTAAGACCTCGGTTCCTAAAGTGTGCCCTTTAAAAAATTGAATTCTTATTTAAATCTCCTCTCATTGCTCAAACAAATCCCAATCCCTCCTCTCTCTCTCATTCCAGATTCGATGAACTCCACTACGGAAAATACATCTCGCTTTACATCCGGAACATATTCTTCTTCGACCAGCATCCGCCGCTGGGAAAGCAGCTCATCGCGGCGGTGTCGAACTTCGCGGGGTACGACGGCAACTTTTCGTTCCCACGAATCGGGTCTCAGTACACACCGAACGTGCCGGTCTTTTGGCTGCGATTCCTGCCCGCCCTGTGCGGGAGCCTTCTGTCGCCGGTGGCGTACAAGCTCCTGCTAGAGGTGCCATTGAATCGGTGGACTGCTCTACTCGGTGGTCTCCTCATCATCTTCGGTAAGTCGAGCTCCTGACCTGCCCCCCCTCTCTTCGCTGACTATCTCCCCCACCCAAAGATAACTCGCTGCTGACGCAATCCAGGTTCGTGCTTATGGAGTCCATGCTGCTGCTGTTCTGTTCCCTGGGCTTGCTGCATCTGCTGCGCTTCCAGAAGAGCAGCTTTGCAAGCCCGCGATGGATCATCTCCGGACTTGCTTCGGCGTCGTTCTTCGCCTTCGCCCTCAGCGTCAAGTACGTGGGCTTCTACTCGGGCTGTCTGGCCTTCTATTTGATGTGTCGCTATCTCTGGAACATGCTCTTCGACGCCACAGTCACAGGTAAGCCAGCACCTCATTTCAGGATGCACCTAACGCCACGCATCCCCTTCAGATTTCCAGATCATGCTTCAGACACTCAGTCGGGTGCTCATATTCAGCGTGATTCCCATCGGAATCTACATCGGCGTCTTCTACATCCACCTGTCCGTGCTCAACAAGGCGGGGCCGCACGATAACGTCATGACCAGTGCGTTCCAAGCGTCGCTCGAGGGCGGCTTGGCGTCCATAACGAAGGGACAGCCGCTGAATATCGTCCACGGCTCGCAGATCACCCTGAGACACACGCACGGACGAGCGTGTTGGCTGCACTCCCATGCGCACGTGTATCCTGTGCGTTATCCAGACAAGCGCGGCTCGTCGCATCAGCAGCAGGTGACGTGCTACAGCTTCAAGGACGTGAACAACTGGTGGATCGTGAAGCGCCCCACCAAGGAGGAGCTGGTTGTGGGCGACGAACTGGATCCCATCAAGGACGGCGACATCATTCAGCTGGTGCACGGGATCACGAGTCGAGCGCTGAACAGCCACGACGTGGCGGCGCCAATGACCCCTGCCTGCCAAGAGGTGACGTGCTACATCGACTATGAGATCAAGATGGAGGGCCAGCTGCTGTGGCGGGTGGAGATTTTGAACAAGGATACTGTAAGTGCAATCTCCAGGCGGCGATGCGGCTCCAAGTGATGCCAATTTTCTCTGCAGGAAGGTCCCTACTGGCACGCGATTAAGTCGCAGATTCGGCTGATCCATGTGACGACTGAGGTGGCTCTGCGCTACAGTGGGAAGCAGCTTCCAGAGTGGGGCTTCAACCAGCATGAGGTGGTCGGCGACAGGAACACAAACAACAAGGACGCCATCTGGAACGTTGAGGAGCATCGCTACACCAAGAGTAAGTTCAGAGCCACACGAGATCAGGCATCTCTTCATGTTTTCTCTTCTCAGCTCAAGATCAACGGGAGCGCGAGCGGCAACTCCTCACCGCCGAGATGATCCCCACATCCAAGACGAAGCTCTCCTTCTGGGACAAGTTCTTCGAGTTGCAATCGAAAATGATCTGGAGCACAAAGACCGAGGTTTCCTCACACATGTACAGCTCCGAGCCGCTCGAGTGGCCGCTGCTGGACAAGGGCATCGCTTACTGGGTGGACAAGAAGTCCAACGGCCAGATTCACCTCCTGGGCAACATCCTCATCTGGTACAGTGGCACCATCTCAATCTTCGTCTACCTCGGTCTGTTCGCGTTCTACTTGGTCCGTCGACGGCGGTTGGCATATGACCTGTCACCGCGAGAATGGCAGCGGTTCCTCGACGCTGGCGACCTCTTCCTGGGAGGATACCTCTTCCACTATCTGCCGTATTTCTTTGTGGAACGTACGCTCTTTCTGCACAATTACTTGCCGTCGCTTCTCTTCAAGATGCTCCTGCTGTGCTACGTCATCGAACACATCGACTACCTGCTCAGGACGTTCACAAAGAATCCCTGGATTGTGAGGGCCTATCGGCTGGCGGTGATCGCGTGGATCTGTGGAGTATTCTTCATGTATAGACGCTTCCTACCGCTCACCTATGGGATCTCGAAGCTGACCGCGACCGAGGTGACCGAGCTGCGATGGAAGGACACCTGGGACCTAATTGTCCACAAAGAACTGAACTGATGAAGAGGGCGGTCCTGCAGCTGGACGGGGAGTTTCTTTTTGTTTAGTTTTCATTGTCATATTTATGAGATTACGCTAGAGGTTGTTTTACTTTAGAATAAATTGCGTATTTTAAGTGTCAATGTGGTGAGGGTGTGTTTACTGTTCGTTCCAGGTCAGACTTAGACTGATTTTCGCGTGAAAATGATGGCGAGGACGTTGAGCTGGCCTAGAAGATCCAAGGCAGGTCAGGAACAGTTTAGCAGGCAACTCCAAGCGTTACTTCTTGACCAACACTTGGACAATAGGCACTTTTTGTCGCAGTAAGAGATTCGCGTAGTCGAAGGCAAATCCTGGGAGATGGATGAAATGTGAAGCTCAGTTCTACTGAAAATACGGAGGTGTGGGAGCTGCAGCTCAGTATGCGCCTGCCGTCGTGGTTTTCGGGGTGATGAGCACACAGAGTCCATCATTGAGCAACAACCTCGACGTGAACTGCTCAATTTTGGCCACCACTCATCCCCCTCTCCGCCCAAACAGTGAAGAAAACACTTTTTTTTAGAAAATGACAAATACCCATTTTAATTCCTTTAAAATCAACTTCACAAATCATTTCACAATATAAATGTGGTCTGAGGCTCTCCTCGTCCATTCACCAACTTATTCCTCCATTGGGACAGGCACGACTGTCTCCGTGACCTCGAACTTATGGATCTTCGTGCTCAAGACCGCGGTAGTTCCCTGCGGGAAGTCGTAGTTCAACTGAAAAGAAAACATGTGGTCACTTGGGCTCTCTCCTCACTCTCTCTCTGATGCCTACCTTCCTCTCTCCCTTTTGATTTGACAACTCATAGTTCCTCAAGTAGTCACACGAATCCTTGCGAATCACGCACAAATCCACATTCGAACCGGAGCCCAAGTCATTGAAGATACCCGCTCGGATAGCGTCACGGACCAACAACTTTCCCTCCTCCTCCTCCATGTCTGGCTTCCACTTGGACTCGAAGACAGACATGGCTGCCAAGCTGCCAGAGCCCATGGTTGCATATGGAACCTTGTCAGTGGAGCCATGTGGATGAATGCAGTAGATGTATGCACCGGTGCTGTCCACTCCTCCCAAGACCAGAGCGGCGCTGATGTGACCCTGGTAGCGGAACAGCATCTGCTTGAGCAGAGTGTTTGCGGCGACTACTGGCACCTGACGGCCAGTGTTCAAACGCAGCAATTCCAACTGAGAGGCAATCAGATCTGTCGTCATCTCAGTGTCAGCGGCTGTACCAGCTCCACAGCAGCTAAATACGAAAGCATCTCATGAGCCAAGTTTTTTCAGGGGAAAGTATTTCCTGATACTTACTACATGTTCTTAGCCAAGTAGTGAATTTTAGCGCAATTCTTATCCGAAACAATGGGACCCTCTGTGGCTCGGGTATCAGCTCCAAGAATCACGCCATCCTTGTAGACAATTCCAACGATGGTGGTACCAGTTTTGGTAACTTTTGGTGCCACAAAGCCGCTCTGCAATAGCTGGGCATTCCTACGGAAGGAACAAAAGAATTCGTGAATACATTACAAATTCCCACACCGAGGTTATGTTGCCGTAGAATGACTGGGCAAGATGCGGCTCTCGTACTCACCGCTTGCAATTGTCAAAGTTGAATCCAGCTTTAGGAATATCTCTTGCGATATCTACGGACATATTGTGGAATGAATAAGTTGCCTTTACGTGCGAAAATTCGATGAAAAATGAGAAAAACTTGATTGGGACACGGAGCTTCTATTTGCCGCAATGACAAAACACAAATTTGCGATGTGAAATGTCAGAACGATGACAAGGGAGATGTTTGAGCGGTACTGGGGTGGGTTTTGATTAAGACAGTGACTCTCAAACTTTTTGAAGATTTTCTTAGCAGTGTTGTGAAAAAATTTGGAAATCTACAAAAATCTCAAATAACTGTGAAAATTTGAAATAACTTTGCTTTGATTGATACAATTTTATTTAGCGCCTTGTATGAACTCTTAACTGCGGCTTAGGAAACGCTCAATTTCGTTCCAGTCTCATCATACCACACTCTTGTCTGTAATTTTTAGAAATTCTGCATGAATATAAACATTTCAAAATAAGTTCCTTTACAGATAATATTTGACTTCATTATGTTCTGAAATTTCATTTCTTGATGTTGTTTTTCCAAAAATGTTCAATAAGTGAACATTCACCACTTTTTCCCAATCTAATCTGGGTCTTAATTCACCACAATTCTTCATGCGGTGAACTGTCAAATCTGCCATCCATCGCTGAGAGAAAAAATAACCATTTCAAGAGATTTTCCGCAGAAATTTCTAAATAAAACCTAAATCATCAATTAATTCCACACAAATTTCTACAAAAATGGTGCTGGCCACAAGACTCTTTCAACGGCAGTGGAAATCACTCCAAGGTCTTTCAAGATTCCCTACGTTTCGTAAGTTCTTCCCTCTGAACTCCATCGGTTTTGATCTCATAACCTGCATTCCCTCATAGGATCCATGTCCACAGCAGAGTCAATCGAGAAACGAAATCAAATTTTCGATGAAGAGAAGAGACGCCAGGATGATAGTGTTGGCCGCATTGAGAAAATTGAAGTTCGTTACTTAGGTCTCCCAGAGGATGTCACTCTTGTCATGAACAGGCTTATCTCCACACCATACAACTGCGCCCAGCATCTGACCGAGGGACATTGCAAGCGATCGGCGCTGGCTTTGATTGACGGCAACATTCCTTGGGACATGCACAGACCGCTCCAGGAATCCTGCACTCTGCAGCTCTTAAATTTCACTGTTACCGATCCACACTTAGTCAATAAGTGAGTCTGAGTGTCGCCACACAATCCGAGGTTTCATGTTTTTTTTTGTATTTTAGAGCCTTCTGGAGGAGTTGTTCGTTCATGTTGGGTGCTGCACTGGAAAACAGTTTCAAAGACGAATCCGGCCTCCAGCTTCACAGTTTTCCCGGACCAAACAGTAATCACAAAACTTCCGTCCATATCCTTCATCCTCATTCGCTCTGTTCTTTCAGTCAAATCTGGCAGCTTTGTCCACGACATTTATCTCTCCACCCAAGGCTGGTCCCCTGCCAGTCACGAGCTGCGTGCAATTTCCGCCGAGATGGTGAAACTCGCTGCGAATGACCTCAAAATCGAACGCCTCGACCTCAACGGTGAACTGGCGATGAAGATGTTCGAGGACAACCGCTACAAGAAAGAACAACTGCCTAGCATTTTAAATCAGAATCAGGGCCGCGTGACTGTCTACCGCGTGGGCACACACATCGACATCTCCCGCGGACCAATGATATCCTCAACGAGGTTCCTTGGCAAGTGCACCATCGCCGCGGTGCATGAGGTCGGCAAGGAGGGCAAGGATGGCAGCATTTATCGCGTTCAAGGCGTCGCCCTGCCCACGGGTTTCGTCATCAATCACGTCGCGTATGGAATCCTAGAGAACAGGGCGAAGAAATTGGTGAGTCCGTGACCGGATGTTGTGCAACAGACTCTTTGGTAATGTGCCGCTCTCTGTTTCAGAATCCGGCTCGCCTGCCTACGGAGCCGTTTGAGGAGCATGCGGCCGAGCAGTTGATTGCCTAGTCTGTAGTCTAGCATTGTGGGTTGTTGTTTCGTTAAGTTTAAGAAATAAATCGAAATAAGATGCTAAGAAGCTGTGTTATCTGTCTCTCGCCCAGATTTCTTTGCCAAGCGTCCTGAGGAACCTTTCACTAACCTTTTGGATGTGCTACCGTTTCTACTGCTGTTTAGTGAGTGGACATTTTCGGGAAGATTCAAAAAGAACTCATCAACTGGTCAAGAGAGAGAGAGACACAAAATGAAATCCAAAGAAACCACATTCTAGTTAAAATCTTTTATTGAGGGAGGAAGCACATTTTGCAGAGAATTTTCTGAGGATGGGGGCACCGCACACAGTGCAGCGCTGAAATCTAAGCGATTTGCACATAAGTTGGGGTGGTCATAACTCCGCAGTTGTTGTTCTTTGTCGACATCAGGGCGTAGCCATCGTTGCCCCAGTATGTTGACCACGAGTTCTTGATCAGCCAGTACTCCTCTCCGTTCAGTTTGCCGTAGCCCACAGCCAGAACGGCGTGATCCAAGTCATCCAGGCGGTTCTTGCACTCCGGCTCGTAGTACACACCATGCGAGTAGAAGCTGAAGCTTTTGTGCGATGCATCGATGGCCACCGACAGTGGACCGCTGGTGACTAGGGCGGTCTTGAAGGCGTTCGGATCGTTTGAGGTCACATTCACGAAACCGGAGATCTTGGCGACGACGGGCACGGAGTCGATGTGGCAGAGGCCGTCCTGACCAAGGTACTGACCGTACTCCTCCTCAGTGGGGATACCGCCTACTTTCATCATCCATTGATAAGCGCGGAAGTCTTCTCCGCCATCACAGCCATTGTTGCCATATTCCCATGAGCAGTCGATGAGTGCCTGTTGCGACAAGCGCACCAGGTTGCCTCCGTTGTGGAGGAAGTAGGCCCCCTCGACAGCGCCGACAGTACCGAATGACCAGCATGATCCGCAGACAGATTGATCTAAGGGGAACAAATTGTGAAGCACATTCCAGTGGTGAATGGTCGTCGGCGCTTACCTTTAACTGGGGTCACAGCACCGAACAGCCTCCAGTCGAATTGCTCGGGCAGGGTGTCCTTAATTTGTTGGGACTTGTAGGGGAAGGGTTTGCCTGTGTTGAAGACGCCGGATGACTTGAATCCTCGTCGTGCCTTCAGTTCATCCTCGGTCTTGTCCGCCAAGTGGTTGATGGCCAGCGAGTAGCCCAGGTTGGCGCGGTTCTTGGAGTGGATGTAGCGCAGATTCTGACGGAAGATGTTCTTGCGGTACTCGTGCTCTGTCTCGTTCATGTAGCGAGCGCCGTGCTTGCCCTTGAATCTGTTAAACTCCATTTCGACGTGATGGTCCTTTGTGGGGTGAATGAATTCCTTCATTGGATTGAAGGTGGCATAGTGACCATTGCCGGGACCAGGGAAACCAACGCAAACCATATCTACAGACGGGAAAGGTATGAATACGGGTGATCGGTGATTCGGGATCTGGGTGAGACGTACCTGGATCGATTTCGAAGACCTCATTGGGGACATCATCGTGCGAGTAGCTCTCGTAGTCCAGGTAGTAGTGATCGTAGTGTGAGCCTAGGAGAGTGTTGTATCCCCTCATCTCATAGCGCACCGGGATCGGCTGGCGGGCTGATGGATACTTGGGCGACTTCTTGTACCGCACCCACAGGGTGTAGACGTTCTTCTTGATGCCGATGACCTCCTCCAGACGGAACTTATCGCAAACCATTCCCAAAAGCGTTTCAGTTCCGATCAGTGAGAAGCTCTTCACATCGGGCAGGATTGATTGGATCTCGATGGCGTTCTCTGCGGTGCCGTTAACTTGTAAGCAGGTCTCTTTGTTCAGTTCCTTGGACGTTGTGACTGGTGCCAGTTTCAGGGATGTACCGTAACGTGCTTCGTTCGCCAGCTGATAGGTCTTCACCATGCCGCCGTAGTAGTCGATACGGGAGCGGCTGGTTTGCTTATCATACCACGCGTAGAAGGGTTCAGCGATCTCCGCGTAGGGGATGTGAAGAACGCCGCGAACCGAATAGGTTGCATCCCAAATTGGGGGTTTTGTCGCTGTGGCTAGGAGGGGGAAAAGGCAAAAAAATGGGTTAAGATCAAATTCATCAAATGAAGGGAATGTCTACAATTCAGATCAAGTACGATCACAACGAGAAAGCGCTGTCAACGTCGTAGTACAGGCAAAATTTGATCGGTCATCGTTAGAGAAACTTCTCAAAGATCAATCAAATAAGGTTTTCGATGATCACTGCGGCAAAATTGTTTTCAATTTTGCAGCCGAGCTTGAAAACGCTCTTCAAAGATCAGTTATAACAGGACAAACGAACGTTCGCACTAACGGTGCGGTTTAATGTCACGATGAAACTGTAAGAGAAACAGTTCGACCTTGCCCATCAGTGGAGATCATTCACAATCGGAAACGATATCTGAACTTAAGAGAGCCCTTTGCTCCGTACGGTACAATCAACGGGACGGGCAAGAGGAGAAGATCGGAGATCGCTGTAAATTACGCTGAAATCTATCAAAATTCACAAAATATCGCCCATCGTGTCAGATTCAGACAACAGAAACAAAATCCTTTGTTCGAAATTCTCTGGAATTCTCCTCTCACACCGATTGACTTTTGTCCCGTTACTCCCTCAAGAACCGCAATATCACGCGGATCTATTTCGAGAACAGTTAAGCTTCACAATTTTCTTTGTCCGGCACTATCGGCTCTGCGAGAAATAAATTGCGTAGAAAGCAGAAGCCGGCCGCAACAATCCACAATTGTCGTCGCAAAACAAAAATCAATGATTCAAGCCCTACTCATACACTCGCACACGGGCGGTGGCGGGGTCAGTCTCTGTTATCAGCGCCTTTCACTAGTTCCCCCTCATTCGCATTCGAATTGAGAACGACTTGCAATTCCAGCACAAACAACTCGTGCACGGTGACGGCTATTTATTCGATCAAAATGACGAAAGCCCCCCCCCCCTCGATGGGGTCCGGGACGCTGAAGGGAAGTCGAAAATGAAATACAATTAGCATTAGATAACTCACCTGTAGCCACCAGCGCACAGAGGGCGACCAAACCAACACAGAACTGCCTCATGGCGGGGAGGGAACAAATTAAAAAAAAAAAGACACAAACTCACTTTAAATTCTTTCACAAACAATTCACACAGAAATTAGACGAGGTATAGTTCTATGGTGACAGACTTGGTGACAGAGTACGATCGAGCTTGATGATCCAATTCAAACGAGAGCTCAAGAGCAACTGAAAGCTGGCGTGCCGGCGTGGGGTCTATTATTCGCTTCGAAATGAACGGAAGAATTGGCAGATCGGATGATCTCTTCCAGTTTGTTGCGGGAATGCGAGAGAGCGAGAGGCACACAGATCGGTGGAGAATTGAAGTGTCCCGGT
This sequence comes from Eristalinus sepulchralis, assembly GCA_944738645.1. Classification (NCBI taxonomy): domain Eukaryota; kingdom Metazoa; phylum Arthropoda; class Insecta; order Diptera; family Syrphidae; genus Eristalinus; species Eristalinus sepulchralis. The sequence continues at coordinate 3,855,458 of OX122885.1, read as the reverse complement.
GCCGAGGTGGATACCGATGGATGGACATGTTCGAGTTGACCATGAGTGAGCGGTTTGAAATTGATGACGGTTTGATTACGGTTTGATCGTGGTTTGATTGCACCTTCTGGGGGCATTTTGTCTGAGAATCGAGACAATTTTGAATGATTTCTAGAATTTTTTTAGTGTTAGCGTTGGTTTGGGATCTTCTGCAGAGTGATCGTTTTTTTCGAAACGTTTTCTTACTAATGTTCTTTGGAGCTAGCAGACTTTGAAGAGGATGAATTTAGACAATGAATGGTTTAAATTTATGGCATTTCTTATCGAGGTGCCTTCAGTCATTGGTTGCAGTTCTTTTCGCTCCCCCTCTTTATAACCAATAAAATGTTATTTGCTGTCTAGAGGGGGACAAATTTCTAATCTGCGTCAAAAGTATCAGTCTTGCTTCTAAGTCGTCCTCTAAATCGCCGTAAAAGGACAACAGTGATCTGTTGAATTTAGCAATGAACAGACACCGATATTTTTTAACACATGCGAATGCATTTTCCGCAGTGGACTTCTTAAGACGTAACGTGTGTTGTTTTAGAGGTTCTAAGCCTTATGATGGCGACAATATTTTAACTGCCGACCATTTTGTCAACTGTCAAGTTATTTTCGAAAGAAACAGACTGACGCTTGAACAACGCTTCCAAATTGAGCAAATTTGGCCCACAACAAGGTTGCCGTTGAATGCGAAATGCGTTAAGGAAAGAAGCTCACTTGCATTGAGTGGATACGTAAAACTTCTGTATTTAGAGCGTTAATTCTCCTCAATTGAACGTTGAGACGCCCTTACATCCACAAAAACTAACTGTTTGATGTGCTTTATGGGTTGGTGGAATAATTGGTCCATGCATCCTTAAAAAAAACGAAGTGTAACAGTCAATGGTGCCGCTAAAGGGCTATGAATCCTGTCTGTTTCATTCACAAATTCAGCAACCATGATATGCAGGAGTTGTGGCTTCACCAAAATGGCGCAGAATGTCACATAGATTGTGCCAAAATTGACTTAATGAAGGAAATGTTTGGTAACTGCATGGTTTCCAGTTACAGACTTGTGAATTGGTCTCCACGATTGTTCGATTTTAATTTATTTCTTTGGAGATATGTGAAGTTGCTAGTCGACGCCGAAACTATTTCACTTAGAGGACAAGTGATCAAAAAGTTAACCTCCAGATTAGACTACTTTCGAACCAGCTGTGATGCTCATATGCTCAAAATCAGTTCAATGTGACCCACCGTCAGTCCTTCCGTCCATCATTTCGTTTTACAATCCTTCCTTTCGTCTCTCCGTCCATCCGTCTCTCCTTGCATCCCTCCGTCTATCCTTCCGTCCATTATTTCATCTATCCGTCCATCTTTTCATCCCTTCGTCCATCTTTCGGTCCCTCGTCCCTTCCATCCCTCCTTCCGTCCCTCCTTCTAGCCTTCCTTTCGTCCCTCCCTCCGTCCTTTCGTCCCTCGGTATCTCCAGAAGTTATGGAATGACTTTCAGGAAATTTTATTTTAATTTTAATTTTATGCAAGTCCTCCCTTAATTTGGTCAGCAGACTGAATTTGCCAAGTCTTGTCTGGGTCCCGGGACATCGCTAGATCACGGGAAACGAGATTGCTGATGAACTAGCTAGGCAAGGTTCTAAAAGCATTCGTTGAGCCCGAACTCTCTTTGGGACTACCCGCTTCTTTGGTTAGGGCTTCCGTCGGCACGGTTGGGTCGCAACCACAGATGGCATGACTCTCCAAGATGTAGGCTGACCAAGTGCATGCTTCCGAACCTCTGCAAGAAATCCGCGGCTTGTCTATTATCTCTAACAACAGAAAAGAGTGCAGAAAACTTGTCGGCGTACAAACGACACATTTCACCTTCGCTAAGCACCTAGGTCTACTTGGGTTTAGTGAAGACACCCTTTGCGGCGACTGTGGCGAAGGTAAGGACACCTCAGAGCAATTCCTCTGTTAATGTCCCGCCTTTGCTCGTATCAGGTGGCAGCTGTTTGGCACTGATGTGGTGGAAGCTGAAAACTTAAGCTCATTATCACAGAAGAGCCTGCTGGTCTTTCTTCGGGAAACCAGAAAACTACAGTAAACAAAGGTTACTGCCTGGTAGTACAATGGACTAGTTTTTGAGTCTGAGTGCTCCAGTGCAACTTCCACCAAATAAAAAAAGTTTGAGGTGCTCCATTCGGAGGGTCCATTTTTGGGCGACTTGTTTGAGCATTGCGATTGGTTGATGTTAGTTCAAATCGTCAATCTAAGCTGAATTCAATCCGTCAATCGTTAATGAATGCCTGAGACATTACATATCTCCAGAGAAATAAGTCCAAAGAATAAGTACCTAGGTGGTCAACTTAAAGAAGTAAAACGTGAAATTAAGGCCTCACCAAAATGATCTCTCAGCAAGTCCTTTGTTTCGTGCGCTGTGTGGTTCGTCTTGTGCAAAACAGAGTTCACCGAGACAATGTTCTTGCATTTTAGGAAGCACAGAGTCCCTTAACATGGCCCACGACGAATTCGTCACGTTCTTCGCTTGCAGTCTGAGCTACAGCTGCAGTAGTCTCTTAACTACGTGCTGGATGTGTTTTAACAGGTCGAGTATCATCCCCTTATGTGAAGAGGGACTCAAATTTGTGAATGGCATTGGCAATGGTTCCTCGAATTGCACGAGAAACCTTTTCTCATACAACGTTGATTTTCGTTATACTGCTGGGCAATGCAGAGACGCTGTTGTGGTGTGAGTCTCTCCATGATGACTCGCCACACGACACTGAACCAAAATTACAAATCACTTTGATAGGAGTCACTCGTCATCTGGCAAAAAAGTCAATTGAAAATTAAACCACACAGTGAATCACCCCCTAGATGCACTTGACCCAGCGATCATTCAATGTATTTGAAAATTAATTTTTTCGAGCATATTGGAGATGGCTCCCAGTTGGACAAAACACATGACACATCCATCGACAGACCTTTTGAAAGGAACAGACATACGACACAATCGCAGTTTCTACACCGAAGCACGTCAAAGTCGCATTCTCTTTGTCTTACCACAGATTCAAAGCCTTCTCCGACCCCAACAAAACAAAACTTGCCATTTTTTTTTTACAAAATACCTTTAACTTTATTGATGCAAGACTTTACAAGATTATTTACAGACTAGACTAGAATTATCCTCTAATGCGATAAACGAAACGATAATCTACAACAGGAGCATGCGTCAGGCTCTTAAATTGTCTACACAAGAACAAATATCAAAACTTTGGTAAAGAATACACTATTAGACCGCTATCCTACGTCCTTACGCGCTACAGTGAGTGGTAGAAGTTTCCGTCTAGTTGTTCCCCGCTAAGTTTATCCTAATATCACAAATTCGCCTCGATCCACGTTGCTGGATCGAACGCAATAAAAACAGCGCCCCCGGGGGGCCGCGAAAACAAACCTAAAACCGCTACATATTGGCACCTTGAATTCACATGATTTAGCCTAGAGACGAGAATAAATAGAACTGAGCTTAAACGTTAACTAGAGCGCGTGCGCCTGTCTGGGCGAGAATGCGATCCACGCGACGACGAGAAGCAGAAGGGTGGGCAGATGCCGTCCAGGCGAACCGTTCTCGACGGTCGGCTGCACCATGTTCGCCACGATGAGTGCGCTGAGGGGCAGATTGGTGGTGATCCGGTGGCTCTGTGACTGGATGAGTGTGGCGATCTTCTGGGCCTCTCGCTTGCAGGCCTCGATTTGGATGGCGGTCGGTTTGGCGGTGCGCGGCACCACGGCCACGAAGATGTCCATCTCCATCGTAAGGAATCCAGTCAGCTGACACTCGGAGACTTGGATCAGCTCGTCAAGGGCATGCAGAATGCTGCGCAGCGTAACCAGCTGGGTGTTCCTGCCTTTCAAGGCGTAGAGGGCCCTGTCGACTTGCTTGCGGGAGAAGATGACGCGAAAGGCCCTCGCGCAGATGGGGCAGCAGGCGCCGGGCGGAACGACATTCTGGCAGTAGGGCGAGATAGGCCGCGGACACTTTACCATCTTGCACCGCCGTCCCATGTCAGCGGCCAGCAGGCCCACCTCCTTGCAGTGGCCCTTGTAGTCCACCAGGGCGTAGTCGGCCCACGCCTCGCACTCGCTGCGGTAGACAACACCGTTGATGCCGCAAACTGGGCCCTTCCAAGAACAGCTGCGAAAGCAGGACCCGAAGTGGCCCAGCTGGGCCTTGGCCTTCAGAAGGTCGCAGGCGGATGGGTACGTCACTCCCTTGGTGTCGCACACAGGCTGGCCGTCGTTCACGCACTCCTGCGTCACGTTCACTGAAACAGAAGAAAAGAGGTCAGCGATGGTGGGGTGGAAGAGGTGGAAGTCTTACCACAGCGGTACTGGAGACAGGGTCTGTGCATGACGGAGAGGCAGATTTTACGCTCCTCGACGCAGCGGGTGCCCGAGGGGCAGCTATACGCGCCCTTCTCGCACGGGTTGGAGGCACTGCAGGCCTCGAAGCCCATGTCGCTGTCCTGGAGCCCAAGGCACTTGGCGATGCACGCCGAGTGGTAGGTGTTGCCGTTCTTGCCGCACACCGGCACGTAGTGCGTCGGGCAGTTGCAGGGCAGGCTGGTGAAGGAGCGATCCGAGATGCCGGGAATCCGGCACTGCTTCTTGGTGCAGGTTATCTCGCCAGCGAAGCAGGTGCAGATGTTGCACTCCAGGTACACAGAGAGGCCGTGCTCGACGCCGCGGTCACCCTGCAGACAGGAGTCGTACGAGAAGCTTGGTAGAGGTTGGCAGTGCTCAATGCGCCCTGAAGCACTGCAACGGCAGACTTTGAAGCTGCCGCTCTGCGTCGGAGACACTGGAATTCGAACGTACGCCCCGAAGGGCACCTTGTAGGACGAGGCCTCGCCCAAGGAGCAGCCGGGAATGCACTGGTAGTCGGTGCTCTCGTTGCGGTTGGGGATGCAGACCTCGGTTGAGTTGCAGGGGTGACCCTTGCAGGGCACGGTGAGTCCATGGTGGCCGCCAGTCTCAAGAGGGGCATCACTCGGCTCCAGGTAGGGCTTGAGCGAAACGCAGGGGCTGTCATCCCCCTCCGGCTGCAGGTGGGAGCAGATGGCGCCCACGCTGATGCCCTCGTTCAGGCGGGACCAGTCGACGCAGTCTCGGAGCACGTCGTAGCAGTCCTCGTAGCAGATGTGATTGTAGTGCTTCAACCGTGTGCATGGCTTGATCTGAAGAATGCAGGCGATGGCGCGCCACTTCTCCGGTGAGCACTTAGAGATGTTCCTGATCGGTAGCTTGTTCCCCGGCAGGTCGACGTAGCCTTGCTGAGACCAAGTGGCCACGTCCGACCGAGCCGCCATGTCCGCGTGGGCATGGCAGCTGCGGAAGAGCTCCGTTGGGCGGTTGTTGAAATTCGTGCAGAAGGAAAGCCCGTCGCAGCCGAGCTCGCAGGGTTCCTCGACTTCCTCAATGCACTGCCGCAGCTGGATCTCATTGGAATGCGTGAGGCAATCGATGTCGAAGCCGCTTGTGGTTGTCCAGTCGTTGGAGAAAGTCTGCAGGCAGAGGAGTCGGCATTTGGGTGCAATGGCCTTGTGACAGCAGTGCAGCTTCGCGGAGTCGATACCGATCTGATTGATCTGGGAGACCTCGTTGGCGGTGGAGGTGGGCACGAAGACCTTCTTGCCGGCCGTCAGCAGACACTGCCACAGCGGCTCGTGCGGCAGAGGCGGGCCGCACCCGCCTGCCTCCAGCTGGTCGATTATGACGTCCTCGCTCTCGCCGTTCTTCAGCGCCTGTCGGCACGACATCTGACACTTCTCGGTCTGCGAAAAGTTGCAACAGTGGATATCTGAAAGAGAAGACGACGTTCGATCAGAGATCTGTCCCAGAAACCAGTCCTCCGTTGACCCACTTACAGATCTGTGAGTTTGACACCGGTGTCATGTCCGTGAAGTTCTTGACGCACTGCATTACGTTCCCGTTTCGTTCCCCGCACTGCTGCTCCAGCACCCTCCGGGTTGAGTTCTTCTGTGCCGAATGGGGCTTAAATATCTCACGGCAGGCCTGCAACGAAACGAAAAACAACACATTCCTCAGTCCACGCGCATCCGTCCTCCCGCTAGACGTGGGAATTTATTACCTCAAGGCATTCCAGTGTTCGCGCGTTGCCGCAGCATCGATCGCCCGCCTCTTGGCGCTCGAAGCATGCGTACATGTGCTGCTCGTCGCTTTGGCGGCACGCATAAATCAGCTCCTCTCTCGATGATGATGTCGCACAGGCGTTCCGGCATCTTGGTGACATGCCCAGGTGGCAACAGCGCCGGCCGGACCACTGTGAGCCCCGTTGAACGGCTGCAAGAAGAGGTAGGGGGCGGGTGAATGAATCGATTGTCTCATGACGTGGTGTCACATTGAAGCATGCGCCAATGTGTGTCAGCGGGGATATAATTGATTACCCAGATGCATGGAGGAGGGTGTGTGCGTCTGCGACATGGCCGTCAACTTGGATGCGATCCAACACGATGACAGCGTGCATCGATTATGGAATATTTTTATCAGAGGTATGCGTGATGGCGGTCGTTTAGATGGACCGACAGATGATGGATGGAGGGTGGTTGTGAGAGGATGGGGAGAGGGAGCAGATGACTCTTTGTGAAGGATGAGGGCAGCAGTGCTGAACTGCCAACAAGTGGAGGTGTAAAACTTGAGAAAAGCTTCAGGGGAACCATGTGGGACCTATCTTTGTCACAGAGCGAACGTGTATTAGGTCCCTTATCGGAAATTGTGAGTTGCACTCGATCCGAAAAGGATAGAAAGATAGTTGTTTCTACCGGCTGCATCTTGACTTGAACTTAGATTCTGGAGCTCAACAAGGAATTCAAATCAATTCCAATCAATTCCACCCGTCTGCTTTGGAGTATTTTAGCTGCTTTCGAGCTTTCTTTGAGGTGCCTCAGGGTTGCATCATTGGTCCTGCCTTCTCTAATAAAACCCTTAATGCAAATTGAAAACATCTTGGAGTCGGTGGTTCACCAGGGCATTCTCTTTGAAAATGCAGCCCTGACTGCGACTTGGTTTCGTTGTAAGATGCTTAAGTTTTGGTTTCTCATGGAGGGCACAAATTGGTCCATTAGTGAAAGAACTAGAAACTATACCTCAAGGAGGTCAAAACGTGGTCCGAGAGTTGACTATTTAATGGAGTCCCACAAGGTTGCAATTTAGTTCCCTTGCTCTTACTGTCAGTTTTTCTTTCTCTTCAGGCAAACCAGATCGCATCCTTGTCACACATTATACACCATCCCCGTCAAACGGCGCACCATCTCTACTCACCTTGCAACGTCCTATTCATACAGCTCCAGAAGTCCACCTGTTTGGAGAAAAAAAAAACGAAAAGAATTTCCATCAAGATAAGCCAGCCAGCAGCAGTAGTAACACCACCCACCTGAATTGGTAAGCAGAACTTCCTCAGTTCGCCGACAGGATAGCCACGTCCGTTCAAGTCGGAAGCCCCAAGTTGGATCAGCGAGAACTGCAAGAGAAAGAGAGACAAAGCAGAAGATAAGAAAACGCACACACACACATCCAGGACTCGAAGGAGGCGGCTGAAAGGAATGATAAATGCTGCCTGGATGCAAATTCACCGGCTAACCAACGAGCAACGTAATTAATCTCGGTTCTGCCCGCCCGCATGGAATCTCATCATCGGCCTGGCAAGCGATTGTCATCTTCCTCGGGATGGGAGAGATGCACACCGGCTTGCAGTCGTGTAAGTTCATTAATCAACACGGACTTACATCAGACGCGCCCTCGGGCCGCACAATACCCCCAGAGAGTCTGCCTAATCTCCGGAGATGAATGGCTGATGCTGGTGGATGACCACTGCTCCGGGCACAGATGGAGCCGCGATGCTGCGGTACAACCAGAAGCGAGCAGTCCTTCCTGGAGATCAGGGATAGCGAGCGAATGCATGCCTGTGCCCAGGCCAATTCATCACTGCGCAGCGCAGCGCCGCCGCCACTCTCGAGGAAGTCAATTGCTTTTGATGAATATTCAGCGAGGTGGTGGCCGGCCACACACATGGAGCACTGAAATCCTGGGCCACCGCTGCCGATCAAACCGCACTGACGACAATGCGAACGGGGCGGCGGCGTGCCACTCGGATGGTAATGGCGGTGTGACCGGCGATTTATATCCTCGCGGCGACAAGTTACTTGAGGAGCGGCAGAGTGAGAGTTTTACGAGCGTGATCTTGTTTGAACAGCGTCAGCGACGTTGTGCACGCCCTGTCGCCTAACACTGCGCTCCTCTTCGCCGCTCCGGCTGTGCCACTTGATTAGCTATGCAAATCTCTGCGGCAAGGATTTTAATAAATTGCCGTCGGCGAGAAATGCAATCAGACATGGTCTAGGAGCGGGTACACATGCCCCCTGTGTGGTGGCGGCGACTGGATGGGACATGGACATGGAATGCGGCTAATCCCGTGACGGATTTGGGCAGCAACTAGACGGAGGGCGAACTCAAATGAAATTGGATTTGAATTCACTTGATGGCTTCGCCCACGCGATGCGCGACTTGTTAGCCGTGACGGATTTATGAGTGTTTCCGGCGACGGTTCATTGGACGGGAAGTTTGTGTCTTGTGTGCGTGTGGGATTTAGGAGCGATTTAGTTGTTTGTACAGCTTGTGCTCGAGAGTGTCTGTGACATCACAGTCAAAGTGAAATTTCAAAGAAACGCCCCCAAGAAGAGAACGAATGCAGTGTACTTGGCGCTGTGACGGCCAGCAAAGAAACGAGGAGTTGAAACTGGATCAGGCGCTTGAGTGGAAGGTAAAGTTGAAGCTAGAGCTGGAGTTGAAGCAGGAGCTGAAGCTGGAGCTGGAGCTGGAGTTGAAGCTGGAGCTGAAGCTGGAGCTGAAGCTGGAGCTGAAGCTGGAGCTGAAGGCAGAGCTAAAAGATCTGAAGGTGAATGTTTCAAACACTAAAATACAAATGACGTCAAATTCCGCATCCAAATAATTCCGCTCTCCACCAGACGCCGAGCCCTAAAAAAAGATTTAATCCGCAATCAACCGTCTCCGCTTTCCGAAAGAAATCTCAAAATCTTCATAAAAGCTAAACCCCTTCTTGCCATGGCGCCGCGTGACATTTGGAAAGTCCATGCTCCATTCGACGCCCCGTCGAATGAGAGCCACTCAACGCGGAATTGCCCCCTCCAGTGTTTTCATCCATCCGCAGTCTTGTCATTGTGATCTTCCCCGCATCCGCTCCGCGGAACATTCTCAGCGTGCTCCATTCAATTCGATTACAACACATGTCCCCCACCCCCCACCCAGCATTCGCTGAGCCATCGATCTCAAGTCGTAAACCCAAATCTGTCACCCTCCGTGGAAAACTCCATCAAATCGACCCAAAAAAGAAAAACGAACGACTTATGAGCACAATAAAAACCCTAGGAAGCCTCTCCAGCTTCACCTGTCCTAGGGAAGTTCCCCCATGGCAGGGGAGCGAGAGCGGGTGGGTGCGAGTGATGGGGACACGGACGGAGATTATCCGCTAAAAAGCATGAAATGGTGAGCAGACCCATAAACCAGAGAACACTCCAAAAAGTCAATAAAATCTATTTAAGGGTCCATAAAACTTAATGTCTCCACACGACTTTTTCCATGCGACACGCCTTCCGCCGCCGCCCACCACCATCTCCGGTCCGCGGGACAGACGGGTGGCTGGGATGGGGCTCTCTCGAACGCCCCCGTCGCTGTATCAGTAGTAAACAATCTCCTCCGCAGACCGAAAATATTCGCTCGTTAACTTAATTAGTCCAATTAACACATTTTCGATTGGGTGACCTTTCTGCAGACCTGGAGCCTCGCTCGGCCCCCTCTACCACAGTCATCGGCCCGGGACGAGTGTAGGGCTCATCGACGCCCAACGACGCCGGCAACACGATGCGTAATTAAGAGAATCACCCTGACGAGTGCGTCCTTTTGCACCCGAGCTGTGGCTGCTGCTGCTTCAGTGTCATTCGTGACAATCGCGATCGCACACGATCGTCTCATGGTGGGAAACCGAAAATAGCCGTGATTTCGCCGACCGCTCCACCGCGTCGCGCCGTACCGCCACTGCCGCTGAGCTGCGGAGTGTGTGTGTGTCGAAACAAGTTCCATGAACCTAAGTGGCTGCCCGACGAGGCGAGGATGCCGGCCGTGGCAAAAATGAAGAGGAAAAATTAATTTTAAATTAAAGTCAACTGGCGAGTGGAATCCGAACTGAGGAGGCAGCGGACACGCTCAAGTGTCACTGTCAAGGGAGATAAATCGGGACTGCATTGCGCAGTTCACACCGAGCGCGCTGAGATGTGATGTGAGCGGGGCAATGGGGTCCAGTGTGATGTTGAAGTGGATTTGCGTTCTTTGAGGTCATGAAGAAGAAGCGAAGCTATGTCGGGAATTCTGTTCCACAGGGTGTGTCAGTAGGCATTCCGTTCTAAGTTTGACGACAACATCAAAGAGTCTGGTGTGCCGTGGACGACATTTTGAAGGATGGGCTCGAGGACGTAATCTTCGTCTTCGTCTTCGTCTTCGTCTTCGTCTTCGTCTTCGTCTTCGTCTTCGTCTTCGTCTTCGTCTTCGTCTTCGTCTTCGTCTTCGTCTTCGTCTTCGTCTTCGTCTTCGTCTTCGTCTTCGTCTTCGTCTTCGTCTTCGTCTTCGTCTTCGTCTTCGTCTTCGTCTTCGTCTTCGTCTTCGTCTTCGTCTTCGTCTTCGTCTTCGTCTTCGTCTTCGTCTTCGTCTTCGTCTTCGTCTTCGTCTTCGTCTTCGTCTTCGTCTTCGTCTTCGTCTTCGTCTTCGTCTTCGTCTTCGTCTTCGTCTTCGTCTTCGTCTTCGTCTTCGTCTTCGTCTTCGTCTTCGTCTTCGTCTTCGTCTTCGTCTTCGTCTTCGTCTTCGTCTTCGTCTTCGTCTTCGTCTTCGTCTTCGTCTTCGTCTTCGTCTTCGTCTTCGTCTTCGTCTTCGTCTTGGTTCTCTTTTTCCTCCTTTTCTTGTTCTGCACTACTGAGTGGCGCCCTAGACCAATGCCTCAGCCCCCCAAACATCATGCTCCTTGCCACCTACAGCTACCCTACAGTCGTCCCTTCCCCACCTCCTCCCATCGTCATCTAAAATCCAATCTAAACACCATGTAGTCAATTAACCACTTGTCCACTTCCACACACACACACAATCTCTCGACGTCGCGCTACAAATCATCATCAACCACCTCGTTGGCTCCTTCTCCGCATTCTCTGCGCTTATCTCGCCGTTGTTTCTAATCAATACCTGCCTGCACAATTAGAAACCCGAGTCCTGGTCGAGAGTTAACCCCCCATCGGGTCCGGCAGCCGAATCCCCGGCAATGGCTCATCGCTTTATCTACAAACATGTCAAGGAAAACGTGTAAATTGAAAGGAATAACTTGTCCGAGCGCTGCTGCCGTGTGCTGTTGTGGTCCTTCCTCTCAGATAGACATCTAATCTTCCTCCACACACTCACCACTCACCCCTCACCACATCATCATTGGTGTCCAATCTCGGAGGGCGTTGTTCCACTCACGTTCCACTCTCTGATGACAATAAATTTCCGTTGTTGTTGTAGCTGCGGCATGGCGTGGAGTGGAATGGAGTGGCATGGCGTGGAGTGGAGTGGAGTGGTTCACATCGAATCGGAAAATTATTATCGCTTGAAATTTAATACTTCGTAGTAAAACACAAACGGTCCCATGTCACACGCTGGGCGCAATAAAACTACACGAGATCCCAGATCCGAGATCCGAGGCGAAGATTGCCGGCCTCGCTCACTCTCTTGCGCTAGGTGCCTCGCTGGATAAGTGTTTCATGTCTTTTTTGATTGCAATTGTCTGGGCGCTGGATGCGCTGGACCCGAATTGGATGCTGTGACACAGGAGGGGGGTTGCCGTGCGTGCGTTCGTGCGTGGTTGCGCAAAACAAATTAAAAGGAACGCATCAAGGATAATTTGCATTTTGTTTCTCTCCCCGGTGTCTTGTTTGCGGTCGGCATCGTCGCACCCCTCCCCTCATTGGCTCTGTCTGTGGGCCGCCCCTGTGGTGAGGTGGTGTGGTGTCATTGAAAAACAACCGCCAGTTAATCACGGTAATTGCTTCGCACAGAGGATGACGGTGGGTCGGCTTTGGCGGCTCCTTATTTGTGTCGCACCGAGCACCAGGGAAAACGTCGCCGTAAATCTGTCAGAAATGGATTGTGTGTCGAATTTATGGATTCGCCAAGTGTCACAATTGGCAAATAGCTCTCGACTGTTTTGACGATTCAATTGACAACTCGCTCATCATCCCCGCACACTACCGCTCAGCACAGATCCTCACTGATCGGCCAACGCGATCGTCGCGCTGTTGTCCCAAAAACGCTGATCGCCTATCAGGTGTTCGGACAGTTTAGAGACGATTAATGGTCGCAATGACATTGAACAGCACCCGCTTTGGTGGCGCGGCGAGGTATGCTCGGCCAGAACACATGCGTTTTAGCATTGGCACCAGGAGCGGGTGGAATTGGGAGACAAGATTCTTTCGCCGTCGCGTACGTGGATGCCATTAAAAATTTGAATTGAAATCCATTTGGATTGCGAGTCCATAAATATTTAATTTTAGACACACTTTTGTTGGGCGATCGCTTGGAATGTCAATGTGACGTTACTTTGGTGAGCACTGCGATATTTTTGTCACTTCCTGGTGGTGGAGCGAGTTGCTTTTGCCGTCGTAACGACGAGTGGTTGGGTTGGGAAATTTCGGAAACAAAACTTATCCTCCGGTGACCGGATGGAGTGTTTGGGTGGGGTGTTGCTGATGGGCGCTGAAAGTGGGCTTGTTGAATATTGATTGGGTTGGCCATTAAAGGGGCAGACCTTTGAATGACAAATGGGGGTGATGAGATCATCAGTAGTCTTGAGGTCTGCCTTTGAAACTTGAATTTAAAGGGAGGAGACTTTTAACAAAGTCCTCAGTTGGGCGCCATTTAAAAAAAGTTGTTTTTTTGTAACTTGAAACTGAACATGTTGTTGATGACTAGGAAATCGGTGTTCATCTTACTGTGGAGCCTCGCCCGCCTCGTAAAGGAGCAGCTTAAATATCAAAATACCTCAAAGGCTTTCAAATAGAGTCGTCGTAGTCTGTAAACACCGCTCATCCGGCTCGTTAAAATCCCACTCCCTGCAAATGACTTCAAACACTTAAGAGTAATGGTGCTAAAACTCCACACTGTAGCACTCCACTCCACTTAAGAGCACTCCGCAGCACTTCGCATCACTTCCAATCGCCAATGATTGCCCCTCAACGACACTTTATCGATTATTGCAGCTATCCAGCCACTAGTCTTTCCACTCGGATCCTTAGCCAACTGCCCGAGCTTCGTTTACTCATGCCCCGCGGCTAATTAATTTCCAATCCAAAATGAACTGTCAACGGTTCTAATAAATTTTCCCAAACTACGTAACTTCGGGCGCGATTGAAGGCGCATTCCGCGCGAACACCTGCTAGTAGCGCCTTCCAGTCGCTTGCCAGAGGCACTCCCAATCCGCCTCTCAATCTCTCACCCCACTGTCCGGCTCGGGTGTTCGGGTGAAACAAATCGCAACTAGTTTACATGTGGATTTAGTTGTGTTCGCAGTGCGGCCCGCTGCTTCGATAAACATGTCCAGCTCTTAATCGGATTCCAATCGTCCAGAGTAATTACCTTGCACGGCCACTGACTATTTCATAATTCCTTGATCCTAATAGCTCCGCTCCATCGGTGGGCAGCAGCTGGTCTCTGCTGATTTCCATTTTATCACGCCGCACACCACAACTCACGGCTAGCCGCCTAGATTGAGACATTTTGACAAATGTCTACCCAATGAACCCGCTATGTGTAACATGGCTGACATCGGCGTCGCAATCCGGCCACGATGTGGTCCGCACACGATCTGTCAGGGCGCGAGGTTGAACAACATCAATCGAGTGACGTAGCCATTTGCATGTAGTTTGTCATTCGATGAAATCCGCCAAAAGTCCCCAACGACTGGGGGAGTCGTACTCGCAGTCGCAATAAATAACATCGCAGCCACTTTGTGGACTCTCTCTCCCTCTCTAGCTCTTTCCCTTTCTCTCCCTCTTGACAGGGTGTAACAGCGGCGGCGTGAGAAATCGAACACATGTTGCACATGGTCTGCAATTAAAAACTTAGCACGATTCTAAATTGGATGACATTCGCCTGAGAGTCGTTTGCCAGTCGAACGTTTGTACAAACAACCACACAGCTGCGCGAGTGAAGCGGTTCATTAAGCCAAGTGGACTGCACACGGAGTTGATACTGATGGCTGTGGAATAATGAATGACATTAAAGAGTGAGAAAGAGGAACGAGGAGGAGGGGGGAGTCAATCAAGGAACTCGCAGCAGTTGATCACTACAATTATCGGCAATCAGTGGAGAGATGGATTGATGATGCGAATGGCGTGGCTGGTTTTGATTTGAATCCGATTCTGATAATAGTTTCTTCCTCTATTCAATTTAAGGCGTGTCTCTGTACCTATCGACTTTTCGTCAAACCAGTGCGATCGTCACTTGGAGCTCTCTGTCAAATTTCATACCGAAGGGATCGCTGTCCAATTGCAACCGAAAGAAACCTTCAACCTCTTGTCAAATCACAAGCCAAAATGACTTTCATTTGCGTCTTTGTCTGATTTCAAACCGAAATCGTTTTCATTTTCGGCTTTTTGATAAATTTCTAAAAACGTCTTAGGTGTCAATACTTCTGTCAACCTCCAAATTGAAGAAGCAAGCTACCTGTCAAATTTTTAGCCAACATGGCGAGGTTTCTGTTAAAATTTAGGCCGTAAAGTTCAAAGTGTTTTGTCAAAGTAGCCTATTCCGAGTCTCTTGTCAAATTTCAAATCAAATTGACGGTTCTTCTAGAAAATGTCAAATCAATGTGATTCCATTTTATTGCCCTCTTGTCAAATTCTTGTCAAATTCTTGCCAACTTCCATCTTTCCGGACATTTTGACTACGTCCAGTGATTCAAATCGATCACTAAACTGTCACTTTTCACACGCCAATCGAAGATCAAAATTTCATGCAAGCATTTCCCAAAAGTCAAGACCCAAATTTTCATCTTTCTGTCAAAAGTCTTCTTCCAACAGAATTTCATATGCATGACTGACTTTGAGAAAAGTTAGAGAAAACTGAGAGTTCTGTCAATCACACCTTCTGCCTGAATTTAAATTGAAGAAATACGGTAAAAAACACCTGTCACTCATCACACTTAACTGCCATTGTCTCCATCAATGGCCAACCTAATCCACCGTTCACATCGATTGATCTTTTCAAGTTCACCGCCTCAGATTACGAATTCCATCCATTCCGTCGGTAGTCGGAGGGAAAACCGACAACGAAGCGAAACAGAAAACCACTCAAATGCGAACAATTACTCCAAAGTGTCAGACAAATCGTTAAATCGACAACCGCAGCCGGGTATGCAAAGGAAACAAGAGCACCATCACAACACAGGCCTTAGACGGCATCAAGTGAGGATTAGGTCTCAATTCACGTCGCAGCCGTTCAGACGTGGGAAGCGAACCTTCCATCTCGCCCATTCTCCAAAAGGTGACGATTTAATCCGCCCCATTCAGGCGTGTGTGAGTGCATCCCTGGTCTGGAACTGGATTCTCATGTTGCACCGTGGCGATGTTGACAAAACACTCAAGACAAATCCCTGCAAAGGAACAATAATTGCGGTCGACGATTATATCTGCTCGAATCGATGGTCGTAAATCTGTCACACACGCACACGCACAAGTTTTTTTCTCGTCCCCAGTCAAAGGTGGCGGAAGTTGGTCGTGGGTGTGAGATGTGTGGAGGGACGCGTCCCTCGTTCGGAGGATCAGATTTCCGATTAATCGCCGGTGCAGTGGATGCGGAGCGATGACATAAAATGCGTTCTCCGTCCTTCGACAAGATGCACGAAATTAAATGTCAAAATATCCTACTCGCCGCCGCATCCATTGAAGTCTCCGTCTCGCCGTCACGTCGAGATCGAGGTGGTGCCGAGTGATGTGCACACAAATGGGGTCTCTCGCGCACATGTGTGACAGTGACAGCAGACCCGGGTGACAGATTTTACTTTCGTGACATCAAATTACGCGCGGTGTCAACGGATTTATGAGAAATTTATCTTCGATTACGAAAGGAATCTATTTGATGTCGAATCCCCGGGGTGTCAATGACATCTTGGGGTCTCCCTCTCTCTCTATCGCGAGCGCGCCCCCTTCTAATCATCTGACAGATGTTGAGAGTGTGCGTAAATCTACTTCAAAACAAATTATCATGTTCCGCAGTCGCTTGCGATTTAATTGAGTTATAAATCTGACGAGGAAGACTTGTCGTAAAAGGCAAAGCCGTCGACTCACACACGTCCCACACATGCGATCCACAAGCAGTCCCACTTCAAAACGGCCAGCTTGGGACGTTGGTTCTAGGCGAATGCGTCTCTGTCCATTAAACCGCTTTAATTGACGCTCAAAAGTCCTACACAGAGCCTAGGCAGGCGTGCGCCTCGCACGTCGAACTCTTTGAAGCCGAGGATATCGGGGAGTGTTTTGGCCTGACGGACGATAAAGATAAGGAAATCAATTAAATGGCGTGGCGATGGCGAAGAAGATGTTTGCTGCATCCTCGCTGACAATGACATTCAGTGTCTAGGTTTGAGTTCTCTCATCCCTGCTCGCCACAGACACCCGCTGCACGCGTTGCGAGATGTTAATTTTCAGAGGAATAGGCGCACTGACGACGACGGTGATGGTATCGCATTGTTGTAGGCAGTCCCCGGGTGTGTTGTACAAGCGCTATTGGAATGCAAAACGTTTAAACGAGTTGCGCTGAAGGCTTCCTGTTTGCGCAGCGAATACCTGTGATGAAGTGACACTTTGACAGTTTATTTGCGTCAAATCACTGTCAGCTGTGTTGCGATTGCTTATTGCTTATTGGCCGTTCGGTATGATTTATAACCTTGTTGCCAGTGACTTTGCAAGGAGCGCCGCTGGAAGGAATTCGAGATTTTCTGCTGGCAAACGAATGACTGCTCATGGCTGTGAGTTTTCGTGTTTAATTGGATGGGGAATGCAATTTGATTTGAACGTTACGATGGTAGTAAAATTATTCTCTTCACGGCGGTAGCTTCGTTAAGACTTTTACGATCTTTTCGCTTGATCTGAAGTCGCAAGCATTCCGATCACCGCGATTGCATCAGTAGCCAATTGGAATATTCACTTAGATTTCCATGATTGCCTAGATCATCGGGATCACAGAGATCTTCACGGCTTAAAATGGCGAATTTATAAGATCGGACTGTAGAGCATTCATCGCCATCCTAAGCTTGAATATCTAGATCGACAAAGCCGCCATGATAAGCTAGATCTGCTTCATCAGCAAGAATGTGACGATCATCTGAATGACAAGGATCCTCTTGGCTGAAACGATTGCAAAAATTGCAGCGATTGTCTAGAACGACATGATCACCTAAATGGCTGGTATCGCTTGAATCGCCGCGAAGGTAGATAGCTACGATTGATTACATTGCTGCGATTTCCAGGAGAGTCTAGCTTAACACGATCGTGTAGATCATCAGATTGGCCTCTACGCCTACTAAATTTCCCCATATCGGCGATCACGTACTATGATCGTGACCCCAGCCAAATTTTGCCTCGGTTATGTGTGCCATAATATCGCCATCAACTTGTTTCCCTATTTTATGATCAATCACCTGGAAAGCTTGACCGCAAATGTCACAAACGTCTTCCCCCTTGAGTGTATCGCATACCTCTCTGGTGCCTTGTCGACTTCCTTAATCCGTCGTCGTTCCATCAAATCGCCGCAGTGCCATACGACAACTTTATCCGTCTAAGATAATCCCTTGCCCGGCTGATCAGCCAAAACAACCGTCACCATCCGCCAGCCATCAGCCGCAGGCGTTTGCCTGAAATCGCAATTATGTTCTGCTTATCATAAAATTTAATCTGCAAACGGGTTGGCCAATGACTCCGCAGGCCAGCTGCAAGCGTCTCCCGCCTCGCGCATTGCTCCCCTTGTTCAGACGATGTTGTGCCAGTGCCAGGCCAAGTGCACCGCAATGCGCCTTTCATTCCGTATTCGCATGTCACTTGTGTGTGACTCTTAATCTCTGGCCGAGTCCCACTCAGATAATCGCCAACAGCGCCGCCGCGGCCGCCGTCGGCGTTGCTGCTGCCGCCGCTGCTGATCACCGTCCGAGAAGGAAGCGCGATATGCAATAAAATTGCAAATTCCAATTCCAAGTGAATCTGACATTTTTGTGGCGCGCGATCGGGGCCAACTGGCCAACTGCACGAGGGAATGGACTAATTGCCCGCGATAAGCCATTCTCCGCGGAGGCTTCGTGGGTTCAAATGCAAAGTGCCTTGTCTATGATCGGCGGAACGAAACAAGTTCGAGACCAGCTGCGGGCTTCTCTGGGCTAAGCGATTCGGTGGCGGTGACAGCGGATTTGATGCACTACACAGTCGCTTGATTGGAGCGAGTGGCATTCGGCCGCGGTGGGCTGCATGCTGATTGCAGTGTAGGCGATGGCATCCGCTACGCACGCAGCACGCAGCTCCATCAAATTCCAGTCACACAGCTGGGTCATAGTCCCTTAAAGCATCCAAGACCACTTGTGAAAAGGTGACCAAAGGCAAGTGCTTGCTCAGCGCCGTTGGCACTCCTTCACTCCACTCCACTCCACTCTACGCCACGGCTGCATGCAGCATTTCCCTAATGATTCTCGGAAATAATCAATATTCCAGCGAACAAATTGCCGATTGCTGCGCGCCTCTAACAAATTTCATACGTCACACACTCTCGTTATCGACGAAACAAGAAGAGTCAACAAAAAAACGCATCGACCACAGTTCCCTCCGTAAATCATCGACGGCAACGGACCCCAACCTCATGGGGAGCTCCGACCGCAGCAGCAAACCAAACAAACAGGCGAACAAAAGGTGCTCCGTGGCATTAGAATGCGTGCCTGCGCATCCCCGGTTATGACTGGATCCGAGCAGCACCGCACAGTGGCACCGGCCACGCCTTGTGAATATCAATTAATCCACCATCGGCTGGATATCACTTTTATTTTCTCTCGCTGCGCCGTGGAGGGGGGGCGAGAAGGAGATTAATTCTAATGATATCCCTCATCGGTGTGAGGCTCTCTCCCACTCGTGTGTGCGATCGATGATCAGAAATATTGATTCAAGCGATCGATAGACGCGAAGAGCGGACGACGAGGACGCCTTCTGAGAATCAGATTTGAGTGTGAGGATGTGTGTTGAGATTATCCCGGGCACGTTTCAGGTGCAGGAGAGTCCCCTATTGTTCGGTGAGGGCTTCCTCTGCAAGGGTCAGGATGCAATGTGCGTGGGATGATATATTGCGCATGCACTTGATTGGAATTTGATATGTTGGTTGGTAGGGGCTTCCATTCATGACGAGTGTTGCTTTGCTCTAGTTTTTTCAACGATGAAGAGATGTATGTCGGGTTTCGACCCGCATTTCGGTAGATTTGAAAATCTTTTTAGAGTTTTTTTTTCGATTTCCGGGCGATCACTGCGAGGATTAGGATGTACGCGGTCAAGGCGGATTTTGTTCAGGACTTCAACTCTCTTCTTTACAAGGGATCACCAAGCCCAAAGTCTTCAACTACTTGGATTTGACTTGGATTGTAGTTTGACGTTCGATGACACCAAAGGACTACGAGGGATGGTACGATCAATGAGATTGGTGACATGAACATGAAATCGTATCTTTAAAAATTCATCGTCATCACTACGATTGCGACGATCACCAATGCTCCCATCGATTAGGTAAGCGATAAGCTTGACAAGATCAATGATCGAAATTATCTCTACTGCTTACATCACGCGACATTAAGCCTTTCGATTCTCACATAAAACAACACCGCAATCTCAATCAATTTTCACTGCATGCGCCTCCATCCGACACCCACGGATACACGTCGTAAATCAATTTAAGAACCTATCTCACAAGACGCATGCTCACTGCTGACAGTGATCGCTTTAAGCTTGACAATGAAAGACAGTGATTTCTTGGACCCTGACATTCTCCTATGATTTGAGTTATCTCAAAAATTGTTGACGATAAACAGTGATCTTGGTAAATATCAGCGATCTTGGTAATTTTTAATCTGCACCCTCTTGAATGATGATCTTTCCGATCTTCTACGACCTTCGAGATCTTGAAGGTTTTCATTGAGCTTGTCACTCAGTGCCACATGTCCTCTACATCCTCTCCACTTGCCGATCTTCGATTATTTTTGCGATCTTCTGTCGTTGATGCTATCATCCAGCTCCTCAGTAATCTCGGCGAACTTCAGTGATCTTGTCGATTTTTGTTAATCGTCCGCTTGCTGTGAATGGCATTGCTCTTGTCCAGGGTGTCAATTCAATTACCGTTGTTCCTCCCAATCTAAGCGGAAGTAAAAGCAACACACCACCCCCTCCCCTTTGTGGAATCTAATTAAGTTTCACGGAAGATTTACAATCTTTAACTATCGCATCAACCGCCGCGTCGTCCACCATTATCTCAATTTCAATCTACCGGCTAAGCTCATTCACTAAATAAAGCAATTACCGCATCCTCGCATAACTCATCAGCCGTCTAACGCCCCTCAGAGCCTGGCATCGCCCCCTAACGCGGTGTCCATACGCCAAGCGGCACGCATACACACGAAACCAATTACTCTCGGAAAATTGAATATTTTCTTGTTGCTCGCCTCTATCTCTGCCTAAACCAGTTGTGGTCTTGAAGTGCAGCCCACACCTAGACGAAGGCATCAGCATCTAAAGCGATTAGTGTCCCACGGACTAGTTCGTTAAACTGCACCGACCAGCGAACGAGTCCGGCCAGCCAGCGTTCGGGGAGATTACGCCTAAACGGATGCGCAAGCGCCTGAACTCGCAATTATGAGCGTCTATGCAAATACCCGTGACAGCGTGGCGGCGGGGGGAGGTAATTAGCCATCAATTTGTGTATTGTCGTGTCCCATTGAGGGTCTCACAAGGGTCGGGGCTAATCGCCTGAATGCCTGTCAATTCAATGTGCTTGCCCGGCACATCAGCCATTATTATGTGGCTCCACCTGTTGGCGGAGCACACACACGCTGCTGTCCCCACGAGTGCTCCGGCCCGCGTGCGCTTTGATTAATCACCGTGCAGTTAAGATTATGGAAATTAATCGCATGTGGATGGGTAATAAATATCCGTAGCCTCCCTTTCCATCTTGCGAAAGGACACTGCGGACCGTGAACGATGGACGGTCCTCGGGTCCACCGCAGAAGACAAGAAATCGCTTTACTTACATTCTCGCATGATGTCCGACATGATCCGAATACCACTGAGCAGCATGTAAAGATATCTGCAAAAGAGAGAGAGAGAAGAAAAAGAAATAAGAAACAGAACGAGAATGAGTTGAGATTAAAATGAGTTGCGTTCCCCGAGAGGGAAGGATGGCGGAGAGATAAGCAAGTGACAGCATGAGCTCGTGATACGCTTCATCAATCTTCAAGATGCGCTTTGACACTGTTGATCACCAGCATCGCTTAGTCGTCGTCCTCATCGAAGAAGAAACGGATGCGCTCTTTGATCTGTGAGCCACTTTGAAGATTTATCTACTCTGACACGCTGCCTGGCGTGCACTCTCCGTTCTAAGACAAAACTTTCTACGCTTTAATCCCCCCACTGAGTGCTGTCGAAACCCATTAAGCCCACTCCGCCCCCCACCTCCTCCGCGCCCGCACACGCACACAGCCACTCAGCGAGGCTCCACAAATTCAAATGGATCTGTTAACAAGTGTGAATTTATGAACCATTGGGGGCATTAGAAACCTCGGGCACCGAAATTACCATAAACGTTCGGAATGATGCGGGTTATTCCACGCAGCTACTGGAATTTAATTCCGCATATTAGTGAGCTTTTATTGGGACTCAATGGGCTTTGAATTTATAATATCTGGTCTCGGTGGGCATTTTGTGAAGTAGTGACGTCAGTCTGGACATGATCGGGGAACGATAACTTCCCTCTGGGCGCTTATAACGGACATCTGATGGAGTTCATTCATCGGCGGCTTAGGTGTCATCGTTCACTCCACGTGAGCAAGGCTGACCTACTTTGTGGGCGTTAAAATTTTTGTGTGGGTTGCGCTGATCTGTGACTTGATCGGTTTTTAATCAAAGATCGTGTAGCTGATAAGTGGGGAAGGAAGTCATATTTTACAAATGAAATTTAAGTCGGTGTGACATTCTTAACTACCGTCATTAATGTTCTTGGCGATCTGGGTATCTTCAGTGATCTTAGCAATCGTCAGTGATCTTAGAGATTTTCACCGATGCACGCCGTTTTAAGTGATCTTCACCATGATCAGTGATTTCGGAGATAGAAAGTGGGATGGGAGACCTTATACCATGGTGTCCAGTTTGCCCGTAATCAAAGATAACTCAAGGCCTCGAACTATTCCAAATACCAAAGGCGATCTTGTCCCTAAGAACAGCCAGTTTGCACTGACCGAAGCGATCTCTATCGGCTTTGGGCTCATATTGGTGATCTGCTCGATTTGCAGTGATCTTCATGGATTGCCGTTTGAGTAGTACAGGCTTTGGTGCCAAAATTTAGGCAGAAGGATTCGATTTCAACTGAAATTCGGCCCTCTGACCAGGACAGTATGGATGAATTGTCTCATTTTAGTAACGTCTTTCATATGGGTAACATCATTCATTTTGGTCAGAATTCCACGCGATCAAAGGATCTTTCGATCTCCACAGATTAAGATCGCCTCCATTCTTAAAGTTCCCACTCCAAGTCGGCTCTCCAAGGACTCAACTATAACTTCCCTTCGGTCCAGCTTCCCAAAACCCAAATTCCGGACTAAATCAAGTCAATTGGATTTGAAATTCACATCAAACAAACCCCAATTGCACCGCATCAGCGAGTCCGCTTTGAGGATGAGCCCTTCGACAAACATCGGCATCATTAAGCACAACATCCTTCAAACGTGACAAATTGAAATCCTCCTTTATCTCGCTCGGATTAATTCGCAGCACACAGAACAAAAAAAACCATAATCCCCCCGCGTCACGCGCTCAAAGGATTGCAAATGCATCCATCCGTCTGTCGTGCCTCAAAGGAACCTCTAAATTATGCGCCAAATTGAATTTGACTCCCAAATCTCTCCTGCCCCCCATCCCCATTTCCAACCTCATCATCAGCGGCATCCATGTCGTCGTCTGTGTCCCGCGTCTGTGGCTCCTTGCACAAGGTGCGTGTAATTATATTCTGATTAGGATACCGCACCGCCACAGCAAGTGCATCTGTGTCTGTCTTCGCTTCGCTGGCACTCTTTCGCGCGCCCTCTCTCACACACACACTCAGCGCACAAATTCTATTTATACAACCCTCTATCCGCGGAGGCCCGAAAATAGGCGAAGCCCGCATAAAATATCAAAGACAAACGATCGCACGCTCGCGCAGCCAAAGCGATACTTAGGATGAAATTAATCATGGCAGGCGGTGTAATATCAGCCAGTCTTGCCGCTGCATCCGTCCTGTCGACCGCAGATACCCGACCCGACCGCACCACACACGCGTCCGCTGCCCTGATACGGGCACTTCTTCTCCGCTCAAGGCCTTGACATCGGTGAGGGAGGAGGAGGGAGGGGGCTTACATGATTTAACGGTTTATCAACCGCAACAAGGGGCGACAACAGGTCCAACCAGCACGCAAGATGAGGTGAAGTGCCATCCCGTCACTTGAGTGACATGAGGGTGCGCGATTGGTGTTCTTCGTGCCGAGGCACTGGAGCCCGTATGAGGACCACATTGCATTCAGAAATTATGTTCGACTGATTTATTTCGCCTCCGCCCGGCCCTCCGTCCGCCCGTTGATGTGTGGCAGTGCGCTGCACTTTGCCGTCGCGTCGTTCATCATGTGATGATGACGATTGTGACGTTTTTCCTTTGAAATCGAGATGATTGCATTCCGCCAACTGTTTGTAATTATCTACAACTGCTCGCCAGCTACTGGCTGTCGGCTCTGTACACCCGTCTGTCTAGCCTCCCCCTCGCACACAGACACAGCCCGAGATTGAGGGTGGGATGGGCGTAAGACGACGTGTCGGTGTCTTTCGCTTTTCTCAGTGAAATATGGGAGAACTGAGGAGTTTTTTGAGAGAAAATCCGGGTGATGCTTTGATGCTGACGAGGAGTGGAGGGTGATCTAGAACCTCGACTGGAATTCGAAGAGAACAGTGAAAGTGTCACATAAGGGGCTGGCTGGTGTTGAGATGGAGGGAAATAGTTGTTCTTTCATAGACTTTGGATATTCTGTTTGACACGAGCTTGAGTCAGCGATTGATGGATCAGCGATAATCGTTGGACATTAGACTCCTAGCAACAGTAAGTTAGACGAAGTCTTCTGGACACACTTTCTCCTGCCTCTCTTTACACTTTAAGCCTAAATTAAGACTCCAATTGAGTTGAAGGTTGGATAGGAAACCGTTTCACTCTGGGAAGATCACTTCTTCATGTTGAGAGAGAATCAGGACAGAGTTCGACACGGTGTCTAGCGTGAAGATCATCACAGAGATCGGCAGAAATATAGCCCTGTGTATCGTCACGCAAATCAATATCCAAATCGGCAAGTAGATCCGCCATTTCACGGAGATTTTCCCTAAAGGTTCTCAAAAACCAACTTCCCTTTACCTTCCGAGTCGTGCAAGATTTGGCAAAACCTATTTCAAGTTAGGAACTACATTCTTGCCATTCCCCTGATATTTTCTAGCGCCCTAATATGATAAGAATCCTCATTCCAGTTTCGAAAAAAATCCCTCCTCTCCCCCTATACAGCAAGAATCGGTGACATTTCGAGCACGAATCCCTGACATCACGGCACAGTACTTAATAAACAAATTCCACACCGAATAGTAGGTGCGGCCAATGAACAGAAGCTAGATCCGGTTGTCGATCAGTGATCTTAACTTAATCGTCCAATCCAATCACGAATCGATCGGTGCTTGGAATTATAATTTTGAATTAAGCGGTTGTCTTCAGCTTTTAAAACAATTCATTTGACAACAGGCGGCTAGTTGAAGAGAATAGAGAGTCGGAAATTCGGTCAAAATTTGTACGATCTGATCAGATCAGATTAGTTTTTATCTGTTCAAATGTTTACTAGTCAGTCAGAGTGTGATTTTTGTTGGATAATTTAGACATAAAGTTGTCCAAAGAGACCATTTGTCTGAGTTAAGTTTCGGAACAAATTTGGAATGGAAATACAGGGAACTTTGTCAAATTGGTCAGATTTTGTGAATAATGTATGCGTTGGTCTAAATTTGGGCGAAAATATTGGATAAGCGCAATACTTTTTTATACAGATTTCCAAATAATTGGGAAGGATAAGCATTTAGGACAGGAGTGTAAGGATCTTTTGTTTTTTTTTTGAGAAAAGTTTGTGTTCCCGCGAAAAATTGACAGAACGTTAACTTTCTCGGTCCAACTTGCTGAACTCCTATCTTTGACGATGTCGTCGCGGCAAACCTTATGAAATTCACTCAGGATATCTGGGGCCAGTGTGCTTTCGAGACAGGAGAAAGTATGTACATGCTGCACTTAGACTTGGTGGTAAACTATCCCCATGAACGTCTTACATTCGAATCTAGGACAACGTTTTGATCCGTGTGATCATAAGAATTAAATCTTGTAGATTGCTATGGCATTTGAATTCCACTTTACGGAGGACGCGATCAGCTTCCGCCGAGGCATCCCTATCGTCGTTCTTTCATGTTCCAAAGAAGAACTTGTACAAGCCTCTTCGCCAGAAAAGCATCTTTGTACCATGTAGTGTTGCCTGAAAAGCTGTCCTTATGCTTATTGAAGGGAGAAGGATCTGATTCTGGTTTTAAGTGGATCATAGAAGTTCTGTTCAAAAGGTTTTAAATAGAGTGTGACTCCAAGCAACTTTAAGAAAAGTAAGCTTTGCTTATACTTTGCGGCTTTTTGTCAGATTTCTGGACAATTTTTGGCAGAGTTTTTAGAACACATCCTAGCTATGCATCAACACTGTTCTATGAGTGATTTCGTCAGGAAGAGAACAATGTTGATTCAACTCAAATTTATTTGATCAGAACTTGGCCTTTTGTCCTCACACTGGGGCAAGATGAAAGATCTAAAAGCGTGACATACGCAACTTGAACACGTATGGACGGAGGATTAAGACAATTTTGATCAAAATAAAGTTCTTTGATCAGATCTTAGAATGTTTTCCATTCTGCCACAATTTTGGATCATTTGGATCAAATTTGAGGTATTCGAACAGATCTTGAAAAGAAAGTGTCAGAGGTTCCGAATTTAGATCAAATTTTGAATTGCCGAGCAGAACCAAAACCACTTTTTTCATCACATCTTAAATTTTCGATCACGTTTCGTTTCGTTTCCAAGCAGTTTCTCCGAAAATTCAAATCTTTCTATGATTCAATTGTAATCTGTGGAATCGATCGTTCAACTCTTGCAGCTTATCCTCTGATGTTGCATCCAATTTTCCAAGGAATTTCAAATTTTATAGGAGTGTATGCAAATGTGACTTCAAAAAGAAGTGCATACCTCATGAGCTGCACAGACATTCGCTGCATAAGTCCCCACTCCCATATTGCACACAAGGCACCATCAGCAGCACCCTTTAACCATCATAGCACCCACCTACTTTCTCTCCGGCTTCAATTCAATTGCCATTCCAATAGCTCCACCCCCAACTTAAAACCACGTCTAACGATCAATCAAAAATTCCGCTACTCAAACGTTTAATCACCACTCATACGCCACTTACACCACACTAACGAGCATAATCCAGTTAATATTCTGTCATTACCCCGTGCTCGCTGCTCCCAGCAGTGCTGTGCGCGTGAATGCGAATATTCAACGCCGCCGCCGCTGCGCGATTTGAATAATTCAAGTTTCACGGAGCCGGAAAGTCAGTCGCACTGCGCACCACTCAACAATCAAAGTGAACTCGAAAAGAAGACGCTCTTCGCGACAGTGACAAACAAAGTAGCCGCTGTCGCCGCCGCTGCCGCTGCCGCTGCTACCACTGGCAATGCCACTGTATGTCGCCACTCTTGCCCATCAAGGCATGTCACTCTAATCGCCGATTATGATCGTACACTGTACGCCTTGCGTCGTCACCAAAAACCGACAACAACAGCTTGGCAGCGGCCCCCTCCCCAAGCGGAGCCCAGTTAGGCGGAGAGCGGGTGTAGCCAGCGCGCCACATCAACGTCATGACTCGATTGCGAACGGAGCGCACAGCTATGCACCCAGGGAACGGACCCAACGTGCGCTAATTTTAATTCAGTTATCATCCAAAGGAAGCGTTAATAATTTTATAGTGGCGTAGCCCCGGCCTGACATTTATTCTCATTCCGAGTGCGTAAGTTGACAAGAAAACCGCCACCAACTCGAGGAGCCCTGTAGTTGGCTGGAAGCGGTGCTCTCTCGCGCTGCCTTTGCCGCTGTTGCTGGTGCTGGTGGCTGCCGATGGTGTTCGGTTCTGCTGGTGGCGATGGTGACTCGTTTCGAGGAAGGCGCAACCGAGGAGGCGGAGCTGCCAGTTTAATGACACTTAAGTGCGAAGCGTGAGATATTTTGCATGCGAACACGCCGAGCACAGCTGGCAGCGCGCAAACCCTTCTCCGTGACGATGACAACGCAAAGGAGTACTCAGCGACAATGAGACAGAGACACGGACCGAGAGAGAGATGCAACAAGTGTGGATGAATATCCGGTGAAGCGCCGAAACGCAGTCCACGCAGTGTGCTCCACTTCCCAAAACCAGAGGAGAAAAAAAAAACAAAAGACAAGAAATGATTTCTCAATCTTGATGAAGCGGATCATTGGAGTCTATAAATACCCGCCGGAGATAAATGGCCGAGTGGATGTTAAAAGCTGTGGATCTCTAAAAATGTGTTGTTTCGTTGCGCGGCACAACGGTGGCGCGGCAACGGCCGGCGTGACATATAGCGCGGTGGGGGCGTGGTGGCAACGGCAACGGCGACGGCTAGGGGTGGGGGTTTTATTTTGGATTAATTAATCGCTAGGCCTTGGCGTGGACTTTACACTTCAGGTGGTCACCTTTGATGGCGTTTTTAGAAGTTGATGGCGCACTCAAACGCCAGTTCCCGGATGGTGAGATGGAGGATGGAGGATGGAGCGCATCTTGATGGGTCGTGAAATGAGAAATGAGGTGTCAAAGGTGTTCTGCGGTCTTGTGCGGTGACGCATGAAGGATGAGCCCTTAAATGTGTCAATTCATCTTGTGGTGTGGCTGTTGTTTGGAAAGGAGATGTTTTTTTTTGTTGTATTCACTGAAGAAGGGATGTTTTGTGAAGACACCGAAAGGCAATTGTTTCGTTAGGATAGTTAAAGGCAGGTTTTTGACAAGGAAAAGGGCTAAAGGAGCCTTTATAACGTTGATTTTGGCACGGGGTGGTAGAATTTTAGGAAGTCAAAAAGTGAAGTGCTCATGTGACTTCTACAGGATATGATGGGGCATGTGAGTGGAGAGGGAGGTACCTTGCGGCAATGGTGTGCTGGGAGGTAATACAAAAGGGGTTAGTGAGTTGAGAGACTTTGAAATGGACAAACATGACGTAGAGCTTGCAGAAAAATTTCGATTAGAACAAGCTTGCATCATTACTTTGGCAAGGACTTAGAGATGGAATTGAACAAAAATTTTAACAAGGCAACGCGAATATTTCCCAGCGGGTCAGGTGTACCACTGGTTGGCCACAGTTAGAATTTTCCAAATAGTTTCCCCATCTTCTGCTTCCTTCTTGTATCTTGTAGCAGGTTTGTAGAGCTTCCACTGTTTTACCGGAAGTCAGTTTCACATCAATCTGCGGATTTTGATTTTCTTTGGAAAAGTTGAAAGATTAAGGTCTTCTCTTCTTCCTGATAATGTCGCACGATTGTTGGACCTCTCTGCACGATTTAAAAGGTGCCTTCGAAGAGAACACTGCGCTTAACGTCTTAAGTCGACTTTCCATGATCTGAAACATTTATCATCAGCAACAATTAGGTTCCAATTTGGCTGGCGAACATGTTTTGGAATTCATTAGAGCTTTCACTTGGTTTTAGGAATCAGACTAGATATTTCATACTCGTGTGACAAGTTCTTGCCTGGAAACTAAGCTGTACGCCCGAAAGTGGGCTTACAAGTGAACAGATGGTTATTCCGAGCAAGGCGTGTACTGCGATTAAGTTATTGAAAAGCCAATTCATTTCCATGTCTTCTGTTGAAGTAGGTAAAGAAGTCCACAGTAGCACGTATTTGAAATGAAAAGGTAGTCAACGACTTTATCTACATGTGCTGCTGCTCCATTGAAAAAGACAAAGAAATCGGTACCGAAATCAAGCGTAGAATCACTCCACTGTTTCTTTGAGCTCAATTGAATACCAAAGTCTTCAACTGAAAGATTAACAGCTTTAGCGTCTCTGTTGTGCTTTACAGCACAGGGATACTACTGCCCACAAGGAACCAGGTCCTAGCTTCTACAACAACTACTCGTGTTGTGCGTGCTATTATTCTCTTATGAGTAGAAGGAACCTACAGTTTTTTGCCGACTCCGGCGAAATTTGAGAAGCTGTTCATAGACAATTGATACTCGTTGAGTGTTGTCAGCAACTCGAAAGAGGTGGTGCCGTGAAAAATGCGAGGTGTCCCGTCCCGGAATCGAACCTAGACCTTTAGAGTGTGGGTCAACGCACTTACCCACTACGCCACGGTGACCATAGGGAAGGGACACAGGGACTTGGGGCACTTTTAAAATCCAACGTGGAAGCCTTTGGTCTATTAGAGAGCCTTTGGCGATTTTTGGCCCTGTTTGTGTTGATGACATCTGGAGCAGAAAATTTTACAACGAACTTTATATAGTCTTCGGCGGTATACGCTTAGGCAAGGGCTCTACAGAAACAATGATAAAGAAGTCTTATAGGGTAGGTGGATGAAACTGCTCCAGCCCGAAGGGTCTTTAAATCCAAAACAAGCCAACAACGACCTTGCTTGAGATTGAGTTCGTAAGTTCAGAAAAACCTCAACCACTTTGGAGCACGAAATTGAAGGCAGCTGGCTAGAAACCGAGATAGCTGACGTGGAATGTTGGTTAAGGCCCAGTTTCACATCAGTCAGTAAAGCCATACAAAGAAAGAACAAAGCATGTTCTTGAAGAGTGCCGATTGGGAAACAATTACTAAAGTAACTGAGGAGAGCTTGGGGGGCATTTGAAGCCAAGATTAAGTGGCTTTTAGACATGATGTGTTGCGTTCTTTTATTTTTATAAAAACGTATACGAAGTGGGAGTTGGTTCACCTATTCTATAAGAAAGAATTTGAGCTGGTAAAAAATCACTTGTATGTTGCGCATGATCTTGATACGCGACTTCATCTTATTTCCTTATCACACGTTATTGTACACTGCTTGACCAGGATTTTAAGACGTCTTTGTTTTAGACGCCGAAGTCATCCTGCGTAGAACAACTGTCTTCATACTAATTATCTTTCCCGACCCAAAAATCCCTTTTCCACCAGATGTATGGCCCGAACGATCAAATCGGCACCACATCCACTACAAGAAATGAACTTCCCCAGTCAACGCCATCAGAATGAGTCTATCCTGCTGCTGTGACTAAAAACAAGGTTAACAGACAGAGTCCTACCACTTTTGACTGTCTCTTGAAGGACATGAGAGAATAATTTTCTCTCTGTCATAAGAGACAAATTGACTTCTTTCATTGACTGCTCCTCAAAAGTCAAAGCTGCTGCAAAATCCTATATCCTTAAAATAGGCACGAAGTACAAAAATTTAGCTTGCTTCGTCAGATTTGTCAGAATTTTTCCGCTGGCTCGCGTGAACATTTTTGAAAATATGTGTGTGTCATGAAAACTGAGTCTGAGTCACAAAAGTAGACATCTTGCGTAAAGTATTATCTTGAAATGCATTACTCTGCGTCTTTGAAATGCGTCTCTTTGATACTTCAAAGCCTTTCAGGGCGTTTCTATGTTCTGACAGGTTTTCCCAATGGAGTGTCCTTCCCTGCCATAAATTCCCACTAATAGCCAGTCTCCTCTTAACGCAACAATCAAAGCGAACTGATATCCATCCCACACGAATGACAAAACCCTGTCAAATCAACAGAAAATACCGCAAAAAAAAGAACCCTTGTGAATTTGACTCACTTCTGATTTGATTTACACCGAAACCTTGTCACAGTTCTTTTGATTCTAAATTCGAAAACAAGAGGAAGAGAAAAAAACGAACGACTTGCTTGATGATGTGTTAATTTCTTGTGATGTCAACCACAGGCACATGTGTGTGCGTGCGCACGGGCAGACACAGGAAGACATCAAAAAAAACAATTCTCCCCACAATCTGGGCATAAAATTGTCGTGCGCTCTGGTCACTTGAACAAGTGTTTTGTGGTTTTTGTATGTTTATCGCCAGCCTCCCACGAATCTGAAAACGAACAACATTTCGAGGGGCCACAGCTTCGCGATAAGATTCGACGGGAATTGATAGATTTGGTGAATTCTTCGTCACGATATGGGCTACTGTCATCGACACGGTCACAACCTCATAAAATCCCCAAAGATTGCGCCTTTGATGTCCACCGTTTCAAAGGCGACTCGAATCAACGCTACAGTCACAAACTGAGCTGGTATCACTACGGGCAGTTCATAAATCACACTCGGCACTTAGAATGCGATAACCTTCGCCACCCTGGCTTGTCGGACTCGAATCGGAGCAAAAATGCAGCTCCTTCCGCTGATAAGCGAATCGACTCACTCACTGTCGGGTCACTCGCTGCAATTGGCTCAGAAATTAAATGCACTACTCACCACTGTGTGCACCATTGGTTCCGGCCGCACTGTCCGGCGGCGATGAGTTGTCACTGCGATAGTCCTCCTCGTCCTCCTCCGATGAGCAGTGCACTCGCCTGCTGCATAGGGCGACGATCCAAACGGCCAATGTGATCCACCGCAAGGACGATTTCATGTCGATAGTTCTGTAAGACACACACGGTTCCCTGCAACCGCTCCGATGACGACGATAACGAGAGTGGAAGCAACGAAGCAAACGGACGATCGGACGAACTTAAGCCAAATTAATTCACTTTTCATTCAAAAAATTAACGAATCATCTGTGCGCGGCAACGACAACGGTGGTGGGGACGGATCCGCGCAGTCACATCGGTTAATTAATTTTTATTACAGTTAATTGTTATGGCACTTAAATCAGCGTTGAAATGAGTGGATGTCGAATGCGCTCGAGGGGCCGGCGACAATAACGTTGACGACGAGGATGACAGAAAAACAGAGACCCACCAGGCCAACCCAGACCAGACCAGCATCAGCATTAGCTCTCAAGCTACGATTTTAATTAATTTCTTCATTTCAGACCGAAGCAACGAACAGCACAGGGATTGTGGAGTTCAGACACACACACGCATTGTAGCCACAAGGCGCTTCAGCTTCAGACGGGGGAATTATGAAATTCAAATGCGCCCTCGAAACGAAAATGTGTCATAATCGCCGCCGCAGCGATTGTGGTGCGTACAATGCAGGAGTGTGTGTATGTAGGTATGTAGCAGAGGAACAACCTGTGATTTCTCAATCAAAACACTGCCGACACCGCGCAGAGATTCCGCCACCAATTCAATTAGAGACGAGAGTGCCAGCGACAGCCCTGCTCCTCCTTCTCCTCCTCCCACTTCCACTTCGGCGGTGGTGGAACAATAAAATCTCGTTCAATTGCAGCCAGAAATAGACATCAAAGGAGCGGCAGACAAATTAACTCTTTCGCTGCCAGACCAGATGGCAGCAGCGGGCGCAAAACAATCCACCTGCAGTCGCAAACGAAATCCGATACAACACGCGTTCCACACTCAAGTTCCACTCGGTCAATTGATGTGAACTTCCGGTTTCAAAGTGTCACCCGAAAAGGATAATCGCGAGACGCACAGCTGACAGCACACACGCACCCAATCTCCGGTGCACTCATTCACCGCGATGCAAGATGTGGATCGTAAGTGAGCAAAACTACTCGTTTACCGGCGCGTTAGCGTACAATGCTCGTTCGAGAGCCTCAAACGTTCGTTTGTTCCGACGGTAAGTGAATTCTGAAAGGCACCAGCACCAGCACCACGAGCAGTCACGAGCGCTATCAATCGAAAACTGGGAGGGAGAAGTCTGTCGCGTTTGAGAGAGACCTCGTCGTTGCCGTTGTCGTTGTCGTTGTCGTATGCGTTGCTGCTGTTTCTGCTGGTGGTGCTCTGTGTGCCCGTGCCTGTGTGACTTGGTCGTTTGGGATTCGGGTACGTCGTCGTCGGTGCTCTCTGTTTTGGTTGCTTTTCTTCTTTCTCCTCTTCGGTCTCCGCGATATCCCCGCAGCGCGGAGGAGCACAGTGCCACCTCCACACGCTGCTGCTGCTGCTGGTGGATGTCACATGTTGGGTGCTGTTTTTTTTTTTTGTTTCTTTGCCCTCCACTTCGGTGTGTCTCTTTGAGTAGTTTGATGGTGTGGCCTTTGATGTTGTTGTTTGTTTTGTTCTCTCTGACGTCATGATGGGATCCTTAGGAGAGGATAATGCCTATTCAACCAGTTTTCATTCGGGGATCTTCCTCGGCCTGTATGAAGTGGGGGGCGACGACAATGCGAACGAACGAAGTTGATGGTGTGGTGTTTATGTATCTTAAGTGGAAAGGAATTAGTGTGAAATATTGTGCTGATGATGATTCCTTTGAGTTCGGCACTCCTTCTGCTTCCGTTAGTGGTTTGAATTAATCATATCAAAGTTCGGGGAGGATTCGCCCTTCGGATTGAATGGCTAATTTCTCCTGTGTGTCCTGGAAAAGGATTCCTTTTCGCGTGTACCTCTGTTGACTCTTTGCCGACGATGGTGAGAGGGAGGGGGGGGGGGGGATTTTCCTCGTCTTTAATTATGCGAACCGACGACAACGACGACGGCGATGATGATGACGGAGGGAGCTTGTGTCGCGCTTTTGCTTTCGCCGTTCCCTCCTTGCCATCGGCATGTGTGCCATGAGGGGTGTGTAATGCTCCCCGCAGGGTGGATGAATATGCTGCTCCACCTACTCTGCACCACGGTAGTGGTAGAACAACTCCTTTGGGGTGTCATTAACTCGGTCTTTGAACGAGATGCACCGAATACCGAATGTGGCTTGTGTGCGCCTTGTCAAAGGAGAGACGCGGGAAATTTCATCAAACAGATGAAATCTCGGTGCTCATTAGGCGCGACTTCCCACCCTCTAACGAGGCCAAATTTGAATCTGAAGGAGTGGACGAAGGATTTTCGGGGTTGGTGGAATTCTCCTTTAAGGGCGATGATCTTTCCTCGATGGGTGTCAATTTGAATGGGAATTCGATGGGGTGCCACAGGGTTGGCTGGGTGGACATATGGCCTTCATGATAGTTCTCTTTTTGAAGCATTGCTGGGTCGAAATGAATTTAATTTTTAGCAATTTTCACACGAATTTGATTCGAATTCACTGTGGTGCATCAGGGTTGGAAGCGTGGGCCTGGTCTTTTTGGTAAAATGGTCAGAAAAGGGGATGCGATGATTTCTCTTGAAGTTTGACAAACATTTAGCTACGTTTCAGTGTGGTTATGCAACTGTATACTTCACAGAGCTATTCTCCAAGAAATTGGCACCAAATTCAGATAAAACTTGCGTTGATCCTTGAAAGCAGACGTTGACTGACTGCCCACTTCGTGCTGCCTTAAAGTCTCCATCGTCCTACATTTCCCATTTTGCATATGCATCTCTTTCAGTTCAAACATCGCACCTCACTAATCGGATTTTTACTCGTATCTTATCTCTGCGAACCTCTTGGCATTCGCTTGCAAGGTCCCCAGACTTCTGCACGCGTCGACACAGTGCTTGAGACGCGCTTCTCAATTGTCATCTCCAAGATCCGGCGCCTCTCCCAGCAACATGAATTCAAACCGCTGCCGATAAAAGACATCAGAATGTATTCCAAGAGCTTAGAAAAATAAATTCTTCATCCACTTCAGTCGTCGTCGTGCTGCTCCTGCTTCTGCACACATTCCGAGTACACCACCCATCTGCGAATTGCCACTGCCGCCACTCATCATCGTCATTGTTTCTCTGCCGGCTATTTTCCAATCCAGTTCACTCATCCAGCAGCTCTGGCTTATCACATCCAATCCACACACACACACATACATACAATGCTCGTCCCCCCATCCAACACCGTGCATCCCCTCAGTTGAATGAACAGAGGCACCGCACACCACTCCACACTGCATGTCGTGTGTCCTTTCCCCGGCATTGATTCACAAGTCACCCTCGCGACGTCACGACGATACTGACGATGTCGAGGAGGTCCTCGCCTCGTCGATTTATTATTTATGATGGAAAGCTGAACTCCAGGAAACACTTGACCTGGAGACGACAAACACGTATCATTGTCCTGAACGTGTCCGTCAGCGCATTGTGTTCAGCCGCGGCTCCGGACGCGATGATGTGTGATGTGAATTTCATATGCGCCGCCACCAGTGAGGAGTTGATGCAGAAAGCACCGCCCCCTCTCTCCCCCCCCCTGGACGGAGAGGGTCGTTTGCGGGCCATGAACTGAAGGCGGGTCGGAGTTTATTTAAACGCTAAAGGATTCCAATTATGAACGATTGAGGAGGAAGTGGATACGAGTCGGTTATTAAGCGGAAAAATCAAAAACGAAGTTCTGTTCGTGGTGAGAGATTGCGGACAGACGACTACTACTACTGGGTGCGATGAGAACGAACACAGGCGATGATGATGACGGCGATGATGGGGACAGAAAATGAATGGGGTGAACACCCCTGGTCAGGGGAAGTCACCTACACATGCACTGACTCTCACTTCAATTTGGCGCGCGCCAGACAAGAAATTATGTTCCACACGCGCACACGATCGATCTGCCGATCGTCGCTAAGTGATCTTGCGAACAGATCACTCACGCGATTTGAATAAATCCATCAAGGAGAGTGCAGTTGCAGAATTAATTCCATCTGCCGCTGCAAAGTTGATCGTTTCCGGGGGATGGGTTAATTGAGTTGGCTGTGAGTTTATTGGGTCAGGAATGTGCAAATTTTGAGTGTGGAATGTGACAGATAGGAGATGTGCGCTTTCAGGCGGGAGTTGTGACTGAAAGCTGTATTTTTTTTTTGAAGACAGAAATAGCTGATCTTTGACAGGAATCTGCGGTTAGCGTCATGAATTCCATTCCCTACTTGGGGTAGAAATTTTGGGTGGAAATTCAAGAACCTGTAGTTTGTGACAAGAAGCTGTGGGATCTAAGGAGACAATTCTTGATTAGGAAAGCGAATGTGAAGCATAAGGCAAGGATATGTGATGTGTGAGATGAGAACTTGTGTTTTGAAGGGATTTGAGCTAGAAATCTGTAATTTAATTTTAAGAGTCCCTGTGAAGCTGAGGCGGAAATCGGCGACTTGAAGGTCTGAAAACTCTTCCCGAAGCGGGGACTTATAATTTGGACGGGAAGCTTCTAGGAAATATGTGTTTAAGAGCTCGAGCAAAGATTTGTGATCGGAAAGTTGAACTGCGGAAGCCGAAATATGAAGGCTCAGTCTCGGAATTAAAAGGGAATTAGAGACTTGGAATGGAAATGGGAAAAATGTTGGCACTTACAGTAGGACTTTATTTTGTGGGAAAGTGCTCAACTGTATCTAGCACTCACAAATGTTGCCTTACAGATCACGTATAGCGAAGGGATTTTGACAAAAACTGCAAACATGTATAAAGGCTTAACCCCAAAGCATCGCTTCGGTGGCTGCTGAAGCTAGACGAACACATCGTTCACATTGGTAGTAGATTTGAAAAATGGTAAAATTTCACCACTGCTCCGGCCCGAAAAGTCTTCGAAAATGAGCCAGTTTTCCCAAGACAACGCAACAGAAGACGGCATAGGCTAAGGTGGCGCACACAAGTGGAGAAGGACCTTCACCAACTTGGAGTGCGCAACTAGAGGCAGCTGGCGAAAGATCGTGCTGGCTGGAGAGGCATGTTGGTTGAAGCCCAGATCCCCCCCGGATTGTAGCGTCACAAGAAGAAGAGGACATTTTACGTCAAAATGCTAGAATCTGCAATTAAGAAAGACCAACAGAAAATAGCGGAGAGGAAAATTTGTTCTCTTATCCCAAAGAAACTGAAATAATTTCGGACAGAAGAATAACTTCCTTGATCGTCCCAATCTTCTATTTGGCGCGGAGGCACGGACTTTGTCAAAGGAGGATGAAGCTGCTCTTGGTTGCTTCGAGAGGGTAATTCTTCGTGTGATATTTGGCCCCGTCTGCATAGATGGTGAGTGGAGGAG
Organism: Eristalinus sepulchralis; assembly: GCA_944738645.1. Classification (NCBI taxonomy): domain Eukaryota; kingdom Metazoa; phylum Arthropoda; class Insecta; order Diptera; family Syrphidae; genus Eristalinus; species Eristalinus sepulchralis. Next base: position 3,817,931 of record OX122885.1, on the reverse strand, counting down.
GACCGAGATCGACCTAGTCAGAAGAGTGAAGATTAAGATGGCTGGGTCATGTAGAGCGGATGGAAACCAATGCTCCCGCCCCAAAAATCTTCGAATCCACCACCGAGGGATGGCGCAATACAGGAAGACTTCAACTCAGGTGGCGGACGCAAGTGGAAAGGGACCTCAACCAACTATGTGTGCGAAACTGGACACAGCTAGCTAAAGATCGAGCTGGTTGGACACGCTTGTTGGTTGAGACCTAGGTACACCCTGCACTGTAGCGCCACAAGAAGAAGAAAATCCAAATCCAAAACCAAAATTCTGGAATAAAGAAGTCCAACAGAAAATAGAGAAGAGGAGAAATTGTTCTCTTATCCCAGAGAAACTGAAATAATTTCGCGTAGAAGAACAATCTCTGAGTGGTTTGAATTTGGAAGAAATGAGCTCTTGAACAAAAGCAAGACACTAAGGTAGAAAAAAAAAACACCCCACTGTATGGTTTTTATTATTTTTTTATTTTTATTTATTTATTTTATATTTATATTTAGATGTTTCTGATCTTGATGTGTACAATGCATAATTCTGTTCATTAATGATTAATAATAACATTTTTGTTTTGTCTTAATCTTGATGCTACTTCATGTATTTCTTTTTCTTTTGTCTGCAGTGTACATTAGTAAGTTTTGTTTTTTCCTTTTTTTTGATATTTAAAAATATTTTGTTTGACTTTTCTGACCGCGTTTTGTGATTTCAATTAAATACATCAATACTCTCGCTTCCCCGTCCTCTCGGTATATATATATATATGTCTGTCTCTGATTTTTTTTAACAATAAATTTTATAATAAATGCTTCAAAGGAATCCCATTGTTCGGTTGAAGTACAATATATAATAATATTTTCTATAGTTTATAACATTTTTCATATTTTTTTTCTGTTTCTCTATAAATCTGTTCTACAATCTATCTTCTCTTTGTTTATTGTGTTTGCTGTTGTGTTTCACTTAGAGCAACAGTTGTTGTTTTTTTTTTGTTTTCTTCGGTAATAAATAAATTTTCCCTCAATTTGTCGCATAAGTTAACAAGTTTTGTGTTTCATTTTGTTGTCTCCTTTAGGTACATTTTATTTCTTGTGGGTGGTTAAGTGACTTAAGAGAATTTTAAGTTTCTCACATGTCACAGATACAAGTATAAATATGTGTATATAATATTTGTTTCTTTCTTTTAAATAGTTTCCAGTTACAGTTTCTGTGGACAAGAGTTGATTTTGCTTTCAGCAATGAATGTAAGCGACTTGAAAAATGTTTTTGGTTTTCCTATTTGGACAGTTAGAAGTATAATTTTCATTTCATTCATATTTAATTACTTAGTAGATATCATAGACATGTATAAATCTTTTAATATATATATATGTATGTAAATTTAAATTTTGTTTCTTTCTTGATAAAATAGGTTTAGTACACATAGACACTTTTTTCTCATTTTAAATATTTAGCACAGTACTTATTGAAGCGTTACATATTCTTTTGTTAAATTGTTTTTAAATGTATTTGTTTTCTTTTGTATCCTTGGAGTGGTTATGTATTTCAAAGATTCTTTTGCCTGTTTGTGTGTGAGTTTGATCTATGGTTTGTTATGCCTGAAACCTTATATATTTTCTGTAAATATTTTTAGTTTGTTTTTGAGCAAATATGAAAAACAAAAAGTTGCGCACATCTCCTCCTTTCCTTATTTACACATCCTCCATTCAATACAAATTCATTATTTGATCCGCTCCTCAATTTCGGTTCAATTTGAAAGGGAGACTGCGATAGATAAGTTTATAAAAGTACTCGTAAGAATAGTCAAGTGTCATTAAGAGTTTTCTTTTAGTACAGTATGCACATCAAAGGATGTATCTCTAAGTTTTATCATGCAAAATAAATTACACATCGTATTTATTTTTTATTTTCACGTTTTTTTTTCTTTTCTTCATTTATTTAGTTTGTATAGAGAACTAAATAGGGAAATAAATAGTTTTCTTCATATTTGTAGGCATTGAAAAATTCGTTATAAGTAGTAGTTTAGTATAGTTGTTCATTTTTTGTTTTCTTTTCAAATAAAATCAAAAAAATAAATATTCCTATACAAATCTAAGTTTCTAAAAAAATTCACTAAATATACTTAAATTTCTTTTTTTTTCTTTTTGTTTAGCGTATTTTGGTTGACTCTTTTGTTTTTGTGTTTTTGGTTTTTTTATTTCATAAGAATTTGATTTGTTCTTTGTATCCAAAAATTTTGTGATTTTTTTTGTGTTTTAGAAAAATATTTGGTAGTTTTATTTTTCGATTTTTTTCGTTCACTTTTTGATGGTTGTTTCCTGGGTGGGTTTGTTCTTTTGTTTGTTAACAGTGTTTGGTGGGTATTTGGTTTTGTTTTTTCTTTATGTACGTGTAGCAGGTATTATTTTGTTGAATGCGAAAAGGCGTTATATGGAGACACTCGTTGGACTTGCAGTTTCCCTCCCCTTGTGAGGGATGATCTTATTCAATTATGACAACATTTAACTCAATAGTAGGATCTTTCTCTTTAACTTTAGACATTGTTCAATATTTTTGTGTTATGTTCTTACAACTTTAACTTTAGAGGTCTTCCAGCTCCTGAGGAAAAAATACAGAAGTCCATAAAAAAACATGGAGTTTTCGCTATTTTTGCTTTTCATAATTGTTGTGGATTCCGAAGGAGTCTTATTGGTTAAGGCCCAGGTCTATCCCGGACTGTAGCGCCATATGAAGAAGAAAAAGAAGAAAAGGAATGATAACATCAAAATCTAAAACCTTCGAGTTTTGTCCTCAAGCTTAAACAGATCATACTTCATGACCGATAGCTGGACAAACTCGCGAAAGAGGGAAGGAACTTACAGTCATAGTTAAAATGACTGTTCCCAATAATTAGGCGCACTTCAAAGTCAGCTTTGACTTAAATGTCAAGCTGAGAAGGGGAAGAGGACATTCCGGCATGTTTTGAAAAATTGAAAAAAGTGGGTGCAAGTGAATTTCACTTTTGCGGGGGGTGGGGGTGGAGTGGAACAAAATTGGAAGAATAAAGAGGAATTTCAGGCATTCTTGCACTCCGTAAAATGCTTCGCAATCAAAGTGGGTATGTAATAGTCCCGTCCCTACTGAAAGCGGAACTAGAAGCGACTTCAGCAGTTTCTCCTTGTTACTCCAGCTGTTGCAATGCATTCCACATGAGGCCCAGGTTTGCTGTCGCACTGAAGTCAGCTTCTGAGTTGTTGGCAGAAAGAAATCGAGGGACAGGGAATTGCCCCTTAATCCACTGCTGTCCACTGAGTGTCCTTAATACAAAATTGTGCAAAATAGTTGCCGATGCCAAATGATGACTATGCAGAGTCTGTCGCAAAAATTGAGAAACTGAAATTTAAGTGTAGAGAACAGTTTCCACATTCACCAAACTTGATTTTGAGGAGGTAGACGCGTTTTTTATTCATTGGGCTCTGCTGAACAGGAACTGAGTTATATTCATTTATCAGAGGACATTGATGCTTCTTATACGGAAACACACAGGCACCGACGCACGCATGAAAAGAGCACATATTTAGCTGCACGTTGAATACAGTATTTTATGAATAGATGTGCAAAACTCTTTGGTTACCAGAAATCATTTCTAAGGAGTCCAATTCATCCTCCTGGATGCTTTCAAAAATGCACTTAACCTTAACAAATGGTGCCTTCTGATTGGAAACATTTTCGAAACACAATTTCGAGCAGTTTCGAAACTCAGAATTGGAGACCTTTTCGAAAAGATATCCAAGCACTTTCGAGCAGTTTCGAAATTCAGGATAAGCTCTCTCCAATTCTCAAACTCAGAATTGGAGACCTTTTCGAAAAGATATCCAAGCACTTTCGAGCAGTTTCGAAATTCAGGATAAGCTCTTTCGCATCTTTCCCCTCTTCTGATCAAATACTAGGATTTCTATCCAGGACCCAAACCACACATAAGTTGCCGAATGAAGAGTGAATGATGAATGCAATGGTTGTAATCTCAACTATTGTACATTGTGGAGACTTTTCACACGTGAGTCGAATTTTGTGACGCCTGATCTCTGTTCCGAAATGGTGGAAGAAGAAGGCGTGGCCTATGATGTACCTCGAAGGACTCATAATGTCACGGCAGTGGCAAACTGATTTCTTTTCTTCAAACACGTTCCATGCTGCGAGTTCAGCTTCCGCCAATAGATTAACTTTCCAGACTCTTATCCCCTAGTCCACCCCCCTCCCTTCATTCATTCACCTCTTTATCCACCGTTCACATCAATCAACTTGATTTCCCAAACACTCCATCGAACAACAATCTCACTCGATGTGACTGCATGCACTCGAACTCATAACTCCAGCCACTTAGCGTTTACCGCGCACAATGCGCTTTCTGTTCGCCTCTAATGAATTTGTCAACTCTAAAGGATTAGTCGGCAGCGAAAGGGGTGTGTCGCATGATTGATGCTCGCCCGGAATGCCAAAGGGGCGCGCGCACAATCGTCGAGTGGAAGGATCCAGAAGAAAGAGAAAAAACCAAACGAGAAACGGAAGCTAGGAAAATCAAAGGATTGCAAGGAGTACCACTTGTGTTGACATCGCCGCTGCGAAGAAAAGTTCGCACTGCCACTTGAGTAGCGCCGCGAAAGGGGCCAGCACGCTCTGTGACAAGTCAAAGAAAGAAGACGTCCTGTGGGAATGCAGAAATGCCAACTAATTATGTACCCAGCCTCTCCGGCATTCAATTGTGTGTGCGTTTGTGTTTGTGTGTGTGTGTCGGGATGACTTTTTTAACGGTTTGCGGTTTATGTCTTTTGTGTGGCGCTGTCGACGTTAGTTGTACCCCCACCCATGTCCTTATCTCAGATAGTGCCACATTGCGGTCGGCTTGCGCGCGTTGTGTATCATGTCGTGCCAGTGCTGGCGACCGGGGCCGTTCTCCTGTGGTCCAATGCCACAGCTTCCGATTGCGTTCGCCTCCCCGCCGGTGGTTACAACGTACAGCTGCAACGAGAAAAGCAGAGAGGGAGACGTGTTCGGAGGATGGGTCACCAGGGTGGAGCAGGGACACAACTCACCTCAAGAGCCGCAGTTGGCATGCCTGACGATGGCAAGTTAAATGTGAACGCTTCGTTCCAAATGGGATTTGACGGATCATCTGACTTGCCGCTGCTGGTCTTCTTCTTCTTAACCCGCTTTCCATTTTGAATCAAGTAGAGCTGTGGGAAGAGAACGCATTAGGGGGCTGCTTTGAGGGAGTGCTTTGAGACTCACCTTAACGTACGGCTCCTGCATGCTGTCGAGATTTTTCGCCTTCATGATGACGACGGTCAGGCGTTCGGCTTGCGGCAAGTAGTTCAGGGAGAGCAGCAACTCTGGTCGGTCCTCTGGGGGCTTCTTGATCCGGAGGAGGTCTCCCCAAATCTGAAAGGAAGCCACTTGTCTCAGGCTCTGTGCTACTGCTTCTCTTTACGAATTCAACTCACCTCGACAGACTTGGACAGATCCAGCTCATCGATCATGACCCTCACCTCGCCGATGATGTCGTTGTGCGAGTACCGATCGTAGTCGAGGACCTGCAGAATCAACTCCTTGCCCTGCAGCTGGTCCCTGGAGACGGGGAACTTAAAGTGCTGGTCGAAATACGGGTTCGATTCGCCGCGATGAATGTGCGTCTGCCGCTTCCGCTCATCGACGCCTGGCACCAGCATAAGCCGGACGTAGGGATCACGGAAGCCTCCCTCCTCGATTGGGCAAAGGTTGTGGGCTACAGATGCAAAGACAACATTGTCAGCCATGCAAGGACATCCCCATTTCCCCCCGGAGGGCACTCACCCTCAATCAGATGAACCGTCAGATCGAACAGATGGTAGTCGTACTTTACCCTCAAGTGCAAGCGTCCCAGTGCTGGGCTAGACTCTGGCGCAGTCAGGTAGATGGGTCCATCTTGCCGGGTGTACAAGTCGGGCTGCAGAGCGCCAAGAGGCGAGGCGGGTCCGCATCCCGGTTCCACTCCTCCTGGCTGAGATCGAGGTGGTATCAAAAGTGGCGATAGACAACGACCTACCTTTGGACTCTGCAAGCAAATGCTGCTTGCACTGCCGCCAGCGATCGATGCGAGGCTACTCTGCGATGGCGACGGGGTTCGAATGTCACTGAGGTCGGTCGAGGCAGCCGGGGAGCAGCAGCGGGCGTCTAAACTGATTGTGCGCATTGGACTTGGCGAGCGGGAGATCTGCAACACAAGAACCGTGTCAGTATGGAATGAAATAGTGCGGGCCCTAGAGCGCTCACGTGCGGTGGTAGTCCATGTTCGGTTGGCAATGAGCTGCGTCCATCCGGGCCGAACGTCCGAATCTGTGGAGAAGAACCACGATGTCCCTACAAAGCACACTGAAACTGAAGAGGATGTCGTGCGGAAGACGGGGTTCGACTTACCGATTGTCTTGAGGGGGCGCTATCTATACTACTCTGGCTGGACACGGATGGCGTGCGCTGGAGTCGCGGTGGGAACGATTTGCTCTGGTGCTGTAAATGCATATGCAATGGACTTGGGCTGACCTCCAGCGGGCCGCGGAGCAGCTCCGTGTTAACTGTGTGGGCCGGAACCGATGCTAGTGGCTGGATGGCTTGTGCTTCCCTAGTAACGTTGCATTCCTGAAACGACAAAAAAAAAATGCAAAAGTTAGTCCCCATGCAACTTCGCGAAGGTTTCCCTTAACTTTTCCAACCTCTACTGACGAATCGTTCGACAGGTCATAGCTACCGCCACTCACACTACCGCCGATGCCGCTGGTCGTTGATGACGCCGATGATGGTGTCATCGGGGGCGGTGTAGTCGACGGGTTCTCTTCGGCAGTTCGATCAACTGGTAGACGACGCACGGCACCGACTCGCTCCTTGGCCATACGCGACCAGGACTCGAGTCGTTTGTGGGCTAGCCAGCACGCGGCTGGGCCTAAGCCGCTCATCTTGTCTCTCAGTGATTCGTTAATGGTGACGGATTTTTTTAAAACTACTTACGGCACAAAAAAGCGGAAAAAATTCACAGTTGCTGCTGTTTGATAGTGTTTAACTTTGACTGCGTTTTGTTCGATTTAAATCATTTTTGTTGTTGTTTAAGGTCTTTGTGTTGAATGAAGCACTTTAGGGGGGAGAGATGAAATTTGACTTTAGAGACGTTTGTGGATGGGGTCTTGTGGAAGATTTCAAGCATTTCTAGGAACAACGAAGATGTGATCTGCAGGTTTTGAAATGGTTTCTATTTTAGAGCTTTGCTTTGAAGATGTTTCTAATGAAGAGATTGATCTTGAAATAACCAATCGACAAATTTAATTTTGTGGAACGTTAGTTTGACTCAAAAACTTGAAGCACCCAAAATTTTTAATGAACCCTTCCAATCCCCTTAGCTTAAAAGCCCATTTTCTTAAATTTTATTTCTGCAGATGTTCTCGCTTTGTAATTATTCTTTGTGGATTGTATTTGACTAAGCAGGCTTAAATGTCTATTCTATATGAAACTGTTGCGAGTACGCTTTACTGGGATATTCTAGTGAAGACACTGAGTCTAACAAACACTTAAAACTGAAAAACAATTAGTATTGTGATACCCCAGTTTTATGTGGATCGTGTTAGTAAGCTACACCATATCACGTTTTTGTATTGCGAAATATATTTTTTGGAAGCACCGAACTTAAGAGTAGTTCAACCTTTGCAGATATCAGTGTGGAACGTATCAAAACACCCCATACAGCATCACCAGAAATCATTGTGGAACGTATCAGTCAAAATTACAAATATGTTATTTAGGACAATTTTTCTTGAGTGATAGAAAATGGAGAAAATTGTTTTTGCGGAATGCACTTATTTTTGTGGAACGTATTTAATTTGTATGGAGTAGAAAAAAATTCAGCTGAAGATGTGGACAATACAGACAAAAATTAACAAATTTCATCGAAATCAATTGCGTATTAAATTCCCGTCACGAGGACCCCTCTCATGTCCTTCATTAGTTTTATCGATTGTTGCCCCCTCCCCTACACAAATCTCTTGTCACATCTCTCGTCCCCATTCTAATCATTTTATCGAAGACTGTTCGCATATAGCTCCCGGGTGATTCTTGTTTCGTTAATACTCCCAAAAGGATGAGGCGCAACAAGCATGTCAGCCCAGAGACTACGACACGAACAGAAATTGACAAAAATAAAATCAGAATAGGTAGAGGAGAGGGATAGAGAGTGGAAGAATAAATCCATGTGCGAGAAATACTGCCTCCAATATCCTTGACCAACACAACCGCACATTCAATAAAATCTCAAACCCTTTCCAATCGGAGAGAAGCGCCCAGAACTCCCCATGCAAGTCATTCCCTCTCATTCTGTCCCACTCGTTGTGGATGCAAAATTTCCTTGAAAACATGAGGTTTCTCTTTTTCCTTTCCGTCCCTTCCATTTTCAATTCCACAAATCATATTATGCCCTAAGGCTGGCAATCTAATTTCAGAAAGACGACTACGGCGACGGACGGGACGGTTCATGTAAATAATCCCTAGCGGTGAAGCTCTCATCGCTTTGCACGGAGGAGTGGATTGATGTGGCAGGCGGGGGACACTGTTTATTCTCGTGGATACAAGGCACAATCAAGGCGCTGCGATCCGCCTTTGTAACCGAAAATAATTGCAAAATTACCGAACGGAACTGCATCCACTTAACGGATCACGAGAGTGCGCAGAGAGACGGGGAAATGTCAATTATTGCGATGGAAAGAGGAAATTAATTCAATGTTGCCATGGAGCAGATGGGGTATCGCACCGACAACTGACTTCCTCTCTTCCGGGGGCGATGTGTAATTAGGGTTTGAGCACATTAACCGCAAGCTTTAGGGGTGCATTTTAATTGGATGAGTTGTCGGCTAGTCCTCAACTGACAAATTGGAATTTGCCCATGCAGGGGGATGCGTTCAGTTCCGTTCAGAATTTGTTGGGATATGAGGTGACCGGATGGTGAGGCCCTGTGTGTGGCGGTTAGAAAGTAATAGAATCACAAAACTGAAATGGAACCGAAATGGAACCGACATAACCCTGAAGTGCAACCGTTAGACTGAAATGAAATGAAACCAAAATGAAGTCAAAATAAAATGGAATGGAAACGGATCCAAAATGTCAGGACGGTGCCTACGCCTTTCGCATCACCATCAAGAAAGTATGGGGAATGAGAAAAGAAAAACCAAAGATCGCAGTAGTCGGAAACTCGGAGTTAGAGCTCACAGGGAAAGATTTCTTCTGAGCCACCGGTTTTAAGCCACCAGATAAGCTCACAGATGTTTCGGGCGTTCACATTTTCTTTTCAGAAAATTGCGACCGACGTAAGACGCTTTGTAGTCGAATGCCGCACTCGATGAACTGAAGCGAACTTAATGCGAATCCTTCGCCTTTTTAGCTGGAAATCTTTTTATTAAATCTCACACAATCGCCCTGCATCCCTACCACCAAGTGTCGCACGCCCCCGTCATCATCATCATCCCATTAAGCCCGTCGTTACTTCGTCAATCTAACATCGTCACATCTGGGCGCATACTTGAGGCCTTGTTGTGCCATAAAAACCGTTGTTCGCCGCCTGATTTTATTGCCCCCCCCATTCAAAACTCATCCCCATCGACTCAATCGGATGGCTTTTTAAACAGGAAACTCAATACTCAACACTTCTTTCTCTCTCTCTCTCTCTGTCTCTCATCCTCCATTAGCAGAGATACCCAATCCTTAAGGACATCCTCGAAATCACATTAATTTCCGATACGCCAGCACTTCCACACGAGCCAAAAGTCAGATTTCTATCACTCGCACACGTTCCACTGCTGCTGGGACCAGTGCTCTTTCGTCGACTTCAAATGGGGTATCGCCTCGATGATGACTCCTTCCCGGATTGGAGGCATGAGGAGGCGTTAAAGGTTAACCAAACAGCGTCCTAATGGGCAATATACGAGTAGTATGACCCAGGGAAGGGTCAAATGTAGAACAAAGCCCACCCCTTCATGCCTTGCGGTGTCCATTTACCCCCCTCTCCGGGCACACATGTATTCATCCACTTTGAATGCGAGGCGTGTAGTTAATGATGGCCTGCCCGGTTGGCAACAAACAACTAATTCTCGGCCAAATTCCCCGTCCCCACAGGGTCCTTATGTGAGCACGGCCCGAAGTACCCTCCATTTGTGACTTAATTTTGCAGTCGTTTCGTGCCCCGTTTTATGGCGTTTTTAGCTACTCCAAGACCTCCCATAAAAGCCCACGACAAGATGCCGGGATGCCGAGGTGCCGGGATGCCGAGATACTGAGATGCCGAGATGCTGATGTGGCTGCCAAAAGGGCTGCACAATGGAATGGATTGTGCGGAGGGTTTTATTGCCGCGACACTCGTACCACCCCGCTGTAATTGATGCCATCGTAAAATGCGCGGTCGTATCCTTTGGACATCATTCGTCGACGGAGAAGGATTGCCGCCCCGCGAAACATTAAATATTTGCATTACACGGTAAATTAATTCGCTTCCTTTGATTAATTCAATTGGCGTCACTCTATCAGCTGCGCTCGTGACAGATGACAGGTCAACGGTTTTTTTTTCTCATCGTGGAGTGTAAAGCTGCTTACACGTGGAATTAATTGCAAAAGTTTCCTCCTTTTCGCTTGTTTGGCGGTCCTTGTCAACAGAATGTCCTTGCGATTGACTGATTCGTGTGCAGGATGATGATGGCGGTGACACGGTGGCTGGGATGTGTGTTATTGCGTGAAAAGAATTCACTTGGTGGAGCATTTTTCCGCAAATTTAAATTAACGAAGGGGTGGAAATGAGAAGGAAACTCTGAAAAGTCCTTATTTCGGCGAATACTGGCACGTCCTTGGTGGGCAATCGTGCATGAACGAAGGTCTTTTATTTGAACGAAAGAGTGGATGCGGCGGGAAGCCATAATATAGTGAGTGAGTGAGTTTAGTCGGCAATGCTGTTGGGAGGTGCATTCCAAGTATGCGCTCTTCTCTTCCTGCGTCATCTTTACAAAGATGTAAGCTCGGTCGCAGGGCAATCACTTCCTTCACACATAAATCGGCTCCGGCTCCGTGAATTTTATCATTCCGTGAAGGTTTAAGAAGAGTTTGCGTCTATTCAGTGTCAAGTTACAGGATAAGAAACAAATCTACCATTTTATTTTAAAGTTTAAATCTCCCTCCTTCAAAGGATCACATCTCCCCTCTCTTTGCGAATTTCATCCTCATTTCATCACATCCGAAGCATCTGCTTTCGCCACCAACCCCGCTTTCCCTCGCAATCAATTGAATTCAATTTCATATTCATTGTGATTTCATTACAAAACACAGAGTCCGTTACAAACAAACGGGATCGGTTCATCGGCTCAGCCCATTTCACCAAGACGAATCAAATCATCGTCCATCGCCTGACGCAACAATTCGCTTCTATTTTATTCGCTGACGAGATTAAAAACTCCTCACGTACCCTCCTCCCTTGCCGGTAGCGAAAGGACATGCTCACATCCTTGACATATTAGTCAAGGTAATAAAATCGTTCAAGTCGCCGTTTTGCATTTTCAACGCACCACCACCCAGTCGCCCGTCGGTTGGGTAAATTCAATAAAAGTAAAAGTTTCGTTGTGTAATGCCACCCTTGTGGGACCCCATTGTCACAGTTAATCTCTGCAAAGAGGTCTCGAATGACGCAGAGGAGAGAGCGAGAGAGGGAGAGAGACAGACAGAGTTATCGTTTAATTTTCACGTGATAATTTGGTGTTAAATTTCGATTTAAAAGGATTCCACTTCAGCACAAGGATACAACATAAACGTCCGCACACACGGCAGGACAGAATCCACTTCAGGATGCATTCATTACATGAAATGACATTACGCAATTAATAGGGGACAACACTTAACATGCGTGTAAGGGGTGTTGCCTCAAACATCCATTAGGGGTTGTTCCCCGTTCGGAGTCGAGTGTCCTTTCGGGCGCATTCATGAGTGTTTTGTGTTTTTCTTTTTTGTTGTCCTTTGTACGTGTACGTTTCTCTAGTACGTGTCATTTGCAGCTTGTTCGGGCAACTAAACGCTAAACGGTGGTACAATGCATGCAAAAGGACATGAAATTTTCCACCTTATTTAACGGTAATGCAATGATTAATGGGATTTTCATGGTTTTTCTTGTACTTTTTTTTGGGAGTTTTTGTTCGAAAATTGCATCAAAACTGCCAGTGTCCTGTGGAGAGGATAATGTTCTGGGTTATGAATAACGAAGTTTTGAAGAGGATTTTCCGAGTGATTATTTGTGATGCTGGAGATGTTCGGGATTAGAGGATGTTATCGGAGGTGGAGAGCATCGACAAAAGGAATGAATGCAGTTTTTGTGAGCGTGGATTTTTTTTGCTGCTACGTGGAACGTGGATGTCTTTTGAAAGAAAAAATTATCCAAATCCAAAAAGTGTTCCATTAGAGGTGAAAATGGCGGACGAGATAATGAGGAGAAAAAGGAGGGTGAGAAGGAAGGACGAGGAGAAGCAGAAGGAGACGTAGGAGGGCAAAATTAAACTCGACAATGTTCTCATTATTCACGTTTACGCCCCAAAGGTCGATAGAACCAGCTGGTTGAACTAGCCTTGGTTGAAGTCTAGATCCACAACAAACTGAAACGTCACATGGAAAATATGGTCACCCTCGCACCATAGAAGCTCTGGACACCCTCACCACTGACTCAGCTCAATAAACTGAAAAAAAAACCATCATTCCCAATCTCAACCTCTTCCCCCCCATCAATCGAAAGCAGCTGCTCCTTGTCAATATTCCCTCAAATCACTGCACAGATTCCTTCGTGATTTGTTTCACTCCTTCCCTCCACCCATTCACTCGATTTCATCGCAATCTCTTTTCCAATTTCACCCGCAACTCGATCGCACACGCACACACGGAAAATAAATTCGAACAAATTTCGCAAAATAAAAGCAATTCCCTCCTAAGCTCTGTCACCTTGTAAGCGATATGCACACGCTCAACCGAAACACTTACCGTTCGAGGTCACGGCACGGCACACACCCACCGCTCCTTCCGGTGCCGAAAATAGAATCACTCATATGTCGATCCAATTGTAAATGCAAATAAGCGCAAAACGAAATCCACACAAACGAACCGCCACCATCGCCGCCACCGCCGCCAACAAGAAAAAGGAGAGAGAGAGAGCATTCACAAGGATCCATTGCTATTCAAAAACAATTCGCAAACGCAGACAAAACAGGATTTTCCACAAACAACTGAGTTTCACTGCGTCAAAGGATCTGCTAATTCAATAAATTTTTGTGCAACGCTCCAGACCCGCCCGGGTGCATGCAAATGCACAGCATACGGGACGGAAAGAAGGGATTATCCTTGAGTCCGCAAACCAAGCCAAAGAACACAAATAGCAAATATAAGGCGCTAGATAAAAAAGAGCTCCCATTATAATGAACGAGAATAGGAAAGCCCACAGGATACCAAACACAGCCGGAAATTAAAACGTTTCTTAATCGAGAACGAGGATACTTCACCAGGACAAAGTGTCCCGTGGCGGTGGCTGTGGCGGTGGTCGTCGCCTTGAGGAAGCAAACGGACACAACAGGCAAACGGAAGGAAGGAAAACCTAGACATTGTCATTTAACCATAACAATTGATATCATGTTGCGATGACAGGACATGACTTCCTGGTGATGATGATGATACGCAATCGGGCACCCACAATGCATGCACGAGCACAAAGGACGTGTGTTGTCGTTTAAATCCGCTTTGAGGATGAATTTTTGAGTTTGACAGCAAACAGGTGCACTGTGACACAATCCACTCACCCACACACAGGGACACAGAGTTGACATTTCCCACTGGAGGGACGGTTGACGTGTGCCAAGGTGTAGGTGTGTTTGTGCGTTTTTTTTTTTTGGTTTGGTGTCCTATTTTCTCGGCAATAAATCCGCTTTTACGATTATTGCACGAAGGTCCTTCTGGTTGTTCTCTTTTTATTTTTGCTTTTATTCTTTACTTTTATGCTCTGTGACTCCTTTTAGTTTGATGCTGATCCTTTCTTTTTTCGACGTTGTCAACGTGGTTGTGGTCGCCATTCTGGATGTCACCAACTGTGCCTTGATGGCATTTGCTACTGCTACCGTTGTTGTTGTTTTTTTTTTGTGTGCGTTGTAAAAATCAGGACTTAATGGATTAGTTTGGTGACTTATTTAAGGATTACACGAATTACTTTTGAGAATTAACTTTTGGAGGACAATGAAGGTGGTATGAATCAATTTTGAGACGAAGAAGGGTATTTGGTAATGTTTGCTGGATTTTAGGCAGTCACATGGGGATTCTTTTCAGGAATCCTGCAAAATTCAAGATACGTTTTATCCAATCCTATAATTGTTTGAGAGAAAATGTTTCGTTAAGTTATAAATACGAAGAAATCGTCTATTTTCGTAGTCTTTGGCTTTTAGAATAGACAAATAATTCATCCCTACAAAATTAATTGGTTCGTTAAATTTTCGTTAAGTTTCGTTAAGTTTGATTTTTCCATTCCTTCATCACATCCAACCATGATTAAGTGAAATATTGTTTTTTTTTATTTATCTTTGCTTTGTCAGCAATTTCCAGATCCAATAACAAGAACTGACATCGTGTATCATAATTAAATCGAACATAGCTCTTATATGGCATCAAAGTTCAAGGATAAACTCTCCTACAACCCCATATATTTCATATCAACTCCAATAGTAATTAATTCGAAAAAGTCCTAATGTCCCATATCCCCCCAAAACGCACATCCCTATCACTCATCCTACAGAACGCACATTATAATTGGATTCCGATCGACTAAAGGAGGACAATCAAAACCCAGCACAAAACCCCAACATGCTACAGGATTAAGAAGACATATCCCGACATTAAAAGACACCAAAAACGAACACAAAAGTCCATGTATCATCGAAATCCTCCAAGTCCCTCCTCGTTCACCCCTCATGCCCAGCCAGACGCGTGACGCGCCCTGTGTCCTACTTCCAGAGTATCGTGCCCCCCAAAAAAAACAGCGAATGGCAAGAAAGTTGGAATGAGGTGGGGGCACTGGGAGAAGAAAGAAAGAAAAAAGCAATTAAATCGAGAGTCAAGGATAATAGAAAACTTTTCTTTTCATTCGCCGCTCGTTGTACCTCATGGATGCGCTCGCCTTTCCGCCAGCGTTTCTTGTCGGCCTCCCAAACGGAATTCTGATTCTTGCTTCGGCCCCTACGCCCCACACTCACCCCTTTCTTCGGCGGTTTTCGCATTCTCCATATCGTTCATTGAAAATTTCCATTTCGACAAAATCGTTCCTCGCCCTGCGCTGCGAGTCCCTGGCATGCTAGGGTCTTCCCTCCGCTCATCAGATGCGAGAATGCGGAAAATGTCAGAGGTTAGCTCCTCCGTTCAGCTATGGTGGCAAAAGGCAAACTTCGGGGTATTCAATGGGAGAAGTCCTATTAATGCTGCCCTCTGCCCAAGTCCCCATGAAAAGGATATGCAGCTACACGTCGCACACAAGCACTTGGTATCGATACGAGGGGTGAGTGAGGGAGTGGTGTGGAGGGTGGAGGGAGGGGATAGTTGAAGCTGGAGGAAAGGGGCGTAAACAATCAAAATAGATGACTTTAGGCCGATGTGGGTGAGCCGAGAGGTGGCCGATTGTCCCAGGCAATCGGAAGGAGACATGTACTTCAAGGATCTCTTGGAACTCTGAATGTTTAATTAAGGATAAGGGATATTATTGCAAATTAATGCGGCACTCAATAACGGGTTTCTTGGAAAGTGGTCCCCCAACAGCAGCCAACCAAAGTCTGGGTCGTTGCTCGACCATTGAAAGGTGCCTAAGCGGAAGGACATTTGCCTTTGGCTGAGCGGTATCGTGGGGTGTGCGGGGAATATGTTTCATTGTGTCTTGTGAGACGCTGTGACATGGCTTCTGTGTCAGATGTGGGGCGTTTTGCGATCTTAATTAGCTCCCTTGGGGATTTTCCAGCTTCTCGGCACTGGGGGAGTGGGAGGGGTCTTCGAAATTGGTTAAATGCTTGTTATGTGGGGCGTTTGTGGTTGAGCGCTGGTTGGTTGAATTTGAATGCGATACACGGAGATGACAGAACATCGATGAGGGCACTTGACGGCAAGCAAATTGTTCGTGTTCGCTTACAGAGGATGGAAATTATTGTGGTGGGAGGATGCGTGGATACTAAGGGGACTAGAGTGAGGATTTTGAATTGTACCAGCAGTCAAACCTTCACATAAGTTCCAGATCGCGAACGCTCTCACTTTATATGGATTTAAGGTTCTTACACCAGGGAAATATTATCCTTGCTGGCCTACATTCCAAATTTACACTCAATTCCTTTTTAAAATCCTCAGTCTCGGCACAATGTAAATTCAAAATATTTCCCAAAAACACAAAACGCCTGACTTGATTGTACCACACCTCGAAGCCATCAAATTTCATGCCAGTCTCCACGAAGATACCGATCTCCACCCAACTTTACACATTATGAGGGCACGCCATAAAGGAAAACAGCTCAAACGTGGGCGTGGTTCATGGCAGATTTCATAGACATTTGAAACTCTCTCCCAAAATCCCCTCTCAGCACTCGAAAACCAGTCGATTCCCTAAACGCAACCCCATCAGCAAGCTATCCCAGTGATGTGTCTCGCCACCCACTTGCCACGTGCATCACTAAAAATCAATAAATCATCCAAGAAAGCACGAGGAATGCGAACTTCAAATAACGAGCTGCCAACGGGTGTGGGGGATGAACACAAATATTTCCCATAAATATCAAATTGGAATCCTTTTTGTCCTTTCACTTGGACAACCACCCAGTCCACGTTGGAGTCAGTGACGCAGGATGGGTGATGTATGAACCAAAAACCCTAGTTTCCATGTCCTTAGCATCAATAATTGAAAAGGATACCCTGAAAACCGTTGCGTCAGAGTGTGAATCTTCACTGGCATCATCTTAATCCCATAGATACAGTCAGTCACCGCACAAGGCACCTCACCAACCATTTGACACATATCCTTCACACAAAGGCGGAGTCGAACCGACGAAAAGGATGCCGATTTGAAATAATTACGAGTGAAGCAAGATTCACATCCCTCTGCCCGTCGCCAAGATGTACCACCAGCCCTCGCTTCAACATGAGTAAATATCCTTTCAGTTATTTTTTGTTCATCCTGCCGGGATACGATAACAACACCACGAAGGAAAATAATAATTCACTGAAACCACCTCTCAGGGGCGCACCCCTCCCACGCCCCTCCCTTGCCAGTCAGTGGCGGCGTCGCTTCCTTGATTTGATTTTCTTCGTTTTTCTCTTTGCCCAGGACAACCACCACGACCACGGCTTGGTGGGTCCTTTAGCAACGATTATAACACGGGCTTTATTTTTTTTATTCTTTCTGTTGTTCCACCTTCTCCCCGCCTCGCCCGCGCACGCTGACCAGTGGCCACGAAGAAGAAGGAAGGAAGAAACTGACGAGTAAATATTTGGTTCATTATTGTCGTGTATTTCATTTTTCTCCGTTTTTTTTTTTTATATGTCCTCTCGTCCTTTCTTCTCGTTATCCTTTTGTGTTCAACGGCAAACAACAATATGCCCAACCCAGCGACAGCTGGCCGGCGGCGGAGCCGTTGGAGACACACTCCCTCGATAATAAAATCAACTTAAAGGTTCGTCAAGAAGGCCCGCTCCCCCTCCCAGCGAACACATTCAGGTCCTGTCCTGGATGATAGGTGGTGGGCAATTGTGAGACGAATGCTCGTCGCGCAAAATTGCTTATGCATAATTCACTAGAACGGATATGAAAAGACAGCCTGGAGACTGAACACACTGGGCGGGGAGGAGTTGGATGGCAGCCAGGTCAGGAGGACAACGTCATGTCCTCTGCTGCCAGAGACAAAGACAGAGACAGAGCCCAAGACACAGACACAGACAAAGAGACGTTAATGATGATGATGATGATTCTCCGTGTGACGGGCATTCCACGGCTTTGTTTCTAATTTAGGACAACCGCCCTGCGGCTCCTGGCGGGGGAATGACAGCATCACTGTCGCCATCGCCACAGCTCAACGATGATTCTTTGGTTCTCCACTGCCATATCAATTTGTAAATGTAATCAAAAAAATTGAGTGCTTCACGATCCACATAGCTGGACGAGGCGACGGCGACGAGGACACACTGTTGACTGTGTGAATAATGGATGCATTACGGGTGAACTCCGTTCCGAGGCAGTGACCTTCGCAAGAGATTAATCGTGGTTTTGCGAAGATGAGATGTTCTGGCTGGAGTGACGAACAAACGGAATGTGCCAGTGACACATTCCACATTGGAAGGACTCCCGCCACAAAGGATGCTCCTCAAAGAGATTTCGATCGGATCTAGTAATGACTTGGACGGATGCCAGGACCAGCAGACGTCAAATATTGACTTTTTTGTGACGCTAAATGGGCAGAAGTGATAAGAATTTTAAGCTCTGTTTTTTGTGAATTTGATGCCGAGGACTTGTTTTCGCAAGGAGGTATATGTTCCACATCAGGTTTTTTTTGATTTTAGCATAGAAGTGCTGTCCAGTTAGAAGTGAAATTTAGGCAAAGAGCAAAAATGCCACGAATCGAAAGGGTTTGAAAGAATTCATGCGTCAAAGTGGATTCCGTGTTTTGAAAGTCCTTCAAAGTTATTCAGTTTTTGGACTAAAACTCAGAGCGAGTTGGTAAAAGTCCTGAAAGGAAAATATTTTTCGTGAGGGAGGAGTAAATATTTACTATAAAGTATGTTTTTTTTTTATATTGAAATAAGGTTCACACACTTATGTTCCACACTTTGGAAACTACCATAAACGGGCGGTTTTCGTAGGGATGACCTAATAGTGTCATTTTGAGCAAAAAGATGCTGAATACATTTAGATAACTCGACATATATCAATTATTGGAACTAAGATGTACAAAACTGTATGAACTTACGTTCCACACTTAAAAAATACGTAATTCCTACTCAAGTCGAAAGCATCCTGAGGCTTTTTTAAAAGAGTTCCCTATAAATGAAATAATTTTGAAGTGAAAATGTCGAAATTTCTTAACCATTTGCTTTAAATTTGCATTCCACAATACGAACAAGTCACTAATTCTTGTTCAAACCAATGCCATTTGCAATATTTCTGAGGGAATTTTCGAGAATACTAGCGAATTTAACACGCCAATTCAATTTAATAGTCCAAATGATCTTTCTTTTCTGGAGAAAATCGCATCTCAACCTAAACCATCCGTTTATACTATTTACATAAGCTGCCTCGCAATGAATCAGTAGTTTTCGCTAATCATATCCTTCAGTTTCTATGGCAAGGAACAACGTAAGTTTGACGGAGGTTACATTCTGGTGACTGTCCTTTGGTCTCTTTACCGAGAAGGTGTATTGCGGCCCCTAGACTGAACATTTATCCTGCATTTTTTGTTCGTCATCACCTCTTCATCACCGAAAGAGTACTTAGAGAGCATCCGCTCACCGCTTCTTCCTTTGAGCTTATCATCTTTTACTTCTTAACCACGTCAACGCTTCCTCTCTTAAAACTTGGGCTGTTGATTCTTCGTAGAATGACCTCAGTCTCTAGTGAAATTTCTATCACTGGACACAGTCTAGCCTCACTGTGGTCAGATGATTTCAAAATTCTCACAGCGGTCACTCCATTTTTGGGATTTCGATCTGCATTGATAGTTTGATTCTAATCTATTTTTAAGTTTTCCTACTTTCCTCACACGCTGCGTAGACTGCCATTCTGGTGCCCACCCGAAAGCAGTTTAGGGTATGGAACCCGGCCGGGCAAGCACTAGAGTTGTTAGCTGTTTGTTTGTGGCTTGCCAAATTCATACTTGAATGTGATCTCCAATACGAGTCTTTTCCACTTGTCCGTTTAAATATTTGTGCGAACTGTAGATCGACCACAATTCGAGACCCTTGCCAAGAACGTCCGAGCCATCATATTCATTCCCCTAATTTACTTGCCCGACTCTTCATGATTTCCTCATGAACCCACTGCGTCCCCTTCAAATTTTCATCAATTCAACCACCCGCCCGCTTAAAAGTCAAATTCAAATTCCTCCCCCGAATTAATATCCACTGAAGACCTGGCCAAATGTTTGTGTTTGCAGCCAACCGCATGCGGTTTAGCTTTCTTGATTGAAAAACCGCTTTTAAATTGCATTCGCACTTTGTTGTCCTGTGTGCGAAGGACGCACGCAATGAATTGCTCAAGTTTGCCCGAATTTCGGACTGAAAATACATTTGATTTGTCGAGTTGACTCATTGCCACAGCAGAGTGTTTTGTTGTCCAGTTGACTTTGATGACAGAATAATTAAATTCATCGTTGACACTAGTGATTTGGGTTTGGCTTTGGGATAATTGAATGGAAATGTTGGGGCGGAGGGAGGTGGAAAATTGTTTGTGAAAATTCATGTTCATGCTTCATGAATTTGAAGCAATTTCAAATTGGTCAACCACAACACAATTTGAACCCTTGTCTGCAAAAGTGGCAGAAACATTTGAACAAAAAAAATAAAAAAAGAACAGGTCTCACAACATCCCCCAGTGGCACTTCACTCACAAAAAAGCTGCCCCTCTCCGCTCTACACTGTAACAATTCTTGAAGAAGACGAAATCTCTTTCAGGAGTTTGTCAACGTCAAATGTCCTATTCAAGGACTGTACTCAGATCCTTCTTTTTAGTTGGGTTCATTAAACCTCTTCACAAATTGCATGCGAATGTGAAATTTTCCACTCCAAAGCCCCTTCTCATCACCGCCATCATCATCATCCCACACAGAGAGAGTCGCAAGGAAAAAAAAAGGATATTCGCCTGCACAAAGTGAAAGGATGCCTTTTATGTGTGCGCTCCACTTCGAGAAACGAAGCCAAACAACTGCAGTCACAACAAATTTCACAACTCTCACACATGGCACTCACTCGTACGAGTACGAATATCTCAGAATGTCGATGACATTTCTTTATTCAATATCCTTTGCGAAAACACCGCACTCTCACACAGACAGCCGACGGGAATCCTTTCTCGAATATATTTGCGGTTATGATCACATGAAACTGCGCACAGAAGGACTTGAACAATGACACTCAGCATCCGCCATTGTATCCTTTCATTGTCTGTCGGTGCTGCTAGGGGCGGGGAGGGGCCAATTGCAAGGCGAATCCTTTCATGACGAATGATCAATAAAATAACCCTTTCATTGCAGCCACCGTCATCATCGCCATCGACTATTGACATACTATCTGTCTATTCAAAGTTCATGGTTCTTCGGGCTCATTATCCTTTTTATTTGGGGCGCAATCCTTCTGTGTGCTGCTTTGTGCCGCTTTCCGCTATTGTGAGTGTGCAAAAAAAAGAATTAAAGTCGGTCTCTTTCTCATTTTTCATTCCGTGGACGGTTTGTGTTTACCCGACTCGACGATATTTTTGCAATTCCACTTGAGGCAATTATTTTTCCATTCATTGTCACACATACACACACATCCACGCACAGGCATGTCCTTGATGCGAGAATGATCGCCGTGTGTGAGTGAATAAAATGGAGAATAATGTGATCATTGATTGCAAATGGGATTAGGGAGTTTATTTCACCAATTTATGTTGTGTGTCCTTTGAAAAGGATACAAATCTGCCCTCTTGTTGATGCGATGTGAACGAGATTGGGGCTCAAACTCAATACAACATCGTGCCTCTGGGTGGGATTGAGTGATAAGAAGATTGTTAAACAAGGATTTCTTCTTAGTTTTGCACTTTTTTTTTAAGTAGAGTCCTGGATGATGTGTTGGAGATGTTTCTGCACGACCCCGGGCAGTGGGGAATTACTTGGGAATAAGGAAATGTCTGAGGTTTGATCGATGGGAAAGTTGATATCGAATCGAAGTTGTGTTTGTTTTCGTTCGTCAGATTTTGGAGACTTGTGTCGAGGATGTTCTGCGAAATGATCAAGGATTATGAAAAGGACTCAGTGAGAGATCCTGCGAAACCACCTGTCTGTTAAAATGGATAAGGTTGTCAAACACTTGCAGGAATGTGAGCGGAATGTGAAGGGAATCGCTGTTAAACTGTTGTGGATATTGCTGCTGACACTCAATTGCACTGAAAGCAATTGAAAGCAGTCCTTATAACATGCGATCCAGCTATACAGAGAGGTGTACAACAACACTCAACACTCTCCAAATGATTTTTCTCAACAGTAATCGCTGAAAAAAGTATCAGACCTGTCGAACAACCCTGTGGAACTTAATTAAGTTTGGAAAGGAACAATCAAACAATTTTTCCTCTCTAAAAAAACGTTGGACCAAGTACCCAACCCTACAAAATGCCATTTACAGATAAGGACACGCAACGAAATTCCCTTTCTCCCGTCTTACCCTCCTCATGTTTATTGCACAAGCCCTGAACTCCGCCGACTACCCTGATGAAACCCCATCTAGCCCAACAAAGGAGTCTAGAAAAATGTCCCTCTGCCTCGATTTCCCCCCGAATTGTTCACCAGAAGCCTTTAAGTTCCGTGTTTTTCATCCATCAAACAGCGCAGCAAAACTTTTCAAGAGCTGTAAAAACGAAAATAAAATATTTTGCGAAAAAAAAACTCGACCCATTGAATGGGACAAAAGCAGAAAGTGGTGCGCAATAAAATTGAGTTTGTTATGATTTTCCTGACGAAGCACCGCCATCGCCGCCACTATTTCTTTGTCGTCATCAACGCCCAGCATCGGTTCACAATTTTCACTGAAGAGAAGTTGCCTCTTGGGGACGCGAACCGAGGAAGCCAAGAAAAAGTGCAGAAAAACAAGCCACAAGGAAATTCGTCAAATCGCAGTAAATGTGCACTTTGATGGGTACCCTTGCCACACCCACCCCTCCCACACCCCCTCCATCCTGGCAGTAAATCGCAGTTCATCGAAAGGATACAGACAAATTCACATTGACTGTGTGACGTCCTTGCTGGATAGGTGCCTGGAATGACGTCAATTATCCTTTTTCCTCATCCATCTCAGTCGCACTGCCTCTGCCATTCCCTCACCATTGTGGTGGCAGTGACGCCATCAAGTTTGGGAAAATTCATTTAAAAAGTTTCACATCTCCACACAGTCCACAGAAATCAGGATCTCTTCTCTTCTGTCAGTTGGCTTTCGCGTGGCATAAATGCGCGAGTGTGTGTATGTGTGCGTGTGAAGATGAGGTTTTCAATTTTCACAACGCAACGCGCCATTGTCTCCAGGTCCTCTTCGAGGGAGAAGAGTCAGTATCCCAGCTGGCGACAGAAGTGATAGGATGATGACTGATTTGCAAAGTTGTGAGGATACCAGGGACGACGACCAAAGGATGAAGATGTGAAGAAGGGAAAACGAGAAAGAGAGAGAGAGTGCCCCAAAAAAATCAATAAAAGGACGACAAATGGTGACGACTATCTGGCAGCAACTCGCTCACAATTTGGGCCTCGTGCGGCAAGAGGAGAATGTCCTGTCCTTTACGGTTTCACAAGTGTATTAGAGCCTAATTCGATGCAGACTGCTTGGCGCTATACTCTGTGTGTCCGTCGCCACCCATCTGGAGGACATTGACACGCTGTGCGTCAGTGCGTCGTGTGTACGGAATCTGTAATTACGCGACGCCATCCTTAATCCCTTTGTCCTCACACGAGGAGGAATCCATCATTGAGAAAATTCCTGAATCGAAATTAATTTTCACCTCTGTCGTGGATGCATGCGTCTGTTCCCTGGTCGTGATGGCTTTCCGTAGTCGGCACGTCACGAGTTATTTATCGATGTGCGCAACGCCGACGAGGTGCTTTGAAAGTCGTCCTAACCCGTCATCGCCGATGGGGTGCGGGGCTGGGCCGGGGGCTGGCCTTAAAGAGCAAACAATCTGAAATTAAAATGTAAAAGCAAAGAACAACACCAAGCGAAGATTTTCTCCGCCGGTTGTGCTGTTGTTTTTGTGTGAAAATTTTAGAACCCCAGTGAGGGAAGGAGAGAGAATGAGCAAGAGAGTTATGGTTCATTAAACATTTAAAATTGAAAACTTGGCCTGACGTCAAGGCGAGAGCTGACTTTTCGTCGGCGTGCGGTGTAATGGAGTTGTAACCGGGTTATCAAAGTGAAATCTCGCGAAATGATCAAGTGACATTACACGGTTGTTATCGTGAAATAAGACAAAGGTTCAAGGCAAACGACGCCAGTTTCATGTGACAAATGGGCCGCATATGCGACACGAATGTGCGGACGGGGAGACAAGCTGGCGACGACGTTTCGTATGGCTGTGATGATGGATTGAAATTGGAGGCTACGGTTACGCATTAGAAAATTACGATTTTTCGGGGGCTGGATGGAATCAATTTGTGTTGAGGTGCGATTTTGGGGATTTTTTCTTTTGTTTGTGAAACAGTTCTTGCTAGTTAGAATTTTAAGCAATTTAATTTTTTCACTTTTAAGACACTTTATAGTTTAAGAAGCGAATTTTGGAGAAGTTCCTAGTCATAGGCTCTTTAGGGACTAAAGTTAACTTCTCTTTTCCAATTAGAGGACAGTTTCTTTTGAAAGTTACGTTCCACACAATAGTAATCCCTTGTAATATACATTTTCGAAATCTAAAATATTAAAATCGACAAGTCTTAAAGGCGTAGTTGCTCATTCCAAAGCCCAATTTATTTTTTTTCCTAAGCCTCGGCACCTATTGACAAGTGGAAGACGTTTTTCATTATACATACGTTTCATAAAACCTACGTTCATTCCACAAGAGAAAATTTCCTAATTATCTTAATTTAAATCAAAATTTATATTTTGGAGGAATGTAGTCCACGTGAGAAGGCCGAAAGCGACGATCCACCTCGGAAATTACCTTCCACAATGGATTTTTTAGTTTTTCAAAACGATGTTCAACGGAATTTTGCCACTTTTAAGCATTCACATGCTTTAGTCTCTCTTCATTTTTTCAAAGTGATTGTGTATAGTTTTCAAGACAAATGAGTTATTTCTTAAATTACGTTCCACAAAAAATGTTTCACCTACGACGCAGATTCTAAAGGCTTATGCACGTTAGAGAAAGTCTGATCGTTTTAAAAATGAAGTCCACATCGGTTTTGACTTTTCCAATTAAACCATACACCAGCTGTGAAGTTACATTCCACAAGAAGATTCTCGTGCTACAAAAAAATATGCAATTTTAAACTCTGTCAGATAATATTCGACCAGAGACAAGCTGTTTCTTAAGGAACATTTTTTCAATAACCTTCTGTTTGGGATCTCTCTCAAATTTGGACAAGTCCTTTCATGATGCCAGCAGAACCATCTATCATTCTACCTCGTCCAGTTCTTTCCCAAACTCCCGGCAAACATGTTATTGACATGCTAACTAGACGCATCGATTAAAGAAAATCAAGTACCTGAAGATTCCACCGTAGGACCTCAACCTTTACTGTTCACATCCTAACAAACACGCCCATGGAACTCCTCCTCATTGCTTTTCTCCTATCGAAGTCCTTGAAATCAAACCCCGAGCCTTCCTCCAGTCACATGCCTTTGATATCAATTCTCTGATGCGACAGCAGACACAACCTTCAAGAAAGTTCAAAGGGTTCCTCGCTGATGGTCACAGACATGTACTCGCATATATGTACATAGACCCCACTTAAGTAGTTGAATAGTCACTAAAAGCATGCACTGAACTGTGAAGCACCCTGCCCCCGCCTATGACATGTGTCTGCATAACGTCTCCCCGTATTTTCATGTGTTTCCATGCCACGCTCAAAGAGAAAGCTCGTAAGTAACATTTTAAATCCCTTCAAATCCTCTTTCACTACTAAAATGTTCTTCCTCACAAATTGTCTCCGCCCCACCCCCTCACAACCACTCAGTGCTCTGCTGACAGACAGAAACAATTGCGAAAAAAAAATACAAGCGGAGGGAATGATTCTCAGAGGCATTCCCTCAGTTGGGCACACTGTGCCTTCTGCCAATGAAGTGTGTTAGTCCTGCCGCTCTATCAATAGATTGTCAAGATAAAAGCTACAACAACAGGGACTCTTCTGAAAGGAGGAGCTGACAACAAGAGAAAAAAAAAAACGTCTGTAAGCAGTTGAAAGTAACAGCGACGACGACAAGGTCCTTGAAGCCATCAGCATAGGCCTAGGGTGTTCCCCTTTCATCTTCACCCCGGAGATTCCATTTCAGATTTCCCTCTCCCCCTCTCGCTCAGGCACACCCGGTGCTCCGCTGTTTCCTACTTCACTTTGGGTGTCATTAATTGTGACAAATTGTCGCCATATCTGCCGTGGTGTGGAAGACGTTTGCCATGACAACGGGTCTCCTTCGGAGCGGGTGTCGTCCTGTTGCATAGAAACACGAAAACGGATACAAATTGAAAATGTGATCAATTTGACACAATCCTCCCAATCCTCGTGCACTACGAAAGTCATTGTTGTCGACAACAACAACGAACTCAACGACGGTGGCAACAGGGACACCGACATCTTGCATCGCATCCACACGGCAGCGCAGGAGGACTTCAAGGTGAACACAATGGCGCTGATACCATCGTCATCGTTTGCATGTACCCCCACTCCATTCAATTCCCTGTGACGTGTGTAGTGCGCCAGATGGCACTTTACAAAATGAACCACGACACAGAGCCCTCTTCACCCAGTCCACGTGTGGTGTCACGGATGCCTCTCGAGGAGCTGCGCCCCCACCCCCTGGAGATCTTGTCTGTTATGTCGTATTTACTTATTTATTGTTTGAGAATAGTTAGACTGTGTGCGAGTGTGTTGTTGTTGCTCAAACAAAATTCACTGCACGTGGAGAGAAACTGACGCGGAGAGGTGGAGAGTTTTGTTTTTCCGAGGATTTTACAATCAGGAAGAGAGATGCTCGCACGTGAATCCACAAGCGCCTCCATTTAAAAGTGGTCCTTTGAAGACTCTGAATAGAGGGATTATACAAGTGAATGAGAAAACAGTTCCGGGAATTGAAAGGATGTACATAGGTACCCACTCATTGGTTGTGTGGCAAAAAGTTATACGTGAGGGGCGATAGTTTCCATCGCCGTTCCCCCAAAGGAGCTTAGTCCATTAAGTTGACTAATACTTTAAAAGTTTGTCGGGGTGCAGTGGAAGCGAGGAAGGTGGGATGGTGGATTTTTCTTTCGTCCTTGTTGACACGCTTAAATTCTGTTTTTCGGTTTCCGGAATGTTAGAATTGGGGTTTTGGAGAAATAACGAACACCTTTCGGCCGTAGGGATCAAATTTATGAGGAGACGAGGCTCAAGAGGCTTGATGAAGAAAGGGCAAAGCTCGACGCCCATATCAAGTTCCTCTACGAGCAGTCTACGGCGAGGAAGGCTGCTGAGAAAGCAGCAAAGGAGAAAGAACAGCTGAGTGCTGTTCTGAAGTTGCAGAACAAAAGGCAACAAAAACAACAGGAGAAGGAAAACCTGCAAAAACCTCAAGAATCGCTGCCTTCCACATCCAAGGCAGCGCAACGTCTGCAAACAGCCCAACTGCAGCAACAACAGCAGAAGGTGCAGCAACATAAGCCCCAGGTAAGGAAGCAGCAGCAGGAACAGCAGCAGCCAAC
This sequence comes from Eristalinus sepulchralis, assembly GCA_944738645.1. NCBI lineage: Eukaryota > Metazoa > Arthropoda > Insecta > Diptera > Syrphidae > Eristalinus > Eristalinus sepulchralis. Next base: position 3,790,228 of record OX122885.1, on the reverse strand, counting down.
GCAACAAAGACAACAGCAGCCAACACAGCGGAAACAGCAACAGCCGGCGCAGAAGAGACAACAACAGCCAACACAGCGGAAACAACAGCAGCCAACGCAGCAGAGAAAACAGGAGCCACAGCAGCAACAGCAAAAACCGAAGACCAGATGCCCACCAATAAACGTCTTCGACATGGGGACGGATGAGTTGGAGACCTTATGTGAGTTGGCTCTAGAAAATAAGACCTATTTCATTAAATATAAGACTCCCCGAATTCATACCGTCCATTGCCTAACAATGGACGGGTTTAGATTTTTAAAAGAGAAGTTAGCGGCAGCGAACGCTGATTTCTACACTTATACCCCCAGAGGAGAAAGACCTCAGACACTGCTCCTCAAAGGCATAAACCCCTCTGCTGACCCGAAGGTCCTCCTCAACAAGCTGCGCCAAGTTGAGAGCGACGAGGTCCAGTTCGTAGGGGTTAAGCCTTTCAGCACTGCGGCAGCGAAAGCGAAGAAGAAGGCACTTCCCTTTTTCTTAGTACAGGTATCCCAGGGCACGAAAATTGACAACCTACGAAAAATCCGTTTCGTAGGCGGTCTTAGTGTAAAATGGGAGAGATTAAACAAAACTGACCACGTACTTCAATGTGCGAGGTGCAGAAGGCTGGGGCACGTCGCGGAGAACTGCAATATGGAGTTCCGCTGCGCACGTTGCACATTCAGTCACAACAAAGGGGAATGCCCTTTGGGTACGGATGAAGTCGAGGATAAGACGCTCCTCAAATGTGTACTCTGCGGAGGAAATGGACACCCTGCAACCTATTTGGGGTGTCCACGAATAAAAGAACTCCGGCAGAGAGTAAAAGAAGCAAGGGTAAACAAGAAGGTAGAAGCCAGGCCCATTGCCAGAGCTGTAGCTACCACTGTTACGCCGGCCATCTCCTACGCCCAAATGGTGTCAGGCAGGGAACCGGCACAACGGACAGTGCCGAAGGTTGCCCCGGCTCCAATGGCCAGGCAACCCGAGGCAGAGCCCTCTATTAGGGACGTAATGTCCTCCATTCAGTCGATGCAAGCGCAGATGATTGCCTTGCAGAAACAGATGGTCGAATTACAGACCAGCTTCCTTGCGCAGACGGCTAGAGTAGATTTCCTCTTCTCTCAGCTGCCCGCAAACAAACGCGCACAGATATAATGGGCTCACGCGAGGTAAGAACCCTTAAGATCCTAGCAGTGAATGTTAATTCGCTGATAAGGATCGAACGAAAATTAACGCTCTCAAACTTGTTGCAAACCCACAATCCTGACGTGCTGATGGCTAGCGAAACTAAGCTAAACCAGACGCGCATTCTCAGGTACAAAAATTACCACATAATCAGAAGAGACCGACCCCAATCCACTCGAGGTGGCGGGGTCGCCCTCTTGATTAAAAAGAACATTAGTCATAAGATCGTATATAGCAATGTAGTACGTAGATTTAGTGTGCTAGAAGCATCCATCGCACGCATCTCTCTCCAAGGTGGAAAGAAGTTGTTTGTGATCGCTGCTTATGCATCAGAACCTCAAAACCCACACTTTCTTTCGGAGCTCGAGGCTCTCTTCACTAGCCTCCGCTTGAACTCGGAAGAAAATTTTTATATCCTAGCCGGAGATTTGAACGCCAAACACGGTGAATGGGGTAATAATGTTCCAAATGAGAGAGGAAACGCCCTCTTAGAGTGGATGGAACAGAACAATATCGAGTTCAGGTTAGATTTGCTTGCAACCGATAGACCATCCTTTCCTCGAAGTGGGTCCTATCTGGATGTGATGCTAATCGACAGACGACTGACGATACTTAACGTGGAGCGACGCACGAGGAACTGTTTAACTACGGTCGAGTATGACAGTGATCACTGTGGTCTCGCCGTGGTAATACAGGTCCCGAACGAGCTGGAGGAACTAGAGGAATATGTCCAAACGCATCCTTATAATTATAATAAGGTGCGCTGGCCACGTTTTTCTAGAGCCTTATCCAGAGAAATAAGTTCGAGTGTGATCAATCCTCCTACAAACAGAAACCTTACGAACGAAGAGGTTGACAGGTACCTCACACAAATGGACGAGGTCATTAAACGCACAATGGACAGGACGATTCCGAAGGTGTCACAAACCGACTATGGCGACATCTATCGGAACTCTGAAATCGACGCACTTCACGTGCAAAAAAGTAGACTCCTGTCAAGGCTAAAACTCTTGTACAGGAGGTTTACAGATCCACAGAGTACAGAGATTCGCTCTCTGAAGTCACAGATCAAAGTACTCCAACAGTTAATTAAACAAAATTACAGCCTAGCTGTAAGCTTGCATTGGGGCAACAAGATTCGGGCTGTAAGATCTAACAACCCGAGCATGTTCCCGCAAGTAAATAAAATCTTCCGGAGGAGAGATCATAATGACATTCAGTGCGTTCGACTTGACAGAACAACAGACAACGCGAACTTACTTACGTCAGTTGGCATCGATCCAGATGGGGCAGTGCTTGACAACGACTTCTTCGTAGTGGAAGATCCCCAGGAGAAGGTTAATGCAATTGGTGCTGTTTTCCAGAAAGTGTACACGGTCAACGAGACTCGTAGTCCGAACCACGATTTGGAGAACAGAGCCTTGCTGAACCATTTCTATCTTCGGAACGAAATAAGTCAATGGCGATCCGAGAATCCTGGTTTTACCAGATTCAGTGACGATCTTCTGGCAAATAATGCCGTCGCCGACGATGGAAACAACTCCATCCTTATTTCGAAAGATGAACTCCAGGATATCTTCAACTCACTGAAGAATAAGAAGTCAGTGGGAATCGATGGGATACCAAATATTGTTCTGCGCCATCTACCGTCTGAGGCGGTGGATGTATACACAACACTGTTTAACAATGCGTTGAGTAATGCATATTACCCGAAGCATTGGAAAACAGCTGTGGTACAGCCAATTCCGAAACGGGACAAAGATACTTCCATCCCGACAAATCTCCGGTCTATAAGTCTTCTTCCGTGCATAAGCAAGGTATTCGAGAAGATAGTCATTAGAGCTCTCAAAGAATGGGTTGAGGTAAAACAAATAATACCGGAAAATCAATTTGGCTTCAGGGCGGGGCATGACACCATTCATGCCGCGTCTAAATTGGTTTCCGACATACAGTGGAATAGAAACAAGACCCAGTGTACAGGCGCCTGCCTGATCGACATGGAGAAGGCGTTCGACACCGTATGGTTAGAAGGTCTCTTCCTTAAGTTGGTCAGGCTCGGCATCAATAAAACATTGCTATATATGATCTATGACATGGTCACAGGTAGGAAGTTTGTTGTGAAAAATGGCAACGAAATTTCAACTACAGTGTTCCATATAAAAAATGGGCTGCAACAAGGAGCTGTTGGTTCTCCGATCTTGTTCAGTATATTCACTAGCGATCTCATAGGTTCTATGCCTAACATTATAGCGTTTGCCGATGATCTAATCGCGTACAGATCAGGTCCGAAGGTAGAAGTAATAAATGTCTTGTTGCAACGCGACTTCGATACAATTCAACGATTTTGCGACGACTGGAAGTTGAAAATCAACTACCAGAAGTGTGAAACTATCCTTTTCAGAACCCCGCTGTCCAGGGCCTCAAGGGACACGAAAATGAACTGGCGCAAGTTCGGTATAGTTGACCCACAAGGACGACCATTATCTGTGAAAAGTGTAGTCAGATACCTAGGCATCTGGTTGGACCAGTATCTGTATGGTGGTATCCACATAGATACAGCTCTGACCAGGGCTAAGAAGGTCTTCGCTATGGCAAGGGGGCTGTTTTACAGCAGTCAACTTGATACCAGAGTGAAGGTCATCTGCTACATGGCCCTCATCCGGCCAATTATGGTGTATGGTTGTCCTGTGTGGTTCAACGTGAGTCCTTCCCAGATGGAAAAGATGAGGGTGTTCGAGAGGCAGTGTCTTCGGGCCTGTCTCCGATTATATCGAACACCAGAATCCCAGTACAAGAAATTCTACCCCAACGAGGTTCTGTATAACGAGGCAAACCTTATAAGGATAGATAATTTTATTATCAAGTTGATACGAAGTCACACTGCTCGAGGCATGGCTTCAACCAACAGTCTGATCTTTGGGGCTTACTACCCAAATGAAATGTACCATGAACGGGTACGTCTTAACGGCTTCATTCCACCTGAAGCTTTCGTCTATTTAGACGCTAAAGGCCTGATACAAGATAGGGAAGGCTGCCCTATCATCTTCCACGTCGCACGCCGAACAGTCGAGAGGCAACTTCAATACGAGCCGGACGTCGCTCGCAGCCATGAGGAGCTCCTACGGTTCAGCAGGGCGATTTCTGCCCGCGACAGAGCAGTATCTGCTAAAGAGCGGTTTTTCTACTGGTGGTTACACCAGAACCAGCGTTCGATGCCGCTAACTTCACAAACAAATAGACGGGATAGTTGAGTCTACAGGGCCAACTCACATAGGTTAAGGTAGTTCTTAAGCTCTTATTATAAAAAAATAAAAAAAAAAAAAAAAAAATAAAAAATAAAAAAAAAAAAAAAAAAAAAAAAAAAAAAAAAAAAAAAAAAAAAAATACAAAAAAATACAAAAAATACAAAAAATTAAAAAGCAAAAAAATAATAAAAAATATAAAAACACAAAAAAAGAACAAAAAATAAAAATGAAAAAAAAGGTGCATCACGGCGTATTAGATATATATGTAAAGCATATAAATAACACATACGCCCTGGTGCACGCGTCCGTATATTTTTACGGACATAGTTAAGCTTAATGTAAATAGTTAAGTAGAATTAAGTTTTAGGTTAATTTAATTGTATATAGTTATAAGTTTTAGGTGGTAGGTAGTTTTTAGATTTATTTTTAAGTTAGGTTAAGAAGAAACAAAAACCAGGAATTCCAAGTTTTTTAAAATTTTCTTGGAGGAATATTAAACAAAAAAAATGTAATTAGATAAAATCTAAGTTAACAATATAAAAGAGGCCGAAAGGCATAATAAAAAGAAAAATCCTAGATTAGCTTAGAGTACTCGTAAAGAGTCAGTAAGTTAGAATTAAGATCAGCAGATCGTATATGTAAGCTAGTATTAAGTATTTTTGTCTAGCATGTAAGTAATTTGAAATGAAGTAATAAAAATGCATTTAAATCGTAAAATCGGGATCAAATTTAAATTTTATCTGAACGTCACCCACAGCTTAAAGAGAAGATCGAATGCAGTCAAGTATTTTTACTTGATTTCTATGCAAAATAATGGAATGCCATCAGGTTCCACTCTTTGTCCTATACCTTTTTTTCCTTCAAAACTTTGTCAGCAGTCTTATACGAACAGAATTGAAGGAAATTTTTGAAACTTAGTGCGTTAAAATGTGGATTTCTTGAAAGAAATTGAATGCCACAGGGCATTCGTTTACGATCCACAAGGCTTTTTGACAAAATTTGACAACCGATTTGAACTAAACTCAAGTGAGCTGGTAAAGCACATCCTTTCGCAAGCCAGTTTATAAACATAATCCGTTTCAAAAGGACGGATGTGCTAAGAAAAAACAAAACAACCCTAACGCCACCTTGCTGCAATTTTGATTGTAAACAGTCCCTCACACCATTCATCTCAATCTCTCCACATCACGTATCTCTTAGTCCACATCACGTATGCAACATCCTCGCAAACGATGACCTTTTCCACCTTCAAACTACTAATCCACTCCCCACCGTGCTCACCTTCAAACCTGATTTGCAATCATTATTCATGGGAACGTTCATAAAGTATGACGTTCAAGTTTAGTTCCATGGAATGCCGATTCTAGGATGTGCAATTATCACACACACACATGCACACACACACAGAGATCCACCGAGAAGATGAAAGGTTATCGAAATGCCTTTCAGTCCATTGGGAGGGACGGCCTAATTTGGAAACGTTTTCAAGTGCTCCACACGGCTTCGAGTGGGGATCTCATGCAAATCCTTCCTTCCAAGCACTTCTGACTCGATGAAATATTCACAGTGAGGGAATTCCACAGTTCTCGTGCATATTTTACATGCCACAGAATCCTGCTGCTGCTGCTGTTGCTGTTGCTGTGCCCTCCACGCAGCACAGGAAGTACAGGTGGGTTTGCATACAAAAATGATTGATTCACTCAGAAACGCCAGAGATATGCTCTCCAAATAGACGCCGATTATCCTCGTTCACTGTCCGCTCAGGGATGCGCAGCGATGCCTCATGCATCAGTGTCAAGTCGAAAGACAGGATCGTTGCACAGCGCTCGCCTTTCTTCGCAAACATTTGTTAGCCGCTGTCAGGTATGAAGGAGTCTGCGGAACGATTAGCTTGTACCGCGCATGTAGTCCCGATGGAATCCAAATGCAAATTCAGCTCAGAACTTGAGCCTTGACCACCTCGGGGCAGGTGCGCAAAGTGCACCCCCACCTACTCCCCTCTTCATCAGAATCAATTAATTGAACGTGAAGCATGAAATTCCTTGAAACCGTTAACTCAAGTTGCGGTGCGGTAGAGCGGCAGAGGGATGCTTATCTGTGCGGTCTGTGGGGAGGCGGCGGCGGATATCGACATCGATATCCTTTTAATGGGGATTCCTGCAACATAGCCTCCGGGCACCAGGGCGGTGGATGTAGAGAAGAAAACTTCCCCTCAAAGACGGAAGGATCGTCCGAGAACTGTGTAAATTCCCGGAGGATAGAGCAGCAGGAAAGATTTCTAATCGAGGGGATTTTTCAATTTAAATCTTTGCCGATGCGTTGGGTTTACGGTGTGTGCGTGCGTCTTAAACGGCCTGGCAAGGTGAACTTTTGCGGTTTCGATGGTGGGCTCCTCAAGGTTGTTAAGATTGAATGGTGGTGGGGAAGGGGGGGTGGGAGGGAGAGTGTAGGCTGAAGGTAGTCTGCCTGGACGGCTTGAGGCAAACGAGAGATTTTGATTTGTGACATAAAACAGAGGATTTGAAGTGATGGGGGGAGGGTGGGAAAATAGAAGGCAAACGAAGGAATTCCGAGAAACTGAGCACATCAAGGTGAATTTTGTTGTAATAATTGGTGGGAGGTGGACCAGAGACGGGGCCTCTTGGGGAATTACACAAGGTGTACGTAGACATTGGATGAGATGTTTTCCAAACGACGTAGTAACCAAAGCTTTTTCCAGACTCCTTTGTTCCTTCGGGCCTGGTACTCATTCCATAGAGGTGGTGACGTAAAATTGAATGGATTTTCACAACCGCACTCGCGTTCACAATCAGCAATAAACAACGCAGATATGACGCAAATGTCGGATAGATTCATGTGAGAATGACAAAAAAATGCACGATCATGTCCAGTTAGCTTAGACCGTAGATATGTCAAAAGACCTTTTGGGTCATATACCGCACAAAATATTGGGCACGAAAAGAGCTGTCTGCGCGATAGATGCTGCGTGGATTAAGCACCAAACAACAAGTGCGATCGTAAGTTTTCATTAGAGTAAGTAGTGTTTGACGGAGTGCGACCGAGCCTTTGAATCCATCCCCGAGGGACGGCGCAGTAGAGGAAGGCAGCGACTCAGGTGGCGCACACAAGTGAAGAAGGACCTCAACCAACTTGGCGTGCGTAACTGGCGGCAGCTGGTGAAAGATCTTGCTGGCTGGAAAGGCATATCGGTTGAGGACCAGATCCACCCAGGTCCAGCAAAATTTGGGTTCTTTCTTTGAACATCAATACAACCTGGATGCAACTGATACACGCCAGAGATCATGACAGGCAAAACAGTCTTCAGCGAATGTGCTCAGAAGAAGACGAAAACTGTCCTATCGTCAGAAAAGTTGATGGCCGTACGTCTTCTGAGAGTCGAAAGGGATGATTTACATCGGAGATGGGCAAAGCGGTCTAAGATCCAAAGACTATGAGTCTTTTTGATGTCGAATTGAAAAAGAAAACAACTCCCTCTATAGAACAAAAACTGTGCTCATAATAGGCTCACAGATTCATCGTCCATAATTGAATGGTCGACAAGGGACCAGGGCCCAGCTTCTACAACATCGTCGCCACCATAAAATTGTTCTACCAAGTAAGGCATCAGCGGCCGTTAAAAAATGGGCATCCGCAAATTTCCTTCCGGATATCTCCTCACAGTCTTCTAACATAAGCTATGGGAAGCGTTGAAAAGAAAAATTAAAGCCCGACCTAATTTATCGTGTCTTGAGACGGGATTAATTGTCCTCGATAGAGCTCGCCTATCCTTCTTACAGTTTCTGCAGCAACTCTTAACACACCACACCCAGCTGGTCCCACCAAATGTGCACGTAAAATAATTTTCTGGTCGTCATCGGTGATGGCATGACCGTGGTGCGATTACCGATGTTTTGGACTATCGTAGTGCATCCACTTTTCATCAACAGTCATAAGCCGACGCATAAGCCCTTTTAAACAACCTTCCAGACTAGCAATTGGCTTTGTACGCATAATTTTGTGAGGATGCGCATTCTCCTTTAACAGGTTAAGGACTATGAAAAGGTTTATTCCATTTTTGACCATTTTCAAAGGATCAACTACGTCGACTCCGAACAGCGAGATTTTAGAAGCTTTTCATAGACAATTAATACTCTTTTAGTGTTGTCACGAACTTCAAAGAGGTGGTACCGTGCGAGCAATCCGAATCGAACCTAGAGTTTCTGCGTGGCGATCGACGTAATAACCACTACGCCACGGCGACCACAATTGAATTTATTGGAGGAGAATATCTAAGTCCAGTGCCAACCTGGTTATGAAAGTCATTTAATCGTTCATCGCCTCCATGATGTCGATATCGTGATTGTCGATAAAGCAGTCATTTCATGTCATAAACATCGTGTGGAACATGTTTCCTTGTGGCAAAAGTTTGTGCAAGAAAAGTAGTTCATCTTGTTTTTGTAAGCAAATCAAGTGGAAAATCAAATAAAACCGTGGATTTCCCTCGGTTGACTTCGCCTAAACGATTAGTTCACTCATTTGAGAGAGTTTCAACAAAATGCTGTCAAAAAGTTTGCAAACGTCGAAAAAGTACACGAACGAGAAAGCAGTCAACGATCAATTTTGACAGATACCACATTTTTCAGGTGGCCAGAGGATGGTTAGGAAAATCTGCCTCAACTCCATTTTGTCAGAGACTGCTGTTTTTTAGTGTACACCGCAAGCTTCAGGCATTTTTGTTGTGAACACTGGGTACGCAAACAGCCCAATTGTTTTTCAAAACGAAAATGGTTAAATATAATCGATTTTTAAGGGATAGAAGTTTTGGAATTTTTATTTAGACACAAATTTCGAAAGACTCACAGGTAGCAGGTAGCAATGGCATGTCTGCCAGCAATGAATGTCAGACGTCCTATGATCATAGATCTCAAATTTAATTACGTTAAGATCCAAAACACCCTGTGTGCATTAAGAGACAGCTAGCAAAAGACCGAGTGAGAGACAAGTTGGTTAAGACTCAGATCCACCTCAGGCTGTTGTGCAACTTCAAAAAGAAGAGGAGGAGGACATCTTGAGGACATCTTGATGACGATACAGAAAGGTGATGTGGTGAAATTTCGTTTTGCGATGGGATTTAATCCTTTGCTCAGAATGCATTTTTACAGGACAAACAAAATGGACCCTTACATCGACTGGATGAAATTGCTCCTTAAAACATAAAGCCCTACAACCTAAGCAAGGACCTCCGCTAGGGAGAAAATCGAGATATGGCCTGAAGGAACACTAGATTTTGAAGAAGATAAGATCCGTGAAGTCGCTGCACAACTTACTAAGATTTCAACACAAATTTGTCGAACATTGTGCGTTGCAATACATTCCACACGTGATCCTCCTTTCAAAAACCAACGTACAAAACAATCTCTTCACTGACATAAAGCCCTTGATTGCCGTGTGTGAAAAAACAAACATTTTTACTTACAGTTCACCATCGAGTTGTTCATAAAACAAAACTGAAATTTCACTAAAAATGCTTGAAAAACAATTTTCCACAAAATCTCCCTCGCATTCAAATGCAAATTTGTTTTTGATGTAAATTTAATTTTGCACAAGTAAAAACAGCCAACAAAATCTGCATTGACTCCACTTCGCAGCGGTATATCAAAAAAAAAAAACTTCCCCACACAAACACACACACACGCGCGCATACACATCCACTGAGCATATGTTGAATGCAAATGAATCCTTTTTTGTCGTCGTTTTGTTGCGCTCCTTTCTTTATTTTCACGATTATTTCTATTCGTGGATTTTTATTTTTCATTACGCACACACCCACAAATACACACTTTCACCGTGTCCTTGTCCATCGGCACCTACAGAGAAAATGAATTTCATGCAGCAAGCATAAAGGGATATGTGTTCACAGGACACCGATGATGAATTCAGAAAGTGAAGAAAAAAATGCCACAAGAATGATGTTCAAATTATTTTATCCCGACTTTGCACACACAAACACACGCGCACACAAACGTCGCGGATGTACAGGGGTGGAGGGGGGAGAGTAAAGAAAGAAAAAAAAAAACAGAAAATCAATTTTCATCAATTAGGAGGACATTTTCTTCCTGCGCTCCTCTCGCTTCGGAATGTGTTGTATTTTATTTGTCCTTGGTGATCCTTGTTTTATTTTTTGTCGTCATCCGTAAATTCCACACAAAACATACGCCATCCAGTGGATGAAGTGGGTGGTAGTGGGAGGGGAGGCAGTGGTTTGCTTTTGTTTTTTATTTCTCTCCTCTCTCTCTCTGTCCCTCAACGAAATTTGATACCTCACCGAGGGGGTATCCCTTTGATAATGAATTTCAAACAACGACGATACTAACAGATCGAGGTCCTTTTTTTTGCTCCACTCACGATGTCTCCTCCACCCCGTCCGCCACCACCACTGCACTTAGACAAATCAGACAATCAGAAGCAACAAAAGCAGTGAGAAGCAGACACAAAAAAGTGAAAAAGCAAAAGACACAAAGTTTGCGAAGGATAATTGAATTTTTTCGCTTCACGATGAGTATTTGTTGCGCTTGATGTACCCGATATTCTTGAGAAGAAGGACCTTCGCCCCTTGCCCGCGTGCCGCCGCCGAAGCCGTTCGCTTTCACTCGGTCGCGGTCTCTGCCACTCTCGCCACTGTCGTCGTCGTCGTCGTCGTTGGTTGTCGTCACCCGTGCGTGAGTGAGAGTAAACAAGATTTTTTGTTTTTTGGAAAATTAAAGACTGAGTAAGGATCGAGTGAGAAGGACACGCCTGCGATTGCGAAACGAATGCGAAAACTCCGACCAGTGAATTGATACTGGGAATGTAACGCCGTCGCCGCCGACCAGAGGCGATGAGGTTCGCGTGTGAATTTTCCCCTCACTTGGCTTGGCTTTTCCTGTGCTGTCGTGTTGTGATTTTTGTTGTTTTCCTCTTCGGTTTTGCAAGGATACCCAAAGCTCGAGCGGAAAAGAGAGGGACCGTGGACTTTTGTAAAAGCTTCACGCACTCACGCAGCCGGATTTGGTCTTGAAAATCTTGCCTTTTCTTCGATATGTCCTGTGGGACAGTGCTGTGTGGATAGATATATGTATGTGACTGAGCGCTTTTGAGAGAGTGAGAGAGCAGGGGCAAAAGCTCTGAGACGTACGACGGTTTACGGTCGTTTGAACTATTTTCACGGTCACATGATACCACAGGTGGTTTGATGGTGGTGTACGCGGAGCGATGAATGTGTTTGTGTTTTGTCCACCGTGTGACACAGATACACTGGCCTTTAATTTGCGCAATTAACAATGCGTGGGAGTGGGTAAACTAACAGATTTTCAGTTCAAAATAAACGTGTCGGCGATGGGGTTCCGATCCTAGTGGATGATGGTGGATGCCTTGAAAATGAATGTCCTCCGGCAGGTGATTGAATTTCGGTTGTAGGTGTTCAATTGTTGGCACCTTTAGGCTGTATGTCTGTATATCGGTTTTCCATGCTCGATTTTTATGACGGCGAATGTCCTTGCAATTTTGTCTTAATAGATCTCTTGAAGGCCGCTTTTAACTCGAACTTGTGGACGGGTTCACATGTCTCGCGTAAGGTGAGAGGATTTTTGTGGGTTTAGGCGAATTTTTACGATTGTGATGAACTCACGGGCATTTCTGACAGTTTTGGAAACATTTTCTACTTGACCTGAAGCGATTGATGGGAAGAGAATGGGAGCCTAAGTGAAACTCTGATGTAATCCACAATTTTTTGTTTTTTTGATATCACTTGTGAAACACTTCTTTTTACACCCGAAACCTGGTGGATCTTATGGAAGAAAGTACATGTCCCTTTTCGAAACGCTGGGTTCATTAAAATTGAGTCTTTAGGAACATTCCTGAGGGCTTCCAAAGGGCGCAATCTCGGTACACTTTCTTTCATAATTAAAGGCTCTTCGATATCTTCGCTGATGTTAAGATCTTAGATTAACCAAACTACTGACAGTTTTGAGACCAACTTTGCAATACTTTCCATAGCAATTAAAGGCGAGATACAATAGCTTTTCAGGAACCGTCATTTATTTAAGAAAAGAGGAGGCTTCAAAAATTAGAGCCCCGGGATCGTTCAAGACAATTAAATAATTTAAAGGTCATTGTGAAAAATATGAAGTGGAATTTTTACACATTCCCCATTGCATCTGAATCCAGGGAAATCTGTAAGAAAAAGAAAAAGCAACGAAGCGGACCCCTGTGGTCGTTCCCAATAAAAATCCCAATAATTTCAAATTTCTATAAATTATCAGCATCTCGTTTGTCTTTGTCTCTGTAGACAATTTTCCCATCTTCACACCCCAACAAAATATCTATGTCAATGACCTTCCCTCCCTTCTCCCCCTCTTCAAAAAAAAAAAATAGCAAAGTTTCCCCACATAGAATTCCCTACGGCTCTCACGTCTCCAACTCAAATCACGCAATTCTCCATCAAAAAATTCGCAATTTTCTATCCTCCTCCCTATTCTCCTAGTTTTACCCTTCATTTTGCATAATTTCACAAATTTCTACTTTCACTCTGCCCGCAGTAATTCGGTTGTGGATTCTATGTGGAACGTAATTACATAGCTTTCGCTTATCATATTTGATATTAAAGACTCACTGCCGCCATCATAAAGTTTCTCACACCCATCTGAAGGCATTATATTTTTTGCCAAATACATTCAAATATTTACACACCAACCCCCATTTATAGTCGTATCCCATCCACACACAACCAAACAAAGGCAAGGGTACCAGACAACCGTTGACAGAGTAAAGTGCGCGGAACGGAAAAAGGATAATATGGCAGAAACAACAAACTCATCGTGCTCTCCTTTCACGTGTCAATAATCTAGCGGAAAAAAAGGATAACAAAGGACGAAGTAATAAAAAAAAAACAGGAAAAAAAAAGTTCCATCCTTCCTTTCCCCTCCGCGGTTTTTTATCCCCACCCCCCACACCCCACCCCCTTTACACAGCACAGGGCAAGTGCGAAGTATTCAACAAGTTGGCTCACCGCACTGTGCAATAGATCTTAATGAAAATTAATGACACCTCAGGACATTAAGGATAAGCATGTAAATTTTCACAACACACAAAAACGGAGGTAGAAAGGATTCCCATCAATGACCTTGAGTAATGTCAAGCTAAGGACACAGACATCTGTGCTCTGCTCTGCTGCGACTCAATGAATCAGAATTTTGTGCTTCGGAGTGGATTATCATCCTTCGTTGTCATCGTCGTCGTCGTTGGCGGCACCTGATTGCTTGCTCGCTCAACTGTTGGTCCGTGTGTAACTTCCGATTATGGTGCTCATCATGTATGCACAGCACACCGTTATGCTCAATCGGGAGTATTTATTAATTCGTGCGCCCAGGACGATGATGATGGTGATGGTGTATCATGTGTGTGTGAATAATCACTAAATCTGCAAACAAACCTTCACCGCCTGCCCCCCGCAGATGTTGCCATTGAGATAAGCAATCGGCTCCAGAATTGCCTATCGTCACCGACTACAGAAGACTGTGAGCCCTCGCCAAGTGGATGAAGGACCTCTCCCTGTTGCATGCCCCGAATTGCTTAATTTGTGAAAAAGTTCACAATCCATTGGAGTCATTGAAGGGGGGAGGGAGGGGAGGGAGCAGGGATGTGATGGTTGCAAAGTGGGCTTACATTTGGTTTTGGTTTCAACGAGCGCGTGTCCTTGGTGGTTTCTCTCTGCCTTTCTCTGCCCAAAAGAACCTTCGGTCAATTAGGTGATGGTGTGGTAATGTGGCTTAAGAGGTTTTCATCCCCCCCCCCTCCCCGGGCACCGCACACTCGGCTTGTCAACGGGCAACAATTTATGGCCTTCCTATTGGATGGGAGGGGGATATAATTACTGCTCGAGAGATGGCTTTCAGACTGGGGTTTTGCTGTTTGTGCCCCTTCGTCGACTGCCTCCGCCCGTCTTGAGAGGTTTTTCTTTCACTTCAAAGAAAAATGTGAAAATTAGGAGCACCCACACCCAGTCGTCGCAGTCGGGTTGGATTTTATTGGGACGAATATTTTTAGAGAGTTGATGGCGACAATGTGACGGACAATTTAGTCGCTGCTTGTGGTGAATGACTGGGAAGGGGGCGGGGGAGCAGGAGAGAGTCTCTTTCGCCTCCGGCCTAAGAGGTTAATGAGATTTATAATTGAGGGCAGACATGGGAACAAAGTGAAAGGACAAGCTGACGAACGGCGGTGGCCGGGTTGATTGTGATGGCGGTTGGCTGTTTAACAAACGAAATGGCACGAAACGACAAGCGACGTGACTATGGTAATTTGGAGACGGAAGAAGAAATGGAGGATTGTGCAAGGACCTCTTTAAATATCGCTCAATCGTTGGAAATGATTCATTCATGTGGGTTGGCCAGGGATGTAGACGGTGTGGAACGTGATTAGAAGTGTTTTTCTCAGTAATTATGAAGAAGGACAAGGACAAGGCAAGGAATAAATTAGAAACGTTATGGGGGGAGGTGTGGGGTGCAAGCGACAGATGTCCGAAAGATAGTTGCGCAAGGAGAATTTGTAACGGCGGCGGTTTAAGAAATTGGACGCGGATTGTAATTTTGAATGGAGAAGGCAATTTGATGATTTCTGATGAGACGAGCTGTCTTGGGCGAATTTTGTACCAGTCGATGTCTTTTCATCCATCTTCAGACATTGTCAGTGGATATTCAGAGATCTTCAACTATAGTAATTCATTTTCAGACGTCTTTACACGTCCTAAGACATATTTAAACACTTGGAAGCATTTTCAGACGGCGTCAGCCATTGGCAGAAATTTTTAGATGCCATCAGCCATCTTTAATTATTTTCAGACTTCTTCAACCATCTGGGACCATCTTAAGTCATTTACAATCGACGTTTGTAGATCATCTGTAGCCACTTGGCATCTCTTGCTTCTTCAAAGTTATCAGCCGCATACTCAGAAAAGGTCAGACAAGAAGGCGCGAAAATGTTAGGATCCCACAAGGCTGCAGTGGTACCCCCAATGTAGTTATTTGACTTAAATTCTTAATGAAAGAAAGGCCGCCAATTGAAGCACCGAAAAAGGTTCTGATTGACAGGACTATAGCAAAAATGATTAAGGCTACCAAGCAAGCCACCATTGATGAGACCATATATGCCATGATCCAGACTTGGAATGAAGCCACGAAGAAGTGGCTTGAAGTGTTGAAGTGTTGAATGAAGCGTTGATTGAAGCGTTGGTTGAAGCGCTGATTAACTTCAATACAAAGAAAGGAAATGATTGAGGCCCCGAAGTGTGTCAAACTTGAGACCATGATCAAGACAATGATTGAAGCCCATTGAAGCCCATTGAAACCGGGTTTGAGGCCGTGATTGAGGCACCGATTTACTTGCGATTGTTGCAACGATGTAGACCAAGATTGACGCGATAGTTATTGACGCCATCGGATTGAGACAATTGGGGCGCCGTTTATGGCAACGATTGAGGGACAATTTGCACGTCTCTCCAACACCACACGCCTCGTACATAACAATAAAATTCCTTCCTCGACTTCACTTTACAAATCCCTAATAAATCTCCCCTTCCTCCAGTAGAGTTTACCAAGCCCCATCGAAACCCACAATTAACCACAAGACAGATTACAAACGTGCCGCCGCCGGCCCTTCAAGGGTCGCCCTCTACCGCGTGGAACTCATCTTTTTGAATATTTACCGCGTTCAAGATTTAGGTCACGCACTGCAACAAATCACATTAAACTGCGTCAACAAGTCCATGAATCAACCGGAGACCGGTGAGCACTGATCAAAGCCAATAAATCTCCCTCCCTCCCTTCCTCCCTCCACCACTCACACTTAAATATTTATTAAAACCCATCATGCCCCCAAGAATCCTCGAGAATCCCCGCTCACCGCTCATATTTCTAAATCAAATTGCAAGTCCATCCCCTGTGTGTTGCGCCATCGACAAAGCCCACCTTGAAAGCCATAGAACAGTGGCGAGCAGCACAGAATAGCGTCGAGCGCCACCAAGCAGCACCATCATCGACGACAGCGTTCAATTTGTCTAACCACGGCCACTCGGTGCGTATTGATTTTTTCGTTCCACATTCAGAGCGTGTCCCCCGAAGGGAGACGGCAGCAACGGTGTGTCCTTAAACCCAACGTGCTCCGTGGATGTGGGTTAATAAATTCAAACATTACACAGCGCTGGGATGAAGATGGGATGGACGCCGCCGCAACCGGGCCAATTGAGGTGGAACTGGGTTGGTGACGGCAAAGGAAAAAGGACCAAGTATTAATTTAAAGTGCAATCGCGATAAATTTCTGCAAATGGAACAGAACCACCGGCCCCACAACGCCGTCGTCGATGTCTCCGATATCAGGTGAAACTAAAAAGCTCCACTGGCATCAGAGATGGGCTTCGATGGCGCCAGCCGATGGGGGCGTTCGCCGCCTCTGTGTGTGTATGTGTGTGTGTGTGCAGATTCAGAGGGAGATAGAGAGTCGGACACTTTTAGTGTGTATCCCTGCCGGAGGCCATAAACTTAATGGACTCCACAGAGGAGTCCCTTTCAATTTTGGTTTTCGTTCTCGTTTTTCTCCTTTCGCCTCTTGGACACGGTGTGTGCTAATGGAAAATCCTGTTTCGGACAGGATTCATCCGAACGGGAGGGGCGGGGTGATAGAACTTTAAAGGGCAGACAGTTGTAATACTTTATCCGCGCAAGACCAACAACACAAAGACGACGACGACAACAACGACGATAATAAAGACAGGACGAGAAGCAGGGTAGTCGGTGACTGTGGGGAGGGGGCACAGGTTGAAAGGGGGAGGTGGATTACATTGAAGGTGCTACAGGCGATGGAATGGTCGAAGAAGAAGGAATCCACTTGGTAGTAGGTCCATGCCTTGGTCGTGTTTCAAGTCAAGGACTCATGGCGCGCGTTCGCCCCTGGATATCGTTAGAGCCAATGAGGAGATGAAAAGAGATGGAGTGCCCGAGAGGGGTTATGTCCTGTTGCAATTTTTGCAACAGGTATTGACAAAAAGTCCAGCAGCAGACTGAACGATATGGTGTGAAGGTATTTGTGACTTTTATTTCGTTGTCACGACGCACGACGTGACCTTAAGGATGAATGGAGGGTGGCGATGGGAGGAGAGGAAAGCTGCGGCATATGAGAGCATGTGACAGAGGAATGGGGGATTTGGGACGAGCGCTTAGGGAAGGAGTCAACGCTGCTCAAGAATGTTGAAGTCCCGCAAGGTTGAACTGTTAGACCCGATGTAAGTAGTAAATCAATGAAATTCCTAAAAAGACGACGAATTTTTTGGAAACTTGAGATTCAAGAGAAAGGGTTTGTTAAGAATTAAATTTTGAAATGGATTGAAATTTTTATGAGTTGGAAAAAGTTGAAGTTGAATGAAAAAAAAACTTTAAGCACTTCATCCTCGAAGGATTGAGAGATGCCACACTTAAAAATTTGGTTCTGATTCAGTCTTTGCTCACAGACTTTAAAAAAATTCGCTGTCAACATTTTCTCGCCTCTTCTGTAACTCAGGTATAGAAGACAGTCTCGTCACCATCAAAATCGAAGTGTTTTCAAGAGAGTGCTCAACATCTTTAAAACGCCTTCCAAAGCTCTGTAGCATTCCTCAAAGCTTTTGTGAAACGCAACACTCTGTACATGGAATACAGTAAAAGCTCTTAAATCACCCCTCCAGCATGAACTTCACGGTTTCGTTTTCATTTCTTTTTGTCGTCGTTAAAGCGCATGTTCCCTCATTGAACATAATCCCTGTCTACCCAAAAAGCTGTTCACACCAATGCAACCGTCGCTCTCTATCCATCCACTTTCTATCGCCTGCTGCTCTGTCAAAATCATCAGGTGGTGGTTGGAGGCGCTCCATCCAAACCAACAGGTTGAAATTCTCATTCGCACACAAATAATACAAAAAATCGATTTCTTCATTATTTCTTACGTTTGCCTCCTTTGTGAGGGGGAGGAGGCGAAATCTTTCACTCTTCTGGATTGCAGTACGCTTGCAGGCATTTCTCAAGGAAAATCAGCTTGGGAGAAGGCAGCTTTAGACGTCATTCTGACATCCTTGTGATGAACTAAACGGATTAGAGGATAATGACGATGGCATCACTCATATCGTTCCCACTGAAATTGATCCGTTTCCTCCCCTCGTGGTTGGGTTAGCCCTAAAAATATCCCCGTCACTTTGAGAGGGCACACGCACGAAGCGACTGATGGTGACACCGAAAGCAGGAGGGGAAAAGCTGGTTCATCATCCATCCCATCGTCCTGTCATAATTCGAAAATGACAGGTTTCACGGGTAATGGTGGCGCCGGTGGTGACGGTGGCGGGCCTCTAATCACGAAGGACCACAGGTATCGACACATACATGTGTGTCCATCCATGCGCACTGTAATTAAACAATTTGTCCTTGAATTATGTCCGATGGACGGTGATTAAGGGATTACGGCTTATGTTTGTTTTCTCTCTCTCTCTCTCTCAGAGATGCCATGCGACGTACTCGTATGTGCGTGTGTGCGCGGAGGCGAGAGGAGCCACATCTGATGGGTGTTTGCGGCCGACATTGGATGATTCATGTTGCCATGAGATAAAGTTTCTTTAACGGTGATTTACTGATGATGGCATAGGGGATTATGTCCTTTCTCAACTCTGTAGAGGGGTGTGTTTGTGTTCGAGGCTAACAAAGTCGTTCGTTTTTTATATGGGGGCGGGCTGAAGATGTAGGCTACCCATGACATTGAAGAAAGGTGGACTTTTATGGACTTGAAGGTGATATAGTGGAACCTTGAGACTGAAAAGATATTTCAAGAGAAGTCTGTCCCAGAGGCCTGGAAGGATCTTACAAGGATTTAGCAGAAAGAACACAAAACTGATATTCGCAGACCTTTCTGAGCTTTCCTTTCTGAGGCTTTATTACGATACTTCGAGTCGCTTCACATTTTTAAGGACCTCTCGTCTAATAAGAGACCT
Organism: Eristalinus sepulchralis; assembly: GCA_944738645.1. Lineage (NCBI taxonomy): Eukaryota > Metazoa > Arthropoda > Insecta > Diptera > Syrphidae > Eristalinus > Eristalinus sepulchralis. The sequence goes on along the minus strand of OX122885.1, from coordinate 3,770,736 downwards.
TGAAGAATCACACAAATCGGCGACGGCACTTAAGATCGACTATATCCCATGCATTGTCATCAGACCTAAGGAACAAATGTGAGCTCGATCAGCAGACCTACAACAGCGCTACCTAACCGCCGTAACCACTTGAACCATTTATCATCATCCTTCCACATTTTAATGTCTCCCCCAGACCATAAGGATCCTCTCAATGCACTGTCAATTCCTTTCCCACGCTCTTTGGTGGGCCTCGTCGCAAACCGCAAAGCCCACCGCCTTCGCGAATCCATTAATTATCCACCAACATCCTCTAACCCTCCAACTAATGATGCAACCAGGACATCATCCAAAAAAACAAAAAATTGCAACTCTCCCACAATTCCCCGAGCAGGCAGCAATCGGCATTTCCAAATGATCCTTAACAAGCATCACAATCGAATCAGTGATGCAAATCCGATCCGTCTTACTCTCTCCGTCCCGGGGACAATCTTGACAATTGCACACTCGAAAGGACAAAAATTGCATTCCATTCAATTGTCCGTGAAAAATTCGCCTCTTCTGCGCTCCTCAATGAACACTCGAGTCGGTGTTCTGAAAATGATCCCCCAGGGAGGCACAATAAACACTTGTTTCCCCCTGCCACGCCATTGTGCCGATCTCCAGCAGGTACTGCACCCTCTCAACGTGCAACTTTCCAGAATTGCCACTCTCCGGGCCACTCCAGCCGATCTATTCAAGTGGATCGAGACTGTTTTCATTCACAACTTCGAGTGGAATCGATCGCCTGCTGATCGTGCAACAGTCTTTCGGCCAGATGCGCAAACTTCCATCACGTCGTCTCGCCTTCTACCTGGCTGTCGGAGGGCCTAGCCGCACCACCATGCTGTGTCAGGCCGAATGGGCACTTCATGAATGAATCGAAACTCAAGCGGCCGTAACCGATCGCAGTGATCGCGTTGCGAGGTTCTAGGTCCTACCTGCCCTGAAGGTCAAGTGCGCTGTCAATGGGATTCTAATTGTTCGAAAGTGGACTCTGGAGTGTTGTTGCAACTTGTTAAAACGTCATTAGCTGGTGGAGGCATGAGAATGTTCTGAGAAATCAGCGAACCTGTCTACCTGTCTGCCAGGTCTGGCCGATCAGGTGTGCAAGGGGAGTTTTTGTTTCTGCCCAAGACAAAGCGAGTGTCTACGACAGACAGTCTGTCGCCAAAGTCTGCTGGGAATTGCCTGCGACGAGGTTATGGTTCTCGTGGGAATCATTGAAGATCGATTTAGGGGCATGCTGTGTGTAAACCATGAAGCATCCATCTCTCCAGCCATCAGTTAATGTCATCAGGATCCAGTTCCCCACACTCACTCGTTGCCCACACACTCCTCCAGCTTTCGAATGCCAACTCCCTTAAATTCGATCAATTTCCTAGGACTTTAAACCGTCTCCACGAGTACGTGCATTGCTCTGAGGGAGTGTAAGTTGCCCCCGTCACATTGACGCCGCTCTTTATTGTCAATCGCCTATGAAGCGAGTGTAACAAGTGTTTAATTAAAATTCAATATTCAATCAGTGCCACCAGCTGTGAGCAGTAAATTGTCTCCCTTTGGTTGTCATTGGCAAACGCGCCGCTGCGCCGCGCCACGCCACGCCACCCATCGTCACTCACCATCATCATCGTTGTCGCCACCTACACTTACGACGACAGCACATCCGTGTGGTCTTAGCAACAAGTCCTCCACTTCCAGTGGAGTCATCTTCCGCCGCCAAGCACACAATAAAACGTCCCTTCTCGCCGGCCAATTCAACTCAAACCCCTCCCAGTCCCCAGCCCCTCATCGAAATGAGCAATTTTCATTTTATCGCTCCCATGGGGCCATAATGAAAGGCGAGGCGCAAAAAACCGACACCAAACTAGCGCCCCCATCACCGCCATCCCCATCGTTGTCATCGACTCTGAGAAGGATAAAAAGTAATAATACCGTTAAATGCTGAAAGTTGAACAAGCGGAAGAGAAGGACATGCACACACACACGTGTCCACAACAAATGGGGGATAAGTGGTCATCGGGGATTCGAGAGTTTGGCTTGAGTCCCATTCAAGCCGAGCCGACGTGCAGGAGATAAGCTCGTCGTGCCGTGCGGAAGCATAGATGCAATTGAAAGGAAACAATTTGACATTCAAATGACAGCCGCCGTTGCTGTCGCTACGGAATCTGTTGTTGCCCCTCCTCACACACGGAGGCGTGAAATCGTTGTCCATCCGGCAGAGAGTGCAGACAGAGAGAGAGATTAGGATTTTGTACGCCCGTCGGATTAAACTTTCAATTGCAGGATGCCAGGATGTTGGGATGTTAGGGACATCTCCTGTGTCTTCAAATGGGAACGTATTTGATTTTGTGAGTCTAATTTCACACCAATTAAGTGGTGGATTGTGTTTTTTCTTTTTGCCTTTCGACTTGTTTGCAAATGATTTGCTTTTAAATTTGATGTTGGCAGTTCTGGGCAGGTGCTCGGTGTGGGAATGGAGGGAAAGGGGATTCAAAGGAGGACTCGTCGAGAGTTCATTGTGGACTAGACGAGTTTGTGAATTGAGAATTAAGTTGGAAAGGGATGTGGGATGGCAACTTTGAGGAACTGCATGAAACGTGGTGGCAGGAGTGGAAAGGTCAAGAAATCTAAAGAGTCTGTAGGAGCTTCGGACAGATTTTGAATTTTGTGGAAGTTTTCTTCCTTAAACTCGAGAATAAAGCATTTCGATAATTTGAGACGGAAAATCAAAAATAGACCACAAGGCTTGATTAACATGTCCCACCGCATGAGTCCTGGGACTTCGTTAGCTCCCTCCTGTCTTACCGCTAAACGAGAGACCTTGCCCACAAACAAGCCACAGTCTCTCAGTTCTTAACATTTCCCCCTTATTTAAAACTCTTTCTGACCTTCCTCCATTCGATTTGCGTTTCTAGGTCTAGATCGTTGAACGTGCCAACAATGCTATGCAGATAGACGATGTCAGTCAGTGCTTTAAAAACGACGCCGCTCTTTGGCAAATCAGAAGATATTTTTTCTTATCGAATTCCTTTGCCCACGGAATGAAAGAAACTCGACAAGGCATCGCCGAAGATTTGCCTAAAACAGAGGACACAGAGCTCAATGCTGCCAACACTCATGCAAACTCTACAAAGTAACCAAATTCAAGCAAGAACAATTTTTTTCTTATAGACAGGCCTTAACTTACTAGCAATTCTCTCCCGAAAAGCTTAGACAGACCAGCCATGACGATTCCAATGTCAAGCTGTTCACATGAATAAATGGCTAAGTAGAGGTGGCTCGGGGTGTACACGTGGTCCAATGCACTACCACTGTGTTGCCACTCCAGTGTTCGGTGAGATAATGAGTTACAACCATTGACAGCCGATGAGAAAATTCAACTAATCGGTGAGAGGTGTATGGTTGAGGTCAAGCAAGCCACTTAGCAAATAGTTCTTCGGCTCGAAAGCGCCGGACAAGTGATAGACAGATGCAGAATGGTTTCTGGTGTCTCTCTATCTGTACAGCTTCTGCAAACCTCGTTCGGAGCAACACCTAGTCTGCTAGCGTGCTCGTTGATCACGACAGTGACCGGTTATTACCTCCACAACTAGGCTTAAGTCCGATCTTTTGAGTGATAGAAACAGACAAGAACCTTAAGGATCAAAGCAGGGCTCGATTCCTTTCGAAATGAAGCAGAAGGCATGGCTGGACCATCATTGGCTGATCATGTGGATCACGTCTATGCTAAGCTTCAGCTTGCCTCTGGCGTGAGGTATACGAGTACTGCGATATTCGTGCTCCTGAGGTAAGGTAAGAGTTGTCCCATGCCTGGCTAATGCATCAGTTTGGTGGTAACCTGGAATATCCCTATAACCTGGTACCCACCACAGACAGAAATGCCTAGACATCTTGTCGAAGGATGCGCGGCAGTCAGCGCCCGTCGTAGAGTTTAATGAGTCTCGTCGTGTAGTTTGATGAGTCTCAGTAAACTGCACGATGGCCTCTAATACTGCCTGACTATCAGTGAGGATAAAGACATCCTTCGAGGATACACTGTTTTACTTCAGCCAAAACAGTGCTTCAGCTTGGAACACAGTACAGTGCTTAGAGAGTCAGTAGGATTCACTTAGATTGAGATCTTCAGAGTAAATTCCACATCCTCCACCTCTTTTGTTTTGGAGCCATCAATGCGTATCTGCAAACAGATTCTGGCCAAATGACCAGAAATCACCTTTTGGAAGCTTAATTGCTTCAGAGTGAGTTTTGCAACTGAGTGGTCCACGCTATGAGACGTGACGGTTTCAGTTCCCATACATGACAAACTTTTTCTAGCACAACTCATTTGTCCTCTCCATAGTTCCTCAATTCTTTAACTTGGCAGAACACCACTCAAGAACGACCAAACATCACAGGACTTAGTACTCTACACTGGCAACCATTTCTTTATACGTTCCACAAGAATGCATGAAAGTTAGTTATCAATTTCGCACTAACGAACTAGGTTCCACAGACATGCGTTCCCTTCCCCTGCCAAATTCTACCAAGCCATGCAATCCAAACGCGTCACCCAAGTGGGATTCAAGAAGTACATGACTAGTCTTTTTTTCAAAACCTAAGACAAAATAGAAAAATTGAAATACGAGTTGGTTTAAATTCTTTGCCAGTGATGCCAAACTCAGCATCATTCCTCTCAAATTCTGAGAAAACTTCAATCCCATCTAATTTTGCCAGCACTCAAGCATGCATAAAACAGACGCCCTGTCAAGCAAAGCTCTTTAAAAAAGCAGAGGACCCAATGCATGGCACATGAGCCTTCAAAAAGAACGCAAAAAATTTAAACAAAAATTCATGGATTTATTTTAACAACTATGTACAATTTCTCATTCGAAAAAACTATCTACAGAACACCTCTCGAGGAGTTCCCAAGACTCTTCACGGACTACGCACTGGTTTGGCACGATGTTTCAGCGCAATTTTCCGACGGCGACGACTTGTTGTGACAACAGCAGCTCTTGCGCTCTGCTTCCGATGGCGAGGTCCCATTAAAATTGAACGTCGGACTCTCGGATCCACCCTTCTTCTGCTTGACGCGTCGGTTCTGGAACCAGATTTTCACTTGTTTCTCGGAGAGCTTGAGTCGGTTGGCGATTTCGATTCGTCTCAAGCGGGACAGATATGCGTTCAGGGAGAACTCCCGCTCAAGTTCCAGCAGCTGGGTGCTGGTAAATGCGGTTCGGATGCGCTTGCTGGAATCGGCGTAATCCGAGATGGTCGGGGAAATCGGCGCTGGCTTTGAGGATGGCGATGTGGACGGGGAAGTGCGAGCTTTCTTGGCTGGAAAGACATCATCAAACGACTGAAAGTCTTGGCTGGTGGACGATGTCGGCGATGTGCAGAAGTCAGTGTAGCCCGAGCTGCTACTTCGCCTCTTCGGGGAGGAGTACTCGTCGTACGCCGACGGCAGTGGTTGTGGATGATGCTCCCGCTTGGCGGCAAGCAGAGACGCAGCTGCGTACGGATGGAACATATGTGGATGCTGATGGTGTGGATGAAAACTCTGCTGATGAATGGCTTGTTGCTGTTGCTGCTGCTGTTGTTGTTGTTGCTGAATGCCCAGCGAAAAGAGGTAACTCCCCACGTAGCAAGCGGGATACGGGAGCATCGGCAGTGGTGGGACACGTGGAACACGAACATCAAGACTTTCTTTCTTCAAGGGGATATCACTAAGCAAGGACTCCATAAGGAAGGATCGCGACATTTTGAATAGGCTTCTATTATGTGGGACTTCACAAAATCACTGAGAACTGAGGCACTGAACGGTCTACGAAGCAGACTCGATCGAGGACGATGGCAAACTGATGCTGGTCCGGTACACGATCAGGGCTTATATACCACTGGCACCGTCATCCCCTGCACAAGTCCTGTTTTCATTCATCAGGAGGGTTGCCCATTGAGCAGAGGTAACAAATTGCAACCCCTGTCTAATGAATGGTAATTGTGTCTACTGGCAGGGGTTTGCCTGCGTACGAGTGTGTACTTTGGATTCAATTACTTAAGGACGCTCCGCCCTCTGGTGATGTATGGGATTGTCTGTCTCCCTCTGACTGCACAAACTGCTTAACAATGGCCGAAGTGAAATTCTTTCATTTTTCTTTTATTTTCTTTCAGGTCCGTGCCGTGAGTCCTTTTTTTGTCTCGTCCGAAGGGATCATCTCTCAACCGAACTTTATGACACTAATCTGACACAAAAAGTCCTAATTTTCGTTTAAAATCGTTCCAAAGGATGATGAAAATCTCTTTGGGGAATCCAATTTGACAATTTGTCAGACTGTGTCAGCGTGGCATCCTTTCGGTTGCGCGATCCTGTTAAACCGTGAAATTATTATTTAAATCTGATTGTGGAACGTATTCGTTTCATATTCGAAATGGTTGTTGGGGCGATTTTGCAATGAGAAATGGATTTCATTTTGATGTGGAGTTGAGAGGGTATGGAGAGGATTTTGGAATCATGAATGACGAGTGGTGGCCAAGGTAAATGTTTGCAAGTTCATCGGGAGATCTCATGTCTTTGTGACGGTTAATGATGTGCCACATCTGGACTATCAACGCCTATCCAACGCCGTTTCTTAATCTTCGTCCACGCTGGTGAAGTATGTTGAGCAGCTTGAAACTTAGCACAGCCGACGAGGTTCTTAATCCAACTGACTTGTGTGATGTCAAAAAGAAACTCACTATATGGGGCTTAGAAGACACATCCCACACACCAAGGGGCCACAAACTATCAAAAATGTACATCTTATGGCTGAACGTTGTTTTAGAAGCTGGTCAGCGACGTCCTGGCCGAAGGAAGCTTCCTTCACTTGCGATTGCGTGTGACTGTCAGTCGCTTGCTTTTCAGCCGACAAATAATAAAAGTCTGTCTGCCGCCAAAAGAGCAAATGTGCGCCACTGTAGAACCGTGTGGAATCTAAGTAAGAACTTCCCTAAGAAACCGACTTTTGAAAGTCAGCCCAAATTGAAAAAAATCCACTCCATTCATAGCACGCACAATTTTTCCATTCACCTGGCTAGCCGACGTCCACATCCTCGAAGCCCGTGCGATAACACTCGCCAAGATCCTGCACATTTCCTCGAACTCTCATCTCTCGTCCCATTGTCCCAAAACAGAATTAGATCAACACACAAAGTGCAGTCAACTGAAAAATTACGTCAAACACAAAGCCAACAAGTCCTCTCATTGACCACCACACGAGCCCTTGGCCATCGGCCATCGGTGGCCAAATGGCCGTCTCTCGCCTCCGTTGGTCCATCTGCCGGATCTGGCAGACGATTTCACGTGAAATTCCGCAAAAAATCGCAACAATCCCTCGAAGAATTTCACACAAATTCCGCAGGATCCTACCTAAGCCCACCGCCTCGCTTACCAAACAAAATCAATTACCCAGAAGCATTCTGTTGCCTTGCATTGGGCACGAAGGATCCTTAGAATACACAGAAGTGATCGTGAATTGGACAATGCCCATCAAATTATCGTAACACTCAAACCTAATGTCCTTTTGTACGTCATTACGACAGAGAAGGAAAAAACTGTCCTAACTGCCGTAAAAAGGATCGTCAAGGATTCACTCTTTGGCGAACAATTAAATCGCCAACAACAACAACAAAAAAACATCACACAACTGCCATTTGTCATTCGGATTTGATCGTCCTTTAAGTGCGTTATATTATCGAATTGACACCTTCTCGGTGCGCAAGGATACATCCAGGCATCCGCGCATAATGCAATTGACACTCAATCCTAGACAAATAGGCGACAAACACCGACGGCACTCCTCACTGAATGGATGGACGGCTTGAAGCAGTGACAGAGAAGGAGGATGAAGGAATCTCAATGAATGAGGACGAAATTTTTGAATAAAAAGTAACAAAATAGTGGCAAATAAGGACACGCACAAAGCGGCCATTGTGCGGGGCGTATTTACACACACGATAATTCCCTAGAAGCGAACACCGAACAATGCGTTGGCGGATGAATGAGAGACGGTGCGGCGCACGCAGCTCAGGACAAAGAGGCAAATGAATCAAGTCGACCGAAAGGACTCTCGTTTGTTTCGTTTTCGATTTTTTTCTTCTTCCTTTTTGACTGCAAGAATGGACGCAGTGATGAATGAAGTATTATTGATCTTCGAGAGGATCCTTTTATTGGATCAGAAGAGTGTTTTCAGTTTTTTGCCGACAGAGGAGAGTTGCTGCGCGAATCGATCCTTTGGGGAATTGTTGGTGTTTTTTTTTTTTTTGTGTGAATCACCGACGTTGTTGACCATTAATCAGCGGAGGGGTAGAGAATGCGTTTTATCGGTCAGTTTTGTGGTCGCTTACTGTGGTGGGTCTGCGCGTTGTCCAGTGTCAGCGATGGCGACGTGAGTGTCCTTTGGGATTGTTTGGATAGTGGCAGAGGGTGCGCGTGTAATTTTTGATTTGTCCCGTGAGGTTTGTTTTGCAGGTGGAGTGCCGCAAGGTTTTAAGGTGGATTCTTTCTTTTTTCTCCGGTCAGGAGAAGATGAGGAAGAGTGGCCTGGCTTGACCTGTAAATGTGCGACTGCGACTAACAGAGATTTTTCTACAATTTGAGAATTCGGAAGCTCGCGAAAGAACAAAATGTCGAATGTCAAAAAATTACTAATGAAGGATGAACTAAAAGAGGATCTGCTTAAGAGCTGACAACTTAGAAAACAAGCTTGAATTTGATTCGTTCCTTGAACCTCTGGTATGGCTATTGAAAATGAAGTGCCACAGAGGTCTGAAGGCGAGCCCGTTCTTTTCCTATTCAGTGGATTCAATAGCAGCTGTATGTCTTGGGGAGGAGAGATGACCCTGAATTGTGGCACGAGACTAGTTCTTGCTGAGAATTCAGAGGGACAGGCGGCTAGAGAAATGACCAAAAGATTTCACAGTAAACATTCAGTGAGGTGCCGCAAGAGTCTAAAACAATGCTTCTTACAGACGCGCTGATTGAAAAGCTCTAGACGTGGTTGGTCTTATAATAAGGATCTCGATTAACAGGATCTTGAAGACGCAAAACCTTCAAAGCGAAAGCAGATGACTGAGAAGTGGACTCGGTTGATAGCGAAAAACCTTAATTTCTCCAAAGGACTAATTGCATCAATCAGACTCTCTGTCCTGCTTGTTGTCCTTCAAGAGGATCCAGTCAAATTTGCCCTGATTATGGAGAATCCTTACGTCAAGTTGTCGAATCACCATCATTTGTCCATAAAGCCCGATCTCATCTCTCAATTAAATCCAAGCCCACAACACACAAACGCAACCCATCCAAAGAAGCCCTTCAGTTCACTAATTTTTTTATTATTTCCCATTCCACACAGAAAACAACGAACAAATTGCCCACAAAACAAACAAATCACCATCCTCTCGACATCCATCCACCACGTTCGCGACTATTCCCTTTCGGTATCAATTACGTCGCGCTTTTGCCAACAACAACACCAATCATTATGCAAATACACACACACACACGCAGTAGCTGCTGTGTGTTATCCTTTTATGCTGCTGTCACATCGAATCACTCAGAGGCCGACTTAGGCCCGCACAAGGAAAAACAAAAGCGACGAGGAAAAATTGCGCGCATGGCCAGGCAGCTTCCATGTTTGTATCCTTCGCATTCATTCAAAAAGGATAACAAGCTGTAATTGTAATTCGTTATTGTTATTCATCTGCCGCAACGCAAACAACGGCTCAAGGATCTGTCCTCATTCTCTTTCCCTCGCATGTGTGCCCGATGTGACGCGTGTGTGTTTGTGCGCTGCTACGACGAAGACGCTGCAGCATTGTTCGAGAGATGGCGGCAGTCGAAAACTCATTCGCTGGCCGCGTTCCCTAGTCATCCCCTCTGCCTGGCGGCAAATGAATTTTAATTCCTTTCAATCGAATGATTTCATGATGATTGATAAAGTGCTTCTTTATTGAAGAACAAGGGGCCACCGGTGGTCGCTTGCATCCCCTGTGCCATACACACCGCACCGTAGCATGTCGCATACAGTGTGGCGAATTTGATTTATTCATTCCGTCACCGTTGCCATCGGGAATCGGGGTGGAATGAGAAAAGGGGTTGGGCCACAGATGCAGATACTCTTGCTTGTTAGTTTCTCGAGAGAAAACATGATTTTAATGAGGTAGCCCCGGCTGTTGGGCTGCTGTTTGTCCCCCGGGCAACATGGTTGACAATCCGATTATTAACTCTTCATCCAAACAGACGGCGACAGCGACAACGACAACGACGCCGAATGCATTCCACATCGGCGGAAGGGGTGCTGTTTTAATTCAATTTGATCTAATGGCGAAGTCGATTAGGAATTCATAACGCTCAGGGGAGACGTCTGTTGATTAGGATGACTCATAAATGGAACTTTAAAATTTACATTCCACAAGCGACAAGTAGTGAGTGTCCTTGGAAGGCTTCTCGATATTTTCAGTTTCGAGTCAGCAGTAAACTGTAGGACTAATTGACCATCAATCTTAACAAATTTTCTATGTCTCAACGTTGAATTACCACAAAATGTGTAGAGGAGAAATTTTTCGTTGGTCCAAATTCGAAATTCTGTCCTGAGTTCAAATTGGGACAAAATGCGTCTCTGGCAGCCAGAAACAGAAACCACACTTCAAGAACATAGCAAGAACACCAAAAGTCTTCGAATTCAAGACAACGCAACAGAGAACGGCCTGGATTGAGTTGGCGCACACAAGTGGGGAAGGACATCAACCAACTTGGAGTACACAATTGGAGGCAGCTGGCGAGATATCGCGCTAGCTGGAGAGGCATGTTGGTTGAGTCACAGATCCTCTCCGGCCACTAAAAGAAGAAGAAGAAACGCAACATTTAGCGATGGTTTGGTAAGTTCAGTTTGAAAGTTTTAAGCTTCTAAAATGAACCGTGTGGGAAACCGAAAACAGTAATGGATGACGCCATTTTATGAGAAACTATGGATGCAAATCGAACGGTTTTGGGAATTGCACGTATGGCAAAAAGGCGACTTCTAGCTCAAATAGGAAGAGTGTAAAAAAACCTCGACAAATGGTTGGTACCTCGATGAATTGAACAATGTCCAAGAACTACGCCATTTAGATACTTATGCATCGCGGTCATGGCGCCAATTTGATGGGCATCGAAAGAGCTTATCCAATTTTCATTTCTTCGATTAGGGGAAACTTCAAATGCAGTCAAATATTATGACTACGTTGGCAAACAGACTTTGTCACACGTCACGACGGTAAAACTGCCACAGTTGGAATTCGAAAAATTTTCCGCATCCATCGTACTTTCCTGATCTTTCTTCTACGGATTTATCATCCTTTCTGCAGTTCGGTGTTATTTTGTCTGCGAAAAGGGCTCCGAACCGAACCGAGGCTATGAATGCATATGAAAACTATAAGCGTCTGGCCTTCTAAATACAAAAAAAGAACCCAAGTTCACGGTGTAAAAAAATATACATCCTAATGGTTCATATTTTGACTAAATAAAATTCCGCAAAAACAACAAAATATTGAATTGTAAATTTTTCAAAAATGTTCTACTTTATTTTTTATTCATAACCTGCTACATTTAGCCCATTGCTTTCAGAACAAGTTCGATTATTGAACCAATTTCAAAGTGGCCGTATGCGATTAAGTAGTCTGGAAATTCCGTCTATATACACCATACTTTTGTGCGATTTATCAATAACTCCATTTGTAGGAAATAATTTCATCAGAAAGTAATTTTAATGCATTGACTGGACGCATCTGCAGAGTATGTGTGGGGTTTGATGGACTTGAGCATTCAATCTTTCACCAACTTGTGGTTGCGGTACCATTAAAATACAATTTTATGATTGTCTGTACCTTGGTTCGAATCCCGAAGCGGAATCTCATTTATCTGTGAAAAGCTTTAAAATTTCCATGAAATATGGTCTTCGGTGCCTCCGTTTAAATCGAATTTCCTCCAAACCAAACGCTTAACGAAATTCAGACGCATCACTTCGAAGGATAGAAAAGTTCAGTTTTTGATTTTAGACTCCTCCCACAGAACAACGCAATCAACAGGATTTTCCTTCTCATCAATTTGACAGAGAAGACTCATCTTCAAATGCGTCCCGACTAAAGTCTCCACAAATCACAGAATGAATCCACCTGTGAACCCAACGCAAATTTACTTCCCGGTGTTCCACCACAAATGTGTCCTCGATGGAAGGAAAATTGATCCCATTTTTAGCAGATTGGTTGTGGAATTCACTAAAATGGAATTGACGACTTTTTGAAAGTTCTTCAACGAAATTTCCCACCACATGTAGCTTATGCACAATGTGGTGTGCATGGACTAAGGAGATTCATTCTTTTCGTATGGGAAACTTTTCGAAAGCTTTAGAACATTTTCTGGACATTTTTCCTTGCAAGGAGTACTATGCTCGCGTGGTATTGCCAAGGATGTGAAATTTCAAACAGAAAAACACAAGAAAACAAGGCATAACAGGAGTGGTGATTAAAATGTAAGAAGGCCATCTCCCGACCAAAGACCATTGGTTCAACTCGTACTGGAGCGTTGATGACCTCGCGCACCGCATCTGCTAGGACACAAGTCTTATGGACGGCTCACCAACGATCCAACTGCATTGCTTATACAAAATCGAGTTTCCCTGCGTCCACGACTGGCTCGACCAGAAACTGAACCGGAAAGGTAATGCAGTCGGATTTTCACGGACGGCCCCAAGACGACGGAGGGATCTGGAGCCGGTGCTTTCGTTGAAGACGACAACTGTAGACTTCACAGCTCATTAAATAATTTCGCATCGGTCTTCCAGGTGGAAACTTTTGCGATCCTAATAGCCACCAACTATATTGTGAAGAAAAGGTAGAAGGGGCGAAGTATCCGCGTCTGCAGTGGCCGCCAAGCTGTGCTCAAGGTCTTACTTAACCCTTTAATCACTTTCAAGATAGTCCTGGAATGCAAGTCTTCCCTCAATCTGGTTGGCAGACTGAATTCTCAAAGACTTGTCTGGGTCCCGGGACATCAGGGGATCACGGGACACGAGATTGCTGATGAACTAGCTATTCAAGGTTCTAAAGAGGGACTACCCGCTTCCTTGGTTAGGGCTTTCGTCGACGGTTTGGTTTTCCAACAGCACAACGACAGATGATGATGGCATGACTCTCCAGGTTGCAGGCTGACCAAGTGCATGCTCCAGAACGTCAGCAAGAAATCCACGTCTTTTCTGATATCTCTAGTCAGAAAAGAGTGCAGAAAACTTGTCGGCGTACAAACGGGACAGTTCACCTTCGCTAAGCAACTAAGTCTAATTGGGCTTAGTGAAGACACCCTTTGCGACGCCTGTGGAGAAGGTGAAGACTCCTCAGAGCCCTTTCCCTGTAAATGTCCCGCCTTTGCTCGTATCAGGTGGCGGCTGTTTGGCGCTGATATGTAGGATCCTACGAGGAAAAACAGTGAAACGAATTCGAAGGACAAAAACAAAACGAAAATCAATTTGAAGTCCAAAGCATTCTACTAAATGTCAGGGGGCTGACAGGGAGACTCTCCGTGTAAATGCCACCAGACATCAAACGATTTGTAACGACCCTCAAGGGATTGTTTGCGTTCCGTCTACGTGACTTTTAACAGCACTCAGTGGAAATGGTTCAATGCATCGCACATTCATTGGTCATCAGTTCCCTCCCTCAAATCCAAGTTTCTTGTTATAGCAATTCACAGATCCTTCGCCCACCCTCCAAAGCGCCATTCGAAACCAATCCAAAAATATACAGATTCCAATCCAAATTGAAATGAAAGTCGCATCGCATCAATTCATCAACTGTGTGCACACTTCGAATTACCAGTCGTGCGTCTCCGGATTGAAACATGCCGTCTTGGGTGGCGGTGTCTGTGTTTGCCCTTGTGCTACACCCACCCCGTTCCTCTGTGTCACGTTCATCTGCCACTCCTAACTGATATCCTGAACATGATACCATTTAATCAACGCCCCCAACTCCCCATAACCCCTGACATTCACTTGTCGTGTGTCACATCAACAAATCATCTGTTCGGACGATAGAAAAATGAATTTATCATTCGCCACCTACCTTCAGTTTCACTTTCCGCATGATTTTCGTCTCCTCCCAGCGGTCCAGCTCGTCCCACTCCTTCCCACGTTTTCGCACCAGATAGTAACGGTACATGACAATGGTAACAGCGACCAGAAGGGCCAAGCCCGTGCCAGTTGCAGCACCTAGTACAGCTGAGCTCACCATGACCATCGCCTAGATACGTTCCACACACGCTCGAGAGGTTCTGTCGCTGTATGTCCTTTCCTCTGCGACGCAAAAAAACGAAATGAACAACCGCAGGAGGATATCTGAAATGAGAAACCAAAATAAATTCATGAGATGGAAGTGGTTGTAGTCCGGGTGGAAAGGACTAACGTCACAGATCTAGGAAAAAAAAAATTGCGCCCGCCACGGGGCGGTGCGTCACGTTACCAATGTCAATTTCTATGCGAAAATCAAAATCCGCAATTATAATCATTCCGCCGAGGCGAGGGGGAAGAGCGGTAGACTGCTTAAGGATTCATCCTGCAGAGTCCTGGTTGGTCCTCGTCTCATTTACATTTTATTTCGAGAGCATTTGCATTAATTATCTCTCAGTGTGATACCCATGCCCGGCACCCACCCACCCACCCCCCTCCCCAACGTTCCCATAAGCATGCATACATTTTGAAAACGGGAATAATTTTATTTCCTCAAGAAAAGGATACACTAACGGCGAGACTGCTTAAAGTAAGTCTGCTGCTCTTTAAGGGAGCATGAACGGCAGCCAGCCATCACCGTTCCCCTTGGGACACCTTCGTTATCGTGTTCAGGCGGAGGGCAGTTTCTGGAGGAAAACATTTCATTATCCTCGTTCAATTACATTTAATTTACAGTTATTGGCTGAAGTTGACTTAATTGGAGAGCGGCATTGAAGGCGCCGAAAAAAACTCTTTCCCTCTCTCACTCGTGAGAACATTTTTTAAGACTTTCCAAGGCCGCCCCGGTCGGACGGGGAGGGGGTGGAGGCAATCCTTCTGCTCCTGTGATTTCTTTGATATCAGTGTGATGTCCTCCTGTACCGTTCACCGTTGCCGTCAAGATGGATGCCTGCGACAGGATATGCCGGTGGAAGGGTGATTAATCAAAATTTCGGTTGAGTTCAGTTGACATTTTTGACTGACATGCCATCTACCGTGGAATATGATTAAAGGATTCTGGTATATTTTCGCTAACTTCCCATCTGCGGGGAGGAGGAGGAGAGGGGTCCTCGGTCTGTGTATCAAATTGCGAATTCAAATCAATTTTTTGTGTAAAAAGGATGCCTGCCTGCAAAGGAAATCGTTTTTATTTCTACGCTGCCGTTCCTGTAGCACGTCGATCGTAAGCCTTTAAAGGAATGAAATTTCAAGCTTGAAGAGACTTTAAATTAAGCCCTTCAGCACACACATACTTAAGCTCTTCCCACGACTGCCCCATTCCAAGTGGCCACGAGTTTAATTACAAAGTTCCTCAATTTCATTGACGCAGTGAAATAAAAAAGAACACACACACTCTCTTTCTTTCCACACACACAGGCAGAAACGTGTGTCAAGCAATAGGATATCTGTAAATTAAAACCAAAGTTCTATGTCCACGGATAACTTTCTCCGTGCAACGGTATTCGGGTAATTCATCCCCAAAGTGGCTTAAAGTTTTTTGCCCACCTCCTCTGCTGTGTCCACAAACCCCCCGTCCGCAGACTAACGGCGTGTTTCTGTTCAGGAACACTGCCCCCGCAGTTTTTCCTCTTTTATTTTCCCATTGATCACACTCACCAAACATAACTTTTCACAGTGTTTCCGGTTTCATTTGGTGGTGCAACTGTGCCACATTTATTCAAATCTATTGCCGTCCCTCGACGCAGAGCTTCCCTCATCAGTTAGTGTCCGAAAGTGCACGGCAGGACAAGAGTCCTGTGCAAATGCAATTTCCATTAGCCGGGCTTAGTGCTCCGTCTTCCCGCGCAGATGAGTGCTCCATTGAGTATTCTGTTGAAATTAATGGAAATGCTGGAGGATTGGAAATGATGAATCCATCGATGTAGCCATCGGATCGTGGATAAATTTGAATTTCAATCGATTCCGAAGGACGTCGAAGATTTCGTCTGAATGCGCTGCGATAAGTGTGTGTTCTTCGCGTTCGTTGTGTCGATTCTAAAGAGAAATCAATAAAGCGAGCTGGGGCGGTGGTGGCTTTTGTTTAGGTGGCCTGGCAAGAGGGAGGTCTGTGGAGGGTTGAGACTTGAAATTGAACAGATGGATAGATAAATTATGCATTTCGTTCATAGACGGGCAAGTGGCAATTGTGGAGGCTTTAATGGGAAGGCATTCAGAATTCTTCTGTGTCGTAAAACCAGTTTAAGTCCTTTTTAAATCATTCTGACTGAACAAAGTCATCTCTGAATTCAATCCGTATCTCAATTGTGAACTTTCAATGGAGTCGTTTTCTTTCAAATCCTGTGGATCGTAAGAATAAGATTCGGTTCCAGTTTGAAACACTCTAAACTCTTGTCATAACTTCAGTTTTGCGAACTCTTTTTGCTGGTCAATAGTGTGGATCCTAAGTTAAAATGACTTCTCAAGTTTGTCCATAGAACGCTTTACGCTTTTTGCCATTTTGGACACCACAAAGGTCTATAACTCCAAGTCGTATTCATCATAAATTCTTGTAAGGGTTTTGCCTGAAAATTTGCATAGTGGACCAAGTGGAACCTAAGTTTGAAATCCAACATTTAAGTAGGACTGAAGCCCGCTTTTGATTGTTTTTCTTTTTTTATGTAAAACAAATTTTTATTCCAACAAATTTTTACCAAAAACTTAGCATCCTCACCCAGATGATAAGATAAAGGAAAATATGTGGATCGTAAGTTTACAATTCGGAACGGAATCTACATTATTCTGAACGCCAAATCAGATCATCATTTCTGTTCTATACCTTCATAGAGGATTCAATAAATTATGTGGAACCTAACCCATACCTTTCAAGATCTCATCCACTAAGCCACCTTAGCCCCAATCACCTAGCCAACCAGGAGTCAGGAGGATCTTCGTTAATAGGTCACTCAAATTACTTAAGAATTCCCCCAACTCACCAGCAGCAATTCCATTTTGATTTGCTCTGCGGATTCCAGTGCCCCCTTTGCACAGTCTGGCCCACTCCAACCACAGAGCAGATGCAATGCTTTTAAGGACCGACAACCATAGCACAAGCACCCGACCACACATCATCAGTCTTTCCCCAAGACAAATGTTATCCCTGCTCTGCCACAAGTTCAAAGTCATTGTTGGACTGCTGCTCCTTCGACCTGACTGCACATAATCCTCAACATCTCTGATTTCACAAGTACACTCTCAATCGTCGCCGCTTCTGGACATGGATTTGCACCAAAAAAAAAACGAGGACATCCCTCCGAGTCCACTTATTACCTCAGTCGCTCATTCATTTACTGAAGTGAAACGCAAATCCTTATCAGAGCCAGAAATCAATTTGCTCACTCGTTAGCAACCCCAAATGCACCGTCCACACCCTGTCCACAACGCCCTCCCGAGAGTTCTCGTAACTCTTGAATAATTAGATTCGCGCACTTTCCCCAGGCGTGACAAAGAACCCAAACGGAGCTCATCCATCACGCGCTGCCGAACTGTGCGGAGCGGCGCTGCGGTGCCACCAGACAGGACCCGCCAGACACACAGGTGTACGGGCGGTTCGAGGCGATCGATATCGCCCGACGCACGGGGTCGTCGTAGGTGAAGAATTATTAGCCCGATTGTGGTGACGGCAATCGGCGGTCATGCGGGAGACATAAGCGCGGCCAGGGGGTGGCAATTTTATTCTCGCGTCATTCGACGAACGCGGACTGTTTGACCAGGAAACCAACAACGCAGCTAGTAGGCAGAGGTCTAGAGGATTTATTGATTTTCCCCAAATGGGAAAAAACGACCGACGGACACCTCCAGCCCTGCTGGCTCATCTCGTCTATGACATGTGGTCGGGGTGAGGGGCAAAATTTTGTAGGATACACGGACTTTGAGCCGAATTTTGTCTCGATGGCGACTGGTGGATGGTGGCCAAAGGGACATGACAGGTTTATGAGCGTCGTATCTTGATGCGGACTAATCTCTGAGAGAAAGCCAGAACGGCGCGTGTGGAAATAAAAAAATTCGATGTGTCTTGCTGGGAGCGGCGGAACAACGAGAACGCTCACCGCCATCGTCGTTGTTGTTATCACTGATGCGGCGTTTATTGGATTCCCTACATTCGGTGCGTATGCGACACCGGCTTTGACTTATTTTGAGGACACTCATTTCAGGCGTGGAGGAGGAGGTCTGTGGAGACTTTGGGGCTTAGGGAGAATGTGTTTCACCTCAATTTGATGAGAATTTGTGGTGGAGAGGTGGAGTATGGATAAGGGGGGAGGCGTACCACTCTTGGAGGAATGAAAGCCAATTTTATGACTCCTGAGACGATTAGTTGAAGGTTAAGTCCGAATGAACGAAAATTGACTGGATTCCCAGGAAGCTTTCATGAGGAGAAGGGTCTTCCCAGTCTTTCTTCCTTCTTCACCTGGTAGGAGTTTAAAGGGATGGAAACCAGTTTTATGGCCTCCGACCCCGGTGAAGTGATAAGCAAGTGGTGGAGAGAAGGAAAGTTGACCAAATTCAGAGGAGGATTCAATAAAGAAACACGCTGCTGCCTGAGGGTCTCTGCGGACTTAATTCTTGCCGGAGTTCATCTCAAAAATGCCGTCAGTGGATGGGAATCAATTTGATGACTGCGTGACTATAAGTCATGAGCTCTAGGCGGCTCAATGATGGGCATCCACGATCTCTATCAGGCCTTCAGACGATTCATGCTAAGCCTTATGGAAGCAACATCTTGTTCCAATGAAATTTCTCAAGAATTTTGAGATCCACGAATTGAATTAGAAGCGAAGACGCGCGAAGTGATGGCCAGGATAGAGGCAGAAGACTCGCTTTTGTTAGAAACTGCTTTTCCATGTTTCCTGCCCTGTATCCCCTGATTTTCGACGGGGCAGGAGACCTTTAAGCCGCAGCCCGTGTTCTGACATCATCATCACTTTTTACAGACCTCTCCAAGTTCCTCTTTCTGATCACATTCTAAGCTGATTTGGTCAAAAATTTGACCTTTCCTGCTTAATTTTCAAAAAAATATTTACATCGCTCAGAAGCTTAAATTTCAGCCTATTCCTATAGGCATCAGATTTAATTGGGTTTTCATGTGAAATTGATGGCAATCGTTAAATTAATTTATCACTCAGTCAGGACTACATGCCAACCGTTTCATCGCAACATCCACCGCAGAAGGGACACTCTCCCACGCGCGTTTCGCTGCATATTTGCTCTCAGCCAACCGAGAAAACACGAATACATGTAACGGTCATCACATAATGCCTTTTCCAGGGAAATTCACCCAGAATTTGAATGCCACGCACCAAAAAAAGGTCACATGCTATTCGATTCCCATTATTCATCGCATGTCAATTGTGAATCGTTAAAACCCTCCCCAGAGGGTCCTGTCATAAGCCATCCCGTTCACCGTCAGCCATCACGTAGCCGCTGAAATCGATCCTCTGGCGGATTTGCTCAATTATTCATCCAGAGAGTCAACCGTCTTGTCCATCACGTCTTCACCGATGTGCGAGGCCCAAACCGCAATCTCATCATTAATTCCCGCAAAACAAGGCGAAAAGAAACGTCTCTCCGCAGTCGTCAGTCGCCGGTTTAATGAGTGTCCACCCACACGGCTGTGATTCTTGGGTCTCATCAAATTCGCCAAGAGCAACAGTTCTCAAGGCGATTTACGCTTTATTGCCTTCATTCCTCTTTGTTTGTCGCAACGGCTGAATGGGAGTCTCAAAGTGGACAAAATTAAAGACTTTACGGCAAGAGTGTCACCTTCTCGGTTGCGCAGAGTTCAGCTTAACTGCCTTTGGGATCGATACGGGGGATGGCGTGGAATGCCGTGGGACGTCATCGTGGGAAGTGTTGCGCGTTCATTGAAGATGAAGTCCCAGGACACCAGCTCACCTCGACTATAAACGGGTACCTGACGCCTACAAATTGCGTGAAATTTCTCTCTTAAGGATCCAGCTAACGACTCGACGGTGCTCTCTGTGCAGTCGACTCGTCGTCTATTTTTGCTGCTTCATCCTTTTTGCCATTTTTCACCTCCCTCATTAATCACTCAAGGACGTCTCCTTTTAATTACGCTACAAGTTCCTTCCCCTCACCTCCTCCCCCTCCTCCACTGCCCCCCTTATCAAAGAATACTTTTGGACTTGAAAAACTCTCCCGGAGTGTGTAAAGAACCTTTTCATTCACGATAATCGAATATTCCTTTACGCACTTGTTGCTGCTGCCACTCAATGTTGTCCTCCTCGTCCTCGCTATCCGAGGGGAAATTGAATTGAAAATCCGCGCAGAGAGACAGGAGCACTAATTGAATTGCTGACTCTCAGAAACCTCGCACAGCCAACTGGTCACACGTGCACTGACTGGAGAAACCAAAGTCCGGATGAAAGTTGCTAATTGCCTTTGAACGGCAGCCGAAGGAACTTTTGAGATTCCTGCGGTGACACTTCGGAGATCCCACATCAACATCGACGGCGATCACTCAACCACAAGCTTTTCGCTTTCAAATGTCAAATGCCAAGACCGATGACCAAGGGTGACCCTCATTGGTCCAGTCGTCAGTGGGTCTGGATCCATTATGCTCTGGATTTGTCGGCAATTTTCTTTTCTCTTCACTTGAAAGTTGGACAAAAGCAGGATTTGAGTTCTGCGGTGAAAGCGGTTTATTGAGTTCCTCGTTGGTAGTCAATTGTCTTGTGACAAAGGAAGAGCGGAAAGGTGACCAGATTGCAAGGACGGATTTTACCAACTGTTATTAGGACTGACAATGGTACCGAGGGACATTTGACATTTTATAGCGTCTCGAGTCAAGCTTGTTGTATCTCGCAGTGTCTCCAGTTTGCTAAAAATGGCTTCAGCATGAGTAGGCTCTCATGTGCTTGACCCCACCAACTAACCAGACGGGAATTGTATGGCAAATGAAGACACCGAAGTGAGCAGAATGGATGTCGTAACAGAATTGTCTATCCTACGCTTGAGACTGGGTGGATCAGGGATCAAAAGAAGGTCAATCTTGGTTCCTCAAAGATTTGGGCTTAGCTTCATATAGAATGAGACTGAGGACTCGAAATCCCTTACAAGATGTCGCCCAAGTTGGAAACAGTTCGAATATCGTCGAAAACTAAATACCGAAACATTTACGCGAGAAGAGGACATTCGGATCCCCTGAAATCCCCTTGCTTGAGCTGTTGTGGGATTTGGGGTAGACAAGAAATTCAAGTGTATTATGTATTAATTCTGGTTTTTGGCGTTTCCCTCTTCTGAGCATTTCAAAATTTAGCCTACCGCAGTTTCAAGTATTTCGGCATTCCGTCCATCCCCAAGCCTCACACACCACGTCGACCAAGTATCCCTTCATCAACTTGAATCCAAGCACCTGGAAAATCAGACAAAAGCGAGTTCCTTGACATGAACTGATGCTCTGACCGGCCCAGACAATCGCACCAACAGATTCATTTGTACCCGATGACCTTTCGAATTCAAAGAGAAGTGCACAAGAGGTTTGATGAATCAAAAAACAACGACTACCTTTCCAAGGCGGGGATGCAGATGAAGCTCCCTTTGAACTCGCAAGGCCTTCTCTCCGTCTGTGTTTTGTTTGCTCATTGTTCGCATCGGGGGAACAATGAAAGTATTGTTTTTCCCCTCCAGAGAGGACTCCTAAAACCACTAAAATTAACGAGGAATTTTGACAAGTCATCTCTTGAAATACGCATCAGCAGTTCGTTGTGCTGACCACTAGACCACAGTTGCATAAGTGTGACCAGGATTAGAGTCAATTTGTGGCTGCAAACAGAAACTAGCTACGTGCCTGTTGACGACTGCTGAAATTGCTCCAATGAACCTGAAGTCAGGACGTCAAGTCAAGACATTCCCCTTTTTGGCATTTTCAGCAACCATAGTTGAAAGTGAACAAATTTGTTCGCTCTGTGTGGCAGGGCAGTGGAAAAACAGCGCACGAAGGAGATTTTCGCCGAATTCTCCAACCGAAGGTGGAGTTCTTTCATCTGTCTTCGAGGAATTGCTTGTTTGCGGAGTACACACAATTCGGGGGCAATGCCTCCACTCGGTTTGATTGATGTGACATTCTGGCGGCTGGCTCGGACGCTGATTAATCATTCGGAGAAAATGCGAGGTTTCCCGTTTTCAAAAGAGGTGGGCCTTGTTCTAGGAGAAGCCATGTGCTTTGTGATCAGGGAGCAGCTAAATGGTGTCGTGGACAAATGGATTGGGTAATGGCGGTTGTGTGCAATCAGAGACTTTTTGATTTCCTGAACACATTTAACATTTCATGCAGGGCAATGTCCCTCATATGCGAATGACTGCCATCTACACCTTCCACCAGTCTGCACTAAGAATATATTTCTTTAGGAGAAGCTTACTTTGAATATATAGAAGTTGGACCGGCAGTCATTTTGAACATCATCGCCTTGAAGACGTATTATTCGACAGGCAAAGGCTGCTTGCCAGAAAAATCTTGAAGTGCCTTTCGACTCATGAGAGTGAGCAAGGGGTAACACGCAACCGAAAATAATCGATCGGGTGACAAGGATGTACATGAATGAGGCGGTTCATGTCATTCCCTGAACTTGACTGAGTTTGTGAACTGTTCTCGGGGCATGAATGCGACAAATGAAGAGGAAAGCAACTTCTGCGGAACCGGTTACTGACGGCCATAGCCGCTAAGAGTTCCAAATGTCCACCATATGAACTATCTTGCCCAGGATCCACAAACATTGCAGTGCTTATAAACCATCATATTCTCCGAAATTCATCACGGTGTCCTCCTTGCACTACGTTGCTCTACTACAAAGCTCTACCCATGTATCTAATCCTCCACAATGTCGTGCAGTTTCTAAGATGTTTCCCAGGTCCTACCATATTGTCCAGCTACACCACGTTTGCCAAGCCTCTACCAATGTTACCCACCATTCAAAATATCACCCGTCTTGTAACATGTTGCCGAGGTTCACACATGTTGCTCAGGTACGGTCGGTTATCCACCCTTCACTTATATGCCAGGCCTCCACCATGTTGCCCAGGTCCAGTTCAAGCATCAGCAATGTTCCATCCTCCCCCCCCCACCCCATCCATGTTCATTGCAAGAAATTGAAAAAAAAATCTTAAGGAGATGTTGGTTTTCGATGTTCTTCGAGCAGCCCCTTAGACACATAGGCCCGTTCTCCCCACCAGCTGGTCTCATTTTGTCGCTTAGTTTTCACTTGTCTCTTTGCATTTTTTCCAATATTGAACAACTAACGTCGACTGAAGGTACATTTTTGGATGTCCTTGAGGACTTCAAATGCCACATGTGAAGCCTTGAGGGCTCTTGGGCTTAATTTTAAAGCATATTCGGGTACATTTACCGACTTTTTGCAAATTTCTGGAATACTTTTACGGAACTCTTACATTTTTGTGGATTTTTCTCACATTTTACCAGCATCCTGACTGACTGACTAAAGTCGATGATCACATCCTTAACGATCACAGCCCCATTTGACGGCAAGAGTGTAATCTAATTGGGCACGTTTTCGGTACTTTTTCTAATTTTTTGTACTTTTTACACACTTTGAATATTTTTTGGGAGTTTTTTTATAAATTTTATGAATCTTCAATCTTGTGAAGAAAATTAAGGATACCTCACTTCAAATCAAAATTAATTTCAGAGTGACTCCCAAAGGACTTCATATAATATTTCGTAAACTTTTGGGGTTTCCTTCCCAGAGGTTCATTTCCATTTTTTTGCGAAATCACATTTGATGCGCCATTTGATGGAAATTAATTCCAACCTCATCTCCTATCTGTATTCCCAGAAAACGACTCTCACAAGAATCTATTCAAAAACTCACCTCCACAGCGTATACTTCCACGTTTTCCCCGCCCATTGTTCGGCTCACAGATTTTCCTACAAAATGAAAGAAATGCCCTTGTCCCTTGTGTCCTTGTCAGCCACTTTCAGTCTCAAGGACATTCCATCAAGATGAGATAACATTTTCAGTAAACACTAGCATAAATCAGCTCCTGCCCCATCCCCGACAGGACATGTCCAATAGACGTTCAGACAGACTGAAATCAATAAGCCGCGCACACAAGTGTGGGTGTGTTGTCCACACACTGAATAGAGGCGCCGCACGTCTCCCACAGGGCTGTCCTTTTAAAATATTTCAATTCATAAAATGTATTTGTCATTTTAATGACGACGTAATTAAAGGGCAGAGCGACACGGGACACAGCTGAGCCATACATGCGCTCCCTGTCCAGCTGCTCCTCCTCCCTCCTCCACGTTGTCCCTCAAACATGGATCGCATTTGATTTAAATGAATTCCAGGACAAATTGGATTATCCTCAACTGAGAGAATCCCTCCCCCTCTGCAGGCGCGTGTGTTTAAACAAATATCCGTCATGATACAACAAAATTGATATGTCCTTGACGGGTAGGAATGGGCGCTGGCTTCTTTTAAAATTTTAAAGCCACTCACCGCCCCGCACCCGTCGCCGTCACGTACCATCGGTTGGGTCCATAATCGAATCAGAGTTTCGGAAGCTCTCGTGATTTACGAAGCGTCCCCCGTTTTTGTGGGGCGTTTCCGGTTCGCAAACGGGTTCGGATTTTGGAAATCCCTGTTCATTTGATGCGCAAATTAAATTTCATCCTTAAAGCCGTTCAGACATTGTTTCGACGTTTCAATGAGCCGATGTTATCGATAGCTGACACGGTAATTGGGGTTGATGGGCGGCCCAATGTGGTCTCACACATGACAAGGGCACGGACGGATTTACTTGTGGCGAGCGGGAGCGGGAGTAGGCTTTTGTTATCGCATTCAATGATGATATTTAATTATCTCCCTCGAGGGTAGGCGGCCTGTTGACGGAACTACCACCGTACCACCGTCCTTGACAGGAGAGGATGCCTTCGATGGGATTGATTTGTTCCTTTTGTTTTGATGATGTTTGCTGTGACAAATTGCTTGGGACTCTGGATTTGCTCTCGTGGGCTGGGATGGGGATTTGATGTTTATCGCGGAAGTTGAGTGAGAGGGATCTCTGACGGGTGGCGTTGTAAGGTTTACACTAATTGGCGAATTTCTTTTTTTTTATTCAAATTTGGGAAGAAGAAATTTAATAAGCCGAGCGTTTGTGGGTACTTCTGGTTGATTGAAGGTAACTTCGTGCACTTTAAGGATGTTGAAGGAGTTGAAATGAGTTTTGAGTTGAACTAAAGTGGAGCTGGACAACGGTTTGTGATGAATTTGAGTCCAGTTCTGTTTTGGTTGAATGTGGGCGAAGGAACAAACCACCGTTGGGGTCTACATATTCATCTAGATCCAACATAGGCTCGTAGGACAGAAGAAAAGCAGGACTTGGGACTTTAAAAATTTTGCAAATGTGTAAATTCGGATCATCAGAAGAGTTGGACTAAAAGGTCTTTGTAAAAACTCACAAGTTTCGATTTTCATTTCGAAGAATCATCTACTAGAAAAGCTGCTGTGGCATAGAGGATAAGTGTGACAACTTCTACACGAGAGTTCTGTCTTTCTGAACAGCTCCACCTCTCGATTGGTCGATTTGTCTATGATTTTGAAATGTCTAAAATTATGTCCATCCACAGTCAGTATTAGACTGTAAGTCCTTTCCACTGTTGAGAGAACAACGATGTGAACAGTCGTAGAGATATAGAACTGCGACCTTATACCACAGAGTCTTCTTCTTCTTCTTCTTCAGATGGCGCTACAGTCCGGGGTGGACCCGGGCCTCAACCAGCATGCCTCTCCAGCTAGCACGATCTTTTGCCAGCTGCTTCCAATTGCGCACTCTAAGTTGGTTGAGGTCCTTTTCCACTTGTGTGCGCCATCTCAGTCTGGGACGCCCTCTGTTGCGTTGTCCCTGTGGTTCGGATTCGAAGACACTTCGGGCCGGAGCAGTGCTGTCCATCCGCTCTACATGGCCTAGCCACCTTAAGCGTTGTATCCGTAGACGCTTGACTAGGTTCATGCCGCCGTCCAGCCCATACAGTTCGTGGTTGAATCTTCTCCTCCAGATGCCATCAACGCAAACAGGACCAAAAATCGCACGCAGAACTTTTCTCTCGAACAGACCAAGGGCTTCCTCATCCGCTTTTAGTAACGTCCAGGTTTCTGCGCCGTACCACAGAGTCCATTTTCCCAAAAATCAGAGATTAGGCAGGACTAGACGCCTCGGTTATGCAAGTACCTACTAAGTTCATATTCTAGGGAGCCCCCACTCCACCTTGGTAGGGAAGGAGACATTTCCAATAACTCTGCCGTTGTTTGGCTCAAAGCAAGCGATTTCAATGCACCTTCCAACTGAGCCAAGAGATATTACCCAAAGCCCTCTGTCCTAAGGCAGTAGGGAGAGTGAAACTCTTTCAGTTCACTCAGGGCAGTTCGCAAACCTAAGCTCTTTCCATGATTGTGGTTTAAAACACAGCCTCCATGGAAAATAGGACATTTTTCAAATTTCCGCACGTGAAGCACGAATATGAAGAAGGCTTGCATTCAGTGAAATTCGCACTTACACCAAGTTCCTCAGTGACTTCAGGCAGAAAGGCGGTGAAATGTTCTGCGTACCTAGACCAGGGTCAATCTTATTCAACAAGCTCTCGTGTTGTGTGTAAATTTCGGGTGCACTCAAAAAAGGAAAAGGCTTGTTGCTGATCCTGTCTATCAAACTCAACTATAGCTTAATCTCATATCCTGCCAGGATAGCTGTCTGTTTAAGTAAGTCCTTTCGTTGAACTGCACTCTGTTGCAGCTAAATTTCCCTTAAAGCCCTCCGTCAATTGAAAATGTTACCACATCATTATAGAATCGATTTCCCCCCCAGTAAAACAAGACACCCCCCCCCCACAATTTACAAACAGAACTACGCAAGAAACACAACACACACAGCTCTGCTCTCCGTCCCAACCATACAAACCACATTCGCCCAGTAAATTGCAAATTCCATACAGAATTTAATAACTCAATTAAAGCATAATCATCACCCAATATCCGTTCCTCTGAGGACCACAGTTGTTATTGGACTCCACCTCGTCTGCCTCCCTCACAACGACATCCCCGACATCCCCCCCAGTTCATAAATCACTGAGTTCCCCGCAGGACGAACAAGAGATCCATTGAAAACAGTGACAAACCTCTTCTTCGAAGGGGGCACAGTGATTTTGCTTTCAATTGTTTCACAACTGAAGGATCCTTTGTGTGCACACCCGCCCGGCATTGAGGCAGAATTTCGCCAAGATTACACTCGAATTAAGGTCCTCTTGTCTCTCTCGTGCGCTTCTCGAAATTAACCGCACTTAACCTTTTGTGTTCGTTGCACACATACGCAGTGGGGAGAGGGAGGTCCTTATTCTTTCTTCGACTGCCCCTCCCTCACAACTCTCTGATGAAACAAACGGCCTTAAATAAGGGCCGTTACACGAGGAGGAATGTCGTCTTGAAATTGCTGCTCTGCCATCGAACTGTGGGTGGTCCTGTCGTCCCGCGCAGGACGAAGTAGAGTTATGTAAACAAAATTAGCATAAATTTATTTCAATTATCCCTGCCTCCCGTTCCGTTGGGGATTTGATTGAAACGATGTTCTTGTTTTTTTTTCTCTTTTTTGCTCGTGGCGGGCCACCTCTAACCCATCAACAGCAGGAGCGGAGGGTCCTGACTTCGCTGACGACTTCCATTAGTCGTTTCTGTTTTTGCTGGCCGGCGGAAATCGAACTGGCTCCAAATGGGATTACGGATGTCGGCCATTAGTGGTGTGGGTCACAATGTTTAGCCAGCTGGCGGTGGTGGGTATGATTCTGTATTGGCTGGATGCGACAAAGGTGAAATGAAATGTTTGCGTGGTGCCGTGTGTGCGCTGGAGTTCACTGAAGTTCACATGAATCACGTGGCTGTCTATTTTGGCTAAAGGCCTACTGGCGGCAGCTTCCTGTGGAGGAGGACATATTTTCGTGAGAGATGGCGTGCGTTTGACGCACGTTTTACTTGTGTTCACGTTTTTGGTGGGATGCTTGCGTTTTTGCAAGGCGTGACGACAATGCTCGGCGAGTGTGTTTGAGTGGGGGGACCTGTTGAACTTTATCCGAGCGTCATGGGTAACAGGTTGTGCGGGAACTGAAGGCAGTTTAACGATAAGTGGTTCATAGTCCAATGAGTTGTTAAGCAGGCAACCCCCTCTTGCGTCGTCATCTATTTTTAACGACATGCGACTGTCATGCGACGACTGTTCTTGATGGATGTGCGCATTACCAATGCTTGACATGCCTAGATCTGTCTTTCAGGCAATAAAACGAACCATGGGTTGTGAAAAGCCGTTTATTCGATTCATTTAACCCGCCCACCCTCTGCCGGGTCTTAAAATAGAGCATCCTGGGCTCCGGAGGTCCTCTATCCAATTGAACGCTCCAACACAGTTGTCATTGCCTGCCTTTGAAGTTTCTAAGCCTCCCCGCAAGCAAGTTACGTCCCACAACAACTGAGTGACAAGCCTGACGTCAATGGCGACCGCAATTCCCCCGAAAGCCAATAATCTCCCCATCGGATACAAATCAGCAACAAGTCCTCTCAAGTATTTTGTCTCCCTTGGCCCTTTAAATCCTTTCGCCCCCCGCCCCCCTCGATTGTATCGATGACACGACGGATTATACACTTCGCCGGAACTGTCAAAGTTTTTCCGAAGCGCCCTTGAAGGTAATCCTCCGCAGCGACGCGCCATCAAGGGGTTATATCTAATTACACGTCAATCAACCGTGAAATCTCGATTCCTTCAATTAAGCGATTCGAAGCGAAGCGAAACGAAAGGGCCACCGCCGCACATCGCACCCACCCCATTCGGTCGACTCCTGGAATGATTAACGCCTTTAATGCGCCGCGAGAGTTGCTTCCCTACGCCATTCGCCCCAACAAGCTCGCCGCTGAACGTCTGTGCTCTCGGCTTGATTCACTCAACTGAGCAGCGAAGTAATCGATTTCTGCGTGTCACTACCTCGGTATCCTGCTGCTGTGGCGTGTCCTGCCAGAATCACTCATGAGTGCAGCTGAAGTCGATTCTTTAGTGGCAGCTTCCCCTTCACCTGCATCCTTCCAAATGGAGCTAGAACACGCTCGATGGTGTTCAAAGGAAAGCGCGAGAGAGAGTGAGAGAGAGTGGGTGCGGATGGGGAGGTGAAAACATATGGTTTCCCTGGCTAATGATGCAGAAGACTGAGCACAAGGCGGAAGTAAGACATTACTGGGAAGTCAAAGAGAAAACAAGAAAAAAAGACGCACAAGCAGACTGACGGACACATCGTCGAGACACGAGGGCGGATGTTGAGATAGGATTTATCCTCTTCTCGCCGTTATGATGAATTGTTATGGATTGGATTGTTATGGCTTCATTTGAGCTCGAAACGGGCGCCAGCGAGGTGACCCTCAGTTAAGGCCAGCCATTGAATGATGAAGGGCGGGAAGTAAGTGCGAGAGTACGAGCACTTTAAGCACATTTTAAGTGCCTTCTCCACAGAATATGAAAAGCACCTCCATCTCCCAGGACACTCACAAGTCTCTCCGGGGAATAGGTCAAACAATCATCGGTCCACCGGGTAAAAGGATATGATTCCAGTTAACATGGGAAGTTTTTGCCAGTCGTGCGGCGGTGAATTGATGGAAGTAACCTTTGTTTTAGTTGTTCCAGAGGAGGGGGGCTGGAGCGAAAAAAGGACAAGTCGTAACATTTTGCAATCCATCTTGAGTGCAGATCCAGGGAAGTGAGGGGGGAAATGTTGTAGCGATTTGCTTTTGTGTCCTCATTGTGTCCTCGTGAATAGATGCAATAAAAGTTGATTCTTCCAGGATTTGTTTATATGGGCATCTTAGGAGCGTATCATAGTCCCATGGGACAATCATTTTGAAAAGCTTTTGTGCAGCACGAAGGGCAAACATGAAGGGGACATGAAATCTTCAATTTTTTTCTTTTTTGTTTAAGGACTTAGTGGTAGGTGTCCTTAAATTTGCTGAAAATACTTCTTTCATGTCCTCTTCTGTTGACTGACAATTTAAATGCCGTTATTTTATTCACTGAGAGAGTCGGAGACGAAGATAAAGTCTGTTGAGGAGTGCTGTGTGATCCAATGGGAGGTTACAATTTGAATGATCCAAATGTAAATGAAATGCGGACTGAATTTAAAATGTCTGCCTAAGGATGAAGCAGCGAGGATTGGCAAATGAAAACATTTAAAATTTATGGGTTCTTAACAGAGAAGTTTGACCACTACATGATCCCAGGTCAAACAATTACGACGAACTTTTGCTTACGAAAGTTTTATGGTTGGCCCCCTGGGGTGGACTTTGATCAACTTTTTGTGGATAATTATGTGAAAAGTGGCGGTTTGTACTCGAATTTACATCCAAGACACAAGCGCGTTGTTCACATTGGATCCCACTAAGTTTAAATGTCGTTCAACAATGGGTTTCAAATTAAAACGTTTAAAATAAATATTTGCTCACGGCAAATTGTCAGGTTTTGTAAAGCATCTAAGAGCTATTGAATTGGCATTCATTCTGCATAATGGACTTTATAGAGAGTGCGATAAGAGTACACACAAAATCTAACGAAGTCTCCACTCAATTTCTGCTTTCATTCGAAATAGAGGGATTGTTTTGCTACTGCCGCCCTGAACTACTGATCGCACTTTAAAGAAGGAAAAAGAGGAAGAAACAGGGATGAGGGGAAGGAGGAGAAGAAGGAGAAGAAAAGAAGAAA
Organism: Eristalinus sepulchralis; assembly: GCA_944738645.1. Classification (NCBI taxonomy): domain Eukaryota; kingdom Metazoa; phylum Arthropoda; class Insecta; order Diptera; family Syrphidae; genus Eristalinus; species Eristalinus sepulchralis. The sequence goes on along the minus strand of OX122885.1, from coordinate 3,739,714 downwards.
ACTATAATTAGAGAAAGGGAAGATGAACAGAAAAAGAGTAAGAAAAGATATTCGTAGGCAGGAAGTCGGGAGGTGAAACGTAAAAGAAGAGGTGTGTAAGATGAAAAGAAAAACAGATCAAGAAAGAGAAGAAAGTGGATGAAAAGCACAAAAGCGAGCGTAAAAATACAAAAATCACTTCATAAAGGAGAAAATGGAATAAAAGACAAGAAGACTTAAAGTCCAGATAGGTTGAAGGTAACTCGAGCTACGAGAATAAAGACAACGACCGCTGAAGGCACGTTCCAATGAAAACAAAAAAGAGTTACAAGAAATAACATCTGAACGGAGGAGAAAAATTGAAGTCATACAACAGTGAGAAGAACCTCGTCCTTGAATGAATGCCTCAAAGTGTTTTCAGATAAACTCTATCCGACACATCATAGGAAACCATTTCACAATCACCTGTGATTGTCCTTGAGAGAGTCCCAGACGAACTTCACAAACGCAACACGTGTCAATTCAATTCAATTCATTCCATTGAACACCCCCCCTTTCAGCAGCAAAGCAAAACTGTCGAAAAAAAAAATAAGGGAAGAAAATTAAAATGTCACCATGTCACATCTGTCGTACTTTGTCAACAACCGAAAAAAATCCATTCATAACACCGGACAGTGACCTTTTGGCGAAACAATTCCCTCACTCAATTCCCGCCCCCTCACCCCAGCCACTCCTCTCCTGAATGCAAATGAGACAAAGTCTCCCTGTGGGCACAGAGATTTGTTATTCAAGCCTCGCACACACCCCCCCGCCCAATCGCTTTGTTTTCGAACCATTTTGATAATCCCTCGACTCACGCTGCTTCCAATCAACCGGATGAAGGTCGTCAGCCAATTCAAGAAAACTGGATTTAAAGTCCCACACGTTGCCAGCGCACTGCACACACAGTAAACGTTACCTGTCATAAATTCCATTAGCGCTTGAGAAACTCTCCTAGGATACTCCTCTTGGCGGCCGTATCCTTTGGGGAAGAGCGGAATATAAAATAAACGTCCTTATTTCAATTTCAATCAACAGACACGCCAGATGTTTATGTTTTCCTGGCAATTTTTTATGATTTTCTTTTCCGTCCGTTGCCCAGGTCGCCTCGACGCCGCCGCCTGCACGATGAACTAGCCTAAATGGAGGACTTGATTATAATGTACTTCCCGTTCGACCTGTGATGAAGTTAAACGACCACGGCTGTCGGTAACCACCGCAACCACATGTTGCTGGCATTGCTGCGGGCGTGTCCCTCCGCAGAGGGATGATTTAGCCCCGCACCGAGTTGTGGGCGTTGGGGAGTGAAAAATATGAGTATGCTCTTATCTATCAGATGCCCAGGGCAGGGGATAAGCAAAAGAGGCAATCTGTCGCTGGCTCGTAGTGTAATCTCCTGCACCTCAGGGTCACAAGTCCTTTCTACTCTCCGGTTGATGGAAGCACGGCCACCCCCGGCGATGGTAGACCTTTGATTTACAATTTGAATCCATTCAACAAGTGACAGGCAACGAGGATGCTGATGATGATGGCGATGATGATGACAATAACATTGACATGGACAAGGAGACGACGTGAAGGATGTGGTGAATGTGGGAAGGATGTCAAGGCGGATTACAGGGCCGATGATGGGCTGCTGATGATGATGTTTGATGTTTTGATGGGCTACGTGCTGGGCATACGCGTTATTTTCTAATTTTGTCTTCGTCTCGACCTGCCACTGCCGCCCTTTATTTGGTTAGCCCTTCGGATTTATGTCCTCGAATGAGGTTTTTCTTCCTCTTGTAACCGTGCCAAAGACGTGGGCGACTTGGAAATTTGTTTTCCATGATTGATAGGCTGAAAGCTGGAGTGGGGTGGTGGCGGACAGAGTGAACGAGAAGAAAAAGGGACCCCAGAGTCGGTTCTGTTTCTGCGCCTAAATGGGGTTGTTGCCGAAAATTTATGAGCATTCGTGGTTTTTATTGAATCGACAAAATGGGGGAGAGTACAAGAAATTGAATTTTAACCCACTCCCGCGTCCCGTCCATTCGATTGCCTGGCATATGGTTCGGGTAAGTGGCATGGCCCCTTTTTTATGCGATCGGGTATCTCTGGCGAGGGATTACGGGAGACAATTAAACTCGGAAGAGATATCGAAGGGACAGAGTACGACGCACGAAGGAAACGAAGGAAAAAATATTTATATTTGCTAATTAGGTTAATTGGTAGCGCAGGATGTAGGTGGCCGGTGCCGTCCTTTTCCTCGTAGGTTATGTCCCACCGTCTAAAGGTTAAACGTGAGTTAGGTCTTTTTTTTCGGTATAAGTCCAGGACACCGAGGGGATACACATAACGTTGCCTGCCCCGTGGAGGACGGGGAGGGGGGGATTTAATGAAAATTTTCGCCATTCTACGGTACGACACCGATTCAACCGATTGAAGGATAATCCCAATTTACTTGTCACTCTGTTGTGATTTTCCATCGGGTAATCCCGTCAAATTCAATATGAATGTCTGCCTTCGGTGGATTGCCGACCCAGGAGAATGCTTTCAAAAAATGATGGTGGCTGATGGGTGTGGGGCTGGCGGGAGGAAGGCTAAAGGTCACGTGGAGATGGATTTCCATATTTTTCACATGAGATTACTGTTGGCAGGCATCCGACGATCGCTCTGGCATACGAATGATTGAGTGTGTTTGTTTGGAGAGTTGTTTTGAAAGTTTCCTCCATGGGGGGGGGGGGGGAGGACGAGAGTGGTTTTGTTCTATGAGTTCGTTCGAAGCTGATATTGACTTTGTTGACATGGATTCATGGGCATTCTCAAGTAGATTACGCGTAAATTACTTTGCTGAAGGCTTGTGAATGAGGTGATTTCTTTTCTCGTTGTTTTTTGTTGGGATCTGTTTCACGGTTTGGACTGTGGGTATCTATTCGCTTGAAAAAGGATTTTCAGGGATATCAAAATGAGATAAAGGGAATTTCATTCGACAGCAACTCGATCAAAGTCATTGTGGAGCGTAACTCTTGAAGTCCACAGAGAGGGAAACGGTTGTTTTGAACTTTTGAATATACACAGCCTTGGCCAAATATTGTAGCCAATCTTCTCCATTCTTCTGCACTTCCCTACGTCACTTCGATAATTGAGGTTGTGAACGATTTTTATTTTTTTTTTAAAACAAACGCATTTTTGGTAATGCAAGAGCCAATGTATGTGGTTGCCGTGGCGTTGTGGGTAAGTACGTCGACCCACAAGCAGAAGGTCGAGGTGGCAATAGTAGACTTTCTGTAGACTAAATTGGCACATCGCCAATTCCTTGAATCGCATGAAAAACATTTCTCACAGAACGCTGATTTCTTAATACATCTTAACAATTTGGAGATGGTGTTTTGGTGTGAGTTTTTTCATGATGACTCGCCAAACGATACTGAACGAAAATTACAAAACAGTTTAAAAGTAGCCACGGGTTATCAGTCAAAAAACCTTTTTCAAAATTGAACCTCACCACGAATCAATATTATTTTGCGTAGTACTGGAAATTCAGCCAGCAAAAATACGGACTTACTCCGCAAGGGAAGGCTGATATTGAAGAAATTCAGGCCCTACTACTAATTTGGTCTTAGTGCTGGTTGACTTGCTTCACTTTTTACAAGAAGTATCGTCTTGAAACAGATTGGGTCCAAATTGATGTCTTCGATTTCAGTCAATAAGAAGTCGGTTAGCATGGCTCTGTAGAGCCGCTATTGACCGACACGATGTTCACAACCAGACTTACGAAGAAATGGTCCAATCCGCAATTCACAATCATACATTGGCACCTCGGTTATAACGGGGGGGCTTTTCGAACACCAAGTGGGGCAATTTTGTTTGCCAACGTTGCTGTCGATAATTTTCACTTCTCGCCATCTGCTGCTCTCAGGTCAAAACTGTCGAGCGCCTCCAACTGCTGAATCCGAAATGTTGAGCTGCTAAGATCGATGGCCAATTGATGTCCGTGAGTCTAATATTCTCGGTCACAGCAGCCATATTCTAATGTACGTGCTTAAAACCGCTATTGACCACTTCCGGCAGATGTGTATAGTTGAGTGGCTTTACGGCCCACAAGGGACCAGGGCCTAGCTTCTACAACAAATACTCGTGTTATGCGTGCTACTGTTCTTTCACGAGTAGAAGGGACCTACAGTTTCTTGTGGAATCCGAACGGGGAGATTTGCCAAGCTTTTCATAGTCAAGTCTTAGAGTGTTGTCAGCAACTCGAAAGAGGTGGTGCCGTGAAAAAATGGAAGAAGTTCCGTCCGGGAATCGAACTTAGACTTTTGGCGTATGGGTCGACGCACTTACCCACTACGCCACGGGGACCACTAAAAGAATTTCAAGCACATGGTCTCGGTGAGCTCTGGTTCCAACAAGACGGCGCAATGAGTCATACAGCGCCTGAGACAATTGACAATTGACTATCATCAAGTCAATTGTCTTCATTTTGCTGAGCACTTAATTTCACGACTCCCTTTTAGTTGCATTTTTCCCAATGTGGCGTCTGTCTCACTGTCTTCAAGGATTTCTTAAACTTCGCCCACCGTAGATGTCCTGTTTCAGGTTGGCCCAGATCGAAAGATTGTTCAAGCCGAAGCTATGTGGTTCGAATGTAGTCCACACCTTCGTCATTTGGCAACAGAACATAGTACTTTGTATGGCTTAGGTGGAGGTTTGTTTAAATTAGAGAATTCTAATAAGGATCTGCACATTGTCTGACATTGCCCTTTTTAACAACAGCTTGTCGTTTTGTGGGAGATTGTAGGTTTGGTAGTGTGACATTTTAGTTCACGAATGAGATGGACCTAACATTTAATGAGTGAGGTTGAACAACTTTTCTCCAGACAATAGAATCTTCAGGAGCTCTAGAGATAGGGAGCTATGGAGAGTAGGGAAAAGTGAATGAAAATTCTCCTTAGAGCCATATAAGTGAAGGTTTCTAAAATTGGTCTTGTCCCTGAACTCTTGTTGCTACGCGTCTAACTTTCAGATGCCTGAAACGTCTGTTTAGGTGCAAGCTCTTGAAATAAATCTTGTCCTGTAATACACTACTCAACAGCACGAGATACAAATTTCAGGTCGTCCTTGCCCATGATCTCTCTACGATCCCTCGTGTACAATATACACATTTGTAGCTATAAATGATGTTTTAAAGGCACCAATGGAGAAGACTCCCCCAATCAAAAAAAAGCTCCCTCCTTTCATGGCTTACTTGCTTCTTGAGTTCCAAGACTTGTGTGGGTGGGGTGTAATCTTGAACGAAATTTCTATAAATAAAATGGAAAATTATGTCTATAGCAAACTCCTCTCCACCCCGAATCCACCCCCTTTCCACATCACACCCATCACAGCATGGACCCCATACAACATCGGTTAAGGCGTCATAACACAACCATCTGTTTGCTTACGCGCCTCACCAACCCTTTCAAGGCTTTTTTTTCTCCCTCTCTCTCTCTCTTTCAAAACAGTCAACACCCCACAAAAACAAAAGTGAACTCCTCCCATTTGACAGCCCCCCGCCCACAGCATAGTCCACCCTCCTAATCAGCCCTAATCAGCCCGGGGAGCACACACATCAATCGATTCGGGCGATAAGTGTCATTTGCGATAACTCCAGTTTTCCCCGCGATAACGTCCGCGACTCCGAGCTGGACTGCCCCACACCCCTCCCAAGACAGACAAACAAATAAATAAAGGCAAAAAAAATCAATAGGACACCTTATGTTTCTATGATTTCATCGGGCTATAAATAGACACCAACATATTTGCAACCGAGGGATGCGCCTCGTACCATATTGAAGCACTCGACTTACCTCGCTCGGCCTGCGCTTGTGTCCTGTCCGACTCAAGCCTTCCAGAAATCACTGTTCTTCCTTTCACTCTGTCTCTCTGGCGCTCTCGGTCTAGCACCACAAGCACTGTCCGCGTCCGTGCCGCGATTTGAAACACAGAATAGAACTCGTCGCGCACTCTTCACACCTCACGGCCGAGGGGGGCCTCGGATTCGGAAAATTTAACGTTTTTATCGGGTAGCGAACATATGCCACCGCTTATCGGCGTGCCGGGAGGTAGTTTTTTCACATTCACCGGGCTCCCGAATTTCATCGGTTGGGATTTGTAACGATTGCAGGACAGCTCGCTGCGTCGGAACTGCGGAAAGTGTGTAGGTGTCGGGACACTGCTTGCACTTCTTGCACACAATTGTTGCCGGTGGGAAATATTTGAAAACACGCACTCTCCTTGGGGGGATCCTGTGAAGGACTGACGGATAGCGATGGCACACAACGGGGATGGACGACGAGTTGGTCGGCAATGATTCGGCTAACAACGACGGAGTCGAATTGAATGCGTTGTGTTTACAAGAACCATTGGCCAACCAGCAGAAACTCTGCAGACAGAGAGAAGGTGAGAGAGAGCTTTTGACTCTGCAGAGTGAAGTGATGACGGTGATGGAGCTTTTTGTGGCTTTTTCCTGCAGACGGACTGTTATCAGTTTGACTGGTATGGGGGTTGTTTTGGTCTGAACAGGCGGAACGGCCGTGATAAGGCGGCCGGACACTATGTGGGTCGAAATGAGGCGGAAAATGTGACAGATATGCCATGGGGAGATTTTCTACTCGACTGAAGCTGGCGTGACGGCGGGCGTTTTGCGAATATTTTCCGCAGACTTTTGTGTGTTTCACAAGGGGTTTCGATGGATTAGACTGCAGTGAGATAAGAAAGTGTTCGGAATGAGAGGGTGAGTGTGGTTTGGCTAATTTGATGATCATTGGTTGAAAAGTGAGAGTGCAACATAATGATGTTGACTTCTCCTCACGGCTTCCTCCAGGAATCCCTTCGAACGTGTTCAAATATTTAACATCCCAAAAATGCCGAGGTTTTCTCTTTGCTTTGAAAATAAAAATATCAGAAATCTGTAACGTTTTCGATGAATGATCTGCAATTGAAAATGTAACCTCTACATGAATCACCCATTTAAATCTTTAATTCTATTTCCACGCCATCTGGACTTTGATCACCTTGGCAGGTACATTCACACTCTACCACCAAAGATAACGCCCGCCGTACATGCCACAACAATGTCCTATCTCAAATCCTTGACACAAATGTCCCGAACCGACGGGAATAATGCAATCAAAGTGGTGATGTGACCATTAACCGACGGCGAGCTGAAAAATCCGCTCCCCCCCCCCCCCACACACGACATGAATTCCTTTTATATTGTCCGACAATTTGCCATTTCCAGGACATGCCACACGAACAGGAGCTGCACACAGCGCCAGCCGCAGATAGCACTCAGGTGCTGCAGCAGCAGAGCGGCTAACGACAGGATTAAGTGGGTCACCGCCACATCCCTGTCATCGACGCTCGCAACTCACAATCTTACAGGACAACGTTCGCGGGGAAAAAGTGCGACACACACAGCGGAGCAGGACAACAAATATTATAATTAATATTTCGCACGAGTTGTCACCACCGACGCCGTCGACGTCATCCAGAACCGATCTCCGCTGCAGGTGTGCACGTTGCCACGGCACCCGGACTAGAGGCTTGTCCTTGAACAGGAAAGCATTTCAATTACGGAAATTACCTCCCGCCAAAGAGGCAGTCGCAGTGTTAATCTAATAGAAGAAAATGGACGGCCGATGGAGGATTCGGCCTGCAGCGACGCAGAATCTTCTCCTCAGCTGGGAAATTTGATTTTTTGCCTTTTCTCTGCGTCGCTTGTGTTCTGACTTTCCTCAGCAGCCTCTGGAGGCGGGGATCGGTCCACACAGACGGCGCCCAAGATGAAGGAGTTAAAGTAATTGAATGCGCTGAACAGCGCGGGAGGGGAATCATGATTTGATTGAGCAGGCGATGGGGTGGGGTGCAGTTGTTCTGGTTTTACGGCGGGGCGAACAGCAAATTTGATGGAAATGCTTGTTTATGGGTGCGAGGTTCTTTCGGCAATGCTGACCACTGAAAATTGGATTTGGCTGCGAGGGTTCGCAATTCCAATTGATGAGACGACTGAGATGGCTCTTCAGTGCAGACCTCTAAAAATAAACACTCGACGAAGCGGACGCTCAATTAGGAGCTCATTGACCTCGAGGGCAACTCGATGGCACTGGCTTTAAGGACTCTTGATGGATTTTTTATGCCTGGGGAAATGGAATTGAAAGGAAATCTTTGCGAGAAACAATCAATTTTAATTTGGGGGGGGGGGGGGGGGGGGCATTCTCTTTCATTGGCGGGGAGTGGGTGGAAACAATGGACAGAGGCGTTTACTGCTTTTGTGAATGGTCAATTGACCTAAATTGTAAGTCGATGGTGGCTCAAGTTGCCACTGTCTTTGGAAATACGACTCTTGGCGAATCTCCAGCTCCAGTTAATTCGTGCACTCTATGTGGATTCCATTAGTTAATTCACGAAAGCCGAAGAAAAACTGCAAAGTCAGATCAGTTGCCGTCTTCCTTCGCAAAGTTGTCCCAACACTCCGGGTTACAGCTGTTTTGTCCATACATTCAACATTCAGAAGCTGGACTTGTGACGTAGATTCTCGAACTCCTTCAAATTCCACTGCAAAAAACCCCTCTTCCCATTTGAATCAAAAACAAAACACAAATTCATTAATAAATAATTCCATACAATTTTATTCCTTATTGTCTTGTGAATTTAAAAAAGGATGAAAGAAAGAAAATGAAATCAAAGTTTGAACATAAGCAATGAAAAGAAGAGAGAAACACAGTGAAACATTTTACAATAAACACCCTTGTGGCTATGACTTACAAATAGGTTCCATAACTGAACGCTTATCGTCTAGGAATCTGTGTGTAAACTAAAACTAAACTCTCTAAGGACTAAGTGTCTAAATATTTACAGACAATAACTCAACTGCACACGGTAACACAACGGTAGGACTATAAACAAATCTCTTAAAACTAACCCAACGCGGGCACTCAAGCCACGTCTGAGTGAACAACATTTTTTTCAAACTGAACACCCCCCCCCTCCCCAGACAGTGTGTGAGGTGGAGGGGGGTTCATTACAAAAGACTAAAGAGCTATATAAACTTGAGTACAAAAACAGTTTTCGGGTGATAAAATGCGATCTACAGCCAACTGGGTGGGCTGAGCTTGGTCTATTTTTAGTTAAGGCACAACATTTCTCAGTCGTCACGACGACGAAACGTCGATGTCATGGTGCTACAGATTTAAGGGAGGGTGATGACTTAACTGCATCCACAGAAAAAACTGTTACTTGAAAAGACGTCTCATTCGCAGCCAGAAACACAAACACAATCCACATTCGTTCCACATGCACAAAAATACTGGGCCGGGAGCTGAGGGGGCTCCGCTTAATCCTGTTTATAAATAAATTACGGAACTAGGGACTAAACTAGGGTCTGCTGCTGCGGTGCGGCTACTCATAGGCGCCACTGCTTGCTGCCGCTCCGGCACTGCCGTTGGAACGCTTGTGTTTGATCCGTGACCAGTCGAATTTCTGTGCTGTGTCCGCAATGATGCCGGGCGCCTGGAGGGGACGGCCCTGAGAAATTTCGCCTAGACTGAACGGACTGAGTTGGGACGTGGTGTCACGGCACGGTGGGGAGGTGGAGACAGGAGCGATGATCATTGGAGGAGTGCGCCTGGAAAATGAGGATCAATCGAGTTCACAATTTGCAGGTGCGTGCACTTACTTCTGCTGGGTAATTGTGAAGACAGACTTGGAGACGATTCTCTTACCAGTGTACCACAGTCTTCCGATGAACTTCATCCTTTGTATGGCGATGATGGCAATGGCGACAGTCCTGAAAATAAACAAAAATTTCCATTAAAACCCGTCAGGACACTCGCACCCACTCCTCAGACTTACTTAAAACTTCTCTTCTTGGGTGGTGGCATACAGCCGGCGCCGCCGTGCAGCTGTGCCATCAGGCGGGCCTCGCTGTCCTGGTAGCTCTGGAGGGAAATCTTCAAGTACCGCTTCTGATAGACGAGAGCCTTCCGGTGGGACTCCACTCGGAGGTATCTTCCCAGCAAGTGGTTCGCCCTCTCCTCCAATTCGGCCACATTCACATTGTTGCCCGCCTGACTCTCTAGCTCCTCGCACTTCTTCTGCAGGGCACGCCTCTCCTCGACCAAGAACTGCATGGTCTCAGACATCTGACGGTTTTCCTTGGTGTTTTCCGCCAGGAGATTGTTGATCTCCTTCATTTTCTGCATGAACTGCTGAGGAATTGATGTCTCGGCCCCGGAATTGGAGAGGGCCTCAGCCAGTTTGGCCTCCCGTTGTGCTCCGCGCTCGATGTCAAACCGCAGCAACGCCACCGTCTGACTCAGATGATCCCTCTCGGTCTCGAGGGCCTGGATTTTATTTTTGAGCTCCTGGATTTCCACGGCGTTCTGTGTGCTTTCGGCGCGCTGGCGATCTCGACGGTTGGCACGACGTGTTTCCGCTTCCTGAAGAGTGGCAATGCGTGCTTCGAGGCTTTCAATCTCTTGTGACTGCAGGGTTAGACGCTCTTGGAGGTGTTCCACTTCCTGCTCGGCCATGTCCTTCTCCCGGGCGACCTTCTCCATCTCCTTCTTCAGGCGTTCGCTGTATTCGATGCGATCGTTGAGTTCCGTGTCAAAACGGGTTCTCTCCCGCTCAAGGTTTCGCTGCAGGTCGGTGACGCGCTCCCTCTCACGCTCGTTCTGGGCGTTAAGCAACTTGATCTCGCTCTTCAGCCGGTCGGCGAGCTCCGATTCGAAGTCGCTCGAGCGAGGTGTTTTCCTTGGCGAATCCGAAGGGGACTTAAGCAGCGCACTTGACTTGCGTGCTTCTGACCGCTGGAAGACTGTGATCTGTGTCATAAGTCGCTCGCACTTTTCGCGCTCCTCGTCCAGCAACTTGTGTAGCTCGTCCTCCTTGCTGAGTGCGCTCTCCAACCGCGTTCTCATAGCCTCGATGATTCTAACGTCCTGCTCCTGGATGTCCTGGGAATGCTGCTTCTCTTGGATGAGCTCCTTTCGGGTCTCCTCCGCCTGCTCACGCTCCATATCCAACTGAGCCCGCAGTGCTTCCAATTGATTTAGCAGATCCCTCTCAATCACCTTCTCAGTCTCCGTCTTCATGTGCACGTCAAAGTTGTTCTCCTCCTCGCTCTCGATCGCCTTCAGGATGTTGGAGTCCAACTGCGCCGAGTAGTTCAGCTCCTTCTCCACTTGCTGGGCAATCTCGTCCAGCGAGAAGGGCTTCGAACTTTCACTGTTCTGCGAACGCAGGCGCTCTACCTCCTTCTCCAGTGATACGTTGAGCTCCTGCAGCTCAACAGCGCGCTCCTCTGCAGCTTGCAGCTTCTTGATCAGTTCCTCGATGCGTTGGTCCTTGGAGCTGAGATTGGCCGTAAAGGTCTCAATCTGCTTCCTGTATCCCTCGATGTCCAGGAGACACTTCTCGTACAAAATTGTCTTCTCCGACAACTCAGCACGAGCCGCGTCCAGATCTTCAGCTGCGTTTCCTGCCTGCTCAGCAGTCGCCGTCAGCGTCTGAATCCGCTGCTCCAATTCGGCAATGCGTCGGAGGTGAGCCTCCTCATTCTGCTGCAGGTTCAGGATATTCTTCTCGTGCTTTGTGAGGAGATCTGACTTCTCTTTCGTTTCACGCTGCAGGGTCTCAAGCAGAGCGGCCTTCGAGGCGATGTCTCCCCTCAGTCGCTGTTCCTCGAGCGTTTTCTTTTCGAGATCGTCTTCGACGCTTCCCAGCCGGAGTTGGGTTGAGATGAACTCCTCCTCGAGGGATTTAAAGTCGTTCTCTCGCTCCTGGACGGTCTTCTTGAGCTCACTGATGGTGGTTTCCAACTTCTGATTGTCCTCTTTCAGAATCCTCAGTTGATTCGTGCTCTCGGAAAGTTCCTTCGAGAGGTGGTCAATTTCGGCCATCTTCTCGCTCTCCATCTGATCCCTCTTCGCTTTGAACTCCTCCAGCTGCAACTGGGCGGCTTTCAGCTGAACTGCAAGCGTCTTGTTTCCACTCTCTGCGTTGTTTGGTGTCGATCCCTTTATCTTCGAGTCGTCCCCGAAGTCCGAGAAGTTGATGTGCCGCGGCACGAGAGCTGGGGTCATCGTGCTTCCTGTCTTGTTTGCCGCCAGGGTCGGATCCTGGAAGTAGTGCGGATGGTCGAAAGTTCTCGCCGGGTGCAGTGAGTTGAAGGCGGTTAAGTCGCCGGTCCGCTTCTCCGTAAGGTTAGCAATGGCCTCCTTCGACGTCTCCACGGTATCAGGTCGCATTCCATCGGGCAAGACGAGGGGGGTGTCCACGTCCACGACTGCCCTTCGAATCACATCAGGCTCGTCGAACTCCGAGATCGAGACGATGTCACTCAACGTCCTTGCACTCGTCTTCGCCACCGCCCCGCCGTCGTGACGTGTCTTGTTAGACGCCTCACTGATGTTCAGTTCCAGCACGGCCTGCAGCTCCTTCTCCTTAATCTCCAGCTGCTCCTTCAGGTGATCAATCTCCTCGTTTTTGTCCGCTAACATGGTCTCCATGAGGTCCGGCAACGCCAGTTTGTTGATCATTTCCGTCTTGATCTTCTCTTTCAGCCGCTGAATCTCCGCACTCTTCGCCTTTACGTCAGCTTCCAGGCGCTCCACAACACTCCTGTCACTGTTCACGCCGACCGCCAGCTCCGCCTCCAGCCGGTCTATGGCAGCCTTGCTCTTCTCCAGGTGATTCCTCAGATTAACGATTTGCTTGTCACGCGACTCCAGAGTCTCCTTCAAATTCAGCACCTCGCTCTGCAGATCGTGGATGCGAATGTTCAGATCCGAACTCCCCTGCCGCTGCAGCTCCTCGGCCCGGTGACGCTGCTCTTCCAGTCGCGTCTGTAGCGCCGAAATACGTTGCATCTGCTCCGACATCTTCTCTTGAAGTGAATCCCGCTCATGCTGGAGTTCCTAAAAATACACAGAACACCGAGAGAGACAAGTGAGTGTGAGTGCAAATAACCTATTTAGGGTACGCGCGCAGACAATGGTGCGCTGAATAGAGCAAATTTGATTAAACAACGCCGAGGATCATCAAATGCACTTAATCGCCCTCAATTGTCATCAATTTGTGTCTCGTTCTTCCGCGCATATTATCACCACAGCTGCACAGAGAGCCGGGCAAATTGACGAACAAAAGAAACGCAACCTTTGAAGGGAGCGTTGGCTGTCTGTTAGTTCAACAAACTGAAGTGATCGAGACGTTCTGCTAGTTAATTGCTTTCAATATGCAAATTGGAGCCGATAGGATTTTCTCCTAAATTGCGGAAGAACAAATGCAAATAGCCAAGAAGGGGATAGAACTATGGAGGCTTTTACTTGTGAGCTTGACTTTGTGTGGGGAGATGTCTCGTTTCGGTGTGTTATCTCGGCGAAAGTAGAAAACAAACCATGACTCAGGATGCGAGATAAGAAACAAATAATCAGAAGGGATGGTATGTGTCATTCAGCACGCGCTGAATTTTATCACATTGAGCTAGTGATTAGAATTCCATGTGCTTTCGAATGACCTTCGAATTCAGCTTCGTTTTGTGTGCTAATCATTTTTATTTCAGAAGGCATTTTCTAGACTGAGACAGTCATGAACTGAGATTAGCACCAATTTTCACATCTTCGTATTCAGCTACTATACTCCTTCAGGCTTTCACTCAACATAAAATTGAGTTCTCAAACGATTTTTTTCGAACATATTTCTTATTCAGCAACTTTTTCTCATAAATTACATTCATTTAGTACTTGGTCCCATTCAAAACTGCATTCAAATCCAATAAAATTAAGCTGAATTTGAAAAAAATCACATTCAGCTAATTTTTCCATAAAAATTTCAATTATTTTGGCGGTGATTGCTTCCTACACTCATCGTACATTCAAACAAATTTGGCTGAATTCAAAATTTCTGTGCTGAATAAGATAAACCTCTGCAAAAATTATTCAAATCAACACTTACCCCCTTTGGACGTAAAATTACCACGAAACCCAAGCAAAGTCCCACCACACAAAATCGCAAAACCTTCGAAAAACCTCTGAGCACACCTTCGATCCACACCAACATCTTCTTACGACCAACAAACCACAACTGAGAAGTGAAGCGCGGCACACACCACCGCCGCACCATCTTAATTAGATCTCCTATCTCTCAGATCAGCCAGCAAGGGATCCACTCCTCCAGTCCATTCATTAAGGTAGCATCCGCCATGCATCGCATTACACTTGTCCCCACAAACACACTCCCTCACAGTGTTTATTTACCCTCTCTCATCGGCGGCATCATTCTCATAATGAATGCAAAGCGATAAACAGAATCCACTCTCATCACTCTTTCACAGATCGCGCGCAGACCTCCAGAAGAGATCTCACCCTTTTGTGTGAGAGCGACCGCCTCAAGTGCCTGTGGCTGAATGCGGGCGGGGAAATGCAACTGCAATGGATACGTGTCTCACACGAGAGTGGCGTTCATTGTCGGAAGTGCACGCACAATCCACGGTGCATTGTCGATGCAAACGAAAGCGAAAGGGGCTAAGGCTAGGGGTGTGTGTAAACAGACTCACGAAGGGGGTGGAACAAGAATCGGGTCTGTTTGGATGAGAAGGCGAGGGATTGCTGCGAATGGATGCCATGGCTCGGGGCAGACATGATGGGTGTTCGGTAAATGAATCGGCGTTTGTTTAGACGATTTCCTCATCACAAATGTTTGAACGATGGTTTCTGGGGAAAATAAAAGTTGTCTTGATTGAGCAATCGTGGGTGGGAAGGGATTCACAGAATTCCTTGATTTCCCGTTGAACTCTCCCGGGATGGCATTGTCAGTCATCATCATCACCAAAATATCGGTCATGGAAACGACACTGTCGCCATCTAATGGCGCTCGCAAGGCTGTGTCCATCTAGACTCGTCTTCTATCGGAAAAAAACAAAACACTTGGCCACATGCCAGAAACACAATGTAAACAGCTCCGAGGACGCCCATTCCACATCAAGGAGATGCCGCACGCAGAAGGCGTAGACGCGAGATCCCTTCCGGAAGCAATTAGGTACCATCCCGCCTCCAATGGGACACAGACTCGCATTAAACTCCCCGGGAAGTGGTCGTAAAACACCACACCTCCCGTTGCAAGCCTTTGAAATGCTCTTCCCATCCGGGAGCACAAAAGGTATTTCCCACTTCAAGGAACACAAAGTATCAAAAAACATAAAGCGCTCCCCACCCCCCAAACAACCACAGACTGACGTCGGGAGTGCGTCGCTTTAATAAATTTCCTCTTCCGCGTTCTATTTTTACACCACCGCACCGCCTAGACAGCGGGAAAACTGCCCGAAAACCACTCAAAACGCCTCTAATGAGCGACCGCGACGGACGGAGGAAAGTCAAACGAGGACACAGCCACCGCTCGGTGGGAAAAATTAAAACTCACCCTAATTGGACTCTTCATCCTTGATCGGCTCTTTGAATTCATAACGACACGAACCCCGACAATTCAAATCTCCATCAACCGTTAATGACCGCCCGAGAGAACTCAATTGAATCTAATCAAAGTCTATTTGGACCGAATTTCGGGGGTACTCTCGCTGCTCTGTGTTTTGCTTGCGCGACGCGCGATACACACGCTGCTTCAGATTCCGCCGCACGACTAAGGCAGTGTGAGCACAGCACAGCCGATCGCAACCACATACCACGGCGCGACACCCCAAAGAGTGGCGAGAGGCGAGCCGACAGGGGGCACCACGAGCCAATATAATAATAAACATCGCACAGCCGATGAGGAATTTAATTAGAAGCGAGATTTGTTTGAATTTAGGACGAGTACAGGCCCGAAATTGCTCAAATTCGGGAGAGAAAGGGAGGCAACGAGAGAGACACTTACCAAACAGTTGGCCCGAACGGCGGAGACTTGCATCTCGAGATCACGTATCCGCTTGATGGCCGCCTCTTCCATGCGTGTGTGCTTCGACAGCTTCTCCAGCACTCGCTGGAGCCCCTCAATCGGCAGCGACGACTGCGACCGCGGCGACGGGTGAACAGGTGAACCTTGCGGTGGTGAGACGAGAGCCGAGGCCATTGCCGGCGTCTTGCCGCCTTGAACGGAGACATCTTCGATGGGATTGCTGTGGCACGAGACCGACGCCGACGATGAGTGATGGAGGCCTTCCAGATTCTTTGTCTTGTGATCAAGGGTGCTTTCGATGTCACGGAGCTGTGTGCGGGGAAGAGAAGCGAGGGGGAGAATTGATTAAATTTTGAACATGATTGTGGTGGGAATTGGGGGATTTTTTTTTGGTTTGCAGTCTTTCTAACTGAAGACTCTGACTGATGCAGGAGGGGGGTCTTGATTAAATTTTAGGCTGTTTTTGATTTTTTTTCCCGGGAAGAGCAAAGGGTTGATTGAAGAAAGCAAGAGAGGAAGTTTCTTGAGGATGGTTTCAGTTGGCGTGTCAAAGAAAGAATAGGCAATTTAAAATAGAGTCATCTACACAGTCTGGCCATTCTTCGTAGGAAGTAAGAAACCACGATCAAATGGGGCGGAAGTTCCACCCAGAGGTACTTGCAGGTAGCACAGTTTCTGTTTAACAGCCTTCACGGTTCTACAGGTGTGTGCGCCATTTAAGACGAGACCGTCCTCTGTTGCGTTGTCCCAATGGCTCGGAATAAAAGACTCTTGGGTCGGAGGAGGCTTACCCTTTCGCTCCATAGGACCTAGCTCTGTATCCGTAGACACTTGACTAGGCGCATGCTGATATGTAGCTTATAGAGTTAATCGTCATGACGTCCAAGTTTCTGCGACTTGTAGCAGTACATGCATAGTCAAGTTATTGCCTTCAAAAGAGTCTCAAATTACGACTAAAAGCATGGTTTGTGCGTTCAGATTTTGTGCAAAGGCCAAAATCTTACGAAATCGTCATCGTCACGTCGCAATATTTAATTTTGTTTTGTCGCCAAGGAGACGCACGTGTGCACAGCTCAATAAAAACCAAAGTACTTTCGGCCTTAAGAAACCATCTGGCGCCGTAGTGTACCCATGAGGATTTGTGACACATTTGCGACGCTCGTTCACACTAAGTTTTCTGTATTCTGGATCATAAAAGTGGGATCCCCTGTGGTGACGACGGGCTTATGCCTAAGTGATGGTGGGATGGATGTATGACTCCTAAATGTATGAAACGATTTGCATAACATTCTTGGAATCAGATGCATTCCCCTAGTGTGCAATGTTTGCGTTTACGATTGGGGAATATTTTTGGAGGTTTTGGGTCCTGTTAGCGTTTATGGCATCTGGAGCAGATTCAACTACGAACTCGACAAGTTGAAATGCGGCATGCGCCTAGTCAAGCGTCCACCGATACAGCGCTTAAGATTGTTAGTCACGCAGAATCATTGAATCCAAGACATTGAGACAACGCAGCAGATGACGACCTCGTCTGAGAATACGAACGAAAGTGGAGAAGGACTGCTGGCGAGAGACGGAGAGTCATATTGACTGAAGCCCAGGTACACCACGGACTGTAGAGAACCGCAAAGGCTCGGCCCCCGTCTGCATGAAGTGGAAAGTGGATTGGATTTGGGGCTATACATGATATGAATCTCGAATTAATTTTTGCCAGCAACTTAAACGTACTTCAGTCAAAGGCCTACACATGTAGCAACTCGTACTTAAGTACATGCTCGATTGATACAAAAAAGAAACGAAACCATTAATGTGTGAGGATAACTGGCATTTTCCCAGTTTATTTTTACTAAAAACAATCAACGTCAAAATGTTAGCCGGCTTGGTAATAGACCCCCCATGAAACAATTTGGGCCATAAACAAAACTAACGGTAACATAACATCCCCCCTCATCATCCCTTTATTCTAATTCAGTCAGAGTTCTCATAAAATTATTTTCTCTTCTTCACTTACCTGCTCAACGACCTGATCCAAGATCATTGCCTGCTCGGCAGAAGGTCGGGCATTTTGCAATCTCTCCTCCAGCTGCCGTATCCTCTCCTGGTAGCCTTGACCGATTTCCGTCTTCAGACTCTGCACCTCACCTTGCAGCGTCTCATTCGAACGATTCTGCGAACCAATGTAAGCCTCCAACTCCTGAAATAGCCGCCACATAGCCTCAATAAATAACCGCCGCACGCTTCGTATCGTTTCTATTTTTAGCCCACCTGAATCTTTTCGCCCAGAACGTGCTCGTTCAGCGCCTTCGTCTCCACCTGGGTCTCCAACTCCGAGATGATCTCCCGCAGAACGAAGATCTTGTCAATGGACGCCTTTAGCTCGATCTCGAATTTGTCTTTCGTCGCCGAGCACTCGTTCAGCTTCTGCGTGAGATCCTTGATCTGGTGCTCCAAGTGGTCAACCTGTGAACGGGGGGCGGACAGACACTTGAGATAAACACGCAAAATCGAAAAACAGCACAAATTACGGCGAACAATGGAAACAAAAGCAAAAACAACAGACTTACAGTTCTCCGATGGAGGTTTTCGATTTTCTGAAAAAAGTGTGAATGGGGTGATGGATTGACATGCGTGGGGTGGGGGGGAGGAGATGGACAGGGTGTGTGTGTGTGTTTAGAAATATGAAACAAGTGTTTTTGAATGATCGAGTTCATGAATATTGAGTGAGTTCGCAAAAATACAACAAAAATCGACAAAAATCGACAAAAAACAAAAAAAAAAAAATAGGGGTGTGTGTGTGCAGGTGCGGAGTGTCGGGAATGGATTGTTTTTATGAGGTGAGTGTTAGAATTGATTTTGAGGAGCAGCGTGTGAGAGAAAAGAAAGAAAAAGAAACCGAATTAGTTCAAGAAAAAAATTGCTAGGCGAGATTTTGTCTGTTTCTCTCGGAAATCAAAATGTAAACAAAATGTCCGTGTTAGTACTGCTACAGTAAGTAAATAAAATTTGTGTTTTTTTTGTTGTTGTTGTCTACTCTCGAAAATGAACAGAAATGAAATCAAAGAAAAACCCGCCTTGGAACGTTCAATTTGTTTTGTGATTTTCGAATGCGAATACGTTGTTGTTGGTGTTGTTGTTGTTGTTACTCACCTCCTTGGAGGCATTCTCAAACGAATTCCTCTCCTTCTCCTTGTCACGAATGAGAGTTTTCAGTTTTTCAATTTCCCGGAGGAATTCGTCGCGTTCTAATTCACGTTCGGCGGCTTGATCCTCGAGGAATTGTCGCGTCGCTTTGAGTTGCTTGTCAGCGGTGTCAATCTGTTGGAAGTTGTTTGATTTTGTTTTTTGTTAGGGGTTAGGTTGAATGAATGATTTTTTTTTTTTTTTTTGATTTATTTTGATTTTTGCTAAAGCTACTAATCTACTTGTTGTCAGTGTTGAAGGTGGTGTGGAAAAACAGGGAAGAAAATGATGAAGGGAGCTTGAGATGTCACTAGTGGACAGATGTGTTTGAAAATCAAAGCGAATGGGGCGTCAATCACCATAACGAATCAAAGGTTGAACTCTGTTCAGCAAAATAAGACCCTGTCCCAGGACAAGAAAAAGCAGAAATAAAAAAAAGGAGGAAGAAAGAGCAGCCAAGCAGGTATTCCAAGACCAGGACACGAAATTTTCGGTGGAATCTGAATGGAGTCTGTCAGTTGAAGCAAGCCAAGGACGCCTCCTTACCTCTAGGAGCAGTAGGAATCGAAATAAGTTTACCACAAGCTGAATAGTTCTACAAGAAGAGATCCTCTGCAATCCCGGTATTAACTGGAATCCAGAAACTATTGAAGAATGCTCAACAATCATTGAGCCAGAAACATATTTATGCTGCGAGGGGAGTCATCGACGGCTCTAAGATCCACAAACTTCTAGGAAAATGAATCACAAGCAGAAAATTCTAGAAAACGCTTTCTTTTGTCTCTGCAAATCTCAAGAACTAACTAAAATCTAGTAACTCCTGAAGAACACCCATCAATAATGAACCAGCAACTTTGGAAATTTGTAAGGACAGTCCTCAGTGGCTTTGGAATCTGCTCACATCCACAAACTACTGGAAATGTCTCGAAAATAAACCAAAAACTGTGGAACTCTGTGAAAAGGAGTCCTTCGTCGTTTTGCTATCAGCTGGAGTCTGAGAACTTCCATCGAAAAAGGACGAGAAGCTTAAGAATTCGTTAAAATGTGTCCTCTGTGGTTCTGGGATCAAAAGGAACACAGAAACTATTCGCGAACTTTGATCGAAAATGGGCCAAAAGTTCGAAAATTCTGTCGTCTGTGGCTCTGAGATCCAGTGGAATCCATGAACTACTGGCGATCTCTTATGGACAATGCTCCAGAAGTTTGGGAACTCTGTGAAAGATTTCCTACATGGCCCTGAAATCAGTTTGAATCCAGGAACTTCTGCTCTTTTCACCAACTTTTCTTCTTGATTCCTTAGTTTACCGAATGGTCAGGCCACGCAGGTGTTCCTATTCCTTTGAATTTGATCACAATTTTCCAGTAACCACAGGTCTCATGTATTTAAGGAAACGGTCTGAACTGGAACTAAGCAGAAATTGGTGTCCTGATGTATCGAAATTTGTAAGAATCAGGGGAAGGACACCACAAGTGATCTGCTGTCACTGTCCACCAACTCAGAGTCTCCCGGATTATAGAGTTTTCCAGTGAATCGGCCACGTTCCAACATCCCTTCGAAACAAAACTCGAAGAAGGCCCCAAATGGAGTTCAATGTGAGATGTATCTGCCTCGCAAGCCTCTGGATGTCTACAAAATGAATGATGCATGAGTCTGGGTCGTATTTACATCAAAATGAATCTCTACTCTAAAGAAGCATGCATAGGAGCAACCACACAGCTGTGTACATATATACAGCGGAGAACAAACGTCCCCTCTCAACATACCTGTGACTGCAAATCATCCCGATCCTTGCGGCTGGTCTCGACAACCTTGTCCCCCTCCCGGCAGAAGTCCTCGATCATCTGCAGCAGTGCCGGCGTGGAATCGCTGCTCTGCTGTGTTGGCGTGCTCAGCAGATGACGGGCCTTCTCCTGCAGCTGAGAGAACGACGTGGACGGCTTCTCCTCGTTATTCCGCTGGGGACTCTTGATCAGTCCCAGGCCGTAGCCTTGGTAGTCTTCGCGGAGGTCTATGTTCTGCAGCTGCTCACGGAGGTTGTTGACCTCAGCGCCGAGCTCAATGTTCCTCTGGACTGCCCGTTCGAGCTCCTGCTGCATCCGCATTCGCTCGTTTTCTGATTTTACGAGACGGTTCTTGAACTCGTGGAACTGGAAATTCAGCTCACTGGCAGCGATGGACGAACTGAAGTCGTCCATTGACTCGTTCAGCTGATGAACGCGATTAAGATCTGGTGGCAGGGAATGGAGCAGCTGCTGGCTGGTGGCCTTGTTCGTCTGCCACATGTTCTCGTTGAACGAACTTGCCCGGACAAAGGCGAAGTGCTTCATGCTGTCCTCCTCGCAACTGTCTACCTTTTCGGCGCCACTGGACTCGCTGATCTTCCGGTCGTTCTTCTTGTGGATCTCCTCGGAGAGAGCCAGCAGATGGGCCGCCTCTGACTTCAGCCGCTCCAGGCACTCCTTCAAGTCGAAGTCGTCCAAATCAACAGCATTCGAGACACCCGTTGACCGGGATGACACGAAATTCACCAGATGTGGATCCTCGATGATGCCGAGCAGCCCAGACACGTCTGGGGCAAAGCGAACCTTCTTCGATAGCATCGAGGAGTTCATCAGGGACGCGTTCAGATCAGTTTCGTCTCCGTCAAATGTGCGGTTTGCCATGATTCTCTGGATCTCGTCTACCAGCGTCGCGTTAAGGTCATCCTCGCAGATGTTGACGCACTTCACTAGCTCCGACAGAATGCAGCGGAAGGTCTTCGACAGTTCCCGCAAGCCATCGCGTTCCGAGACGATCTGATCGAAGTCCCGACTCAAGTCGAACGCCGAGTTCCGCTTCACCTTCCGTTGGTATTGCTTTTCAAATTCAGCCTTTAGACGCGACATCTGCAAAGGAAAACACGCATTAGCCAGGCTCCGCCAAGGCGCCACAGGCGGCCACTCACCTCTTCCTCATGTTTGATCTGCAGCTGGGCTATCTCTAGTTGACTCTTCGCCGTGAACTTCTCGCGCAAGAGAATCAGCTCCGGTGGCCAATGATGGTCGTTGGTGGTTGTGTCCGATAGGAGGGCCTGCAAGCACAACACAAGGGATCTTCAATTACAGAGTGTTTCAGCAGCGACAGAAAGGGGGAAAAGCCTGCACCGGATTCTGAGGGAATCTTATCGGCGGAGGTTAATTGAAAGAAAAAGCTAATTATACGCAGACGCCTGTTTCACATGAAAATGGGATCGCCCCCCTTGCGGGTTGGCGCTGATGGGGCGCGATGATTTTGCTTGGAAGAGGAATGAACTGAATTTTTATTGCTTTTGGCAACGAACACGATCACGCTCGTCGTCACGTCTGGCGTGTGTGCTCGTCGGTCTATTTTTTTTTTTGTTTTTTGAAATTTTCGCAAACTCATGGTCAAGTAAAGACTTTGTTTTGATTTGTTGGCTTCGCTTTGGTTTTGGACGCGAACGCGCTGTTTTGTGTCGACTTAATGGCTGCATTTGGAGGACTGGAGTGGGGATTGAAATAAGTGCTGCTGGATATTGATTTATTGAGCGGCAAATGGAGGCGGTTAACCGCCCCAGAGGGGAGTGTCGAAGGCGATTTCCGAAAGGAAATTAGAGTGCTCTTTAATGGGCATCCGTGGCGGGGAGAGATTTGTGCTAATTGAGGGGCCATCTGGTTGGAGGATCGAAATGAAATGTCCTTGGAAACGATACAATTTTATGCAAGATTATACAACTGCGCAAAATCATGATTAAAAAACGGATATTCTAGGACAGATGAGGGTGACAAATTTATGTCTGTGGGTTAAAAGAAGAGACTCTTGAAAATGTACGCAAGATTACCTACATTTCGCAATACATCCAAAGAACTGTCAGAACGCAAAGGATGAGTTTGCGCGAGCCTACAGCAGGAGGCTTCCAAAGAGAGGGAGAAAGAGTGAGTCTGCCCACGGTCGTTCTATTGTGCACATCATGATTATTCTTACCCCCTGAACTATCACCACCCCATTACATCCCACTAACATCAATCACCACATTCCTTTGTTTTCTTAATCCCCGATCACCCCATCAACACATCGCTGTCGTCACCACTTTCTTGTTCCTTGTAAACACCCTTATCACCACAACATTTAATTACAATCAAATCGAATGGCTAATGCAAATATCGCTCCCGACAACGAATTCGCTGATAAGGCCACGATGACCACGTCGACTAGACTGCTTCCCCTATTCGGATTATGTACACACTTGCAATCAATCTCCTCCTGGAGTCCGTCAACTTTGGGCGACATGCCGTAACAAATGCCAAGTGAATTAGTTTTTTGAAACTGATAAGGTTCGACTTTGGAGATTTATGCTGCCAGCTCCTCCTCGTGGCGGTCGTCTTGAGAGCGACACAAACGTGCTTTTGGCCCGCGCACATTTCCTATTTTTGGAATGCAAACACGGCGAGAGTTTTGTGTTGATTTTCTATCGCGGATAATGTTTTCTGTGCTTGGAAACGGGACGAATGTGGAAATGATGTCATTTCGGAGAAATTCACGTTGCCGTGGGAATTTTCATCAACCTCGAGGAGGGTCGAGTCGTGTGCTATGTGTTGGATTTCGATCGCTAATCTATTGGAGAGTAAAAAGAAAACAGAAACGGAACGAACCAGATGGACTGCAGGGACCGAATTTATTTTGTAATCAAAATTTGAATAAAAAATTTAAAATCACACGTAAAGCAGCCGAAGAATGCTTGATCTTATGAAGAACTTTTTTGAGCAGAATCTCACAATTTATGAGACATGATTTTAATAATTTACTAGACTCTTAAGTTCGAGGGCTGAAACTAATCGAATTTCGTAATGAGACGAAGGCGGTTTCCTGTTATACATATTTGATTGCGATCCCACTTGAAATCACTCCTACAGACGGTCTCTGTTGATGGCCATCACACCTATGCCACTTTGATGTCACAAACCATAAATTATTCGAAATCTTCCTAGTCCCTAAGGGAGGACTCATAATCGGACACGTGCCAAAAACATTCCATTAAGTGACCATTAAGTCTTTTGACAACAATTTCAACAAAAACCGTGCCAGCTACGTCAATTTGAATTCAATTAGGCGAAGACATAAAATACTCTGATAGTACTAACCCACGATTGGCAGGAGAGACAACGTCTTTGACCATACGAGGGAGGTTTTGGAATCACAACCCGATGCCATTTTCTTGTAGACGGCTACTATCGGCCGTATCAGACTCGTAGTTTCGAGAAAAGGACAGATTGTAGAAAGAAGAGAAAAAAGCAAAATTGATCAACGATTTGATTCTTGTTTTTGTAAGCGTAGCGAAATCAAATGATACTTATATGCTGTGTATAGTGACCTGTTGTGTCCATCGATAGCATCGATTTTGAATGAAGTCTGACTCTGAATGGCGATATTTAAGTAAGCTTGACATTGACAAAAGTAAGTGTTGAGTGTTGTCACTCGAAGCGTGAGGTAGCCCGAAAGAGGTAGTGCCTTGAAAAAATTCAAATATGAACTATCCACGTCTAAGACCTCCGGCGTGTATCCCTGTTCACTACGCCACGCCAGTGGCAACACGAATCTCAGACATTTTATTCAATCAATCTTGTTAACATCTCCAACTTACGGATTCGTGCTTCTTCGGCAAAACGTCAGTATCTTTTTGGTCCATTTTTCCCCCTATGACTGATTCTAACCACAAATTTGGAACTTGAACTTTGCAACTTTGTTCTTGTGCCTTCAACTCTGTGTACGTTTGAAATGATTTAAGAATCTTGAACCAAATACTACGAGTTACCATCAATTTCAACGCATTGCGCCATTCCCTTTTCAAATCTTCATCCATTGTTTCATTTCAAAAAATTCCATACCGTTACAATTAACTATCCCCCATCACTGCACCGCCATGAATGTCTCATTCGTTGGCACTATGCCGACCGACAAATAACGGTGTTTGCACGCATAAGGGAAGGAAACCATGGGAAGGCGAGAAACTTATGCATGCACACGTGCGATAAGCTCCGCCTCTTGGATTTCATTTTGAATTTTGCACACATGGCATCAAACATGGTTGCAAATTTCTTAAAAATGGAGTTCTGTAAAAATTTAGGTGGGACTTGTCACAAAATGAAGGTTTCCTTGACAGTTTCAAGGGAGTTAATTCTGATAGTTCCATAGCCCTAACACAGGGTGTGTGTGTGTAAGGAAGTAGCGATTTTAAAAGAAATATAATAATCCCTTGATGATATTTTGAATTTACAAGACAGAGGGATGAAAACGTTTTTCGTCGTCAATTATGCGACAAATCTTTCTAATACCTAATTGGCTTCAAATGTGTATTTAAATTATTTTTGGAATAAGAAGCAAACTTAGGGTATTTTCACAACTGGAGGCGGAATCAAATCCGATCGACGGGGCCCAAACTTTTACAACAAATCCAAGGAACAAGTGTCTAGACGACGTTTTGGAATTTCAAAAGAGGAAAGAATCATTCAGTGAAAGCGTCATTTAGCACAAATTATAGTACAATGAGCAAAGGATTCAACGCTAAATATGAGCCGCCATACCCGTGAATACTTCTGAATTTCTTCTGGGTCAACAGTTCACCATATTCTGCATGTTCTGCCTAATCTGTTTCAACTTCCGAAATTTCAAAACGAACGTTTTCAGCAGATAAGTCTCCAACGCCGCGTAAAAGCAACGTTCTTTATTGATGCGGTGGTCCAAACCAATTCAACCACGTGACAATTCTCCCTTGGGACTACCGTACTCTAACGGATCTAAACTTAGCTCACAAAAAAACACTGTTCCCATTTGCAATTGACTAATTGCCATCGTTCACAATTCAGCCAATTTAGTGTCAATCGAAACATCAATTTGTCCATTCGACCCACGAAGAGCGTACAGCGCCCCTCCCCAGCAACGGGATTAATTTATTCCAAACGGAAGCCGTTGCGCTTCTTTTCGGCGCCAATCAATTTACTTATCCGTTGCTTCGCCACATATGAGAGCAGATCTCAAGCCAAACAGTCAACGGTCGGTTGATGGGCCGGACATAGACGCAGTCAACTGCTGAAAGCTCCCTCACGCTGCGACTGTCAAACAGCCTGAGAAAAGTCATTCGTTTCTTGACGCAGCAGATGGGCCTAAACAGCAGGCGGCGATCCCCTTCGCGTTATATTTATGCTCACAACTCATTAAAACCGCTCGAGGAGCTTTCCCGCCACCACCGCGCCATCACGTTGACAGTGAATTAGAGTGAGTCTCGGGTTTTGAAGGGCAACACGCACGGAATGGGATTAAAAATAACCAAAGGGCGGCATTCATCTCCATCATCCGTCGCTGACGGTTGTGATTTAAAGTGAAAAATTGAAAAATTAAACTCTCGCATGTCGGCTCCTTGACGAGATTTACAAGCGAACTTGTGTTTCGTATTTCGAAAGTCTCGTAAAACGGGAGAGCATTTAATTAGCGTTGACCTTAGGATTCCACACGATTTCCAAATCGCCCTGCACCCCAACGGAGGGGATGTGTGTCCGCATGTGGGGGCTGTTTTACGTTTGGAAAGTCGAAATCGGTAGATTCCCCGAATAAACAAAATCAACGAACGGCGCAGCAAACTTGACTTTTGCGCATCCTTTCACACTCAGGGGCGCTGAAGAAGCAGTTCGCTTCGCTTTCTTTGGAAACAATTTGTTTACCGAATTTTTGTTTGAATCGGCTGGAGGGAAATGCAGAGCTTCGTGGTGATTGATTTGTTTTTGTTTTCATGTTCTCGGGTTGTTTTGTGTTTTGAATTTTTATTGGACGATGCACGCGTATGACGCTCATCCGGATGCTCGCATCTGCGGATTTTAATGAAGGGAACGATGAGGAATGGGATTTTGGGTCATTTATTGAGGGTTTATGATCTTGTTTGTAAACAAACGATGACTAAGGACATGCCGACCGGGGTGTGATGAATCAGACGAGGGTTTTCATAGGGAAGTTGTTCGTTTTTAAAATTTGGATGAAATAAGACAAGATTTCCGTTGTGTTTTAGAACGTTTCCCCTCAATTGTCTTCCCACAACTTTGGCCATAATTTTGACATTCTTTCCAACTCTTCAAAATTATAAATTTCCTAAGTTCCACACAGTTCACTAAATTTCTGCAAAACATCCTTTGAAAGTTCCTCTTTACACACTTCTTTCAAACGTCTCAAATACCCTCTAATCAAGCTTCAACCTCGTCAAGCATGCGTCAAAATTCTAAAACCCCCACCAGAATCGTAAAACTCCCTCCGAACGCCGCAAATTCCCAACCAAACACCCACCAAGCTCTTTAAAATTGCCTCAACTTTCCTCCAAACTTATGAAACTCCAACCCAACATCTCCTAACTTTCTGGAAAACGGCAATTACTTCCCAAATCATTTTAAAAGACCCGTCCATCATCTGTCAAAAAGGAGCACAAAGCGCCCCTCGGCATCACCAGGAATCTTTTTCAAACAGGAAGTCATCTCTAAACACAACAATATTTTGCAACATCTTCTCCACAACCAGACGACGTGCTTGAATGAAAACGCACAGTTGACGCCACCATTGCAACATTTCCCTTGCGGTGAAGTCATAAACATTGCGCTCCTATTAACCCAAATTCCAACGGCATCCCCCGGCAATTGTCGCGCACTCCACATGCATCCTCTTGCACAGCGGCCAACTTCCGCATTTCACAGCAAAGGCCCAGAATCCATTAGAAGCCTTTTAAAACTGCGACCAGAACTGACGCAAATCGAATTGCAAACGTCTATACTCACGCTTAACAGAAAACCGTTACAACTGCAAGCAAAGTCTGCCCAGCATGTGTTGCGATTCGTGTGTGCCTCTCGCGTCGCGGCAACCACTTAACACCCACTTTCTTTGCACTTCACAATCAATTAGGTGGCCAAGGGGCCAATATTTCCGTCAAAATTCAAATTATTTCAATTACTCCTCTCTGCGGTGAGGGATCCCGGCACCGATTCACTCCACAAACACCCCGCTTTGGCAACGAATCTATTTTCAAATCGCACTCCAATCCCGACCCCGTGTGTACAGCGCGGCCCCGACAGTTTTATCTGCAGAAACGCAAATTTTTTTTTGTTTTTGTTCGTTGATCGCCTATCACGAGCACCCGCTTCTTTCCCTCGCTCTCTTTGCGAACCACAGCGGGATGTGTCGCCAAAAAATCGAAAAGATATGCGACAAGCAAGAAGTTGCTTCAACTATGACGCACTTACACTTTGAGTTGAGATACTTTGTATCTATCAATAGATCGGCGGCGGCAATGGACAAAGTCTACAGTCCTTGGATTCTCACGAATTTTCCGTTTATTCCGTTGATGCGCACGCTGCGTGTGATCACGTAAAAGTCCCGTTGTAGACTGATTTTTAAGAATCTCCCACCGGCAAAGGAGGCGATTGTTTTGTATCGCAAGCATGGCGCGTACGTCACACAGTGTGGTGAGTAGAGAGTGGGGAGTTCTAAAGAAAGCGCCAGAGAGACAACCAGCAGAGAGCGATCGCGAGGGATTTGTTTAGAAATGAGAAATTTGGCGACAATTGCTTGCAAAATAGAAGTTTCCTAGCGAGATCGGCAGCGACGAGAGGGGGTTCTGAAAATGATGAGTGACTTCTATGAATTTTGAGAGACTATTTGGCTGCGAAATAAAGATATTTTCGGTCAGATGTATGGATGTCATTAACGTGTGAATCAGTTGAGTGGATTTTTCTTCAATTTGAGGACAACGAAAAACTAGAACAGATTTTGAAAAGATAAGCAATTTTCGTACGAATTGAAACAGAAGGCTTATCAATGAGTTGGAAGCGGATTCGATCTCAAATACAAATCACATGCAAATGGACGAACTTTGGGACAAACCTAAAAAAGTTTTAAAGCCAAAGAGATGTTCAGTTTTTTAAATTAAGACAATGTTCATACGATCTGGGCGACTTAGATGGGACGTGAAGTTTCTGAATGCGGCTCAGTGGGACAACGCAACAGATAACAACTGGAGTACTAAACAAAGAAAAGTAGCAAGCTTATACCAAATTGGAAACCAATTCAACTCTAAAGCAATTCAATTATTTGGTTATCATTGAATTAAAAAGTTTATACCAAATTTTATACCATTTATAATTTGAGAGAGTTAAAATCTTCAAGTTCACTCGTCATATATTTCTTTGCATCTTCAAAATTAACAAAGTGTGAGGTTTATACCAAACTTTATACCAATTCGATTTCAAAAAGATTCACCGGTCACTTACAAAATCATTCGATTTCAACTAATTTCCAGTTATTCCCACAATTTGACTCGTCAAAGCTGTCCCATACTTGAAGTTCATATTTATACCAGTTGATTTCCCTCTCAAAGCCTTCACAAATTGTAAACCGCTCAAATTTCTCTATAAACCGACAACAAACTCCTCAAATGAGGCAAGTTTTTGGCCACTTCTAAGAACAAAACAAAAAGATGCGGGAAAACAAACCTCATCCGATTCCCACCCCACCACGTGTCAAACACCACACCACTTCCTGAATCCTCCTGCACTCCATATGCTCGGTCTCCCGCCAAAAAAATGTCACTAAACCAAATGTTTTCCACCAAAAACACTCCGCCCCTGCTCCGCATCATAAATTCAATTGAATTTCTAATCGTGCTTCTATTTTCAACATAAGTCTCCATTTTTTTCCTGTTTTTGACGTTGTCTCCCCGAAAGAATCACAAGAATGAACGGGGAGGGGTGGTGTGCCTCCGTTAGCGGATGGTGAAGATCAAGCGCATCCCATGCGGGAAGAACTTGACATGTCTGTTTGCGCGACGGTTGTTGCACTTCTATCGCCAGTCCCTCGCACTCCCCGAACCATGGGAGAGTTTAATTTTATCTATTTTCGGTTCAATGTTCTCTCTGCGCTGTGCGCTGAAACTCTCTGGTCAGAGTTCGAGATGTCTGAAGCCCCATTCGTGTGGCAGTTCAATTCTCTAACGAGGGGTTGATGATGCGTAGAGATGGAGGGATGGAGTGGGGAAGTAGGCAGAGGAGAGGACGACTGACTCCACACGTGGTGATGTCAAGAGGAATTCGGTTTTAATTCAATTAGGCGGGGCGTTGATAGCGTCTAGTCAAAGGAGGCAGTTATCCGAAATGTGATTAAAACTTTGACCGACATATTCACTGGCGACGAGGGTGGTTCCCGTCTAAGGTCTCCGCGGTGGGCGATGATCGACAAAGGAGTTCGAGCAGATGCAGCAGTTGGACCGCACCAGACAAGGCACACTGGACCCAGTTTCGTGTGGGTTGCACTTGTGCGAGACAGATCTATGGGTGTTGATGAATTGATAGATTTGTCTAGACACCACACTCATGGCGGCAACTACCTGTGGACAAACTTTTAGTTTGTACACAAAGACTGAGAGAAGTCTTTCAAATCACCATGGCGTGCCCAAATATAGCTGAGGAACAGCTGAAGCAGTTTATGGACGACATATTGTGGGTGAATTGGTTTCCAGAAGTCTCTCAGTGAACAAATATTGCACTCCAAAAATAGATAGCTTCAGCAGGAGAATGGAAGTAGTGTCCATTTGAAAAAGTAGAAGCATGTGGTTCTAGGATTTCATTGGAAAACTTACTAAATTTGTCTGTGACTCGAGGGAAGAGTACTGAAAGTCGAGGTGTTTATCGGAAATGTGCCAAATTCCCAGAAGACGGCCCTTTCTTCTGTATGCACATGCATGACAGGTTCCTAGCGTTGCAACTGGTGGTGAGAAAGTTTTTGATCTAGAATGACTTTGGACCCAAAACTAAGTTTTTTTTTTTGACGAAAATGAAGGATCGAGGGTCACAGGCAATTAAAATTTAGAACGCGGACGACATTATTAGTCACAAATCCAAATTTAATTTCAGATCCAAATTTTAGCACACTTTCAATTTGAAGGAGGGACTTAGGGCATGTTTCTGATGAAAGACATCTCACAGCACTTACACGTGATCCAGAGTTTGGGCGTAAAAATTTAGGTCACATTTTCAAATGCAACGAAGTTATCTAAAATTTAGGCCGACTACTTGATGGACTGAACACCTCCTCCACAAGTGAAAGACAAGCACGATTAAGGTCTTGAATCAAAGATCTCTACTTTGTTTGTCGGGAAATGGAACACATGTTGGAAGGATTCAAGGTTCAAGAGCCCAAAAACATTTAGTTTACCAGCAAATCTAATTTTTTTCAAGCACCACAAATTGATTCAAATTCAAAGACAACGAAGATGTATTTCTCCTCCATTCCCGCACCCACTTCCTCCACCAATTCCTTTTTATCAGCATCAGACATTCCCCAGCAAAAAAAAAAAATCTACATTCCGCTAACCCACTGCCAAAGATCCCACACACTTCCGTGGCGAATCAAGCCGCGGCCCGTCGCACCCGGCATCCAACTAAAAATATACACCACTCGCATGCACCGACTCATAATTCCCCACCACCCATGCACCCGACGGCGGCGTCGTCTTCGATCTCCCGCCAGTGCACAGTGCAACATGATCAGTGGCCAATGTTCAACAGTTCGCATCACCCACTTTCGCTTGGGCCACCGCCACCGCAAAACATAGCCTGTCACCGATTTGCCAAAAGCGCCTGTCACCCTCCGCCGAGCGTGTGGCACCCGAAGATCTTGTCGCACTCTATAAATACTTCACTCGATGGCAGCAAATTCTATTTTTCGCACGTCCCGCTGAGATCATCTCTAGCCACTGAGTGCCGCATTGGGATAGGGATCACGTCGTAAGGGCACGGTGCGACGTACGAGTTTAGCCATACGCCGTGTCGCAGCGACATCTATTGGCTTTCGGCCAGAACACGGTACTGAAATGATTAAGTTAGTCGGAGTGCACAGCACACACATACACACGCACGGTGATTCATTGGTTAGCGATTAGAGGCGGGTTAGACGATGCTTCTCTGCCACCGCGTTGGTTACACAATTCAAACAAACAAGCAAACAGCACACAAAACACACGCTACAAGTGTCGCTTACCTGGATCTGCGCTTCCAACTCACCGACGATGTCCTGTCGAGCGAGGGTGACTTGCTCCTGCAAGCGTCGATCGTACTCGGCGATGATTCGCTGAATCACTTGACTCTCTTCGTTGTTATGTTCGTCCGGATCGATTTTGAGGGGAGATGTGTCGTCGGGAATGGGATTTGGGGGAACTGGAGTCTTGGGTGGGGGTGTGGGTTGAACCTAGGGGGGGAGAATTTACATTTCGAGGGCAGAGTGAGGGGGGTGAGAGATAAAGAGAACACATGCAGTTAGCACAAACAGTTTTATTTGAGAGCTTTTTGAGCCTTTTCTGGAGTTGGGTGAAGGTAGGCTTTCGAGAAAGGCGACAAATTTGGGTTTGATCGAAGGCCTAACAGACGGAGAAGAGGACTGTATCCGAGAAGTGTGGTTTTAGGAGTTTTAAGAGCTGATTGGAGTATTGGTTGGGTTGCCTTAATGACAATGAAGTGTTTTTAAGCAGATTTTTTGTTTTTCAAAGTTTGTCCTTTTGTTTCATGTGTCGCTCGCCGAAGATGCTGAAAAAGTAAACATTTTGGCCTCAGTTGTAAATGCACAACGTACATATCCCTGTGAGGCTTAGCGCCTGCTTGGCTTCAGCTCCCAGGCAAGCCGGCTCTTTTGAACTGAAAGCTATCAACACAATCGACTCACTGGCCATCAGCGAAGAAGGTCGAGAAGTACTTATTCGGTACCTTGCCCAGCTAAAGACGCAAAGACTGCAAAGAATTTGAGCCTACATTCTATAGATGATGCCTTGACTGGATCTGAGCAAAACCCTTTTAGATTCAGCTTTGAAGAGCCTTACAATTCATCCAGGAACGAAGTGGAGCTTTGCCTTTTGTCTGACAGTGTAAGAGTTAAGTTGGGTTGAGTGGAGTCTAATGGAAGCAGTTTGGGGACGTACGAGGTGCACGCGTCAACTAATCTTCTAAGACGGAGTAACCACTTAGCACGCATTTGGACAGCTTTCATCTCCTTTTCCATCATCTATAGAATTTCTACAACGTCAATGTTCCTACTGTAACAACCGACAGTCCTTAATTTAAGACTAATAAGTGGTGACTTGTCTAGAGTACGGGCACAGGCGAGGGTCGAGGACGAACAGCAGGACCTCTATTCACAGGAGACCACTTGTGTTGCTACTGCTCTCTCATAAGACCCACGGGATGTGACTGGATTTATGAATCGCGCGATAAGTGGTGTCGACGGAATCACTAATGGACTCAAGGACCACTTGGTGTAGTGGCGACCACCAAACCCAGGTGTTTAGGGAACTTCACTGAGAGTCCAAGCTTGACCAGAGGCCATATTCTGGTGCTACGAGACGTTAATAAGAATTGAGCGGCACTACAGCCCACAAGGGACCAGGGCCTAGCTCCTACAGCACGGCGAGAGAGAGGTTAGAGCTACTGAAACTTCAGCATGAGTGTGTGGTGGGAAACCTTATGGTTATAATGTCGTGTTAGTTGTGGTTTTGTACCCAAATCACGGGCAGAGCCGGGGTAAGTATACCGTGGTCGTATGAAGGCTGGTGTATCCTACTGCTTCACCCCTAACAGATATGGGGACTTTCCCATCTCAGTGTGGAGTTGCCTTGCTTCCAGGTGCTGTGACCAACAGAAGGGCAGAGGTGTTCGGAAGATCTCGCCCCCTACAAAGGCGTTATAATTGTCCCTTAAATATGAACTCAGTTGTTACTTGGGTTACCGAGGCGTCTAGTCTTGCCGTGTCTTCAACTCATGAGGAAATGGACCCCGAAAGCCGAAAAGACGAGAGTTTACGAAAATCAAAATCCCACATCAGCCCTCTCACAAATGCAGAGAACAGTTTGAGACCAAAATTTTCTATTTCTTCCAATTCAAGGATATGAGTCCATGATCGTGAAGGTTGTACGAGTTCTTTAAGATTTGAGAATGACGCTCAGAAGTTTTGTGACCACTTCAACACGTCGTCGTCGCGTCGTAAATGGAGGAGATGACTGAATTGGCGTCGACATCCTCTTCGCCGA
This sequence comes from Eristalinus sepulchralis, assembly GCA_944738645.1. Classification (NCBI taxonomy): domain Eukaryota; kingdom Metazoa; phylum Arthropoda; class Insecta; order Diptera; family Syrphidae; genus Eristalinus; species Eristalinus sepulchralis. Next base: position 3,705,512 of record OX122885.1, on the reverse strand, counting down.
CAAGGGAACTGCGTGCAAAACTAGCCAACTGCAACACTCTGACAAGGACATCACTTATTCTTCAAATTGAAAGTGAAATAGGGATTTACTTGTATTTCCAAACGTTGTGTGCAGCCTTACGACAACTGCATTGCAGACAAGACTGGGATTCAAAGATCTCCAGACACTTCTCAATCCGACTGCACACACGGAGCCTACTTTAAAGGAATTTTCACAAAACCAGTGCACACACTTCAATCTTAAGACAAAATGAAAAAGCAAACAAACAATGCGTGTGAGTACAAAATGATGGTTACAATGGCGATGAATTGAATTTAGTCTAGAGCCTGTACCTTCACCCAGCCAGAAAATGCACAAAAAACACTTGTAAAAATACGAAATTAGACTTGAGTTAGATTTGTATTAACAACGAGCTGAATCGTGCAAAGAATTAGGCAAAATGTTGACAGGATTCAAGGCAGGACTCACCATAAAATCATCCTCGGGGTACTTGCTCTCGTAGTGCTTCAGTCTCTCCGTTAATTTGCGAACGGTGTCATCGTGATTCCTGTTGAGTTCGTTGATTTTCAGTTGATAGAAGGATTTCAGGTCTTCGATGTCAGTTTTCTGAAAAATGAATGTGAAATGTGAGGGCATCGGATTGCTTTGATTTTCTTGGGAGTGAATTGTGACAAGTGACAAATGAGAACTACAAGATCTACTCACCACATCCTCAGGTTTATCACCCGCTGTTGCAGCATCTCCTGCGGCCCCAGCATCCACCAGATGCGGAGTCAACTGTCTGTGACTGGGACTTGACAGCAACTCTGCGCGTGTCTTTTTCCTAGGACTCGACTCCTTCGACCGCTGAGCAATCTCATCGGGCATCAGTTCCTCATCAGACCCCTCCGACGAGCTGCCATCCTGCCGTTGACTCTTCTGCGAGAAAACCTCATCTGAATACCTTGAAAAAAAAACACACACACACACATTACTCCCTCCTCGCACACGACACTCAGGCAATTCTTACTGCTTCTCCAGATCAGCACACTTCTTCTCAAAGTACTGCCGGAGATCCTCCATTTCCTTCGCGTGAACGGTTTCCATTTCGTGTCGCAGCTGCATCAGCTCACTGGACCCGTTCCTCACACTAGTCAGCAGTTGTCGGAGGCGGTTGATTTCGGCGTCTCTCTCCACTTTCTCGCTCTCCATCTGGTCGGTGAGGATCTTCAGTTCGCTGTCGTATTTCATGCGCGCCTTCTCCAACTCCTGACTCAGATAGTCGTCGAACTTCTTCTGCACCATGAAGAAGAGTCGCACCTCGTTGGGCGTGAGGTACTTTTGGAATTGTTCGATTTGCTTGCTGATTGGTTGGACTTCTGAGTCAGCAAAGTCATAGGTTTCCACAGTTCGCGGCATGGAAAGCTGGCGCTCGCGGGAGTTTCGAGAGTGCCTCGATGTCTTGTCTTCGTTGTCTGTCAGATAGTGGCGATCGAGGTCGTCGTCGCTTTCGCTGACTAAGTCAATTGAAATCTCCGATATTCTCTGGCCGTTACTCTCCTGGTCGCGCGGCCAGAAACCGCGTCGCGTGTTCTCCAGAGTTTCTGTGAGCTGCTTTCGAAGCAGCTGCACTTCGGTGGTGAGCTTCTCGCTTTCGCTCTGCAGATTCTCGCGAACTTGCAGCGATTGCTGGAGGGAGTCTGTAAGCTTGGCGATCAGTTCATCTCGCTTTGAGAGCTCCACGTAGAAATCCATGGTCTGAAAGAAGATAAAAAAACGGTCATTGATGTTCGAGATCGGGGATGTTTTCGACTTACCGCACAACCGAATTCCTCCTGTAGCGTCCTGTACTCGGTGGAGGTTGTCATCATGCTGCTGGATTCCCGGCCAGACGGCGGCTGTTCACCGTTCGAGGCGGATTCTCGACGCTGGGCTGAGTCCAACTGCATGCTCAACGACGCCAGGCAGGCGTCCTTCACAGCAACGATGCCTTTCAGCTCGGATACCTTTTCCTCCAGCATTTGGATCATGTTCAGGCTGACAACACTTTCGAAGTCGCCCCTAGGGGAGCCGTCTTGTTTGTTCGTGAAAGTGGCTTCTTCGTGGACGGAGTTCACTGGAGATCCACGCGGCGCATCGGTGCCACTCAGCGAAGGTGCATTCTGTAGGTTGTCACTGGGAGGAGTCAGAGACAATTGCTTCTCTGATTCTTCAGTGATATCCTCGAGAACGTCTTTGCTGAACTCACCAGACACCCGCTCCATCTGCTTGACCACGACTGAGGACTGGTCGGTCTGTTGGTTAAGAGACTGTGCCTTCGACTCTTGTGCTGTCTGCTGCTCCTTCATTGCGAGGATGCGTTGCTTCAGGAGCTCAATGTCACCATCGCGACTGGAGGAACTTGATGAATTTGCGGCGTCATCCTCTTGGGTGGCAGGATCCTTGTCCTCCAGTGTCATTTCTGCAGTCTCATTCGCTTGAACCATCTCCTCTCCTACTGAATTGTCCTTGTCTGAATGCATGGAGCCGAGGCTGCTCTCCTCTGCCGACACAGAGAACATGGACACCTCCAGACTCTTGCAGATCCTCTTCTCCGGCTCCACCTCGATGGAGGTTGGTCTTAGCGGCAAGCTCGAAGTCTGGATCTCGTTTGAGATTTCGTCGTTGATCTCGGACACGTCATTCGCCGTGCTCTGGTTTGTCAAACTCTTCTCCTCACTGAGGTCCTTGTCGAAGGTCTGATCATTCTTCTTCTCTGACGACTCCAGCACGAAGTGCTGCGCCAGTTTTCCACCTGACAGCTGCTCGTCGTCGATCTTGAAGAGCTCATCATCCTCTCCGTAGGAATTCCGCTTCTTCCCTGTTGCTACCGGACCAGGTTTTTGTTGTTCCTGGCTGGAGTCCTCCTTCTCCTGTAAGCCAAAGATATTTCGCCTCTTGGCCGCATGGTCCGACGTCTCCCCGCCCCGCGCTTCACTGAGGCCGAAGCTACTTCCGGCGGATATAGCCTCCTCGATGTCCTCCTCAATGCTGACCTCATCGCTGGCGCTAGTCACACTCTTGATTGTCTCCATCTCGATGGCCACGCCCCTGCTCAGGACCTTTGCAATGTCTCTCTTCTCTGATCGTGATACGGACGCACCAGTTCTTGCATACTGAGCCTGACCGTCCTGCTGATTTGCGACGAAGGTGAGATTAGGGATCAGTTCCACATTCCTCGTCTGTTCGGGTGGCACCTCCTCCTCTGGGTTGGACTCAGACGACGTCGATTTGTAGCGTCCCCGACGTCGAATCAACGATGTAATCTGAAATGAGAGAATGATCGGATGAGAGACTGCGTGTTGATGCTCCAAAATTCGGAATCCGTCATCAAGAAGGTGGCACACCCCTCCCGCGAGGAAATTCCCAACATTCACAACTCTGAAAATAACCTCAAACACAATCCACACGACGAACGCGACTGATCACCGGGGAATGGATGAAAAGCTACGCACACCGAATTTTCCTCCGGAAGCGCGAGTGGCATTCCTTCAGAATGACGGCGCACAGAGGAGAAAAATTTGAATTTCAAATCGACCGACGGGGACCACTTATTTTCGAGACAATCGCAAGTGGTCCCTGCACTCAATTAGTCCCCCAGCAGAGAGTTGGCCCGGTTCGGCGATGACCTGGTTCCGCCCAGCGCCCGATTGATGGATTGCAAAATCCGCCCGAGACGCTAGGTGCTATCTGATGTGGAATCTATTCCGGTATTCATAGAACTCCCCGTGATTGACGGCCTCTTCCAAGTGGAACCCTTTTAATTGCCCTCCAGCTCCATGTCATGCGTCACCGATGAAACATCGCTCGCTGACAGATGGATTAAAGCATCAAGCACGGGAAACGTTCTCTCATTTGTCACCTCAACGATGCGGAGATTGTCGGATGATCCGTCGATCTGTTCGAACGACTGCAGCAGCTGGCACACTCTGCTAGTGGGCAGCAGCTGGCTAACAGCCATTAAGCGGTGCCCTCAATGCGATCGCCAGTAAAATGTTTAATTAAATAATTTTGATGTGTGCTCTCTCGGTTTGACGCTCGGTTGGGCTTGATTTTGGTGCCGGCGATGACATTTATGGGCTAGGAGACCAGAGCAAGGGATTTAGGTTTTGGGCCATGTCGTCTGTGTATATATTCGATTTGTTCCGACGCGGCAGCGGGCATCGCTGGCGTGCCAGGCTGCATATGGTATGGGCAGAGAGCTTTTATTTTCGCCGATGGGTGGCCGACATTTTGGGGTGACCGTAGGCACATGGCACTTTGGGAACACACAGGTTGACGGGGAATGAATGCGAAAACGCTTAAAAGTGTCGCAGAGATTTATGAAATTGGCCCTTAAGATTTTTTTTGGAATTTTTTTTTTAGATGGATGAAGGGGAGGGCGGAGTTGGGGCTAAGATTTGATAGCTATTGTGACAGAGTGGATTAAGGGGTTAAGATATGACAGTGGGGAGGGGGCGGTGATGTCACAGAAATGGGCATTTAAGCCATTGGAGCAATCATTTAAGACGTAAGAGAAGGAGAAGTCGGAGGAGGGCGAAATCAAGTGACACGACAACACCCACAAAGAAAGCGTTATGTCGAAGGGATAGCAAGCAATTTTATCTTTCTAGATGACAGGCACTGACAAGAAAGTGGTTTTAAAATTATTTTCGAAAAGATCTCTACATTCATTGTGGACAAATGTGAAGTATGCTGCGTAACGTCGTCTATTCCAGTTTGTTCACAATTGACGTGATTACTACAGATATGCTAAAATCTTAGTGGCGCTCGCTAAAAAAATGACAAATCTTTTGCAATTTCCTAAGGATGGATGAGCACTTTGGCAGTCGTAAAAAACGAGGACATCTGTCCAAAATATAATTCCATCCGTTATTTGGTTCTTTCAACTTTTTCACAGTGACAACTGTCAATGTAGAGGCTGCAAGACAAGCTGTAGCCTTGCATAGAACTCATAATTTCAAAGAAAAAAGTCCGATCTTGTAAAGGAACTAACTAAGGTCAGAGATCTCAAGTCAGTTTCAGATTTAAAAAAAACATTACAAAATCAATAGACGTAGAGGAAAAGAATGGGCTAATAACCGTCTTTGGACGACTGATGACGCCTAATGAGGGTACACAGGCGGGTTGCAGTCAGTTATTGTTGGCCCCAGATGTGACTCTCTCCAAGCTGTTTCAACCTGACTTCCTCTTCCTATTGCATCAACCGTCAAAATCCAACAAATTCAAAAAAATCCATACGCTCCTAGTGCTTAAAGCTTTAAACAGTTTCACATCCAAGTCTGTGGCTGTCTGCGAATGTCAGACGATGGATGTCAGGACAAGTTAAGACTGATATGGGTGCAAGGACATGAAAACCACGAAGGAATTGAAAAGTCAGATATCGAAGCACAGAAATGGCCTTGAAGTCCTTTCATAAGGCATTTCCCACTTAAAGGGTTGAGCAACATTGATATTGACCAACAATTGGACAAATAATAAATGGGACATTCAATTTTGGACGTGGTTGCCGTGGCGTAGTTAAGTGCGTCGACTCACACGCAGAAGGTCTAGATTCGATTCCCGGATGGGATGCCTCGCATATTTCAGCAAACTCCAAAACTTCAATGTGGACAAAAACACTGACATCTTTTGAACAAACTTGAGAAGTCTAAAATTAGCGCCCGCAATATGATGTTATCCTCCCTTCAGATGTTTAACGTTGGGCGCCACTTTTGTTTCGATAAAACTTGATGGTATGAGCCAAGCAAGAAATGTGAGTTTGAAGTTGTACATCAGTTACTTGGAATGTTATAGACTGTGAAATGTTAACTACGTCAGAAAATCTAGGAAGTGCGGGTCAATTTCCTCACTAGTATGCACAAAAAGACGCAAAGGCTTCGAATTCTAATTGAAATTTGTGAAGCGAAAAAAGTCTTCCCAAAATTCATCACATCTCGAAACCTCTTCAATCCATACTTTGAATAAAATGTTTGCTTTTGGCTTTAAACTTTTTGAAGCAAACCTTGTGACGTGCATCAAACGTTTGCCTGTTACGCAAACCCTGTCATTTGCCTCGTTTCATTGAATTCTGAATCGATTCCAAACTTCCTATTCCATTCATCATGTCATGCATTGTGTCACATCTTTCCGAGCCCACTGTACTCCCAGCGGCCCACCCAAAACAAACGCCCATGTATTCAGCCCTAATCTAATCACTTCCACATGGCACGACACACTCCGCGAACTTCAATTATCATAATCTCTGATTTATGAAAATGAATCCTCGCGAAGAAATCGCATGCCGAATCCGTTTTTTGTCTTCTCCCCCTCCCCCCCCTCTCCGACAAAGGACACGAACGACCTTGAAGCCTTGCCCCAAACTGAACCTCCTCAGAGGTGCGTTCGGAAGGCACCGAAAATTTATCGATCACACTTCAGCACCATCATATATCACGGCAGTGAAACGACTCCAAATAAAGGCTCCCCGACTACGCACAGCTTCCACAAGATGCATCCGTTGCACTGTTTAAAAATCAATAAACCACCCGAAACGAAACAACAAACAGAAGGTACACATGTCTGCTTACACCAAACTCCCGCATATCTTGTGGAACACACGAAGTTTTTACGATTGTTTTACGTTTTGAAAAATCAAAGAGTTCCTCTCGAAAGTTCACCACCGGACACGAAGCACGAAAATATAAATAAAACGGCCCAGCATGCTGCTGGTGCCTCTGCTGCAACTCTGAACTACTTTGGACTATCTGGCCCAAAACACAACGCACACCGTCAGACGAGGAGCACTCGCTCGTGCCCGTATCATACACCACACACGATTGATTCGAAATGAAGAGCCGTGTCGTGTGTCGCTTGTGCGTTGCCTGCTGCTCTCGCTCCTCGTCGACGACGTTCCGTTTCGTTTTCATCGGTGCCTTACACCACTCTCGTCGTGTCGTCGGGGATTGTTATTAATAAATTCGCCTAGCGAAAACAAACAAATCGCGAACTGGGGAATAAGAATAAGAAGACAAGTCGAAGAAGAGGCAGAGCACAAAAAAATCGAAGAACCAATAACAACCGACAGTGCAACAGCACCCGTTCCGTGTACAATGAACACGTTCCACTTGCGATCCACAGGCAGTTTCTGGCGCAAGCCGATGCAATTCCGCCACGAAATCGGTGGCAAACGAAAGTGAAAATCTTCCCCCACCGTGCGGGGGTGAGCGAGCGTCCACCCAGGGAAGGGCTAGGGGAGGGGGCGGGGTTGCAATAAAGAAAAACCTACCCAACCGTATAGATTGTTCGTTGTGGCACTAAGCATATCCATTTGCACAGAAATAGTTCATCACTTGGCGGCGGCAGCACACGGGCAACCAACAGAATTGGGCAATCACGAGTCGCACAAATGCAAAGGAGCTTTGTCCCCGCCGATAGGTGTCCCGCACCACACTCTCAGTTCACGTCACGTCGAGTCCTTTGATCTCCACCACGGGCAGTTCAGAATTTCTCCTTAGACTTGTTTGAAACACCGATGCAGTGCAGATGACGCGCGACGACTATGTTGATGCAAGCGCGTTGCGTATGTATGTGTGCGCGGCGTCGATAAACACGCGATATTTTTAGAATCTCAAAAACGTCTTCTTTTTCGTCGTTCCAACAAAATCTATATTTCTTCGTTTTGAAAGCAAAATAAATTTTGGCTCTATGCGGCACAGAGTAACTGGTGCTCTCTAGATGTCTGTGGTGCGGCGGCAACTGAATCTCCGAGTGGACTTTGAGAACTTTTGGAGACACAGCCAGCCGCAAGCAGCCCCATACCATCAGCCTCCCACAGGCCAGACGCCTGCAGATGCAGAGAGACGTATTTATTTTCGAGATCTTCGTGACATTAGACATCTCTCTCTCTAGGATGAGCAGCAACAAGTATCTCATCTTCGTCGCCTGTCAGACAGAGTTGAAGAGGTCTGTCGGCTTCGGTTTCTGTGCACCACTGTGCAGTGCACAGCAAATTGAGGCTGATTGCTGTGACTGTGGCAAATAGCTGCGTGCTCTCAATTGAAGACACACTCGAGCGCTGGCTGGAGTGCCGCTGCTCGTTGCATATAATTCACAAATGAGCTCCGGATTGCCGTTTCCAGTTCAATTGCTTTCGAGGGGTTATGCGGGCTGTCTAGGCTGGCGCGACTGTGGCGGCGCGGGAGGAAGTACGGAAATAGATTGCCTGCATCTGTTGTTTGTGAATGATTGGAATGTGGTTGGATCATTTTTTGGGAATTCCATCTGGTAAACAGCATTTTTCGAGTGGATTTCATTGGGAGGGAGGGAGGGAGACGGCATCGATTTGTGTCGAAACTGCATCTCAGACGAAATTTGTGGTCGCTTGCTAAATCTTCTCGGGATGGGGTGGCACTAAATTTGGAAGTTGATTTTACGAGTCCCTCGGCGAATGGTTCTGTAATCTGGGGTGGGGTCGGGGGAGCTATAAAATTAAAACCGTTTTTGGTGAATTGTGGGCTTTCTGGTGTCGTCGGAGGCTCTAGTGTGTATGTCGGAGCATAAAAAAGGGATTATTGGAGACACCGGACACCTACCTACAGACTTGGGGCATTTATCAAGTTGACAGAGGGTCTGTGTGTGGAACAACAAGCGAAACAGATGAAGAGGGGGAAGGATGAGAATTGTAGAACATATTTCAGTTCGTAAAGGGTGGTCCAACCATAATGCATGATGGTAATTGTGAGTCACACCTTTACGTCAAGTCTTTTTGACAAATTCTACTTTGGAGTGGTACACACTTGAGCAGCGCTTAAAGATTGTTGAAGCCTTTTACGAAAATGGGCGTTCAAATCAAAATCCATTTTGTGCACTACGTGGAGGCACACTTTCACTCCAGGGGATTCGTAGACAAGCAGAATTGCCGCATTTGAGCAAATGAGAATCCACGAGTGCCGATGCATCCACAAGGAGTGGCTGTTTAGTGAGGTTTATTGGCTAGCGGCGTCACCAGGCTGTACTTCACCGAAAACGAAGTCAGTCAAGCAGTAACCGTGAATGGTGTTCGCTATCGTGAGTCACTGAGCACTTCTTGTAGCCAGAAATTGAGGATGGTGGCCTAGACCATACATGTGTGCGTTTCCATTAGGATGGTAACCTTTGCCACACAGCCAACGAAGCAATGGCTCATATGCACGAAAAATTTAATTCATTTCACCTCGTGACGATGTTAATTGACCGTCACGATCATCAATGGAAGAGCTAGAGGATGAGTTAATTCGGCGCATTAACGGTACTGAACCTTAATCATGTCGCAGAGAGATTAATAATAATAATTGAGTGGCATTACAGCCCACAAGGGATCAGTGCCTAGCTTCTACAGCAACTACTCGTGTTGTGCGTGCTACTGTTCTCTTACAAGTGGAAGGGACCTACAGTTTTTTGCCAACTTCTAACGGCCAGATTTGAGAAGCTTTTTCATAGATAATTGATACTCTTTGAGTGTTGTCAGAAAACTCGAAAGAAGTGGTGCCGTAAAAGAATTCGAAGTCTTCCGTTCGGCGTATGGGTCGACTCACTTACCCACAACGACTAGGCGACCACCTCAGAGACATTAGAAAATATCGGACAGACAGGCCTGAGGCTAGGGAAATCCACGATTCGATCTTCAAAATGTGGCAAATCCCTTAAAAGACCCAAACAGTGCCCGGTCCACATCAAGGTTGCGGATTTCAAGGTCTCTTCTGAGGGCACACTGCTGCTTGAAACTTACGATTTGTTTAAAAATGGCAAGGCACCCAGACACGCATCCTCCAGCCTAAACTCTACGATGATATCAACTCATCGAATGTCTCGCTTCAGTTGGCTATGTGGGCAACTCCAAGAAAGGCACGAAAAAGGACTTCAATCAGTTGAGAGTACAGAATCAAAAGCGCAGGCAGTGCTAACTGGAAAGGCCTGTTAACTGAGGCCCAGTTCATCTGCGAACTGTAGTGTCCACTGTCCATAGAGATGAGCTACAGTGATATGTCTAGTTTTGGCATTTCTGCCGAATTCCGAAAACTGTGTAGGATGACGATGGGCAATCATCGAGGAATAACAAGCCACAAAAGGTTTGAAAATAGCCGACGGGCAAACTCGGGTTTGAATCAAAGCCATTTGGAAAACACAACACAAGACACAACTGAAGAAGAACATCAACAAACTTGATGTGCACACCGGGAAAGGAAGGTATTTGAGGCACTGATGATCACCCAATTCTAGCGCCTGTATTCCTCATTCAATATTAGGGCTTATATGAAGGCAAACAGGCATCTCTGTCTGAATGTTCAATGTCAACTACGTGCCATCAAAATTACGCATCCTCGACGTGTATTGGAACCTCACTGGGAGTACACAAAATCGGCCAAATCGCCCATTCCGGGTGCAGCTACGCTTTCCTTTTCTAAATTGTATTCATCATCCTGCATTACGTGTTGGTCGGAATTGGCAAGTTTCACAGCGGTATGCAGTAGTTGGCTCCTTCTCCATCAAAAGTGAAACCTAAACAATAAATTTACCACTTCCACATAGCCCAAGAGAGTAAACAAATGCTCCTTTTGCTGATTTCCTCAAATCTCTCTCCGATTTCCTAATCTATCAAACCTTCATTAACCCGGCAAAACTTCCCTCACATCCGTCACTCATCGTATCTCCCTCCCTTTGCCTACATCCGTTTACACATCAAAACAGAAGCACATCATGGGCCATATCTCCCCGAGAGGCACTCGCTGTCCCATGAGATACGCTAATTTGCGACACAACACATCCCCCCCCCCCCCCTCCACGCCCTACACACACAATCGAAATCGCTTCCAAAACTATTTTTGTTTATCAACACCAGTCACCCGCAGTTTGCGATGACTTGAAATATCTTATCGCCAAAGTCTGCTACTCGCATGTATCCATATGTTCCGAAGCCAAAAAACAAACAAAACCCTCCACGGTCAACAAGAATTTGCCGCGAATCAGTGTCATAAGTCGAACAAGACTGAGTTTGGACGAGCAAATTGCAAGTCCCATATTGTCTAGTGGTTAGGATACCTGGCTCTCACCCAGGAGGCCCGGGTTCGATTCCCGGTATGGGAAATCTTTTTTTTTTCGAGTTCTTACATTTTTTCGATAAAATATTTGCCGTTGGCCATGGTTATAGCTGTTGGCCATGGTTATAGCTGTTAGTCACAACATGCGTAACAAAAGAAGCAACGGAAGAGAACTAGAAATCTATGAAGAGATGGAGAATGAGTCTCTGTCTTGATTCAGCGACAAAATATGACCAAACTGGATAAGAAGAATTGATTTGACCGGCCAGCGGCAATTGAACTGATTGTCTGACTTCGATGCACCCCGCCCAAATGACCCTTTAGCGCTCTTCTTTGAGCGGATCAAGAGAAATTTACTCTCCCACCCTTTTGTTCGATAACACATTTGTTTGGATTCACATCAGACACTGCTTACACAGTCCGGTCGTGACGTAAAGCACTTGAAACAACGCGTGGACAGAATAATCTGATTCTCATATCACGTCACAGAAACATTCCACTCCAGGAAATATAAGTTTCCACTCCTTCCCCTGCCATTCACGACGTGGTTATGTTTCATTTGCTACGAACAGCGTGCCTTACGGTAGTACCGGCTAAATTCACAGCTCATTTACTCCTCCTTGAGGCGATTTTCATGCCCCCTACACAAATCTCGCATGAGTGAGATCAATTCCCAGTGAGGAAGTGCAATGAGAACGTCATTCAAACGATGAATTCATCAATCCGTGACCACAGCACAGAGACGCCTTAACAAGCCAAAGTAATCGCCTTCCTGTTTGCAATTTTCATGGAATCACCACATGTGTGCTTTTGCTTCCCTCCCGCAACGCGTGAGGTGTCAAATCCCCTCACAGAGAACTCCCATATGTTGCTCCACGGCGGGAGCATAAACGAACAAATCAAAAATTCCATGTTTTCTGGGTCCACACCTATCACACGGCCTTGAAATACCAGTTCTATCATTCCGGCAGCAGGCCACGGCTAGGTTTCGTCGCCAGGTCAAAGTGTGATACTTACAAGCGATTTCGGATGAGTCTGCTGCTACAACTGGTTACACAATGCACTCTCAGGGAAATTGCGAAAACAGAAAAACTAGAACAGAGCACAATGCACACGGCTGATTGGCAACCGATTCACACGCCAATAAAAGCGACTTTCCGATGAGTTCTCACAGCACAACCGATTGGAAGCGATTCTCTGATGGATTTCGACTGAACGCTAATTCATGGACACCACTGAAGCGGCACGAAAAACGTAAAATGCTTCCAATTGCGGTCACAAATGATTTTTGTTTTGACTTGGGAATTGAAAATCCTTTTTTTTTTAATTCACTTTTTTCTTTTGGTTGTGCGCGGGGTGATTTTTCAAAGAAAACTGACAGTTGACTTGTGTTGGCCAGAAATTGAGGGCAGACAACGCATGGCAACGCGATGGCGGCACAAGCGACAGATGGTAAATGTCAGTGACGGAAATTGGGTTCTGACGTAGGGGGGTGTTCGTAGAGTGAAGAAGTTGTAGGCAGAAAAAGTTATTCTGAGTGAAAATATTTAAAGGTATAAGGCTTGTAATGTACTCTTATGTTTGGCAGGAAAATGCTTGTTACATCATGTTCATCATTCCTTAACCGTAAGCTGATTTGTGGGATATATGAATTCATCTCGCGACAGACAATCATTCACTCTGCCGTAACTTAACGAAGTCTCCGACACTTACCACCGGTTGCTGTCTCTGCTGCCATCACACCCAACTCACAGCTAGATGTCACCCCAATCCCCTTTTCCGTTCCCCAATTCAAACATCAGTTGAACACACACATTGAGAATTTATTTAAAAAAACAGAAAATAAAATTGTCTTAAGCCTAGTCTACATTTTGATTCGCTAATACTGACACAGATGTACGTTGACACGGCCACCCCGCTCCGGGTGGAATCTTACAACGGGCAGGAAACTCCAACACAGCTCTCACGCCGCCGCCTACGAGATAGACCCCCGGTGGTTCCCCAACTTCCGCTGTCGCTGCTCCGCCACACTGCGCTCGTTGTCGAACGTCAGCGACGACGAGCGATGAATCTCCGGCACTTGTTCCCTGGCCGCCCGCCACAGGTTGTTCCGGCTCACCTGTGTGCAGAGGTCCACACGAGAGCGACTGTTTCGGCGGATGGCTGCCGCCGGCTGTCCGTTGAATGAGATTTGCAGGGACAAGCGCTTCTGGCTGAGCATCTGCAGGTGCTCGGGATTCAGTTCGATGACTTGACTCTGTTGCAGCGCTCCTACCGCTCCGCAGATGCACGCGGACGCGACGGAGCCGTTGTCTGTTGGCGGCGTATACTCGGGCAGATCATCTGCACTGCCATATGGTGGCGCCGGCTCCTTCGAGCCCCTCTCGAAGACCTTCACCACGGGCACGTGCGGCTTCAGGATTATGCCGGCTTTTCGGAACTCCTCCAGAGCGTCGTCGTAGGTGGGCAGACCCGACACTATCGTGTAGCTGGGCAGAGATTCTACATCGAGGTCGTAGCGACGAATCACGTCTGTGGGATCCAAGGCGTCGTTTGTGCGGTCTGAAACGAGAGAGAAAGAGAAGGGGTGTCTATTAGTAAAGTGACGGGTGCTCTTTGTCCCAGCCCTCGGCCCCCGTACAGACACGGTCTCGGTTTCATGTCGATAACTTAATTACCAGTCGCCCGGAGGAAATAGGAACGCCTAACGTACTGACGCCGCTTTTAACATAATTGAACTGCTCCCACCCACGAGTCGGCGGGATGCGACCGGGGTGGCAAGCAACAGTGTTTCCAGGGAGCGAGAGAACAAAAGAACTCGCGCTTGTCGCCCCAGACCTTCCCTCAGACAAAGTTTTTTGCATCTGCTGCTCCTTCCGACGGGGGCGGCTGCAACCCCAAAGGCAAGTGTGTACGTGAAGGATGTTGGGGGGGCGGAGGCGAATGTGTGTCAGAGAGAGAGAGAGAGAGAGTGTGTGTGTGTATGTGTGCGAGGGTAGAGCAGGCGAGAGAAACAAAGTTGAGCATCAAGTTGAAACTTCTTGGGGATGGTGGGGATGGCGTGTACCGTGGCGGTGTCTCAACAATGGGATATGGACTGGCTCTGGGTGGATGGTAATTAAGTGCTCCTCGACATGGGGAGTCGATTGGGAGGGAGGGGATTTTCTTTCTGTGAATATTGGCATATTGAGTGAGTGGGGCAAGGAGGAGGAGGAGGAGGCTTAGGGTTTAAGAAAAGGGTTCGACAGGGATGATGGTAATTTCGAAGCTTGAAATATTCAAGACGGTAATTGCTCCGTGATAGATTTGAGGCCAATAGTCGATGTTTGTGGCGTGTTTTTGGCAGCAGCAAAGTGAAGAGTTGGTGAGTTTTCAGGATTTTAGAATTCGGGTGGTCTGGATGGGAGGGGTTGTCTTTAGGGATGCAGAAATGAGTAGAAGATGGTTAGAAGGTTGCGGTTTGGGATTTTTTTTTTTTTTTTTTTTTTTGAAAGAAAAGAGGAGGAGGCTCTCAAAAGGAAGTTTTGGGGATGTAGAAAGTGCCTTAAAATTTGACAGACTGTTCCATCTGAGACAGACAGACATTCAAATCCGCGTCAGAGGCTACAAATCTCACCGAAGAAGCCAAAAATGGGAGTCAATAAGGCTCGACTTCGAGGCCATTCACTGTGAAAGTTCCGCCTATTCAAGTGAAAACGTGTCAAAAGACCGACAGACAGTCCCAGGTGAAGTATGTTGTCCTTATTTCAAGAGAAAACCAACAAAATCCTTCAAAATTAAGACGAAAACGCACACTTTGGCATCGAAAGTGGCGATTCTCAGCCGAAATACGACGAAATCCAGGCAAAATCTGTCAAAAAACACCCGAAATGACTTCGTCTTGCATCATGTAGGACTTTTGTCATCCGAAATCTGGCGAAATCTCTACAAATTCTGTCAAAAAACAAACGAACAGTCACACCTTTGCATCATATATGGTGTTCCCACTCCGAATTCTGACCAAATCCCCACAAAAAGAGGTGGGGAACCACACTCTATCGTACGAGAAGTTGGCTCTTAAAAACTCGTCGAAATCGTCACAAAATCTGCCAGAAAAAACCTTGGAATGACAAATTCCGGCATCATACGAAATGTTTGTCCTTCGATTCTCGTTGGAATTTGTCAAAGATCACTTGGCTAACAGCTTCTAGACGAGTAAGAACCGCTCTGACATCCGTTTCAGACCTCAAAACAACCACAAAACTCGCTTAAAATTCCCTTCACTTGCATAATCAGATTCAGCCTGTAGCCAAAGGACTGAATTCCTTCCACAAGTTCATCCTTTGGCCACCTGCCGGCACAGGAAGTTCTTCTCCTTTTTAATAAACTCTGCCCCCGTCCATTGCGAAATCCTGCTGGTTCATCAACTGCCACTGAAGACAGCCAGCAACCACTGAGAAATCCCCCCCCCCTCCACCCACACCCCGTACGAAACCGGAACAATTTCCAGTGTCGCACCAGAAAAAAAATCAGGAGAGAGAAAAAAACGAAGGAACACCGAAGGCCACGTGCAACTTGTCCCCCGCAAGTTGTGTGGGTCGAGCCGCCCCCGCCTTCGCCGCCACGGTGTTTTGCCATTTTAAACGCATGGACAATTTTCTTTTCAATTTCCGAAATTGTCAACCTGTTCGCATGGGGCACCACCACCAGCCAGACACAGACGCCGGAGTGGCGTGGAACCCTTGCCTCCCGTCACACACTGACGACGTCAACAAAAGAGCACTCTCAACCGGTGGGCGGGCAGATGGGTGGACGTGTGACGGGGGGAAATGCCCATGTAATAGTTGGCAAATAATAAGGAATCCCTCGCGCCACATGACACGAGTAATCCAAAGGAATCATCAGCGTCATCAGCGTTGCTGTGTTCCCCTCGTCATCTCAGAACTTGCTCAGCGCCCGTAGATATGCGATCCGGGTGGCATTTTACATTTCGTTGCAGGCTACGGGGTTGAAACTACCGCCACCCCCACCCCCACATCCAGAGTGCAGTTTTTTTTTTCGAGAATTACATTCTGTCCCGCTGCCTGCGTCTCCGGGTGGCTACTTGGGACGCACGTATCCCTCCCAGGATGTGGGAGGATAATGGAAATCCACATTCAGCAGTCATCCCCCGTCTCCGCATCGCTTCACACCCCTTCTGTTTGTTCTTCGAATTAAATTCGATCTTTTCCATCATCGAGGGGTTGGACAGCCGTGGCTGGCTTAAGGGGGATTTTGAAGAAGTTTCCCCCCGCCCGCTCCGGCGACAGGTTGAAAAATGACTCGAAATGATTGGAAGGCTCCGGGTCCCCTTTAATTCTCGCTTAACGAGCTTTAAAGTCGCCCGCCTCTCCCCACACTCCCCCTCGGCACGGATTAGCCATGGTCGGGTTGTTCATTTAAATTAAATTCCCAACCGGGAATCGACGCGGCGGCGACGGCGTTTCGGTTTTTCCTCGCGTGCCAGCAGTCGCTTCCAAATGTCATCCGAGGCTCTAACATTTCACCTCATCTATGGGAAGGTTGAATCCTTTTTTTTTTGTTTTGGAGAATGTCCCTGGCGAGTGTGTGTACGGGTGGGTGGGTGGATGGGCGGGAGAGTGTAATTTTCAATTGACTCTGTTAATTATAGCGTTTTGCCTAACCGGAGGGTTTTGTTCTATTTTACTTCTGTCATGTGATCCAGTTTATGGCCCAGTTTAATGGGCGGAGGCGTGGGCGTGCGGCAGCGGTGTGTCATTGGGAAACGTGGCGGATGGCACCCGAAATTAGATGGAAGCTGATTAAATAAATTATTTTCTGTGAAACTTTTCAAATTGATTGCGCTTGTGTTGGCTGCGTGGGGTAGGGGTGTGGAGGTGGTGGTGGTGGTGGTGGGGGTGGTGATTGCCTGCAGGAGAGGCAACAAATTATTAATTGGAATTGATTTTTGATTTTCTTTCACTCCGGGGGGGAGTGAGAATTCGCGAGGAATTCCACAGTTTTTCGAGTGATTGTCAACTTTGATGAGGATTCAGCACTTTTTGCGTAGATTGCTTGTCATGACATGACATTTGACAAGGAAAATTGTGACTTTTTGGATGACGGTCGAAGTGGTGAAATCGAACAGATTTTTTTCTTATGAATTTTTTCCCATCAACCATCGATGAAATTGTGAAGGACTTTCATTGGCGTTGAATTAAGGATTTTTGTGGCTTGAAGGCTTATTTCGACCAGAACTTAGGCATCTCCTCTGAATCAAATTTCAAGGACAAAGTTTTGTGCCTCAAAAACATGTTTTTCCAATTCGGAACTTACGAGTACTTCACTATTCTGTGTAAGAATGAATTTCCCTGTTGGCGACTGTACGTGTCAACAGATGCATTTTGATGCGGAAAGAAAAATTGTTTTCTGCAAATGTTACATCCTAGCCGCCTTCAACTAGTTCTTCTTCTTCTTCTTCTTCTTGTGGCGCTACAGTCTGGGTGGACCTGGGCCTCAACTAACATGCCCCTCCAGCCAGCACGATCTTTTGCCAGCCGGTTGCGCACTCAAAGTTAGTTGAGGTCCTTCTCCACTTGTGTGCGCCACCTTAGCCTAGGCCGTCCTCTGTTGTGTTGTCCCAATGGCTCAGATTCGAAGGAAAACGCAACAGAGGATGACCTCCATTGAGATAGCTCAACCAACATGCGGGACCTCACCCAACATGCGGGCAGGAGCAGTGGTGTCTGCACGCTCTACATGGCCTAATCAAGACTTCAACTAGTAAGCACACCAAATTCTTCTTTTTCAAGTGCCGTTACAGGCCTGAGGAAACCTGGACCTCAACCCACATGCCTCTCAGTCTCTTGCCAGCTGCCTCCAATTTCCATCTCAGAAGAGGTCATCCTCTGTTGCGTTGTCCTTCGGATTTAAACTCTCTTCGAGCCGAGGCAGTGTTATCCATGCGCTAGAGTTGACACTTGACTAGACACATTTCGACGTACAGCCTGTAGAGTTCTTCATTGAATCTTCTCTTTCAGATTTCATCAACAGGGTCACAAATCGCAACTAGAATTTCTCCATCATCTGTTTTTAATACCGTCCAAGTTTCTGCGTCCCACCAAATTGATTAAGGTGGTTAACCACTTGAGAAGGAGTCCCGAATGAGTGCATCCTCTGTTACATTGTCCCAAAGGTTCCTGTGACTGATGTGACCGTAGCCCTGAAGCTAGTACCAACGGAACCACTGATGGAGGAAAGGAAAGACCGTTTGACTCAATTGCGGGTGACAGGCTTGGACCAAAGAACTTAGTAGTAACAGCCTGATCAAAGCCTTCACTTTGATGCCACACGAGGTCAGGAGCACTGAAACTTTGTGCGGTAGGCCCTCTTGTAGGAATGGCCTTCTGATTGTGGCTTAAACACAAATTGCGGAAAGAAGTGAAATAAGCCACCTTGTCTAGCTGGCAGCGGATTAAGCACAAACCGTAGGAAGAGCTGAGGTTAGTGTACCTGACTGTCCTAGAACTGGTTTATTCCATTGTCAGCCCACAAGGGACCAGGGCCTAGCTTCTACAAAAAGTAGAAGGGACCAACAGTTTTCTGCCGACTCCGAACGGGGAGAGTTAAAAAGCCTTTTTCATAGACAAATGGTACTCTTCGAGTGCTGTCAGCAACTTGAAAGAGGCTGTGCCGTAAAAAATGAGAGGTGTCCCGTCCGAGAATCGAACCTAGACCTTCAGCGTGTGGGTCGACGCACTTACCCGCTACGTCACGGCGACCACCCACTGTCTGTCTGCCTTAAATCAGATGGTTTTGGGTTCTATCTTTCAGGTCACTGTGGAGCTGGTCCTGTGATCCAAAGAAATGGCCTTGTCTCCTCACCTAGGTCGAGTGATTGTTCCATAAGACAAGATCTCAGTTGGTTTGGCGAGGTGTGCATTTCTTTCGACTCCTTAGGCCGCAAGAAAAAATAAGTTTTGAGGCCTCTTCCAGAAAATCTGCCATTTCGCCATTTAATCACCGAAGCAGAAGGATGTATTGGCCAACTTTAGCTGCCCGTCGATGTTAACAGAAACCTTTTGTCAAATGATTGTCCTTCTCTTTTGGTTTTTAACACATTTTCGAAGTGAAAAGTCATGGATTTTGACATCCTCCATTTAAGGGTCCAAATCACAAACATCAAAATCAATGTCGCCAGGGCTTCCCCATTCACCATCTCCCCAATGCCCTTCCACGCCTAAAGTAATCCGCTTAACAAATCTTTCCCCCAAACGCACATCCCCTGCTGATTCCCTTGAACACAGCAGAAATATAAAAAAGTGCCTAATTACCCAACACTCTCCAATTCAGCTTATTCGTGCATTAATTCCCGTCCAGAAGGCAATTTTGAGATGAACGGCAAACGGCCGAGAAAAAAACGCAGAATTTTTCATTAAAAACGCACAACGCCCCACTCTTAGCCCCCGCCCACACTTTGGCAGCAAATAAAATCCAATACCACCCCCATTTGCTGCTGCCAGCACAACAGACGTCAGCCCTTCCGCAGCCTTATGGTCGAATAAAAAGCGATCAACGACAAGCGCAGGCGGCCGTCGAAGAAATCGCATTCGCATTCATCCCCAGCCTCCAGCCTCCCTGACAGTCGTCAGCTCATAGCGCACCCCACCCAGAGCAGGGCATAGTTATTTATGAATCTGTAAATTCCCTCGAATAAAACACCATCCAGCCGCCCCACACCCCATCGGAATTTCTAATGTAATTTCCACAAAAGGCCTCTCCGGCCGCCCTCCTTCTCGTTCGCCTTGTGTCCCGCTCTGGCGCTTTGTTGCATCCGAGTGCCAAGTGCGTTTTGTCTTTTTAAACGGATACATCCTGCGTCGCCGACGCCGCGTTGAGACGAATAATTTCTGACATGGGGGTGAGCGGCAGAGTCGGCGATGCACGGCTGCTGGCTGGCCGTGTCACCCCCCCTCGAATGTGCTGAGCCAGCGAGCGCGGAATGATTAACCTGATTCCCCATGTGAATTGCCCAACGAACACCCTGGGACTGCGGTGGATGGATGGAAGTTTTGTTATTAAATCGATTCTTGGGACCGAAGGACTGCAAAGCCACCCCTAACACTTCCATGCTTTCATTCTTGCGTTGCCCCTTGATCTTGAGCTGTGCGAGAGACCGGGGAGTGGTGGTTTGACTGGGAAGAAATTTATATGACAGCAACACCGACCTGGGGCAGACTTATGAGTTTTTGTTCCGTGGAGTAACGGCAGCCAGCCGGTTTTCAATTGTCTCGATAGTTCCGTGCTGCCATCTGCTGTCGGCAGCGGTTGCACACGCAACTGCTTCTCGACCGCATGCGAGGAGTGCTCATATTTTGTTGGTTGGTTGGCGTGGCGAATTGGAATCGGTTTTGCGGTGGCACTTTGTGGCGGAATCGTGACGCGTCTGGGCAATTAATTCACTGTGACAGCTGTTGGCGTCTGATATTGACAGGAGTTGTTGAAATGACGGAGGTTTAAAGTGTGACATGGGCGGGAGCGAATTTTGGACGCACTTTGTTATGCAAGGCTTTGAATTGGAAGGGTGGTGGTGGGCTCAAAGACGACCTAAGTGTGGCTTCACGTTGACAGTCAGTTGCTCCATCGTGGGTGAGATCGATGAGAGGCTTACAGAAGGAGAGATGAGGCTCTGAGACAGAGCAAGGGATCACCGGGGGTCCAACGTTTGAAACTGAGCAAAACTATTGAAAGCACTCCAAGCAAAGCTTGCTCTAGCCTATGAAGCTAGACGTCAATAGAATCAATACCGCTACAACAAAGACAGTAAACCCATGAAAGCCATTAAAGTATGCCCAGAATTGCCTTCTGAAGCTTCATCATTCAAACACAAGATCAAGCATCCAAGTGTCGGCCTTTTTTTTTTTAATTCCCTCTCTCCACATCGTAAAACACAATCCAACGACACAGCTCAGTTGGCAACCGAATTTTCGCACGAGATCTTTTCATGTCCACCGTCACGTCGTGTTGCCGAGGATGATGATCTCACCGACCCCACCGTTCGCATGTTAATTGTCAAGTGCCCAGCAGCTGTCGCTTCTGCAAGCTCCTCCATCATCCTCCACCACAATCCACCGTTGAGTCGGGTTTTTAGTTTTGAATTTTTTCTCGCATTCCCTTCATAGGGGCGTATGAGTAATCTGCGACATTTCTCGTTTCCAAAGCCTCCAGCAGCCGGCAGCTCGCAGCAGAGCAAAAAACCACTTGACGTGATTCCACTCATAAACGATCCCCAGCCAGACAACGCACACACTCACACATCCCCACTGAGACTCACTCAAGCACCGAGTGTAACTCTCAACGAAAGGGATAGCTATTTGGTTGAGGTGATCCTACCATGGAGGAGCGAGAGAGGCGATGCCGGTACGATCGACTGATAGAAGGTGAAAACGGAAAAATCTCCGACAAATTCAAAAGGCGAAAAAACCGACTCGCTGTGTATGTTTTTGATTATTTGTGCTTCGCTCGCTTCGACAAGCGAATAACGAGTCCAAAACAAAAGACCAGACAACCGGCGAAGCGAAGAAATGCCAAAAGGTGGAAAAAAAACCGCCGTTGGAGGAGATGAGGAGTCGACAAGAAACACGTTTCTCATTGTTTACATTCCCACTGTGCTCTGTGCCTATTGTCACTGGGCGAGGGACTTGAGGGGCGCAGGACAGGTAGCATGGATGAGTAATCCGCGCAAAAGAATTCCACCTGAGTCACTTGGATGACTGAATTCGCTGGAAGACGATGCCCAGAGAGGCGCTCAAAAACGACCGAAAAGAAGGACAAAGGACAATGGCGACCGCGGCGATGAATTCATTGTCCAGTTGTGAAGGAGGGGTGTAGTCACCACTCAGAAACTGGTTTTCAAATTGCACTCAAAAAAAAACGTCCTTTGTTCAAGAGTGAGGAAACAGGACGCACAATTCGATGACTCCCTATCTAGCTATCCTTCTCTCGACCATCTGCTGAATGCGGTTCCAATTGCACGTAGACCTAGTACAGTCCTTGAAGGATGTAACTTATGTTGTCCTAGGTTCCCCCGTTGTGCCGCAGCGAGTGCACTGCACAAATGTCATTCAGAGAGAATTTTCGTCAATTTGGACTCGCGACAGCTGGAGTCAGCAGAATTCGAATGAATTTCTTGAGTCAGATGCTTGCTGTTTCGTGAAGGGCCACTGGAATAGGGGTTAATGGTATAATTGGCCGTGAGAGGCGAACGAGATAGAGAGGAAGTTGAGATAAGTGAATAATGAGATGGCAGTTAGCTGACGGATCTACTTGGAGTTCGAAGTCCCTTAGCTGTGCATGGATTTTTTGTATTTGTATTTAAAAGCCACTTCTGATTGGGCTAAAGTTTGGCCAGTTAGAAAACCGGCTTGGCGAATTCTTTGGCATCTTCAACTGAACATTTCTGCGTCGGGGAAAGTTGAATACCCAGCGGGCAGCTGCACAAACTAAAGCGTGCCTTCTTGGTGATAGACGTTGCAGATGACGTTTGTTGCTCACCCTGTCTGCCTGCTGGTCCGTCACCGGGTGCTAGTGTACCCCTAACATTGATGTAAATGCTGAAGTACTATCCAGCATTGAGTTAAAACAACAGGAGACAACAGGCAGTCTTCAATAATTCACAGCACTTTCAGCAAAAGCCTTCATGTACCTGTCACAGTTTCCAACTGCTGCCTGAAATCCCATTCATTGCAACAAAGTTCAGCTGCCCGATAACCATCCATCTCTCGGCACCACATCAATTCGTCTGGAGCAGTGTTTCTTTTTTTCTGCAAGTGTCTCCCATCCTTCCTCACACGATCTTTCATCAGCACCTCTCGCTCGCTCTCGCAGTCACTGCACATCCTTCTTGTCAATCCCAAGCAAACATCTGTCTGCCGCACACCACAGAGCCACTTCCATACACATGTGTTCCCCTCGGACGCTAATGCACGCACACAATCAAATCTCATCCGTCTCTACATTCCTCACTCATTGTCGTCCACTCCACCATCCATCGTGATTGCCGGTGAAAAGAGAATTTCGCATACGTTCCCAAGCGAGATAGCACAAAAACAACAAGTCCATCAGAGCAGCATCTCTCTTGCTCGCACTCGTCCAGCGTCGCCGGCAGAACCACCGCAGCAGACAGAGTCTCGCGGCAGAACATTCTGAGCGAGAGGGACAGCGAGTCTGTTGAGTGGAATCAGCAACCGAAAAAAGCCACTCGATCGTGCGCGCGTCTTTCACGAAAAAAAAACGTTTGCGGCGACGGAGTGAATTGGCTTCGTTCTAGCAGAGTGTTTCCTTTGTTGGCGTTGTGCGCACGCAGTTTTGCGTGTATTTTGTGTATACAGTGTGTGTTGTCTCTTGGACAAGGGTGATAACAAAGGAGAGTGAGAAGGGGCGACCACCGATTGGTCAGTACTGAAATTCGTTGCTAATTTGTTGCTTAATTCGGCGGTAGTTCGGCGACCATGATGAACACCATGCTTGAGCATGTGCCCATCAAGCTGGAGACGTTCAACGTGCAGGATGAGGAGGAGCACAAGTTCGGTAAATGCGTCGTCGGGAAAACATCAACGAAAACGCAAGCAACGCAAACCTCAGCAGTGGACACGGCCGAAGCAGTCGATGATGCGAAACCAGCGGCGACCACCAGCAGCAGTGCGTCTTCCATCTCGTCAAGGATAGCGTATCTGGAGAACGAAATCGAGAGTTGTGGGAATGTGTTCATCTTGAATCGGCGCAAACTGTTCCTCATCTGCGGCTTCTGCGAGAGTAAGTATGCGAACATGTCGCAGTTCTCCAAGCACTTGAACGACTGCCATTCGATTTTCTCCACGAGCTACGAAGACGCGAGTCTCGGGCGAGGCAACGTATGTGGTGTTGGTGGTGGTGGTGGTGGCGGCGGGGTAGTGTCTGAGGCGGAGAGTGACTCTGATGCGTCCGCCATGACATCGGGGTTAATTGTGAAGGGTGGGTTCCAGATTCGATTTGTTAGGGAAGGTTCCCTGCCTCCGGGCACCGCCAGCATATCGACTCTGCCCACTCCGCCGCCTTCGGTTGACGATACTCTACTGAAGCATGTCCCCATCAAGGTGGAGAAGGAGGTCGACGATGATGTCATGTTGGTCGACGAGAGTTCATCGAATTTTGACGAGAATATCGAGAGCTGCGGCAACATATTTGTAATGAACCGCAGGAAGCTGTTCCTCATCTGCGGTTTTTGCGAGACGAAGTTCGCTAACATGGAGCTTCTCGCCGCCCATCTGCATGAGAGTCACACAATTTTCCAGGAGGACAAGGAAGTCGTTCCAGAGAAGGACGTCATCGCCCTAGAGGCCGTTGCGGTGAAGACTGAACCAGAGGAAGTGGCATCGCCAGCCAAATGTCGTGACACAAGCAATGAGAACGCTCCACCCATGGTGGCCCTTCCAAATGGCACAAGCGTCGACAATGAAGACATCATTCCACTGGAGCCAACCGTAAGGCAGTCAGCCGTGGCCCCTGCAGGTATCAAGGAGAAGAAAGACGTCAGCGCCAAAAGCGGTGTCACACCCGAAGAGGAGGTCATGAGCATAGCGGTAGCAGCCGCCGCTGCGGCCGCGGCCAGAGAGAAGCATGCTCTCAAGGAGAGCCGAAAGCAACGGAAGACTAAGCGACCGGTAAAAACCATCACAGACTACTTCTGCAAGGACGAGACCCCATGCATCGAGTTTACCTGCAAGGACTGCCCCAAGACATTCACCAAACAATCCCGGCTGGTGGAACACGTCCGCCTGCACACCGGGGAGAAGCCATTCAAGTGCGGCGAGTGTGGCAAATCATTTCGCATCAAGCTGCGCATGACAGAGCACCAGCTACGTCACCGTTCGGAGAAGGCCTTTATCTGCGAAATATGCGGCCTAGGGCTCGCCACTCGACAGGACTACTCACTGCACCAGCGCCACCACAACGGTGACAAGCGCTACGCCTGCACCGAGTGCGGCAAGGCCTTTGTGCGCAGCAGCGATCTCAAGACTCACATTCGCATCCATTCCGACGAGCGTCCGTTCAAGTGCCAGATCTGCAGTCTCTCATTCCGTGCCAATCAAAACCTCATCATCCACCGTCGCGTCCACGAGGGCGACAAGCAGTTCAAGTGCGACTACTGCGACAAGCGCTTCCTGCGGAAGATCGATAAGCGCGTCCACCACCGCACCCACACCGGCGAGAAGGCTTTCAAGTGCGAAATATGCGGTCGTGGCTATTCGGCGAAGGTGCACGTCCGCCGCCACATTCAGAAGCGACACATGGACCCGCTACGCAGCGCCGATGTCACCAATGCTGACACCAAGGCGACTGCCAAGAGGAAAAAGCACGCGAAATCCGCCAAGGCACCGAACAAGTCTCTCAAGTGTGAATCCTGCCCCAAATCATACTCCTCAAAGGGGGCCCTTCAGAAGCACATCTCGCGACTACACAACAAGTCATTGGCAGCGACGCCGGTCGATGTGGAGGAAAAGAAGCCAGTGCCACTGCCCCAGAAGATGGAATCATAGGCGACACCCCAAGCAACTCACCGATCATCGATTTCGCCCTCATACTCGCTTGATAGACTTAAATCGACAGAAGATATTCGATATTCTCGCCCTTAGGCTAAGTTAGGTTATGTGTTGTGTGCTCTAGTCCGTTGCGGGACGAGAGCTGCAAGGATCAACGAAGAAAAGACACTCGAATTATTTGTTTGCTCTCAAGAATTATTATTGTTTAGGAACTTTTAGAGCGTCGCTATTGCGATTTGAATAAATCCAAGAAATTTACTTTTTTATACATTTACACGTGAAATGTGGAGCGTTTTTGTTTGTTTTGGTTTGACGCTTGATTTCAGCTGGGAAGTTGGAAGAGAGTGAACACGTTTGGTGAGTAAATTGAAGAAGGAAGAGCTGAGAAGATGTTCCAGAAATTTCAGGAAGTTTCCTTGATCTGGCGTGCGCTTTGGAGATTATCTTTTTGAAGAATGATTGCCGAATGTGGGTGAGATTTCTGTATTCAGTGCTGGTTTGGCTTGACTCTAGCAGCTCAAAGTGAGTCAGGGGACAGTGGTAGGTACTGCAGATAATTCAGGGATGAGAGGAGGTGGCTAAGCCATGTAGAGTGTACGGACACCACTGCTCCGGCTCGAGAGTTTTCGAATCTGAGCCATTGGGACAAAGCAAGAGAACGGCCTAGGCTAAGGTGGAGCACACAAGTGGATAAGGACCTCAACCAATTTGGAGTGCTCAACTGACGGCAGCTTGCAAAAGATCGTGCTGGCTGGAGAGGCATGTTGGATGAGGCCCAGGTCCACCCCGGATTGTAGCGCCACAAGAGGAAGAATAAATGATAGGAGGAACGACAGGGGTTTGTTGGTGAAGATTGGGCGAATCTACTGAAGAAACGCTGCTTACGTGTGCAGATGTTCAGAAGGTTCCCCTGGTCAGGAGTGTCCTTACAACACTTTGCAATCAACTCGCAACACTTCAGGAGTCTGGTGACATGGGAGAGGACAGACGATGAGGCTTTTTGAACTTCTTTGTTCGATGGCATAGTCTCCTTGAACCAACTGCCTTCTCAATGCCTCCATGATGCCTCTACCACCTCAACACTGATTCATATTTGATGAAGCTTTGACGTTACTCCCTTCTTCCTTTGAGATGCAACATTGGGAAGCGTAGGATGTTGTGAATACAATGAGGGAAGGGCACATTTGGCAGCAACAGTCAGACGAAATGTGTGTCCTTAAGCTTGAATGCAAAAGGGTCGTTTTGGACAAAATCTTGGTTGAAATTTGATTGTTGCTGATCCGAAAACCGATTCAGAACAGCTTTAAACAAAATGTCAAGAGGTTTTGATTGATTAGGTGCGACTGGAGATGCGACAAAAGAGGTCATAGGTTGTGACTTCCGTAAGAGTGTGAATGGGGTTGGCTGGGGAATCTTAAGAATTTTGTTTCTGATATTCTTCCCTGTGCCCAAACGATATCTAGAGCTGCTCTTGATGTGACAAAATGCTGGGGAAGGATGAGGAAACACCAATTTCTGCGTTTGGATGCTTATTTGTGACTGTAAAGGTATTCAGAGGCTTTTACTTTCGACGCTCTGTCTTCATGGTTTGGCGGGTGCACGTCTTCGGAAGAATGTCTGCTGATGTGTGCAGTCTGGGGAATCGGTTATTGTTTCCGATGGCCTTGTATGACATCTTCAACTGCTCTGGGACAGAAGGTGAATGAGTTTAAGAAGTGGAAGTGACGTGTGATATGACTTTGGAAGAATTCTAAGGTTTCTGTGCAACTTGAAAGTCCAAAGACCCAAAACTCAAAGGCGACAGGTCATCTGTGGATGGATAATTTAAAGAGAGTATGCGGTGGAATGTCAAATGTGGCAAACGATATTTTTTTCTATTCCATGCCTTGTAGCACCGGCACTATAGTTCGAAGAACACACTTGAGTAGAACCAAATTTACTTCATTCCAAAAATCTTGCAAAAATCTTGCGATCGACCGACACAGATCCGCCTTCAAGCACTCCTCGCCGCATTCCAAATTTCATGTACTCCAAGCGAACCACAAAGACACAACAAAAAAAAAAAAGCTGCCATCACTCGTCGATGATTCACTTCGCACACACGTCCACCGCGCAACCTCCTACAGGTGGGTGCGAACGCAAGAACTAAATTATAGCTCATACGCCGTGCCGCCGTCCAAATTGACTTAAAATTAGACTCAATTTTCAAAAATACCAACTGCCGCCTCGAACCGGCACGTCGCGGCATTCCAGCGCTATCAATACGGCAACTGTACCATTTGTCAGGAAAAGGCAAAACACCAAAATAAGTTGTTTTCTGTCGAGAAGTGTGCATAACTGTGTGGTAAACGATCGCCTGATCATCATCGTCCCCACACGCGGGGAACGCTGGAGACGGACAACGACCAGTGACCAGCGACACAAAAAAAAAAAAGCTCACATACGCCTCAGATGATTAACGAAGCACCTACACACGCGAGCGGTCTTCACAGATCGTCGGCGACGGGTCAACGTTACGTATACTTGTTCTTTTTTTTTTCTGCTGCCGCTTCGCGTGCTTGTTGTTCGCGGCGTCTCTTTTGGGGCGTCCAGCTTTGACGCTGTTCACTGTTCGTTCGTTCTTCGAATGTGTCACGATTCCGGTTTGCTGGGGCGCAACAAAAGAACGAATGAGCGGCCAAAGCATAGTCCGAACTGTGGCTGAGCTTAACGTTCACTTATCGCGGAACATTTTTTTTTTTTGTTCTCGTTTATTTTTAATTGAGTTCTGATTTCGGCGTCGTAAGAGGGACGGTGACACCCTTTAACCCTGAAGTGGCAGCACTGTGCGTGAGCATTGGGATGGAGTTTCTTGCTCTCGAAACGCGTCAGAGGCAGTTTTCAAACGTGCTTCGTGAACAGGCTCGAATGCGGATGGTGGTGGAGTTGGGATTTGTGGTGAAATTCACTGGAGCGGGGTGACAATTGTGTGTGAATGAATTGGGAATCTATTTTTGGGTGTGCTGTCTGATAGGAGTTTGATACCGATGAAGCGTTGACGCATTCTGCTGAGACGTGACATCAGCAAGGTCGTTGAGATACGTGTGCAGCAAGGAAATGACGAAGGATATTCTGTGGGGAGGGAATTTAAGCAGTATCCTGCTCTTTTGTAACCTGCTTGCTTTGTAAGCTGTTTTGAGAGTTCGTCGTTTAAGTCTTATTTGTGACGTACTTGACAAAACCGTGGCGTCAGTGAGGTCCATAAGATCCGCGTGTGATCAGAACATAATTTTTACGGGCCACATAAGTTTGTTTGGAGGAAGGTTAACGTGTGTCCTGGTCATTAGGAGTTGCTCCGCTGTGTGTGGTCCCTGCAGGCATCTTAAAGTCAGCCTTGATAGATGCTCTGCAGGGTAGGAAGTTGTACCCAAATTAATAAAAGAGGGTCAGCAGTGAGTTTGTGACTGACTTTCTGAGCTAATTGTGCGGTAAAATGTTGACGGAGGATGTTTTCTGATTGCAGCTTGTACATTCAATCAAAAGAATGTCTTATGCCGCTCGACAGGATTGCTGGAATTCTGTTTCCAACAATTTAAAATTAGGTTGGAGATACGTACACATGTAGGGCAACTAATTAAAGCATCTGTGCTGCAAATAATAATTAAAGATAGACAGACCATACGTGGTTCTCAAGAAGTAAACTCCACGCCACTGGCAATTTCAAATAAGTCGCAGTTGCGTCCACAGTCTATGGATTTCTTCATCTATAAATAGCTTCCAAAATCGTGACACTTACTCGTGACATTCAATTGTTTGTCATTGTCATTCACTCAGATCCAGATTTTATTAGCGGGGAACCACTTAAGGCATTCTTTACGCCCGTATTGACGCCCACAATTAGCAGTTTTTTTCAATCGAGAAAGATTCCACTGCAAACGAGGCCCGCTCTCAAAACAAACTCCCAATGGTGTCACAGTGGAAAAAAATACATCATCATCCCCCTCATCGCCTAAAAGTATGCCACGCCATGCAGCAGAAAATGCGATTCAATACTTTAAAACTCATCAGCCCTCGGTCCGATCCGTTGATTTGATTAATGCCGTGAACTCATTTCATCCTACACCTCGTTAGTGTCAAACTGCCTGGCCCCCGCAATTAGCCCAACAAGCCTCCGACACCTTCCTAAATGAGCTTCGACACAAACCCATCCCTCGCTGGTTGGCCGCCGAGCCGACTAGAAGCGAATAAACCTGCGGTCTGCCTGGTCGGGGCGATGTCAGACCCAATGTAATTTACACGGTAAACCGCACACACACCCACCCCCCTCCACAGGCTTGCGCCCGGCTGCTGGGGTGTCAATTGAATTAGCCGCCCACCCCCGCAGCAGTAGGCTTAAATTCTGAAGCCGAGCGCCATTGCCACTGACCGAACGACCAGTTGGGCCGGCTACTAATCAGCAAATTGCGTGGATGGCCAGTGTCAGAGATTTAACAAATGACCAACACCACAGCGGCCGGGCAAGGATTTCCTTCGTTCACGCCGCTTAATTGACAGGAGCGGGGTGTATGTATGTGTGTGGAGGCCAGTGTCCAAGAAGGTTCCTAATGAGCCTGCCACGCCAAGAACTTTCAATCAAAAAAAAAAGCGGAACAAAAAACCATTTTAATGAACGGAAACAAAATTCGCACTATCGGGGAATGCACGCCATCTGTTATCGGCGTGGCGTGAGGTCGTTAAACCTTCTGTGTCAGTCGTGTCGGAAGCAGTGGGCGTGTGGATGGGTGGCGGGTTGACTTATCGCTGATGAGTTGCATATTCCTTGCGATGCACGGAACTGTAAGATCGTAAAAATTTCGTTTCAACTCTCATCGAGCGCGCAGAGCAGCGCCTTCTTTCACTCTCTGGCCTCTCTCACACAATGGCCACGGCATTTAATGGTCCGCTCAACGCTCATAAAAACCGTTTTATGTCTTAATTTATATTTTTATTCCCATTCAACCGCGGGGACCGATGGGGGTGGAGTGTGTGGCTCACTGCTGTGGTATCCACATTCGTACACGGACGACCCTGGGATGGGGCAGATGCATACAGAGGGGGCGACGTGCCACTCAGTGCGCGAAGAGGACTTCATTTCAAATGATATCCTTCAATAATTAGTTTATTAAATTAAAATTTGTTTTTTTTTTGTGCTAGGTGATGGTGCCAGGAGCCAGAGGATGGGTGGGATATGAGTTTCCTGATTTAATTCCGAAATTATCTCTAATAAAGTTTTATTTAGCGAAAATATTTGGTTTCGGCCTGTCAGCCGGGGTGGAAATTAATTTTAATGCAGTTTTGTCGGGAAATGCGGTTTTCGCGTTATGTGTCGATGGAGGGAGGTGTGCGGGGGCGAATTTGGCAGCGAGAGCGGATGGAATGCATGTCAATTCGACGGGGGTTTGTAATAACGAGCGGAAATTGACTTCAGCTTTTCGCAAATGAACTGAAATTGAAATGTTTGTTTAAGTAGGTGTAGGTAGATGAGACAGGAGGAGAGAATGTGGAATAAATGGGTTATGCCGCGACTGTGGTCATTTTTTTGAAACCCTTATCAGACGGAGCTTAATTTGCAGCGGATAGCTATTGGCAGCAGTTATAGGGGCTGAAAGTTACAGAAATTTGTTGGCACGAACGCTACAAAATAGCTTAATCTGCTTCAGTCGGGAAAACTACCTCTTCGTCGGTTTAAAGGAAGAACTGAATCAATTTTTCAAGTTATCTGAAACGAGCTCAACCTTGCAGCAATCTGCGAGATAACCTTTGTGTTGTGTCCTAGAGCAATCGTCGTGTACATTAACGTCGGTCATCAAAATGATCTTCGCCTCGACCTTCGTCTTAGGTGCCAAATGTCACAACGATTTTCGCATCGATCCTCAGACAGATCTTGGCGTTGATCTCCAGAATGATTTTCGTACGCACCGTATGTGTCGAACGATCGCTACTAACTGTAGTAACTGCGTCCCATCCAGAACGAGCCTCAGAAATCGTTCTATTTCACGTCGACACTAAGAAATAATCCACCAGTTGGTTCTCAGTGTAAGTTGCACATCGATCCTTAGAGCACTCTTTGCCATGATCACAAGAACGATCCTTGTCGTGGTCCTCAGAATTTTCTTGTCTTTTCGTTGACTCTCAGAACGGTCTTCGCCTCTAATTGGAGCACAAGCTTTATGCCTATTCCCAAAACGATCTTTAAGTTTATCCTCAGAAATATATCTAAGATGGCTCCCAATGACCTTCGGGACGTTTCTGAAAACGGTTTGCAATCTTTGCCATGATCCCAAGGGCGATCCTCGTCGTTGTCCTTCATTTCCTTTGACTCTCAGAATGATCTTCGCTTCTAGCTGGAGCACAAGCTTTATGTCGATTCTCAGAACGATGTTTACGTTTATTCTGGAAAGATATCTAAGACTACTCCCATATTGATCTTCAGAACGATTTTGAAAACGGTCTTCTGGTCGCTCTCTTTAAGTCTATTTGCATCTATTCTCAGAACAATTTTCCTATTCATTCTCAGATGATCCTCCTAACGACAATCCTCCTCTGAGTGATCTTCTTCAGGCCAATCCTCATCATGCCAATCCTTTAAACGATCTCCGCTTCGATTCTTGAATTAATCTTTGTACTCGTTCTTCGAACATCTTTCATAATCATTTCGCGGATGTCAACCTGCATGTCGCTTCTAACTGATCCACTCTGGAGGATCAGTTGCTTCCCTCTCTGTCCAACTCCTCTGCTTCGATCGTCAAAAAGACCTTCCAATTGACCTTGCTTCTGGAAAATGTTTCTCCCCAGATGAGACCGACCTTCTCATCGGCATCTGATCTAAAACTCCAATTTCATGCACGTGAGTCACTCCGTTTGAATTCGATCATGACCGATATTCTCAAAAAATTCGTCGCCATCTGTCTAGAAACAGCAAAAAAAAAATCTTCCGCCGACCCACAGCAAACAGTCAAATTCACGCCTGTTTGTTAATTAAGCTCACAAGCTCCTAAGCGAAATCACCTGCTGTTGGCATTCCCCCCTCCTCCGACAATCAGTTTTCTGCTCCCAACCCTTTTGACGGTTTATTAATGACCCGCCTCTTATCGAGGCAACTCGCAAGACAATGTCAGGTGTCAGATGTTTGTTCATTTGATTTCGGTAAAATATTGACACTTCGCTGAGGAAAGCGAGAGTCAACAGAAATTTACGAGCGAACCCCATCGGAGGGCGAGAGTTTTAATATTTTCAGCTAAAAGCGAATAATTACGTGTCGTAAAGTGATGACATTGGAGCACTTGCAGAAACCGACGACACCGCGCATAAGTCATTGGACGGATTTAGCGTCTATTGACAGCACATATGATGAGTGCTGAGTGCCATCAGTCAGTCAGCCATTCAGCTTTGGATGGGTTCGATGCGGCACTGACTCTACGTGTAACATTCGGAATTTATGATGAAATTTGATTGTAAATCCGCCGACTGATTAATGTGACTGAGGGGGGGAGGAGAAAGGTGCACTTTGTCGATAATTATTGACTTAATTTCCGAGCAAGACGAACTGGTTCCTTTGTGATCTTGTGCGCAGTCGCATGGAGTTGAAGATCCTTTGCAGGGACGTGGAGGTGTTAGAAGTGTAACTGGTTTAGATTTGGCGGCGCAAGTTCATTGTGACACTTCAGCGGCTGACTCGAATAATTGACGAATTATTTGAAACGGGTTTCGCTGCGGGCCGGGGAACTTAAACAGCTCACAAAGTGGAACATTGTGATGAAATTGTTATTTTTGAGTTTAATTATTTATCTTCAATGTGTCAAGTATTTCTCTGTTGATGTGGGTTGGTACATTGCAGAGCAAATTACGAGTGGATCGCCACAAAGATGCTATCCACAGGGCACCACAGCAAGTTTCTAGCAGTTCCCAGTTGATCCCCAGAAGGATGTATACTTCAAGCGCGGCACAATCCTCACAAATATCTTTACAACGATTTTCGTTATGATCCTCAGTGCTTCTCAAGAAGATTCGCACAATAAAAATCGCATCAAATATGAAAACGATCTTCCCGCAAACTTGGCAAAGATCTTCAAAATGGTGTCAACAACGACGATCTTCCCAAAACATGGGCTCTTCTCGTCTATCCACAGATAGTCTCAAAATGATTTTCTGAAAGTTTCAGGCGACGATCCTCCTAATTATTGTGACGATCCTCAGTGAGACAATCATCTTTGAGGTCCTCAGAACGATCTTTGCTGCAACGGCCGTGATCACAGAGTCTCTCTCAGGCTGATCTTCAAACCGAAACCGAATACAATTTTCAGACTATTCTTCATCTTTATTCATCAAGCTGATGCAACGAATCGCCTGCTCATCGTTAAACTTATCACCACGCGGTTCGAGTCTTAAAGTGCCCCCCTTAGGCTGCATCCCCATCACCACTGCCTGATGATTCAAAAGTGGCGCTTAAACAATCTACACACGCTCCACAAGTGCTTGTCACTCCACACAAGTACGTTCAGTTCGTGGCGGCAGCGTTGGAACCGGAAGCTTCCGAAACCGCAAAGCGAGCTCCGTTACGTTCCATCATCTGTCGCCTACACTTGATTGATGCAAACACACACCCCTTTCGTTGAATTAATTTCCCATCCGCATCTCTATTCAAATTCAAACGAATTCCGTTAAAACGCGCACAGAAAAAAAAACGCGAAAAACGAGCAAGAAAAAGCACGACGCAAAACATTCCACAACTGATGGAGCCGTGCAAATGACTTCTGTCAATAAAACAGGGCCACCGTGCGTCGCTCGTCGCGCTCACGTCACAATCCGCTCGACTAACCAGTTTTTCGTTTTTGTTTCAAAAGCCGAATCTCATCTATCGCGTCGTCGCCGACTTCGAAATCGATAGGATGTCCGTATATGAAATTTCATTCATTAGCGTGCGACACCCCGCATCGCGCACACCGGCACATCACGTGCCATCGACTGACAGCTCGAGGATGCGCCAAAGACCTTTGACTTGCAATCAAATCTCACAATTGACAACTGGATTAGCGCCTTGCAGCAAAGATGGCCGCCGGGTGCTTTCTTCGTTTATCTTTATGATAGCAGCGGCAGAACGCGCAAGCCGTAACCCACGAAAAACAACAGTGTGCAGCGAGAGAAGGCTGACAGCCGCAAATAGATGACGCAAGGCGTGCTGTTGAGTATTCTGGTCGTGTAATGTGCAATAATTTGTATTTAAATTGATCGAGTTCTGGTTTGATGGATTGCCAGCGGCGCTGGCCGCGGCACGGAGGGGGAAAGAGAGAGAGAGAGGGAGAGAAGACGCCGAACGGTGTAAGAATTCAAATTACATGTACGATTGAATTGCTTGACAGACAGTGGGTACGCGAGTGCGAGTGCGATTGGGATGCCGCAGGGGAGGCGCGCGAAGCGTCATGTTTTTCTTTGTGCAAAACAGTAGTTCCATCTTGATGACATTGGCTGAGTGATTTGTGAAATGTTTGAATGGGAACGTCATGAGTAAGTGAGTGGGGGTGGGGGTGGAATGGAAGCGAAAGCGAAGCGGGGTGTGTCTGGAATGAGATCTATTTCGATACGGCGGACGAGTTTAGCTGGAAAAACTGGATTTCGTGTGAATTTCATTAAGGCATAATTGCGTTGAAAAGAATACTGATCATCTGTGATTGAATTGTAGGGATTTTGAGGTGGAACTAAGGGATGCATTCTGTGGGGTGTTATTTTTTTATCAAAATATTCTTGTCTTTGACTTGATCTTGTCCCTGATCGCTCGCTACCTTCATTGATCGCGTCTTGATCGATGCTGCGATGAGCGTTCGATGTGTACGTTTATTTTTGCACGTAGCACTATGCGTCATGTTGATCATTGACGTTCGAGCTTTTTAAAGAATTGAATGGATGAAGGGATTTTTCTTTATCCTTAGTCCCCGTTTTCTCGATCAGTAGACATCTTAAACTTAGCGTCGATGTTGATCTTGTTCCCAAAACAAGAGGTCTTGGCAAAAAAAAATCAATCCCGCCAGGAGGCAAATGTCCTTATCCGCATCATTGAGGCTCCCCAAGTCAAGGACCTTATCGGCAAAACAAAATACTTGAGGAGAGATGATCTCGTGGCTTAAACTCTAGATCTCAGAAGATGTGATGAGGTCCCAAGGTTTGCTATGGTACGCAGTAAAGACTTGTTGGTTTTGACTAACGCGACTCACATGTCACTGATACTGACAAAAGGGCAAAAAATGTCGGCAGATCGTTTCTCGTTCTTAAGCGAAGGACAGGAAGATCAATCACAGCAAGATCACTGGCGGTCACAAAATTGAAGCTTATAAAGATTTTGGGGAGAATCGCAACGGAAGCGAACATACTTTATACTCAGGATGCTTGCCCCATCCTTGGTCCTCGTCGCGATCACTGATACTTCCAAAGTCAAGACTTTCTTGATCTTGTCGGCAAACCTCACCGAAAGAGAACACGATCCGTAGAATGCATACAAAGTCTGAAGACCAAAAACAGTTCGTTCCAGCTGTAAGAATTTGATTTAAGTGCACTTTGAAGTCCCCCTCTAGCAACTTTGTCGTATCTTGGGAAACTACTTGTCTGTCGGATGCCTGATTCCTTCTTCAAAGACACCTAGTTATCAACTTGTCCCCGTAGCCTCGTAAGTAAAGTAATCAGTGAAAGCAACGCCACTTGAAACCCAAGTGCCGTCATCATCGCACGTCAGCCCCCCTCTTAGTGCACCAAAAATCTGGTTTCTGATCAATTTGCAACTCTCGCCCCCCATAGGTCCCCTTTCACACCGCACACTATTTAAATAAATTGCGCTAATTAATTAACCACAACTTAGCATTAATTACACGCCGCAACCTGCGCGCGCGCTTTAGCACCGACTCCAAAGTCCAACCCTCACCTAGTACTTACATGAGTTCTTCCACTGCTGGAACTTGTGGTACAGAAAGCAGGAGCAGATGAAAAAGATCACGGTCACGATGAGCAGCGTCAGAATCACTCCGATCCATATGTCGCTGACCACCCGATTGTATTCGGCCTCAGTCATTCCGTTGGGCATGCGAGTCACGCCCGGCATGTCACTGGCGGCAGTGCGATGGACACCACTGCCTGTGATGTACTCTCCGCTGATGTCCTCACCGCTGACGACGTCCTCATTGAATGCGATCGCCAGATGTTTCTTGCCCAGATTCGCCAAATTCTCCAGATCGGTGTTGAGGCCCAGCGCTAGCTGCTCCAGCTTCCCGATCAGAATCGTGTAGTTTTCCGGCGTGTCATACACGGGCGTCTCAATGCTATTGTTGTCCTGGTACAGGGCAACTTGATCCATAGTTCGTCGCGCACAAAGTATACGAGATCGCGTCAACAACTTAAACCGACGAGCGTCTTGTTTTTTTCAGCACTCACAGAATCGACTTGTTCTATTGGATATGTCGCGTATCTTCACGTTTATCGCGCACGGCCGATAAAAGACAACAAAACGAAACGGCAAAGAAATCACAGTCAAGTTACTCTACACGTCTACTACGCGACTCAGTCATTTTGTTAATAAGACTGCGGATACCGTCTCAAATCGCCGCTGGCGCAGAAGACTGCTACGCGCGAACGCGCCTGTGAGTGTGTGTGTGTGTGCGCGCCTGGCTGACTGACTGGCTTGCTGAATGGCTGATAACAACAACAACACACGAGCCCGGCGACAACTTGATTTCCAATTCGAGAACAACACTAATAATTAAATTTGTAAACAAAACCGAATACGTGCACATGGGGGGACGCACACAAACGGTCGCACGGCGGCGTAAGGTGTGGGGAAACTCGTGTGAAAGATGGAGGGGGCTTGGGAGGGTGCACAAACACTCGTTGGGCGGGGTGGTAATTGGTAACTTTGTTCGGTGGCCTCCTTGAAGCGCTTTTAGCACGATTCCAAGAGCAAACACGAGATCGTGTGATGTTCCAAATGTGATCGGGTGTGGGTGGGGGTGATCTGCTGGTTGGGTGTGTGGATTCAGCGGTTAGTGGTGGACACAGATGTTTGTTGCTCGCCCTTGGCTATTGTTCGACTGGACTGCAGTGATCCAGGGTAAACATTGATTAAGACGACTGCTTTGTGAGTTTTGGAGACGATCAGTGGGTGGTGTTTCAAGGGGGTTCGCGGTTAATTACAAGATTCTCGGGGGAAGTGAAAGACATTGAGGGATCTGATCATCAATTTCGCGATTGATCGTTGACAAGTCACAAGGTTCCGAGGAGAAATATTTGAAGATGTAGACTGTAGAAGATGTAGTCTTTTAAGGCCTTTGATTTTGGAAGCGATTCTCCTTTCTTTACAACTTTCCACTGATCTCTACAGCGATCATGATCCCACCGATATCAATAGCAAGGGGCTTTTAATCTTGAAGATTCTGAAGACTAGCGTAGGGGCAGGATATTCATCTAACACAGAGGTACATAGTTAAGATTTTTAAAACTTCCAAAAATCTAACCGAATCGAACCCAGAGTTTCCTCTGAGAGTTCGGGAAATCACCTTTCAATCACCCTCCAGTAAAAATGAGGTCGGCTACCAGAGACGCATGATTTTGAGGAATATCGTTGGAAGGACGAAAGTAGTTTGGGGCTCCGTCTGTTAAGACCTGCGCCTTTAAGACTACTGCAACTGAAATTCCAGAAAGTTTCTCTAAGATCAGTCAATCTCGATCGATCTCCTCACCGACCTGATTGAATCCGACTTAAAGGGTCTATTGATCTTGACAACCATACGTTAGGCTCCCTAAAATGTCCTTGAATTTAGCCAAAACTTTCCTGCTTTAACCTCTTGTCTGTCAACCTGATATTGATTCTGCATCTCGGTTAATGATCTCCCTACCAGCAGCGTCCCTTGACCCGGATATACGCAGTACCCTTGTCTACCATAAACTTTATTACAGGAAACAGAATAAAAACCGGTTTTCCTCCTTTCCAGATAACACCAGCCCCTTTAACCCCAAGTGACAACTGACTGATCCCCACTGGTGACAATCGGCCCAAATTTTCGCAAACTTCCCTCTCGTATATCACCGCGGCTTACGTGTCGCATCAGAAAATAACAAGTGACAAATTCAACGCCTCAACCAGGCCTTCCCTTGTCAGCGTGGATCTCCGAAGCTGTCAATCGGGCTTGTATCTCCTCGCTTGGCACAAGCATTTCCCATTAATTTACTGTCGATCTATTTGCCGATATCCCCGTGTCGTCGCCGTTATCGTGTGTCTCTGCCCCATGCTACAGCTCGACAAGGTGTTGATTGACGCTGATCAAATGCTGGGAATTCACTCTCCCTCCTTGCTGTTAGGCGTTACGACTCTTAAAGCGCACTGTTGCCTCAATAACTTCGGCGATATCACTAGCTGGTAAAAGAGGTGGCGAATAATTCGTTTCGCAGTAAGCCGGCCGAAAATTTCTCCAAAAGCCCCGACGCGACGAAATTCAAATTTGTCTAATCGATTGAGTCCACACTCTGTCCGACGGCAGTGGGTGGCAGGTGCTGGGCCTCAGGTGTTAAGTCCGTGAGGGGGTGATGCGCCGGTTGGGCTTTGAAAGAAAAAAACTCATTTTCGGGGGCGCATCGCTTGAGATGGGGAAAAATAAGTTTTGTCGACTTTGCACTCAGAATTTGAAGGGGGGCGGGCGTTAATTGGTGGATCACGGGATCCGGGTAAGCAGATGTTACTGGTTCGTGGTGGAGTTAGTCGGATTTCTTACGCAAATCAGAGCCGTGATGTTGAGATTGAATTAAGAATTGAAACTAGGAACGCGGTGAGTCAGTTGTTTTCCGGTTTCAAAGGTGCGATGTTCACGGATATTCAAGGAGAAATTTGTGGGATAAGTCATTGAATGATTTCAAAAAGTTGAAAATAACAGGAGACGGGAGTCAAAAAAGGTCACTTTACAAACTGGTGCCAAGTGATGTTGTAAAGGATAACGAATTCTGATCAATATCGTAGGCTGAAGGTGGATTGTATACGCTTGAAAGTTTAAGCCGACGATGAACTATCGCAATGATCATCTGATTTCTTATCCTTAACTGCCAAAAGGGAAGTTGTGCAAGACGACATGGCCTTGGAACTAAAGTGTTAATTTTTACACAATTTCTGATCTTTACTTCAATCTTCAGAGGCGATCCTCCGATCTTCATACTTCCTAGACGACTTTTTGATTTCTCGACGATCCTCTGATCCTCACAATGATTCCTTAATATTCTCGACGACAAACTTCTCGAACTGAACATCAGAATTTCACAGTGACCCTCCGGTCTTTTTGACGATCTCCTAATTTTCTTTCAGAGGATTGTCCAATTTGAAACGGTCGCCTGTTGTTTTCGACGGTTTTCTTTACTTTTCGATGATTGTCGTATCTTTGCGACTATTTTCAAAAAATCGCTGGAGCTCAAATGATCTGCTCTTCAAACCATTCCTCTGATCTTCAAATTGTCCCCTGATCTTCAAACAATCGCTGGAGCTCAAAGGCTGTCCTCTTCTTCCTCTTCTTATTTCGTCCTTCTTCTTCTTGAAATCCTTCTGATATTGAAAATGTACCTACGGGCTTCTCGACTTTCCATTGGTATTCTCGAAACAAAGTATTCAAGACGAATTTGTGATTTTTTACAAGGATCCTGGAAGAGATCTTCTTACAATCAGGATGGCATTTAAAGGAACAATTCGATTACGTCTATTTCGACTACCATTCATAGATTCTTCCATCCGACGATCATCACAACAGCAGATGATCACTGTCAGTCATTACTTCAAATGGTTCGCGTACGTGAAGGCTTCCCTCGTGTAGACGTTCTGACAATGTAACATTTCTTCAACGACATCCAACTGCAGCGATAACTCAAACCCGTTGTCCACTTCAACGATAACCACGGCAGCGATTGGCCGCCTTGCGTCATTCGTGGGAAATCCCATTGCCTCTCAGCGCGTACACAAACCTCCAGCATGGCTGTCACTGAGTACAGTAGATCTCGATACTATCACCGATACCCAATTGGACCTCGTCAAATGTCTGCCAAACATTTCCAATCAGAAGCGCATGTCGTTCCCTGAAATGCGATGCAGCCATACGCCGCGCTGTGACACGACTCCCGCAGATACCCATCACAACATCAATCACTTTCTACTTACGTCTGAAGCCACAGCCACCCCTCCGCGCCCCCCTGATGACTGTTATCGCTCGGATTGCGATAGCTGTCGCATTGCACGACACAAGCGAACGATAAGGCGGACCTGTGTACCTTCCTGCTGCCTGCTGGGGTAATCGCGAATTTCAGCTGAAGTCTCCATGCGTGTCTCCGGCAATCCAACACTCACGCTAAGGGAATTCCGTGGTCACCTTTGTTCCGGGCGCGGCGGCTGTGTTTGCATTCCTATGCAATTGGATCGCAAGCTGGGTGAGATCACGCCTCGGGATGAGTAATATTCCGACGGCGGGCTTATCTGCCGAGGCTTTGATTTACAACTGCCCACCGAGATAGTCGCTCTGGCTTATCGGGGCAGGGCTTAAGTAATGAGCAGCTCACTCGGATGTGATAAAACAACACAATGACAACGGCCTTGGACGGAGGTAGATTCGCGAGTTCTTCGCGTGCTTTGTTGTGGAAAATTTTTTCGAGGAAGAGACTAAGCGCCTTCAGTGAGCGTGGGGTGCTTGCTTAAGGGTGTGGAGGGTGGGTGGAAAGACGGTGTTGATAACCTTGTCGATGAGGAAAGCAAAGCTGATGGTGTGCACTTGGAGGCTTTGATTGACGTCGAAGCGGTCGAGTCTGAGGGGATGAAGGAAAATTTAAAGTGATCCGCCTTAAATCACCGTCGAATCCCCAGAAATCCAACCATCTGCCAGCTGATCTCGCCCATTCAACGCACACTGCCAGTCAGCCAGCCTAGAGGTGCTGCAAACTTCACACCCGCTCCTACACATCACAGCTCCCTTAGGGAGCGCACCAGGCTGCCGAGATGCGTTGCAAATTTTGATTGATGATGCCTCCGTGAACTGCTAATGAAAATAAATTCTCATCTGACGTGACGTTCGATGCCGCGCCAGGACCACCGGCAGTCTCTTAGCTGCCTCCAACGCCGGTTCCATTATTACCGTCATCGACAGCGACCGCCGCGTGTGTGCGGACTTTGTCTTGACTTCGTGCGAATTCGGCAGGTGTGTGTGTGTGTGTGTGTGTCGAGACAAGGAGCAAGGAATATGAATATTAGCGATTTTTAAAAGGGCATTAAAATGCCAAGAGGCAGACGGGGAGGGAAGGCTCTATAGACGGAGGAATTGGCAGTTGATGGTCATGAAGATGGCGATGGTGGTAGCGGCGCCGGCACTAAAGGTATGCGTAAGCGTTGGTGGTGTTGTTGAGAGAATGTTAAGCATTTCCCAGGTGAATTGTAGCTGGCAGGAGCCGGGCGGAAAATCCCTGAAATATGAAGTTTTAATGTGATGACTGATGAGACGCGGTAGTGGTGTGGGTGGAATGAGGTATTTTGCAGGTATTTCTAGTGAAATTCCATGTGACAAATGGGGGGCACAGAGAGGCTGGCCCCGGCCAGAACTCAACGTTGATGATTATGGCATAAGGTTGTAATTTGTTTTGACGATAGTGTGGGGAGTCTTTAGCGTGGTGGGACAGCTGTGGAGGAACTTCGCGTTTGGTGAGCGCTTCAGTTCGGTGTTAGAAGTCTTAAGCATCACTTTCGGTGGACTCTGCAATCTGGGATTGATCTACGGCTTTGTCACCATGCTCTCTAGCTCATTCTTTTTCTGTTAGCCGCTTCTAGGCAAATACATTCTGAGTTGATGGAGACGTGTTA
The DNA here is from genome assembly GCA_944738645.1 of Eristalinus sepulchralis. Taxonomy (NCBI): domain Eukaryota; kingdom Metazoa; phylum Arthropoda; class Insecta; order Diptera; family Syrphidae; genus Eristalinus; species Eristalinus sepulchralis. Next base: position 3,663,012 of record OX122885.1, on the reverse strand, counting down.
GACGCTCTAGTGTCCGGGAAATCAAGGAACAACGAAATTAGCAAAGGGATGAGAAGAAGAGGAAACTAGACGATAAGGAGGCGAGGAGGCAAGTAGCCGAGGATGCAAGTAGTCGAGGAGGCAAGTAGGCAAGGAAGCTAGGCGATGTGAAAAGGAGAAATTGAGGAGACGGGAAGACGGGAAGACGGGGAAACATATGTAGAAGAAGATGAGGCAGGAAGGCAAGGTAGAAGAATGATGGTTAAACGAAGGAGTGAAATTAGATAAGAACACGAGGAGAAGAAAAATACAAACAGTCATGAAGAGATGATTTTTGCTTTCATCGATTTACTTTTTCCACTCTAAAAGTAATTCATGACGATACGGCTTTTCGCCGTCGACGATATCAAAAAATGATATATTCAGCTTAGCTGATAAATTAAATTTATTTTGTCAGCACTACATTCCTAATCAAAATAAACACTGAACTTTTTCCGTGTAGCTGAAATTTCTTTCAAACTCTCAAGAATGTTGTATTCAGCTCAGCTGAATAGGCACAGCTTCGACTAAATGAAACAATCTTAAGCATTTTCGAGACAGGAAACTAAACTAAACTACTTTGCCAAGATACCTCAAGGCTTTTTATACTTTCTCGTCTGAACCACCCGGTTCCACTTTGTAAGCCCTACACCTTTACAGTTTGAACGTCATTTAAGATTGCGAAAATAGGAAATTCTGTTCAACTATACTACTTGCTACAAAATGATATAAGATTGATGCTTTGCCGTATCTACTAAAAAACAAGAAGCGGAGGTAACCACACGAAGGGACGAGTACGTAAGTTCTTTTTTGTATGTTCCAAACTGAGTCCATGGAATCATCATCATCACCATTCCCAACCAAAGCCGGAAATTCATGTTTCCCAACTGGACGAGGCAAACATTCAAAGGGAGGATCCGTGTTAAGCTGTTCCCACACCAACCAACATCCAGCTAAAGGTCACACCATCGCCTCTTCCTCATCATTCCCTTCAGAAAAAAACCCCGTGAATCATCGAAAATCATCGTGAATCACCGTCGGCAATCGGCACTTTTAATGCGTTCTTTTTTTTAAAACAAGCCTCACAGGAAGTCATTCCGGGGATCAACCGACAAAAGGTCATCGTTGTCATCACCATTCGTTGCCGGTATCGTAATCGAAATGCGATTAACTCGCGCGTCAATCGGAAGAAATTTCACGGCTATCCCGGGGAGGGATAATTGCCGTTGACCATCAAATCCGAGAACACCAGTAAATTTCACACCATTGCCACCACGGCCGCCCCAGCCAGACGGAAGTGCTTTGACACTTTTAAAGCCTATTACTGGGTACTTATGATCGCATTATGCCCGGTAATAAATTGTCAAACGGAAAAAAAAGGATCAACAGAGAACCAGGAGTTTTCAATTGAAATCTGTCTCAATGCGTCCGGAAAGGAAATGAATGCGTCTCCTACAATCTCCGGCCTTCGATCTATCGCTAGGATTACACACAGTCATGCACACACACACACACACACCGCTCACGAATTCCAGGTAGTATTTTATTGAATGGATGTCCTTTTTCCGTCGGTTTATTTTTGGGAACGAGTGAACCGTCACCTCGATGCCGATTTGTTCCCCGAATCAATTCACCGGCGTTGTCGTGCATCCTGATCCCATTAGATGCCGATTCGGGTATCTTTGTGTGTGTGTGTGTGTCCCAGAAAGGACACGATGCCGGCACGAACTGGGACAGGATTAAATAAATTAAGAGTCGAATCGATTTGTTTCCCGACACCAGATGACCAGATGCCGGCTGTTGTGGGGGGGGGGGGGGGGTGGTTCCTGATTCCAATGGGGTCGCGGTTTATTGTGTTGACCGAGGTCGAGGACTGTGTGGGGAGCCTTGAATCTGCTGATGAATTGCTGAATTTTCTATGTTTCCCCGAGTAATCCGCTTATCCTTGAGCTGAATTTCGAGATCTTTGCTTTTGACCCCCCTCTCGCGCCGGCACACCAAATCCATGTCAAAAGGTTCACTTATGTCCTGAATTGGAGGATATCCCTTATGCACGCATATTAAGACAACAAGCGCATTTTCCCATCCAGCTACCGCAAAGTAAACACTTGAGTGCACCCTTTAGCATATCCTTGTCGTGGGAGGACCAGATGTGCATGCGGGAGATAAGCCACCGTCAAGGATGCGATGCGAGGAACATCACTTGGTCGCACTTTGTCTTAACCTCACATCGCTCTCGTCCTCGTCGCTGTCGTTGTCATCGTTGTCGTTATCTGTCTTCAAGCATGAGAACCATTCACTTCCATCCTGGGACGGGACGAGGACATCACATGGATCCCAATATGTCATCATCATCATCGTCATCATTCGCAGCCCTCGCCCACATCGTCATCGTCGTCGGCGTCTTGTCAAGTGAAGTGCAAACACGATGGGAGTCTCTATCAATCACTTTTCGCTTCCTCTCGCCACGCGGCGCGTCGCTACCCAACCCCTGCAAGGCTGCTGTCCCACCGCCTTTAAGGTTCTTTGTGAATTTTTATGCATTCCTTCGAGTGCCGCAGGGCTCCACATTCCGCCGGCTTGACCCGGAATACATGCCAAACCTACGGCGAGGACGCGGTGGCATGCCTGCGGTTGTATGTATGTCAAAATCAGTGTTCCCCGGCGATAAGGGCGAGCATGCGGCAAAAAATACACACGCGCGGTGTGTGCATGTGTGTCTGGTGGTTTAGGGATTCCAGACGAATTCCGTCGCGTAAATAAATATTTTTTTTGATGGATTTTTGCGTAGTTTTTATCTGTCAGCGCAGAGGCGGGGGCGTCATAAAAATTTCCCTACGAAATAGTGCCCCGAGGGGTGTGGGTCACATTTTGCAGCGACAGAGTTTATGACGCTTCATGAAATGATGGAGTTATTGGGCGAGCAGATGCTGACAATGTTTGACAGCAATTCGCTGGCCGGTCCTCGGGCAGGAGCGCTATCTCCGCGTGGGCGAATTGATGTGGGTTATCCGGTCTTGCAGTGTCAAATTTGAATGGCTTGCGATAAGGTTGAGTGCTGTCTGCAACTGCACAGCGGCAGACCTTTGTGTGAAAGGGGTGTTGTTTTTTATCTCGACCGAGACTGTATGATGGGTGGACGGGACGTTGGTTACTGCCGGATGACCCTGAGCTGTGGCAGTGCCATCCGGAGACTCGGTGATGGGTGTGGGCCGCAGGTTTGTCTAGACATTTTATTTCTTAAATTTTAACCCTTTAAATATACGTTATATTTGCTTGCAACAACAACTGGTAAGCTGCTTCAGATGACGACAGCAGTCTGTTTTTAAAGTAACAACTGACCCTTAAGTTTTCTGAGCAGATTTTTTAGTGTATTTTGTAAGCAAACCTGTTATGGGACTTAGATTTAATTCAAGTTCTTCAAAACATTTTATTCAGCTCAGCTGAATTAGGACTCTTGACTCTTTTTTGTAAGCACTGCATGCATACAAATCAGACTTCATCTCCGTTGCGGAAAACATCGGATTCAATGCAGCTGAATTATTATTCACAACGTTGACGACCAGTTCTGCTCTAATATGGTTGATTTTAGACATATAATCCGAATACGTTACGACTGTGATTACAACTTCGATATTTTGAAGACGTCCGCTTCAGCAAATTTTATTTCCTTTGAACAAAAAAACAAAAATGTCAATTTCAATCATTCGCTGAATTAATCCTTGAAACTATCCTCCAAGTGTGAGAAGGAGGGGACTGTAAATACTTTCCCCCCGTCTTCTCTTCGTCATTCCATCGTCAACTACGGACGACAATAAATTGAAAAATCCAAATTATCTCGGAAAAATTTACCACCCTGTCCAGCTGCACCGTCGCATCGAAGAGAAGCAACAAACGGCAGCAACAGACACACGGTAAAAAAAGGAACAATTAAACCACCCAATTGTAATTAAAAGCGGAAACTCAAACTCGATATCGATAAAAAACAGGACGAGCAGGGGAAGCATTCACAGAGGCACGCACCAATGCACGGATGCATCGGAATCCGTTTTCCGCCATCGGAATGTCATTATAAAAATTGTTCAATGAGCAGCGACCACGGTGGGGCTGTGCAACGGAAAGCGGGTAAAAATGACGTAAATAAACGAAGGAAAAAGAAACCCTCAGACCGGCTTCCTTCCGATTGTGGTTTACGCCGCGACGACGACAACGACGACGGCGATATGGGTTGAGGTTTCCTCGGCGAATTTCAATTATTTCATTCTGTCGTCCTGCAACACCGGGATGCCAGAGCGGCAGAATCGATAAACCACTACACTTTGGTCCTTTTATGAGTGCCTTTTTTTGTCTTCTTAATTTCTGCTCAATTCTGGCCCATCGTCGCGATGCGGTGGCTGTTGGTAGGTCGCTCGCTTCGTTCCATCGTTGGGTGGCTTCGTAATTTGTTGTCATCGTTCATCGTTGTCCCTCGGCCGGGGTGCAATTCAACTCAAAACAGGATCAATTGCATTCTGTTTGCGATTCGCCGACCTCCCTCCCTCCCTCCCTCCCTCCCTTCCTCATCAGCCACAGCATCCAGGCCGGTGTGCAGAACTTTATCGGCTGGTACAGGGTTGTCTCCGGTCGTCTCCTTGTGGAATTTTTGTGCAGTTGAAGCCTTGTGCAGAAGCAATAAATATCCTTGTTGTTTGTTTTGTGTCCCTTTGGCTGATATAATTCCGTATCCAGAAGAAAATGTAAACAATTGAACGAGGACAGGATACTGAGAGAGAAAGAAAGATGAGCCGGGAAAAGAAAAGATTGCGGATAAGCAGCACCCGTAACAACTGTATCTAGTTAAGGAGTCGATGAGAAATGGATATTTCATCGGGTGATAGTGGTTGCGGTTCACATCCTAATGAGATATCCTTCTCTCCTCTCGTTCGGTAGCTCTCGGAAAGGATAAGCAATAAGACAAACAGGATTTTCTGGGTCAATTCTGGTTATGACATGTGATGGAGGAAAGAGATTTGGATAAGGATCTGAGTCAACATTCGCATTCGAGGTGATTGGGATGTGTGCCAGGATTTCTTGCTGAAATTTATCTCCGTGTTGGCAGGGTTTGCTGAATTTACACTTGAGGTTGGTTGGGATGTTTTCGTCATGATTGGATGGACGCCCGGTGACATGTGAAAATAATGCTTTTTTTTCTACCCACTTCTCGTTGATTGAATATTCTGCCAAGGGGAACGGTACTGATTTCACAAATTTTTGGGAGCTTTTTGATGAAAGGACGGATGAGAGAGCAGGAACATTTTTGGTTCCACTTTGAAAGCACTGCATCCTTTCAAAATTTTCTATTTGGTGTGAGCACTGTGTTTTTACAAATCGTTCTCCAAAATCCGCGACATCTTAAGGCTAGAAGGTACATTTGAGACAACACATACAATCACCTAAATGTATGCAACAAAAAAAAACTACCACCCACATCCAGCATACGCCACACACAGAAAAGCTCTTACACTCTCTTAGAATCACAGAAACACACTGACCGCACTCTTAAGCTCAACAACTCACCTGTATCTCTCTCAATTTCATCACCAACAACCGAACACCGGCCGCGCCCGCCCTGATGCCCTGTAGCACCAGGAGGAGCAGCTGTTTGAGTTCCACTCCGTTGATTCCCATTATCGCCACTGCAGTAGTGACTGCCGTAATAGTTCGTGCTGCCGCAACCAAACTGACAGCTTACGCCGTCATCGGCTTCACCTTGCCTCGCCTCCTCTTGCTCGCGCAGTGATTTTTTCTTCTCGAACAGCTGAAGGCACCAACACAACGTGAAGCCGACCAACATCAGCGCCCAGGCGAGTATCATGAACGTGACGGATGCGGTGCTCTTCGACGGCATCGCGGCGTTGTCATCCTCGATCAGCAAGATCAAGTTGTCCGGATATGCGTTACTGACATTGGTGGTCGCCGTTATCGCAGAGTAGGGCAGCTGGCCGTTGGTCGCGTTGAAGAAGTTTCGCGTGAACTTTATGTAGGTAATGTTCGGCATTCCGTGGCGTTGACACTTTAACACACTTGATCTTGACACTGTTTTGCGGCGAGGGGGGGATTGTGGGGGCACACTGGACCGCAACAAGACGAGATGGCCTGCCTTTGTTTTGTTAAGGCAGAACTCGGACTGACTTGTGTGCCGAACTTGCACTGTGAACAGCCAGTCATTGTGAGAGCGCGGGAAAGTGAGAGAGTGGGAGCTCAACTGGGTGTTGGAATGGAGAGTGGGGTGGGGGGTCGAGCTTCGATGGGATCTGTGTGTCTAAGAGTACAGCGATCGGAGCAGAATGTGGGTACGGCGCAGAGTACGGCAGCGAGATAGCTGAACCGGGATTTGGAATTTTCTTGTTTCGTTATCTTCGCAGGTTTTACGTGCCCCAAGGGTGTGTTTACTTGCTTAGCAGTTGTCATTGCTGTCAGCTTTCGCTGCTTGCTGCGCGCTGTCGTCTTGCTTGTTCTCCCTCTCTTCGTGGGCGATTTGTTTTCGCGTTGAAATTAAATTATTAAACGATAAACAATGGAAGTGTGGAGTCGTGTGTTGTTATATTTTTTTTCGGGGATAAATTGGGGGCATCACATGCTAGGCGCACCGCGCAGTGGGAGGGTTTGTTCACGGTCGAGTGGAGGCTATTGATTGTTGTGGGATTGGGGACTATTTTCACGATCGAATCGGAGTGAGAAAATGCTGCTTGGAGCGTGGAAAAATGCTCATGTGCGATTTAAGTGTCGTTTTATGACGCAAAATAATGCGTCATTGGGACTCTTTGTGATCTGTTTGCTGCGCGTGTTAGAGGTCAGAGATGGATAGCGTATGTAGATATGTACATACATACATTGGTGTGTATAAAGTGATCAATGATCAAGTGTGGAAATTACGTTTTCTTGGTTTGATAATTAGCGGTTAAGTTGAATTCGTCGGGCAAATGAATTTGTTATGCCACTAATGTGACATTGGAACGTAAGCGTCGACGGTCATTTATGTAAGCTCCTAATCGTTACATACTACTTCTGGCAATCACTTAATGTCAGGGAGAGGAGAAGAGCTCCTGGTGCTAATGACATCAAATATATTATATTCAGCTAAGCTGAATTCATTTCCATATCCCACCAAAACATTATTTAGACAAATTATCAAATTTTCCTCCTGTAACACGTGCCTTTATTTTGTAAGCACTGTCATCATACAAATCCAACACTGTCTGTTCATTATGGCCATTACTTACTTCACCCTAACTCTTAAATGTGACATATTCAGCTGAGCTGAATGCTTTTTTACGCGGCCAGTGTCTTTCTTCGTCAAAAATTTAAAATTATGAAGTAAATTCCTCACAACAGACTTTGAAGACATCCACAAATTATACGAATATTCTGGATTGTTTTACGAATAACGATTTTATTAGGTGTTCGTTTGGTTTAATCTTGTAAGCACTATATTCATAAAAATCAGACACCAGCTAAAGATGTGAAAGCACAAAATTCAGCTCAGCTGAATAGTTGTTACATCGTTAACTTTCTAAAGAATTATGACAGTGGCAATTTTTTCCCATCGACAAAACGATACCAACTTCCGCAACCTCATATCCCATGCCACTTTGACTAATATTTCTACAGTCAGTAGCTTTCAGATTTTCAAACAATATCCAGCAATCTTAATCCTTCAAGCAGACAAACAAAAGCACGCGTCTAAAATTTTTACCTTGTGGCGCACCATATCAGTTTCTTCATTTGAATCTAATTTACGTCAACTTTCGCAGGAAACACGAACTTCAGCACAAACGAACTCATGTCTCGCATTCATCTGTCCTCCCTTCTCTCACCTCCCACCCACTCACAATCCATTCACTTCGCTTGCAGTCATCGTTCTTCGGAAGTTGATGATGACTCACGCGCTTCCAAATGTAATTTTGCCTTCATCTTGCTGCCGTTGCCGCTGCCAAAATCCTTACAAAAGCCCGAATGGAACCTGTACTCCTTCCCAGCTACGTGTGTGTGTTGCAACGGCAAACCACACAGAACAACAAGAGGATAGAATCTCCACCCCTTCCGCTACAATACGTGTTGTGTGCTGCCATCGTGTGGTAACGTCTCTCTTCCTCCCTCCGCCCACCAACTGCCTGCTCCAACTACCGTGTACGTTGTGTATTGCAAGCAAACATCCTTTGAAATCGAAAAAGAAGCAATTTTAAGGTTGCCCTCCGTTTGTATGCGCGCGCTTTGCCTGCTCTCAAATTCGAATCACGTTTCTTTGTCATACGGATGGGTCGGAGGGTGGAGGTGATGACGACACGAAGACTGACAAGGATCCACTCATAATTAATTTTTCGCTCGATTTGCCTTTAGAATGTCCCCTCACCACCGTTCAAAATATTTACGAATGCAGATGAATTGCGCTTTTTAAACGCAACCCCCACCACCACTGACCAGCAATAGCAGGCTGTTGTCAGAAGCGCTGCTTGACGGGTGAGGCAACAAGATCATGGCACGGTGGCGCAGCTTGCATATGGGGTTGGCGAAGGAGAAAGGACTTTATGAGGTGAGATTAATGGATGAGTGTCAAAGTGAGAGAAGTGGTTGGTTCTTCTGATGAGTCATCCCTGCCTAGAGTGCTCCGTTGAGTGGGTAGGCCTGGGATTGCCGTGGAAGCCACCAGCACAAAGGGCAATGGGATGCATTTTTCATTTTTTGACAACGATGACACGACAAGATTTTGCGAATCAGTGAAGACAGTGAATGGGATTGGAATTGAATAAATTACGGGATTTTTTTGTTTTGAAGGGGATGTGAAGGCACGAAATGAGAAAACAGGACCTTGTGGGTCTCCTAAGCCGTGTTTTCAATTCAGAATCCCTTTAAACACCCAGCGACCGAGCAAACACTCTCCAAATCCTTGCATGTATTAACTTGTATCCCGAACGGAACAGGATTAGTGTGCGCAAAAAAAATGCGAAAAATTAAATTTCAATTTCATCCCGAAACATCATCGAATCCCCATAGCTTTGCAGCGCTGGCCACAAGTGCACAGCAATGCTCCTTAATCCATCACGCTGCCCATATCGGACTCAAATGATGATTGCTCTCCTCTGGCGAGTGTCGCAAAAAAACGCGCATCTCACCCCACACCCCCACGCGCAGACTGTCCAGTTCCAGAAAGTGATTTATTATTCCGAGATCCCCTTCGCCGTCAGTCACTCCGTGAATGTATGCATATCGGCCGGCAGACGCTACAGTTACAGGGACTCATATTCAACAGATGTCCACCTCTGGGTGGAATTTAGAGCCACGTCGATGGCATTAGTTTGTGGACGGGGATCTCCTGTGTGTCGGTGTAAATATTTACTCAAAATATTCACACTCTCAGCAGCGCGCTTAGATGACGAGACAGTCTGTCAATTTACGTAGTGTCCACCTTTCGTCTTCGCTGTGCGCGCCCCTGATGCGCTCCTGCCGGGGATTGTGTCAATAATCGGACGGGATTTTTTTTTTGTCGTGTTTGTGAAAAGGATTCCTCGGAACAGAATTAGGCGAGTTTTTCGTTTCTCCTCAATTTCGGTGTGTCGAGGAGGGATCAGACGTTGACGGGATCTATTTGCATTCAGATAGACACGGTGACCAGGAGCGGGCAGTTGCCTATGTGTGTGTGTGTGTGTGAGGTGTTTAAGTGGAAAATTATGTTTGCACGGCGACTTAGGTGCGATGGCGAGACAGATGGATGTTAGGCGATTGAATTTGGTATGCAAAGCAGGCCGATGACTGCTGAAGACTGGTGGCTCCTGATGTTTGAGATGGGATTAGCTGTGTGTTGTATGGGGCGAGGGTGAGATAAGCAATGCTTTGGAGTTCGTTTTTCCTCTGGGAAGACAACAGAATTCACTCAAGCCTTGCGGGTGTCAAGTTTTTTAGAATGAGGGGCAGGGATTTGATAAATTGATCAAAAAGACGCTTGGGTCTTGTCTGAAGGATGGGGAGCATTGCTTCATGAAGGAGTCACAGGTAAATGGACAAATCGGCATGGCGTGGAGGAAGTGTGAGGACTCCTACGTCAAAGGAGTAAGTTCGACGCCTTACCTTGACCTTTAATCATATTTTCTTTTTTAATTTTTTGTGCGCCTTTACAGTTTTGAGACAACGCTCAGAGAGTCTGAACTTTTCCACAAAATAGTTCACAAAATCACCGTCGGTGAGTGTTAAGGTGGGAGTCTCTTCAACTCGCCAACGGAGACAGTATCTTGCACAACATGAGTGGTTACTGAAGAAGATGTTCCCTTAGAGACTAAAGCGCCACCCATTTTGTTTCCTTTATAAATGGACATATCATGCCTAGGTGTGGTCAGTGAAAAACTTATACTAATAGTCCTGAAGTAGAAACTTAAATATTCCGTCTCATTGACAGGATAAGTAGGACTGGCAGGCTGTACATGAAACAATCACATTTGAGCCAAGTGAAACCCATTGTGGTGGCGAGCTGATCGAGGATTCTCTGTACCTTATCTTAAAGCGAGCACCAGAAACTATACGAGTAACAAAATTCGGATGTTGGTTGATGCTCCTTTCGCTCCGTTTCCTTAGATCCTTGATGAAGTATGTCCCATATGAACACAGGATATGGAAGGACGTTCTCCTTCCTTCACAACTCTTCATTTACAACCGATGACGTCTTTAAGGAGAAGATGAGAGCCTACTTGCAAATGTGGAACTTATCCGATATCCCTTAAGTGGCAGGTTAGGCGTTCGGACCAATTATGATTTGATGTCACCAATCCTTTACAGCTGAAGAGGAAACTTTGTTGAGCGTGGGGCTTAGGACATGAAAGATAGAATTCTTGGAGCAGTGAGGAGCCAAGTGGTTTCGGTTCTGACGAGGCTGGTCTGGCTGTGAATGGTAAATAGCAGAAGATCTTGAAAGGACCCAGAAGTTACAAATGGGCACCCACCATCTTTTCATCGACGTCAACACCCCAGGCGGGAACTTTCACAAATCTGTGCAACTGGTCGCATTTGCGATAACACAGACATCATCTGAAAAACACAAGGAGCTGTGAGTGAGGTGAGCATCGAAAAGGAAGCGACCAAGGTGGGTCTTCCGAAAGGTTTCGTTAAAGCCGACGTCTTGGGCTATTCGTTAGTATAGTCACCTTTTAATTCGAATTCGTGAAACACTCCGTCGACCGAGTCTCTGAAGTTAGTTCAAGGGATTACAGCAGCGCGGATATAAAACGAATCACGCTTGTCTATCGCTGTGTTTCTGGACCTGTAAGGCCATTGAGGCACTCTCTCGAAAAACCAACATATCCCTTGGTTAAGTGAAATAAGTGTCCATGGGATAGTTTGGGAGTGTTAAAATTTAAAAAGCTGGATATGAAGTGACTTCAGGTGATCCGCTTTCCACTCCGCCATCTTTCTGCTTGTTAAGTGGAGGCAGAAGAAGTGCACTTAATGCACTGGCTGCTGTAGTTCTAGACGCATCGCTGATGCACAGGCATGGGTAGGACAAAGAAATCAAACAGCAGCTAGCCCAGAGTGGATGAGGGCTTCAGAAACTCCCCTAAAGTTGCAAAATTGCCACAGAAACCCACTTAGTCCATATCGCAGTCTGAACTTGTCACAATGACCTTAACTTCCATTGCCAATGACTGCCAATTCACCAATTCGACACTCAGCATCCCCTCTTAGCTCTATTCCCTCCATTCCAGATGCCACCTGTCTCATCCAAGGACACGCCACAGAGTCGATTCGGGCTCAAAGCGATTAGTGAAATGAAATCGAACATTGGCCTCTCAGTCCCTCAATAAAAGTCGTTTTCCCTGAAAATCCATTAACCCGTCTAAATAATAAAACACCTTAATGGCTCGAATCAATCAATGGCCCTTCGCCCCACGTGTCGTATCACGTGTAACTGCCGCCAGAGTAGCCTAGGTCACTCCAACGCCAAATTGTCTCTGGGAACAGCAAAACTTCCGCAATGCCGCGTCGGACAAAGGGAAAGCAGCGAAAAAAAAAATAGATCTGCCGCCCGCACCACCCCGCTCGGTCCACGGTGGGGCCGTAAAAACTCGTAAAACCATCTGCCCAGTGTAAACACACATTTAACGCCGTCAAACTTCCCGTTAAATATGCCCTGGCATACGGGTGCGACCATGAGACCATAAAAATATTACACTGCGGCGGCGGTGGGGAACGGGTCGTGGTGGCGGGAAACACAGCGATGGGGAGCCTTCAATATTTTATGTACTCGTGTACGCCCCCTCGTAAAGGGCTCCCTATCAACGAATTCATCAAAACACACTTCGCTCCCCTGCTGCGCTGCTGGACGGTGTGAGGCGCCATTCCACCGCCCGCCAATTCCAAAGGTCGTGCCAAGGAGTGAGGGACCGCGTCAAGCTCCCTCAATTTCATCGCTTCTGCTCGTTGTCGTCCTTATGCATTAATGATACTCCAAGGGCGTGCGAACACATCGATGTAGCGCGGGGAGATGCCCGCTGCACACAGCAATTCAGCACCGATTCAGCGGCAATTCGCGGGACTTCACCGAGGCACTCCCGTGGCCTCTTTGTGGCCGGGAACACGAAAGATAAACACATCGTCGCGATCGAATAATAAATGCAAATACCAAAAAAAAAAAAATCGCGGCTGGAGCGAAGAATGAATCGTTTCGAGGATGATGGATTCATTAAATTTGTAATCGCCCATCAGGAAGCGGCGGCACTGGCGGGGTGCATGAAAAATTCACGAATGCGCGGCCGATTTGATGGGCGAAGTTTTGGAATTAGCATTCGAAACTATTCACGAATTTCTGAAGAGGAGAACGGCTCATAAAAGTGAAGTCGAAGACGGGCAATAAAAAGGACTGTTCTCGTTCCGGTGCCTTGTGGGATTTCATTGATTTATGGTTGGCACGTTGGAATGGGTGGGGGCTTATTGTGAATGGGCTTCAGAGTGGTTTTGATGACTTCCTTATTGTTCGTGGGAGAAGTCTAGGACACGTCCTGTAGGTGGGTGTGGTTTACGGACAGTCTACGAGACTTTTGTACTTTAGAAGACTGGAGTTGATGTCTTCAAACAATTTAGAGAGGCAACTTTAAATGTCATTCCAAACGTCACAAAGATGATATTAAACCCGGGTGAAGCTGCGACCCCTTACTATTTGGAGCCTTATAAGCCGAAAATTTAGAGGAAGCTTTAGAGAAATCAGATGAAAGGATACCAGGATGCTGTCCAGAAAGGTTAAGAAGTACTAGATGTCGATCCAAAAATTAGGCAGACGCCAAGAGATCTTCAAAGACTGTCTTGAAGTCTCCAACAGAACTACGACATCTGGGAAGGACCTTAGACGTGTATTTGCTACGAACAGCTTGAGGAGCATAGAGAAGGGTTTGATATGACGTAAAGGGCTGTACGACAAGTCCCAGGATGCTGTGTACTCTATGGGCAGGTTAAGGGAACCGAGAAGCCTTTAATGTACAGCCATGGAAACCAGATGAGCAACAAAGTCTCGTAGAGTATAACACAAAGGTGTGATGAAACCAGGAAAGTGACTTAAAATACGTTCAGGGGCACTGTATTGAGAGAGTTAAGAGAAAGAGAGAGACCGTGAAAATGTAAGGTTACCATGGCTTGTGCATTTTGGGAAAAGTCTAAGAAGCTTATGTGTTCTAGGACCTTTGTGCTGTTTGCCTAAATGACAAAAAAAAGTTGTTTCACTTCAGAGTCTCCGTGAGAGTCTGCAGAACACGGACGAAGTCTGGTAAGAAGTTAAGAGTACGGACCGGGAGGCAGAAGTTTCTAAGATGATTTAGACAAGGGAGGGAGATGATGTGTCGTGTTCAAATGAACTATAGAAAGGACACATCGTATAGCAGGATGTTTTTGCAGTCAATGTACTTTGAATAGTTGCTTTGAACGATGAGGAACAGCCTTGAATGTCACTTCACACTCAGCGACTAGTTCTATCTGAGACACCCATCCACCCACTGATATCCACAGTTCGATCATAATTCCTTATCTGTCGCCACTCAGCTCATCCAAGAAACAAATTTTGCGAATCGAATCATCCTCCAGCCCATTAAATCCACGAGAACCCGTGCCTCGTCAATCACTTTTGACGCCTTGACGCCGCCATCGGTCGTCGCTCCATCGGCAGTCGAGAGTTCAAACGAAACGTCAAAACTTGAATCAGTCATGCGAGAGTTGTTTGCCAAGCCCGCACAAAACATTCACCCAGTCCCACGACAACTTGTCACAAGTTGATGCAAAAAAAAGGGAGGAGTCCCCCCCCCCATCCACCGAAAGTCTCCAACTCCAGCCCAGTCAATTTACTCGACACAATGCCACTCGCTTTCCAGTCCATGGCCCACCGCACACGGATTAGAGACTCGTTCAATCCTTTTTGATAGGCTTCCAGCGGAAGGCGTTCGCTTCTCGGTTGCCTGCTCCGCTTTCTCTCTGTCTCTGTCCCTCCCTCCGGCGCACCTTGTAAATCCTTCAAAGGAATAATGGATTCGGAAAAGATTTGAATACGCTCGGTGATGGCTTTGTTTGTTCAGCCTGCCAGGCTGGTAGAATATGCGTCCGTGTGTGTGTGTGCCAGCGACTCTGAGGAGGCTACAGACAACAGGTCGACCTCACCTTCTCTCTCCGGCCGTGTCGTGATTGAAATATTGACACGCAGAGGACGAAAGGATAAGCCGAACATTGTGGAGGGACGAATGAAAGGGTTTCGTGAAATTTTTTTTTGTCAGAGAGCAAATTGGAAAATTGCTTTAAGGTCCGACACGGTGATTATACGGGATTCAGTCGAACGCATTGACAGCTAAATGAAAACACTCAGTAGGACGATGATGGCGACGACGGGGGATGAGATGGGATGACGAAGAGCACAGAGGAGGCATCGACGAGGCATCTGGGTGTGCTTTGTGCGGAGTGTCAAGTAATTAAATTGAGTTATAGGTCCCTTTGTCGAGCTGTCAGGGTTGATTAACAAGCGATTAACAAGGTGACTCGCTATCAACAGGGTGCCGGCACTTTTGTTGCTTTTCATGGTTGATTGCTGTTCCGGTCGGGAGCTCGCCCATACACGGAGTGTATTTCGGTTTCTTGTGAGAGGGGTGGAGGGGAAATAGGGGGTCTATCGGCAGCGCTTGGGTGTGGCTTGGCATGCGAAGTGATGGGTGAAGGGAATGAGAAAAAAAACTTGGTTCAGGTAAAAGCTTAATTGGTGATATGCCTAGAAGTATGCAATGGATTTTGGGTCATCTTGGATTTTAAATCGTGCGGCCAAGGCCCAGACGCACTCTTTCCAAGATTTGACTGCTGGATGAGTTGCTGTGTCCCGAAAGAATGTTTGTCTTTTCAACGTTGCCACGCACCAAGTTAGACTCAAGGAGGTCGTCAGGACGAGAAATAAAACGCAGGTTAGGCGTATGGTACCATGGTTAGGCGCATGGCGAAACGAGGTCACTCCCAAAAGGATAATTAAATCGATGAATGCACTCTCCACCACAAACCCAAATCAGAATCCCTTAAATAAACAGAATTAACGCAGCAATGCTTGTTAATGTTGTCTGCCGATACGCCAACACCGCCACAACTATGCCGGGAAGCGTCCTTCAAACCTCTCGCGAAATTCAACAGCTTGGCAAACACACTCAATTGCTTCCTCCTCCACACCGCGAAGCTGGCTCTCATGTGCTGACGAATCCTTCCCCGTAAAGCAAACAATTCGTCCGTCCGTCACCAACGTTCCGCCACGACCACCACGAGCACACTCAATAAAATTAAATCGCTTCCAAAACTCCCCGGGCCATCCAGCAGAATATTACGCATTCGAAGAGAGGACTAAGCAGCCCACTCAAAGCGGCAGCGATGACAAATAGAAACTCGCCCCATCCTCCGGTCTAATCTCGAATGCAAACACATTAGCATCCCCCTCGACGCCAGCCAGCAGCCGAGAATGTCTTCGGATGAGGGCCAAACAAAAGGCTGGAAGCTTCCATTTTAATCAAATCTTCGCTCGCCTCGTGGAGAGTGAGAGGGCGGCGGGGACGAGAACTTGACGATGCATGCCCCAAGGGGGTCGTGATGAAAATTTCACCGATTGCATGGGACTGCAGCTGAGCGGATGGCAGCCAGATGAATGGCAATCCTCCCGCATTATCGCCACTCCCGCTCCAAACTCAAACACACCCTGCCCCCATCCCCCAGAAAGACACAGAGAGATAGAGAGAGAGAGAGTGCGGGGCTGCAGGAACTACTAAACACTTTATTTTGATGGCTATCGCTTTTTACAAAATGATTTCCCGCCATAAGCAGGGGATGGACGGTTCAACCCCTGCGTCGTGCGGGTGCTTCACTCCAAATCATTACTCATTCTGATCGCATGTAATCTCAGGTGGATAGGCAAGGGAGAGACGCTTAGGGCTTAGCGCCACCCCTGAGTTCACCCCAAGCGCTTAACCTTGAATTCTTGGTTTTTCCCAACCGGCATGAGGGGGCCCACACCTACGCCGCCCTTCGGTATGCGTTGACTTTAAGTAAAAGTTTCCTTCAATGGTTGGGCGTGTGTGCGTGTGTGTGTGCGTGCGTTTGTCAGAGCGTCATTATCCCAGTGGGAGACACGGTGACGAAGACTGAGCCCACCCTCGCATCGAATCGAATCGGAAAAATGTAATTTTGAACTTTTACAAGGGATGACACAATGGAATTGGCCAGCAGACAGTTGGGTTGGAAAACTTGATGACACAGAGTGGGTTTTTTTTGGGAAGTTTTGACTGGGAGCTGTTCAGAATTTTGGATGCTTGGGGATTCAAATTCGGATTACGTGAAATTTTTACCAAAATTGAAATCTTAAGCTGCAACGTTAGAGCCAAAGATATGCTGATGTCATTTTTGAGACCCCAACAACTGCGTTGCAAGCAAAAGAAATTCAAAACGTTAAACAATTAGACGGCAAGAACGAGTTTTTTTGGTACCACTTGTCAGCGTCCATAAAAGATGACGTCAAAAACGGTTGTCTTCAAAACGGGAGTCAAAAACTTTGTTTCTAAGCACAGGGAAGTTTTCAAAAATTTAGGTCTTCAGACATCCGCTAGTTTCCTGTCAAAAGTACCAGAAAATGCGGGCTAAATCTGAAATTTTCAGACAACAGGAAGATTTCTGGCTTGTGGCCACCAGTTAGTCTCCTAACCAAGATGTCCAAGATGATACCAAGGAAATGTTTTTTCGTAAATAAACCGGTTTTGAAAATAACGTCCGGAAGCATTTAGCCAGTTATCAATCGCTCCCCGAGTCTGTACAGTGGAATTGTCCACAACTTTTCCTCACGACTGTACACAAGCCACTGACACTTGCGCTTACTTCGTCCGTGTGGTGTGAGGGAATTTCCCATGCCCCTGTATAACTATGCACTGCACGCACAACCATCATCCCGCCATCATAAGCAGCAGTGACACTAGCAGCAGCAGCAGCAGTAGCAACACCCTTCACCCCAAATGCAATTCCAGCAGAGCGAGAGACGGGAGGCTTGTGAAACTACGATCATAACACCACATGCTTCATAGATTCGTTTGATTGCGTTTTGGAATGAGGATAATCCTCACCCAACATAGAAAAAGAAAAGTTTTATTGAAGGAATCCCGTCACCCTCGAAGTCGAATCCAAGCAACCACCCCCCCAACCCAATCATACTCGCATAACCATCAAATTCAACAATGGAACGCTTCGGATTACCTTAAATAATGCAGCACAGCAACCCTCGGCGGCAGCGGCTACGGCCACCACCCCCGGGAAAACACTTGCAACTGCGAGAGAGTGAGTGCGGCAAGTGCCCTGCCGAACCCCGATCAGGGGTGGCTTCAGTCTCAGTCGAGACAAGAGCAATAAATGTTTTGGAATTTCATTTTGGCTACAATGAGTGATGCGTTTAATATTTTTTGTTCGTTGGCTGGTTTTTGTGTCGTCGTGGTTGGCCGATGTTTGCATATCACCAAAGGGGGTGGCTACCTTTAAGGCAGCCGCACACACACCCCCGGTGATGGAATTAATGGCCACGACCTAACAACAACAGACGGTGGCGTGAAATTTCGTAACGAATTCAAAAATCCGTCGACGAGCGCTTAAAATTTCATATTTTCACCCCCGCCACCGTCGTTGCCACTGCGCTGCGCTGGCAGTCAAATGCCATCAGTGGTTGGGAAAGAGTGGGCCGGGGGTGGTCTGTTGTCTGGGATTCCTTCGAGTTAATGTAATGAAATTTTTCAACCCCCTTCAGCCACAAGTTGGCGGGCGTCTGTTTGTTTTGATGCAAGCCACCGATAAGGTGACTCACTGTCGTGTGAAGTCGTGTTCGCTTCTCTTTTGGCGACAAAAATTTATGAAATAATTTGCTTGCAAATGAGATGATGACAGTCGAGAGAAAGATGAGATTGCGATATCGTTGTCGGGGAGATAAGCGCCGCGCTCGGTGGACTTGGCCTGTCAAGGTTTTTTGCATGGAGTTCGAGATTCAAGATCGTTGCTGGTAAACAGAGATATAAAACTGCGGAAGGTGGAGAATTATGTGTGTGGTGGGGAGGAGATTAGGCGAGACGTCTCTCTGTTGATTGAGTGTGTTGTGGAGAACGTAGAAAGGAAGTTGGTTCAGTTCATTGAGCAAATTTGGAGCAGCTTTCAAGGTTGGTAGCGCTAATTTTGTAAATGCGTCGCTTTTTGGAATGATTTTGGTATTTATTTTTTTAGTCTCTGTTCAGTTCAGCTCCAAACCCTTATCCAAACCATCCAGAAGCTGCTCAAATTGGTCCTTAAGTTCAAAGTAACCTTATTCTGCATTCAATCACAGATTGATTGTGTCCCTTATTATTTTATGTCCCCTCCTCCTTCTCCTCTAACTCCTCATTCAACGACAAAGTACCATTTCAATCCCTTCAACAGATTCCCTCACGTCTTGACGATGTCATAACTCTCTGCCCGTTCCCTTCTCCCTTTCAGTTGCATCGCATCAACCTGTGAGACAGTGTTTCTCATTATTTCCTTGGAATCCTCTAACAACTGTCATAACTCACATGACACTTGATCATTGTACGCGCGCCGCACTCTTCTCGGAGTCGAAACAAGGAACCTTCACAATGATAACCATCTTCTTCGCCGCGCCGTTTGGAGCCCATTGCTCTGGAAAACTCCGATTTCTTCCAGAATCTCAGAGCCCCTCCGTCCCTCACCCGCGCACACACACAGAGGATATTCAATCAATTTACACGGTCCATTGATCCCGGTCACGTAATGCATCTTCTCCCATAATTCAACGCCACCTCGCACGCTCGCTCGCTCGCTCGAGACGGAGAGCACGGAGCATGGACGCGGGAGTGAGGCGACGTTTCGTAGAATTGGGAAGCCATCCAAGAGACGAAGGATGATGCCATCCTTGGCATTAGGAGTCCCGCACAAAGACTATGCACAAATGCAAGACACAAGCGGATATCGATGAAGACGACGACGTGTACGGAGTGACGGGGATGACGCTGACGATGGAGATGACGGAGGAGCGCATCGGCAACAGCATCCGACCCTCATTTCGAATTCATCCCCAGTGCCCCAGTGCGCCGCGTGTGTATTGTGCCGCATGAATGTCTCGACTTGGAAATTATTATTTATCCCCAAAGGAGCCAGGGCTGCGACACGGGATTACGAGTCTGTCCCGGTTTTTGTTTGGGGTAGGCCTAGACGATGATGGAGTTGAGGACGACGACGACGATGATGATGGCGTTGGCGAAAGGATATCTGTGCCATTCTGCTGGCAGAGTTAAATTTTTCGGAAGAAAATTGGATCAGGAACCACGCCGCCACCGACAGAGACAGATTCCGCAAATCCCGTGGCGGCCGTTGAGCGGCACGTACACGTCTCGAGGAGACGCGGGTTCGATTGGGAAAAGGAGACGGAATTAGGACGTCGTCCGAGTCAAGAGGTCCAGATGGCTGACGTAATAAATTCAAAAGAATTCATCTTTTGTTCGACAGGCAACAATGGGTGATGGTGTGTGTTGGACGTGCGACGAGCGTTGAGCTTGACGAAGGTGACGGCTATCGGGGGTACTCAAGGTGTTGCACGTCCGAAATGTGATTTGAAACCGAGGATGCGGCGCAAGAGGCGAACAGTGATGCAGCGGAGGATAAAGTGTCCACGTCCGAAGAACTTTTTTGAGACTGGGAGAGGCTCACTAACATACCAGCTGTCATCTTGAAACGGTCTCCAGTCCGGAACTCTTCTCATTTGTCAGCTAAACCTCAGCTTGCACGACACATCTCCCAAAACACATCTGTCGCCTGTAAGGGCTGTACGAGCACCCATTTCCACCCGATGATCGACTTAATTAAACCCCGTCCTTGTCGTCCTCGTTGCATAATCAGCTCGTTTCCCATTCAATAACCTCCCATTGCCTCCCTTCTGTTCCGTGCACGTGCCGATCTTGAGAGATACCCGGTCGCACACATCATCACCTCCGTTGACAGCAGCACGTCTCGCTGGGGTTCACACATCCCCAAGGAAACGCAGTCCTGAGCGGCGGGCGGTTCATTAAATCGAAATTACCTCTCGCTCTCTCGCTGCCTGGCTGGATTTCTTCGTTATCCTGGATACAATTCAATTCCCTTAATCAATCAGCGTTTGAGAGAGGAGGCAGTGGCACGCGGTCGGAGAGGACACATTTCACGCCATTCAGCTGTCAGGCACTAGGAGGAACCCGGGAGCCGTTCTGTTTGTCTTCGGGAATCAAAATCAGGATATAATTTGTGTGAAAGGATCACACAGAGCACAGAGCACCGACGACGACGACGACGAAAGACGAAAATTGCCTCGACCCCCACAGGCCCAGTGGCGTGCACAGAGGAGTTCAGGCTCCAGCCAGCAGCAGTGTCAACCCACATCAAGGAAACGGAAGCGAATCAATCTGAACTTTATCCTTCGTCCTTTTTTCCCCGCCATCCCTCTCTCTCTCCCTCTCTTGCTCTCTCTGTATTTGCGAGGAGCATCCTGGATGGCTAAAGGTAAATCAAGTGTCGTAATGTTTTGCCTCGAAATCACGGGATTTCCTTTTGACATTTATTTGTCCTCAGACTCCCCCCCTCACTCCCACCGGCTCCCACTTTGTGTGTATGAGAGCGGTGATGTAGGACTGTGCGGGGGTGCCGCGTGGGTCTGCGAAGGAATGTAAATCCAAGAAGGATATGCCGCTGTGTCATGTGTCAGGGAGGGATTTTGAGTTCTGTGCTGTTTTTTTTCTCGCCCCCACCATTCCGCCATTCTGTTGACAGAGAAAAGGATAATTTACGAGTGAACATCGAAATAATCGTACGACAAGGCAGTTTTGGTGCGGGGACCACGGAGTTGGCGGCTCTGGCACATATTGACACAGTCGACTAACGAATTTGTGAAAAGGAGCCGACCGAGCACAGAAGCCAAGGACATCAAGCAGGCAGGCAGGCAGGCGAGAGAAGCCTTCCAAGTGAAAATGAGTCTTGATGAGCAGTCACCCTCGGTCCCTCTCTGCGAATGGTGGCGCTGGTGTATTGGACGCCAATGAAGACACACACGAGGAACCGCTGGTGCTGCTGCTGTTGCTGCTTGCCACCAACGTCGCTGTGAATGCAAACAAGCTGATTAGCTGTCAGTTGTCAGATGGGAGTGACATGTCGTCGAAAGAGCGTCGGCAAGGTTGAGGGGATGAATGCTGGTGAGCGTAAGCTCGTTGGCCTCTTAATGCAATTAGTGAGGCGGGTTGTAGTACTTAGTCAAGTCAGCATGTGGTTTGGTGTGACGTTTCGTTGTCATTCGAGCGGAATTTCAGTCAACGGCGACGTGGGGAGCTCATTAGGGAGCGACAACGGTGGCGGCTGGAGTAGGCGGGGTGACTTGTGATGGAAGGGAATTTCGCAGACTATGATACGAGGGTGGAGGTATTGATTGCAAATGGATTTAGGGGTCAATGGAGATCAGTGAGTCTTAAGGCGCTTTGGAGTGACTTCTTGTGGGTTTTTTTTGGGGGCGGAGGGCAGGACTCGAATAGGTCTCGGACAAAAAAATGTCTTCTTCCTCTGTTTTTGCCTGTCTCCGAGTATGTCTCAGGGCCTGTCTCTTAGAACTAGTTCGTTACAGACGCTTTCGGCAAGCCCGCGAGTATGGATTGCTACAGAGGGCCTTGAGAACGACTTGAGAGGGTGAGTTTCTTTGCTTAGAATTCAACTTATTTCCATTCCACGCCACACTCGTACCTGCACAGATTCTCCAAACTCCCATCCGCACTCGTAAATCATGATCTCATTCGCCTACCCCCCTGCGGCAGGTTTTCTTAATTAAATTCTGGGACTGCAAGTTTCCGCACTTATTCAATCGCCAAGTGGTCCTCAGTCGCATCCCGACCGTCACCTAATTAATAAATAACGCTTCCAAAAATGAAACCCCCGAAGAAATCCCACAAACTGCAGCCTCTTGCCACCTGCATGTGCAGTGCGCCTTATCTACTTGTCACAGACGTACCCGGAGGCAGCCAGACACGCCGCCGCTGCAATGCAGGAAGCAATTCAACATGAAACATGAGCCCATAAATAACGCCTTAATGAGGAGACTAGCCCAGGGCCCCACCTCCATCTAACTTCAAAAATCTCGGCTGGAGAAAATTGAAAAAGAAAAAAAAGCAATCTAAGGAGGAGGCCGTCTCCAGTGCAGTCGTCTGATTGTCATTCCACACACGGACCGCACGGACTCAGGCACGCACATGTTCGGCGGCGGGTCTCCGCGTTGCTCCTTAATTAAGGACATCAATCTCAACGCGTACGACGAGGATGCGTGTAAACGCACATCATTACAAGCCAATTACCTCCGGCAGAGAGCAAGAGCGAGAAAGGGAGAGAGCGAGGACACCCGAACTGGAACACGGGAGACCCCTCTCATAAATCAGTAGAGTGGGGCGATTCGATGAGGGACACGACCAAGAGCGAGGAAGACGGGGCCACAAAGTCAGGAAATTAAAACCGAGAAGGAATCTCGAATCTCATTAAGCGGCCGGTGTGGTGTGGTGCAGCTGCATATGCCCACTGGACCGACACTGATTAACGTGTCAGAGGCAGGGATTCGACAGCCACAACAACCCCAAGGATGCACGAGTGTCAATCAGGAGGGCAGTGAGGGTGTGCTCGGTGCTGTGGGTCTTGCAGTCGTAATTCGAATCCTTAAGCATTCCTCTCGCCAGCATCTCGAAGGCGTTCGTCTGTGAGTCCTGCTGTGCGGGGGTGGCAGCGCCAGCATATGTGCGCCTGTACGGATGACTGACCAGGACCACCCTCGTCATCGGCATCATCTTCCTCATCATCGACAGCACAGGGGTTGGCAGAGAGATCAATTTTAGATATTTTTCTTGGAAATAAATTGCGGAAGCGACAGGCGGACCATTAGGTGTCTCGCAGGACGTGATGAGCGTCCGCAAGCACTCATTTCAGCGACTCCCGGCCATTCATTCGCAGCGCAGTTGGCTTGATTTGTGCATGGGGATATGCTCCTGGTCGGGTATTGTACTCCGGGTACTGGGAGTCCTTGGTGAACGAGGATTTGTTCCACCCCGTGTAATATTTAACGTTTAATCCTTAAAGGCCATTTTATGCATCATTTAACTGGAGTACGCTTGTGGGGATGGAATGGGAGGCGAGCGGGCGAACATTTGCATTCGTGCATGGGGGCGGCGCACATGTGACGCGGCGGTAGTTTATCAAAAATTAGCCATGGAGCTTTCGGCGGTCTGGGCTTGAATAAATGTGCAACGTCGCCATAGTTCTGGGGACGTTCATCAGTTTGCGGGCGAATGAGTCCGTGGGGAGGGTGAAATGTTGTCTGTGGGCTCGCGGCTTGCGATGGGATGGAACAGGTGGCGGAGCTTGCAGCGATTTTGTAGATTTGAAGGCATTTTAGGGTAGGCACTAGTTTCATCGCAGAAACCTAATAAAATCAATCGAGTCTCGAATTACACAAGATGACACACAGGACTCCATAAAACATCAAGAAAAATAGAAGGATTTCTTCAGATGTACAGCATCTTGGGCCTGATCCTAAATGCATTTAATTTTAAATCTTCGTCCTTCTCAATTCGGAGTTTACTCAAATTGAAGGATCTCAGCGGCAAACTCAAGCACATAAATTACAGTCATCCTCGGACCGCCTGTCGATCCTCCGCATCTTTAGTATTCTTCTCATGACACGAAAATAACCACAAATCTCCGCATCTTATCGAACTCCGATTTGCCGATCACGCATCCCAGCAACGCCTGACCGAACCCGAAAGGACGAACATAACTCTTGTCACGGTCGATCAGTGCTGTGCCAGCAACAAAGGCGTTACGGACGCCCATCCAAGCAGGAGGCATGCACAAGAAAACAGAAAACTAACTCCAGGGTGTCTCAGGGATCATCATCGTTTCCAGGAAGAGCAAAAGGACACCGTCAATGCCATACCGACAAAGAATGGTCTAGTGAAAATGGCGCCCAAACAAAGTCCAATCATCACCCTCCTCCGCATTCAGGCCGCAGATTATCCGGGATTAATTACGCCTCATACATCATCGAATGAGGCGAAAATGCACACTCCCCCTTTGCAGGCCGTGCGCCCCATCCACCGCCACCGCAATCCGAAAATTACTTTTACGAGGACATTACGACAGACAGGGGAGAGGCAGAAATAAATTAGAATCTGGCGACGCTGGCATGGGGTTGAAGGGTGTCTCGGATGGTTGGGTCGGAATGCAATCATAAGCAAGATTATTGTGTGGGTGGGTGGGCGCATGGAGACACAGGCTGTGTGACTGATTCACTCGATGCAAGATCCACGATCCACTTGAGTGCCCGTCAATGCGGCGTGTCGCCCCCAAAAGATTGGATTCTGGACACCATCAAGTGTGTGTCGAATGAGAGTTCATTCGACTTGAACTTTGAAACTATGCCGAGCAGTGCTTGGTCGACAGAAGCTTCCAGTTATGGACGAGGGGGCCAGATCGTAATTATTGCCCACTTAATGACCGTGTGGGTGATTCAGTGCTGACGAGGGAGCGTCGGTCATAAAAGTGAACTGCAATCAATTTTTGGTTAAAGGGGTCAATCTTTGGAGGGAAAGTCACTGATGCCTGTCGCAAACAGTCCAAAAACAAGGTTTTCTGATGCTTTTGCAGATTTTTGGCGTTGCGGATTGACTATCCATAGACACAAGTTAGACAACCGTCCATTTCTTAATGTCTTCCTATTTTCCGTGGCGTCTCTCAAAATGAGCACAGAGTGTGAACAGAACAGAGTCGTCGCGAATATTTAAGCTAGTCCTTAGAAAAGGCAAAGAATAAGGCAACGGACACAGTCTGCGTTCTAACAGAAAGAAACTTTGACCTCAAGCCGTTACCATTCCACCTATTCCACTTTCAATCAGAAGCGCCATGCAAATCTGGAACTTTCGGAGCATATTCAGCGCACCGTATCTGGAATACATACTAGTACCCCTGATCTCGATGTCTAATTCGCAGCGATAACGACGACAAGTGCTCGCTACGCCGACGATGACTCCGTTCCACATCATCGCTCACAGATAAGCTGGCACCGACACACATCATCCACCACGCCCTAAGCCTACTTAATTCCGATGACCTACAAAAGAAAAAATTCGCAAAACTCACCAAGGATCCGCCTCACCCAACAAGATGAGTCGTAGCACGGGAGACATCGATTTCCTGACATCTGTAGTGCAAACGTGATCCAAATCAGATTTTCTTATTGCGGTTGAATGTAAACAAAGTGAGGCGATAACGAAGTCAAACAACAGAACACTGCACCACCTACAAGCGGCCGGCGACGCGGCGTGCCTATAAATAAATCGCAACTAGGTTGACGGCATTTTGACAGTCGATACGACGGTGGTGACGGCGGCGACGGCGGTACACGGCCGATACCCCTTCGACGATTGGGAGGTTTCATCTGATTTCAGGTTTCATGTGAGTTGGAACGTTTTTTTTGCCGATCATCTGGATCTGGAGGGAGTGGCTGTATCCGAGTGGGTTTACGTCGCTCAGTCGATTTGCTTCTCGAAGGGTGACGTGACTCAGGGAGGTGTACTGATAATTGAGTGAGAAGTAAGCTGCTATCTGTATCCAGAGTTGAATGAACGAGCAAGTGGCCGATAAACTAACGCTTGATTTTGCTTGACTGTGACTTGCCTGATGCTCAACTCAATTTATTGCGATTTCGAGTAGAATTTTTGGTGGTCCCACAAGGATGATAAAATAGGGTCTCCAACGCATCATCTTTAAGAGCTTTCAGACTTAAATTTTTGGAAGTCAAAGGACACAACGAGTAACCTTGTGTCACTTTGGTGCATTCTTCTTTGGTGCAATTGAAACTCACTCTTCGTGTGCCGAAGGAGCTCGTCATTGTCACAGAAGCACACCTGAACGCCTGAAAAACGTGTAAAATACCTCTCTGAGCTGGTTTTGTGCTGAAATCAAACAAAAAACCCTTCTAAATGCTACAGGTCCTGGGACCTTCCACCATACTAATCAGCTTCCCAATTCGTCATCCTGTAAGAGTTCTTAGATCTCTCATCCATCCACAGCAGCAATCTCTTCTTAAAAATCACAGGTCATAACCAGCAGCCTTGCGGGCCTTCATAAAATTAAGCCGAAACGCATCTCTCTTACTGCCAATCAATTTTCTGCATCTCAACTCAATTATCCAGACGCATTTGCACCTGCCATCACTAGTTGTCGTCGTCCTCAGGAGAAACCTTATCAGTACACAATATGTTCGCTAATTAGTCGCCTATCGCTTCGGCTCCTTACGGGCGTCCAACGAGAGCACAACTTCATCCCCGATTCAAAAAAAAAAAGAGAAAACCCATAAAACATCCTTTCGAACGGATAAGTCAGTCGTCTAACATATGTATCCCCCTCCATCCTCTGGCCGAACGTAAGCCGATTGACTTAAACTCCGCGCCGACACCGCGCCCGCCCTGAAATGGGGTCGAATCCTTGCCAGAAAAACTATATCTTTCATGTTTTATTGTCCTGCGGCAGGCCATACATTACCCCTGGTCAACTGAACTCTTCGTCCTCCTCCCGGAGCTCCGTTTATGTCCTTGTAACGCCATCCTCTGGATTCCTTGCTCGTTGGTCGGAGTTTTATTGCTCCATGCAACCTGTCGATGGCAAGCAGGCAGGCAGGTGCGCGACCAAAAGACAGTGACGTGGGTCAAGTATCTTGGAATCAGGGGAGTTTATCAGGAGGCACGCATCGCCCTCGGCATCCACATCGCCGGCATTGACAGCAGGCCGCAGGTAGACGCAGGTGAAGCGCAGATAATTTCTCAGTGTGATTTGAGTTCAATTTTTTTTCGTTCCTTCTTCTCTCCGTTTCCGATGACCAACTGTCTGGGCAGGAGATCGATTATCGATTACAATCGACCTCCGCCTCCGTAGCTCGGTCGCGCCTTCGAAGCAACAGATGCATCTCGTCGCTGGCTGATGATGATCCTTGTAATTTGAGACGTAATCATGTGATCTCACGTGTGGATTGATTCTTCTCCTCATCCGATGCCGAAGCGCTGGTTCAGCGGGGGTTGGGGGGAGACACCAACAGATGACCCTTTGTCTGGAGTTAAGTGTGTAATTTTCGATTTGAACGGACATTCACTGGTGCGGTCTGACGAGACGGGGGGTTTCTGGAATCTGTTGATGGGTTGGCTGCCATTCGGGAGATTTGTTTTTTTTTCTCGGGAAGCGCGTTATGTGGGTTTTATAGGAATCCAGGAGGAATGACGGTAATAAAGTAGTTAAGCGGTTAACGCGCTGAGATGGGGTCTGTTGTTGGTTGTTGTTGGTGGCAATGTTTGGGGTAGACTGAGGGGGGGGGGGGTGTCTAATGGGTGCAACGATTAAAGTGAGTAAAGACCCATCATGAGGAGGTGAAAGATTGACGGAAATTGGAGAAGATTTCTGGAGAAAAGGCGGCCGATGAGTGACTTTTGTAACGGGGGGCGGTTGACTCATGGATGCCTTGGAGACAAACTTAGTTCTACTGCCGACAAGTGCCAGTTCAAGTGGAAGTGCACTTGCCTCTTGAATTTTTGTCATTTCAGAGCAATCCAATATCAAGATCAAAACTCATAGATTTTGACGTCTCCCCTACTTCCCTTTTGATCTTGAATCCCCATCAATTTCACTTAGCTACCCCTCTCCCCAGTCACGTGTCCAAAAGTCATCCCCAAAAGCTGGCACCCCCGTGTTGTGAAAAAGCGATACCTTTGTCAGTCTTAACCCAATTAGGCGACATCCCTCCGTGATGGGTTTCACTGTTTCAATTATCCCCCCAGAACCACAAGCAATTTCCTCGATTATTATGATCCTGATGAATAGCAGCTCCACTCCATTAGACATGAATCATAGTAATCAGCTTCATTATCACTGTACCATCGGCCATTGGGGTGTGGTATGCTAGCGCCCCCCCCAGTCAAAAAATTCTCCCCCCGAAGTGGAGCAAACAGTTTTCACACTCCAAACTGTTGCTTCCAACAAACGCACACACACACACATACACATAGCGTTCATCCTCGTCCCCTCCCGAGGATGGGTGAAGCAGGACTCTTAAGGGTGCAATTCATTTGAGTCTCCCCAGAAGACAGAGATGAAGCGAAAACTGTGAAAAAAAAATCCTCGAACTTTTTTGGAGGGGATAGCGGATGGCGGATGGCCCTTCATCCCTGAGATGCCCTTTTTTCCTGCGGATGTGGACTCATTGAAATTCCAGAATTCACTGGGGGGAATGTGTGCGCGCCTTCGTGCCATCTGCTGACAAATTCGAGATGTCCTCGCCGGCAGTGCGTTGCGTTGGTCCGTCCGTTCGTTCGCCTGTCTGTCCGTTCGTCTCGTCTTATGAGGAAATCTCATCCAGTGATCGATTTGATTCACGATTTGATTCATTTGCGATTCCAAGAGCTTTAATTGAATTCAATCTCCCCTTCCTCCAGCCATTGCTGATCAGAGACTAGGAAGGAAGTCCTACAATCGCAAAGTACCTTCATGCGCCCGCTCTCAGCGCCTGTGTGTGTTTGCGCTTCTTTTTCGGTATCAAAGCGCTGTAATTTAATGGATTGAATTTGAAACTTTTCCATTTTCTCTTCCCGTGTTGTTAGACTGGAGAGGAGTTCTTTTGTGCGCGGCACGGATTGCCGAGACGACGACGGCGACGTGGGGAATGGGGAATGAGTGGCGGTGTGTGTCAGTGATTGGTTTCAAAGCGAAGGCGCTTCTTTTCTTTGTGAAATCGAATGAAAAGCGATGCGAGTGCAGTGCAGGAGTTTTCATTAATTTATCCAAGGATTCGCTCAGTCTTCTCATTTGGCCGCCGAATTAGGAATTCCCGTGGCATTGCGGAGGAGGTTTTACGACGAGATCCCGTGGATGCCACTATGAATTTAAATCAAACGTCGATTTAGGAATTGATTATGCAAAGTGAAGAGGCGCGGGATAGACTTCTTCTGAGATCCCTAGACGAGAACTCATTGAGGCTGGTTTGATTTAGACCTGGATCAGATAGGTGGGATTGTTTTTTTTTTCAAAATTCTGAGAGTTTGCTTGGAATGCATGCCGATTATCAAAAGTTCTTTAAATAGGATAAGAAAATGGACTTGATTGAATTTTAAGAATTTTTGAAGGACGTAATAGAAAGTTGAAGGGGACTTAAATGAATTTATTGAGGTTTTGGAGCAAAAGGAACAAGGGCCTAATGTTTGCAGCAAGTTCGATAAGATTGATCCAATTTTTAAAAACGTTTGACTCTAGAAGAGATAACCTTGAAGTATTGATCCTTGTTTACGACGCTTAGGGTGCAAGGCCAACGCTTGTAATTTTGAGATGAAAACCCCATTTTTGGAGTTTTGTATTTTTAAGGAAGTTTTTGAGACAAGCACCATGCAGCTTGAGGAGATGTTTGAGTTTTAAGGCAAGAAACGCAGGTTTTTAGGAATTTTTGAACAGCTTTCAAGACAGACAGAGATAAATTGAAGGTGTGTCCATAAATTTAAGAACTTTTTGAAGCAAAAAATTACATTTTAGAGATTTTTGAAAGGGCTCTCAAGAACGGCCAGTTTCTTTCAATCTTTTAAGGTTTTCAACATCAGAGAACCTACTGAAAGAAGATTTCAAAACAAAATTCCTGTTTCTATGGAATTTCTGAAAACATGGAAGCGAGAGACTCATGATTGAAGTGTTCGAAACATGAAACGCGGACTTTTAGGAATTTTCGAAAGTTTCTAGATTAGGAATATCTATACTTGAAGGACCTTTGGAGTATTCAAAGTACGCTTCAAGCCAGAAACGCCTTTTCGAAAAACTTAAGACTTTTCGAAGCTGCAATAGCAGATTTAAAATTTTCGAAATTTCCTGAAACAGACTGAGCTCGATTCTTGAAAGAGGAAAAAACGGCAAAATTTGAGAGAATTCATGCAAATTTTGCTGCAAAAACACTGAGGTTGAAGAAGAGTTAAAGATTTTTGAACAATTCCTAAGACCCCTCCTTGGAAATAGCCTGCATGAGGTTCTCAACAAATTTCCTTCTGCTTCCCATCTGAGTCTCATTGCATTTCATACTTCCCACGACCTCTATCCACAGGAAGTCACTTGTCACAAGCATTCGCCTTTGAAGTCTCAATCAAGGGAATTGCATCCTCATCTCAGTTTGAGGACGGAAGTTGATTCTTTTTGGCTTCCTCAGTCCATCATATGCTACTGCGTTTGCTCTGACACAATTACGTCTCTAATTGAGCCACAAAATCCCATAGAATCCCCTTCCAAGAATCAAACGCAATGCTCTTTTCCCATTCCCATTGTCCTGCCAAAAATTACGAAGCCCCGACGGACAGGTTTCAGCAACATCTTGCCTCACATTAGGCACCTCTCCCTGCCGTACGACATCTTCTTTACCTCAATTTGTGTCCTTTATTCTGTCACGCTGGGCGTCCTTTCCATTTCCCTCCCATTGTGCGCAAACACAACGCAACGAATCGAAGATATTTTCTGGAGATCCTAATGATTTTATTGTTCCTCAACAAAAGGACCAAAGAGCAGAGCCGAGGACCATGTGCCGGACATGCAGTGGTGCGTCTCTGAAGGATTTTCTGCCAAATAATCGATCACTCATTGCATGCTGAGCGGGCATCTTAAGGTCGAACCTCCCCCCGCCGACTGATCGATGATCGTCGACCCAAATTTATCGGGTGACAGTTCAATTGTCACATCAACAGCAGTCATCTGTCAACTGTCATTTGTCAGATGGCCCACGTCATTTGTTGGAAAATTATGAAATTATGTGTGCCGCCGATTAATCGGATTACGCATCAAAAGCAATGGAAATGTGATGGTGCGAGTGGAAGAGAGCAAAGAGAAAGAAGCGAGAGAAATTAAATTACAATCCCCAAGCGGAGAGCGACTAAGAGTCCTTAATCCAATCAACATCCGATTACAGCCTCACCTCGACGCTCATCAGATAAGACGGAGTCGACAAAAGGGGTGTCAGAAGGTGGTTGCGGTGTGGGTAGATGCAGAGGGGAACGACGAAGTGGAGGAGGAGAATGTGGAGAAACGTGTAAAACTGCCGGCAGAGAGAATTACAAAAGTCGACTGGTATGAGGCCATATAAGCCGCAGTGGAAAGGATTAAGGCAAGAGAGCGCAAATTACACGGAAGGGATAGCCCAACACGATGCAGCCAACACTTCTGTCTCTGCGGTTGGCTGTTGGCCGGCTGCGGGTGGAGAGTGAGGAGACGGTGTCCGGTGTGCTTGAAAACATCGGATTCTTAGTCTTAAATCGGATTAAGACAGCCGTCCGACTGCGTGTGGAATGTCGAGGGTGGATGCAGAGAGTTGACCGGTTTTTTTTTTCCATCACTCCCTTAAGACCACTTCATTACTGGTCACTGGCAAGGCAACAAATACAGCGATAGAGTCAGAGATCGAAGTAATTAATTTCAATTACGGTGACTTTAAGGCGTTGAAAACGGCGGCGCGCAGTCAGCGTCCACTTAATTGTGCACATAAGGCACTGCTTCTATCTCAGGCGGCCGCTGAAGTAACATGGACTTGAGTCTTAGTGCTTATTGTGTTATGTGAGTGTCACGTGGTGCTGTGCACGTTAGCTGTGAGTCATGGAATGAAATGAACGCGGGAGAATGTGTTTCAAAGGCCTTGTTGGGTTTCCTGCTACTTCGAACTGCTGCAATTGGAGATAGCTGGTGAGACTTCAAGACTGCACAAATTCAAGTTCAGCTAAAAACAGTCACAACTGAAGATTAACTCAGCTCAGGACTGCTTTGACTGAAGACTGGCTTAGTTGAGGACTGCCCTAACTAAAGACGGTCTCAACTGAAGGCTGGTCCAGCTGAGGATGATCTCAAAAGAAAACGGTCCACCTGATGCATACCCAACTAAAGACTGTCTAAGGCGACGAATGACCTAACGGAGCACTGTCTCAAATTGAGGTGTTCAAAGACAACTAAAGGGGTACTGCGCCAGTTAGAGAAATTGGTTTTGTTGAAGTCCACTCGTAACTCGTGCACTGAAGGTTTTTTGCTCATCAGGAGTAACCGAAAGAGTTCTCTCTACCCTGCTGGTCGCGAGAGTACCTGGATGTCAAGACAGAATAGAAGAGTCTTTAATCCTTACATTCCTCTGTAAGTTGTTGAAATTAATTCCCCAAGCCACACGAAGGCAAAGAGAAAAAATGAAAAAAGAAGCCCACACAACGGTCCTCCGTGCGACACGTCTTATGTTTCAGAAACTGCTCCGAGGTTTTCAAATATCTTTTCAATTCCCTCGGTATCCCTCAAAGGAGATAGAAAATAAAAAAAGAAATCTTCAAATTATAAGAACCATCCCCAGCACCCCTCCCTGTGGTACTCCACACCCCAATGAAGCACTTTCAAAATTTCTCTGCAATCTTCTGGCCGTTCCTCAGTTTCACACTCAATTAATCATAAATTTGTCTCCCAGGCGGCGAACGAGTCCCCCCTTGTGCAAAAATTCGATCTTCCCCATGGACCCAGCGTGCTCTCGCCCCCTCCTCTCTCATCACATCCTTTCTCACACACCACACATAATTATTAATAATCCGTTTTCTCAGTTTTTCCCCCTCTTCACACAGTCGTGTGAACAAATTCACTTCCGTTCTCATAAATCACGGCTTCGTCGAGGCATACATTGCTGCTCTTGCTCCTGCTGCTGTGCCTCCTCGTCGCCGCCTTCTCTTCAATGACAAGCCAACACGAGAAGACTTGCCAATGCGAATGTCGGCGCCGCCCCTCCCTTGGCGTCTTCTTCCACTCTCATTCTGGCGTTTAATTGAAGCCACAGAATGTCACAAAATTTCAAGAACTTCCGCTGCACACCACACCGAGACCACACTCGACTCGACAAAGGCTAAGCATGCGAATGAAGGCTCTTTTTATGGATCATTCTCTGGCGGCACTTTTTTTTTCCTTTTTCGTTGTCGTTTTCCATTTTGCTGGCGCTGCCGTATGGATTTCGGTTTTCATGCGAAACTGACACCGCACACACTTGGCACATCCTCTGTTGTGGATGGCTCTATTCAAAGGACTCACTCTCGAGAGAGGTAAATTCGGCTGCAAGAGTGTGAGAGTGCAGGGAATGCCGTGGAATGATTATCTCAGAAATCTGATATCCTTTCCTGTGAATGAGTGTGTATCGCGTTCTCAGGAGAGGCAGACGGAAAGGGGTTAAGTGATTATTTTTTGAATTTTCTATGTTGTGACACCGCCGAAGGCGTAAGGGTGACAGGTGTGCGGGGGTGAGCGGAGTAATTACTCAATCTATTTACTGGCTGCCTGGAAAGGACGACATTCCTGACAATGGCTCCTGCTTGGTGTGCTACGGTGTTACGGTGTCGACCGATGGATTACCCCAGAAATTTATGAGGTGATGGTGCCTGTTTCATGGACTTCGGAATGCACAGTGGGGTTTGAAAGTCATCTTCTGCGGTGAGTTATAAGGTTGCTGTTTAGTGAACAAGGTAAGGTTGGAAACTTACCTTGTGCACTTCACATGGTGTTGTGGTGAAGAAAAGTGAGAAATTCAAGGTAAACACCATGAGGCCAGCATGAAGTTCCTCCTGCTTTCAAACATAAGTCAGACATAAAGCTACTGACACTTGTCATGCAATTAGTTACATTGAGTAACTAGTAACCACAAGCAATTTGCATCAGAATATCGTGTAAAATATTTAATGTTTTGTTCCTGTTCATATGTTTTTTCCATGAAATATCCTGATCTTTGAATATTTGAAGACGATTTCATTTAAAATGTGCACAATTAAGATAAACTGCGTAAAAATATGCTTGACAGATACTCTTTTTTGTTCCCGTTCATATGTTTTCCGCATGAATCTGCACCACTTTCCAAAATTTAAAAAGAGATTTACAGATTGCGTGTAAGGCGAATCTAAACTGCATTTAAAATTTTTCAAAAATATAACGAAGATGTTCCCGTTCATATGTTTTCCACGTGAAATTCTGCCATTTCTTTAAATCTCAAGAGCAAATTCCTTTCCTTTTTCATTTACGTACTTTCCTTTAAATTGCAAGTCATTTTGTAATTTCTGATGGTGAATTTGCCACCCAAAAACGTTGAAGAAGAGCTCCATTTCCAGAATAAAGAAAGTCTCCCCTTGCTGCGCGATGTCTTCCAAACGCCACTGTATAATCGTCTTTTACCCTGTCACAACACACCTTTTTCGGATCACATTTCATCCGACAAATATGCGTATCGTTTCACCTCTTAATCATCCATAAAGCAATTTAACCAGGTTACGTTGCCGTTGCCTTGTCCTGTGACACCGTGTCCTCTCATCCATTCAGGAGCCCGTTGAGGATGAAAAGTATTCGGTTACAGAACGTCTCCTCGATTTGTGTCAGGTACACACGCACACCCACTACCGTCATCACAGGGACGCCCAGCAGTCGAGTGTCACCGCGTCTGATCGATACCTGTTCTTGGCTCTCTGACTAATACCATCCCCAACGACGCTGGTCGTGTGAACAGACACGGAAAGCATTTGAACGAAAATCGTCGAACAAATGAACTGAAATCGGAGCTGGGCACGGAACCCGCCTTCGTCTGTAAGATGTTTGCGTTTCGGTTGCTTGATAGTTTCCACCCACTTGCCGGATGAAAGGCAGGCAGACGCAGTGAGAGAGAGCGCGCAGCAAATGATCCAACTAAACGTCACGGTTATGTCATCTGGAAGACATTTCGAAAGCATTCGATGCGTCGTGATGATCAGGGCGATCGTGTTGCACTCAATCCCCAGACACCCACAGATGGAGATGTGGGTCAAGCAGCTGTCACCTGAGTGTCAGCCATCTGTGTGTGTGTGTGTGTGTGTTAGTTGCGTGCGGACGGGTTTTTGACACAGCAGCGAGAGCGTTTTACATAATCTCACGGCGCGAGCGTATGCAATCGGAATCGCCAGTGGAGATGATTTGAATATCTGATCGCCGATTGGTGTGCTTTGATCCGGTCTGGAGCTGGGCCACCGGAGCAACTGGTCCTTGGGCTGTGGGAATGCTAATCGAAGTATTTTTAGCCAATGCTGGGTGGTCATCAGGCGGAGCACACGCGCCGCTTTGTCTGGTCGTGAGACCGGTTAAGAGGCTCAAGCGCTGTTGTTCATCATCAATGAACGGTGGGTGAGCTTGTGTCTATTAACGGCTTGATTGATGACAGAGTGCGGCAGTTAAGTGAAGATAAGGCTTTTAAGCGATTTGGCTCATCAATTTTGTGATGGTTTGCTTTTGGGAGAAAGCGATTCAATTAGGTAACCTCCCGGTGGGATAGAGAGGAGGTTGCGGTGGTTAATGATCTCTCGGGCATCGTGTGGTACTGAGCGTTAATGAATGGGTAGCAGTGAGTGGCTCAATGTGGCTTGGATGATCATTAGCAAAATAGAGTTTCTGACAAATGTGCGAGGTTTTTGAAATTTGGCTCAAAATACATATTTTCAAAAATGTGGTCCCGTTCATGTTTTGTTTGTAAGGATTTGCTTTATTTTCAAAATCCTGAAGCGAAATTTTTAAGAGTACACGGAACACTGACTATCTGCATTAAAACATCATCGACTACATGAAAAACTTGTTCCCGTTCATATGTTTTCTCAATTAAATTGTAAAACAATTTTAAATCTGAAGACAGATTTGGAAACACCGTAAAGAATATAGGAAACCTGCATCAAAACATTTCCGAAAATTTGACGAATTTGTTCCTGTTCATATGTTTTCTATTCAAAAGGAAGCCATATTTCAATATAAAGGAGCATATTCAGGAGGTGACTGTCAATTGCATTCGATCTACATTCAAATAATATCAAAAACCTGCCATTTATGTTCCTGTTCATGTGTTTTCTTTGAAAACTGCCCCATATTGTTCTCTTTTCTTACCATGAAAAGCCACAATTTCGTCATATTTTGAAAATCCTGTCGCAGTTCGTGTGTTTTAACTTCCAGTTTGACAAAAAAAAAATTGTATTCATCCCTGTCTGCGTTCCTTTCTGAACTTCATCTCTCAGCTAGAATTTCTCCGAATAAAAATAAAACGCACAAATTAAGATATATTTGTTTACTTTTGTTTATTTTATTGTATCTCACAGATATTAACCGCATCTGTCAGATACTTGAATACTTGATCGTTCGCTAAAATTAGTTAACATCGATTTATCGTTTATTCTTATCGCTAGTTGCTACGCTAACATCATTAGAATCGTTGAAAAATTACTTATTCTATCTTTTGCTTACAATCTATCAAATAAATAAATATTTCATTAATCACAGCTCTCAGACAATTAAATTTATTTGAAGCCACTGCAGGCGCAGATTTTTTGTGAAATCCTCCGAGGATCACAAGAGCGTCTTCCTTC
The DNA here is from genome assembly GCA_944738645.1 of Eristalinus sepulchralis. NCBI lineage: Eukaryota > Metazoa > Arthropoda > Insecta > Diptera > Syrphidae > Eristalinus > Eristalinus sepulchralis. The sequence continues at coordinate 3,625,975 of OX122885.1, read as the reverse complement.
AATTGGCATTCAAGTCCCACCGATGGTGCGGGGAGGGAGAGGGGTAAACAGAAAATCAGTCGTTGCACCCCCTGTCTCATGTGGCAACTCCTCATACACACTTCATCGCCGAGGGGTTTAGTTCTTTTTTGCCATTAGCAAGACCCTTGTCGTATCCTCACACCAGCTGGGCGATTTCATCAAACAACTTGATGTATCACTGGATTGCAGACGCTGTTGCTGATGCTGGAGATGGTGACGGAGTTGGTGGTGCGGCTGGTGCTGATGATGGTGTTGTTGCTGTTGCTGTGGCTGACATCCTGTCGCTTCCTCGTAGCTTGGTATTGAATGCAATACCAAACGAGATACATTCTGACACTTGACATTTTGTGATACCATCGGTGATGCTGTTGCTGTAGCTGAGGGAGCTAGAGCTGGAGCCGATGTTGCTGATGCTGTTACGGCACCGCCACCACCAATTGATGGTGATTGTGGTGTTGCTGGTTCTGTAACTGATGTCGTTACAGCCGCACCGTGATGAGGAGATTGTGAGAGCGAAGATTTTCCGCATGAATCCCTCTCATTTCTACTGAACACATTGAACAGTGAGGGATAGACAATTAGGCAGGAACTATTGCTGTCAGTGCTGCCGCTGCCAACGCCAACTGGCAGCAGGGAGTTCGGAGGAGACTTTTGCATCAATTCCAGTGCAGCCTCGTATGTTGGCAGGCCAGAAACCAGTGTGTACTCGGGAACTGGGTCATCTGCGTCGGGGTTCAGTTTAACTGATTCAATATCCAGTGCCTGTCGGAGGTTATGACGATCTGAAATGAGAGAGGAAAGGGGGAGAACGGAAAAAACGGTTAGTTTTCGGTTGAAAGAAAGTGTGGTTTTAATACTAGCTAGGGAGTTTTGTATGCACTCTGTGGTTTAATTATGAAGAGATTTTAAGAGTATTAACCCAGATAGGGGCTGGGAGTGTTTTGGAGATCTGATTTGAAGCAGGGTCTTTAAGAGCTATTCGGGGATATGCAATATGGTGGGGTGATTGGAATGTGTGCTTTCAACTCGACGATGATGTGACCTATTTATGAGTTTGGGCTGCAGCGATGAGAGCTTGCGTTTATGTTCATGCGATTCGCGGAAACCGCCGTTTACTTCACTAACTTCGCATGCAACTGTAGAGATACAACTTCATTGCTCTGGATCATATGTCATATTTCATCAAGTTTTAAAAGGAAATTTGTGAAGGAAGAGGAAATTTGTGAAATATGTTTGAAAGGAAAGTATAATTTGTTCCCGTTCACATGTTTTCCGCTTGAAATGTAGGTTATTTCAACATTTGCAAGGCAGTTTTATAGAACTCAAATCAAATATATGACATCCGTAATAAAATATGGTTGAAATGTGTTCCCGTTCATATGTTTCTTTTCGATTTATGCCCATTTTCGGTATTGTTTTCACGGGTTTTTAAAGGTTTAGTCACGCACAAGAAATGTGTATCAGAAATTCTCTTGAAATTTATTAAAAATATTTCCGTTCACTTGTTTTCTGAATGGAATGTGAGGTTTTTGCTTGAATTTAAAGCCATTTCACGAATGCAGTTAGACTGTTCGTGGAAATATTATATTATGTTACAAGATCTTATAAAATTTTCTGAAAATATTAAATTTGTTGTTCCTGTTTACATGTTTTCTTCTGATTTCAACTGATTTCTTATTTTTTTAAACGAAATTTGAAAACTACAAGAAAACAGAAGTCACATTCTTCAAAAAAAAAAGTTAAACATGTCATCAATTATGTTCCCGTTCATATGCTTTCCTTTTTGAATTCCAAATCGTTTTCTCCTCATAAGATCTACCTTAGAAGAGGGAAGCTTAATTTCTGAAATCCGCATTCCGATTTCTTGAGAATTCGCATGTTCCTGTTCCCGTTCATTTGTTTCCTACAATTTCAACAGAATTAAGCCAATTTTGTTATGAACTTCGATAGCAATAAGAAAATGAAACGAAATCTCCACAAAAATTATGCGAAACGAGACCCGTCCATACGTCTTTGTTCACCAGGAAAAAAATTAATTCCTGTCATAACCCATCAAAAACTAAGAGCCAAGGACGTCAAACTAAAGTTGCATCCCAAACTTTCGAAATTCCCCTGAAATATCACGAAAACGTTCGAAACGTAAACAAAACGCACGTGTTCGCGCAAGCGATTGTCTTCTTATTCACACCAAACGCTTCATAAACCAAACGGTCAGTCATTTGAAAATCTCACACTACGATCGTAAAATATCTATTTATGAGCTCCCGCGCTATCTTCATCCTCTCGTGTATATCATAATTCCAGACCATAACAAATTTCACGACCGACTTCGTGCGCCCTACCGGGGCAAAAAAAAGGGCTATCACACGACGACATATAATCCTCTCGAGAGGCCGTAAATTGAGTGATGGCGGAGTCTTATCAGCCGCTCGCCTCGGACCCTTGAAAGTGACTAATTTTGGTGGGTCTAGGTCAGGAGATACCGAGAGTTTCCAGAGATAATTTGTGACGTTGGCAAACAACTACATGTCCAGACAGCAATTACATTTCCCCTAGAACTACCTGTGGTCATCTTGAGTGAACAAAACCACTTGGACACTTAAGATGCGTATCTGGGTGCTTCATTTCCGTTGCAATTAGAGAACAATGGACGCGATTTGGGGTCACTTTCGAGCAGACAAGCAGACGGGACGACGACTCCATGGCGGATACCGAATTGAATCGTAAAAATCCCGGTTTTACGGATTCACTTGATTTCCCTGCCCACCTACCTGTCTCTCTGCATCCGTTAATTAGTGTCTGAATGTGAAAAAGAAACACTTTCGTTAAACCAACGCACACGCGTCCCCGCACGGAGTGCCGCCGAACTGTGTGCTGTGTGTTTTTCCTCCGACTTAATGGATCCGGTGTCAGTGTTTGTCTCCGACAAATATTTGTGAGTCGGTAATCAATCGAATTTTCGCCCAATCTCCCGTCACAGTCCGACACAATCCATTCTAGAGAGGCACTCTAATGGGTTTCATAAACATGATTACGGCACGATTGCGAAAAGTATCTCTTGTGATATAACCCAGCCAATTGCGGCAACTGTGTGTGTGTGTGACCCCACCCTGGAGTGTTACCTTGGCTGCAGCTCACTTGTCGATTGTGTCAATACTTAGACGATGAGTGTCTTTAAAAATTCTAGTCACAGCGAGCACACATAATCCGAAGGTGTTCCGTACTAAGTTGGCGATTGACTTAGACGGGCATCTGAAGATCAGTTTCAACGAGCTTTGACGCTGCGCACTCGCTGACATACGGGAGTGTATTTGATGTGCTGCACCAGCCACCGCAGCCACCGCCACTTGTAAGCGTACACGGAAGTACTCGCGGCCGGTGCTGGGGAAAATTACCAGATAGGAGTATTTGCAGTTCAAATAAATGAATAAATCAAGTGTGCACGAAAATTCATCGCCGGCACCTTGGCATGTGAGAATTTTCACTGTGCTGGGCTTGGTTCTGTGCTGCAGTCGACGATTCATATCTGGTTCCACATGGTTGCGTTGTATACTTTCACTTGACTTGTGACAGACTACGCTGCTGTGACTTATGGACAACGCGGCTGACTGCGATGTGGAAAGCGACAAGAGAAAGAGGGAGTGGGAGAGGGAGAGAGAGAGATTTGAAAGATGCATGCAGTCGGCGACGTATCTTGTGCATGATCTAGACGGTGTGTGACCATATTTTAGTTCCAGTCGGTGGCGGTTTGTTTGTCGGTTACTAGACCAGGGTGCGGTTATGGATTTCTATTCGATTTGTGCTGTGACGAAGAAAGCGTAAAACACGATAGATGGAGATGACATTGTATCTCACAAGGTGGAACGATTTCACCTATATTTCATGCAGTATGGTGGAGTGCATTTATAGGAGTGCACTTTCCTGGGCTTTCCGAGAAAACCGCAAACAGACTTTGTGAAAATATTGGTTATGGTGTTTGTGTAAATGTTTCCGTTTACCCGTTTTCTCGAAGACCTTTTAAGAATTTGAAAGATATTTTGCGGAGGAAATACATCATTTGTAAAAACTGCGTTCAAACATCTTTAAAATATCAATATTTATGTTCCTGTTCATGTGTTTCCTTTTGATTTGAAGAGTTTCTACACAATTTTTACACGAATTTGAAGGCAACAAAGCTGTACAAGAAATTCTTACCAAAAAAATTGTTAAAATCAATCAGTTATGTTCCCGTTCATATGTTTTATTCGCAACAACACATTCAATGCTGTCAAATTCCACCAGATATGGACACCTAAGGGCGATCCACGATCAAATTTTATTGAGAGTTCCATTCCCAAATGTCTATATGTCAAATGTCAGTAGGTCTCCAAGTATCCAAAATAACACACAACCCAAAATAAATACAAAACAAAAATCAATGCAAGCAAACATCGCCGAGCAACAGTGATGTAAGACCCTAACCTATTTCTTCCGAGGTCAATTTCACACACAAATTGAGGGCTTGAAACTTCAGTTGCCACTTTAAAGGGCCTACAACCTACACAGCAAGCCCCACAAGCGCCTCCTCACTTCCTCAAAGTCAAGTGACACTCGCATCGATTTATGAATTCATGTGCACTTGCCAAACGACGTCGGCGTCAATCGCAAAACTAGGTCAATCCATTGGACAAAGCGAAAAAATAAACAACAACCTCACGCAACTTCTCTTTCCACTCTCCCCCCCCCCCCCACACTCCATCCCTCCACGCCGCCCAGCTGACCATGTACGCGATGGCACATTGCTTAAACCTTGGCAGACAAGCGTTGGCCATTAAAGTCGATTCATGAGTGCTGATAACAAATCGTTCGTGACCACAGAGGAAAGCAACGGCGATGTGGCCACAAAATCCAACAAATTGCGATTAAATTTCAATCAAACCCCCCTTTGTGACTAGTGCACTGGTTCGACTCTCACTAAGATACTTCGTCAGCGATTAGATTAGTTTACCAGCACAGTTGGTGGGAGAGAAGAGGGGTGGGGGGCGAGCAGCAATTAATTCAAAAACTCCAACGAGCGAAAGATGGAGCCCATAAAACCGGGACAGAGTTTAGTTCCGACTGAGATTCGTATCTTTTGTCTGATTAAAAACTTTTCACTTTCGATCTTGACGCTTGCGTCTGCCATCATAACTTTCACCATTTCAAGCATAATTTGCCGAAGCCATTCAGAGTGTGCTGCGTCGCACAAACACACTCCGCGGCCGCGACCGAGGGCATCCAGCCATTGAGCCACCGAAATGCAGACGCAAAGCGTGTCGCAGAAAAAACAAAACAAGCAGACGAAGGCGTCTCGCGCTGACTTGTGATTGGGAAGACATCAAAACACTGCTCGTATCGTATCTGCCGACTTATGTTCTCCGATAACCGTTTATGGCTCGAAAAACTTACTCAGACACTCGTTCTTTTGGGTTTCTGTTTGCTTGCGTTCCTATTTGAACCGGGCGGCCGGTGGGAGGCAGGGGGAGTCTGATTTATTGTTTAGTGACTCCATTCTAGGCAATCAACTGACAGTTGATTAGAAATGATTTGCACGTACAATGTTGTCACTATCACCGCCATCGTTGTCGTCGTCGTCGTTGTCGTTGTTGACGTTGACGTTTGTTTTTTTGATACATTCTCTTTCTGCCCACCCCCGCCCAGCTTGCTCTAATCACGGGGTTTCGCGTGAGATTCTTGCAACCAAGCAATCAGCCGAATGTGGTTCAGATACCGTGTGTCATTGGAATTTTTTAATGGCTCATGTGGCCGACAATTAAAGCGGCAATAGCCCGTGCGTCTTTATGGAGACTCATCAGCGTTAAGCGACGAAACGAGTTAAAAAAAAAAAACAAAATCACGAACAATAGCCTCACGTTGACATGCGTTCGAGAGAGAGAGAGAGAGAGAAGAAGAGAGAGTCACACGCGAAGTTATATTTTCAATACAAAGAGGAGATCCATCCATCGGGAGACAGAGATTCCTTCGTGTCTTCCAGGGTGTGCTGAAGTCTTATGCAAATATTTGAACGGCTTGGCGGGACGTGAGACTCGAGCGAATGGATATGCTAATCGTCGACTGATGGCAGGTGGAGAGAATAAATCCAATTAGCCGGAGAATTTATTTGGATTGCTGGCGAGGATTGAGCCATCAACGGAGTCATGGCTGTGGATTTATCTTGACAGCGGTGATATCTCATGCGTCGCCTGCGAGGCTGATCGTCTTATCTGTGCCTGTCTGATGTTTCGAGAACTGAATTGCCATAACCCCATTTGTGGCATATTCCTAGACAAGAGCGGTAGTTTTTTGGCGATTTTTGAAGATCAGAGAAGGATTAGTTCAAATTAGATGACGAAGTGGACTTGAAAATTATTTTTTTTGGTCGAAAAGATCGCTCGAAAACAAAGGTTTCCTGCAAAGTTCACTTCAAGAGAGCAGAAATATATGATCCTTTTAGCTATGGTGGCAACCAACGGTAAACCAAATCATCTGAGAATTGGAGGCTTGCTTCAATTCTGCAGATCGACAAGGTCACATGGTGGCTTTCTCAAACTAATGTTTTTTTTTGATAATGTGGTAATTTAAAAAAGATAGACAGAGAGAAAAACAACTCGATAACGGAAGCGAGGTTTCCTGAAATGTTTGATAAAAGATAGCTGAAGATCGACAAGATCACTCCAAAATTTTGGTATGAAGATAGCTGGCAAATGAAGTCGAGTCAGAGATAAGTTCAGTAGAAACTATCTTCCAAGGATTGACAAGATCGCACGAAGATCAAAGCAATCGGTTCAAATCGAACGCTGAAGAAGCAAATTATTTCTCAAAAATGAAACACCCACGAAGACGGTCAAATGATGGACTGATCATTCGCGCCAAGATCAGCTGACAATCAGTCACCAAAAATCAAAGCCTTGCTGACTGAAAAAAATTTATATTTTCTGCAAATTTTACGCCCTTTTTTACGTGCCAAGATCGTCCGTAGATCACTCTTCCTTCACCTATGCACAAGAAAGCAATTGAATGTTTCTAGCTCTTAACACAGATCGCAGCTGATCGTCTCCTCCTGTAACCAGGCTAAAAATGGAATTATCCTTCAAAACGATCGGCAAGATCACTGAAATTCTTCTTTCACATCGACCCGAAGACCACTTCAGTTCTGTAAGCCCATAGGTGTCAGCTGGTTTGTGCGAGACACAGTTCCGCTTGATCAGCACGATCACTTGAGAACCATTTAAGTGCTTCAATGCAACTTCCCAAGGATCCCTCTTCGATCACGGAATGAATGAATTCAACGTGTTGATTCACTTGACTGGTTTCGTATTCAAAAAATTTCCCATAGGAAAGAACGAATGGCCGCTTGGATGAAAGGGATCGAAGGGATCACTTAAGATCATTTGAAAATCATGGTCTAAACCATGTAAACCATGCTCTGAAGCAGAAAGAAAATGCCTTGGTCAATTATGTCTACAAACATGATCACTTTAACTATCAGCTCTCCTTCGAAGCTGACACACGATCACCACACTTCCACCCTCACGACGCAGCAGAATCGGATGATTTTTCTCTTCAACAAAAGATCGTTTATCAGATCACTTTCGAGCGACAAAACAACCTAAAACCTCACAATCAGACAAATTGCAAGGCTGCTAAGCAGTCTTTGTCAATTGCCAAAGAAAAGCATGCGCGCCCACCAACAACATGACCCAGTTTCGCGCTCAAAAGACACTCCGTCATTGTCACAATCAGACTCCCTACGAGAGCATACATATTAATTGCTTCTTTATCGTGCGGCTGTCACATCGCGGTTCATCTGGATGATGGATCGACCAGGAACTGGTGAGCGCGCGGTTTCACTTTTGTTTTGACTTCCCGAGGTCAACAACCGGACCGGGTTCTACGTCCACGTACCAGTACCACCTCAGTTGGCAGCGCGGTGCGCCGCGGCACTTGTTCTTGAACTTGCCTCGCAGACACGATCATTTGATGCGACCACAGAATGACAAGTTGTTGACGCAAGTGCAGCACAAAAGTATCTTAATCTACACAAGCACACAGACACACGGGGATACTTACAGTTTCTCTTCCACTGCCTGAACTGATGGTACAGGAAGCACGAACAGATGCAGAACACTAGCGAGATGATGATTAGCGTCAAAACAATCCCTATCCAGATTTCATTCATGAATTTGTCGTACTCTAGCTGCTGCTGCAGGTCGCTGCTCGCGACCGCGTTGAAGTCCGCCGAATCGATTACGATGTGGTTGCGAAGGAGATCCATGTTCTTCGCTAGCGGGGGAATGTCAGTGCCGATCTGCGCCTCCTGCTGAGGTGGGGATGAACCGAAACCGAAAAGCGTCTCACCGAGTTTTTGCAAAAACTGATTGCTGACCGCCGTTGATCGATACTGAGATACGTTCGAACTGCTTTGCTGCTGCTGATGGTGGTGATCGGGCCAAGTAGCGATCGTCGCCTTTGAGGTTCCGTTTAACAACTGAATGGCTGCCTTCTGAGTCGCGTCTGTGGCGGTTGTGAAAAATTGTGCAGCGTATGTATCGAGATTCATGTTACGCGGTATCTCGAGTGTTAATTCACGATCAAGACTTTCCATGCTCCGTTCCGGGAGGGGGAGGGGGGGCGTCGATGGGGCTCGCTGGAGAGAGAAACAACACGACACCGTCGATCTTGAAGTGGAGCGCACTGAACGGGAAAAACGTAGTCGGAGTCGAGAGAAAACAACAAAACAAGTGATCGTGTATTTATCGTCGATCGTCTCTCGCCAGAAATCCGTCCGAGGTGTACGAGGTTTGATTGTAAACTAAATGAAACTTCAAAATGCTGTCGTCGTTGGTTGAGAGAGAAAGAGTGAGAGAGAGAGCGTGCAAGTGCCTGTGTGCGGCCGTAGGTAGTCGAGTGGGTTTTGTACGTCGTTTTTTTCTCGGCTTCTTCTGTTTATGGCTGTGATAATGAATTGAGATTGTTTTGCTTTCTCTGTCGTATCGGCTGAGTTTCCACTCATTGTAGTAGATTATTGGCTACCTGTGCGCAGAGGGTTCTTGAGTGAAATACCGAGGGATCGTTTTGAAATGCAAATTTCGTTTGAATGGGAATTTTGGGCGATGCACTTGAATGGGAGACTGACGACGACGCTGGGATCGTGAGAAACGGCCGGAAAACGGGGTCGATCTCATTTGGGAGCTCATTTAGATCAGTAGCTGCTGATCGTGTAGACTTGAACCCGAGCATCTATCAGGAGCCACATCGAAATGGGATCATCATTCAAGAACTGGGAGGCCATTGAGATGAAGATGGTTCTGATTTGGGTGGTAAATGTGAACTCGGAGGTGATCTTCGCTGGTGGAATGAGTTCTTTTGTGGAAGATTTCAAGTGGGGATTGCTGGGAGATTAGAGAAGATCAACTGTGATCTGTGTAGATCAGTGGAGGGATAATGGAAATCAGTCTCTTGTTGGGGTTAATTCATTCCGGATTTTTCCTTGACTTCTGCTGCTTAGGATCGATAGCGATCAATGATAGCGGACGGAGGGCTACTAAGATTTGGAGCGAATCGGTGTTGAATCGATCCGTAGACAGAAGCTGAGAATTTATGGATCACTTATCAGAACTGATGGGAGCTTCTTAGATATGCTAAGTGACCTCATAAAAGTTTCTTTGGAGTTAATCTTAAAAATCTTCGGAATCTCGGTGAGTTATGTATCAATTTGTTGAGCCTGTCCAATTTGAGAAAGATCAAATCGGCACTTTGTCTGGAGATTGGAAAAGATTAACAGGACTGGAGAGAAATTGTGGCAATAAATTAAGTCGAAACTTGCTTGCTTGGTGATGAGAACGGCGGAAGGTCTAGTTATAGAGCGCCATGTAAAAAGTTGCCAATTTTGACCGTTTTCCAATTTGAGTTCTAATTCATTTGCTATGTCCACAGATTCACAGCTAAAATAACAGAATCAAGGTTTCCTGTAATACTTAAGTTGTAAGTTCGTGGCAGTTTCCTGTGACACAATATAGCTTTTCAGCTATTTGGAAGCAGTTGAATGGGACTCAGAATCTTTGACTTCACTTCCGCCTTTGGGAAAGACCAATGAAACGCAATTTACTGAAATGGTCAGTTGCCACAGGGTCCCCGACTTTATTTCTACCTACTAAAAAGAACACAGAACGCCGTGAAGGATCAGCCTCCCATCTTTGGTAGTTGTCAGAAACACAGAATCGTCGTCCTTCGATTGCTGTCTGCTGGTAAGATCAGTCACCGATGCAAGTTCAGTCACCAGAAGCATAAGTCACAGATTTTGGCTGATCTTCAGACACTATTTGGCAGAAACCGAACATACAAATGTTATTCATCTTAAAACAAGTCATTCTTCACGGCTTCCTACCCATGAAATTGACTCCAGATGACCGTAAGGATACGAAGGGGAAGCGATCTTTTCACTCACCTCCTCTGTACTCGTACTGCTTCACCGATTCCTCTCCATCTCACTCACTCACCCCTCTGCTTACGCAACCGTCCGTAACGACACAACAAAAGAACAAACCGAAACAGATCACAAGCAAAACGAATCCATAAACAATGAGGTCTTTCTCTAGGTCACCCAACACTGAAAAACACGACACTGTCTCGCAGGCACATCTTCACTACCTGCCGACGACCGGCATGTGATCGTGCAGCACGGCATATTCCCATTCCGCGACGACCTGATTCCGATTCCCAAGCAAGCAGAATGCAACGCAACCAACCTGTGCTTCGTTCTGCAAGGCATCGAGTCATTGAACTGATCACACGACGATCGTCATAAATGTTTGACGTGATTCGTTTCTTGGAAAAAAAAGGCTCGTCCGCGATAGTTTCGGCGCAGAGCACCCTTTATCGGATGAGTTCGATGCGTGATTGCAGTTCATCGATCAATCGAATCAAGTTTTCAAGGGCCACCTTGGCCCGTACCCTCGGTTGGGTAAATATTTGTCGAATTAAGGTTTGAGGGCGAGTTTTTCCCGCTACAAATTGGGGGAACCCACACACGGGCAGGGAGCGACCGCCGCGGCAGCGGCTGTGTAAGTTTCGAAAGACAAACAAGCGATCGTGTGTTTGTTGGGAGTCAACAAGCGGATAAGGAACCGGCTCTGTGTGTGTATGTCTTCCTCCCGACTGCATGCGACGACCTCAGCTAATTGAAGGAAATTTGCTCTTAAGACCCATTAACGAGCGTGCGTCGTCGGTTTTGTAATGACAGCGCAGTGGCGCCGAGAACTACTCGTACAGCCGAAAACTACGGCAATTACCTGCTCGCCAACCTGTTGTGTGTGTCTCTTACGACCAATTAGTTAGCCAAGAGGGGAGTTCTATCATCACTCACCGAACCTCGTGTCGTTGACTTCAAATTGACGAGAAGCGATGAGAGACTGACCGCAGGGTGATGAGCTTTGGCCTATCGCGTCGATTTGTGGGTCAGGCACGTTCGTGGATCAAGGTTGCATTAGTACAGAAGTGAGAGTGTACAAATGTTGCAAGTTTCATACTGGTGCCAAGGTTGTGGTGGATGCGAGAGAGAGAGAGTTTTGAGTCACATCTTCGTGTCAAAAATAACTCAAATTACACAATTCTCTATCTCGCAGATAAGGCGGCCTAATCCCTCAACTTTCTGGGTCTTACGCACGTAACACGTGTCACGTCTTCTACCTAGGCGTGCGTTTAGCATCCACTTAGCGCGTACAGCTCTCAAATTGGCCAATGACCCGCTTGGCGAAGCGGTTATGTCATCGCAGAAGCGGTTCAAGCGGGTCGTTTCTAACCGTAGTGCTAATTCGTCCTCAGTTGACGACAAGTACCCACCGTCTGTAAGACTTCTCCACAAACAGCAGCATCCTGCCCCCAAGTGACAGATAACTGCCCGTCAGTCAGACTGAAAAAAAGAGAAGACGTGAAAAAAGCGAAAGCGGTCTGTCACGTGATGGTGGCTTGAGTCACTGGCGAGCAGTTACACCACCGCCGTCGCCGCCGCCTCCACTCCAACCACCGGGGAAATGCAACACTGTGTGGTACTGTGCAAAGGGGGCGCACGTCGCGTATCAGCGTGTAGAATGTTGCTTCGTTGCCGAACCGGTAAGTCTTGCAGTTTGCACACCATCGCTTGTGGGCACCGTTAAAAGTTGCTTTCGCACATGTGTCTGCGCCTCCTGCCTGTGGCGTGCGCTTAGCTGGCTCACTACGGCAGAGTTGAATGCACCCATTGACCCAATTACCTAGTGACTCTGCGGTAAGACGCTTTAAATCGGCGATTTATTAGCTACGAAGGCAAGCGACGCTCTGCGACGACGATGCCGCAGACTGTGACGGTCTAGTCGATCGAAATAGGCTGCGAGGGGTGCGAAACCAGTTGGAGTCGGTGCTAAACTGTGGAAGTTGCCGGCTAGCCGGCTGGGATTAGGCGGGCAATTAGAGAATCGCCGTCACTGTTGTCGAGCAGTTTCGTTGGATTAAATTGGTTGTGAGGCTAGCCAGTGAGACCAGGATTGGGCGGGGAGGGATTTCGTGTGGTTTATGGGGAGTTGTTGGGCAACTTTGCTGGAAGCTGCTGAATTTCTTGTTCAAAGTCTGAGAGAGGGGAGAGAAGTGGTGCGGCTTATAGGGTTTGAATGGTGTGTGGGACTGGGTGGATTTTTCGTTTTAAAATGGAGGACAATTTCTAGTCATGCAGGATTAAATTCAATATTTGCGAACAAGGCGACGGAAGTTTAGGGTATGTAGGGAAGAGTGATCAAGGAACGAAGCTGTGCATTTTTTGTCTTAAACGAGCATCTAACCCCGATCTCTTTCAGATCGGAGCTGGGCGCTAATTTAAACACTTACTTAAACGGTGATCAATAGTTTCAGCTGCGTGCTGATCCAGCTTCTGATCCGAGCGCTGATCAGTTCACAGACCTTGGCGCTGATCTGGGCGTTCATCTAGGTGATGATCTGTGTAGCGTTCAAGGATCGAGGAGAATTTTTCTTTGATCATGGCGATGGTCCTGTTGTTGATCTTGGCGCTGATCTGTGCGGTGATCCTGCTTTCTTCCCTTTGTGAGAACTCCTCTAGTCTGCGGACTTCTCAGAAAAATGTTTCCTCAGCGCCTGCTACAGGATCTATCCCTTCAACTTTCTGGTATACTTTTGCCAAGCGGGCGGCTCTCCTTCATAAGACTTGGCAGTTTTCGTAAACCGCACTATTTCATTTTCATTGCAATCCTTCTTCAAACTTTAAACTTTCTAAATGATAGCCATAACCCAACAAAATCATCTGTCAATCATTTACAACTCCTTGAAAGACTTTCAAAAGGACACTGAACAAAAGACTTCTCCTTCCCTAAGTGCCATTGCAACTCTGACATGAGTTTGATTTCAGATAAAAATTTAAGTTCCATCCAAAGATCAATTCGCCCCACACCATCGACCATCTCCATCCGTTGCGATGGCAATAAAGCAAAGATTTTATTTGCCTAACAGCTCGTATCTGAGGGAATTTGCATAGAAATGTATTTGAACCCACTTCATCCGTCGCAACCACCACCACCATCGCCAGCGCCCGTCGCCTTTCGCTCAATAACCTGTCAGCCCATAAAATCCTTATCATTCCAGCCATAATCCCAACCGAGTCCGGAGAGCGAAGAGTGGAAGATTCATCCTTGAAGGGGTTTAAAAATTCACGCGGCCCCATGAAAACGCGTGAAGTACGTTTCATCCATCATCCACAGAACCTTGTTGTGTGCCGCAGAAGCGGCAAGCGAATGAGCGCAATGTCCTTGACAAATTCACACCTCCTCCCCCCAAGCCAGGCAAGGACATAGGGACAAACCGCGGATTACCTGCCTCTGGAAGGGAGTAACAAATAAAAAAAAGCGACAAGACATCGAAAAACAGGACGAAGGACATTGCGCTGCGACTAATTAATGTGCTAAGCACCGTGCCATCAACACAAATCACTGAACGGAAATTCCTCGAAGAAGTTATAAACTTCACGCGAGCTGAGAATTATCCTTCGGACGGAGACGAGACAATTATGAGTGTCATTATCCTTTCTTCAGCAGTGAGCAATGAGAGTGGGAAAAACAACAGGACACGGCTTTGCCGCCCTGTGGGAGTTCGTTGAGCAGCAGAGAAGGCAGAACGTGCTTTTGTTTCCTAGTCCTTTTCTCGTCTGCTTTTCCTTCGTCAGGCGATCATCTCTGCCTCGTGCTGTGCACAGTGACGGTCCATCCTGCAGAGGATATCGGAACAGAAAGGCACGACCGGAGGCAATCGAGACATTTGACTTCCCCGGCGATTGTGAGTGAGCGTGAGAGAAGGTTCTTGACAGCGGGGGAAATCAATTCGGTTTCAAGGACTTGCAGAATTTGCACGAGTCCTGGCCCTTTCCCCTCATAAATAATATGCACGCCAGATAATGACTGCCAAGTAGAGTCATTCATGGCCTGTGAGCGAGAGAGCCCTAATCCAGCCGAGATGGAAATTGATTTTCACGTTTCGTCCCTTTCGATGGTGTTTGTCACGTTCTGATGATGGCTTTCGAGAAGTCGAGGATATTTCTTTTTCGGGGAAAAACGCTATTGTGGCAGGTTGTGATGAAATGATGAGACGTTATGGGTTTTTATGACGGGAAGCGTTATAAAAAAATTGTTGTGTGTCTCTTGGTGGCGGCGCGGCGGAGTGAGGTTGTTGTTTTCGCACAAAAGGACATCGAGCGTGGCGAAGCGATCCCGGAATGATTGTCTCTGCCTGATAAGGATGTTTTTCGTGTGGTTCCTGCGAAATGTCATTAATTTTTTGTTGACTGTCAGCGCATATGAAGTGGAGTTTTTTTATGTAGAAATATCCTTTGAAGACGGGCACGTGGATGGCGTGGGGATACAGATGTGAAGTGTAGATGGTCAACGACAGAACAAGACGAACGCTAAGGCATTGAAAAACGTGAAGATGATGACGATGACAAAGGACAGAGAAGATGGATAACAACAATGACGAACGGATGCAAAAGATTAGCGATGCAGACGAACGATAAGGATGGTGAACGAAAAGAAAAACAACGAACAACGAAGTCAACGAACGACAAAGGCGACGAGTTGGTGCGACAAGAACGATGAGCAACAAGAACGATGAACGACAAGGACGATGAATGACAAGAACGATGAACGACACGAACGATGAACGACAAGAACGATAAACGACAAGAACGATGAACGAAAAGAACGATGAATGACAAGAACGATGAACGACAAGAACTATGAACGAGAAGAAAGATGAACGACAAGAATGATGAACGACAAGAACGATGAACGAGAAGAACGATGAACGACAAGAACGGTGAACGACAAGAACGATGAACGAAAAGAACGATGAACGACAAAAACTACGAACGACAAGAATGACAAACCACGAAAGCGAATATTACAAGCTTATGCAAACGTGTGTAGAAATGGTTTTTGGCAGTTTTCACACAAGTTTTCGAAAATGTTTCACATGCATGGTGAATTTTTCAGTCAAACGACGGGCGAAATGATGTCCAGTGTGATCTTGAAAAGGAATCTTTGGCAGTTTCCGATGGCCCACCACTTCTCCAGCATCGCTGTGTGGCCCCTGGGAAGTTGTCCTCTAGATAACAACTCAATTAGGCATCCGTCCAACTAGCAATCATCTCAATCGTCTATCATGCTCCTGATCCCAGGTACGTCGCCGCAACATCAAACGGTCGTTTGATCTCTGAGACCATCTCATCTGCAGCGCCTACCGCTCTCATCACACCGGCACCCATCTTATCATCTCGAAACGTTCCATTTGTGACGCCAATTAGCTGACATCTTACAGGTGGCGGCACTACAAATCAGCCACTTCGGTGGTGGCAGCTTTAAGAAGTTTACCGCCACTGGCCCTCATCCGCTTTGCCATAGATGTTGGATGGCAATTAGCCCTTCGGTGTGGTGTCATCTTGTGTGTCATTGATAAGACGCCCGCCATCAGACTTTTGAAGTCGTAAACGGACCTGCCACTCACCGGACGACACTCACACAGGACGGTGTCTACACCGGACGGCGTTTACACCGGACGGCGTTCACACCGGACTTCGCGTGAAGTTTGCACGGGCTGCCATAAAATTTGGGGGGAGGATGACGCCGAACTTATGTGTGTATCGACGTCCTCTAATGGATTTTTTTAACACGCAGCTGGGCGTGGGGGAGAAACAGCGCAGAGTACATTGTCTGCCAGAAAATTCGCAACTTTTATGAGAGAGATGCCCGCTTTATGGCGACACGGCTTTACTGGGGCACCTACCTTCGAGGGGAGTCGTAAAGCTTAGCGTTGTTTACCGTCATTTTTACGGCGTGCAAATGCGTTACGAAAGCGCGCAGTGACGCAAATATTGCCAACGGCAACTTACGTCTTTGGGGAGCATCACTCACCGCCCCATCACACTTGCTACGGGCATCGTACCTGACTTTGATCTCGTTATCGTGTCCGCGTCACTTACAGTGGCGCCAAGTCATTCGATTTCATCATCGCCCGCCAGTGACTAGGCAGAACTATGAGGCAAGAAGTAGAGCATTTTCTTCTCCCCGATAAGGCAGAACGGATTCAGTCAAATTCGGATCCGAAGACGTGGAGTGAGGATGAGTGAAGATGAGTCAGGAAGAAGGCATTTACGAGTAGGGGCTGTTCGTCACCTGAGCTGTGCCCTCTTCTACCTGACAGTGATAGGCCGCCCGGCCTTATCGTCGTGTGTTTTATGGTGTGTGGCTGTCTCTTCTGGGCTGTGACTATTGACTGTTGAATGAGCTGGGAGTAATTGAAGCCGTAAAACGTTAATCTCGGTGGATTATGAAATTAGAGTGCATTTGAGTGTGAGTCACATGTGGGGGTGAACCGTCGTGTCCAGGTGACTCACGGTGGTCGGCGGAATGATGAAATCTTTTCTTCCTTATCGCAAGTGTCGAACTGAATGCAAATGAGACGATGTTTGAACTGACGAATCTAAAATTCGAGGAGGATTTTGTGGACGATTGGGGGGTTTTTGAGAGGTGATTCAATATAAGGTTACAATTTGAAATTGGAATACCTTGGAACTGGTAAGCGATCGAAAGAATCGGTTTTGAGAATTGTACAGAATAGGAACTGTCATTTAAAATGGTGTTTGACATATTTGATGAGTAAGGGAATTTAATAGTCTTTTGGATTATTGAAAAATTTCAACCAATTTTGAGTGAGATCGAAATTATAAATTCAGTGGCAAACGAGAGGGAGGGACTTCTTACCCATTTCCTGATGAGAGGTGTAAACCCTTCAATCATCCCTTCCCTGATTCCTTCATCCATTGAAATCCATTCAAGCGCGGTTGCCTTTGTTGAAGAAATTCCGCACCGTCGACAAGCCTCCTTCGTCAGCAGTGTTCGTTACCCTTGGGATCTGGTTCTCCTCGCTTGCAGCTTCCAACCTTCCCTCTTCCCCAGAGTCCCTGAATGACCACTTTTTTCCAGAAACAGGTTCACATGACTCAAAATTCCTCAAGGAATCCCTTACAAATCCCTCCATCCCCTCCCCTAATTAAGCATTTCATCAAATTTTCCCGAAAATAACACAAGAAAACAAAACACTTTCCAATCGGCAATCAACAATGAATCATCACCACTCACCGAAAACTGACACATCCTTAGGCACACCAAGCAACGGCCACGTCACACGGACTAAGGCTTTGTTTGCTTTACCCCTGCGAACCTGCAAGTCATGACGATTTCATTTTTTCCCTCCCCTCCCCACCCCTTCTCGTCATCCCTCAGCATGTCCTCTTGGAATGAAATTTAAGGACAACTCTATGGTGTCACCTTTCATCAATTTTTATGGAAACCTCAGTGTGGTGTCCCGTTTTTTTTTTGTTATTTTTGAAGGATACACATACTGCTGCCAAACGGAAATTACACTATTCATTGTTACGAAGGTTCATTGTTGCTGTACGCCTCCCTAAAGAGGTCGTATTCATCGGAGGGAGAGAACGACAGTGAGAATGGAAAAAAAATTGATTGAGGACATGTGAAGTGTTCTTCACAAAAATAGACCGACCCACTAAACAGCGGTAACAGGGAAGAACACTTGAGTGCCCACTTAATGGGTGTTTTTACAAGAACTCATCCAATTTCCAGGATTACGATGTGAGACTACCCTGTGAGTGGGGGCAGTGAGTTGCTGTTACGGCCGAAGGGATCGGTGATTTGTCTTGAATCTGGGTTTTTCTGTTGTGCGAAGTGGATAGTGAGTCATTAACGAACACTTAAATCTCGTCAGTCCTCTTCTCTTCAAGGTCGTCACCAATTTGCTTGAGCTCATCGCACTTCAGTCGAGAATGTCCTCAGCAATTGGAGAGAGGTCTTGCGAGTGCTTAAGGAATTGAATGTGATAGACGTAATTTTGTCATCATCTTCGCTGTATTTGTGGTCGATCTGGGATCCCGGTGATCCTTGAAGTGGGAGGAGGGGCGATCATTAAGGTAGAAGGAGGTCATCCAAATGGTAGGGGTGATCACGACGATTGCTGTGTTCCAGGTCGTCATCATCAGGACAAGATCAATGCGCGGTATTAGCGAAAGCATTTGAAATTCCTCAAACTATGGCCCGCAATCTACTACAATCTTTCAAGAGGCCCTCGTCACAATAACACTTATGATCTAAATCAGTACTCTGCCCCTTCATCTTGTCTAGACGTCAGGCAGAAGGAGATCTATCGCCCCACGATCGATTGCCATTGAGACGTCTCAAGTTCACTGCTCTCAACTGATCAGCGAAAATTCAATTTAATTGCACTTCACAATCGACTAGTATCCAGTCAGGGCTAGCAATCAAGATCGCGTTGGCCTACTTCAAGGCCCACAAGCTGAACCCTTCACCTCCCTGATGTTTGCTCTTGGAGGAGGACGTTCCTCCATGAACGCGCAATTAATCTCCGCCCCAAGATAAGACCATCTGCGATTCATCTGAATTCTCGACGCTCCTGACAGCCGATCCATCTCTCAGAACACTTGTGTCCCTATCTCACACGTAGCATCGACATAGCAGCCCACGCGTGGCGTGTATCTACCACGCACAGACATTCGCACACGACACAGTACACCGTCGAAGACCATCACGGGTCATCGGGTTTCGGTTTAGTTTCGCAATTAATTATCCCGCAGCGTTGGCGGCTACTTAACGGTCGTTTATATGAGCGCTCGTGTCACCTGCCCGCATCATACCTTCGAGTTATGTAAGTTCAATGCCTTGAGCTTGAGCGCAGCGCGACGACACTGACTTGAGTAGAAAGCGGCTGCAGCACCCGTTGTCGGTCGCAGTCCCACTTTCTCGCACGCAAGGCCCCTCCACAACACCCACGAGTGCGCGTGCAGTATCTTCGGATCTGAGCCTCAATTGTTCGTGACGCGAAAACGAGGCGATCTCCGGGCTCCTCATGGCTGGGTTTTTTGTATCGATCGTGTGGGTATCCCCTCCCCCCTCCCGATCGTCACAACTGTTGGTGTTGTAATTAATTCCTCTCAGGTAGAGCTGCGATCCCCTTCGATGCACTCGTGCATTCGTGTTCCCGGTTCCCGGTGATGAATGCGGGACGCTGCGAGCGAGATGATTTGTCACGTCATCCGACGACATGAAATTTGATTCATCGCAGAGGTACTTTAGGGGTTCCCTGGGGAGAGATGCGTACAACTCCTGCGGCGGGGGGTGCTGCGTGGTGTGGTGATTTTTCAGGATTTAATGCAAGCCGAAGTGACGGCCTTAACGACGGCTTTACGACCGGAACTGTTTTGGGTAATTCATGGGAATGGAAATTTGACGTTTTGTTTTGAATGCGTTCCCGCGGAGGGAGAAGAAGATGTGGGTCTAAGCCTTCCGCTGTCGCGCTTCTGAGTGATGAATCTATTCTCCGGGGGCTTAGGTGATGTAAGACGATTTGTGGGAGCTGGGCTGCGCGATGGAGAACATCTGTCACAGAGGTCCCATGATCGGCATTTTCAGAAGATACACGGTGTTGTTGGATGATGACTTTCTGTTACCGACACCAACATCAGGATCGTTACACACCAAGATCACTCTGTTAACTAAATCAGAACTAAGACAAATCATTCGATTTCTAGTCGTACAGTCCCCTCGTTCGCCTTTGGGAGATCACCAATTCACGTCCATGTGTCTGAATATCGATTACACCCCCCCCCCCCCTCTTCTAGCCCCTCTGAAAAAAAACAATCATCACAAGCCATCAATCACCAATCTCAAGGCTACCAACGTCGCCAGGTCGGTGCTCCCTATTAAGAAACTTTCCACATCCCCATCTACAGGCAGTTGCCCAACTGCCATACCCGCCCCCCACCCGTTGCTTCCATCTGCGGCACAGTAAATCACTAGCCACCCAATCGTTACCAATTCATTACCAAACACGCGACTACCCAGGCATTCGATTATTGCCCCCGAACACTATCATCATCCATCCACAGCCGACCGGCATTGTGGCGTTGGCGCCGAGTCCCTAAAACTGTCCCACTCTGTGCCACTGTACCACTGTACCACTGTCCCACACAGTCCATGTGCTGTGGTTGAGCTGCCCGCCACTTGTGTTCCACTTGCATCCCGTCGACTCTTCCGCAAGCCTACCCGCCTCATTGGTAACCACCCGAGCGACATGTCCAAGTATTTTTATTGGAAATTAATTCACTCCGGCATACAGTTGGAATATGCGATGCGGAGCCACTCGACGGCGAAAATTGCGTATTGTTGTCGGTTTGTCATCCGTCCGGCTGTCGGCTGAGTGACGTGGCAGGCGGTGTCTTAATCGTCACAGTGCGCGGCAGTCTTGAGGCCTACGTCAGTCGGTGGATAAGTCGCAGATTAGTCGGTAAACACGCTGTAATTAGGCTTAGCGTCGACGGACGACTCGCTTTGGTCGTTAAATGTCAGTTAATGGCTTCCTTGTGTGCGAGGAGGTGCCAACACTGAGTGGGGGTGGGCTTTTTCGAAGCTTGATATGGATCAACTGATTGGCGATGGTGTGGGGTGGGGTGTCTATTGTCATTCTGAACGAGTGCGGCGGGCTGAAGGTTTCCGACGGAAATTGTCAATCTTATCGGATTCGCGAGTGAATTACTTCCGCTGTGAGTGACGGGGTTTCTCATACTTATTTTAGATTTGACTGAATGAAGGGGTTCCTTTCGATCTTCAGTCTGTTTGTGGCAGGTTAGGGTCAAAGCTGGTTTTTTTTCTGCCTTCTTCCTCTTCTTTTGGCGCAGTGTGGGGTGGAGCTGGGCCTCAACCAACATGCCTCTCCAGTCAGCACGATCTTACGTTAGCTGCTGCCAGTTGTGCACTCCAACTTGGTTAATGTCCTTCTCCACTTGTGTGCGCCACCTTAGCCTAAGCCGTCCCCTGTTGCGTTCTCCCATTTACTCCGATTCCGATTGTTTCCGA
Source organism: Eristalinus sepulchralis (assembly GCA_944738645.1). Lineage (NCBI taxonomy): Eukaryota > Metazoa > Arthropoda > Insecta > Diptera > Syrphidae > Eristalinus > Eristalinus sepulchralis. Next base: position 3,604,460 of record OX122885.1, on the reverse strand, counting down.
AAACGCTTGACCAGGTACAGCGACACGCGCCAGCCCATTGAATTCGTCATTAAATCTTTTCCTCCAGATGCCATCAAGGCAAACAGGACCAAAAATCGCACGCCAAACTTCTTGATAAGACTAATGACTTCCGCGTTCAAGTTTCCGCGCCATTGGGTAGGACTGAGATGGTCAAGCAAGCTTAGTCCTTCGAGAGAGGGCCTTATTGATCGATTGCCTCTAGAGGCCATAGAAACAGCGATTGGCAATAGTGATTCTGCGTTTGATTTCGGTATTGGTGTTATTGTCCCTATTTACCGCGGAGCCGAGGTAGACGAAGACCTTGACTACCTCGATGTTTTTGCTGCCTAGTGTGATGCTCTGTCCGAGAGGTCGATGCTGTGCCTCCTTCCTTGATGACAGCATGTGCTTCGTTTTGACATAAAAACTACCAGGCTCATTTTATCCGCTTCCGCTTCAATGCCAGCAAACGCCTTATTGACGGCTCGCTTCGTTCGTCCAATCACGTCAATGTCGTCGGCGGCGTAAGCTAGCAGTTGAACGGAATTTTGGAAGATCGTGCCTCTGGAGTTGACTTGTGAGTCACTTACGATCTTCTCAAGAATGATGTTAAAGAAGTCACATAACAGAGCGTCGCCTTGTCTTAAACCTTTTTTGACATTGAAGGCTTTCTCATGTCACCATCCTTTAAACGACCAAAAATAACGTTTTAGGCAAAAAGGACTTCCATGAAGGATTACGCGACACAAGTCCACCACCATCTGGTTTGATTGACAGCCTACTGAAGGTAAACGAGATAGCTGAGGCAGTAGGCTCGTTTCCTGCATTTTGGTCACAAGAGAGCTCTTTGGGTGATGGGTGCTCACTCTGGACAGTAAGCGCAACCGTGAAACCACTTCGGAGGAGCGCTTAACAGTGATTAAGAGCAAAACGACAGAGTTTCTCTGGCGTTTCCTGACACTAGAGACCGAAACAGTGGCCTTTATCGGGCAAAACGAGCAGAGAAGAATGCGACGACAATCAGTGTGAGTGACCATAAACGACTTCAAAGTTTGGATTGATGGCAAACAAGGTTGATGGTTGGATTGGACGAGAAGTGTGTATTATGAACTGCTAGAACGCGACTGCTAGAACCCGTCATTTGGATCCTCTACTGAACACAATTCAAGAGTGAGAATGAAGAAATCTAGGATCGACCAGAATTGTCAAACAGAATGGAACCTGTCTCCATCATGCTAGGCCACACATCTTCTGTGATCCGAAACCAATTGATGCAGCTTGGTTAGGAAGCTATAAAATTCCACTCTCTGTTGATCTTTGGAAGGCTCTCCTCATGGTAAAAAATGTTCCGATCGAGGAGCTGCTGAAAATCACTTGGCCGCTGGTAAACCACAAAAGGTCTGAGCCGATAGAGTTTCTAAACTTCCCAGAATGACAAAAGCTCATCGTGGAGGCCTTATACAAAATTTCAAACCCCCTCAAATCACCCCAGCAATAATAGAAAAGACGCACAATTTTTTTTTCAATCAAAATAAATGTTTTTTTTTCGTATATTTCTCTCATCAATCGAACGGCAGTTCAACTAATCTTTCATCGCATATAATTTTTTGTTTTCGTCTTTCACTTAAATTAAAATACACTAAATTGGGAGTTAAACAAAATTACATATCATATTCCACTCAAAAGTATCTCGTATTGTTGCTTAATTTTCTCCAAAATAAATAAGAAAATATTCAAAAATGTATAGCTTCTGTACAATCTAAGAGGAAATAGTCGCAGCATTGCTTCTCTCGCTGAACATCTGCTGACAAGCAAATCGCAATAGATACATAGATACTCGTATATATATAGGTGATTTTTTACTTTAGATTCTTTAGATATAATTTGATATATTTACAAAAAAAGCGCGTGATTTGGTGCAAAAGGATTTCTCAATTTTTTTTTCCTAAAAGGGGGCGTGTCGCGCAGCTAAATATAGCAGAATTTTACATATAGAATATATCTTGTTTTTTTATTTATTTCTTAAGGGCACTAGGTATTTACACAAAAACAAATATAATTATACAATTAAAATTTGCTTGGGAAATAGCATCAAATTTTCGGAGGGGAAATTAAAATTCCCCCCCACACCAGTGATAACTTAAGCGGGGAACTCATACAAAACAAAACGAAACATTTACAAACTAAATCAACTAAACAACTAATCAGTCTTGTGTTTGATTAAACATAAAAAATAAGAAAACAAAAATAAAGAATTAAATAAAAATTTGTACACTGTTGCGGGATGGTGGGACATTTTGTTTTCCTCACATTCTTTTTGGGATATTTGAACTTTGACTATAGATTCGGCAAGAAACACTAGAAGAGTTTGACAAAATTTGAGCAAGCAAATCGGAGCCTTAAAATACCTACAGGGGGTTATCTATATTTGTATGTGTGTGTGTGTGTGAGATTTATTCTTTTTGTGCAACTTGAGCAAAAAGTAGACATAAGGATAAAATTTCAACAAACAGACTTGACTTGGAGTAGGGGCATGGTGACGGGATAGGAAACAAACAAGCACACTCGCGCAATGTCTACAATCACGCGTCGATGACCACTTCACTGCAGTGATCCGGTGTCGATGAGTGTTGAGGATGACGATGCTGGTCCCTGGACACGGCTACGACGGCATCCAGTTGACTGGTCTCCTTGATGCAGCGAATGTGACTGGTCGGAAGGAGTGTGGTTGCGGCCACACTGTCGACGTTCTGCCACCTCTGCGAGTGCTGCTGCAATGCTGGCGTTTTTGTGTTCAGTGTCTCCTTCTCCCAGGCGGCGCTGGCCGAAACCATCGGTGCCGCTGGGCAGACGGGATACAAGAACTTCATTCCGAATGCGAAGTGCGCCTGATGGCTGAGGGCCTCGTCGTAGCTGGGCAGGCCGGTGGCGATTGTGTAGCAGGGCGGCGATTCCATTTGGTAGTAACCGGCTTCTGATTGGCCTCCGGCTGTGCCACATGCGGCTCCATTTGGGTACATGTCACCGTTCAGATGGGAGCGGATGTCCTTATCTGCAAGAAAACGAAAGAGAAGGGGAAAATTAGAAAATTATGTAAAAATTGTGGCACTCTGTGTTATTTTATCGATCAATCATGTGCAAGGACACTTCAAATCCACTACAGCCCCCGCTTCGCCGTCGAGTGAGGCCAACCACCGCAGGAGGGTGAGCGCTTAAAGAGATGTGTCAATCAAGAAACGTGTTATCCTTTCTTCAATTGAAAATTGAATTTTATCGCTGCTGGTGCTCGATGCGCGCCTTTTTCAATCTCCCCCCTCCCCCCGTCCTCTCTGCCTTCCCACCGTACGGTCGGTCTGTCAAGTGATTGTGAGATGAAGGAAAAGCCGGTGTACGATGTATGACAAGATGTCTCGAGGAGGAGAGGAGCTGGGGGAGGTCTTGATGGGTCGCACATTGTGTGGAAATGTGTATTTTTTATTCTCACCCGAGAGTGAGAGCGAGGGGATAGTGTTTCGGGTGGGAAACAAGTGAATTTTTACACTAGGACTGCTTTGTGTCACGGCTGAGGGTATGGATTTGACATGAAAATGGATTTTCGTCTCAAAAGTAAATCGAAATCTTTAAGATTTTGAGATTCTATTTTTTTTTTTCGATGTTCATGACGTTGAGATGGGTTTTTATGTGGTGTCGTTGGGGATTCTGTTGTGGCAGGGAGAGAGGTAGAGTGAAAGATGCCGGTTGATAGACGGGAAACTCAGGGGTGTTTGTTTTGTTTCCTTTATGCAGTCGAAGGAGTGTTTATTTAGACGTGGACTGAGAAAAGGGGCGCCACTTGAATTGAATTCAAAGAATTTTGTCTTAGTTTGGTGTCTCCTAGCGTTCAGCTTTTCACATAAATCTGTGACTTTGTGCAATACTTGATAAGTCGGTCGAGATTTTAGGTCACACGTGAGAGTATCCATTTCCTTTCAATCATCTACCCAAGGCATCAAATTAAAAAGCTGTGGGTTCAAGTCTTGTCATACCTTCCCACACAAATTGTAAAAATTTAGGACAGACAGAACTATTATTCTGAAACATTGTCGAAATTTAGATCAGAAAAAAATGGGCGGGCATAAGCCACTGTCGGTTTGCAGACCTTTCTTGCAAATCTTCAAGCCAACATTTTAATTTTTGAACTTTTTTGTACAACTTGTAGAAGCTTTTGCCAAAAATAAGTTCCTACTTTTGTCGAATAGCCTACTCCCAACGAGTTCCTTTAGCATAAGCGGTCCATAACTACATAAAATTCGCCATCAAACCATAATCACACAGATGTAGTTGATGTGATCCTCCAGGACACACATCACAAAAACTGAGATTTCAGATTCACCCTTCTTTTCATTAAACTTAACTTCGTTTTCTTCCGTCAAATGGTCGCCTATTAAGGCCCCTACAAGAAGCACAGAAGAAGAAACAGAAAAAAGAAATGTATCCAACCCTCAGAACCAGATTAAGGACTTCATTTTTATGTTCGAAGCTTCTCGCACATTCTCCCATCTGAGTCTCTTCACTCCTACATTTAATGTCGTGCCATTTCGAAGTTTTACACGTTCCCCAACTTAGATTGAGTTGACCTATTCCATGTACACTGCTCTCGTCCTTCTCATCCATTTTCCACTCAATAAAGCATAAAAAATCCCAATTGTTCACAAGTCCGCATTACCACGAGACCTTTGGTTTTCACACTCTGATGTGTGTTTCTCTGGAAACCCCCCCACTTTGATGGTTATCCTCATGAATGAGGTGCAGAGGAAAAAAAAAGGATTTTCAGGATTCACACACATAAAACCGAGAGAGCCATCCCCCCCCAGTCACCCCACATGAAGCCATTTGCCAGAAGGGGGCGTGAGGAATGTTTCATCCTCCTCCAACTCCCTGTGACTGGGTCAATAAAAGTCCTTTTTCTGATGGTCCAGGAGGTGTTTTTTTTTCTCTCTCTCTCTTCCCATCCCAGCATGGTACTCAGTGTGTAATGTATTCCAACATCCGCTTATCTCTTTAAATTGTCATGTTTACAGTGTGCATTCAGTTTCGGGGATGTATGCAAGTTGATGCCATTAATTTCTCCCTCTCACTCTCCATAAAGGACAATGCAATTGTATGTGTAATTGCGAAGTGATAATAAGTATCCTTGGGGACTTGGACATGAACTACTGCCACTCCGAGCCGATTGTGCAGCGAAATGAATTGCAAAACGTACAAAAATTCTCCCACCCCCTCATACACCATCTTTATGTTAAACAAAAAGGACTCACTCATCGGGAACAAAAGACCAATAAATTGTCCCTTCGAATGAACCAAAAAAAAAAAACGCCCGTCGTCGTCTGTCCTGCACATATGCGCGTGGCAGCAGCCGGAGTTGACTCTGGTGGATAGGATTAAATTATTCAATTAATATTTTAAATCGATTGGCTGCACGATTGGTTTTGAAAATGGACAAGTAGAAAAAAACGGGGCACTAGGTGAGGCTACCGACGGACGGGAACTGATGGTTTCCTTTTCGAGGCAATATTTATGTTGCGAAGCCCAACCAACAGCTGGGGCGTGTGTTAATTGCGAGTGCTAAATGTTTTATTTAATGATTCGTTTTCAAAATGAACGGTTATTCGCTCGAATCGAAGCAATTGTTTAATGGGAAACAATTATGTCGATTGCAAATGAGGATTCGATGAAGTCTGAGTGCAGGATAGGGCTGAGGTGGAGAAGGTTGCCGTGTCCGTGGACTTAATTGGGGTGGGTAATTGGAAGGATTCAATGGTTGAAAGTGGATTTCCAACCATTTCGAAACGGCTGATTGGCTTAAAGAAGGTTGTTATGCGGCTCGAAGGACGAAACTGTTTCGAAAACATGAAGATGCACTGAGAGCCGAACAGTTGAATCCAAGAGCACAGCAACGGCAGACAGACAGCAGAAAGAATTCGATGACAGGAAATTTTCAGGTCTTAGCCAACTAAAGACAGTTGAAATGTCACAAAACCACGTTGGAAACATTTTTGTCAAGTATCTGTCGAGATTTCCCGAAAACTCGATAAATTAAGAAATTGAAAAGTTTTCAAGAGTAAGAACAGCTTCGACCAAAGATTTAAGGAGCGTTCTCAGCACATGGGATGAGAGTATTTTTTTGTCGGCAGTTTGAGGAACATTGATGAAGATCTGCAGGGCAATGTTTTAAGCAAAAGGCACGCTCCTCTTGACTCGTTTTCGAGAGTAAAATGGGAACCTGAAGTGAGAAACAGCCAAAGGCGAAGATCCAAGGGCAGAAACTAAGTTTTCAAGTTTTCACGTAGATAGCAGGAAAAATTCGATGACAGGAAAGAAATTTTGAACCTTTTTCACGTCTTAGCCAACTAAAGACAGTTGAAATGTCACAAAAACATGTGGAAGATAACTCGAAAACTCGATAAATTAAGAAATTGAGAAGGTTTCGAGTGTGCAGAGAGCAAGAACAGCTTCGACCAAAGATTTAAGGGGCGCATGGGATGAGAGACTTATTTTTTGGCAGCTTGAGAAACATTGATGAAGATCTGCAAGAGGCACGCTCCTCTTGACTCGTTTTCGAGAGTAAAATGGGAACCTGAAGTGAGAAACAGCCAAAGGCAACAATTTAATGACAGAAACTGAGTTTTCAAGTTTCAAAACAAAAAATTTGAGCAATTCGTAGCCTCCACTTAGGGGGTCAAACATTTTTTAAATCAGCGGTAGAAGCGATAGATAGCTAGGAACAATGGTTCAATGACAAGATCGATGTTTTTGACAATTTTTGAGGTACTGGGAGGGCCGTAAATGGTAAGGACAATAAGCAATGGACAAAATTTCATGAAAGAAAGGCGAATTTTCATCCTTTATTTGAAGATTTCGGTTTTTTCCTATTTCACCTGCCCCGCGGGACCGTAAAGAACATCAAGATAATAAATAGTTTGAGTCTACGTGACAAAAGAGCGTTTTCAACTTTCGAAAATTGACAAAGAAGGCACTTACAATTTGCAAAACGTTTGCAAGCATCACATTTTAGCAATAAAATGCATCCTATAAAACCGAGAAGGAAAAGGTGCGGAACAGACAGATGTCCCAACATTTTCGAATTTCATGTAAAAATGAAGTTCATGCCTTCAAAAAACTTGATGAAACGAACACATATGTACATACGTGTATTTCCTCAAATCAATCTACAACCTCCGTGTAACTCATCCAAAATTAGATTCAAGTACAAAACAGTCAGTCAACAGCAACGAATTGAAAAGAATCGCTCGTTAAGCTTTCAAAAAAAACCCAATTCCACGTGTTTTCTCTTACAAAACACATCCCCCCCCCCCTCCTCCCTAAGGACCTCCATTACGTGATTGTTTTCCTCTCGTTAAGATACAAATCGTATCCGGAAGTGAATGAAACTCCTCGTCGAGTATTTGCACCTTCACTCGAAGGACCCATTAATGGAATTTATTTCAATTTTTCACTCAGCACAGAGACCCAGCACAGGGGGGGGGGGGGGGTTGAGGGGGCATGAGCCACCCCATTTCAAATTATCTTACAGATAGCATTATAAATTCGCATCCAGAGACTCGAATATTCATTGCACGATTTATTGACGGTGCCTGGCGTAAACACACGCGCATACCTTCAAATTCAAATTTGCATTTAAAATTCCCAATAACTCTCGAAGGACATTCTTTCAAATTCTCAATTCGTTGTCAGCACAATTTTGGGACACCAGGCCGTAGGGGGAGTGGTGATGAGGTGAAGAGGAAAAAAAATAACACAAAGCGACACAGTACCGAACGTGTGTCTCCTGTTGAAGCGGGGCAGCACGAAATGAAAAATTCAACAACGAAATCGCTTGGAAAAACAGAAGAGGAAAACTCTCGCTTTCTCTTCGTGGCTTTCGCTTCGCCTCGATTCCTCTCGATTCATATCTGAGTCTCGAGTTGAATCTCTAAGGACTGCTGCTGGTGGAGAAGGTTTTCATTTTTGCTGCCTGACTCTTGCCAGGAACCAGGAGACAAGTTAGCGAGTTCGATGAAATCATGAGTGCTTTCCTGGGCGGAAGAGTGCAAAGGATTCGAAGAAGAGAATGGCTAATTCGATCCCTTATCCAGAGTCCACGGAAAGAAAACGAAAAAGAACAGACAGGAGAAGGATGCTGAATACCTCAGAGTGAAAATCAATTTTTTGTGCTCTTGTCCTGGCCAAAAAATGAAATGTGTCCTTAAAGATGAGTTGATGAACGTGCTCGAGGAGATGCTTTTCAGGATTATTATTTTATTGCTCGAGGATGCTCGACAAGTGGTAAGGGGTGCTGCGGTAGAGGATATTCACACGATGACCTTTGCAGAGGAGAGAAGATGAAATGTAATAAAATTTATCCTTCCAACTGGATAAGCCATCTTGGACTGGATTTGGTGGCAAGGAGATTGGTCAAATCGCACAGATGCTGTACGGGATACGAATGAATGAGTGGATTGGATTGGCGATGTTGGTGGTTGTGAGGTTTCTTTTCCTGATTTCTGCTACATCCAAGTTCCGGCTCAAAGGACCATGTTACATAAACCATCCAACATCCTCAAGGCATGATGCCTAATGTGCAGAAATCATAAAATTCTATCAGTGTAAGCTCCTCCCTACAAGTCCACTCAACTGTCACCACAAATCCCCTCCTTCGTGTTCAGGGATCAATGTCTCACCCAATAATCTGTGTATCAAACACCATGACGAATCCCCCCATCGCCTCCTGCTCCCCTCAGAAATAAGTCTAATCACGGTTTCAAATCAAAATTAATTATACCCCATAGTTGTGGAGGGTAAATTACCCTCAAACCACTGCAGCCACCGCTGCTATCATTAATTGACTTCGATAAATCAAAAACTGCCCGTCGATAAAATCCACAACTGAATGCTGGCCTCCCCGTCCTCCCACCCAATCACCAAACAAATAAACAATCGCCCAGTCAAATACACAAACAGATGCACACGCACACACTGCAGAGGAGCAAAGGAGATTATGTGATCCTAACAAAACAGTTATGATTATGAATTATAATTAATATCGATGAGCTTATGCAAATCCAATTTAACCTCACAATCGACCCGTCAACGCCTCCCGCCACCCCACACCTCGTGCAGTCACACTTAGCCTAACCCTTCTGTCAACAGTCATAAATTGTACTAGAGCTAAACCTATTGTCCTCTGTGAAGGCACACACTGAGCGAGAGCGGCAGACTTCAATGGGGGCGGTTGTGGGGATGATGGGGCGGGTTCAAAAAAGGACACTTTCAGCAATCATGATTCACATCATCAGACGCCACGGCAGGAGAAGGAAATGAAACAAAAAAAAAACGGCAGCAACCTGCGACAGAAATTGTAAATAAATCTTTCACGAGGAGTGGAGTAATTTATTATCCCACTGAAAGGACACCAACCTCGAAGGGGCCGAGAAGGGACACAAAAAAAAAAAAACAAAAAATGGACACATTCCATAAATATTATCAGTGGACAGCGCGTTTCGACTTCTAAAAGGACAATAAAATTGTGAACGAAGCAGAAAGGATACACTGAGCAGCACACAGGCGCACACAGATGTCCTGTCCACTTTTGTTGGACGATGTCCGGCAGAGATTATCATTTTCCTGGGAAATTTGCATGCAAGAGACGAGAGACGAGAGTCTGAAAAATGAATTGCACTTGACATGAATTTTTTTTTCCTTTGGACAGGGATATGATAATGTCCACTTTGACCGCTCGCCTTGGAGGTGCATATGCACACACACGCCCGCCCAAGGGGAGGCGCATAACTTACTTTGTCATCGACCTAGATTCCGCTTCTTGGCTCGCAGGCGGAGGGAGGGGGGAGTGTATTGCCTTCCAAGGATAATTCTTTTGAACTTTTCATTTTTTTCACCACATCTTTGTCTTTCACGAGATCTCCCCCTCCCCTGCACTCCACACACATAAGCACGAGGACAAGAGACGGATAAGGATACTTCAGGATGTCAAGTTGACTCTCATGTGGAGGCACGGGAGCCATATAATTGATCCTTGTCAATTGTTTGCCCACTTCACAAACTCTCTGCCCACAAACAGGCACGACGAGAACACAAGGCTAAGTGGCGAACTGTGGGGAGGTGGAGGACACAAAATTAGGTCCGGAAGACACCACACAGCTCGGCCTACCTGAAGGTTGGGTGTGGGAGGGGAGGACATTAATTACTTTATCCCAAGGCTCGAGCGGGTAGTAGGTCATCGACGAGGAAAGAAATGAGGACCAAAGTTGACCCTCCAGCTCTGCGTGTGCGGCGAACCAGTCCCTGTGGTGTGTTTATTTATCTTCATTCGGCCAGAGTTTGTGTTGTCGATGAAGTTACTTAATCTAAGAGACTTTGACTATCCTTGTGGTGGCATGAAAAATAAATGCTCCCTCCCCCCTTCCCACCGTTCGCACATATCGCAGGCCCCCCCTGAGAGAGGAAGCAAATAACTTTCAGAAGGCAGTACCTTACAATCAATTTGCCAGGATATACGTGCGCGATAAATTCCTTTTTATTTTCTTCCCCTTCACATCCGCCCCCCCCCCCCCCCCTTGTCACGCCCTCCGCACCTCCACAATGGAAAAGGCTTACAGAAGGACGACATACAACCACCACCACCACTAACGGTATCGGCAGAGAGACGACGGCGGTGAGTGTGGATGTGAAACAATTTGAAATGAGGAATCCTGTTAATTACTTTATTACCTAAGGACACCGCCCCCTCGGTGAAGACGAGACGAAAAAAAGAAACGCAACAACAACTCAGAGGAAAACAGAAGCCCCGAAAGGATGCCAGAGAAACGAATACGACACGAAACGATACGAGAAATGAAACTTTTTCCCAGAAGGTCATGTCTCCTCGTCAGGATGGGGCGGCGGAGACGTGGCTATGTGGAGGGTGAGGTTTGGTTGCCTAATAAATAAATTAAAAGGACATTCGGGGATAGTAAATTAAATTTGGAATGAAAAATTCAAGGCGAGCAGCATTCCTTCGTCTTCGCAGCACACGCACCACACCATTCCAGGATGTCGACGTTCTAAAACACAGAAAAAAAAAAACACATCGGAATGGAAAGTAATTAATTCGTCCTTTTTTCTTCGTCTGGTGTGCGGCAGGTTCTCCTCTCGGCTATGCCCGCTACACACCCGCCGACGCCTCCGCCCGCAACCGACACAGCGCCGGAAAGAAAGCAGGGAAAGGAAGTCATGTTGATGTTATTTTTGTGATGTTTTTCCGGTTGTTGTTGTTCTCAGGGTTGATCCTTTGCTTTGTTTCGTGTTTTTTTGTTTTTGTTTTTGCTTGCTCCACCACTCTGTGGTGGTAGTATCCTGTTGCTTTTTTGGTGGAGGATGGGCAGGGGGAGGGGGCAATGATTTATTAATTTATGAAAACAAAAGTGCACACATACACACGCGACAGGCTAGAAGAAATTTCGCGCAGTTCTCCTGACTTGGACTCAAAGGAGTCATCATATTAATGGGGTATTTTTGCGTTCGTGGTTAGGGGCGCCACCGCTGATGGTGGCTGTGCCGGTGGTCCTTAGAGCAGGATATTGAAAAGTGCTTAAAGTTCTTTAGTGTAATGAATTATGAAATGCAAAAGTTGTGTTACAGCATCTCTGTGTGGAGTCCTTGAGGGAAGGATTGCTGTAAGGAGCAGTCCGAGGGATGAAAGCTGCAGTCTCTTGAGGTGATTATACGTGTTGATGGCTTGGATTGTGTGCGAAATCACTTGAATTTCCTTTAGCATGTTGCTGGAAGGAGGCGTTCTTTTATTCTGAGGTGAATTTAAAGCGCCTCCAAGGAATGATTGTTTTTTAAAGGAGTTTGCCTAGAGGGGGCTCTTAACACTTTTGAGCGCATTGGAGATTTTCCTTATGAGGGGAAGGGATTTTTCATTCATGAGAAAGTGATGCACTAGGGGGAGGAAAGACCATATGACAGTCGTAAGATTGCTACTCCTTTTGTTCTTCTTCCGAACAAGCTGCATAATGCATCGACGTACATAGGTGACGGAAATTGATTCCGAAGAATTGGTTTCAGTTGATCAAAAGAATGTGTTCATTTCTAACTTCGGACTTAAGGCAGGCTTTGATCAGAGAAACGTCAACATTTCTACAAAGTGATGGGTAAACTTGGGTTAGACCTTGTTAAAAATCCTACAATTTCTAGATTCATAAAATTGCCTCGGTTCTGACATAAAAACATCGGAACAAAATTTGATCTCACTGATCGGAAATAACAGAATTTGATCAGAAATAGTGCACATTTCTAAGCGAACATTAAGTGGCTTGTTCCAAAAAGTACTTTATTTTTCAATATCCGAAAAAATTTGAGAAAAATTGATTTCTGAAAAATCTTTTTTCAGAGATCCAAAAATTGGTCAGAAAAACAGAAAATAAATACACTTATAGACAGATCTTATATATTTATTCGTCTGTTCTTGGAGTCGAGCTTTCGATCTCTAGTGGTCAAAAATAATGGGAATCAGTCAGAAATTTAAATTTAGGGAATGACCGAAAAATGTTTCACTGAGAATCTCTGTTTTAACAATTTTTTCTCCACAGATTGGGCAAAATTAAATTTGACCAGAAATTGATCAGAAAGTTCTTAAGAAGTGCAAGGAGCAAAGCCAATTACTTTTGACAAGAAGTGTTCGAAAATCAAAGAAAATTTTGACTATTTCTTACAGAAATAGAATTGCCAGAAAACTGTCAGAAAATCTAGTAAAAAAAAATTAATATTTGTTTGGAGTCATAACCAAAAAAAATTGTTTCTCCGTAAACCTAAGAATGAAGATCGTCTCTGGTCAGAAATGCCCTAAATTCTTTTGTGTGTCCACGAAATTCAAGGACACTCTCAGGCAACATAACGGATCCGTTCAAAAGGCACTTAAATAAAAATATATTCCCTTCACATGATCACTTCAATGGCGTCGGATCAAAATTGATCAAAATTTGGTCAGAAAATTGTACAAATTTGTATATCTCTGCACAAAACTTTTTGGCTATTTTTTTTTTTTTTTTCATTTAACTTTTATCCCACAAAGTCTCCTTCGTCCATGACTTAAGCCATAGAACCTTAATTTCGAGGCAAATTTTGACATTTTTGGGCAGAGCAGACGGCAAACTTGAAGCATCAGAACACACAATACAAAACTGCTTTAAAAAAAAACATGGTACTTACTGCATTTTTTCCACTCTCTGAACTTGCGATAGAAGTAGCACGAGAATATGATGAAGATCACCGAGAGAATTATCAACGATGTCACCACTCCGATCCACAGATAATTAATGATCGAGTGCATGTCGGCACCGTTGAAGAAGCGCTCCAGGAACGATCCGGAATTCTGCAGATCGGCCAAATTCAACACAACACTACCACTGATCTGATCCTTTGTAATCACATGACCGTCCGAACCGATCGCTACAGCGCCGGCAGCAGCGGCAGCGTCATGGTCAATAGCGGCAGCCAGCTCGTGACCACTCACTGGGCCATGCGCCCCACCGCTGCTGGCAGTCAACACACTATTGCTGATGCGGTGCAGCAGATTTGTGAAATTATCCAAACTCTTGATGCGCTCCAAGTCGACATTTGACGGGATCTCGAAGGTGATCTGATTCGCCTGGTGGTCATCGTCGACCACATCGTAAAGGAGGTTCGCCGACGCGGACAGAAATGTTGTGCTATCCATCGGAGGATATGCGGTGCTGGTGGGGGAATCCATTTGGTGACGAAACCAAAAATAAACACAAAATAAAAAAAAACGAACGAACGGCGCGGTGCTTAGATACACATGAACTGCGGGCAAGATACAAGTTTCTGGTTTTTCTTGGGCTCTCTTTTTACGTGACTCTCGATCTCACACGACAACGACTGCGATGGCGGTGGCGGAGGAGGAACGAACCAACGACCACGGACTCTAGAACACGACTGATTCTGATGTGGAGTCACGAGAAAGTGCACCACACCGGCACGGCAATGACGACGACCGAAAATACGAAACAACCCTCGCTCGGCCTCAGATACTCTCATCAGAACCACACACACACACACACAGACGTAAGTCGTTCCACGCACACCCGTGGAGTTGCAGTGTTTAGAAAAAGTTGTTTGAGTTCTCTGGTCTGGTCCCTTTGGACTTGCCCTAGTTCTGTGTCGTCTTCCTCTGAAGTGTGTTACTCGGCGACTCTCTCTCTCATAACTCTGTGTGGGCTGGTGGTGGTGTGTGAGTGTGTATGGATTTCCTTCTCCTTTGCCAAGTGACGTCATGGATTGTGTCTCGTACACCCACAATAACTGTTTGCCTGAAACGGACTCGTTGCTGTTGAGGGAGAGTCGTCAAAAGAGAGCGAGAGTGCAAGAGAATTCTGAACAAAAATACATTGCCCGTGTGTGTGTGTGTGTCAGAGAGACAGAGAGTGGATTCCCGCGGCAGGACAGTTCAAACAGCTGATTTTGTTCAGAAATACCATTCATGACGTAACAGCGCGATAACTGCCGAGAAGATGTCCGGGGGGAAGGGGTTTAGATTGAGAATGCAGGATGTCAGGAAGAAGGATGTGCTCCCTCGTGCCCGTGGTTACGAGAGGTTAAGTTGGAAATGAAGAATGTTTTTCGTAAACTTTGGAGATTGTTCGGTTTGGACTTTTGGTGCACCTGGAATTTTGTACACATATCCGAGCGCAGACGAACGGACGAAGAGACAGTCGGTGGGATCCTGTGGAGAAGGACCTCAAAGTTAAATTGAGGGAATTTTATAGGACACACAAAACTATTTCGGGTCAGGGCGAACGACGAACGGGCGACGATTGAGCGGGAGAGAGATGTATTCGGGTTTTGGGCATACGAGTGCGGTGAAGTTTTTGCCTGGCGGAGGTTGGAGGATTTGATCGTCCTCGTGCGGGGCAAGCACGAGATGAATGGAAATTCTTTTGTTTGACTTGGAATCACATTGATTTCAGGCTTGAAGGTGGGTTTCTTTTTCTGCTGATTCATCGAGGAAAGTGAAGTCTTTCAAAGGATTCCATGCAAAAGTTTGACTGTGGCGAAATGCAGGGATATCCCTTATCCGGGTGGGAAAAGTTTGAGGCTCAATTTCAATCATTTGCTGACGCCATGCAGGATTTTTCAAAACTGACGAGGGCTTCCATGGTTTTGTGGATTGATTGAAGGCGACTGTCGAAGTTGTAAAGTGGAACGTGGCTTGCAGGACGTGTTTTTTTTTTGCTTCACGGCGCTTACGGTCGACACGTGTCACGATTTTGTTTTCTTGTGAGGGTTCAATTTTCAATCAGCTTCTTGTGTCTTAGCCAACGCCGCACTTTATCTGCTCTAGAAATGCTTGAAGGACTCCAAAAAGAAGACTTCGTCTTTGAAATTCCGTGCCAAGCCTCTATGCGCCGCATTGAGGATAACTTCCAAGTCGCGTCAATGCGCAACGACTATGGCAGCAACTAAAGCTCTTGTTTTTTTTTTGCAAAATCTGCAGATGGCAGGAGTTGCTTTCGCGATCTCCTGTCAAATGTTCATTCGCCACGTTGTCTAGAAAATAAAGAAAGGTCTGATACTCTGCTACTCCAACTATCGAACCAGCGTCGGTCTTAAACAACACTCAAGGTTACCTAAAGGATTCGAGGATTGAAATCTTTTATCGAGTCTCCTTCTGCCACGTATTTGCTGCATCCATTTCGGGGCACACGTTTTGCTTCACCCTTCCTCAATCTTAACCAAGGACAGCAGCTATTGAAATGCTGGGGATCCTTAACGATTTCTTTTATTACAACCGCAACTGCAGCAACTGTAAACCTTGAAGATCCTTGTAGAATTCCAAGTAAAGACTCCTTTTTTGTGTCAAGTCTCACGGCAAAGGCTACTCCTCCGACGCCTATTCAATGTTGTTGGCAACTGCAGTCCTTAAAGCTCTTGAAGAAACCCTGGATCAACACTTCCTACGAAATTCAGTACCAGGTCATCGCTCACGTTGTCCAGTCAAGAATTGCTTCTACATTCTTTGCCGCACTTGATCTCAGATGCAGTTGACGCCTAAAAAGGTCTCAAAGCTACAATGCTGTCGGAGGATGTCATCCCATATCAT
Source organism: Eristalinus sepulchralis (assembly GCA_944738645.1). Lineage (NCBI taxonomy): Eukaryota > Metazoa > Arthropoda > Insecta > Diptera > Syrphidae > Eristalinus > Eristalinus sepulchralis. The sequence continues at coordinate 3,588,301 of OX122885.1, read as the reverse complement.
CACCATCGAAACTCAGCCAAGGCATACTGCTGCATTACGCCTAAGTCAGAGCAACACCTCACAGAAAATCTATCTTCCGTGTCAAACCCAATCAAGGATCGATTCCATATCCACTTTCATTGCTGCAGGTGAATGTCGGTCATCCACTCCAGCAACTGAATCCCTCTCCCCCCGTCCTTCAGTAAACAAAGATCTCGATGAGCATTGTGGGACATTCCTTTGGACATCGTTGTCGTCATCGTAAAACTTTTCGCCTCTGCCCAACACTGACCCAGTCCCGTGCAGTCCAGTCCAGTCTCAAGTCCAGGATGCCCCATGCATACAGATGACTTGCTAGCATTTTGCATTTAAATCAAATCCGTTTGTCATGCAACACTTTACTGTTAACTGCATGACACACTGAACCCACCACCCGTTCAGGTCAACCGTGATCCTTTCGGCAGAAGGAACAATTGCATGCATTCCGTGTCCGTGACGTCAGGGCTTGAGTGACAGGTTTGATACACGAAAAAACACAAAACACAGGCATGCACCCGGAGAACTCCTGCATGTCCTTCCATTTTTTTTTCATTTCTCCCATTTTCACATTTGACTTCCGAAACAGAGAAAAACGCTTCCTTCTGCATGTCCTGACCGGTGTTTTGTTTTGTTTTGTTTGACTTTGCAGTTTTTCTCTGTTTTTTTTTTCTGTGTTTTCTTTCAAAGCGCTTATCCTGGCACAAGGATCTGCCGCTCCCCGCAAGATGGATTGCAGACGCGAACTGAAACAAATTTTTGCTGCTCCACGCTGTACAGTTAGCCATTGTTGTCTCTACTAGCTGCGGTGCTGCTGTGTGCATCACTGCCAGGGAAGACGTTGGAAAGTAACCCAACATCCTGTCACGGCGAGCGGAAGAGAATGTTCCCTTCGAACTGAATTGTGCATGAGTACAGCGGAACGCTGAGTGAGAGTGGGCGGGGTGAGATAGTGAGGGTGCTGGTGGGTGATGGTATTCATGTTCGTTTGAGAAACGGTAGCGGTGTCGCTATCCCTTGAGTGATGTGGAAGGGGTCATGTCATGGGAATGAGATGCAGTGGAGTGAAGACATAGTAGCGTGGTGCGGTGCGGCGGAGGGGGTGGTTTGTTGTCGCAACGGTTATGAATTGTTATGATTGTCCTTGAGGGAGAATTTGCGTAATTTCACGTCAAAAATGAGTGAAAATGCGAGATTTGCGCAAGAACGAGGGGTGGGAGCGATGGAAACTGCCTCATTGGACTGTGGGAAAATTTAAAGAGACAAGCGCGGTAAACATTGTGACAAAGGTTGGGACAACGACAAATGTCAGGATGGCTATGAAGCTTAGGAGGACGGTGAGGCTTACGAGGACGTCGTAGTTTAGGAAGTCGACGACAGTGGGTAAGAAAAACAAAGCTACGAAAATGATGAAGCCTAAGAAGATAACAAAGCTTAGGAAAAAGAGAAAGCTGAAGAAGGATATACAGCACGAGGAAGCTTCACAAGACAAAAAAAATTAAGAAGACGACCAAACCTGGAAACACGACGAAGATGGAAATGAAACTTAAGTTAGACCACTCAGTATGCTGAAGCCCAGCAAAGCTCTGCTGACCCAGAGGGCCTTGCGCAGTCTCTTGTAGTGTAAGACCCTCTGGTTCAGAAGGTCCCCCGCCATCAAATTTCGTCCTAAGACGGTCTTTTGAATTAGCTTTTTGAAACCTTCTATCCTAAAGCAATTCGAAGTCTTTTCAACGTCGGTTCCATCAGCTCCCTGAATACCGTGAAAAAAGTTTCTAAGCAAACTCTGACAGAAGCACTCAGTCGGTTCCCTCTGTTCCCCTCGTTCTGCAGAATTTCCTACAAAATTAGAGGTCTGAGTTAGCCTTACAATTTCCGAGAATCCCATGAAACCTATCAAACTCCTTGCAGTAGTCTTCTCATTCAAAAGGACACCTTTCGCAGCGCCCATCCACAAGGGTTCCTCTCCAAGCTCGAAGTCCTTTCGAAGTTGGTCACAAAATCTCCCTGAATCTCTCAAAAATCATCAAGCCCCTTCCAGCAAAAAAGGGCCTTTTGATTCAATAGGACACTTGGAGTAGTTCCCTTCGCCACAAAACACAAAACAAGCAAAAAATGTAAAAATTTCATTCAAACAAAGCCCCTCCACCCCCCCACCAAAGTGAATATGCCTTTCAGGCATAAGTTCATCTTTTCGTTTTAGAATTCCTTCATTCCTTCAGTCCTGCAAGGTTTGCCAGTGCGTCCTGCCTTCGCGGCTATAGTCAGCAATGAAAAAAAACGTAGGACTCAAAAGCACACAAAAAACACTTCCTCCCGAACAGAGAGTATCCTTTCGAGGAGAAAACTATGTCAGTTGAGGCTTAGAGACCTCCCCCTTACCCCTTCACCAGCAACGCGCGCTTCGCCAGTCAAGCCACTCAAGTTTCTCTCTAAATTCGCTTACCATAAGCACACAGTCATTCCCTCTTGTGCGTCTCGCCCCCTTGCTCTCGAACATCCTTTCATCAGCTTTGGGTAATTTAAATTAGGACACAACTCTGCACAAGGACCAAAAGTAAAATCTACGCTCTGGCGCGAGCCAACAAAAAGTGCAAGCGAATGGGAGGGAGGCGAACGAGAAACAAAACAAAAAAAAACGTAAAAAAACGCGGGAAATGTATACTACGTGTATCGTTTCCGGCGGCTTCGCGTGCTGGAAGGGAAGGACGACATCATAATTTCTGAGGGAGTTACGTGGCCAGAGGAAGGGCAATTAAGAAAAATTGCACTGATGTGAGAACGGACTGGGGCTGGAGGATTATAGTTTTCCATCTTTTCTCCCTCTCAGTCATGTCCTTTTCGAACGAAAGGAAGATTTTTGTGTTTTATTTGGCAAAAAGGAACCCGCCACCAACAAAGGATACATCTTTTAGTTTTCATTAAGCCTCCCCCTTGTCGGCCCTCCCACACCGTTCAACGCGGTTGGCCCACTGTCGGGATGCTAATGAAGGGCGGCGGTGTGTATGGAAAATTTACATACCTGCGGGAATAAGTGCGCCGTGCGGACGACAGAGGGGGCCAGATGACTGTATACAACTTGAGTCACGAGTTGAGTAAGCAATTCTTGTATGCAAACACAGAAGAAGGTGGGGGGGGGGGGGGGGGGGGCGGAGATGGGAATGCTTTTCTGTGTCAATTACCGGAAACTGGTGCAGCGAACTCAAAAGGGGTGGTGGCCACGGACTGCCGGTGCTCGTGGCGCGGTGACGGTGTTGACGGTGGACCACAGGTGGTGGTAGTGGTGGGTGGAGAGTGGGGCGAGACGGTGGAGTGCTGTCAAATGTAAGAGATTACATAAGTGGGTTATTTAATTACACACAGGATCTGACCTATATTCCGCTATGAAGTGCTTGCTCTGGGGGCGCGAGGAGTGGATGACGCAGTGACTGGTCGTCGTCCGCATCGCCATCCTCGTCGGGAGCAGGATGTTGACGTAAGTTGTAACAAGTATTTGGAGCAGAAAGCTCTTTAATTTTCAAGGAAGCGATATGAGAGTGGCTGCGTTTGCGTGTATTCGAGATTGACAACCAAACCTGCATGCGGCGTTGGCTGGTTGTGGAGTGATTCATTAAAATTTGCAAGAGGTCCTTTATGGACGTTTCCTTGAACGCGGGTACTCTATGTTGCGGGGGGCGAGGGGGACGGGGGGAATGTACACTCATGTCGAGTGCGTAGGAATCTTCGTGAAAGGTGCTTGTCCTGTGCGACGCGGCGGCAGAATCGGTTTTAATGACTTCAAAAGTACGTGTGTTAAGACGCAACCTTGTGGTGGGTCAGATGGGAGAGATGGGTGTATGAAGATGAAAATCTTTTTAAACTTGGACTCAAGAGAGAAAGGGGAGCTCAATTGGATTGCAAGGATATGAAGCGAGATTCTTGGGGACTTTAAGGACAGTCCTTGGGTAGAAAGATGTTTCACCTACGCTACAGGGGGACTTTTGTTGGTATGGACTCTTGCCAAAAGTTCGCCTCACAATTTCCGCCCACACGTTTATAACTTTCAATTTTCGCACAGATCCAACGCACGTCCAAGACGTAACTTCTCACAAGACTCCTAAGACGATCAATTAGGAGAGCTTAACAGCAAAAAGGTACTGCCCTCCCTGATATCCTTAATTCGCATCGGACCTCAATAACATTTGTATGGTTGCTGTCGACAAGCTTTTCGATTTCCACTCCTAATCGAATGCTTTCGAACCGCAAACGTGCATGCTATCCTTTGAAGGATTAAAGTCTCCTGCAGTCCCCACTTCCCTGCATCCGCTCCCCCTCTTGGCCAATTGGGAAAATGTTGTTTCAACATTCCATTGCAACTGCATCGAGGTTGTTTATTGTTCCGATTTCCTCCCCACCCCGTCCCGTCAATAAACTCAATTACAAAACGTAATGCGTGTTTATTCGGTATCTGAGTCGAGGAACAAGCGTGTGCACAGCTACCCCACCGCTGCCGCAGCCACAGAAAAGCCGAATTCAACTGATTTACGTAAAATTGCGGCAAACACTTTTCGGCCCACCCTCCCTCTGGGAAGCAGTCAGGACTTATTGATTGCATTTGATCACGTTAGTTGGGGAGAGCGGCCAGTAAGGAGTTGCGCACACACAAGCACTCACCGAAAAGGATTTGTTAGCAGGACGCAGGATATGTGTGTGGAATGACCTACTTCCATGCAATGGGGATGGTCACGACTTTTTTTTTCGCCGCTTCGTATGCCCACACCATCATTCATCGATAGTGCACAAAGTAAACAGGCATTTACAGGATAAACAGACCAACCCCCACTGCACCCCCCCCCCCGCTCCATCTCCACCAACGGAAGCTTTTAAGGGTCACCCACTCATCATTGTCACGCAGAAATGTGTACGAATGAGGCTTTTGTTTGTCCACCCACCCCCACGTCATGGGAGTTGTCGCCCCTTCTCGCCCCAAACAAGCCCACCGCCATCAGCGTAATTCCCACCACCAGCGCCGCCACCACGACCAGCAGTACCGCCAACTTCAGCCATCGAAAGGAATTTAACGGTAATAGAGGAGAAAATATCCCCGAAATGGCAGATTTGGGGGATAATTCCTGAAGAGTGTCTGATTGGTGCGGTGGGGGACAGTGCGGGATGGGGCGCAAAATTGCTGTGTCGGTCTGTTTACACTGCCACCCCGCATACGCCGCCGCACGCACTTCACATCTGAAGTGAGAAGGAAAGAGAAACAACAAAACTCTGAGAGTCCTTGAAATATTCAATAAAGGAGTTTTTTTTTTTTTTTGCTTCCGGAGCGATAGCAATCCCCGGCATTCGCCCATCCCCTTGGCGGCGTTTCGGTTTTTCGGTGTAAATATGGAAAATTTTTCGCGAGTTGCGAGTTCCATGCTCTCGCGCACATTCTGTGTCAATGCGGAGCAGCTTGAGTGCTCCTTAAGGACGATAAACGTTCCATTTGTGTCGATTTAGCATATTTTCGGATGACGCCTAATGGCTGACGCTGTGCGGTGCTTTGTGGAGCTGTGCGGGCTGTGCGGAGGGATGTTCACGACAGCGAAGAGGCAGAGGAGGGGGGGTGGGGTAACAGTCGGGCAGAGAGGGAGAGGAAGGAAGATTCAGCTGGAATGTCACAGTAATTGCCATAATTTGAGAGGGGATTATTGTTATTGTTGGACTTGGGTTCAAAGTGCCAAATGGAGGGGGCCGGGGGGGGGGAGGTGACAGAATATTTTGATGGAAATTTCCTTTATCCCCCCGTGCCTTCCCGCCCACTCCGAGCATATTGAGGACCGATGAACAATTTCACGGACAGGACATTAAATTTGATGGCAACTTCGCCATGCAAATGGGAATGAAATGCAAGGATTTACTGACGCCGCCCCCACCCTACGCCATGGACGCGTCATTTCGAGTGGACGTTAATCCTTTTTTCCTTCCTGCAAAGGACACTAAACAAACAGACCGCAGTCTGCCGGAGCCGGTGCCGCACTCGCAGCCGATGCCATCAAACTAAATTCAATCAAACTGCCCCTCATTCTCATTCCCACCCCTCGTCGGGCAGCAGAACCACGTCACTCAGTTGACAATCTGATGATTATCCTTTTCGGTTCGCATGTGTGCGTGCGTTTATTTGATTTTGTGGTGTTATTCTTCATTCAAATGGAATATCCTTTTATTTGATTCGTCTCTCTTTCGCAGGACGATTGCAAACAAACAGGACGACCAGGAGGAGGATCGTCGATTCGACTAATTTGACTGACACCCGCCCGCCCACAGGGCATCATAATAATTTCGCCATGACAGGTCCTGGTTTTGTTTGTTTTCTCTCCGTTCAATAGACGGGCAAAACAGTTGCAAAAAGGGACGACAGCGCATACACACTCACTCGCATTACACACACCACTCGCCTCGAGTGATGATTATTTACGGTTTGCGAAGTTTTGATTGAATTTCCGATCCAAGAGTCAATTGAATTTCGCAACCGACCGGGAAAATAGCTCGCGGCACTCGCAAAAAAAGGATACATCCCATGTCTGCCTGTGTGTGACTGTCAGTTTACCGCTGGAAAAAGAGTTGAACACTCGGCGAGGTTGAGCGAGAGCAAACATAGAGAGAGAAACGAGAAAAGGAAAACAACAACAGAAACTCTGATCACAAGTAGCAGATGGTGTGTGGAGGGGGGGGGGGGGGGGGGATTCATTTTGAGACGCTGCGTTCGCTGTCCTGTGAGACTTGTTGCTTGAGGATAAGTCAGAAGATTGTTAAGGATGATGAATTGTGTATTTGCGCAGCAAAGGTGTATAAGGAGGATATTGAGGTCCTTATGGGAGGTGGAAGTGGGTGGGATGGAGGAAAATTGAAGAACAGATCTCTCTGGGACTTACCGTACTGAGATTCGTGTGTCAATCTTCTTGGCAACGAACAAAGATTGGAATTAAAGGAATGTGTAGTTTCCTTTTTTAAGGATGTGTGAATCAACTGAAGAGCATTTTTTGAATTTTGGAGTAATTTGGTTCGAGAAATCCAGCTTTTCCAAGAAAGGAGGAAGTACCTGCATATAGTGGCTGGTGTACTACACGGTTCTGTTATTGGTCCCTTTCTGTTTCTACTCCGTCAAATGTCACCCTACGTCTACAACGGAGTCTGACAAAATGTGTTAAGCTGCGAACGAGGGGGTAACGGACAGTGAGGCGGGCATGACCAATATCAACAGTGGATTCACTTTTAGAGTGAAAAGTTCTCCGTTCAATCTTCGGAGAAGGTTCTTCAAGAAACTCTATAGGCTGTACGGCGGAGTGCGCACAATCAAGCGCCTACGAATAAAATGTAACCAGTGGGACAGCGCAGTAGAGGACACCGGTGGAACCGATGGCGTACACAAGTGGAGAAGGACCTCAACGTGGAAATTCGGAGACAGCTGCTTAAAGATCGGTTAAGCCAATTGGAAACACGTGTCAGGCCCAGGCTCACCCCGGACTGTAGCGCCACAAAAAGGAGTCTATGGCGCTGCTGTCTAACCATCCATACAATGGAATAATTCTACAGAGGTTGGAAAGAGGTTTTTTTTGAACAGGTCAGGACAGCGGCAGGGATAATGTGATGATCCCCCAGTTTCCCGTCACCATCACAGATCCATCGTGTCGTCAGTGAATAGGTGCGCAAAAGTCGTCATACTTAGGCCTCAACATTCGGCACAGATGTTCATAGACTGTTGCCTGTCTCACTAAACACTGTAAAGGACATGTCACATAAGGCGAGGGTTCTCCTAAATCGCTGTGGACAGGTCCATTTCGGATCCTTTTCTTGCAAGGTCAGCAACTCTCCTCTGATGGGCCTATACCCTGGGCCCAGTAAAGATGAAATCGATGCTGGTGAGCTCAAGAAACCTTTTCATTTGAATTTTCTTCACTGTATCAACATTTGGCCCCTCTTTTGCAAAGTGCATCAGCATTGTCCACACAGCACTGATTCATCATTGGCTCTGAGGCCAAGACCAACATAAGATCAACCTTTTCGGAACCCCCTTCTCCTACCATCAACCACCACGGCGATCTCTGACCGCGAATAAAAACTTCCCGACTACCTATCCACCAGACCATTGTTTCGATTAAGGCGCCTCTCTTAGATCCCCTTCACAAAAGAGAGGAAATTTGAAGTCCCTCCAATCCACTCACTCATATCCACTTCAGGTCCTCATCTCCAGCCCCTCAGCGCGCACTAATCTGTAAATCCCATCGATGGGCAACATCCTTGAATTATGAATCGAGACACAAACATGCCCCACAATCGAACAAAAGGATTCCACAGCTGAAAATGCAAATGCTGTCGATAGACATCTCTCTACAGGCCGCCCTCCCTCACCACTCTCCTCCCCTGGCTGCCAACAGGTGAGTCTGAGTCTTCATGGAAAAGATGATTTACATCATCGAAGTGTACACACAACCCCTTCCCGGGGCACTGCTGTTGCTGCTGCTTCCTTGTTTGCGTTCGCCGCACGGAGCAGCCTCCTCTCTCAAGCAGTCATTAAGAATGCTAAATAGGTTCCCCCAGCCAGTGCGCTCCTCCTCATCCTCCGCATGTGTGTGTAAGTGTGTGTTTGTTTACTCGGATTCCGTCCAAATTTTCCGAGAAGTTTCCCAGTTTTCCCATCCCGTCGCTGCCACCACGTGTGCCGAAGGAAGCCGGTCGCCAGTTGGTCGATCGAGAGAAATGTCTTTCTTCCTCGTCTTCATTGGAAAACGATTTTCAGTGTCCCTCCGCGCCCCGCCCCGCTCTGTCGGCCGAGAGGCGCACAGTAAGAGGCGCCACGACGTAGCGCTACGAGGTGAATATTATTTGATGCTATCTCCGGGACACATTATCATTATGATTATGATGGGTTATGGGCTGCAGGCTCTCCGCCGTGGGACCCACTCCTCCCCGCCGATGGAGATGCACACGGAATTTCGGATTGTCCCCGGGGCAACCTGTTGCGTGCCGGCGATGGATTTACGACATCGGTTCCGTCTAATTTGGTGGGCGGGGTGGCGGAGGTGCCTTGCGTTGGCTGTGCGACCCGGGCCCACTGGGTGCCTTCGATGAATTGGAATCGAAGTTATGACAGCTCTTACGATGTGACACATCTTGTTGGTGGAATATTAATGGCCCTCATCGGGGGAGACGCAGGGAAATTGGATTTTGAGTGGTGAGTCCCGTGGCGAGACGGGATTCTCGGAAAAAAGGGTACGAACACCAAATGGCGCTTCTTTTCGTCTGCGCCTTCGGCACTTGGCCTCCAGCACTTGGCTATCGGTCGCCGGTGGTGGTCTGGCTTATTGTTCTTGAGATTGAATTTTAATTCGGGACTTTAATGAGTTTCTAATGAATGTCGAGGCGTGTTGCTTGTGAGAGTGCGTCTTTCCGGAGAGCGATCGGGACTCGAAACGGGCGAACAATTAATTAATGTCCATGTTGTCGGGCGCGGTGTGTCGATGCATTTTGATGCAAGTTGATATGCGGAGGTTTGGCATTCGACGAGTGGGTTGGCACGGTGGCGCACGGTTTGGTGTTTCCCTTTGGATAAGATCTTGACAGTAATTAGGGAGATGGATGAGCAGATTGGTGGATTGGAAAAAGAAGAGGAAGTGATCGCAGTGAACTTAAGAAGCTTGCAGTAGCAGCGACAGTGTGGTGGAATTTTTATGCAGCTCATGTCTGATTGGAGGAAGTCCACGCATGACTCCCTGGGGTTGCGGAATTTTGTCTGTTTTTGTGATTTGAAGAAGATTTTGAAGAAGCCATCGACTTTTTAGGCTTAGCAGTTTGACGGTGGACTGTTTTAATCGAGACCAAGAGAAGGTCAAGCATCACCTTCAATTCAGACACGTCACATATCTGTGCAAGTACAAATAAGGCCGGCTTGCGAGACTGTGAATTAATAAGGAATAGTCTGATTTCTCTTCGAATCTGAGCCATTTGGGTAACACAACAGTGGACGGCCTAGGCTAAGGTGGCGCACACAAGTGGAGAAGGACCTCAACCAGCTTGGAGTGCGCAACTGGCGGCAGCTAGCGAAAGATCGTGCTGACTGGAAAGGCATGTCCGTTGAGGCCCAGGTCCATCCCGGATTGCAACGCCACAAGAAGAAGAAAAAGTCTGATGTCCCGATTTAGAAACGAAAACTGAGCCCGGAATCCTTCCAGTAAGGAAGAGAATTGAGGAAGGTGGAAAGCATTTCGACGCCTGGCTCGACGATGCCCAGATCCTCTCCCCGTTGTCTTACCATAGTTGCTGATGTACATGCTTCGTAAGACGACTGAGATCCAAGTTCAAGGAGTATACTCAAACAGAACTCCTTTGAAACTACCAGACACCTTTCCTTCAGTTTTTTCCTTAAGACTGTCCCCTCACCTCACGGCTCAGTAAAAAGAATCCTAAATGGTCCGCAGACTTAAGCAAATTAAGCCAATATCGACCACCATCAATCTTCAAGGTCTCCCCGCCGCCGCCACTTCCATTCACACAGACGCCACCAATTCCTCTTCATGTCATTTGTCGCAACAAAAAAATGCGTCGACAAGATGTCGAAGGACAGTAAAATATGCCGTCCATCCACACAACACACCCACACCCCACCAACAGACCAAAGTCAAAAGCGACTGGCAAGGCTAACGCGCTCCCATGCATTACACACACTGCAAATCGATGCGAGCCTCCAACAGTACATCCAACGGTCACAGAAGTGAGGGGCATTGACGGGTGAGGACGATGACTAGGCGGACGATGAAGGAAGACGATGGAGTGGAAGCATATTATTGAACTCAACCCGCAGGCGGACTCGAGTAAAGAAAGTGGACCGCAGCGAGGATAATCGATACCGTGAGCAAGGATGCCGAAAAGAAAGCGAAAAGGAATGGGAAAATAATAAGAAATTCTATTAAGGACTGCAACTGTAAGGACATTAATCTAACCGAAAGCAGGACAACGACAATGGCAACCTTGCTCACAAGAGGGTGGCAATCACCCACTATGATGACGGGGTTGACTATGGGGGAGAGGCCAAATAAAAATGAAAACGAGAATGAGAAATCGAAAAGGATTAAGGAGTCCTAGTTAGAGAAGGTAACGACTTTGATCAATTATCTCGAAGAGGATTTAATTGGAAAAAGTCGCCCCTCCCCCCCTTGAGCCAAGGAATGACCACCTCCCTCGGCCGGATATCAAATGTCAGAAAATTTTCTTCAAGTCTCTCCAATTCCATTCTCATCATTCAAACCCATTTAGTCTCAATTAGACGACACAACAGTTCGCCTCCGCGTGGACATCACTTCCACTGACGTCTCTTGTGTGTTGACAACGGACCCGCATTGAGTGGATAATTTTAAAATTTTGAATGCCTCATGTGGGTCAGATTTGAATTCGACAGCGACAACGCTGGGACAACGGAGAGGGCTGCCTTTGTGACCGTTTAAGCTCGATCATGCGAAACGAATTGGCTCCCGAAACCGGAGCACAATTTGCTTTTGAACGACGACGACATTTTTGACTCGTTTATTGGACTTTAATTTGGAAAGATCGTAATCAATTCTGATGATTGGCTGGTGGCTCTGTTTTGGGTCTGGATTTATGGGCTGGTTCGATCGAGGGAGCGATGCACTGGCGTGGTGTGGTCTGGCGATGGATGGGGTGACGCTAATGGGCGATGGGTTTTGCGCAATAAATTTCAAGTGAACGCGATTGATTGAATGCGATTTGATTTGGAAGGAGTATGAGATAGGGGAGATTTTTCGATGTTCGGAGGGAAGAAATTGGAACTCTTTAAGGGCTTCAATTGCGTGTGGAAATGGTGCTTATGAATGTGAGTGATGAGGAGATCGGATTTGTCCAAGGAGCGACCAAAATGTTCGCCCAAGTCGCAAGAGAAATGGACTACCACAAGGTTCTGGCTTTCATACAGGTTATGTTTTATTTCGGTGACGATGATGATGTTGGAAAAGTGGTCAATGCTTGTGTTGGGTTCCTCAATTTAATCCAAAATCTACAGAAGACGCGAGTCTACCATTACAGATTCAAACTATTTCACAACAACTTCGGACTCCATTAGCCGGAGTTGCGGAGTAAATGTTCTGAACTCGTCTAAACTCACTAGGATGGATTACTTACTGTAAGAGATAGTATCTGGCTCTTTTTTGACTAGGAATAGATTCAGCAAGTTCCTTTTAGAGTACCACAAGAGATGGTAACTTCACGGCTTTCTTCCAGTTCGTCATTAAAGAGCGGACATGAGAAGCGAAGTCCACCAACGTCTCCCCATTACGCGCAGGCTCGAAAATTTCTTTGAATGATGACTCAGTTGTGGGACAGCAAGGACAACTGGCGTACCACAAGGTTCCCTTCTTGTTCACTTCATCAAAGTAGTTTCAGGTGACAGGAATCAAAGGAACGCCAGCCATTCAGCACCCAAGGACCACCACAAACTCGTGCCACATGAAGCCGAAAAAATGCTCAAGTCCATAATCACTCTCACACCACAGCCAAAGCGACAGAACATGACATCTGCTTATGCACTCAACCATGCGACAACCTTCTCCCCACTCATCGCGTAATAATGAAGCCATAAAAAAAAGACGAAGGACACTTGCATCCTTGCCACACTCTACAAAACTGCTTAAGAAGCCGTTTAAATCCGATACCCTGGACTACACCGCCTCCTTTTTTAAGACAGCAAACACCGACTGGAAAACCGAAGACATAATCCTTAAGCGACCACAACTTTGCTCAGGACTTTCAGCATTTTCTAGATCAAATTACTCCCCGCCCCTGTTACGTCTTCTCTCACAGTGAGTGCCATCAGAGTGGTGTACAGTTTCTGATTTACTATCGCACAACAGATGTGAATTGCATTATCCTTCGAATGACCAAACGATTAGAATCCTGTGGCACTTGCCTCACTCGGTTTGGTGTGATTTTAAAATATCCGCCCTCCCTCTTGGGTTGGGGGATTTTTTTTTTTGGGCAACATATTGCCAGCAAAAGGGATAAGCAAACATATCACGGATTACCATCCGTCCGTCGGGCCGGTCGTCCCTCCTCCGCAACGGGGGACATCGGATGTGTGTCCTTTTGACATTTGGCTCGCATTGTCTGAGCAATTAGGGCAATTTACTAAGTCGCCCTACATGCCAGGACGCTCGTAAATGCGACCATGTGTGCTGGAGTGTGAGTGTGAGGGGTGGATTAATGTGACCCAGATTCGAGTCAATGCGAGAGTCCTTTGCGAGGATAACGAAACAAAGGACCGAACAAGAGGAAGAGAGAGAGAGAAAGGGAAAGGCGCAAAGAAAACACTGCCAGTTAAGCTAATTGCCAATGTCGTTTGTTGGAGGAGCGAGCGAGGACTCTGGTGCGTGCCCACATAAAATTAGACGCAAGATCCCGAATCAGGGACTTAGTGCTCGCGTCAAAGTTGAGATTTTAATCACAGGAACCTGACGAATGACAATTGAAGTGGCAGAACGCGAGCTCATAACCGAGACTGCGACTGCGACACTGTCTGCCGCCTGTACGCCTGCCTGAACGATGCTTCCCCATCGTGAGGATGTCCTGTTAGTGGTCCTGCAGCTCATAAACTAGATAATTTCATTATGTGTCGAGGAAGACTACCTCCCCTGGCTGTGCGAGGCAGGAGGAGGGATGTGTCAAGCAATTTACGATAAGAGACAGGTTTTGCGTTGTGCAGATCCTGCCAGGACATAAATTCCTGGTCAGGGGGCCGGGGGTTGGTGCATTTTTGATGCGAAAACTTTTGCATGAATATTATTCGCTTGTGCGGGTAAAAACTTGTTCCAACTGATAAACACGAACAATTAGAGGAGGGTGAGGATGGTTAGCTGCAGAGAGACTGTGCTCTGGTCGCATTCGAGTTGAAACTATCGGCTGATGGGATAGAGGGGCCTGCAAAAGGACACGTCGTATCGTCTCGTTCGTTCAAAGTTGCTGAAGCAATTTGCGTTGAAGTCCTTTGAATGTTACCTTCTGGGTGACGATGGTGAGAATTTAATTGCTGCATTGCGCGTTTGAATTTTTATTCATCTTCTTCATCCTCTACGAGGGGGGGGGGAAGGGGGGAAGGTGGCTGCGGACCCGCAGTGGAAGTGTAAACCGCACAGGAAGTCACCAAAGTGAAGTTTGCCGGAATGGAAATGAGCATTTAGCAGTGGACCATGGGGCTGAATGGGGGTTTCGACACCGTCAACTGCGAATGGGTACTACTTGGTCTCGTTATGAACTGAGGCTCTTTTGAGCAGAGAGCTCGATGGGAGTTTTGATGGGAATTTCTAATTTCTGGCTGTGTGGCATGTTGAATACCCTTTAACAAGGAAGCTCATGGGGGATCAAAGCGACGCTTGAAATGTGAGACTTTTTTCGTCGCTTAGACGAATTTGAGGCTTAATTGACTTTTGTGCAATTCAATGATTCCCTCCTGGTCAGTTTTCCCAGCCCGATGCCTTTCAGAGTCTTTGATATTTAACTGAATGTAAATTACAGACATCTTTCTTTGTGTTAATTTGCCTCCTTCTGGCCATAGGGAGTGCAAAATTGGCGTCCAACGTATTCTTTCTCTTGGGTTGACACAAGAGTGAAGACTGGACTACGGCTAGCCACCCTTCTGGCGTGTTCTTTCACCAGCTGCCTTACATTTTGAACAACAAATTGATTCAAGTCCTCTTCCACTTGTGTGCGCCAACTGACGTGGGCATTTTCTTCTGTTACGTTGCCCTAATGGCTCGTATTCGAAGACGCTTCAGGATGGTATGTATGTACATACGTTCCACATGTAAAAGGCAAACGTTTGACAAGGTGCATGCTGCTGTACAATCTATCGACTTGGTCCTTAAATCTCCTCCAGTTACCATCAACGCAAACATAAATGAAACTTTACTCAGGTACAAGGGTTGATCAAAGGGCTGTACTCAGCCAGCTTGGTCTTTCGACAGAGGGTTTAGTCATTAAATTCGCTTCTTAGTCTAGAGAAACAACGTACGTTTGATTTGGGCACTGATGTTGTTGTCTCTAACCGAGTTAGACGAAGTTCTTGACTACAAACCATTTGCTGTCCTTTGTGAAGGTCCGAAACGTTGATATTGTTCGACCTTTCTTTATGGCAAAGTACCCTCTGACCCACGTAAGCCCCTTTCGATTCAACGCCAGCAAGGACCTCATTGATGGCTTATTTTTGCTATTTTCTTCTGCCCGTAATCTCTGCCTCTTTCCTTAGGAAGTAGTCTCTGGCAACGTTGTTCTAAATCGACAATTGTATGGTATGGTGACTAACCTGGTGCCTAAAGGGCTTAGTAGGAGACAAAGAAATTGCCGAAGTCAAAATTCCTAGAATTCCTGAAGTCCGAAAGAGCAAAGTCCGAAATGCACAAAATCTCGAAAATCAGAGAAGTTCGAAATGCCTAAAATCTCAAAATGCCAAAAATCTCGAAAAACCCAAAATCTGAAAATGCTCAAAAGCGAAGAAAGACTAAAGTCCTAAGACGCCCAAGATCTTGAAATGCCAAAATATTCAAAAAGATCAAAATCCCAAAAAGCCTAAGATCTCCAAATACTCGGAATTGATTTATTGGATGCTTAAATTTGAGGCAATTTGGTTCCAGTCTTGGTATGTCAACGAATTTCTAGGCCAACGGTATCCATGGCAACATGTTGTCGACACGCCAACACAACCACATGCATTTTGTATTTGGAATTTTCCTAAATTAATTGGGAAATGAGCTGCAAAACGCACGGCGAACGGCAATAGCTACCACATTTATCCAGAATCTTGTGATGAAATGCGAGATCAATCAGGCGTTCACTCATCTAAACAACTTTTCAAATTCATTCAACGACATTGACCACAGTCAACCACTCCCAGCACACAACTTCCAGAAAGAAAGGGGTTTCCCTCCACATACATACATATAAATCCAATTGTCACCAATTAACTTATCACCTGCCACCCACCACAGCAAACGTGTCCACAATCCCTGACCCGGATTCAAATCCGATCCCATTTGCCATCTGTCACAAAAAAAAAATTCAACAAACCAGTTGACGTCTCCCACACATTGTCGCCTAATTGACCCACAAAAGGCCAACCGAATTCAAACCGATACACGGAACAACAAAAAAGGATGTTTTTCCAGTCGACTGCTCCTTTTCATCGGCATCCCACTCGTCGACCATCAGTCCAGTGGCGGTCAGCAGCGCAAATCTCGTTACCTCCGATTGATTCTTATCCCGAAGTGACCCGTGTTTCGACACAAAAGCAGACACGATTCCACAGAAAGGACAACCAAATCGAATTTCATTAATCTGACGGTGGACACAGGCCGACAGCGATTCCCATTATCCTTGCATTCGCCTCTAATTTGCCGGACCCACGCGGCTAAACAAATCAAAACCCAAACTGAGCGGAATTCCAAAGGACACCCCTCGATAAAAATCCAATTCAGCCAGCCAGCGGTGGACACGCGTCGGTGTGCGTACGTGAGCATGTGTGTGCGGACCAGAGGGAATGGAAACTAGGGCAGCGACGTGCACACACAGAGGGAGGCACTCAAACAAAAGAGAGCCATTCGCCGCACATGTGAGAGGTCGTAAAAACCAAGTGACACTCCTTGGCAGAGTCCAGGCTGCCGTCGTCCTGCGGTGCCGGAGACAACGACAACGACGATGACCACGTGAAGCGCTGGCCGATGGAATTAAATCATAAAAATCATTTAGGCCGAGGAGGGGGCGCTGTCCTCAGCCGCTTCCCCACTTCCGCCGCCCCACATAACTTTTGGCCGAGTCCACGCCGGATACTGGCGTGTTCGCTGTCCGAACTGACACACAATGGACTTGTAGATTTGTGCGGGGATAACAGCTCCGCCACAGTACGCAGTTGTACTCGCAATAGACGGACGGCAGCCACGAGGTGGGAGAGGTCCGCCCGCAGAAAGGAGCACAGAATTCCGTTTTACACCTCATCGAGGAGGCAATGAAGGAGAACAATGCCCAGCCTGAAGTCCGGTGACTGCCCAGAGCGAAAAAACGGAACGATGACAGTTGTTCACTTCGGTAAATGTCTTTGTTTGCGGGTCCTTCCTGCACGCCGCCGGCAGGAGACAGAGGACATTAGCAACTAATTGTTGGTGTGCGCTTCGCTGTGTGGGTGCGGCGGGAGGGGAAGCGAAGCAAATTGGATTGAGTCCGGTTGAGCGGAGGAACTAAAATGAGCTGGGTTTGGTCGTGTTTCTGCCAAATGGGGACGTTAATGAATTCCAATGACGGGCAGTTACGGGGCAGATGGGACATGTTCGAGGAGCAATCGAATGGAAGTCGTTGTGAGGAAGGAGGCAATTTCTTGAGACGGTCGAAGCGTTGAGTGCTCATGAGGCATTTGAAGCACTTGTGGAAACGAAAGCTTGGCCGGATGTGGTGGAGGTTTGGCGATGAAGGGGGCAAATGAATGGAGTTTGCTCGTAAAAAGTGATGAGCCAGCAACAGGACATCATTGGGTGACACAATGGGGGAGGTTGAGATGTAGCTGGGATAAGTTGAATCAAGGGTTAAATCTCAGCTTTAAATTATGTCCAAGCTGAGCTGCCATTGTGTAAGTCGCATCTCAGTCTTAGCCAATGCTTGAGGCTGTGTAACATCTTGAGACTTTTATTTCCAGTCTGGACTTAAGCTTAATGCTCAGACTCAGACATAGGCTAAGTATAATGGCCTCTAGAGATGCCCTTTAGTTCTCTCAGTTTCTTCCAGAGGCTCAGACTGAGTCAGTGGCTTATTGTAAGGGAGTCAGAGGCTTAGTCCCCTTTAGCTCTCTTCTATTAAGTCAGACTCCTCCGGAGCCTCTGTTAGTTCAAAGCTCAACAACGGCATGAGTCTGTGCCCCAGAGGAGGTTGTGTTCCAGCTTGAGGACCTTTCTCAGTCAAAGTCCCAGCTTGAGGCATCTAGGGGCTCGGTTCTAGCTTAAGGCTGAGTATCTACTTGAGGACCTTTCTCAGTCAAAGTCCCAGCTTGAGGCATCTAGGGGCTCGGTTCTAGCTTAAGGCTGAGTATCTACTTGAAGCCTGTTTGACGGTTAGTCCCACCTTGAGCCTCTGTCCAGATTATAGGCACAGTTCATGAGGTCAATCCAAATAAGGCTGGGGGCTCAGTCTAAGTTTGAGACATAATTTCGTCTTAAGGTCTCACGTTAGAGACTAATCTCGAGGCTCAATCGTCATCAAGAGTCCAGTCTCAGTTAGAAGCTCAGTCGAACTTGAGACTTAGTCCAAGTTTAAGTCTCATCTTGAGTATCAGGCAGTTCCGAGGATCAGCCCCAGCATAGATAAGCGTAAGCTTGAATTGGAAACAATTTTTTTGCCAAAAAGGACTCACCCCAGACCTGCTCAATGTCCCGACCTCGTCACTCGAAAAAAAAACCCAGACACCATCTATCATCCCCGCCAGCCCGTAGGTCAGTACAAATGTCTCAATTCGGCTCTAATCAAACTAATGCACGTCGAGATAATGTCCTCAGCTCTGACTGGCGCCGCCTAATGTCTCCCTGGATGTTGTCTCAGCTCCCACAGTCCCTCATGCAACCTTAATGGACCGTCGTTTACCAAATTAATTGATCTGCAGTCCTTCTGCCCTCGCCACGCCGCCGCCGGCACTACTCTAGGAAGTGGTCAACTCTAATCACCGCACCGCCAGCCGGCCATCCACACACTTCAATCGCGTGTCTATTCCCCTGGACAGCCCGCACTCCATTTGCCGCATCGGCTGCTAGTCAAAGTGAAGAAGTTATGCGGGCGGCGAGCGCCACCGGTCAAGCGCCTGTGCTCTGAAAAATAAATTTCCAATTTTCAGATGGACTCTCGTGCGGCCGAGGGGCGGACATTGCCATTCCCAGGCATCTGAAATGTGGACGAGCCCGTGATGGTCGTGACCAATTGACTGGAGCATCCCTCGACCGGGCGGACGCAATCGATTTGTCGTTTCAAGGCCAAGGAGAGGACGTCCGGCGCTGTCAAGGATGCCGCTCGGTCTCACCGCTGGGATTAATCTTCGAATCCATTCGCTTAATGAAGTCGATCTGCTGTCGGAGCAAGCGATTCTCTGGGCCCGGCAGTGGATGAGAAATTCATTTCGTTGTGTTCCACCTCGTGGTTGTCGTCTATTTTTGGTCCTTTCGCCATCCGAAGGGAATTCACGGTCCGATGGAGTGTTGTGCGTCCCACGGCGGCGGGACTCCGGTGACAAGGTGACGGGAGGATTCACTTGAGATGACACCGAGTGCGCTCCGGGATGTGATTTGTGTTTTCTTTGCGCCGCATCGTGAGTGTTTATTTTTGGAGCGGCAATAAAGGGTTTTCCTTCGACGTGTGAACTTCTCACGCAGTCGGGCGCGACCGTGTTTATTGGGAATTTTGATGAATCGACTTCGAGTGGTGGCAACTTTTCGGATGTTCTCCTGGGTGAGAAGGGATTCGGTGTCGTCAGCAGTTGTCGGTGACAGTCAGCGTTGAGAGGAGGAAGGAGAGAAGGAGAGGTGGTCGAGCGTGCAATGTGTGCATGACCTGTGACGAAGACGATGTCCTCTGGGAGGCTCTACGCAAGAGTTTATGACGAAGGACGATGTTCCCACGGTGATATGCTTTCTTTGCCACGAAACGAGTTTTTGATGACGCTGGGAGAGAGAGAGATACTCGGGAACGCATAAAATGTCTCAAAGCCCCCAACAAACACGTCACTTGTCCATAAATTCGGTTTAAAGCCCTCCCCCTTATCCTTTGTCGTGTTTGCAGACCATAAGCGACCAGAAGACAAACCACTTCAAATGTTCCCATTCCCGGCCATCCTCCCACCCCCAGGGAACACATGCAAATGTCCCATGATTGACAACCATATAGCTTGCCTCAGACACGAAGTGGGATTACGTCCATTACGCCGTAGCGTGCTGCAATCTGCGGCTGCACTCACCCCGGGCCGGCATGAGATCCTGCCATATACGCGATTGTTCCGGAAACCATTTGACTTCCATTAAATCGGCCGCAAAAATGAAGGAAAAACGGCCCGTCCCCAAGTCCAAAACTAAGTGGCACCTAGTCTAATCGGACAAGCGTGCCATTGGCGATAACAAAGGCAAGCCGTTCCTGAGTCGGCCTGCTTCTAGGGATCGGCGGCATGATAAGACGCCCACTCACACGTATTCGCACGAAACAAGTGAATTTGCTCCTCCTCCTGCTCCTCATCCCCCTCACTACTGGGGCTCGGGTTCGAGTTCGGAGTTGAGTCTAGGTTGAGGTTGGGACTCGGGTGACTGGGTGGAGGTGATAAACGCGAGGGCGAATATGAAATTTGGGTCAGCAAGGGATTTGCATTCATTACGCCGCCGGTCGTCGTAGCCGTCGTCGTGTCAACGACTGCGGTGGCGGCTGCTGGCAGACCATAAAGCACACGCTGGCGTATCACATCAACCAAAGCGGAAAAAGGAAGAGTGTGTGAGAGGGAGAGCGTCGGCTCTTGTAGGACGAAAAGAGGATTTTCTTTTAGAGGAGTCTTAAAATTCAACAGGATTAGGCAGGAAATGGGACTGCGGCAGCAGCTTGTGGTGGTTTATTGATGGCGTGTATGGTCACTTGCCAGGTGCTAGGCGAACTCGGTTTTTGTTGTGCAATTTGTAAGGATTTCGTGAAGAGCGGCGAGAGTCCTTTTGCTTTACTTTGCCCCTGCATGTCGATGAACTGGGATATGACGGTGACTTAACGATTGTGTGAGGTTATCAGAGAAGATAATGGAACCTGGAGAGGGGGAAGTTATCACGTAGGCTCATTTTTCTTAAGGTCCTGGGGCAGATTTGACTTGAAAAAAGTGGAGAAATTAATGTCAATGGCCACCCCAAAGGGAGAGCCCGTCAGAAAACAAGTTTCCACATCCTCGCCACAGGATACACGCAGACTGTTGCCCAACTAATCCGACAAGTCCCCCTTTCTCTCTCCCTCCCTCTCTTTTCCAGACACCCCCAATCGATACACTTATCCTTTCGCAACGGAATTCCCGATAATCCCTTCTGGTGTCCTTTCGCCAGAGAGAGAGCGCTTCCCGAGAATATTAAATCCCCACCACCAAGCAACAAGTATCTCCTCCCATCCACCCCCACCCCCTCCCTCTCTCACTCACGTGATGCGTGTTAATCTAAGATTACCCACGTCTGCCGGTCGATTCCTCGAACTCTCAACCCCGTTTGCATGCAACGCCACGAATGTCCTTTCTAGTAGCGCAGCGGCGCCCCCTCCTCTCTGATCCATTGAACTAAAATTTTCTCGGAAAATTTATTATTTATGTCGCCCCGTCGCCGTCGTCCACCCCGTGTGTTTTGTGGGAATTTTGTTGTGTGTTGCGCGCCTGTGTCTATTGTGCGTCTTAACAGGTATCCCATTGTCCTGGACGGACACAATGCGGCCCCATAAAACCGGAGAGCATAACTCAAACCGTAGTCGCTGTCGTAGACAAAGGAGTTTTCGGGAACAAGACGTGGCCACAAGTCAAGTGGAAACAACGACGGTCAGTGGTGGTGGAACGGACGACCGCAGGATCTATTGTTTCGAGCGCAAAAACAACACGCAGTGAGGAGGGATGGAGTTGTTTGAGAAGTCGTAAAAAAAAAATTGAATAAAAACGATTGTCCCGGATTGAAAAACGTCTGAATTTTGAGAGAGCGCGGAGTCTCACCTGACCGATGGTCGCTGTTTCCCACGCCAAAAGGCACTCACTGACGATGACGGCGAGCACGGTGACATTCCTATTGTTGTGCGGCGTGTTGGTGATTTTTTTTTTTTTTTTTTTTTTTTTTTTTTTTTTTTTTTTAATGCATTTTATTTTTGAAACTATGGGTGAACTATAATCTTAAAACTAGATAAAATGCTTAACCTAGTGATATATTTACATATTTTATTTCTAACTTACTGGCTCTGAGCGAGCACTCTAAGCTAAACTTAATCTTAATCTATGTCTTTCGACCTAATCTAACGAGTTTAGTAGAACTATATTTATAAAAATGTATTATTAAGAAAATTTAAAAAAAACTTAATGACAGAACATATAGCGGCGTGTTGGTGATTGGATTGCAATTGTGTTGCGCAATTGTATTGTAAGTCGAGTGGGCGGGCAAAAAATAAGAGGTCAACGGGTCGATTGTCGTCGTGGGTGGTCTTTTGTTGTGACTGGAAATTGATGTGACAGGTGGCGCCGATAGTCTGAGGAATGATTGTCAGCCGTTTTGAAATTGTTTTAGATGCGTTCTTTACGTCAACAACCTTTTTGTTGCTTCCTTGATGTCTCAAACGCGCTTCTGTCTGCAAGGGAGACCAAGGGTCATCGCTTAGGTCTGCGTTGACCGACCTTGATCAACGTTTGAAGGTTCAAAAGTGCTGATGTCAGAAACTGCTTCTTTTTAAAGTCACAAGAGCAGCTTAATTGTTCAAAATGCGAAAGTAGATTTTCAAGGATGGCGTAGACTAACCCGGAAGGTATCAGAAAACGACATCGTTTGCAGGCGCTTTCTTTTAAGTCACAACGGTGGCCTGAATTGAACCGTAAAGGCTCCAAAATTGATGACGCTTTAGCACATTTTCCTTTAAAATTACGAAAGTGGCTTAAACTGACCCATTTGGAATGAAAAATAATCAGCATCTGAAGGCGTCTCTGTTTAAAGCCGCAACGTAGGCTCAAAGTGATCCATAAGAGATCAGAAGCACTTTCCTTCAAAGTCTCTCCAGGTAGCTTCACTGAGCCGTAAATAGGCAACATTTCCATAAATTTGAGGCTAGTTTCATGGACTTAGACCCTTCTGTTGAAAGCCTCACAGGTGGCTTAGACTTATTTTGTCAATTTATGGAGTTGAACGAACTGAACGACTGTGGCTTACACTAAACTGCTAAAAAACCAGGAACTTAGGAAATCTTAAGACGTTTCTATTAAAAGCCTGGTTTGCACAAAGCCTTAGAAAATTAGAACTCACTGCTATATCTGTCACTTTATCGCTGTAAGAAAGGTGACCTGAAAGGTGGTTGATTTTTTCTAAAGCCGCGACTATGGATTACACTCACCCGTAAGAAACCAGAAAACTAACAGCGTTTAAGAGCGCAGGCTTAGGTATTGAATCGGTCTTCCAAGGTTTCGCAAGCTTAGGTATTGAATCGGTCTTCCAAAGCGTGTTGACAGAGGTTGTTATTCCCAGTTCTTGCCTTACGTCCTGGCGATGCTTGAGGACCGAGAGAGTTTTTCAGTTTCCTATCCCTGCTGTTAGATCTCTTATTTCATTCCATTTTTTGCGTAATTTTCCTCAATTCCATTTGAAAGCACTGCCTAACATCTTAATCTAATGAATTCCCTATCTCTTTTCTATCTCATCAACATCCTCCTCTGCCCATCAAACCGTCATATCACAAAAATAAAATGTGTAATAAAACGTCACAAAGTGCCTCGTAAACATCTCAACAGGAAGAGCAGCAGCAGCAGCAGCACCGGCATCAACATGACACATTGTCAACATTCCCTCAAAACATTCACTTAACCTTAAACCCTCGCCACAAAACCTCCTCCCAAAATGAAGAACTGAACACGTTGAGTGGGAGTGGGGGGGGGGGGGGAGGGAGTGAAAAAAAAACGGACACAAAAATAAAAGGACACACCATCATGACACATCGAAAAGCTCTTAGCCGAGATTCACATCTTCTTCGTTGTCATCCGGCTCTGGCGAGTGTCGTCGTCCTTTTATGAGTTTTCTCTGTTTTTCCGGGAGGAGCAGAAACCTATCCGCCCCCACGCCAACCCACGCCCCAATCACATTTTTTCCCACTCATAGGTTATCCCTCGTTCTTCAGCAGTGGCAGAGATATACAGGCACACTGTCATACACACGCGCGCCCTTAACTTGCCCGGATGCGACACCATTTTCCAGCGACAATCTCCTCAATCTCGTGTGGTCTTGGTGGTCGTTCCTTAATGGTTTCGGTTAAGTAAATGTTTACCTCCGCAATGCCTGGCCATGACCAAGACGTTGTAGTTTTCGTCGACTTAAGTCCCTCGTCCTCGTCCCGCCCTCCGACGCGCCCTACCCAAGAGCAACAAGAATTCTTGGCACAAAAAAATTTTTCACAAGTTAAGACTGTTTTTTTCCACTGTCCCTGTGTGCGATTTCGTGACATGGTGGCATTAAGCAGATTTTCTAGTGACGGTGCTTAAGTGGGCCAAGCGATGGGGGAATGGGGGGGCAGCTGACTCCATGCACTCTACAGTGGTTGTCGGGAGGCAGGGCTGGAGACTCCATTTAATTGCTTAGTCAGTCCCTGATGGGTTTTCATTTAATGAGTGTTCCGCTTAAGTCGTGTTTGGGGGGACCCAGGGCCGGTGTCTGCCGCCGAAAATCGCGGAGCCCATCCAGGTGAGGATTTATTTTGTTTCGTGCGGTGGTTTTGGGGAGCTGCTTTTGCTTTTGATTTATGCTGTCCATTTGGGTCGGAAGGGAGGGGAGTAGGTAATGCGCTTAAATTAATTGAATGCTTCCCTTCATGGTGGAGGGAGGCGAAATTTTGGCCATTGCTTCTAGGTGTGATCAAAGAGATCTATGCCCTCTCTCTGCTCAAGTTCCAGTTTTCTTTGTCACAAATCTCCGTCATCTTCCAAACAGTACCCAAATCATTTCAAAGGGTCCCTCAACTGATCTCCATCGGCGCATAAATCTCCCCGGCTCCCCAGTTGCTGTCATCATTCGCTGCGGCAGATTTGATTAATTCATTCCCCGTTGCATAACCGCCACAAATCATCTCCACTCGATCCCGGCCGTGACAGATTAAAGCCGGTTCTGCTGTATGCAAAGGCACACGCTTACCCACCCTGCGGTGATCCAGTTTTGTTGCGCTGCGCGAAGGCGGTGATGACTAATTGCGCAGCGAGACCCAGTCTGGGTCACACAGATTGACAGACAGCGGCACTGGTCTCCGATGCGGGATCGATTGACGTCTTCATTTGCCTACGGGAACCGTCGCATCGATCCACGAAGCATGGCCCATTTATCACTTGCCCGGTCGTTTGCTCGTCGTCTGCCCTCCCCTCAGCGAGCAGCGCTAACGGTTATTATCGGCAAGAAATGCTTTTTTAGGAATTACTTAACGGCAAATCAATGGGAATCGCATTCTTTGTTTTTTGTTCGGTTTCTCGATAATTTATGACGCAATGCGGGTACGGGGTGAGAGATAAGGGCCTTCGCGGCGGAATCTCAGTGAGAAGGATGCGTCCTCTGGATGAGAGAAGCGGCATGGAGGAAAGGCTTACAACGCGCTCTGACTTTATTCAATTTGTGAACGTAAACAGCGATAAATATTCGGTAATGGGAATAGGGAAGGACGCGCGGATGAGAGATTTATGAAGGAAGAAGCCACACACGCAGACCGAACTGTGCGAAGAGACAGCAGAGGAAGGGGAGGTGCTGGATAAATTCAATTACATACGGGTGAGGGGGAATGAGAATTTAATTTCGTTCGAAGGGAATTCCGAGATGCATTCGGAAGTGGATTTGACAGGACTCCTAAGGGCGAGAAGAGGAGATTGAGGAGGGATGGTCGGGCAATGGAATTCGTAGATAATTTAGATTTAATCTCCAATGAGAAATTGAGATAGGAGGGAGGATGCAAGGATTTTTTCAAGAAACGTTTTCCGTAGGTTAACCGATCAATGTCGAAACCGTAGAAAATTTCTTCATTTTCGGAATCTGCCATCTTTGCGAAGGGAACTTTCTTCTGAATTGCTAAAAAATTATCTTGACTTGAAATTTAACTGATACAATACAACATTGAAAATTATTAGACATACGTGTGCCCTGAAGATTGTGTTTCAAGACTCCGAAAATACTGTACTCTATGTACGTACATACATATGTGCACACATACATACTGTCATTTCTATATTAGTGCTAGAAGCATCCATCGCACGCATCTCTCTCCAAGGTGGAAAGAAGTTGTTTGTGATCGCTGCTTATGCATCAGAACCTCAAAACCCACACTTTCTTTCGGAGCTCGAGGCTCTTTTCACTTGCCTCCGCTTAAATTCGGAAGAAAATTACTATATTCTAGCCGGAGATTTGAACGCCAAACACGGTGAATGGGGTAACAATGTTCCAAATGAGAGAGGAAACGCTCTCTTAGAGTGGATGGAGCAGAACAATATCGAGTTCAGGTTAGAGTTGCTTGCAACCGATAGACCATCCTTTCCTAGAAGCGGGTCCTATCTTGATGTGATGCTAATCGACGGACGACTGACGATACTTAACGTGGAGCGACGCACGAGGAACTGTTTAACTACGGTCGAGTATGACAGTGATCACTGTGGTCTCGCCGCGGTAATACAGCTTCCGAACGAGCTGGAGGAACTAGAGGAATATGTCCACACGCATCCTTATAATTATAATAAGGTGCGCTGGCCACGTTTTTCTAGAGCCTTATCCAGAGAAATAAGTTCGAGTGTGATCAATCCTCCTACAAACAGAAACCTTACGAACGAAGAGGTTGACAGGTACCTCACACAAATGGACGAGGTTATTAAACGTACAATGGACAGGACGATTCCGATTCTGTCACAAACAGACTATGGAGACATCTATCGGAACTCTGAAATCGACGCACTTCACGTGCAAAAAAGTAGACTCCTGTCAAGGCTAAAACTCTTGTACAGGCGGTTTACAGATCCACAGAGTACAGAGATTCGCTCTCTGAAGTCACAGATCAAAGTACTCCAACAGTTAATAAAACAAAATTACAGACTAGCTGTAAGCTTGCATTGGGGCAACAAGATTCGGGCTGTAAGATCCAACAACCCGAGCATGTTCCCGCAAGTAAATCAAATCTTCCGGAGGAGAGATCATAATGACATTCAGTGCGTTCGACTTGACAGAACAACAGACAACGCGAACTTACTTACGTCAGTTGGCATCGATCCAGATGGGGCAGTGCTTGACAACGACTTCTTCGTAGTGGAAGATCCCCAGGAGAAGGTTAATGCAATTGGTGCTGTTTTCCAGAAAGTGTACACGGTCAACGAGACTCGTAGTCCGAACCACGATTTGGAGAACAGAGCCTTGCTGAACCATTTCTATCTTCGAAACGAAATAAGTCAATGGCGATCCGAGAATCCTGGTTTTACCAGATTCAGTGACGATCTTCTGGCAAATAATGCCGTCGCCGACGATGGAAACAACTCCATCCTTATTTCGAAAGATGAACTCCAAGGTATCTTCAACTCACTGAAGAATAAGAAGTCAGTGGGAATCGATGGGATACCAAATATTGTTCTGCGCCATCTACCCTCTGAGGCGGTGGATGTATACACAACACTGTTTAACAATGCGCTGAGTAATGCATATTACCCGAAGCATTGGAAAACAGCTGTGGTACAGCCAATTCCGAAACGGGACAAAGATACTTCCATCCCGACAAATCTCCGGTCTATAAGTCTTCTTCCTTGCGTAAGCAAGGTATTCGAGAAGATAGTCATTAAAGCTCTGAAAGATTGGGTTGAGGTAAAACAGATAATACCGGAAAATCAATTTGGCTTCAGGGCGGGGCACGACACAATTCATGCCGCGTCTAAATTGGTTTCCGACATACAGTGGAATAGAAACAAGACCCAGTGTACAGGCGCCTGTCTGATCGATATGGAAAAGGCGTTCGACACCGTATGGTTAGAAGGTCTCTTCCTTAAGTTGGTCAGGCTCGGCATCAATAAAACATTGCTATATATGATCTATGACATGGTTACAGGTAGGAAGTTTGTTGTGAAAAATGGCAACGAAATTTCGACTACAGTATTCCATATAAAAAATGGGCTGCAACAAGGAGCTGTTGGTTCGCCGATTTTATTCAGTATATTCACTAGCGATCTCATAGGTTCTATGCCTAACATCATAGCGTTTGCCGATGATCTAATCGCGTACAGATCAGGTCCGAAGGTAGAAGTAATAAATGTCTTGTTGCAACGCGACTTCGATACAATTCAACGATTTTGCGACGACTGGAAGTTGAAAATCAACTACCAGAAGTGTGAAACTATCCTTTTCAGAACCCCGCTGTCCAGGGCCTCAAGGGACACGAAAATGAACTGGCGCAAGTTCGGCATAGTTGACCCACAAGGACGACCATTAACTGTGAAAAGTGTAGTCAGATATCTAGGCATCTGGTTGGACCAGTATCTGTATGGTGGTATCCACATAGATACAGCTCTGACCAAGGCTAAGAAGGCCTTCGCTATGGCAAGAGGGCTGTTTTACAGCAGTCAACTTGACACCAGAGTGAAGGTCATCTGCTACATGGCCCTCATCCGGCCAATTATGGTGTATGGTTGTCCTGTGTGGTTCAACGTGAGTCCTTCCCAGATGGAAAAGATGAGGGTGTTCGAGAGGCAGTGTCTGCGGGCCAGTCTCCGTTTATATCGAACACCAGAATCCCAGTACAAGAAATTCTACCCCAACGAGGTTCTGTACAACGAGGCAAACCTTATAAGGATAGATAATTTTATTATCAAGTTGATACGAAGTCACACTGCTCGAGGCATGGCTTCAACCAACAGTCTGATCTTTGGGGCTTACTACCCAAATGAAATGTACCATGAACGGGTACGTCTTAACGGCTTCATTCCGCCTGAAGCTTTCGTCTATTTGGACTCTAAAGGCCTGATACAAGATGGGGAAGGCTGCCCTATCATCTTCCACGTCGCACGCCGAACAGTCGAGAGGCAACTCCAATATGAGCCGGACGTCGCTCGCAGCCACGAGGAACTCCTACGGTTCAGTAGAGCGATTTCTGCCCGCGACAGAGCAGTTTCTGCCAAAGAACGGCTTTTCTACTGGTGGTTACACCAGAACCAGTGTTCGATGCCGCTAACTTCTTAAGCAAATAGACTGGGTAGTTGAGCCTACAGGGCCAACTCACATAGGTTAAGTTAGTTTTTAAGCATTTAATTATAAAAAAAAAAAAAAAAAAATATAAAAAAAATACAAAAAAAAAAAAAAACAACAAAATACAAAAATGAAAAAAAAGGTGCATCACGGCGCATTAGATATATATGTAAAGCATATAAATAACACATACGCCCTGATGCACGCGTCCGTATAGTTTTACGGACATAGTTAAGACTAATATAAGTAGACTTAAGTTTTAGGTTAGTTTGGATTGTATATAGTTATAAGTTTTAGTTTAGTTTTAGATAGTATAGTTTTAGGATGTAGTTCTTTTAAGTAGGTTAAGAAATAAAGATAATCTTGAAATTCAAGTTTTTAGAAAAATGTTTCTTGAAGGATTTAAAAAAAAATGTGTAGTTAGTATTTAAGCAAAGAATTAAAAATATAAGAGGCCGAAAGGCAAAAAGAAAAATATACTAGATTAGCTTAGAGTACTCGTGAAGAGTCAGTAGGTTAGAATTAAGATCAGTAGATTGTATTGGTAAGCTAGTTTTAAGTACTTTTGTCTAGCATGTAAGTAATTTTAGAATGAATTAATAAAAATGCATTTAAATCATTTCTATATTATTGTGTGAGACTTAATTTGATATAAGCCCCCACAAACAATTTAAACAAGCGACAATTCAAGGTAGATAGTGAACTCCGAAAACTTTTACTTAACATTTTACCAAAAAGTCACCGTCTTATTTGGTTCGTTTCTACTCTTCAAAAAATCTAGTTTGAAAAGAGAAATGAAAAAAAACTGTTAGACTTAAGCGCCGCAATTACATACCCACTCCGAAAAAGTTATTTAAAGCATATTTTCCAAAAATCGCATTATACATAGATTGTCTATTATATTAGACTACAATCCTAGTCAAAGAAGTTTTCATAATTTTTAATGTCAGCATGTGTCCCACAGCGGCTTATTCCCAACTCCGAAAAAATAAGCAAACCAAATTCCAGAGGTTTTTGTGTAATTTCAGTCAGTTCGCCTGTCATGTATTCTGGGGACTATTGAAATTTGTCTGAAATATGTCGCGTAACACTAAATGTTGGACTCCGAAAAACATTAGCCGCAACTAAAATGATTTTCAAAAAATAAATATACACAGAATTCGAGATACTTCAAATCTGTAAGCCATTAAGCACTTAAATCTTATCAAACCGAAAACCTTGACGTCCCCACCAAATGTTTACCATTCATACAATCTAAAACCCTGTCACCCTCTCACTGCCTTGT
This sequence comes from Eristalinus sepulchralis, assembly GCA_944738645.1. Taxonomy (NCBI): domain Eukaryota; kingdom Metazoa; phylum Arthropoda; class Insecta; order Diptera; family Syrphidae; genus Eristalinus; species Eristalinus sepulchralis. The sequence continues at coordinate 3,558,028 of OX122885.1, read as the reverse complement.
GTCCAAAATCTGCCCACTCCGAATATAAATAATTACATCTTCAATCTCTCAATCATTGTTTCGACAACTTCCAACACGAGCAGACATCAAATAGACATCAGATTCCATACCAAATGCCATCAAAGCATTAAGCATTCCCTTTGACCCCCTTTCAACGCAGACTTCCTAATCCCGTGCTAATCTCCTCTCGCGGATAAGAAGGAAAAAATTCAATCTTCGCCGAAAATTGAAAATTATAATCCAACAGAGCGCTGATTCCATTACCCTGAACGCTCCTGCCCTCCACCCCCCACTCGCGGGAAAATGCCCTTATACCGCAGGAATGAACTCGCACTCGTACATCATCAGTAGGCGCACTGGCTTCCTTCCTTCAGTCGTTTGCACCTTTTTGTGACTTCCTCTCTCCCAGAGTTCTCAGAGTTCACCGTACAGCCATCGCCATCATCATCGCGTCTCGTAATTAACGACCACAGGAGTTGCCCGCCGCCCACTTCAGGCATCCTGTGCGGGGCTGTTGTACATTTCCACGGAATTCATTGAGTTTCCGAGTTCCACAGCGCCCAGCACACAGTTCCCAGTTCCCGAGGAGTCCGCTTCAATTTTCTTTTGCCGGAGTTATCCTTAATTATCATCCCTCGCCGGGGATGGGATAATAAATTTCCCATCTCAAGTGGCCTTGGCGTAACGTTGAGAAATTTCGCTGCTCTCCGGGAAAAGGGACACAAGTGCTAGAGCGCTCCATGGCGGAGGGACGGTGGCAGGATCTATTTTCAGCGAAATGACTTGAGGTTCTGTTTATTTAAGGACGATGGTTATGACGTCTGTTTGAATGGATGCGACGGGACAAGTACACACACCGAGTCCTCGGGGGCTTCAAATCGGTCTGTTTATTTAAACACCCGCAATGGGCGGAGCCGTGTCCTGGCCGACGATTGCCGACCTCTGGAGAATTTCTCTCCTGTCACTTGGAATTGGTCAACCAGTGACTGGTGCTCCACTTTGCGCAAGAATAACAAACAAACACAACACGCAGACATTTTCTGTTTGACATCTCAAACCAGACACCAGACCGATGGCGATGGTGTTCGGGGTTTCTGGTTGCGCCATTGTTTTGGGAAACCTCTGGAGTGCGGTCGATGTGGCGAGAGATTTAACACAATCGAGGCGTTGGGAGCGCTCCGATGCTACTGTTTCGAGTGCTGCTGATTCTACTGTGGCTGTGATGTCCATTCGTGGAAATTCAATTAGGAGCGTTGCTTATGATGAGCAACGGAAGTGGGAGGAATTCGGTTTCATTGTTGTTCGTGTTTTGCTCTCTGTGGCTTGTACTTGAGATGAGGAAGCATCGCTGGAAAATGAATTGAAAGTGAATTGTGGGAGACTAGAGGCGTCTGTTGACGGGGAGGAGATGGTGTTATTATGCATTTTCAAGATGCACCATGAAGCGGTGACAAGTCATTACTCTCTGGCATGGGGTCGGTTGTAGCTTATCATTTGAACACATTCAGACAGCAACTCTTCAGACAGACACTATGAAAGCGACAGACTGAAGGCAAACTTTTTGGAGGAATTCGCATGAGAATCAAGTCAGGGGAAGGTAATCATTTCATTCTCTGACATCTGATTGCAAGGTTTGGGACCTGAGTTGACCCGCCTTTTTGGCCCAAAATTCTTCCGACAATATGCATCAATACCCTTCAAACTGGGAAAATTTGGCAAACATCGCTCTTGGAGACTGTTTTGCAGATGAGTTCCGTCGACTACTGTTTTGGTTTTGAAGAAGATAACCGGCGTTAAGGCTGCGCATTCTTCTCGACTCGACTTCTCTTTGAAGTGCGTTGCTTTCGCAATGTTTTCCCTTTGAATAGCACTATCTTCGCTTACCCCTCGATGTTCCTCAACTCGGACGTTCGTTTCAAGTGACAAGATGACCAGATCCCACTAGATTCTGCCAAGAAGTCACGAACATTCATGTTCCCGTCCAATTCCTTAGCTTTTCTGAGATCGCCAATAGTTTGCGGACCACAAATTCTCCACAGACGCATCTTCAAATCTCCTCAACCGACCCCATGTCACACTTAAGGTCTCCTCCATCGGGATGGTTCCCTTTCGTGCTACCCAAATCTTCTCCCAAATGGAAGACTCCCTCTGTATCAATTTGTTGATCTTTGATCAGGCACTTAAGCACGCTTACAGTCTCGTCCACCAGAAGAGTCATCAGTCAAAGACAGTTCCCCAGACCACCCATCAGCTCATTAAGAAGTCATTCCCTGCAAACAGAAGTAGTTCTCCTTACGCACCAATCATCCCTACAAATGCCACAACTCTGTAATTACCTCATCATCCTCCAGGCTACATCATTTCCTGCTCCCACCTCCAACCACCGACGAGGATGACCTCATCTCTTTTAAAAAACAAAACAAACGGCATCCGGAAATTGGCTTGTTCTACTAATTCGTGTCATTAAACGAGGGCACGGCCAATAGTCGCAGAGGAGGAAATCCATCCGCCGACCGAAGGAAACCCAATCACCTACGCCATCATCAAAGAGAATTCCTCCGCTGCCATTGCCGCGGGCGCAAAACTGCAAAACCGCAAAAGAAATCATCGGCGTCGTCGTCGCCGTGTGTTGTGGTCTTCCTCCCTCGTCATCATCGTTCCGCTTGACATGGCATCTGTGGTCTGCTAGGGGGCCATAGCCGGCCGAAACCACATCAGCCATCTGGCTGAGGAATCAGTTCTCGAGGAGCACTAAGAAACAGAGAGAATCACAATCATTCCGTGTCGGAATTAAGATCCCTCCAGAATTATTGCAGGTAGGATCCTAGCAAGGATACCGCTCTGGCTGGCATGAAGGAGTGCATCAATCGGTGGAAGGGGATGTTTGTTCAATTAAACGCAGAAAACTGACAGAAGTCTGTGGCAGTCTTTGTTGCAACTGATGTTGAACGTCGGACGGATGCACGTCTGTTGGGAACAGCAGGATGACGAGCGGGAGAGCAGGAAAGGATTTTCCAGATAATTTGAAGATAAAACTGGAGAGGGAAGGGTAAATGTGTGCATGACCCGCCATTTATAAGGATTTGCCTGTCATACGGTAGATCAAGATTTCAATTTGTGGAGGGAAGAGCGGAATAGGGCTCAGTTCTGGTGCATCAGTGGAGGAATCCTGAAATGCATCATGGTTTATCTTCAAGAGTGCGGTAAAGGACTGGGAATTTTTTTATTTTTGTTGGAGTTTGCTAGGGGGTTTGCAGTGGAATCCTACGTGTAGGTGCTTTGAAGAGTTGTGTGGGGCGATATTCATACAGTTAAGACGTCTGCCTGAACTATGAAGCCTTCTTTAAGTTTAGGGATCACTCCGAAGGGCTTTTTGGCAGAATCGACAAGATTTTGTTTTGTTTTTTAAAAATGGACACGGCAAGAATTAAGGACCTCGCAATCTTGAGGTATTGGATTTAAGACATGGAACTTGAAGCTTGAAGTTTAAAGCCATGATTTTTTAAGTCGAAGCCTGGAGCTTGGTTATCCAAGCCTGGAGCTAGATTATTCAATGCTGGACTTCATAAATCGAAGTTCAGAACACAAAACCTGGAACGTGAATCCTGAAATCCAAATACTAAGTCTCGGAACTTTAAGCTTGAAAATGGGACCTTAAAGACGGACGGAAGGAAGCCTGGATTTCGGAAATCGAAGTCTTGAACTCTAAGCCTTGAATACGACACCCGACGCCTAAATTCGATCCTTGGGACTTTAAATCTAGGATTACAACGCGACTTGAAGCTTACTACTTAAAGACAAAAACTTGAAGCCTGAACGTCGAAGACTATCAATTGAAGCCTCGATTGGGGCATCCCATCCCTCCAAGCCGGGAATCTTGGACAAACTTTTTCATTAGGTCTGATGGTCGGATCTCTTAACGATGAAGTGCTTCCCTTTCGGCAGGACTTTCATGCATGTAGGGCTGTGGTCATAATCCGTTACTAATAACCCAGCAGAACACTCTACAAGATCTACAAAGACTCACAAATTCTCTTAGTCGCTGTTTCATAAACTCTACAGCAGTCAAACACCTTCGGTGCTTAATGCCGCCTCCTAGGTGTTCTACAAGCTACCTGTCCAATCGAATCCCACTCAATTGCTTCAAATCGGACCACAAGACGGCCAGTGCACACGAAAAGATTATGAACGCCCGAACGACTTCACCGCCACCGACACTTGCAGGCATTCCTCGTGGCACTTTATGAGCACCGCCAACAGCACCAACCATGCCACCGCCGCAGCCGATGCAATAAAAACCACAAGCTAATCGAAAGTCATAAAGGCCGCCTCGCATTCGATCCACAACTAGCGCTGGTCATTGACCACAGTCACGTGCACCTGCGTGCCATCACCTCGCACCTCGCGCTCGCTACTACCCTAAACAATCTCAACAGCCATCGCCATCAGGCATCGCACCTCAGCGAGCAGGCCACAAATCAAAGTCTTTGTAAATAAAACAAATTTCTCCTCCAAATCACACGGCAGGATGGTGTTCCTGACTCAAAATCACCCCTCCGCCTCACCCGAAATAGACCACGACCAATTCCAAAATAAGATCTGCTTAAGAAATTTTCGAAATAAATTTCCCCGCGTCCTCGGAGTCCCCGGGAATTATCATAATTCATAATTTCTTGCGAAGAGCTCTGCCAGCAGACTCCTCGAGTGTGTGTGACTCCATTCGCATTTCGCCTGCGACGAGTGCGTAAATCAAAATGCTCTGCTCCCTCAAGCCGGTCGGCGCGTCAGGGTGTTTCCCTTCGGCTGTCGCTTTGCGGTCCTTTCACATCGTTTACACGCCACTTTAATCCGAATTGTGGATCCATTTTCATAAATCAGTTCAGCCTTCTGAGATACAACAAAAGGAAGTACCACGCACTCGCCCCGCGTGTGTGCTTCCCTGAAAGTATGACAATGCTGGAGCACATGTTGCGCGGGATGGGCGCTCTCTCCAGCCTCAAGTTGTCATAATTTTCAGTTGCGGTAGTCGTGTGTGTGTGTGTGCGTGTGTGTTGGCGTGTGGAACAGTTAAACTGTCAACTCTGAATGTCGCCCGTCATTTAATCCTTTTCTCCGTCTCATCGCGACACTTGGTTGACTGTAAATTATTCCTTCGTCTGTCAAATCTGACGCACCAGACGATAAATAATTTCCAAAAAAAAATGCTAGAGGGGGTCGGTGGGCGGGGAGGGGACTCCTTCGGATGAAATTAGACACCCAATTAAGTTGTCGGAGACGAATCGAGACGAGGTTTGCGTTCTTTCGAGTTTAATTGCTACCGGAATGGGCCGAGAAAAGGGTGTGTGGGCCGCCCTGTACTCATATCTTGGTCTTGTAATCATAGACCAGCAGGGATTTATGGCGCTCTTCCTTGTTTTCGAGACGAATTACAGTGATTACGGATAAGGGGGGGGGGAGGGGGGGCTATGAATAGACAACAGACACGAGTGGCGGAGTGATGGATGCTCGTCATAGCTGCCAGTGCCAGAAGGGCGATGGAGCTGCGGCAATGGAGTGAAGAACTTGATGCCGACCAGGTGGAGGTTGGAAGAAAGTGGTTCTTCTTGGAATTGAGAGTCTTTGATGGAGGAGCAATGTGCACGGGCGCGCGAAAGATGAAGATCTGCTGGAGAGTGTTTACACAATATGACGCTTTTTGTGTTTGTCTTCTTGAGGAAGAGCGCTGGCTGGGGATTTGGGATAACTGAACAGAAAGAGAAGCGCATTGAAGGTACTAACAACATTTCCCTGCTGTATCTGCTCTGTGTACTTCTGTTTATACATGGTTCGTTATATGAAAAGATTTAAGTGACCACTTGAACATCTTTGCTTTCGCATTTCTTGTCTTAAAGTTTCAGCTCCTCCTCGATCCAAACGGGCTTTGGGAAACGAAATGAACTTGACAGGAAAAACTGCTCTAAGCGGGCTGACATTCCAGCGCTTCAAAGAGGTTTTAAAAGAATTGAGATCAGTGCGTGAGTCCCTGATCTTTTCCACAATGCCACGGTAGCAGAGAGTCCTTTTGCCATTACCAAAAGCAAAGAAACCTCAAGCCGTGGAGAGCTCCAACTGGTAATTGTGCCATCGGAACAATGCCTTGTCAGACCCCCCTTAGAAACAAACGACTTTTTCAGAAGTTTCAGGAACGAAGAGCAGTTGAAACCCGACATGGAACTATGAGGTGTGAACCTTTAAGGCAGCCGTTTCTTCGAAGAGCTGGAATGTCCGATGAAGACTGAGCTAAAGGACTCTCTGAGATCTATACACTCTCCAATATAAATCTGGTTTCAACGGCAAATCATAAGTAAGTGTGTCTCCATACCTCACCTTAACCACTTAAGTCTACAATGACCACAATAAACTTATAACTTTCTAGCGCTCAGAACATTTATCCCTGCCTCTGCCCCTCTCCGCTATCAACTCACTCGCAAATCTGCAAGTCGCCTCACAAATCCACCCCTCAATCGAGTCCAGTTCCCATGGAATTCGCATCGAGCGCAACTAATCACCCAAAACAATGCGCAACATCGCTCCTAAGTCTCATCGCACGTCTGCGCTGCAGTGGAAACACATTTTCCGGACTAAACGTCGACAAATTTATGAATTTTCATTTTCCAATAATTTCCCCTACGGTCGGGTGTCGTCCGTGTTTACTTCTGCCGGCTGAATGGATTTTTGATTGAGAAGGTGCACGGTGCGACAGCTGGACTCGCAAGAGGGCTCATCAATTTCCCGACTCGACTTCCATCAAAACCTAATTACCGTCGCTGCACGGAGGAGGTCTAGTCGAAAATGGGCGATTTACATGTTCGATTGATTGTATAATTGGCCGCCGTTTCGGCGAAATGGCTCATGACACCGTCTGGACTGGGCTGGTTTGCGTTTCGAGATGATTGATGGTGGCTGGGATGGTGTGTGTGTGTGTGTTGGGAGAGGGTGGACTCGACGGCGATTTGAGGACAGAAACATGGTGTTCACACGAAATGTTTGGTTGTTAATTAGAAATGAGAACAATGAGGGATATGGATTTGGATTCGGATTCGGATTGGCACTCTTTGCCGTTTTGTGAGGGTGATCATTTGTGTGAGGGAGAACAGCAGAGTGTGGAGTGATATGCGCCCTTTGGTAGGCGCAGATGGGAATTTGTTTCGGCCTTGTAAAAGGGACTAATTTGTCTAAATTTTGAAAGGAATCCCGGAATGCCTCAAATGCAGCAAATTTTTCTCAACAGAGACACCAAACCGAACGTTTGTTTATCTCGGGTTTTGTTTTCAAGACTGAATTTTATGATCTTTTGGAGTGTGCTTGGACGTTGGCCAAAATTCTGAAGTCGGGAACGTGTAAATGTTTAAATTGATACGGACGATTTGGGAGACGTGCTGAACGACGAACGTTGGTTTCTGCACTCTACAAGGCCGCTTGAAGCTTTCTTATGGGATCCTGAATCCATCCACCATCCACCATGCATCGATCTGGACTTTAGCTCTAGGAAGCCTCAGCCGACTTTCGCGTCTAATTGGTTCCATTTTTGATCTGTTTTGTACACCGTGTTCTTCTCCTTTGTACTGTTGGTCTATCTCTCCAGATATGGACCTTGGTTCAAGATCACAATCCGTGACAGTAAAAGGTGTCAGCGGAATCGCTGATGGTACCAAATACCATTTTTATGCGAGACTTCCAGACGCAGGTAAAGAGGGAACTTGATTAGATGTGACAGCTTGACTGGAGGCATTATTTTGGACCAAGTGAGGTTAGGAAATCGTGCGGTATTCGCACTAACGGGAGTATAGTGGCGGCTATGGTTTAATTCCTGAAATTGCAGACAAACCCGTAGTTAGAGCAAGGTAGTGACTGGTCTGAAGCTGGTTACTTTACCCTGCTGATTAAGGACAAGCGGTTACTTTCACATTCTTGGCTCAGTGTGGACGTCTATTGCAACCGAGTGGTTTGTACCATAGAACGGCAGAGGTGTTGGAAAAGTCTCGCTCCCTTTCAAGGTCGAGTGAGTATTCCAAGCATGCGTGCGTGGGTAAAGAAGGCGCCTACTCTTGCGTTATCTACGACTCCTTGGAAAATGGACTTCGTGGTGTACGGCTGTAAGGCAGGTGATCACGTAAGATCCAAATCCTTCATCTGTGGGTCTAACTTCAATGTCTATGAGACGCTGGCACAAATTCCTCTAAGGAATTGTTAACGAAGTAACAATTCTGAAATTGCAGTTTATCAGCCTTATTCTATTTCCCCAAGGCTTTAATTCCTTCAAAGGCCATACCGGCTATGAATTAGGACAAATTATAGACGAAGTGGCTGCAAAAGTTAAGGGGAAGGAGATTGTTACCTCTGTAATTGCATATTAGGCCTTTATTGTAGCAGCTTTTATATGCATAGGTGCTGTCAACCAATAACCTACCGTCAGTTACAGTCAGCCAACCATCTAGTGCCAGCCAGCCATCTGGCGTCATCCAGGCAGGCAGCAACCGTCAGCCAGACATCTACCGTCAGCCAGCTATCTAGCGTCAGCCAGCTATCTAGCGTCAGCCAGCTATCTAGCGTCAGCCAGCTATCTAGCGTCAGCCAGCCATCTAGCGTCATCCAGCCAGGCAGTTAATGGCAGCCAGCAAGTCATCGTTAGCCAACCACCTACCTTAGGCTTTCGGCCAGCCCTGTTAAGACTTTTACATGCAGCATTGCCAAGGATCTAGTTTTCGTCTATGCCGAGACTTGGCTTGGATCCCTAATTTGCCTAGAAGTCATACTTACTTAGGTTGAAGAGGCACTCTCCTTAAATTTCAATCCTGAAAGGACCCCTCTCCACACACACACTCATTCAGTCGTATGCCTCCATTGAAGCTCCCACTTGTCGGTCGTATTTTTCGCACAAATTCCCGTCCTTGTCTGGAATGCTTGCCAATTAAAATAATCATCATTTGAAATCCTCCAACATTCGAATCCTCAAATGCATTTTCACACCCTCTAATACCCCCCCCCCCCCCCCCCCTCCCTCCCCACACTCACTTTTCGGCACTCTAATCAAATTCAAATCGTTTAACTTTCGGCCACTCGCCTCCAACTCTCAACAGCGAACGAGCTCAACTATGCCAAGAATTCCATCTGAAATCCCTACCGAAAGGCACAAATCAACCTCCCACGCCACATCCTTCTCCACGCCCACCAGCCTCACCCGCCAGCACAAGTTAATTTAACGTTCAAGAGTTCAAGCGCATTTTCTGTGGAAATTTCTCGCGTGACTTGACGCCATTAATTAAAAGTTTTTTTTTCCACTAGCTTCTCGCCAGGACTCTTGTATCACTGCTCAGGACATGATGCCAAACCAAGTCGCCACCGCATCAGCGGAGAGAGTCGAGAGCTCACTTGAAGTCGCCTGGCATCCTCATTTCCATACTGACCCTCCGACTCCGACACACTGACGGTCATTTTTGTGTCAACGAACGACAGTGACGTCTCTCCCTCGCTCTCACCATTCCGCTCTATGGATGACGTTGGGAATGTAATTAAGCTGACGTTACATCATAAAATCCCGGTGCGAGTGTGTGACACAGACACACACACACACACACACACTCGACGGGGGTGATTTATCGTCGTCGCCGTAGCCATTGGTGGCGTTTAGTACGTTCTGACAGATAAATGTCCCGCGATAAGTCGCTCCCGATACTCCAGCTTGATAGATTTCCCACACACACCGAATGCTTGAGTTTTATGCGCGCATACCTCTGAATATCGTTAAACGATCGAAAGGGGGAAGGCCGTCGTGTCGGGAAAATTTTAAATTCAAACACGGGTAAGGGTTGAACGAGGTCAAATGGAGTCTCTCTCGCTTTGGCAGGGCAACGAAGGCCCTAATTTCCCTTGGAACTGCGGAAAAGTTTTTGTATTCCACTCGAGATGGGTGGCACTAGGGGCGGTACGAGACTGTGATCGGCTTTTCGCAAAGGAAAGCAATATGAAAGGACGAAGTTTGAAGTGAAGAAGTTTCACTATTTGGCGGAAGAGAGAGGAATAGTTTGGCGCTGCGCGGTCTTCATCGCTTTTATGCTGAAAGTTTGTGCGATTCGTGTGCTTCTTCTGACAAAATGGACATTTTTGACAGCACTTTACTTATGTATGTCGGAACTGCAGGCGTTCAATGGATGTGGGGGGTTGCGGCTCTTAATGATCGCCTTTCGTGAGAAAAGTTTTCGTTTCGCGCTTCAATCCTTCATGTAGCTGAGTGACGTTTGACTTCGACATACTTTTCGAGGTGCAATCAATTTTCCTGACAAATCCGAGGTGCAGTTACGTGGCGGATGTGCTCAATGAGTTTGACAGCCCAGAAGTTGAGTGGAAAGGGAACGAAGGAATGTTTCATCGGTTGATTGAATTGGGAGAGAATGAATTCAAATTTTGATTTTTTGATATTTTGCGAATTGGATTCCAGTTTTTTTGGAATTCGCCGGTTAAATTTTTGGGCTTCTGAAATTTTTGGCATTCAAAATGTTGGCCTTTTCAGATCTTACTCAATTATGGCCTTTCGGAATTTTTTGATTTCAGAATTTTGCTCTTTCCAAATGTTAGGAAATTTTGGACTTTTAGAAATGTTGGCAGTACGTGAAGGTCGTGGTCGTGCTGTGAGACACTTCTAGGCAGATACTAGGAAATGAAGAAAATTCTAGATTGCTTTCTGAAATTTAGGCTTTTAGAATTGCGGACTTTTAAAATGTTGCCTTGCGTTCCATTCGTCTCCGACTGCTGCACAGAGTCACAAAGGACCCAGAGCCGCCTTCAGAATCTCTCCTCCTCTCCTCCAGCACTGTATAGCCACTGTGGAAATTTTTATTTCAACAAGATATCAAAAATTTATTACCAGGCTGCCAGATTGCGAGGAAAAAAAAACCCATCAGCCAGTAAACAGCGCCCACCAGCAGTCTCACTTCCTGCTACAAGTCCAAGACGTTTTCTTTCCAGTCATTCCATGCCCAGCGCCGTTTCCTCCTACGATTAGTGGTTTCCCCTCCTCAAAAACCAAGGATCTCAACACGCCCTCAAGTACACGGTAAACGAAGCACCCGTTTGCGTCTATCAACCTCTCAACTGGAGCGTCCTCCACGGGAATTCATTTAAGTGCATTCTACCCTCTCCTCTTTCACCATCCTCTCTCTGCGTGTGTGCTTGCAACTGATCTACGTACTCCTGCCGCAGGTGAAGCCAAAGTTAAAGTCGGCGACTTTATGTAGGTTAACGGTGTTTCCAGACCAACCACACCCGCCCACGCATTAAACATCGTGTTTATCTGATCAATTAAAACTTGGTCCTTACACCGCAGGCTAGGCAACATTATGCACAACCTCCCCTCGGAGATATCGCCCCCACCGCGTGCACTGCGCTGTGAGTGACTGAGAGAAAATTGCAATTTCAATTTTCCTCTGCCTGCAAAGGAATATGATAAACGTCTCTTTAAGCGAGTTGCATCACACGGTGCCTGGCAGTGGCATAACATCCCTCTGTGCACCGCCATCCACCACACCCCGGCCATCGGTATCTGAATGACAAGGATAAGAAGGACGCACTGGGTAGACAGCGTCAGCTTCGTGGGAGCAAATTGAATTTTATTTACGAACGATGCTTAGCACAACTCCGAGACACAAGCGCACACCGTTACTTGGGCAAACGTGTGTTTCATGCCACAAAACCGCCCAGCGGAGGACGACTGAGATGCTTGACATGAACGAAGAGAAAAGGAGTGTGAGACGAGAGAACGATGGATACCTCTCGCGGGAAGACTCCAGCTCCTCTCCCGCTCCACGTCAAAATGGGTGGAAATAAAAATGAAAAACGTCCTGTTTCCCGAACGGAATTAAACGCGAAGCAGGTGCTAACAAAATAGACGCGCCTTGATGAGGACATTAACAGGGAACACCACCAATTTCGCCCGAGTCCCATATAGACAGACATACGTGTCCTGTCGTGAATTTATGACCATGTTTTTTTTTTTTTGTTTTTGAGGTACTGTCATAGTTTTTCTTTATTTTTCCCCGTTATATGGGTGTTTTTTTTTCACGAATTTTATTGTCCTCTCATTATCCTGGCGAAGTTTTATTGCCGCGTCGTTTTTATTTTTGTTTTTCTTAATTATTACCGTGAACAGCGGGGGAAATGGCCGGCGATGAGGCATGGGCAGGGACGATGGAAAGGAATGTTGATGAGGTCCTCGTTTGTTTATGGGGTCAAGGAGGCCCAGAGAATGAGACAGACCTGCGCTAGAGGGAATTTCCGTTTCAGTTAATTAGTCGCGCTCGATTGCGAGTGGATAACAAGTGCCGGCGGGGGGTTGGAGCGCTACGGTGCCGCAGGAAATTGAGTGATATCGTGTTTTTTGCTCTTTGACAGGTCATAGGGAGATAAGTTATGGGTGAGGAATTTTATGGAGAATTGTTGGCGGCAACTGTGGGGGTGAGAATCAGGTGTCGCCGGACTTTATTTTGAGGGAAGAAAAGTCCGGCGTCGGGCGCCACTTTCTCTTCACTGCGATTAGTGATGCTGTTCTTGGGGTTTAAGAGGAGATTAGAAATTATGTCGGTTTCTTAATGAATTATCACTTAATGCAAAGGTTTTCTGAAGTCCTTAAACTTAAGTCCTGGAGCTGAATTCACGGAATGTTTATATTTCGCTTTAATGCAAGTGTTGATGGCAGACATCCTTAGATTTTCAGTTAGCAACTTAAGCTTTGCCATAAGGTCACGTCTAACTGTCCTATAAATTACTAGGACCTTAAGCCTTCAAAGGCGCCCCAGACTTTAACAACGTCTAACTGTCCTATAAATTACTAGGACCTTAAGCCTTCAAAGGCGCCCCAGACTTTAACAACTTCAACTTGCCATTTTGTCTACGCTGGCAATTCAATGATCTACTCCTGAAAATTTATCGAATGTCCACCGTAAATCGTCTCCGGGTTTACGACGTAGCTGGTGTTACTCGTCAAATTCTCACAAAATCCACGTCATCCTCGTCTAATTCTCCCCAAATCCACGACGCAACTTGTTACCTATTCGAATCTTTTACGAATTCACGACGTAGGTCCTGACTTCGTCGGATTGTCAAAGAAACCTGGTCCGACGTTCGTTAAATTCTAAAATTAAATTCAAAATGGATTTACGTAAGAAAGCAGAACTCAATCATCCCCAGTTCTCAAGCAAATCATGAAACGAAAGGAACTCAATAAACCACATCACTTTAAACTCTAACCAAAGTTTCCACTTCTAAGTGCTTCGTAATCCTTAGATTTGTGGTTCATTTGGGTCACTTCCGAACATCTTTTGGTCGGAACTTGTGGCAGATTTGCTTCTCCTTCCACTCCAATATGCCCTCAGAGTTCCGATTGTCCTCAGGTCACTGACACCGAGACACCGCCCACCCACTCCTCTCACTTTTCCAACCCATTCACATTCAACACCCAAGGAATCATCAAAATATCGTCCTCCACCCACCCAATTCCTTCGATTGTCCATCCGGGCGAGCAATTATAGCTCATTCACTTGCTCACTCTTCTGATGGGCTTCACTTCTACTCCACCCACTGCACCGCACACAAGGACGATGATAAATTGCACTCCATGCGGATATGTTAACAACTGTTTTCCTTATGGCACAGAACACGTGACCACACGCCCAGCATATGAGTGCGGGGGCGCATCGCACCCACAAGTCGTGACCGCAAGGAATCATTCCGATCGTCAATTAATATTTGCCCCTGCCCCGGCAGCGAACTCAAAGATGATTGATTGCCGAGAACAATTGGTTCCACCTTTTCTTCGGGCCCACCGTGACTCCCCTTCGCAGGACAGTCAGAGTTATCCTCCAGCCGGCTATATTTCCTCATTAAAATTCCACACTAAGCGAAGGGTAGGCCAGCACGAGGATCCTTGCCGTTCCGAAGTGCAGTCATAACTCATCGCGTTAAAGTATTGCCCGTACACTTCGGGTTCGCGCTTCAGCCTTAAGGAGCAACCGAAGTAGTGGAGTAGCAATTGGAGCAGTTCGTGGTAATCCTCGCCAATGGGGTAAGACTGACGGTAAGACAAAGCGGGAGGATAAAAATTCCAAGAGGACATGTGAATCGGTGGCTGAAGCCCATAACTTTTGCCGTGCAGTTCATTTGGAGTTCGAGTTCGAAATGGAAAGGGGTAGGTGGGGATGGGGAGGTGCACTGGCAACAGTGGAGTTTGCGAGAGAAATCAGTTTTGATTTTCTGTCTTCAGATTTGGAACTGGCGAGCTTTAGAGAGAGGGCTTCAGGAACGAGTGGTGAACCTGCGATTTTGCGAGTCTAATTCAGGACTTGTTCAAGATGCGGTTCTAGGTTTGGTCTATCCTCAGAATTTTTGGAGTCAATTTTGCAGTCTAAAAACAAATTTGACCGAAAGTTTGAGAAAAGGTCCAGTTCAGGCGTGACTTGAGGCCTTGCTTTTCCGTTGATTTTTCTATAAGGCTGCTTCAGGGCCAAATTTTTACTTTGATTTTGATCCTGGCTCCAAGAATTACTTATCTTGACACTGCCATTAGTTTCTCCGCTGCTTTCCTGCAGCCAATTCTAGAGTCCCTGAAAGGCACCACAGTTCATGCGCAGCCCACGCCTCACACGGCCACGCCAACGTATGAAGTCATAACGTCTCTTGCCGGCCTTATGCGCCATTATAGTGCAGCGCTATGCATATGCGCTCCCGTCTTCACCGCTATCGCCGCTCGGGGGTTACGTTTTTATTGATCACGTTAATCACGTGTGCTGCGGCTGAGCGAGGACGCACGGGGTATAACCTCGCCCCATATCCACGCCCGATAACATTCGATTATTGCACACACGTTCCGCCGAGGGCTTAGCTCACGTCCTCGTCTCGTCCTGTGCAGGGCTGGTTGGAGCGAAAGGCAAACGCTGTCGATGATAATGATGATTGTGGAGCGCTCGTGTGGGCTTCTACGTGAGGCGGGGCGAGGTGAATGCTTGCCAGGAAAGTGATTTCTGTTTGACAGGATTTTCACTCAATTGGTTCGCACTTTCGGCGTCCTGGGAAAATTGAAACGACACCCTTCCGCTGCGCGCTAATGAGATGTTGATGTTATGGGCGGCGATTGTGAATCAACATGCATCCGGGGGCGCTGGGCCCATACCGAAAGGACTTGCGATGGCATCTCCTGATTGCTCATTTGACGTGTACTCTGCAGGTGTGGGCTGACACACTTCTAAGCGACAAGTGCCCCACCCATTGAGCCCCAGTCACCGCGCCCACGCCTGTCTGTCAGCCGTCCGATTCATAAAGCATGTTCGCCCATCGCCTGACAAGTGAATTTGCAAAACGTGCCCCCACCCAGTGCTTGTGTGGCACTCGGCTTCGTTGCTGCGCCCTTGTTTGGCTTCTGTCAATCGTCCATCGTTAGAGTTGAGCAGCGCGGAAGTGCCTTCAAATCTCTTCGCTACCGCCACGGTCGTCGCCACCGATGCGCCCTCCACCGCACATGATTATCTCGTCAATGATTATGACGACGTGGCTGCGGCAATCGCCCGTCCGGGTCTGCGGGTCTGCACTACGATGTGACACATCGAGACGAACATTAATTGGACGTTAAGAGACTGAAGGAAAATGACGACGATGATGGTGACGGTGGCGGTGTTGGTGGCGGTGGTTCCACGAAGTGATGAGTGGTCTAGTTGGGGCTGCACATTGCGCGGAGCACATGAGTGTCTGTCATCGTGACGTGATTGTGGAGTTGTCAGTCACGACGACGTCGCGGGAAGTGCACAATCTGTTTGGCATTCGATTGGGGAGGTGGTGTGCATTCCGCTTGGTCTTTGGCGGACAAAGAGGTTGGCTGGTGACAGTGGAACTCTCATTAATTGGCGCAGCAAGTGCGGCTAAGTGCTTGGAAAATATACAACAACTTGACACGATGGGTGACAGTGGCGGAGATGTGACGGGATGTTAATGGGGTGATTCTGGGGGAATTTTTATCCATCTCATTTCTGTCAGGCATTTGCTCTGCCATTTCTTCTTTATTTTCACTTAATTTCTTCTATCATTGACTCTCTCGTTTCTTCTGCCACTTCTACTCTCATTCCTGCAGTTAATTTTTCTATCATTTCCTCTGTCATTTGTATTTTCATTTCCTTTGTCACTTTAGTTCTCATTTCCCCTTTCCTAACATCCGTCACGTTTTACCTGATTTAGTGTCATTTCTGGCTTCATTTCTTCTGCTGTTTCTTTTGTCATTTCTTCAGCCAATTTCTCTATCATTTCCTCTGTCATTTATTTCTTAATTTTCTATGTCTCTTAGAAATGACAGAGACATGTCTTTCGCCATTTCTTCTGTTGTCTCTTTTGGGTAATGAGAACTTTCAGGCGATTAGCTTCTGTTGGCACCATCAACCTCATTTGCCATATTCATGAAACGTTTCCGCTCCGGCAATAACGTTAAGTCTATGACGTCAGATCGAACTGTCTTTTTCACACAAAATCTCTTCCAAGATGGCGTACTCTCGCCCATTTGTCAAATTTTCTTTCAAAAATCCGCTAAAACCGTCGCAAAATGTTTGCTTCTCACAAATGTTTCGATTTCCCCCCTACTGGTCACCCGTTGGACATCCCATTCCATCCCAACCATGTCCTTCACTCAGTCTGTCCTCTAATTCCCATCCTAATTTAATTTTCCCTACGCCACTGCAACCACTACCAGCAGCAGCACCCCACACATTCCACTTCATACTAGTCACACAGCACTCCGCTCTGCTTTGTACACCCTTGCAGGGAGCAGCAGTAAAAATGATGTACTTACCTCCAGGACTCTGGGCACCCTCTGCCACCAACAATAACTATAGCCCCTCCTGCCCCACTCGTTCCCCTCTCTGCGGTCAAAGTAGTGCTGTGGCTAAAAATATCCCATTATTTTCTAGACAGAAACACAGTTTTATGTGCGGTTTTATGCACCTCGTTACGACCGAATCCTCCTCCCTGTCTCGTCCTCAATCTGGGCTGCCTTTTTAGCCGCTGCGCCGCCCCCGCTCCGTCAGTCAGACGGTTGGTTTGGTGAGGCTGTCATCGTTTCCGACATCGCCTCGTTTGCTGTCGTGTCGTTTATCTTTCGTATGAACAAGCCGGAGAACACACACGCCTTAGTCTATTCGTGTTATTGGCACTTTCGGGGTCAAAATAAAACCCTAACCCGGCCCCAGCCCTCCCCTCATTGGCCACACAATAAATTGTCGGTTGCATTTAATTAAAAAATATGTCACTCTGGGGGCTCTTGTGGTTCCGGCGGAGGGTAATTCATTATCATCCTCGGATTGCCTAGGTCTTTGCGGCTGCAATCCCTTTGATCCCACTCCAGTGTGGACCTGAAGGCCGGCCGTCCTTCGATTTGCGGTCATTTTCCGATGTCAGATCGAAACGAAAACGTAAACTGACACTTGCCCCGCTCGATGGCCGGGCGAATGTTCGCAAATCAATTAGCTGTCAGCGTCTTTCGCGCGGGGACATGTACATATATTTGCGGACGCTTTCCAAATGGAAGTACAGCGGGACACGCGTGTACATTCTCTGGAACCGCAGCAGCACGCCGCTGTACGACGGAGAGATGATGACAAAGTGGCTGGCGCTTAATTACAGCGTTTCTCGCGGACATGTCAGTCCGTACGTTGTGGCGTCGACGTCGTCGTTATCGTTGTGCCATTGCGCGGTGCCGGCAATTATGTGGATGGATGGGTTCGCATGTGGCGCGTGCAAAGATACAAAAATACGTCTGCTCCGTGACAGGTCATTATGTCCCGGGAACAACTTGTTTTTTGGGCAATTTGTTATTGAGTGAGCCTTCATCTGCAACTGGATGTGCGGAGAGCGGCAGCAATTAGACGTGACTTGTGGAAGGTTGTTTGCAGTGCGAGTGTTGGAGGCGGGGTCTCTCTGAAATTTTATTAAAACTGCTTAGCATTTTGTTTGGAGGCTGGTTGAAGTCGATTTTCAGGATAGATTGACCTAGGTGATGGCTTGTGCTTGTCAATAGGAAGGTGTTCAGAATGGGACACTGTATCTGTGTTTCTGCTAAATGCTTTGAAAAATGGCGCCCAGCATACGGCTTCACTTTCAGAAAAAGGAAAACTGATTTCACGTTTGAATTTATTGGCACCGAGGCCCAAATCTTAGCATTCGATCTTGTCTCTCATTCTAATACTATTCCCTGTTTCATTTTGGGCTCAAAAAGTGGCTTAAACACTTCGACTGAATGGCTTTATTACCGGAGCTTTAACTTTAGTGGACTTTGGCTTAAGCGATCCCTGATTTCAAGTTTTTCTCTAACTCCGACACATCTGTGGAATGAATTGTGTTTGACCCTGGCTATGTTCAGGTTGTTCTTCTTATATCGAACTCATATCTTTAGCCCCTTTAAAAAATAATCCGACATGGTCTCATAGTCTGCGTCTCTGATCCTGTCTTTGAATTTGAAGCTTTCTTTAAGCGATGACTTTATTTCAACTTTGCTTCGATTTTCAACAACTTTCAGTTTCAGAATTCTACTCTACACTAAGCACTTTCTGCTGCACCATGAGTCTTAAGTCTAGTTCAAGATATTCATCAAGATTAACCTTAGATTCCCCATAACTTCACATTCGGAAACAAACTCTCCCCATTCCACCATGTGGTCTCCTTTATCTGTTATCACTCCCTTCTGTCAACATGGGCCACTCGTCCTCATTCCCCGTACCGCCCTCTTTCAAATTACTTCTTGGAACTTTTAAACACTTCATCACCTTTCGAAGTGACACAACTAAATTGTTTATTCGCCCGCCTAAAACGTCTTGAACCATAAACATGTTCACCCCCACCCCCGCCGACCGACGACCGACCCCAGACCTGTGCGTTGCTTATCTATCACTCGGTTATCTGTGACATTAAAATTTGACAAACATCACCCACAAAGTGGAGGACAAACAGACCTTCGGTCGGATCCTTTCAACAATTCAAAAGCAGAATCACTGAACAACAAGAATAATCTTCGCCTCCATCCTTGCCGCCGCCTTTAGGGGTTCGCCCACTGTTTGCTTTGCTCTTTCACCGTGAAAGTTACAGTTTTTCTTTTCTCCGACGGAGCGCTTGGGACGCTGCCGAGGGAGGCGAACAACTTCTACAAAGTCGTCCACGTCTCCCCAGATATGTCGCCGCCTCGCAACGCAGTTGAGGAAAAAAGCGAAATAATAAACACAACCCCCAGGGGGAGCGCTTGTGGGGCAAAAAGTTTTTACCAAGGATATGTGGTGGGAAGGAATTCGGCATCGCCCACATCCAGGAGCACTTTAAAACGATTAGAGGAAGATAAGGATCAAGGATTTGTTTGGTACT
This sequence comes from Eristalinus sepulchralis, assembly GCA_944738645.1. Classification (NCBI taxonomy): domain Eukaryota; kingdom Metazoa; phylum Arthropoda; class Insecta; order Diptera; family Syrphidae; genus Eristalinus; species Eristalinus sepulchralis. The sequence goes on along the minus strand of OX122885.1, from coordinate 3,538,612 downwards.
TTGCTCTTGAACCAGCCAAGCAGCGCATAGGGTACGGCAGCGGAGGCGGTGTGGTTTGCGACAGACTCCGGCAAAGAGATGCTATGTGCCGTTGTGGGAAATGTCAAAAAGTTAACACGGACCACTGAAGAGATCAGAGATGGCAATGTGGAGGGTTTGAGTGAGAACTTTGGGTGAGAAACTGATGAGAGTGGTCATCTGAATTTAGAATTGACTTTAGATCTAGGTCTAGCTCTGCCTCTAGCTTAAGCGCTGGCCTCGGCTCTGGGTCTAGCAATGGCTCTGAGATAGTGATGGCAAAGGAGACGACAGGTCTTCCTCCTCTCCTCATCCCTTCTACTCCCACGTTACTTCCTCGAAAGGTCTCTAACCCAAACGCATTTCTTCGCAGTTTACATCCCAAAATAATGCCATCCTCACCATAGGGTACACCCAGAGCACCCCAAGTCTGTTTACAGCATCCCTCCATCAGCTCAGGACCACTCCTTCCTTTCGGCTTCCTCTTCCACTTCAGATAGTCATGCTTGTCATCGCCCGCCCGATAAGATCTCGTGTTTACCAGTCCTCATGTGTGTACGCCGCCTCCGCCCGCCGCTCAGTCGCGTCAAGTGGCTCACTCTTGACTCTCGGAAGGAAGGTCGCTCTTCCGCATGCTGGCCGCGTTCATTTGTTTGTCAGCTCTTTGGCCTTGTTTATCGGCTAAACAAACAAACGGGTCACTGTCACCGACGCACTCATTATCGGCGGCGGCGTGTCGATTAACGCGCCGTGCGTCGTCATCGTCGGTTGTCAGGTGCAATGCGCACCGCACACCCGCGCCGAGTGAGTTCAAAGATCACCCAACACGGCCAGTCACGTCCTGCTGTGTGTGCTGCCTGCCCTTCGACGCGCTGGTGAACTCGAGCGCGAGTACAACACACGTGCACACCGCCTCGGGCCGCACAATGGAACTTCCGACAAAAGCCACAAACTCCGGGGCAGTCAAAGAGTGAACTTGTAAACATCAGGCCCACCCCTGCCCTTGCGCCACTTGGTGATGTCTTCACGTGTTTTTCGTGGCCAATGCCAAGCCCCCCCCTGCCACCCCCTCCCATTGGCACTGATTGGATTTTATGGACTCTCTGCCGCACAGTGACGACGGGCGACGGTGTGTATGTAGTCGCTGTGCAGCACAAGACACACGGGGATCCACGAATCCACGAAGGCCGCAGCATTAGGCGACGCAATCTGCTTCTGTTCCAGGTCTTCCGGGGAAGGCCAAATTTATGACCTCGACGAAGTGACGGGCTGAGTGCGAGAGAGCGAGGAAGCACTCCGCCGTCGGATGCATGTCATCGGTGCTGCAGTGGAGTGGGGCGTCAGAGAATCAGACAAACAGACTTTGATTGCATTCCCGGCTCCTCGGGCGATGGAAATCGATTTTTAATGGGCGAAGAAGTCCGATATAATTACGAGCACCTCTGAGGGCGACGTTAATGGCTTGTGATTGGGAATCGAAGTTTTACTGTTGAAATTTTCGGTTTTTACGAGTCTTGTCAGTTTTTGAGAGTTTTGTTTTTTTTTTTTTTGCCGGGAGTTGGGGATGCACATGTGCATCAGGCCCCAGCTGAAACGGTTTACTGTTCACGGGGGCAATGAATCAAAACGACTGTCAGAGCTGCCAAGGGGTGGACATGTGATGTGATGATGTGACGTTCGAAACCGTATACTCGATGCGAGGTGTCGCGTTGCAAACAGTTAACCGTTAACCGGTACGATATTGACTTGTAATGCCTCTCGAGCTTTGACATGTAATCCGACCTGTTTCGGGGGAACAGCGATACCCGCTAACCGGTTGGATAATCTGATGACTGGTGATGACATCTGTGGACCGTGTGAAGTTGTCACGTTGATGAATTTAATGTGAGTGGAGACGAGTTTGACTGATCCATAGTCAGACTGTTGACTGTTTTGACTTGTTGTTGAAATGTCAAAGTCTAGTCTAGCCTGATAGTCAAGCCTGAGTGCATTGTCCTTGAGAACCCACCAGAAATTTACAGAGTTCTCTGTGTGACAAGCAACATTTGTAAGTCCCAACTAATCCGTCGTGCTTATGTAAGTCCTTCTTGTTATCACCACCAGACCGGCAAGCACATTCCCTTAACAGTTCCCGACCTTGATCCCATCGCCTCCATGCCCCGCCATCATCACTCTCATCACACAAATTGCATTCCGACCACTCGTCCGTACCAACGTCGATTCCATCGTGATAACTCAGTTCATCCATTAGTCACGTACGATGGCTGTGGCGGCAGTTGCGGCACGTCACAAAACCACGCAAAAATCCATTGCCAAGGTCTGGCAACACGTTCCGCCTGAATGCACTTCCGAACAGACTTCCACGACACCGAACCATGTCGCTGTGCAGTGCCGCAGCAGTGCCACTGCCACTGAACCAAGTGACAACCATTGCCGCGTTTCACTGAACACCGTGTCGGTTGCCGTGAAGCGTTTCCAAGGCACGTCAACAGTCACCGTGGGAACTGGCCCTCGAAACTGAATTTCATGCAAATCCCTCTCTCCCGACAACCGCGTGAGGGCGTGTGTTGTGTGTGTGTGTGTGTGTATGTGGGCCCGATAAATTTTGATCAACCAAAATCGGATTCACAAACGCCAGCGAGTTGTATGTAAATCGAGGTTATGCCGGGGTTTCAGTCCGTCTTGACAGTTCTCCTTGACCGGGTTCAGGGTCAAAGATCGGGCGAAAGGAACGGTTTTCGTTTCGGAGGAGTGACCTGTCATGCGTGAGTAATGTGTGCTGGGGGAAAGGGTAAACTTTCTTGTTGGAACCGCTCCTCTGGAGAGTGGCTACCTTAATTGGAAGTTATGCGCTTTTGTGACAGGGTCCGAGGCGGTGTTTTGTTTCAATTTTGTCAAACGGGGGAGATGAATGGAGCGCTAAACGGGTTTCGTGTGGGAAAAGGGCAATTGGAGTGGAGATTGTGAAACGGAAGGAGGAGGAGTCCAAAAAGATTTAAAATTTCACAGAGATGACCAAAAAAATCGTCAATTTTTGGTGGCAGGTTATTTAAAAAACCGAAGGAACGACGCAGAAAAAAGAATTTTCAAGAAACAAACGTACAAATGTATTAGTATCTGCAAACGTTGTCAACAATTTTCGAAAAGTTTGTAGAAGTTTCGGAAACTAGAAACAAACCTGGCGGCTAGCCACGAAAAATTTCAAAACTCATGAAATGCCCCAAAAAAGATGAAGCCCAAAAAGTTTCCAAATAAAAAAAATCCCAAAGACTATACCAAAATCCCTCAAAACCTGCCCACGAACACATTCCCACTTCAAATCTCAGTCAAACAAAAGACGCGATTACAGTCAACAAACATTCGCAGGACAGGCCTGCACATGGCAGGCGGCTTATCGGCTGGTGTTCCCTTTGATAGTCACGCGAAAATCGACAACATCTGGGCGCAGGCAATGTCACCACCTCTGATCCCTCTGACAATCTACATGCAACCGCACCCACCTCCGGCACCTTATCGCAGCCAGATTTCCCCGCGACATATGTCACAAATGCAGCAGCAATCGTGGAGGATGTGTGTGTTTATTGGGAAATCCAAATCCTCAAGGCTTGTCCGCTCGTACACGACTTGTTTCCGCTAAGCCCCGTTGAGCGATGATTACCACTCGAAAACGCGCACTGGGTGCTTGCTCATTTGCGCAAATCCGAGTGACAAGTGAACGACCGTCCGACGGTGTCTCGTTGGAATTTGTTCCGCATTTCCCTTGACAAATCCCACACGGGGCACCAGCGCATTCGATTGCAGAAACAACCGCCGACACCACCGCTGCGTCACGTTGTCGTCGTTCCGTGTGAGTCCTCATCCCGTGTCGTTATGTTTCGAAAAATCTCTAATTGGAATGCATAGAAGTGTCCTTTAAGGATATTTACTGTCACACCGCATTTGCCAAAGCAACTACCACTCGGGATGGCGTAGGAGTGCATCCAGTGTGTGGTAGTCCCGAGTTGGAAACAAAACTAGGACAAACATGGAGCACTGTACGGGGCGGCTGAGACAGAAAGGGCGGGTGTGTGTGTGTGTGTGTGTGTGTCAGTGGGGAAGAGTGGCAGATTCATTGACTTCAGTGACTGCATTTAAAGGACACACCACGAGGACACCATTCGCCGTGTGTAAGCTCTGTGACTCGTGACTCTCCCGAGTCGAGTGACTACCAACGACCCAGTGCCGACGACGATGTGGAGTAGGAGTGCTGCGGGGGGAGGGGGGTGGAGCAAGAGGGCGCACATGCAGCAATTTGTTTCGCAGCTGTTTCCACACTCGTGCTATCTGCACACAGGACCGAGAGGTCCTTGCCTCAATTTCGCATGGGAAATTTAAGGAGAATTATAAAATTTTTAATGCCATTAAAAAGTTTTCTCACACTTCACTTTCCTTCTCCCCTGATCCTTGTGTCCTCTTAAACGCCTCTCTCTCCGCCGCGAACACTTCTTCGCCCTGTCTGGATTGCAGAACAATGGCTTACTGGATGCCGCGGATGCACACAAGTGTAGTGCAAGAGAGAAATTAATGTCATTCAGACAGGGAAACGGTCGAGAGGAGAGAACACAAGAGTGAGAACGAGAGTGTCATCCTCCTTGTGTGTGTCAGTGGGGGGAAAATGTGATTTTTTTAAATTGAAGCGGTTTTCTACTCCCGCTTCATCTGCTCCTGTTCCTGCTCCCGCTCACCATGGTGCTGCTGTTTGAGGAGTAATCCTTTTAATAGTTTTCATCCCTGCTTTTGACGGTATCGCCCATTCAGCAGCAACGACACCCGACAACGACCAGGAGATAAATGCACGTGTGAATGCATACGAAACGTGATACTTAACGCACTCAAAGGATTACACTCACGAATTATTTTATCAGTTGGTGGTGTGTCCTTGCACACATACATATTCTCAATCTCCCTCTCTCTCTCTCTCTCTATCTCTCAGTCTCACTCTGACCAAAACTTGAAAAGGGTTATTGCAGAGAGTTTGTCATTAAAACAGATGTTAGCAAACAGGATTAATTATCCTGACGGTTATACTTTCACCCGCGCGCACATTCTGTTGTACCGTTTAAATAAATGGTTGCAATGGTTATTTTTTCTCTCCCTCTCCTCCTCCTCGTTTTCACGTTTGTGTTCTTTTTTTTTTGTTTCTTTTTGAAGAGATAACGCGGACTAATTATTCAAAAAGGACATTAATTACTTGTATCATGTATTTTCGTGTTGTCGTTGTTGTTGCTTGCGCCGCTGCTGCTGCTCCTCCTGGTGGTGCTGTGGTGGTGGTTGGTGTTTGAAGTGTGACGCATTCAGAGAGTTGATAAAAGGATATAAACACTCACTTCAGCTCTTAAGGACTACCAACTGGAACTCACTTTTGAAAGAGTTCAATGATTAATGGTGGCGTGAGACGATGAGTGTGAGCTATGTATATGGGTGCGTGGGTGGTTGGACGGTGTGGGGGATCAGGGTGAATTTAATGGGCAGAGAGTGTGGATTGTTAATGAGCTTGTGGCTGAGTTATGACAGAATGAATGATTTATCGATGAGACAGGGCTTAGCGATATGAAGAAGCTTAAAGGGTAAAGCAGGGTTGACGATGGTGGTGGGGTGTTTTGGAAAATCGACTGCACATGTCAAATCCTTGAAGCACTTCTCTGGACCGACGTCGTTCAATTTTATGCTAAACTAGCGTGGCCGTCATTCAAATGGTGCATAGAAGCAGTTTCGACTTGCGCTGATAAAGCACATCAGTCTGTCTCTTTTCGTCTGAAAGTAGATCCTGTATTTTTTGTTTTGTTTTCTGCTAAATTTGCACAATTAGGAAGCATTGTTCAGGCGTCAGTCCACCGAACTAAAAATAAATCACTTGTCAGCTGACAAAATGGCCGCCTGACAGACACAAGTTCCCCCACATAGACGAAATGTAGAGACACCCCTTCCACTGCACCAACTGCAGATGGATTAGTGTCTTTAAATGCTGCAACAGTTCACAGATCTGCCCTCGCTTACTTATTCGCCACAAACAAAGGTCTTTCATTCTTCCTCATGCGTTCGCACAGATTTTCACAATTGAAATGTTTGCTTGGGACTGGCTTTGATGTCAACATCCTGTTGCGCCTCCCATCCAGTCGAAAAACAAGATGTCACTCACCGCGACAGAGTTCCTGCTGCTACTGCTGCCACCTTTCATTCCCCCCGAGTTCATCTCTAAATCACCAGAAAACGCATTCAAACGGTCAATCTATTGTGCTACCGCAGATTGCGCCTGCAGACTCCTAATCGGCTACCGCCATTGTTTGCCAGGATACCCCATCATCTTGCTCAACGGCCACTGGTCAGACGCGCAATTTCTTGCCCATTGTTCACCGAATTTCCTTTCTTCCTTCAGACTCCTGCCGTGTGTCAGGAGGGAGCATTTGAAGAGGAGTGAGTGCACAATAGCCCTCCTTACCTGTGAAATAATCTCCAGGATGTGCTGTGCAGTTGCAAAAAGAAGAAAACAAAACGCCGAGAAGACCAAGGAGAAGGCAAACAAAAGCGCAATTGCTTCTTGTTAGCCCGAAACCGTTTCGCAGTGATCTTCCTTTCTTCGATCGAAGATAGCTGAGGGATAAGTCCAATAATGGTTACAGGATAACGAGGCAGCAGGACATCTGCTCTTTTTACTGGCAGGACGTGTTCATCCCGCTGAGAGCGTTGATCCTTTGTATTCATCACTTTTCACAAGACAAGACGACGCTCATCATTGGTCGCTTTTGTGGATGATAATTGTCCTTTTCACGGCAATGATTTGCCTGGGGCATTGTCTGTACAGTGTGGATTGATCCTTTTAAGTGAAGGAATTGCTTTGAATGTCCTTCTGGTGCTCAGTTTGAAGTCTCAATTGTAATCATCGGTGCTGGTGCTGGACGCAATTTGTGACTTCGCCTACCAATTTGTGTGGAACACAAGTGAGTTGTCAAAGGAGTTGCGAGTCCTTTGTCGGTGCCTGTTGTGTTTGGCAAATTTTTTGAGCGCGAGCGCATTTTACAACCTTTCTGAGAAGTGAGGATCGTCTGTGCCGTGGCCATGTGTCCTTAGGATGTTCGATGAAGACTGTCACCAGTGGTGACGTCCCTAACTGTCGTTCCCTTGCTTGAAATCTTATTTGGGCAAAAATTGCGACGGTAGGTTAGAGGAAGTGGATTGCAGGTCATTTTGTCGGTACGCTGAAACCTCATTGGATTCAATTGCAGTTTGTAAGATTTTTTTTCTTAGCATTTGCTAGAGCTCCATGAATTCAGAGAAAATCCCTTTTCCTTCAACTTCCCTTGAGGATCCATCTCACCACCCATACACTCCCAGCAAAGCTCACAATCTATTGTTAAATGACAAACTCGTTGTCGGCTTCAAATCCCCCTCCCAGTTGCAATTTCAATCCCTCTTCCCCTCCTCCCCCGCACACAAGAAACAGGTGATAGATTGCCTTTGCAATCCACTGCCCGATTTCCAAGGATCTCTGCTGCCGCCCTCATAAAGTATCGATTTCCTCTTCGATTTAATCTAAAAATTTTCCGCTCAACTAAGTCCATGGAATATCCTGGCAAGGACTCCTTCAAACGAACAAACAGCACGGCAGCAGCAGAAAAAAAAAACTCCTCCATCCGCTCAAGCTGCAATCTGCTCGCATTCCACTGGTCAGTGTGTACCGACTCAGTCATCAATTGCACTCCGCTCTGCCATTTATCCTCCTCCTGCAAATCCGAACTGTTGCACACAGAAAACTTGCGCATATTTCATCCTTGCTCGCCGAATGGTAACCCAAAACCACCGCCATCGTCGTCGGAACGGCCTCCTCTTGACCCGGTCCTGGGTAATCGTGTAATCGACCCTCTTCCGAGTGATTTAACCTTCATCCCAGCCTTCAAACTATGATCTATCGTCGGTTTCTGGTAGATTTGAATTGAAAAGGCTGCCCTGGGTAAGGCTTTCGCCTCGCACGGAGCCCCCCGTCATCGTCGTCGACCTGAAAGGTACAAATCCGATGAGCATATCGAATGAAAATTAAGTGCGATGGCTCCGAGATGAGAGCGAGCATCTCACATTTCCAGATGCACTTAATCGGGATTCGAGACTAAATGTGTGTGTGTGTGTGTGGCAGTGTGTTGGGGGTTGCCTCGGGCCAAAAGAAGCACACGCATGGATAGATATTGAAATTTTTGAACGGGGGAATCTTTTAAAATTGAAGACGTCATATTCGCTGGAGAGGACAAGGCACGGTAGTCGCCTTGGCAGCCAACTAATTGGATCTCAAAGTCATGCGAGGAAGGTTCCTTGGGGAAAATTATGGAAATCATTAATTACACGTGTGGTCCCGCATTCTTTCGGGAGATGGATGGCCGCTTTGGACATGAATTGATCGCGTTCGGGAATGAGAACTACATCTTGTTTCAACGGTTGTTTTGTAATGCGTCACCATTCGATAAGCGGATTTGTTGATTTTCTCCAGATGTGTAGTGGGAAAGATAGTGGATGCTGGCATGAAACATAAGGTAGTGGACTTCTGGTTTGAGGTCTGATTTGGAATGAATTCAAGAAATCATCAGACGCTTTGGAGTTCAGGAAGAGTTTTCTTTGGTTGTTGGGTCGAATCAATGAAACTAAAAAACTAAAACAGTTAAAACAGTTTACAGCTGCCTATTTTACTTAGAAGAATAATAATAAAAATTTGGTGGCACTACAGCCCACAAGGGACCAGGGCCTACTTAGAACAAGGTCCATGTAATTTTCTTGCAAAAATCTTCAAGCTGCGATTTTATGTCGCTTGCCAGGTCGCATGGAGTCGCATGGACTAAATTTGAATCTAATCTGGTCGAGTAGGCAACACAATCTTCGACAGATGGAGACGATTTCTTCATTCTTCTTCTAACAACTTCATCTTTCTCTTGATTTTAAAACAAGCGGCTTAGGACACTGGCATAAGAGAAAGAAGTATTACCCAACGTTTGGCATGCGACGACGTCATTAAGACTTCGGAAGAGATTGTAGAAGGATTAGGAGGTAATCCTCACAACAGACAGGTTGTGGTCGAAACATGCAACGAAGATTTTTATCAGACATGGTCCAGAAAAGACATAAATATGTCAAGGACTCATTCCACCTAGAGGCTTCGAAGATTGTGAAAAGTTCCAGGTTATGGAAACCTTTGAATCTCAGATAGTTTGAATACAGCCCTACTGTGACAGCTATTGAAGTGATGAAGGGTGGGTCCCCTGGTTGAGAGGCTGTCTGAGTGTTTCACACGTCTCTCGACAAAAGTAGGGGTTGCTACATAAGCAGGTCTTGCAAAAAGTATTTCAGAAGCTAAAGAATTACTTGTATCCATTTAAAACTAGAGCTGTCTTTGAATAACTGGTATTGCTTTGATGTCCTTTTATATATCTACACATTTGATAGTTTCAAATTTAATTCTTAAGCTTTGCTTATGACTAAACTTAACCTACTAGTCTGATGATCAGCGTGGAAAGTGGGACACTTTGATTTAGCGCAACGGAAAAGTAAAGAACACAAATGAAATAAATTGGTGGAAATGAATGGTGTGCCTAAGACCTGTTCAGACCCTGCCAGCTGTACCTAAATTGCATACCTCCTCATAGGGAATGAGTTCTCAGCAGACATTGATCTTTCGCCCACGCCAAGACTGCATCCACTCAAACAACTTCCAACGTTAGGGTCTTGAAAACATGTCATCGTTTATCCACAATTCAAACACAAATACAAAATATAATTAGCAAACAAACAAACCTAGCTTTCATTTCACTCTAAACAAATCACACAAAAAAACACTCAATCTCTATATTTACAGAATAAATTTATTTACTCTCATCATTTATACACTTAATACTTGTTTCTTATTTGTTTTCTGTTTTAGTTAAACTTGTCTCTGGTTTGAATAAATACTTATAAGTGGTTTCTTGTCGCTAAATATGTTCTCTCTTAAGTCGAGTCGCCTTATACTGACGCACACTGTTCAAATTTTACAATATTCTCTGAAGCTTGTCTTAATAGTCGTCTGATTGAGGTTACAAAACGAACACATGTACATATATATATATTCAATAATGTTTTTTTTTTATACAAGTATATATCCTTTAGATGCGTTAAACATGTTTTTCTTTCATTTTAAGGTACTTGGTTCAATGTTTCGAAAATGCGATTTGAGTTGTGTTTAATTTTCTTTTTTTTTTTTTACAAATTCTTATCGCTTCGCTTGTGACTTAATTTGCTTTGTTTTTGACAGTGGTTTGTATGTTTTGCGTGAACCACCACTTTAGCCTTGAACTACTATTTAACACTGAGTAACGATTAAAATTACAAAATTTATAAGAATATCTCAAGAAACTCTACGAGAAGAATGAAAGACAAACTAGTTTGTTTAAATGCAAGTTATAAAATATTTTACCGGTGTGTCTATGTGGAGTGTGTTTTTGCTTTTGAGGCACCCTGTGTTTGGTGGATTTAGTTTCCTTTTTCTGATCAGAAAAATGTTGTTGGAATGGAACTTGAGTGGAGTTGATGGAAATTTTTGTTGAGATTCTGAGTCGTTTAACTTTACAACTGATTTCAGGGCTTGAAGATAGATTCAAGGACACTTCTTGGCCCATTTTTTGCGTGCGTTTTTTTGCATATACAGTCTACAACAACTTGCAGCTCTTTAAGACCAGTTAACGCAAATAAAAATCTGCGATGAGCTTCTACATGATATGTGTCCATTGACTTGCAATATTTCTCCCTAGCGGAATGAAAAGTGAAAAAAGTACCTTTTCTATTAAATTTGTTGCATAATTTCAGGCAGTTCAGCGTATAGCTCGCATATCGATAATGCAGTTGCGTGATTTTACGCCAGTAACGACACTTCTGAGAAATATTTGAACTTTAAGGATTTCCGGTGTAAACTACTACGTATACTAGTATGAACGTTGATTCTTTCAGAGGAAAGGAAGCTCGGAGAAACTTCTGAACTCGGCCTATACAGTTCTATCTGCGGAAAAATAAATGGAGAAGACAAAGAGACGAATTTTGCAAACTACACCAGGATGTGAATGTTGTCCGGAATGCCTAGACCTAGACCACATCGAGGCAAAGACAATAATACTTCAGATACAAAGTTTTCAAATCTAGGCGCTAAGGTTGAAGAGGGAGAGGCCCAGGTATAAGCATAGCGCGCTTAAGCAAAGGAACCTTGTCTTGACTATTGAAAGCAGTGACTTGGAACCGTGAATGCTGGAAGACGACGTTTGCTCAGGATTCGACTCCTCATAGCTTTCGTGCCGGATAGATAATTCAGCTACAGTTGCACCTCTTATAAGGATAAATGCCTTAAGTTCGAAGAAGTTCTTGAACCTCCCAAGAGAAGACGTCCGAATGCAAGCTGTAGTTCAGTTTGAATTTATCTGGCAGTGTAAGCGCTATGGTACAACGAACATATGTTAATCTAATCTAGAGCAAAATTTATTTCACCTCCCTGTAATACATGAGACCAAACTGGAGGGAGGGCCGAGTTTTCGCAGTACCGCCGCTAGAAGCGTATAGAGCCACTTTTCCCGAGTCAGCTTAGCTTTCCTCGTAATTGTTTGTGTCCTTCTTGCAACAGTTGTAGTGTGCTTTGATACTTTTGGTAAGATCATCCTTGTAAGACTGATAACAAATGTCGCATTGGTCGTCGCGTAAGACCCGGAAAAATGAGGGAGGCACAAAGGAATTTATAAAAAGGTTTTGAGCGATGGAGTAGAATAATAGGGAAGTGTGTGCCTCAGGAAAATACCTTGAAGGGAATTTAAGTCTTCTTTTGAACAAAATACATGCATTTTAAAGGTAATCCAAATAGGTCTCTTTTGCGTAACCACTCGTAATACAAAAGAGATACCTTTGTTGCAGAATACAAGGAAAGCTGTTTTGTACAACAGATAAATGCACATTTAAGATCTTCAGAGCCCTCCAAATTTATGTAGACCCCAGAATCAATTAGCTATCTAACGACACAGTTACGACATCAATTTCGTTAACAATTACGTTACGTCTACATACATTAAACAACAAACAAAAAAGAAACTGATGAGGTAGATGAATGTCACTACATCACAACAACAAAACAAGGCAAAACAAACGAACATGCATGCAACAAAAAGAATGAAACAAGTAAAACAAAACATAATCTCACTTAGTATGTATCAGTATCATTCTTTATTCTTGATAAAATATCCTTAAAAGTAAGATATGGACAATGTGATTAACTTTCAATTCGTTTTCCTTTCCCTTTGCTTTCGTGTCTCGAAAAAGAAACAAATAACAAAAACCGAACAAAAAGAGAATACAATGGAAAATAAATCACTTCACGGTTAAATGACAAACAAAAGCAAAAATGATCGTAACGAACGAAATAATGAGTGTAAAGCTGTCTTTTTTTTTGCATTTAGTAAATTGCAATCGTTCTTTCGGAAATGACTGTCAGTGGCTGTGGGATGGAATGTATTTTCATCCCGCAACAACGAATTGGTTTATTTCACTTAAAAATTATGTATTCTCCCTCTCGTTTGCTGTTCATCATCATTTTTTATGCAGGATACAGTACAGGAATATGTTTAGCGTTTTATTTTTTTGCTTTTTTTTGTTTGTTTTTATGCGAACATTTACATTGATCGTTTTACAATAATTACAAGTAAATAATTAAATACTAAACAATGCTTGTCTCTTTTATTTATTTATATATTTATATAATTTTAATCTTTAATAGGTTTCTTTTTGCTTAATTTCTTCTTTTTGCCATTCACACTGGATGGGGATCATGAGGCGTTTTGAATTGTGGGGAGAAATGTTTAGGGGGACCAAAAAAAAATACGTAGGTAACTTGTGCCCTTGCTGGCTGGAGAGGCAGGTTGGTTGGTTAAGACCCAGGTCCACCCCGGACTGTAACGCCAGTAAAAGAAGAAGGTGACTTTATGAGAAAAGTAAGCGACTGTTGGTCAGTTTTAGGCCAGTTTGAATTTGAGTAAACCATCAGTACGCAGCTTCATACGAAGATTGCAAATTTTCGAAAAAAAAAACACGCAGCTAATTGGATTTTTGCTTGACTAAAATTTTTAAAAGGGGATACTCTTCCAAACGACTGTTTATCATTTAATGAAGAATTTCACGACAAACTTGCAGCCACGTGTGACGAATCACCGTGTGCTTGCGGAAAATAGGGAACTCCAAAGACAAAATATGACTTTCATCGAATGAAAGCATTTAAAATGCATACGTTTATGTTTTCGACTTATCGTAGGCTTACTCTTCTTGCATTTCTGAGAACGTGAAGGGTTTTAAAGTTAGCTGCCAGATATTTAGAGTGCCGAAGGTGTTAATCATGAAAACGCTTTAACCTGTCTGTAATCGAACGTTATAATGAGTGATGAAGTACACTTACAATAAGAAAATACGACTACAGTCGAATTCAAAAACTGAATACGACTTACACCGTTGAGGTTAAGCATACCTTCTATACAATGGTTTGGAATGCATGTGATCACAATTTGTTGATGGCGAGTTCGTTAAATTTTGCTGGTGTTCAAAAACTTAGTTAAAGCTTTTGCATACAATGAAGGATCCTTTTTAGTGGATATTTTCGGCGTAATAATATTTGGTTATGTAGCCGCACGGATTAAACGGATTTAAGGGTTCAGACTTGCAAAAGCAAGGGGCAGATGGCGAACAGCTTCTGTAGCATGATTTAATAACTAGAAACCCGTTAGAACTTAAAAGCGTCGTGTGCATAGAGCAGGGAATGAAATTATTTATATGCCTTTGAAATATGAAGTTCTTGCTTTCTACTTCAATGTGCAAAGATTGGTTTGGTGAGATATGCCATCACATCACAAGTGGAACTGATGCTGCGGAAACCGTACTGCCGGTTATTGAAAAGTTTTCGCGTTGAAGGATTTTCGTAAAAGGATTTCTTTGATTCTCGTAAAGTTTTTCGGTCTTCTCACGCAACCGGTTTTCTGTTTTGATCAACACAGAGCTCTTTCTTTCGCAACTTTTGAAAACGCGTTGCTGTATATTTTAAGCATAAAAATAATTGAGTGGCAATACAGCCCACAAGGGACCAGGGGCGAACTTCTACAACAACTACTTGTCTTATGCTTGGTACTGTTCTCACACGAGTAGAAGGGACCTACTGTTTTTTGCCAATTCCGAACGGCGAGATTTGAGAACCTTTAATAGAAAATTGATACTCTTTGAGTGTGGTCAGCAACTCGAAAGAGGTGGTGGCGTGAAAAAATGTGTGTTTCATCCGGGAATCGAACCTAGATCTTCTGCGTGTTGGTCGACGCACTTACCCACTAATTCACTGTCAGTGAAAAACTGTGCATGGTGTAAGGCCAAAAAATGGTCGCAATGGTCTGTAATCGATTAATTTGACTGAAAACATTGTTTGTGTGCAAAGAAAAAATCGCAAATACGATCAAACGGAGGTTAAGCATAAAGGGTGTTCACAGCTCTTGAGCACAGGTTTGCTACCCGAATCTGAGGCGTGTCGTAAAAGCACAAAAGCTTGTAATTCTTGTAGAGCATTTTTTTTTTTAACATTTCCACCCACAATACCCCTTCAACGTGCGCCAAAAACCCCCTATCCGTGCAAAGAGTTCATCATATTCCTTGTCTCCTTTATGGAAATAAATATCTATGTAATTAATTATGTATATATGTATCTTCAAATCGTTCTAGTTTCGTTTTCATATTTTCTTTTTTCAAAATGACATTTAATTTAACAGTTTCTTACTTTTCATTAAAATATTTAACACTTTTATGCAAATACAATTTACATACATTACTTTTCACTAAAATTTATATATATATATATATACGTTTAATATTATTTATTTATTTATATATAATGTTTTCTGTTTCTCCTTCAATTTTCATTTGTATTTTTTTTTTTTTTGTTTTTTTTTAGAATTTCCTTTTTTTTGAATTATTATCTATTGCTTTTGTGTCAGGTTTAGTGTGTCTTTTTTTGTTTTTATGTCCTTAAGGGTCACTTTACAAATTTTGTTTTTGTTGTAAGATATTTCCTAACTCATCGTGAATTAGTTAATGTTTACGTGTGTGTGTTTTGGTACACGGAAGTCCTCATATTTGAGCGTTCGCCATAATTTTGCATTGTTTTGAGAAAAAAAATGTATTTTTGTGATTTCTTTTAAACTTAATTTGGTATCAGTCAATGGTGCAGGGAGACAAGATCTATGAAATGCTGCCAATGACAACTCCATTGGCAATGTTTCATAGTTTCTCAAAAACAAAAACTGAGTATCCTACTTACACCAGAAGAAAATTTACGTTAAATCTGAACTGAACTGAAATCAACTGAATCCAAGATGTTCCTGAATCACTTCAAAAGCGTTCTTTCACAAAAAAAAATTCTCTAGTTGCACATTTATTCTCTACAGCGTGTATAAAAAAAGGAAACATTAAAATTAAGCGAAAAAAAAAGTGAAGAAAAAACAAAATATCAACTCCACACCCACCCGCCGCCGGCTTCTGGTCCCGGTTCCTCTCTATCACACATTGCTGTCGGTGCCAACGGCTCCGGTAAATGAAAATGGTTGCGCGTTGTTGAGAATACCTGCACGATCGTTTGTTGTCGGTTGTGATGTTGAAATGCCGGGCAGACCTCCAACATTCATGGCTGCGTTACGCATCTCCTCAGCTGAAGCTCTGTTGGTGGGGGTTGTGATAATTTTTTTTCAAGACAAAAGAGTTCATTAGCGAAGGATCAGACAAATGGAACATAAACTACAAATCATATACAGCAAAAACAAAAATACACAAAAGTCGCAGGGGGATGGGATTTTAACACTAGTGAATGAATTTATTTACAGTGAGTCACATCTAGCGTGTCACAAAGTGCATACCAATCGGGAACTCTAAATGGTCGTTGGGGGGGGAGAGGAGGGGCTACAAACTGAACTCTACTCAAAAAAGAAAACTCGGAGATAAAAACTTGCCATGCAAAGACAGATAGAAACAATGGATGTTGAAGGAATTGCGATCGTTTCGACAATCAGTAGGGGGTGTATGGGTTGTGAACGTATAGCTCGTTGCTTTGCCAAACGCTACTTGTTCCAACGACGTACACCTACAATGAGCATTGATTAGAGACACAAAAGAAGACGGAATTGACTGAATGGATCTCTTTTTGAAGTCGATGAGCTGCTGGAATCAGTGAATGAAGTGGATGAGTGTGAATGCCTTGATTGTAGAGTGGTGAGTTCGTCAGAGAGCATGACTTGAAGTTTTCGTTGGCACACTGAATGATTGTTTGAAGCGGGATTGTAGAGTGTTGAGGGAGATAAGCTGGAATTTGCATGGTTTTTGCGCATTCAAGCATGTGACTTGAGTACTTTGTGCTACTTATGATGTTGAAGCGACTTTAAGCGATCTTCGCAATTTGTTAGAGAGATTAAAACAATCGGTCTGTCGACTGAAATTTTGGACAAAAGCTAAGGCCGTGCTCCTGTCAGATATGACGCAGTGGATATCAGCAACCGAAGGTCTAGCGTCCGAACTAGTCAAAGAGTGTTGCGGATTTGAATGAAAGCCAATTAAGTGTCACCAATGCACGTTCTCAATTAAGATAACGCATTGAACCGGCGAAAGATCTTAATGAAATGGTAAATAAATGGAAAAGTTTATTTATTTATGCCGATCAGAAGCACCACGTTAAGAAATCATAATCTTGCTGAGTCGAACAAAAGAAAGGTCTGCCAATAGACTGCAATGATTCTCTGCACTGAGATGTGATTAAGTAAGCCAATCTGTTTCAGGGCAAAATTTAGTGACTCCAAAAACATACACTCCACGCTTGACTCAAGGGACAAGTAATAATAATTGAGTGGAACTACAGCCCACAAGGGACTACAGCCTAGCAACTACTCGTGTTGTGCGTGCTACTGTTCTCTCACGAGTAGAAGGGACCTACAGTTTTTGCCGACTCCGAACGGCGAGATTTAAGAAATTTTTCATAGATTTGAGTGTGGTCAGCAACTCGAAAGAAGTGGTGCCGTCAACGACGTGTCCCGTCCGGGAATCGAAGCTAGACCTTCTGCATGTGGGTTGACGCACTTACCCACGCCACAGCGACCACAAGTACATATTTAAAAAAAAAGTAAAAGCCCTTGGGTGTTGTTATTTAGCCAAAAATGAGAAAATATTTATGCTTCAGTTAAAAAAGAAAGATTTCTACAAACAAAAAGGTTAAGGGGTTAATTCAAAATTAAGCTAAAACTGCAAACCTACATCAAAAGAAGATACTTCATGCAAACAAATCGACTCTAAGGTGTTGTTAATGGAAAACCAATTCCGACTAAAAGTTAAATCAGCTACCAAAGTGCAACCAAGTCAACTGAGAACCAAACCAAAAGACTATCTAAGCGTAAAACTAAGAAAAACAAACAAAAATTTGTTATTTGCCTTTTCCACACGCGCGCAAAAAAAGTCGCATTTCAGATGTTTTAGTACGCGGTTTTGAATTTAGTTAGGAAGTTCTGTTTTTTTTTTATTGACGAAGAGATGATGAAGAGCCGAGCCACTGGCGTACAACTACGATGATGGAAGATAGGGCAGGTGATGTAAAGTGTTGGCGCAGTTGGTGATGGTTTTAAGTAGAGGAGATCAGTAGGAGTAGTAGTAGTAGTAGTAGATAGTAGGTTCATTGTCCAATTATACACATTCGTTTGCTTGGCGCTAAAGACAAAGGACACCAAAAGAGGAACAAGAACGAAATAAGGGGAAAGAAATGGAAGAGGCTCTGGTCCATGGGAGGGGGGGACGAATGAGGAATAAGGACTTGTCTAGTTTGGATTCGTTTGAGCAAAGTTGAAGAGAAGATCTCTTGTTTCTTGTGTGTGGTGATTCTTCTTTCGTTTTCAAGAGTGTTTCTTCCGCGTCCGTTTGAAACGCCGAAATGAGTAAGTATTCGTATTCGTGTCAGATTCGAGTTAATCACTCGAATGACTTCTTTCTTGGTGGGGATGTACTTATGGTTTTATATTTTCATGTCTGATGTGTTTTCATTTTCTTTTTTGTTTTTCTTGTGGAATGGGCTTTGCGAAAGAAAACAAAGATTTGTGTACATGGCTGTGAGTGATTTATGTTGGACGCCATACATCTGGATCTTCCATCAGTGTGACATGCTGATCGGTACTCATCGGCATTTGTCCTCCACCGGGTGTCATTGTTGTCGGTGAGGTTGCTGCAGCAGCCATGTCTTCACGTGTTCCTCTACTCAATCGAATCAAGACACGGTCGAGGGGAGGTGGTTTTGTGTTAGTTATCGAGTGTTAGGTTCGGTTAAGCGAGTTGAGAGTGGAAAGAGAAAGAGAATACAGGACAAAAGAGAGACAAAAAACGAAAAAAAAAACACACATATTAGCAATAAGACTCTTTTCCATGTTGTATGTATATAAATCTGATTCAAATTAGTTTTCTTTTCTCTTCTTCAAAAGCTGTTCTTCATTGTTAGACAAACAAATTGCGTGTTAACACACACACACACACGTACAAACGTACACACAGCCACACGCACTACCCGATTGACTGGCAGTTTATAGGCAGAAAATGAAAACTGAAAGTGTATACTTACTTTTTGCCCAGCGACATCATACCGTACACGGCACCGGTACCGAAAATCAATAAGCCGGGGAATAAACTTCCCAGGCCAAAACAGAGGATTAATGGAATCACCGCCAGTCTGCGAAACGGAAAAAGATAATCCGTGAAAAAGTTGAGCGTCGTGTAATTATTGTTTGTCGTGTGCACGCTGTTACTTACCCACAATAGAGTGCCGCTCGGTTCCACAGTGGTCGGTTATCGGCTGTGGTGGCGAAAATTTTGGCATGTTCGATGAAGAAACAACAGCACGGCGCTTCCACGGCGAGCATGAAGAATCCAATAACTATCTGAAGAATTCCGGCAATCACGCATGTAATGGATAACGTCAAGATGGATAGGGTATTGTAGAAGCCAAACAATATCGAGACTGAAAATAGAATTCATTCCTTTGTTAGTTTGCATTGCATTTTGTATGGTGTGGTGTGTGGTGAGTGGTGAGTCTGCAGTTTGTTACTGTGATCTAATGTTTGACCTAGCAGTGCAGACAATGAGAAAACTAAGCAGAGGTTAGTGGGGTTTGATTTTTTTGGGGCAATCTCGTAATGCACACAATGCGAGAGAGAGAGAGAGAGACGTTTGCACCTCGATAGTGGTAGGGGTCATTAGGTAGTCATGAATTGAGAAACGAGCTACTTGGATTTGACATTAATTTAAAGATCTTGTCACTTGTGGTGTTCAAGAAATTTTATTTGGGTGGTAAGAAAAGTGATCGGGAAGGTAGTGGAATCAAGATATCTCGACTTGTAAGATTTATGTAGTTAAACATCGAACAGATAATCTAAGCTGAAATGAACACTTGACGTCCACCCGATAGCGTCCCAATAAGATGAAGGAAGACAAGGAGAAATCTGCCTGAAAAAGTTGATTGTTTTCCAGATGCTTTTCAACGTCCGGCGTCACACGAAGAAGACAAATTGAAAACTACTGTTGAAAAAGGTCTGCTGGTTGAAAACGAGATTCTTTATCGATTTTTGACATAAACACATGTGCACCAGAGGACATGTACAACAGAGCTCGTGTGTGGAAAGCCAGGAAACATCCTCTAGATAGGGATTTTAATCACATATGATGTACAGACTTTGAGCGGCAGTTAGTTGAGGTCTCAGTTCTTCTGGAACGAAAAAATGCACGAAACCTGAAAAGAAATCGTGTCGGGTGAAGTGATTTGACAGACACACATTAAACCAACTTCAGAGACAATCCTTTAAGTCCAGGGAGTCCTTTGTTTGGTAGAGTTTATGCCTTTCTTATGATCTTCCGGCAGATAACAAGAATGGTTGTGAATTTTTTCATGTGTTTGATCACTCATTTTTGAACATTGTGGGAAGTGAAAAGTCACACCTTCTTCAATAAAAGTGAAACGTCATTCAATCACATTTCTGATCAATTATCTAGATCATCATGATTAATCCACTAACTCACATATGACTCACCTACCATCTACCTTTCATTATCTAACCTAATATCTCTGATTACACGTTGCGCCTATTAATCATCCCAACCTCGGCTAATTGGTCCGCTCTAGTGAGCACCAATCAACAAACTCAATTCCATTTGCCCCAATTGATTCCAGACTCAAAACGGGTGACTTGCGTTCGCAATGTTCTTAAAAGCTTCCACAAAACAATGAGCCCATTAGTGCCCCCTCCAGCACGCTATGTAAAAAATGCATCTTTAAGCGCCACTCGAATGGTGGTGGCGTTGATATCATCATCTAGATCGAATCTAATCAACAACATAAAGAGTCGATGAATCACTCCTTCAGCCGGTCGGCGTGCTGTACAAAGACCGATTGGACGTGTTTTGAATGAGTTTAGTTTGCATGCCAATGAGGCCGGTGGGTGGTGGTGGGGAGCTGTAGCACCGATTCGTGTGTGCACGTTAAGCCGGCTCGGAATGCATTGTGAACAAAATCGAATTAGGAAATTAATTCCATTCGATAGAGTTTCATGTTTAAACTCGTCCAACTTCCACATTTCTCTCGTCTCTATGCCTCTGTTTCGTTCGCTTTGTTTGCCCCTGAGCGAATAGAGCGAAACCAGAGAACGTGTTCCGCGAGCACTGAAGCGATTTGAAGCCAAGCAATGTAAGGAATAGCTCTCAGTTTTCTCATCTTGTCTGCGGTCAAGAATTGACATCGACAGCTACCCACAATAACCACATGTGCGTGCAGAGGGGGGCGAGACAAGCACTTCAAGTCAAGCTTGACAATTATGATGCTGCCGCTGCCGTGATATGCTACACCGCCTATCGCACTTGCGATTCGATTTGATAAGCGGGTTTGTTTGAATACAATGCCATGGCGAGATGGACGGTGCGTGAGTCACTTATCAATTGTGGGGCGGCTGTCAAAATGTTTGGTAGACGTGAAAATATTTGCGGCTCTCTACAGATTTGATGTGTCCACCAATTGAGAGATTCCGTTGGGTAATTAATTAATGACTCTCGAAGGCCGTCTGTGGGATGGAGTTTGATGATGTGCTACGCGCGTTTGTGTTGGTGACATTGGAGGCGTTTCTTCGGCACTAATTTACCTCGTAGTGTTGAGTTTTATGTTCTGATTCAATGATACACCCGTTATTTGGTCACGAAATAAACCACGGAATGACAATGACCGTGACATAGCATATCTAACGCTCTTGGAGGTAATAAATTTGCCATTTTAACCGCTCCCTGTGAATGAACTGTTGTGTCCCGGGGTGTGATATGACAAAAATAACAAAAGCAAGGTTTTTTTTTAATTTAGGGACGAAATCTCATGAGACTGTAGTTATTTGAATTTGAATAGCAGCTGGACACTTGCTGGACGCTTCTCGGTGACAAATTCCCATCCAAAGTCGCGGTGCTTAGAACTGCTTGGACTACTAGTAGCTCGCAGTAAGGGCACTTATGCAACTGGGAAACTTTTAAGCTGAAGAATTTGCAGCAGCAGCAGCGTTACTGTGTTGCTACGTTCCATAGCGAGAGAGCTTAAAAATTTGAATTTGAATCGATTGTGGTCCGGGACCGTTTTGTGATCATTCATCGAATGCACTTCTACACAACTTCCAAGCCGACATACCCATTAAAGTCACAAATTAAGAGGAAGGTTGTTGGTTTAATAAACCTTCACAGAGATTACGCAAAATTCTGCACATTCGGTGAATCTTCTTCACACATCTGTTTCGTCTTTACCCACTACTGGAGACAACCAAAACCTGATCGTTGACAGGAACAGTAAAGAAACATGTTTCCGCGAACGAGTTCCGCAAACGACATGCACTTTTCAACAAAATTAGGACAATCCATAGCCAAAAAGCGAAATCTCTCAAAACAGGAGAACTCCACAGTCTTCGCATGTTCTGTCATTCAACAACAGCAAACCGGGCCCCCCTCTCTAAAACTAGAGCAAAGTCGTTAAAAAAGTCCACTCCATATGCTGGCAACATCTTCACTCCATCTATCAGTTTCGATCTCTGGCAAATCGAACATAGAGCACACACCATCATCAGCTCCGTAGTTATTTAATCGCTTTGCATTCAATGCAAAACACAACATCGATATTCCCACACACGATGGGGGGACATTGACATTGTTTGCGCAGCACACACACATATCGCACACACAAAAACAAATCGCTATCACAGGCTAGAGCAGAAGAAAACATGTACGCGGCGACCAAGAAGACCGATAAAAATTATACTTGCACAAAGCGAAAAAGAATCTAGAGCACTTGACCAAATTGGGCTGGCAGAATCTTGTCAAACAAGTGAAAGACACCCATTTCGTGTGAGAATTTTATTTTTCCTTCTCAGATGGAACAGTTGATGTAGATATCAACCCTTCAGAAGAACGCAGATACACAGGGCGAAGAAAAAAAAAACACAAAAGCGGAGATAATATCCGAAAAAGAGAGGTGTGGAAAAATCGATGGGAACGAAGAAATTTTCAAACTGCACCACACTCGGACTGGATTGATTGTGTTTTTCACCTGCCTCGCGGGCAAAGATGTTTGTGATTACTTACAGAATGCTCCAACTGTTCCTAGGAGTGGTGCACCGTACCGCATATACCAGGGAACGTCCAATGCTGGATTCGGTTGTTCTGGCTGACCTGGCCGGGCCATAAGTGTTGCAATTTTCTCAGCGAAAGACTGCAAAGATCATCGATAATCACTCGGCTACCCATGGCGAAGGAGTTTTCCGCACTTACCATTGTTTAGCTGTAGCTCAGGAGTCTGAATATGAAACAATTACTGCCGAGGATAATTCTATTCGGGTATTCCTCCACACGAAACAAGACAACGATGACGAAAAAAATTTCCGTCAACGATACAGGCAACGACGACTGAAAAACTTTTGACACATCAAATGCGCGCACGCATACACCCGCCAATTGGATTTCTGTACCTACGCGCGGATGTGAGAATGAAGTGCTGTTGTGCGCGCGTGTGTGTGCCGAAGGTGTGGGGGTGTTGTGTTAATTTGACATTTGTGGTGTGTACCTCACTGGGCGCAGTTTTTATTGGTCCGCTGCTGACATGGTGGTTTTTTGCTCAAAATGCCCATGCATTTGGGCGAAAACACATTATTTATGCACTGTACATAAAATTGATTGAGAAGTGATCCAGGGCGATTTTATACATTGCCTTAACGGCTTATAGTATGCATCTGGTAGCATAAAAATGATTCAAAATGGCCGCAAAAGAAAGGAATACCAAGAGGTCATGTGTATGTTATATAATCAGGCTCCCGAGGAAACACATTTTGCAGCCATTTTTTGCAAGAAGAACATATTTAACTTAAAACAAATTTTACTAAGAATTATTTAAACTTAAAATACTTGAAAGAGTCGAACTGATGGTCTATACCATCAATGAAACATATTGTGCAGGCTAATCCAGAAACCCAACCTCTCAGTACAGCATATAACAATAACTGCAAAAGGAAGAATGTTGCGCACACTTGGCAACGCGATTTCCTCACATGCCAAAGTATAAAAAAAGAAAACAAAAATTTGAAAACAAACTATCAGCTGGAAGAACGTAGAGATGAACAATATCCCAAAAACCTCAACAAATTCCTCGTTTAAAGTGAAATTCTGCAGAATTTGTGGTCAAGAAAGTGAACAGGGCCAACTCTTGTTCAATTCTAATCAGGATATCGAAAAGCGGGCTGTGGACATTTGCTCCTATCTCTTAATTCAAGTGAGTTTCTAAGGTTTCCCTCAGAAATTCGTTCAAACTCACAGGAATTTGAACGGCTTCCAAAGGAGTCACTGACACGAACTCGTTTCTTTGTTTTAGCTTAAGTACGTTCGTTTTTACCCGAACTGGATATGCCCAGGATGTGAGCTGCAACTGGAATCGACAAGTCAGTTTTTCGAATTAATCAGAACTGGTCAGAAATTTCTTATCGAAAAATTTGGAGAACCACCAAGAAGGGGGCGAAGGCCAAAGAGGAAAGAGTTGACACCACCAGTAGATGTCTCTCAGTCGAATGATGAGCCAGTTCTGCTCGAAGACACCGGTAAGCGGACCCCAAAGACCCCAATCAAACTCAAAGACACCATGAAGGGCGATGAACTCGAGGAGTTATACACCAAAATAGGTCTAACTAAGAGGAGACAGAGGCTGATGAAATCCAAAGCTAAACTGATTGCCCACATCGAGAGCGAGGAGGGTTTTTCTCTTGGAGAAATGTTGGCAATCCCCAAAGATCCGCAACGAATCGCCACAAGGTACCAATGTATCGTGTGCAAAGAGCTCTTCTGCATGGAGACGGCGTTCTTTAAACACGTTGCAACACACAAGAATATTCAGTACGAGTGTACAGAGTGCGAGCATAGCTTTTCCACCAAGGAACTGTTCGATGATCATCAACTTTCGGAAAATCACAAGGGGCTAGGCATCATAGAGACTCCATATGAAGCCGCCCCAAGGGAGGAACCGCCACAACCCGTTGAAAAAACACCTGCATCGATAGACACAAGCGAGGAGCCCACGCCTACGACGGCGAAAACCAGTAAAAAGCAAAGAACAACATGCTACAAGTGCTTTAAGTGCTCAAAACCATTTTCCACCAAGCAGTCCATGCAGCGACACCAAGTTACACATTCCACAGCTCGACCCTTCAAATGTGAATTTTGTCCGGCAACTTTTAAGCAAACCTCGACACTCGCAGTTCACAGAAATTCTCACACAAAGGAGCGTCGGTTTAAGTGCAACAGATGCACTAAGACTTTCATGTATCGGCAGACGCTTAAGGCGCACCTGCGAATGCACGACGGTTTGAAGCCATATATATGCCCGGTAAGATATTGAAATCCACCTGCTTTCTTCCGTTTATCACAGAATACATTCCAGGTCTGCAAGAAGGGTTTTAGACAGATGGTCAACCTAGTGGAGCACAAGAGAATCCACACAGGAGAGAGACCTTTTGTGTGCCTCATTTGTGGCAGTGCATTCAAAACATCCTCACAGTGTCGCAACCATCAGAAAGTCCATAAAACACCTGACGAGCGCCCACCGGAACTAGTGAAAGTGAATTCCACTGAGAAGACCCACAGCTGCACACTGTGCGGCAAACTCTTCAATCAAAAGTCCGCCATGGTAAAGCACCTTCGGACACACACTGGCGAAAAGCCATACGTTTGCTACATGTGCCCAAAAAGTTTTGCAGATCCCTCTAACTTCAAAAAACATAAGAGAGTGCATGCCAAACAGAAGGAGGCACAGAAGATAAACTCGATATCGCTGCTGAAACGAAGTCAACCGCAGATAACATCCAACTCAGCGCAGGTTCCTGAGCATCCAGAGACTTCCGAATTGGAAAGTTCCTCCAAAGTGCTGACAAATTGTTCTTTGATGGAACTATTGGACGAGGATAACGACAGGACTTCCAAGAGGTGGGGACTGCTGCGGGAGAGTTCCGATCCGATCATCACCGAGATTCGAAATGATGATGATGTGGTAGAATCACTGCCAACTCTGTCGAATCAATTGGTTTGCGTATCGTATCAGGATCCAATGAATCCGGTCACTAGTAAAACTACTTTTTATGTCGTAAATTAAAAATTCCTGTGCCTTCTTCAGTTTACTTGGGCTATGGCCTTTAAAGTAAAATTTTTTAAAGTCAAAATTTACTTACGCTTAATTAGGTTAAGATCAATAGCGATTAATTAAAAGAACTGAAACTAAAGTTGCTGTATTTTAATAAGCTTGCGCCGATTGGGTTCTCTTCTTTGGTTTCTTTAATTGGAGCCAATGATCCCCTTTCCTAGGGGTTGTCCACTCAAGAAAGCACTAGTTTTGGAGAACAATTAATTTCAATTCAGCTATTTAAACGGAAGTCTGAAAGTGTCTCAGTTCGAATCTTGTAAAAGGAAACATGTAAAAGGAAGAAAAACCACACAAAGAAAAAAATTTAAAAATAACAGATATGATTCACTTTCTCAATGTATTTCGCTCTGATAAAATCGTAATTCACATTCTTCATCTCTTACTATCTACAACCGTAATAATATATAAATACAATTCATTTCCAAGAAAAAAAAACTCAAATGCAAACAAAAACAAACACAAAACAAGTATCTCTCTCCAGTCAGAACGATTATCCCTTCCTCAGATGAAAAAAACGTAAATTTAAACATTTCTCTCATTTATATATAGAATATATGTATGTATAGATATATATCTTTTTTTTTTTCTATATTTAGTATATAATAGTATTTTCTTCATTTTCTTTTAATGACGTAGCTTGTAAATTGCTGCAATTCTGAAACTAATCTCTAATAGTTGTCCTCTCTCGACTTTGTTTCTCATGATATGAGCACTTTTCAAAAACTGCCTTTACTTAAAAATATATATTTATATATATATTTCTGTTTTTATACGGTTTTGTTGTTGTTTTGTGTTATCCTATGCGAAATTCCGAAAGCAGTGATCTTGTTTATATTTTGTTTAATCTCTTTGAAAGCAGCTCATTGAACAGTTTTTTTGTTTATTATTTTTTTGTTTCATAAAGTTTCCTAATTTATGGAAGGAAAAAAAACAACTTTATTGAAATTTCTAAGAAAAACAATTTCTCGAAAAATGGAGGAAAAACGATCTTATGGAACATTTTCAATTTTAAGTTTTCAAAGACTTGGCAGCATTCAATTTAATTTTTTCGATTTTTTCTATAGTTTTCCTTATTGAGACGGATGTATTTATTTATTTAGAAAATATATCCTTCGTTGACCCTGGTTTGTTCCGTAAATAAACATGTTTGCTCCGAAAATTCCATCAGAAAGGAGTGCGTTCAGAAAGTCAGTCAGTAAAGTAGTAAACAAACAAAGACGATTTGTTTTTTTCATAAATGTACGTATATAAATAAATTCTAATATCACTTATACAAAGAGAACAAAAAAACAAACATAAAATTCAATAAATTCAGAGAACCTAGCACACATACAAAATGGGGATGAAATGAAAGGGAATTCATTTGTTTGTTCCGAAACTACGTTGAAGGCATGCAAGGATTATGATAATGGTAGAATACTTCCTAGTTTCCTCAGTTTATTTAGTGTATAGTATAGTTAACTGAATTGTTGTTATCGCAGCAGTTATGTCCTGCATTCGCACATCATTCTCACCCCTCTCTATATCTCTCACACTCGCTCACTTTTCGTGCGATGTCGGCTTGCTTACAATGAGAAGAATTTGAGAAATTGCGATGGCAGTACTGGTTGTGAGACCTCCAACTGTCCGCCGGCCTCCTCTAGACGTTGCTTGAAGTCTGGACACTGATCCACGATGCATGGGTGTCCGTCCGATGGCCAGAACAAGCAGCAACAGTAGCGGCACAGCGATAGGACTTCCGCGAACTGATAGTCGTCATTAACGCCGTAGGTCCGACGAAGCTGATGGTAGATTTTCTTCCAGTCCTTTTTCCCCGGCTGCAACTTGAATTTATTCATATCTAGGACAGTGTTGATTTGGTTTTGATTGAAATGGAAGCGCGTGAGCTCCCGCCAAACACGTTGCTCTGAAACCAAGGCCGCCATCAAAGTCCATGCACTCGAAGTGGCCTGAAATCCAGACGCAATTAGTAAACCCCTCTCTTCTCTTGCCATATATGTGTACACTCACCTCTAAGTCTCTATGGTCGGCAATTCTGAGAATTATCTCTCGAATACATTCTTCAGGTAAGTCGTGTAGTTTTGGACGTATTTCTGGACCGGGCTACAAAGAAAGACAGACATGAATCCAGTCCCCGCATTCCAAGAATCCCCAACTCACCTCCTTAATTTCAATTTGACTAGTTAACGATTGAATTCGTTTTATTGTCTCAACATGCTCTTGCCAGAGATTCGTGCTGCCCAGTGGTTTCCCCCAGCACTTCTGATTCTCCTGATTGACGATTTGTTGCAGTTGTGTGGTCAGACCACGGAGGACGTTGAAATTCTGTTGACTATCGTGCACTGCAAACGAAGTTTTATTAGCTTTAAATTTCTGTGAGCTGGTGTCTTCAAGAACTTACCGTGTGATGCGACTTCTTCTATCATCTGCAGCAGGAGCTTTTGGGCAGTGCCTGATAAATTAGCAATTCCCTTGTGTGCAACGAGGAGTCGGAGCAAGGCGCATATATAGTGGAAGCGTCGACGATCTCGAACAGAACTTCGGAAGTCTAGACGGCGAACAGCCTCGCCCAGCCCATTGAATCCGGCTATTTCGCGAGTGCATCGTATAGTGATGTGGCAGTGTGGTGGTATTGGTTCATTTTCGTCGTCATCCGAGGTTGATGGATGTCTGAAACGTGAGAAAGACGGTGAGAGAACGGAGGGAAGGTAATCACGAATTAAAGAAATTCAATCGATTTTCGAAGCCTACAGACGGGGTGTGGTTTATTGGCATTGAATTGAAAGGGAGAATGGCATTTTTGTGGGTGATTGCCACAATGAAAGAGACGAAGAGGGACCGGCAAAAATAATCTTTCTCTGAAATCTAGAGCAAACAGCTGGGCATCTTCAAATCTAGGCTTCCAGGGTGGTTAAGAACAGAGTACCCAGCATGAGCAACAAACCGACGTAACTTCGTCTCGATGACTTAGAACATAAAAGCCTGAGGCCGTAAAAAACAGAAGAAGCATAGTTCCATGCTCAAACTCACGATTAAGTTCAGGCCCTAGATTAAGAACATCTTCAATCTACAACTTTTGGCTACAGGCTGAAGCTACTGGTTCAGAGTACAGGCTTAGGTTAAAGAATAAGGCTTAGGCTGCATATTTTGTCTACAGCGAGGTTTTTGGCTATTAAAAAACGAAATACCGTCGAAAATCTAACGCTGGTCGATAGAAATAGAAGCCTGAATCTACTTTTCAATAGGCCACATATGTTTAACTCTGCACACATGTACGTTACGAATATCGTTTTTTGAAAGGCAGAAATCGTGACTTTGTCCGTAAGAGAAAAACATGAGGCGCCCTCGACTCACTTGTACATTCAGTAAAACCTTAGTTCAGTTTTAAGTTTAGTCCTGAAGTGTCTCTTCTCCTGGTTAGATGTGCGAATACCTTTTTTAAACCAATGTTGCCTGAGAAAAGGACCCCGTGTGTGTCTTTAAGGGATGCAAACCCCATACCACCAACTGCACAAGCATCGAATTTCCCAAAATGAACAACCTTTGCTTCATTATCCACCACATAAAATCGGATTTCCGTTTGAACTCACTTGCTCGCCATCAATCTCATCGTGCCATCAAAAATAGCCTTTGACCTTAATTCAATGAATTCCCCCAACAGGCAGCATTTGACCTACATTCAGCCATCCGTCCAAGTTCAATCCAGGCAACTAACTCAAAAGCAATTACAAACTTTGTTCCTTCCTCCCAGCGAATCGAACTAAACGTCAATTACACATCGTCCCGTCCCTTGCGCGTTGCCTCAGCCATTCCACACAAAGCTTCTCTTCTTTAATTTCGTCGTGATATCCAATTTAAAATTGTGTCCTTCGCCCTTGTGCGGGCCCATCCAACGTACATCCACACTTTCTTTCTTCTTACTTAAAGGACAACAACGACGACGACTATGGCGATGACGACGATGTGGATAGAGCACAAAGGACAACAACAAGAAGGCACACAACAACTTTCCAAAAAAAAAGTGAAATAGACGAAAGTGCAGCGCAACAATCAACAGCAATAAGAATCCATACACACACACACACCCGTACAGAAGTAAATCGATGAGAGTGTGTTCGGCTGAGTGTGTGCAGGAAAGCATGAGAAGGGCAAAAAGCTGCTAGAAAAGTTCAAAAAGGGAAATCAGTCATGAGCCAACCAACAACTAACCAGCAAGCAACCGGAAACTGGGTCACCACACATAAACTTGACCGAATTCCTGACGGAGGAGCAGCAGCAACAACCAGATGCAAGAAAGACAGTTAACGGGGAAGGTTTTGCGGGCGTCCTGACAGATGGACGGGCGAATTAAAAATTTAAAGAAGTTGCTCATGTAAATTTTGGCTGCGATTAGCATTTGTGGCATGCGGCGGTGGGAGGTGGAGTGGAGTCGCGGAGTTGGGAATGTAAAATTGGAACGAAATTCGGTGGAGGCGAACACGATTGAAATGGTTTTCAAGGAGACCCTCTGTAACTGACCTACATTCGGCAGCTGGGTCAGATTCATCATGTCCCGTGGTCGCTAAGGGGTTGCTGTCGGATTTGAAAAAGATATTTTTTTTTCCTCTAAAATGATTTCTCTCGCGGAATTTATGATTGAGCGCCGTAGTCAACAAGTTGATGGGGAAGGGCTTGGCCTTGTGGTTGCGAAGAGATGGAGAAGATGGAAAGGGTGGAAATCTAGGTGATGAATAAAGGAAGATAGACAAATTATTTTCTATATTTCGCCTCTTTCTGCTGGTCGCCGAAAAATTCGAGAACGATTTAATGTTCTTTGGCGCCGTAACAGTTTCAAAAGCAGTCGCAAATAGGGCCTATAAGCAACTTTATTTTCTACCTTACTTGTAACAACTGTATTTCGTTAGTAATACCAAATGTCTATTATAACTGAAACTAAAATCTCTAGACCACCCTGTTCATCAACAAAAAGCGTATTTGCGTGTAGAGCGTGCTGCTGAGCACCAGCTGCAGAGTTTCAGAAAACATTCAACTCTCAAGCAACCATCAAACCTTGTCACGACACATCACTTGAACGGAGCTCTTTCGCGGCACCCATCAATCTATCAACACGCGAAACCTAAGTACCCATGCAGCCCCGACCAGCCGCCCATTGACTAGCAACTTTCCTCATCACAGCAGTTAACCACTCGTAACCAAAAGTCCACAACAAAAGAAACGCCAAAAAACACGGTTTGCCCGTGGCACGACACCCAACGAATCCAGCACACACATCTAATTACCGCGATTAATCGCTGTGTGGTAGCCGCAGCCGAGGCGATTAAGTCCATTCCACTTGCCCCAAACTTCAGTGGATCCCTTACACAACCCTTTCTCAGCTTTGTTGTGTTTTGATAAGTCTCCGACGACCGCAGTTTATTTCATATTCATGATTAAATGTAACAATTGGCGTGAGCTTATGCAAGTCGGGCAATCGGGGCGACTACGGCGACGCTTATGAAACATCGCGGCTTACCGCTGACTTCGAAAGTCCCGCAAGCCAAGTTTTGTAGTCGAAATCCGCTGGCTATTCTCGGAACATGTGCGAGTGCGGCGAGAGTTTCCTCCCGGGCGCATCTATTTTTGAGGGCTAATTAGAAACAGATACCCAGCTCCGCGGCACACGCGCGAATGCATTCTTGAGTGCGGCGGCAGTAAATCGAGGGAGACGCGCGTGCATCAGGCGCAGCGACGACGTTCACCACTAAATTTAGCCGCCGCCGCCGCCGCCGCCGCCTGGAGGTGATTTAAGGTGTGTGTAGACATTTTGATTGGATCCTCGACACTTTGAGGATTAAGCATTAACTGGATGCGCATCAGATTGATGTTCTAAAAATGGAGCCAGCGAGGAGGAAGTGAATGTTGCAACGCATCGTCTTCTAATCGATGCTGCCGCCGCCGACGAATGCGTCTATAAATAGATGTGTTTGGCTAGGATCTTGGTTTCGATGATTCTGCTGATTCAGACGCAACACACTCGAAAGTTGAACGAACTTTTGGTGCGGAGGAAAGGCTGTGCTCATTTAGAATGATCTTTCGTCACCCTCTCAAGTTTTATGGGGATCTGTTGCGGAATGCGGCTGGAGTTCCCCTTAATGGCCGTGTAATGTGCTGTTGACCAAGACCGGGAGAAACTCCAACTGGACCGAGCTGCGAGATTGGCAAGGCACTTAGAATGAATGGAAGCGGGTTGTGAAAGAGATTGTAAGCCGAAGCAATTATCTATGATTTTGAAACTTTAATTGATTCGCACTTAACGAGAACGCATTTATGGGGAATGCGAGAATTTGGAAATTCTGTTATCACTGTCAGAGACTGAAACAGGGGAAAGTTTGAAGATCGATGGGTGATTCTTGATAGGAACCAATTTGGCATTTATTTGCTTAGAAGCGACTTTCTCAAGGCGTCTGAAGAAACAGTCAACGAAGATGGGAAGTTAAAGCGAGTTAAAGAATTCGTGTGCTTGTGTAAGGACTGAGGAGAAAAATACAAAAGACTGACCAGGATGACTGAGGATACAAGACGGAGGACTATGATTAGAGCTGACGCAGAGTTGATAAATTAGGTCAGCCAACGGAAGAAACAAGACAATGGACATAAGCAACCACGGGAAGGGTTAAAATAATGTCCGAACCTACAGATCGACATCAGTTAGGAAATGTATATAAGTGGAACGATGCCATTGAAATGATGGTCTTCGGCGAAAGTACAACGCAAACAAATTGGACTCCTAGTTGCTACGCCTCTGCGAATTGTAATCAGAGCGAAAACCTATTCATAACCTTTAGAAAAACCTCCAGCTCTGGCCAGCATATTCCTTTTTCCTTGTGGATCTTCCGTGGATTCCGTGATCAATTGAGTCTCCTAAAATATGCTTCTTTTGCCAACACCGTCAATGAAATGTCTTGAACTTGAGCATAGCTTGTTAGACACACAGGAATTTGCTTTGACTGGCTGTTGAAGGTAAGTCCACTGGTTACAGCAGACGAATACTTCGTGGAATGAAGCCCAAAAGTACAACTCATTCTTTGAATTCTCCTTCAGATCGCCAACTCAATGACTTTTCTATGTGTTCATGCTTCTAAGGCCTCACCTAAACCAACCTTTAAGCCTCATCGATGAATGCTATCCGATATTCATTTGAGGGTCACTACGACACGCATTTAGAACTCTGAATATTTAGATCTAAAATTTCTGTCGAATGGCGATAATAAAAGAACATCTTGGCAATAATCTGACAGTCACTAAGCCTCTCAAACCTACCAAAAACTGCCCAGTAAAAGTATCTAAAAAAAGAACTCCCACCGCTCATTTAAATTCAAGTGAAATTTAGTTCAATGTCACCCTGCACTTTGAGGTTGCCCCTCGTTCCCCATCCCTTGCCATCTGCTTGAGGAGAGCTTTAAACATTCCACTTCCGCGAATTCCCATGGTGTTGTGGCTCGTAAAGCTCGCACAAAGACAGTACATAGCACTGCACTAACGCTCTGCAAGTGCACTCACAGTCCTCACCAGCTGGGGAAAGACGAAACCAAAACAGCAATAAAGTAAGGCACACGAACGGCAGAGGAGAAGGCAATTCACAAAACCCTCCCCCTTCGCCACCCCCCTCCCCCTCCAATCAGCACCAGTAGAGAGACGGATGGATAATCGCTTGATAGAGCCCCCTCCTTTCTAATTGCAATTTACGCAACAAAAATAACAACACCACACGACGGTCGTGTGTGCAGAGTCGATCGGTCTCTTGTCGTTTGTCTCGCTATCCCATGGCCTCCCCGCGCAACAACACCCCCGATCCACTTCAAATGTCATTGTGTCGCTTGTCGCTTGTCTGCCTGTCTCTCGTCGCCAATAACTACTCTCTTTCGTCACACGAAAACTATGAACACAATCTCAACCGCAGGTGAGCGCTGTCTTCGTGGATGGGGTGGTTGGGAGACGGAAGGGGGCAGATTGCAAAACAAAGAAATAACAACAAAATAGATGGGAAAGAAAAAGCAATTTGAAGAAACGTGTTAGGTGAGAGAAAACCATTTGTTTCATTCGTTTCTTTCGGTTTTTCCGATTTTCCACACAACGTCTCCGTACCTTGTACGTTTTCCACATTCGAGCACTTTCAGCTTTTCCCATCCTTCGTCCGTTTTGACCCATGCTTCGCCAGGCGAACGCCAATCTTTCGAAATAAACGGCATCTCCTCTGGCTCCCCTCGGCCTTCAGTTGTCGACGATGTCGTGCGAGTTCGCGACGCAAAAATTCACAAACCACGATGAACTATGATCACAAAATGCCCTCCGACCGGACTTGGATAGCGATTTACAGACGGAAGACGCAAAACTCTCGAGGAAGTGGATACACGACGACGTTTCCACAAATCGGGGGCATTCACGATTTTTTCACAGATATT
Organism: Eristalinus sepulchralis; assembly: GCA_944738645.1. Classification (NCBI taxonomy): domain Eukaryota; kingdom Metazoa; phylum Arthropoda; class Insecta; order Diptera; family Syrphidae; genus Eristalinus; species Eristalinus sepulchralis. Next base: position 3,504,337 of record OX122885.1, on the reverse strand, counting down.
TTTGTGCCTTTCTAAGGGCCACTCACACGTCGTTTATTGCCTTGATACACGCACTCTTCGCTGGGGTACACAGCTGATGGAGCAAAACAAAAAACCGAATCGAGTAGAGTAGACAACGACTTCGAGGGGGGGAGTGAAAAAAAGTATGAAAAAGAAAACTCAAACAAGCGAACGAACCGAACTACGCGGCGGCGAATTTTCTTCTGGCATTCGATTCAAAGTTTACAGACTTCGGCTTTGAGAAGCAGCAGCAGCAGATACTATGTACCGCAGCTCACCTCACCACCAGCACAAGGCGCAACGCGACAATGGTAGAAAAAGGAAACACAGTCTCACGGAGACGAACAGACCGAGACGACGACGATATAACGACGGGACACCAAATGGAACTGCAGCCTGCCAGCGGAGTGTTGGAGCAGTGCATTTCGGTGGATGGATGGGAAATTGGGGAAAATACTATGGATGGTGGAGGAAAAGTGTAAAAACTTTTCTAGCCGAACGGGGATGGAGCACATTTCAAGTTGGGGGCGGAGAAATATGTGCTGCAAAGTGGACCGTGTGTGTTGGGTAGAAATGGGTGATGATGGATGGAGGAATGGATTTTGACGGTTTTACGTTTGGACTTACTATGTATATCCAAGACAATTTGGGAGGAAGACATGTGGGGTAATGTGCTTTAAATATGGAAGACGATTGCAGGGTGACAGGACAGAAGAAGAGAGGAGGAACAATTTGTTTAATCAAAGAAAACTTGAAAGCTCTGAACGAAACTAGAAATCAATTGAGTGTTCTTTAGAACACCATGATCATTGATCTTGTTTTTAGTGGATTGCTTTAGGTTGCAGAAAAGGGACAAGATTGGCTTGTTCTACTTCATCCGTGCAGCAAAACAGAGGAACGCTTTTTACTTAGTTTTTCAAAACGTTGTTCCTTCTAATAAAATAGATCGATTACAAAGTTTGGATATGTCGCCATCAATTCTTCACATGTCTACAAAAAGTAGGAGTAGTTGAATGGAAGGATAGCTGCATCATGTACACCTGAGGATTCAAAACTTTTAGTTAAGCTACAGCTTCGGCATATGTTTTAAAGTTAATGTGTAAATTGCTGTAATTGATCAGAACAGGTGACCAGATAAAGTTTGCACAGTGAAATGCGCTTCACATTATTCCCTAGATCCGTGACCTGAAAACAGGTACATTTCGACACATAGTAAAAGTTTTCTTTGTTTTGAAATTCGTTTCCAAAAGCTTTTGTGTGCTCCAGTTTGATTTACATACACGGAATGGAGAAGAGTAGGGGGAGTGGATTCCCCAAACAAAAATCTTCCTCTCTCATGCACGCGCTCTCTCTCTCGCTCTCACCCATCCGCCAAAGGTCTTCCCAGCATTGGAGAGCAATTCAAAGTGGCAAATTGCATTTCAAGTAAATCATTGAATTTAATTAATTTCACAATGAAGAACAATCGCCAGATGGAACGACGACGACAATTTTGGCCCTCTTCAAATTCAATTAGTCACTCCGCACATAGAACACTAGCAGTCTAGAGAGTTGTTACTATCTATCAACAATCGAAGTTCTCTTTTTTTTCTTCGCGTTGATTGTTTTCTTTTTTTTTTGTGGGTTTTAATGATTTGTTTACTTCCTCGATTATTTTCATTGGTGTCTGCTTCTTCCTCTGCTTCGTTCTCATATGTTCTTTGTTTATAAGCTGCTTCTGTGGTGATGAAAAAAGCTTTTCCTGCGAAACAGCTGATCAATGTCTGGTCGGATTGGGTGATGAGAGACATCTGCTGGGGTAGTTGGCAGCTTGCGCTTTTGAGGGGGGACTACAGGGTTGGCTGTTTATAGAAATTGAAGTGGAATCTTGAGATGGGGTTGACGTCATCTGACCGTCTTTCTAGTCGTGTGCCCCTGTGTTACGTAAAAACAAGACCATTTTAGTTGGCTTATGGCCACGCCGATTTCTCAGTGTCGTGCGCGATGATATTACACCAAGCCAATGGGTAGAAAAACTAATTTTATTTTGAGATTCAGAACCATTTCCATAGCGAGCTCCTGGCAGCACCCCCTCTATACAATCAGCGCCTTTCTTCTCTTCAAAACGCATTATTCCCGTAAACACTCTCTTGAGTTCACCCTGTACATTGTTCCATTTCCTCTGATTCCCGTCATCTGTTCATCTACCGCAATTTGTCAGAAATTTCATCGCCGAAATCAGACATTACCAATGTGGTTTCCCAACCGTAAGGAAAACTAAATTTCCGCCACAATTATCCATCTACAAGCTCAAATTCAACTAAACTATGTCGCCACCAGAGGAAAATCAACCAAAAATCAAATACGCAGAAGGAAAAATTGATCGCGCCCAATTGGAGTTCATGAAACTCGTCGAACAGCAGAACATACAGCGAGTTGAAAAATTGAAGAAACTACGTCGTAACAACCTCATTACCGCTGGTATCCTTGGAGTATCGGTCATCGGCATCTACGCCTACTCCATGCTCAGTGTGCAACAGGAAAAATTCCTGGACGACTTCGAAGAGCCGAAAAAAGTGCAGAACTAATAACCTAATCGTGAAAAAGTTAGGTTAAGTAATTAGGTAGTAAGTTTGTTTTTGTCGTAGTTTCATTTGTTACATAAAAGCAGAAATGGCTCAGGGAACCATTGCGGCCAGTCGCGGCCTGAGGCTGCCCCCATTGCCCACAATCAGAGATCTTGTGAAGCTGTATAAGTTGCAGGCCATCAAGCAGATGTCGCAGAACTTTCTAATGGATGAGCGGCTGACGGACAAAATTGTGAAATCAGCGGGGAAAATTTCAAATAACGATGTGGTGCTGGAAGTTGGACCTGGTCCGGGAGGAATCACCAGATCGATTTTGAGAAGGCAACCGGCGAGGCTAATCCTCGTGGAGAAAGATCGAAGGTTCCTGCCGACGTTGGAACTTCTGAAAGAATGTTCGGAGCCGCTAGGCGTTCAAGTTGATATCCACCGGGACGATATTCTGCGGTTTCCTATCGATGAGGTGATTCCTGATGCATCGCAACGATTGCACTTGATTGGAAACCTTCCATTCGCGATATCGACGCGGCTGCTTATCAACTGGTTCGAGGATCTGTCCCTTAGGCGCGGTGCTTTCCGTCGTTCGGACACTTCTATGACGCTGACTTTTCAGAAAGAGGTTGCTGAGAGGATTTGTGCACCCTTAGGTCATGAACAGCGCTGCCGCCTGTCCATCATGTCGCAAATTTGGACTGAACCAAAACTTAAGTTTTTGATTCCCGGCAAGGCGTTTGTTCCGAAGCCAGACGTTGATGTTGGAGTTGTAAAGCTGACACCGCTAAAGAAGCCGAAGACAGAGATTCCCTTTAAAGTGGTTGAACGTGTGACGCGACACATCTTCTCGATGCGTCAGAAGTTCTGCAGGCGTGGTTACAGCACACTCTTTCCCGAGGAGCAGCGCGATGAGCTGACGCATGAAATGTTCGAGACAGCCGACGTGGAACCGACAACACGACCATTTGAGCTGTCAGTCGACGAGTGTCTGAGGCTGGCAGAGGCATATTATGAGTTTATCAATAAGAATCCAGGCATCGCTTTGTACAATCACCGCGGTCCAAGGATTCTAAGGGACGAGGGATTCTCATCAGTCGCAGAATAACATGTTAGGAGTCCTTATTCAAATAAAGTCTAGTTTCAAATAATAAACGTGGACTTTTATTACTTTGCACAGTATACTGTCATAAAAAAGGAGTTACGCTGTAAAATGCTAAATTAAATATTTTGTACAAATATTTGGACGGCATTCGTTTCAAGTTAAAATTGAGTTAGTAAATGTTCAAGACGATTTATGCACTTCGCAGGAGGAGTGCGATGACACTGATTACCACAGCAATTGCTGTGGTTTTCCTATACAGGTTCGTTGCTCCATTACATCTGTGATCGAGGAAACAGAAGCAGTACTCTACATCGGGGAAGTAGTCTCGGCGAATGTCGTGCTCCTTCACAGTGTGGTTTACGTAGTGCCCTAAGTGGATGTCCTTTGCAGACTTACGACATCCTTCATATTTGTCTGCTGGGATGTCAGTTCGGAATGATAAGGCACTCAAACAGTCTCTTATAATTGTCTCCTTGGCTGGGAATTAAATACATATAAATGAGACGGAATAGCTTTAGTTGTTTCTAAATTACTCACCTCCTCGCCGTTCAGTCACTTTGACACAAATATCTTCGCTTTCCGGACAGTGTTCACCTAGGTAACCAATTCCCCTCCAATTGAACTTATCAGCACACCCTGGAGTTGCTGATGTGCATCGGTAACACCAAATTGAGACACCTTCACACAAGGCAGATGTTAGCAAGTTGGATGAATGCTCTTGATTGAGTTTTGTGAAAGAATAACTTACTTTCGTGGATGGATATGGCCAAAATGAGGAGCACTATTGTCGCGGAGTACGTCATTGCCGAGATATTTATTGTAAAAAATTAAATATAAGGACGAAACAAAATGTAAACAGAAAACGAGAAATTGGAAAACAGTTTAACAAAACAACGCCCTTAAAAATGTTCGTAGGAAAATGACATTTGTATGTTGGTGGAGTAGTTGACATTTGATGTGAATCATGATTTGTCTTCTATACGCTACATCTGACACCTAGTGGTGGATAGATAGAGATAAACGTTAGAAGCGTTATTTGTTTGAATTTTAATTTATTGAAAGAAGACCTGATCAGAAAAATACATTTTGAAGAACAAATTTTAACGCAAATTTAGCGGGTAGCAACGTTTAAGGAATACTTTTCGGTTGATTTATATCATAGTTAACAATGGAAGAAAAGCTTTCGAGAATAAACAACAGTACTGGCCAAGAAGTGAAAGAGGCGGTGACAGGCCTTGTGCCTCAAAAAGGATCTGATTAGAAAGTAAAAATCTGCAATATTTTCTCGCTGTCGAATTCGAACTGAAAGAAAAATTCAAAGCTGTATAAAATTATGCCCAACACCACACCAACTCTCCAAAATTCACACCGTCATTGGAGAGAACAAAAATTAACGTCATTCAATGCACATACAAATTATTTAACCTTGGCGAATTTCGAAGACACTTCAAGGTGTAGCAGCATTCATTTCGAAGTCGTCTTCTAATTAACGCAAATGAAAGAACTGGAATCTTCCTCTCCTGCATCACATCTTCGAATCACACACACACACCTCTGCTGAAAGACCACGTGACATCAATGCTCTGGAAATAGTCCTAACAAATCTCTAATTAAACCCTGACTGCAATCGACACACAGAATCACGTCACGAAGCGAGAATGAATTGATAAAATCAAATATTCGATCAAACATGGTTTTGCAAGCAGCCCACATGATTGATGAGTGACTACCGATGATTGGAATGCCGTTGGCGGTGTTAATAGTTTGTTTACCTCTCCTCCAATCGATGATCCACCAAATAAGGAAGTATCATCGACGAAGAGGTGACGTCGCTCGCCGCCTCTTAGCAACGCCGAGGTACCGAAATGGTAACATAGCTTTTCCAAGCCATTTTGGGCCTGAATTCTTCAGTTTATGTTTGTAGCTTCGCATGTATTGCGATGGCATTGAGAAAAGGCAGAAAAATTCACCTCAGCCACACAGTCGCTATCTGGGGACTTTTGCTTTCTCACATGTAAGTCTGAATTGAAATGCAAACAGTGTGCGCTGTAACGTGGTAATTGGACAGGCTACTGAAGTTGAACAAAGGCAATCGTCGACGTTCTCACATTACGTCTGACAAATGACCGCCGTTGCTGATCCAGTTGGCAATTAGAAGCGAACAAAGCGCAGTTACAGACCGTCGGGGGTTTGCTTTATGTGACTGCCATAACAAATTGGGCAAACTCCGGGCGAACAATGAGTTCCAGCAAATTCTGTCTGGAGTGATTTCCTTGTTTTTGGAGATACTTAAATATCCTGCATTTTTCCTCTGACACTGACTGATCGGCCAACCTCCACTGGATCTTCCCACATATGGGCGTTAAGTGACTCTTAAGACAAGAACCACCCAAAGAGATCACTGTACTTTAATTGCACCTAATTTGTTTATCAGAGATTCTGTGATTCGGTTTCGAAAGGCCGAGAGGGCTTACTGCACTTCTATTTTTAAAAGGCCATCCAACCATGTGGCTGTCATGACTGCCACCATCAGTTCCAGTTCCCCACCTGATCGGTCGGAAGCAAACTTTTACCGGTAAATACCGTCAGGAAATTTGCATATTCTTGTTTTTGTTTGTTTCTCGATTTTCTTTGCATAAATTTCGCAGCCGGTTCCCGTTGGGTTCGTAGTGAAATTCCAGACTTCTAGTTTTTCAAATTTTTCAGAAATCTTCCACGTCGGCGTCGTGTGAATACCAAATTGGACTTCTTCAAATTAATTCGATCCGCCGAGTTAACAATTCAAATGTAATTAACGACAGCGTCGCAATTTTCCTCAAGAATGCCGACCAAAACTGGATCCAACTTGTTTGTTCTGACCGCGTGGAATTTTTCCGTGGACCAGTGCGAACCAGATTCGCTAATCGAAATTTTCCACACAAACACACACACACACATTTGGTGTATTTTTCGGTGGAGATTCAAATTGCAAAAACCGCCTTCCCTTGGGCACCCGTCACTTTCATCAAATTAACAAATCAAACTCGATGCTTATTAGATTTATTTTCAGCGATAATTTAACCAAATATTTAACACTTGATGGTACTCTGGAATTCGTGATCGTTAAGTTCTGGCCGGCGACGCGACCGAGAACTCATAAATCACCCCGTCGTCGCAGCTGTCGAGAGCCGTCGAAAAGTTGAATTTTGTGAAAGTTGAAAAGCCGGTGCTTCAGCTGGTGATCTTCGAGTTGTCGTTGAAGATGCCTCTGACAGTTCGATCGCAAGATCGCACCCTCATTTGAATTGACGTAACATTCAGAAATTCTGAAAGTCCCCCCACGAAAATTTTGTATCGGAATTAAATAATAACCAAACGTAGGCAGAGCGATGAAAAGTGTAAACAATCGTTCGGATAAGCCAGCGTTCTGCTGCGATGAGCGGAGGTGAGCTGCGATTCGGCATTTCTAGAGTTTGCGTGATCCTTTAGGAATCCGCGTCCAATTATGGCAGTGCGATGATTAATGTGCGCTCGGTTGTTGTTTCCGAATCGGAGTCGATTTGTTCTCGAGATCTATTTACATTTTCGATATCGGTAAACTAGTTTTGTGTGAGTTCTGCCCGAATTAACTGGAAAACAGTTTGTTTACAAATCGATGTTGTGGCTTCTTCATTTTCGATGTTTTCGCTGATTTCGTTGGTTTTTTAGTTGTTTTTGCTGTTTGCAATGCGGGACGGGCGGTTGAAAAACGATGAGAATTGGAATGCGGTGACCTTTCGAGTGATTTTATGTGAGTTTTAGCATTTAGAGATGTGTCATTCTCACGCAAAAAAGTGACTTGATTCAGCTCTGATTCGAATCTAGGTAATTAAGTTCGGAATTCGACGTGATTGGGAATGCATTCTGAATTTTGAATCATGCTAGGCATTAGAATCTTGCAAATTAATTCAAATAAGACACCGGCCGAAGCTTTAATTATGTAAGGTTTGGAATTTGCTGAGGGATGGAATTGAGTCATGAAGAAGATTTAGCGCTTAGGAATGTGAGACCGTCAAGAACTTTCGATTTCGATCTATGATCTTGCAGAATGTTGTGTCTCATCTCATCCGGTTCTTGTCTTCTTTGACCCTGGAAAACATGTTTGAAAGAGTTTCACAGAAAAATGTGATGTGCGAAATGTGAAGTGTAGACTGGTGACGGCCTAACGAAGAATAATGAGGATGTGACTACAAGAGGCATTCGTATGAAGTGTAAAATGAAAAGATTTCAAGGGAACCTGATAGAGATCATAATTGATCTTTTTTTTTCTTGTTTCTCCTAGGTAGGAGGTTTCTTTTGGCTCTTCAATGATTTTCTGATTTTGAATCTTAGATTTGGATTAGATCAGGGAAATAATTTCAATTTAGAATTTGCACACAGGCACTCTTTTCTTTAGACATAATCTGTCAAACTTTTCGCAGCTTAGTCATATTTCGATTTTCTAATTTCCTGTGCCACATCCTTGCGAGATATCGAATCAGGCTACAGTCCCGAAAACACGACTTTCCTATAACTTTCAAACCGCCAATCGCTGTGGGGAATGAGATCCCTGTTATTTTGAATGATTTGTGTCCGATTCCACTTCGCATTGTTGCTGTTGCTCTTGCGTTCATATGCAAAGCTTTAAAATCACAAACAAATCCACACTTACACTGCCACAGATTCTGAAGAATTTGCCAATGAATAGAGATCTTGCAGCTCCTTTGTGGATCGAGAGTTAATAGAGATGAACTTCATAGCCTCATCGATGTCTCGGACAGAACATTCATTGGACAGAAAACGTTTTTATCTATCGCGACCAAATCTAAATCAAATCTAAATTTACTCCTTCTAATCGCTGTTTGTTTTGAGCTTACAAATCAAACTCTTGTTTGGGGTTATGATATCTGGAGAAAGACATTAATGTACAAGGCAAGTTAAGGATATTCGTACTCATAATCGGCATAATCTGTGTCAGCTTCCTGTGGACATTTAAATTGTTCTCCTCAAATAGCGCGACCAGAAGCTCTTTTTTGAAAGAGATGATTGTCGTCTCCAGCTCTCATTCACATAACTTACACCCATCATCAGCCAACTAATCCGTTTCTCATAAGAACTAAACGTTTTCGCCAAAAATCCCATTTTGTCCATATCCTCTTCTCCTCCAATAAATTCTTTCCCAATTAACAATCGCCGTTGCCGTTGCCAGTGGGAGGGAATTTTTCACCATTCATGGGAAGCTGGCACACCTCCTCATCCTCGCAGACTCGACGCGTCTCGCCCATCCCGATGAGGTCACCGATTCAAATCTAATACATCTTTGGCCAGCTATTTGTCCATATCTGGTCCAAACAATGAAGCAACAATTCCTCAGCAAGATATTAATAATCTTCGTGAAAGAATCAGTGGAGGCGTAGCAGCGCACGTCCATCGCTCTAAAGTGAAATTCAACTTCGTTCTTTTTTTTGCTATGCTGTTTCCCACATCTCTAGATTCTGCCACTTCAATTGACGCAGAACTACGCCGTCATTTACTTCATCTCGTATGAGTCGCCAGCAACGCTTTCTCGCATGTATTCAGAGAGTCGCCTGTATTCAGACAAATCCCATCCGTCTTAACGCGACTTGATTACCTCCGATATGCACACACAGCGCGATACGAAGACCTCTCACAACCGACAACTACGACGACGACCACTCGTCATTATCGTAGTTGTGGCGTAAAATTTCAATGACCCATTAAACTTTAAAAAAAAACGCCAACAAACGAAACAAACGTCAAGTTGAGATCTCCTCGCCGCCGGGCAGAGAGCAGAACCTCATTCAATGCCAACGCCAGCATGGATCGCTGGATCTGCGGATCGTATCCCGCTTAGAGACACAATTCTTTATTCATTCTAATCGCCGCGTGCATTTAATTCAATGAATCACTGCCAAGGCAATTATATCGCGTTTTTTTTTCACCAGCCCGCCCCCCACTGCCAACATTAGTTCCTTGTGTCTAATGGGATTCCGCTCGCGCCGATGCCAATTCAAAGGGAATTATGTAAGCGTTTATTTTTGGACCCGGTCTCCTGCTGGTACACTTACAAAAGAGTCGAAAATTAACAACCCTCTCCGGCGGCGGGTAATTGTTCCCGGATCTGCGCTGCGACGGTGGCGGTGGCGGTGGCTGACTGAAAATCAAGCCTTCAAGCCATCAATCTTTGGCGGACTTGGAAAATACAGATAATTCCCATTCAGCGGGTGTCGATTTTATGAGAATCGTTTTTTGGATTAGAAAAACCGACGCGAATGGCCAGATCTGTTTGTTTACACCCTCCAGTGCACTCCAGTTGTTAACTGCCGTATGCGGTGATCATTCTAATCGCGCAGCGGCGGCGTCGGCGGCGGCGCAAAACCCGTGAGTCAATCATTTATTCAGCAGATGAAAGCATGATCTGTCGCCCGATTGCTGAAGATCCTCCTCAATGACCACGTCCGACGGCCGGTTTTTTTTTTTTTTGCCGGGCACCCACTTGATACTGGCAACGAACGTGTTTGACCCAAATTCTGTGGCCATCTTGAGAGCGCCTGCTTGTCGAGTCGAGATGAAAACGAAAGTGCTGGCTGCTGACCCACAAATGTCATTCACCCAAGTGCGCATCACACTTCATCTGACAGGTGCAAAGGTCACCTCGGTCTTTCACTGTTCCACATAGTGAGCGGTCGCCCGGCCGCAGCCCAGTTTTTGATGGCGACGGAGTTTCCGAAAAACAATCGTAAAAACCGCTCAAAATTAATGAAAAGCCCGAATTTAAATATTAATTAATCGAAATCTATTTGCTGTGCCAGATCCGCAGATGTCTGGCGCCGATCGTAAGTCTCACCGCAGCCTTTAATGTTCGCCAAAAAAAAAACTGGTTGTAAATCAATTGAATCTGCTGGATCGCCTTTCTTGGTAATTCCATTTCATCTCGTCGTCTTCAGCTAGCTGCTAAACTGGCTGCTGGCTAATCTCTTGTCGCGAATTCCAATCGCTGGCCGCTTGGCGTCACTCAGACGATCGAACGGACTTTGATTATGCAAATGAAGCCGAAACTATGCTGGAATTCAATGTAAGCAGTCCATCGAATCAAATCTATCACCGCCGCGGCATCACCTGTGCAATGACGAGGGTGGCGACGCGTCGCGTCGGCCTGGTGCCAGTCGGCGACCGCAAGCCGTTGGACTAGGCTTGCCCCCAAAATTCCCCCCTTTTTAATTGGCGACTGATTGAATAATTTGATGCAAATGGTCGTTTGCTTTGTTCCGAGGTGTACTTGGAATACATTTGAACAACGCAGATGGTCGGTCCATGACTGGTTGGTGGTATTTTGTTTTGCTTTTACTTTGCGAATTGACTTGTCGTTCTTCTTGAACTCTCCAGATGTGTGATGTTGGTGGCGGTGGAGAGGTGACTGTGGGGTGGGAACTTGACTTGAAAAGTGGGTGTGATTGTTTTATTGCATCAAGTACAACGAGTATGCATTTTTTTCAGTTCATGACAAACGGTTCTGTGCAGCCAGATTAAAAATATGGACAAATACGGGCATTATTGGAGTGAATTATTAAACCAATGGTGGCCCTGATTTAAAGCTACATCCATGGCTTTATGTGTCCTTGACTTTGGCGAGAGTGTTTTAGTCGGTTTATGATATTTTTCAGTCAATGAAGTATCACTCCTGGCTTGTCACATTTTAGCAAAGTTAAGTCTGATGTCTTCAAACCTTAAGTCTTTTCGAAATTGAAGTGTTCGAAGTTCTACACAGTTCTCCACTCAATGGAATCTGATATTTCGTACAGCGGTAGCGTTCGAAACAGGATTTCTCGAGTCGAAAATTTTGGGAAAGATAGTTTCGAGTAAAAAACTGATATGTTTTTCTTATTGAATCGAAAACTGATATTTTCAAATTAAAGACTATAACCGTTATGAAGTAATATAGGTTAGGTTAGGGCCACCAGCAGAGCTGGTACATAGCGATACAAGAATGTTTATAGGTGCTTGAGACAAATGTTCCTTGGAATTCAGAAAATTCACAATTCCTGACTACATCTTCTTTCCCCACAAACTTAGGCAAAGACAGTCTTTGCAACCTAACACTCTAAAATCACGATTTTTTGAGTCAATTAGACCTACGACATTTAGACAACGGAAAATTTGATAACCCCGTCAAACGTCACGCACATGCAACCACTCAAGCATGGCATCTGACAAGACAGAAACTTGTTCTTGACGTCTATATCAGACGACGCGGAACTCTTGGCTGGACAGTTGCAAACGCCTCCTCTAAATGAGTGTAGCGAATGGTGATTTCTATGCGTATAAAAAAAGCAAATAATCCTCAGAAATCCACCGCCAATACCGCGTCTAATTCAATTCGCACCGCCCCAAGCTCAGGCCAGACGTTCGAGCCGGTAGCCAAGAACAAAAAATCGTACACACCCCAAGGTCGTCAAAGGTACCAGCACTAGCACCAGCCGCAGCAGCAATCAACGCGTCGCGAAACAATAGCAAACGTCAAGAATCTTCCAAGAATCTCATTAAAATTCAATCAAAGATGATCGCAGACAATTTTATGCATGGAGCCGGAATCGATAACGCAAATATGCTGTGACAGCAATAAAAATTCTTATCTCCTCCGCGCTCTGTTGTGCGTTGATTCAATTCACTTTGACGAACTTAATTAGTCGCCCAGTTCTATGGGGGGAATTCGTGTCGCCATCTCTGAGACGTCGCCCAGCAGTCGCACATCAAAACATCCGGAATCGGAGATGAGCAGGCCGCCCTCAAAGGTGTAATTATGTGCTTTTTCGAAAATGACTAATGAAGATCACATGCCATTGACTTCCTAATTCTTAGCCGCAGTCGTCTTAAGTCGGATTAAGCAATCAATTAAGTGGGATGCGGGGAGCCTTGGCTATGCAAACAAAACAAATTCACTAATGAATCCACTCAGAGTTCTCCGGTGATGTAACAGATGTCAAATCGAACAGATCTCTTACTCACCACCGCTCGCTACACCGCTAACTAAACAAATTAACATTAGCATTTGCTTTCGTATTGTTTTTGTCAACAATTGCCGGGGGGCGCACGGTGCCAGCGAAATATTACATCTGAAGATACAATCAAGTGTCCTTTGTGCGCCGCCACCCCACTCTAATGCGCGCCCCACTCTAATCCGTCGGCGCCAAGGGGACGGATTGGCCATTTGTTTGTTATGTGTGCACATTTGCGGTGGCGTTTCATTATACCCATTGTACTAACCACGTACAAACAAACCAAGTGCGGCTTGGGAGAGTCAACAGACTTACAATGGATATGGTGCGAAGAGAAAACAAGTCTCTAAACAGAACTCTCGACAGGGCCGCCTACATCTCGGCGACTGGCAGCTGCGACGACGCACCTTAAGAACACAGAACTTCGGATAGATTCTCGAAGAATACATTTATTACGGATTCTTTTGTGTTAATAATTTAATACTCGTATCTAACTCGGTCGCGATGTGTTACTTAAGACCCGCTTTTTAAGTTATTCATCGGATTAAGGAATTCCCCCGGACTGGTATCTGGTCTGCTTCGCGGACAGGGCGACTGTGTTGGTTGGATGGAAAGGAAGGCAGAACACTGACTAGCAATTAGCATGCATTTCATAATCACAGTTTCAGACATTCTTTAGAGGCGCCGAGGAATGTGTGATGGATTGGTTTGGGCGATTATAATATTTAAGCAACGCATTGCGAAGACCACGAGTCAATTTTTTTTTTGCGAAGTTTGGCACATTCTTTAGATGTTTTTAGGGAGTTCCGTTTAGAAATGCACGTGCTACGGTGGTTTTGGAAATGCAAAGTTTACCAATATTTTCCTATGTTCTGTACTTGTCTTTTATGGTAATTGACACAGAACAAATTTTGAATTTTAAGAAACTGACGAAGATCTGCTACTCTTGACCATGTCGACCACCTTCGTACCTCAAATTGAACAGTCTATCCGCGTATACCTTCGATTGCCAAGATCCTTTTGTACCGATCATCTACAACGATACGTAGCAGATATAGAGAAGACCAACTCTCTGCCCTGTGTAAAGGTAACTAGTGGATTACACACAACATCGCTGCTTCCTTTTCACGGATAGTAACTAGTCATGTCTTGCTCTGTTACCAAGTGTATTCTGAAGCTGGACTTGACGAGGATCATCAGTAAAAAGTGACCTGAATACGCAACTTGTATAACAACGATCCCGGTACAACTCAAGCTTAGTGGTACACACCCAGTTTGTATATGCAGCCAACAAAGTCCCTGAAAATATCACCATTGAGCCTGACATCCGTGCAGGATAAAATTAGACTCCATAAGTAAGGAACTAGGGCTTCGTTTAGAATCAAGTCTCTATACTAACCATAAAGCAGCACCCTCTCATATTTATTCCTGACTGAATTCTGCAAAACAAGCATCAAGCAACTTACAGACTTCATGGGTAATCTTTTGTGATTTAAGACAATGATCCGTCAATCGGCTGTTGTCACAAGGAAATTACTAAAATACTCTTACGTCGATTGACATCTTTCAGTGTTGCCGTTAGTGCTTCAAGCAGTCAGCCTTCGGTGCAATCACTTCCCAAGATTATCTCATCCTCTGCGCCATGATGATGCAAAAAAATCCACCGTGTGTCAGTGTTGACACACAGAGTTGACGTTTTTTTTTCTTACAAACGTGCAAAAATGTTGCACTTTCTGTTGGTTTATCCGCCGAACACACCCCGCCAGGCAAAGAAAGTAATTCCAGCAGACTCACAAAAGCATCAGATTTAAAATTATGAATGTCATAAAGCAAGTAATTAAATACAGTGAATAGCACTTATAATGACCCGGATTTTCATCACATGCTTCAGCAAGTGAACCATCCCACATTTAGACTGATCATAAGGCCAGTCACAATCTTTTTGAAGTTTGAAGTGTTTTTCTTCACGAAGAAAGAACTCGACTATAGAGGTATAAGCGGTGATTAAGACCAACAAGCCTCTACATTATGCACGATAATCCGTTGACGTACGCACTTGCATATGTGGGGCGCTGAGAAGTCTTCTATGGTCTATTGCCATCTAATTTGATTGAAATATTTTATCTTATCCTTCAATCGCCGTCCATCTTGTTCTTTGAAATTCGCATCCTCGTTGATCCTTTGTGTCGAACGAGCGAGATTTTGAGAAGCTTTTCATAGAAAATTGATACTTTTTGAGTGTTGTCAGCAACTCGAAGTGGTGCCGTGAAAAATGCGAGCTGTCCCGTCCGGGAATCGAACCTAGACTTTTTGCGTGGCGCTCGACGCACTTACCACTACGCCACGGCGACCAGATTCGAATTTTTCATGGCTCCCCAAAATCTGGATCGCCTATACACCGCTTGGCTTCGGCCGAAAGTAAAGTCCTGTAAAGCGGACAATGTTCTACGTTGCTGACAGAAACAAATTTTCCAAAGAGATATCATAAGGGTGGTGGTTGCGATCAAGTTTTCTATCAACGGTAGCAAGAACATCTCATGAAGTGGAACATTATGTCCCTTAACATGTTTCGCATGCGTGATACCAGCAGTGGTCAATGACGAGCAAAATTCGCTTCAACTGGATCTCATTTCATTTCAAAATGCGCGAAGCCAGTTAAAGAAGACTTTCTCAAACGAGTTACTAACATAAATTGACTGTCAACATAAATTGTACTTAATGCAATCACCAACTTTTATGTTCCTGCAGAAGCATTTTCGAAACCACGAGCAACCATCACTTGACTTGAATATCCTCCGATTTTGTGTGAGTCGTCGCTGACACACGGAGAGATATTCAATATTCCAGACATCGCCAGCAGAAAACTGGATCAAGTCATCAGGAAACCCCCAGAAATCACTAACGTAGCCGTCCACTTAATCGGCCAATTGAACAAATCGTCCAACTCATCATAAATAAACTGCGAAGGACTTTCAATGTCACAAACACAAAAAACCGGCCACCCAACAGTCCAATGAACTTAATTCATATTTAAGCAAACAAAACGTATCACACCGGCCATCAAAATAATCAAAAAAACGTCAAAAATCGTCGACGTCGTCGTCGTTGCAATTTGGCCCCCATCACCCACCAGCACGTCATGTGCATCACACACAACGTCCGCCCGTCCAGTCCACCGACCTAAAACGCTCGTAAAACTTTCAAACGGATGTTCTAATCCATATGGCGCGTCGCGTCAATCGCCGCGCGCCTCGCTCTCACTCGCCTCTGGGTAAACCCATTCGCGCAACATTCAAGTCTATTGTTGATTTTTTTGCTTAACAATACAAAAGTATTTAGACCGGTTCCTATTTTAAAATTCTGAATTCATATCTACGCGTTTGCTCCTCCACTTCTTCGTTCTTCGCCCCCGTCCACCTGGGGTGAACTGAATCTTCTTCTCTCGCTCGCCCTCACTCTCTTTCTCTGCTGCTGCTGCTGCTTTCGTCATTCGAATTTAATAAATTACCTTAAATTTGTTGGTGTTTTTCTTTTTTGTGTCTTCATGTGTGTTTTTTTGTTTTTCTGTTTCTAGTTTTCTGCTTGGCAGTCTAAGCTCATCTCAAACATCTTCGTCATATCACGCCAATCACACACTGGAAGAAAAAATAAAAAAACAAGAGAGAGAACCACAGCCGCGCAGCGAAGACTACGGCTACGAACGAGACGGCGAACCCACAACGAAGATGGAGAGACGAGGAGAGAAGATAACGACGAAACGAAGTCGAAAGCTCGCCTAAAGAGGACTTAGTGATTTTCTTATTTAAATCGAGCCCGGCTTTTGAGAGTATCTTTAGTTTGAAACAAGATCTCAAAGTGATCGCAGCTAAGAAAGAGTTTGCTAAGTGAGTGAATCAGAGTCAGAATCAGAAGACGAACGTCAATTCACGCAGTGTTTCTGAAAGATAAAAGCAAAAGCTTAAAAGTGAATATAAACATTTAGTTAAAGTTTGAATCAAACGCGTTAAAACAAATAAAAGAAAAAATGTCTTGCCTTAAGATCAGTGCTATCGTCAGTGTTGTTGTCCTCTTCGCCGTGTGCTACACAGAAGCAGCTGTTTACACGCAGCCCGCTGCCTTCAGTCCTGGTTAGTATTTACATCTTTTCCTGTTTTATTGCAATAGTTTGGCCTCAGTTCAGTTCGTTAGACTCTGCGTCGTCGCTGTTGCATTCAGCGGCACATATTTTGAGACGCGCCGCTTAATTGTAGCGATGATTTCATGCGAAACCAAGTTCGATTTGTATTCATTACATGATCGTTACGCAGCCACTTTAGTTGTGCGATCGTACGGTTGTACACACGTCCAACCACCTCCGATGCGCGGGTATGGCTAAAAATAGAATCGCGTTCATTGAGTAATTTGCGAGACGAAAGTCGTTCTTGATAGCCTCTGTGATCTTGAACAATGCGAATTGCCCTCAGCGAACTTTGCAATCAAATTGATTGCTTCACGCTCTATTGGGCTTGCGCTTTAAACCTGGTGAATTATTCGTTTGGAACGATGTCAGAAGCGTGCTTCTTGAAATTCCACAATCCAACGAAGATCAATGACATCTTTGACAGAAGTGACACATCGGCACCATTCGACAAATCACTCGCGCGTCAAATTTAAAGACGTCGGAAATAGAGTTCTTATCAAAGAATTTGGATCATACCAGACTAGACCAGAAAGCCGGTTATGATCGTAAACCACATGGTTTCAAGCTGGACATTCCAGTTTATCGGTCTAGCAGCACAGATAACCCATCTGAACTGACGCCAGTTGGAGGCCAACTTCACAAACTGTGATCAGATAAATACCAAGCCACTGTGATTTCCTCATTTACTTACGTTTTTGTTTTCTTTTTCTCTTTCCAGCACATCCTGGTAAATGCTTCGACAAGATTACCCGCCGTTCAATGCTGCCAAATAAGGAGTACAAGCCAAAAGGCATTTGTGCAGCGATGACATGCGACATAAACACCTTCACAATCAACATCGAAACCTGCCCCTACATCGACATGCCCGGCTGTGAGGAGCTCAAGACCGATCCCTCGTGGTCGTTCCCCAAGTGCTGCCCACAGTTCGTGTGCAAGGACTTTAAGACCGGCAAAGATGTCATATTCTCGGCATAATTACAATCCATCGCCGCATCATTAAACCGTGATTTTAGAGACTAGTACGAAGCATGTCCCATACCCCCGCCCACACACACACATACACACATCACTGGTGGTTCTCAAGTTTGACACTTGACAGTACAACAATTTCGATTAATTGTTATTAATTGATTTTGATTATACAAAATAAACAATCAAGCGAAGGAGAACAAATGAAACCGACAACAACAACAACACGGATAACCAAAATCACATTCTTCATGGCCAGTGTTAGTTATAGCTCATTAGGTGTCTAAGTATTTATTCAAAACGCACGCACACATGCACACAACAAATATTTATGCTTTTTTGTGAAAAAGAAATGAAACAAATCAATCGTTGCAATGTCAATGTTACTACAATCATTCAATGTTTGAGTGTATATCTATTTATATTTATTTATATGTGAACTTTATAAGAAAAAAAACGGTAAATAAGAAACAAACTTCAAATTGCTGTCAGCAGCAATCGGTTTGGTTTTCTAATTGATGGAATTTGTCAAAAAATTATAAGTATGCGATATTTGCAGACTGTACCAAATTTGTTAAGCATATTATGTGTTTTACTATAAAAAAAAACCTTTTTGTACTTAGTTTAAGTGATGAGAAGAAATATGAAAAGATAAGAAAACTGTTTGTAATGATGAGTCATTACAGAATAAAATAATTTATTAAACAAAACATTAATTTGTGACTTTTACTTGGCATCACTTTTGATCTCACTTGGTAGTTGAAGTTGACGATTGGCGTCTTTTTCTGTCTATTTACAGGACTATGCACGTGATCAATGAAATAAGAAACCCTCCCATTACTTTTCCTTCATTGATTTTTCGATCACGTTCACCTGCTGTAAACGTCCATCACGACATGTGTATGCAAAAACGGAAACAGCTTACAACAAAATTTCCGTCGATTTCCAAACACAGGAGCTACTACGTCTCAATGATTTATGAGCAGATTTTTCTGCGTATTTCCGAGCCAAAGTCACCACAAGTCGGGACGTTTCATCGTCAACAAGTCACACCGGGAGTGACTGTCAATGCCGAATGATTAACCGGGTAATAAAGTTGAAGTCGGTTTTGTTCGTTTAATTCAGAGTACAATGGGTGATTAAAGATTTGTTTCTTCTGTTTTCTTTTCAGGACGGTGATTCAGTTTCGGCGCATTACGAACAGACTATGGAGGAGGAGCAGGTGGGACTAATTTATTTTTCGCTTTTCGCAAGGGTAAACATCGCCATTAATTAAGCCGGTTAATCAAACTCAGATATGGTTATGGCATGCGTCAGACTGGCGTTTCTGAGAACCGTCGAGACGTATGGTAAAAATCACTAAAGATGCGGAGATTAATTTGTTTAATCCGGATTTGGGCTGCCTGGGAAGAAGTGATGCAATGGATGCGAGCGCTGAGGAATTATGTCATGCTGGTCAGTTGTGTTTTACAGGAGAAGTGAGATCTTTTCGGAAAAGATTAGAAGCTTTGTGGATAACCGGGGGGAACTATCTAATCCGGTTTCGGTCTTTTAAGGTAAGTAGCGATCGTATCTTTTTCTAATGTAAACTGATCCTTAGTCTTTTTTTCTGTTAGCCAAGCATAGACATATACAAGCTTTTCAGTAATGTAAGTTACGGCCAAGATGTGGAGTGTTTGATACTATTGTGGGCGCAGTCCTACAGTCCTATAAGTTGTAGGGCTCCTAACCTCCTAAGCCACCCATCAAACTGTGACCAGAGTACTTTGCGTTTAATTATGCCTAGAAAGAGGCAGCACCAGTTAACGGTGTTGTAGAAGCATGGGCAATGTGCAAGGTACGCACTAAGATAGCCGACACATAGAATCCTGAACTGCGACATCTTGTACTGTGATGCCGTGGATTATGGATTACTGCTTACTATTTAAGAAAATTCTTACTGAAGAGGGTGTAGTAGTACTATAGGCAACGAAGAGGTAGTAGCGCTGACCGATTTTGGCCAGTCTTGTTTTGTTACACTTTTAAGAAGTATTCTGTGATGTCGAAGAAGAAAACAGGATCTTTAGTGATCTTCGGACCCCATTCCCCCAACATTATTTAATCTCTTTCCAATGGTCGCTACAGACTTGTTCTAGTTCAAGAAACAAATATGTAGTTACACTAAATCTACCCCTTCTGCTATTCCAAGCTGGGTTCTGGGAAACGTTTGGCAAACGGAATCCAGAAAACAAACCCAAGGTTCATCATCGCTTAAGGAGATAGGTCATTTTTGAACAGGGATTCAAGCTCTCAACGCCCAACTAAACAGCCATCAATCCCAATAATTAGGAAAATCGCATTGACCACTCGCAGGTCGTTAGCACAGTAAAAACAACGAGACAAACAAGAAAACAATTATAAATGCGCATAACAGCTGAGATTGTCTCTTCAACAAACAAGATCTCTTCGCGCCACCTCTACGTGACTTAAACTGCCATGACCATGGCACCCAGTGGCTGCAAAATATATATGCATACCATAACTAATTGTCACTAAATCAGTTCTTATTGCCATCGTTAAGCTGTCATAAATAAACCGCCCGCCAAAATTGGTATCGCTAATCAAGTTATTGAAATGCCTCCTTGACGTACTTCCGATTCCCAGCTGACATTGAGTTTCGCATAAAGCAGCCTTTTATTCCCTAATTTCCATATCATTACTATTCGAGCATTTTCGGGCAGTCACCAAGCAGCTCAGGACCTGTCCCACGGCTTCCTCCTGCGCCAAACTACTCACGGCGCACTTTATGACACCAGTTCTCGAGTTTAAGAACCCAATCAAATGTCTCGACAAAGATGTCACTCGGTCTGACCGCGTCAAAGATTTACGTTCGTGCGAAGATTTTTATTGCCTCGTTTTACACTCGAGATGTGTGTAGTCAAGTGAAGCGACGCCACACGCGATCTCGTAGAGTGGGACGCGATGCCTCTCAACTTGGCCAAGTGCACATCTCCGCAGTGGGAACTACAGGAAACGCCTCGACCTTCAGCCTTGATTGATGAGGGGTTTTCGCTCTATCTATGGTCGCTGCCCGTAAATCATGCACCTAATTGCGGGCGCGCTCAAAATGTACGTTGCCCCAAGTTTGATTTACCTGGCAAACGTGTGCGACGCAGTTCGTGTGGTCTCCTTTCGAGGAATCGTAAATTAAGCGAATCAAAACACTGGCCCAGCCCATACAAGCCATAATTGGTTCCCGATGTAGATTAATGGCGAATTTCATCATTCCCGATGCGAGTTATTTCACAGAAATGTGCCCATTAACATGGCAAATTTCATCAAATTATGAATTCAAAAATTCCGCTTCGGTCAAGCGTTTAGCTTTGTTTTCCCCTGCTCGTACTTTCACCCTATCGGCGTGGCACGGTCTGTGGCGCGACGGCGCGGCGGCAAGGCTTGTGCCTGAATTGGTCCAACTAGAAGAGCAAACAACACGCAAAAACTTTTCTGGGGAATTCCAGCGCTTGCTGACTCAGTAATGGTATTTTTAACCGGCTTACCTTCACCTGTTTTGGTATTCTGCAAAAGCAAACAACGAGACACAAAAAAGCCCCAAAAAGAGATAAACGGACGAACGACATGTTTAAGCAAAATCGACAGAAACTAATTCAAATTCATCTATTGTTTAGGTTGCGGTGGCAGCAGTACATTGGACAACGATACGAATGCAAATTCGAGTTCTGCGTACGTCAAAAATAATCCTAGGTGAGTCAACTCAGAGGAGCTTTTAGTTAGTTTATCCGTTTAGAGCAGACATCGGCAGCCGTCCTTCTTCTCTAAAATGCATTTACCGTAAACTTTAGAGTGTGAACTTGATCTTTTCTCTTTTTTCAAAATCAGGCCAAAATCATTTGAAATATTTGGCTATTGGTACTAGCGTTAGGGCACCTGGCAGCTAGAAGTCTGACGGAATAAGCGTCTAAAATAAAAATTTGCAGCCTGACCATGCGGTAGACCTGTGGGACAACTGTGATGGCTATTGCTTAAGGCAGGAGGAATTCTCACGGATTATATGTTTTTGGGGATTTTACAGCCAACTCAGGGTGAAGTTACAGCCGGGTGCAACGGTGGACGTGTTTGAAAGGCTTCGCTTTTTACCAAGGAAGAGTAACCGGCCCTTAAAACAATTTGACACTTGGAGTACATAGCTAGGCTTCGAAGTTTAAAGCCATAGTGGCAGGTGATCACAGCCAACCCAATAGTCTCTATGTCCTTATGGTTTGGCGTCGAATAGGCCTGCTGTCCTTAAGGCTTCCGATCCTGGTGAGTTATTGAGCTGGATGCCTGCTGTTTTGTTGCCTTGCTGCCCTAGTGGCTGCCTGTCCTGGTGAGCTGCTGGCCCGGAGGCTTCCTGTTTATTCCTGTTCAAATGGCTTTCTTGCCAGGTGACTTTTTGGCCTGGTGTCTTTTGTCATGTTGGCTGTTGGTTATTGTCCTGATGACCTGCTGTCTTAGCGAAATGCATTCCTATTGTTTATGTAGCCTGCTGCCCTTGCCAACGAATGCTGTGATGACGAGCTGTCCAAATGGTCTTCTATCCTGGTAGCTTCCTGTCCTGGTAGGATTTTGTCCATATGGAATTTTGGACTAATTCCTGTTGATAAGTTGGAAGCAAACGAATTGCTCACCACCTACTAATTCTGGTTCTCTGATTTCGAAAGCGCATTACACGCTGTCTTGCGGTTTATTTCGCAACTTGGAGAAACCGATTTATGGTTCGCCTCTCTGGCTGCAGACCATTGGTGTTAAATAACATGAATCAGACCGTGCCTTCTACCTATTCTTTGAATGAACCTCCTAGTGGCTTAATCAAACACGCCTTGTTTCTAGGCACAGTCAAGATTCTCCCTCATTCCTCTGCTCTTAGTCACCTCCAACGACCATTACATCTCGTATGCAGACTTACATGTAGGCGTCGTCAGTCAGAGCCCAAATGGTCAAAAACCTTCAGCGTGCCCCTTCGCCTCCACCACAGTCACACTGGTAAACAATAGAAAAGAACATTCAAATCCCAGAACACTTCAAGAAGCCCAAACACTCGAAATTTCAAAACATGTTCAAGTGGCACTTCACTCCAAGCGTGCTAACCGCTTGACCATTGCGTGAGTGTTTCTGGAGAAACCATCGTGGAGCACTACTCGTCAGACGTACTTTAAGCTCGAAAACCTACGAGATTCCCAAGTGACACTTTAGTTTTTGTGACACTAATTGTTTCTATTGATTTGTCGCCACTTGACCGGCAGCTCCAGACTCTGTACAGAAAATATCACAACACATCGAAGAGGATGTTCTCCCCCTAGGCGAGGGTTTTCCCAAGACTTTTTGCATTCCACATCGAATCAAAATACTTCGCCAAATTAGAGGGGCGCATCTAAATTAAAAAGAAAACGAATCAAATCAGGAATTAGCAGCTCCTCCTCCGTCACCTCGGAGCACCGGTAGTGGAGTCAAACAAGCCAAGGAAAAAAAACGCCACAGAGACTATACCTTTCGTGTCAAGTTAATTAAAGAAAAACGAAGCTAATTATTCAAGCGTTTCAATTAGTAGGCTTTACTACCGGCCAGCTGCCAGTGAGTCGCCGACGCGGCGCGGCGTACCCAGTGGATGACACAGTAAGTGATGGCTACGCAGGGAGTTGGTTAAGTAAACGACGGGCGGAGAGCTGGTAACTGGCTGCTGCGCAGCCTCATTAATTTGTGACTTGTTTGGCTCGCCAACTTTACAACGTCGATGGGTAGCAGGGGACAGGGGAAAGCTGGTTAATTGTTGATGAAGTGAATCTGTGATTTGATATGACTGTGGGGTTGGTTAAAAGTGGGGCATATTTTTAGGATCATTGAGAAATCGATGAAGTTTCACATGCTGATTGCCTAGAGAGGGGCGGAAGGATATCTGCACCGGTGGTTGTTGGTGATCAAACCGGCGAGGAACGGAAACAAAGAACAACACAGTTTACATCATAAAACATATCGTGTTTACTTTATTTCTAGTATTTTCTGTGAGGTGTGAGTGTGAGCTGTTTACCTTCTACAAAGCTTTGTGTGGGGAGATTACAATTCAGGGGAACACTAGGAAATCAAATGAAATGCAAATCAATGGGAACATATGTATCTACAGTGAGCGAACAATTTTACTTTATTTCCATTTAGAGTTATCTACAAGTTAGTTGTGACATCCACCTGCGGATGCAAATCAAGTTTTGCTTTCAAATGCATCTTTGTTATGATTTACGAAAAATATACAAACAACACAGACACATTTACACATTGTTTGGTGATTTATTTGTTTCATATAACGGCGATCTTCTTATTTAATAAGAGGTCACGTCTGATTTTTAAATTATACTTGAGGTTTACCGTGTTTCCCGATGGTTTTCTCTTGGAGAAAATGGCTGCTCAGGTCATTGCTGAGCATTGGACACAGCCTGTACATGGGCTGTGTGCAGTGCTCAGCAAGTTCCTGCTCACAATCATCTACAATGAATTTTATTTTTATGAGTTCTGAGTTTGAGTTTGTTTCTTTGTTCAGTAAGCAAATCGTTGATCTGGATGGTGGCCCAGTTTGTCGAGTGCTGGATTGCAGGCGAAGTTGATCATCGGTGGTGGCCCACACATGAGGACAATCGTTTCGCTATCGGCTGGGAAGAGATTATTCTTCACCATTGGCTCATCGATGAAACCCACGCTATAGTTCCAACCTAAGAAAAACACAAAGAAAACAGTTAATTAGATAACTATGCTCGACAAAGTGTGTTTGAGAAGAAAAATGAAAAACAACCCAGGAGCAAAAACGACATTTAGTTGATGTACCTTATTTTGAGTCACCCCTTAGTGTCACTCCGTGGGCATGGGCTACTAGTATCATATATATTCTCTCCTAAGTAAGCTTCTGTTATAGAAAATAATGGAATCTGTGATATTTCAACTTAAACGAGGCAACACATCATAGTCAGTAGACGGCAAGTTTAGTTTCAGTTTGCTTCTAAATCAAGCTAGGCTTTTGGTTTTTTTTTGTTTGTTTTTTGTTTTCTTTTCTAGTAACTAAAGCGCATGTTTGCGTCGTAACCTAACCGCTCCAGTCCTGGTATGCATGTGTAGTTTACCATTGGTGGTGGACCGCAGAGCAGAACAAGGGTCTCATCGGCTGGTGGGAAGAGGTTATCTTTCATCATGTCGTCGGTCACATAGCCTTTGCTATATAACCAGCCTAGAATGTAAGTATGGGATGAGATGAGCGTTAGCTCTAGAGACTTAAGATCGAGTCTGTGGTGTGCTAAGGGGGGTACAAATTGTGCAGGAACTCAAAAGAACTAAAACAAAACTTAAATGGCATGCGAACTGTGTGGGTCTTAAAAACAAGACAGAAAGGGATATAAACGAAAAAAAAGCGTGTATACATACATTAGGTTATGTACCGGCATTTGGATAGAATAGACGCATAGTTGTGCTTTAAGAAGTGTGGCAGCAGTGTTAAGTTGACTAAAAGGATTGTTTAAGGTCGGCGTGCGTAGAACGGGGTGCAAAACCCCAATTCGACGCATATTTGAGTTCGTGCGAACTAGGATTACCTTAACAGTAAACTTACAATTCAGTGCTCGAAACGGTAAAGGGTTTGAGAGAGGTACGTGGTATCGTGGGATATAAAAGAAGTACACTGCCGGCGCATCGCATAGAAACAGAATTGGGGACGTTGATCAAAACCTATTAATTTTAAGCCATTTTTGAAACTATTGTAGAATTTATCAATTAGCTCCAAGTCAGTTCATACTAAGAGAGTTTCAACAGAGCTCCAGAAGAATTGCAAGGGAGCTCCAGGGAATCATTTGTGAAACAGCAAGTGAGCTCCAAGGGAATTGCAAGTGTTCCTCAAGAAAGTGTGTAAAGTAAACGTCATGGGAATTGCAAATGGACTCTAAGATAACTCTAAGTGAATTACAAGGGAATTATAGGCAAAGTCCAAGGGACGCAAGTGGGCTGCAAGCGTGAAGCAACTAATCTCAAAAGGTTTGTGTAAGATGACAAGATATTTCAGCTGATTTTTCAAAATGCATAAGCGTGCACAAAACTTGTCAACCAGACCCCACTTGAAATGGAAATTTTTGTGAAACCTCCCATTTGCATTTACCGCTTAGTGCATAACCTAACACAACAATCCCCACTTGCCATTCACAAGCGCCAATAAAATATGTATTCATTCATTTATTCAGCAGATAGCAGAGACGGAGGTGTTTTCCAACAAATTGAATACAAATACCACCCGGGCAAACCTTTCACTGGGTCAATGGAATTCAAAAAATGGCATAAGTTTGACAAACGACCACAATCCACGAAGAGATTAAACAACTCTGACAGTGTCTGACAAAGTTGACAAAATGCTCATAAATCGTCTTCGTCGGCGGTGATCTGAAGAACGTTTGGAATAAAAGCCAACTAAGCACTTAACGGAATCATTTCAGGCACACATGTGCTGGCCACAAGCCAACCTCGAGCTAGTCATGATGCGCAAGTTACGAAATAAAATGTACAAAAATAATTTAAACCATGCGGTTTTGCATAGACAACTGGGAGACTGTTGGCGGTGGTCGGGGGGAGCATTTGAATTGATAGCGAATCACTCACCTTCAGCAGCCCTGTCAACGGTGTACCAGACCTTAAATTGTGTCGAATTCTGCTTCGCAAGAGTATCAAGTTCATCACGTAAGAGAATATCTTTTTCAGTCTGCCAAGAGGAAAGAACAAAATAAATGAGGAATTAGTCTAATATTTGGTAGGACTTACCTGATTGGCATAAAGCAGAGCCAGTTCGGTCTTATCATTTGGATTCTTGAGAATATCTCTGATCAGTTGCAACATGGGGGTGATTCCGGTGCCACCAGCAATCATGTTAACCCGCTTAGCGTTGACCTGTTTTGGGGGATCTTTACGGAGCTTCTTGATCGAAAACCCACCATCACCGAGATACTGCAGGCGACCAGATGGTCCACGGAAGGCGATCTTGTCACCGATCTTCAATGAATCCAAGTACTGTGACATTTTTCCTCCCTCAGGGAACTTAGGATGCACATCCTTGAAGTAAACTTTCACTACCAAGTCCACGAAACCCTTGTCGTCGTCACATGAAATCGGAGTGTACGGACGAATGACAAGTTCTCCATTGATCGTCGATATTAAGTGAATATGCTGACCAACCGGCAGCCCGAGGATGTGCTGATTCGATGGCAGGCCAAAGCGAAACCGTCTTGTGTCATGACTGAGAACTTCTTTTTCAATCAAAGGCAGGAGATATTTTTCGTTTGGGTCTTGGAGCGTCTTCAGTCGCGCTGACTTGTTGTGTTTCGATTTATTTGTGTTCTTTGATTTCTTTGTGACTATGTAGTGAATTAATACTGCTCCAGCTAGCGCCACTGTGATTCCAATGGCGATTGGGACGATCTATAACGTAAATAAAAACAACAACAAAATCCGAACATTAATTAAGTAAAAATTCCATGACATGTTTTCAAGTTGTTAGGGCGAGAGAATTATGACCTTCGTGTGCTGTTCAACTGAAATTCCGGCAAATCACGCAGTCAATATTTCCTCACGAAATTCTCGACGGTGTTGTGGAGCTTTTTGATGTTAAACAAAAATTTCTTATCGTTATCGCGCCGCGTAATTAAAACGATTTAATGATTGTGTGCAGTCGTGGAAGGTAGTTAGGAAAATTGACTTATCGCACTAAGGTCCACAAGGCATCCAATTATCGGTGGGAAAAATCAATGGATAAATCAGTAGACTAAAGAAAACAAATCCAAAGATCATTCTAGATCAGTAACGAATCTACAGAGAATGAGTGCGAAGGGAATGACGTGATTCTCGAATAACAACAGTCTCAATTTGTATAAAAATTACTAGTCTAAGTGCAGTTCGTGTTCCTTGATTGCTGTCTTTCAGAAAAAAAAACAAATCTGCTGATTCAGTGATCAGGAAGGGGGAGCAGCTTAATTGTCAAGCGAGCGCGATAAATGCACACATTACAGGGGATCTGTACGCGTGCCTGAATGTCTAATTTAAAACCGTGACAAACCAGCATAAGTTAGAGCTAAAATTAATGCGAATTCGTTGTCAAAACAAGAAACAATTAATAAAAAGCAATGACTCAGTACAAATTGCTTCCTTGTGGATAGCAAAAATACCCCGATGGATATCTAATCAATTCTTATGCAACACCGGACAAACTGAAGTCACAACCCTGACCTTCTTAGATACACTTCACACCCACTTCTCCCTCCGCCCACTCCAATCCGCAATATGGTACAACAGAGTTATATCGATTTTTTGATATAGCACAGCTATCATTACATTTACTTACATTCTCCCCACCAAGGTCCAACATGATTGAATTAAATTTTTAGCAAATAAACCGAAAGAGCGGAACCGAGCTTCTCACTCAAAACAAAATACTGGCTTACAAGAAATTTATGCGCCGCGAGGGGACCTAGCTGACTGAGACCACCGCTGCCGCTGGAAATTGTGAAGACTCACGTACGCCACCAACACACGAACTGACTCCACCATCAATTCCAACCTCAAAGCTAAGCACTCTCCGACTTTAAAATACAAATTTCGCTGCTGATACGATATGACTGGTAAACAGCAGTTTTTTTTATGCTATTTCTCCCTTTTGAGAAAAAAAAAAAGCGTCTGACGACATGAGTTATTTGCTCTCCACAATCTACTCACTGATTAGTGCCGTCAAAAAAAAATCACTCGTTTGCTAAGATAACGCAAGCAGTAACCGTATGTGTGAAATGCTAGGGGAGGGGGAAGGTAATCTTTATTGAAACAGCAAAACAAAAAAGAAAAATGAAAAACAAATGGGAAACCAAAGAACACAAATCCCATTCAATATGACACTCACATGCGTTTTATTTATCATAGCGAGTCCTGTAACACGAAAAATTCGTATCGTTGAGTATTAAATAATCCACACGATTCTGCTGTCGAACTGAACTGAACTGTGGTGGACCTTCCGCCTCTCCTGTGACCACAAACAAATTCCTTGCACTAAATCCTTTTGTATTTTCTGCTGCTCAATCCGGCGGCGCGCACATTAAAGCACTTGGTAGACACACGAAAATCGAATTTCAATTGCATAAAACAAAAATATACACAACACCCTCTCACTCTCTATATACAGGTTTATCCAAAGAAATTATGTAATTTGCCCTCAAAACAGAGGGAATAAGAATGAGTTTCCCTCAAAAGCAAAAAAATAATTTAGAAAATTATATTCTTCTGCCTCTGACAGGTGACGTAATAATGAAATATTTCAGAGAAGAATTCAAATATCTTCTCTTCACCCACTAGAACCGGGTGTTTTCTTTTTTGGGAGGCGACACAGATGAGGTGTGTGTATATTTATAAAAATAAAAATGCACAGAGAGAGCGATATGTGTCCTGGTGAACCGTTTTCGAAAGTAAAATACAATTTTTTGACTTTGCTGTCGGATGTGTTGTTGTTTGTATGATGTGGGTGGGTTGTTCAGGGGGAGGCAGGGTGAATGTCGGTATGACGACAAGGAATGAGATGTTGCGGGTGAAGCACCTGATGCAAGGCTCTTGGAATTTGAGTGCGATCAGCTGTTTGCAGAGGAATGTTATCAGCTGTTTGATGGGTATATGGAAACAATGATGCAGCGATTGACTTGTTGAATTCACTGGAATTTTGAAAATTAGACGAGATTCTTGTTAAGTATGGAAATTTAAGTTTCTTATTTGTGAAAACTGTTTTCTATAGCAAAATGCATTTTTTACCAACGATAGTGACTTCTGTGGGGAGAAAACAGATGGCGATGCACTCGGATTGAAGCGAATTAGTGCAGTCTGATTGTCCGTGAGTGCTGACAATTTTCTATTCCAAAGAAAAAAATTAAATGCTACTCTTCATCATTACGTCGGTGGTTCACATTAAAGTATTGCCTTAAAATACCGATATGAGGCCACACTTCTATGTTAATCAGGGGAAAATATACGCAGTTTCACTGCCTCAATAGTCTTATAGCACATATTGGTTTCAATTTACAGAAGAGATTCAATTCTAGAGTACGCTTCGTATAAACAAAATCATCGGTGTATGACATCAATATACAATAAAGTGGCAACCCTAAGAGTTGCACTATCCGTAGCTGACTTCGTTTGGAAATGACGACCACATCTTTCTTTCGTAAAATAGCCGTCTAACAGAGCGGATTTTGTGAACATGGCGTAAGTGAATTTTTAATATTTTTCCTTTGATCCAACTTTCTTTCAAGAATCCTTAGAGTTAATTAGTATATAAAGTTTCAAATACAATGCCAAGAATATCGTTTTCCCATTAGTCGCCGAATTTTTGTAATTTTCATCAACATATGCACTCATAAACCAGCCGTTTGGACCACTCAATGTCTGCTTTGGTTTGGAAATGATTGCTAAATCAATTACTCAGTTTTTGTTCAAAACTCGCAAGAGATTTAATAACTCCATCGCCAGACTATTAAAACATGAATAAAATCGGACAATGTAACCTTAATCCCTCGCATCATCCTCCTTCCATATTCCGTCAGAAACTAACCTCTATTGTCTCTCTTTTGCAGATCGAAGGTGTCTCGTGATACCCTCTATGAGGCAGTGAATGCAACCCTCGAGCATTCGTTGAAGAAGAAGCGTGGTTTCTTGGAGACCGTGGAACTGCAAATCGGTTTGAAGAACTACGATCCCCAGAAGGATAAGCGTTTCTCCGGCACCGTCAAGTACGTCGCAGCAAGTATAACACCTGAATAGCCCTCGGGAGTTCTAGGAATCATGGAATTTGCATGAATCTTGGGATTCACTTGTGCTTTCAGGAAGTCAAGTGGCATGCATGCCCTTGGCGGACCTGTACTCAGGGTCTTAAAATCAAATTGAGTAGGTTCGCTCCAAGGGCTTACCCTCAGAGCAAACCGCCATTTTTGTTTCATTACATTTTACAAGGCCGCTGCCTATTCAATGGCGGTAAGTTCTTGTCACATCTTCCCACCTCGTGCAGGCATCAAGTGATGTTTCAAAAAAATATTGCATGTATTATCTTAAATAACCATGTGGACAAACTTTGACTGATGATGCTTCTCAAGTCCCTCATCGGTTGTGTATACGCTTGGAAGTCCTCAGCTTAACAATTTTCTTCTCATTTCCAGATTGAAGCACATTCCCCGCCCAAAGATGAAGGTCTGTGTGCTCGGTGATCAACAGCATTGTGATGAGGCCCGCGCTAACGGTGTCGAATGCATGGATGCTGAGGCTCTGAAGAAATTGAACAAGAACAAGAAGTTGGTGAAGAAGCTAGCCAAGTCGTACGACGCTTTCCTCGCTTCGGAATCCCTGATCAAACAGATCCCACGTCTGTTGGGTCCTGGCTTGAACAAGGCCGGCAAGTTCCCTGGTCTTCTGTCCCACCAGGAGTCCATGATGGGCAAGATCGATGAAGTCAAGGCAACCATCAAGTTCCAGATGAAGAAGGTCTTGTGTCTGTCTGTCGCCGTTGGACACGTTGACATGAAACCCGACGAGTTGGTGCAGAACATTCACTTGTCAATCAACTTCTTAGTTTCGCTGCTGAAGAAGCATTGGCAGAACGTACGCTCCCTCCACATCAAGTCATCCATGGGACCACCACAGAGATTGTACTAAGCTTTGTGTACAGTTTGTAGAAAAATACAAAAAACAAGTTTTATAGTTTGAACTAAGATTTACGGTTTATTTTATTGTTTCTGCGTTGTTTCCACTCGAGTAGTATATGGTATTTGCGAGGTGGTCTCTTGTTCTGAGGGCTTGCTTCGAGTCTTTTGGCCTGTCAGTGTTGAACACTGGGTGGCACTTGGATGTGTCCACTGCGTCGGCCCACTCCTCGCTGTATCCGTCTTCGTTTTCCTCCAATAGGTTGTGTAAGGCACAGCATGCCTTCGCAATAGCCTCGATTGTGCGTGCTTCCAGGTCATACTTTCGTTGAAGGATTCGCCAACGGGCGAAAAGACGGAGGTAAGCATTGTCTTTGAACACCAACACATTGTCGATGGCTTCGTTGAAAGCGAAATGTTGAGGTGTGTGCGGTTCGCGGTATTTTTGCATTAACCATGGGTTGAGGGGGTAATACTGGTTGGGGGAGACGACGAAACTTGGGAGGAGACGTTTTCCAACGTACTGTGATTTTGTCTGTAAACAAACATGAGCCTCTATTTGTCTCGTTCATTGGAAATCATTTCACTCACCATGATGAGTTCCTCTGGAGAATCCATAAACATCGTAGGCACATTCGGAACCATGTTGACTTTCCGGAATCTATCAAAACACACAATTAGAATGGAAACTGATCCCCGAAGCGCACTCACAATAATTTGTCGTCTATTAGCGTTTGCATTGTGATTGAAGTACCACCATTCGGCTTCGCGTATACCTCCACATTCCCCGCCGATGGATTGATAGGAATCAAGCAGAATCCCAGGCAACCAACAACATTCGGCATTGAAGAAGCAGCTTGAAACGTTTGTCGGATGACGTCGTACTCGCTCTCATCTTTTGGCATCACGAGCAGATAGTCTCCCATTTGCTCGATGATCGCGTCCGCAAACCGTTTCATAAACTTACACACTGAGGTCCGCGACACTCCGAAGAGCTGTGCCACGACGCGATAGTCTTCCCCCGTTGCCAGAGTGTAAATTGATAAAGCCACTCTCTT
Organism: Eristalinus sepulchralis; assembly: GCA_944738645.1. NCBI lineage: Eukaryota > Metazoa > Arthropoda > Insecta > Diptera > Syrphidae > Eristalinus > Eristalinus sepulchralis. The sequence continues at coordinate 3,471,744 of OX122885.1, read as the reverse complement.
CTCAAGATTGATCAAATTTTTCAGAGGCACCGAAGCTCCATTGGGCTTCATGGATTCATTTAGTTGTTCGCAAATCCAGTGGAAGGTTTTCTTTGACATTCGGAATGTATTCAGCCATTGTTCGGGAGTGAATTTGGGCACCTCTCCTTCCCAGAAGCGTGTGTCCGGCGGGCGGAGAGAACACTGTGCTTCTGAAAGCGGTAGTTGCATCAAGAACTCGTTTTGCAAGTTCATCAACCTGTGGAGATACTGTATGCGGTGGACACGCTGGCGATGACGGATTCGTTGCACTGTTTGCCGTCGATTCCAGAGAATTGTCCGACGAAATGACATAAGCTGAGTGGCTAGGACTCCCATGAGACGTTGCCAGTTTTTAATAAAGACATCTGTGGGCGCTCCTTCCTGCAATTCGATATCGGTGGTCTCCGAAGCAAGTTGCTCATTGTGGTCGAAATCTAAAATGAACGGGGTGTTATTTGATGTGTTCAGGGAGGCATCTGGGCGTTTATACCTGAATCCGACATTTTACCGGGATTTCACATTGAATTTCGAATGTAAATAAATTAGTTTCGTAGCAGACGAACAGGTGGGTAGCTGGGAGAACGATTTTGTTTTTATTTACGAGGCAAGGCCATTGCGGATGGCGATAGTATGGTGAGAGAAATGTGGAATTCTGTGGAAATGAAATGGAGACTGGTTACAGGGTGGATCGAAGAGGCAGGTGCAGGTGAGGCTAATACGAAGTGAAAAGCTGTAGATAAATGTGTTAGTATTCAACTTTGATAATAACTATTGGTAGGAAAATTTGTGCATCCTTGTGCAGTATAAACTGTTTATAAAGTTGAATTCAAATGGATACTTCACATTCAATACGATTCAGAATGAAAAGTTTCTTCCCAAGTCTTGGCGGGGCTAATCCATGATCGAAGGTGTGTTGTATCACATATGACAACAGGCTGCCGCAAATTTCCATCACACGCCCTTAAATGATCAACCACGACCAACTTCACATGCCAACCTGTCACATTTTGACACTTTGCCTTCATCCCACTCATCACATCATCCACCTTGCATACTCCTTCGCACCCAGGTCCAATCAAACACACAAACAAAAGCCCATCAAACACAACCAATCGTTCGCCGTGGTGAGAACTGAGTAGTTGTCCATCGCGGAAATCCCTCAGAGAAAAAACAACACACACTCGTTCAGTTAAAGAAAAATTGGGAAAAAGGTTCGAAACGGCCCCACCGCCCTCAAACAGACATTCAACTTTTCTCCAGAGTTTCTTCTTTTGCATCAAATTCAATTCAATCGAGTGTTCGGTGTGTAAAGTAATTTGAACTGTTTCCAAGTGAGATCCGGAAAATATTCTCCAAAAAGTATTAAGAACTACGCAACTTCCCCATAACAGGAAGAAGATAGAACACAGTCGCATAAAAGAATAAAAGAAGACAGCAACAAGAGAAAAAAAACCCCACTCACACTCGTACGCTCTTGAATTAAATATCGATTGAGCGAGCGGCCTCTACCAAATCGCAAACTCTCTCTCACAGACACACACACACACGTAACAAGGAACACACAAGAAAAACAAAAACAAACGTCAGCCATAAAAGGAAACGTCAAATAAACGCGTTTTTTGACAGAAGACAAGTTGGACCGAAGGCACCGCCGAAGAGGAATCGACAAAACTAGCAGCTGAGTTGGTGGTGTTGGTGTGTCGTTGTTCGGTAGTGTTGGTGTGAAATTCGAAAACCGAAATCTCTTCGTCTCTCTTGTACTCTCCTTTTTGGCTGTGTGGTGTTTCAGGCAACAATACGAAGCCCAGAAGGCACTGTGAAATTAATTAATTAAAACAAAATCAGGAAACCGAATTGAAATTGTGAAATTTTCGTGTGAAATTTCGTGAAATCGGTGAGTGAGTGACGTGCACCCGCGGAAATCTATCAGTGAACAGTGCGAACAAGTGCTGAGAGAGGAATTTTTTTTTTGTTGTTTCAAGTGAAAAAGATTTTCCTTTATTTTTGCTTTCCTTTTCGTTCCTCCTCCTCCTCATTGCCGTCGTCGTCGTCGTTTTTTTTTCTTTCATTTTGCATTGTTGTTTGTGATTATCTTCGCCACAGTTTCTTGCTTTTTACATAAGAAAAAGTTGTGTTTCGGGGGGAGTGGCAGATAACAGAAACTATCGTGTGTGCACATAATCAATCAGGAATACCTCACAGTCCAGGAGGAGCTACGAGCCAGGAGTCCAGAGCCATCCAAGGAGGAGAGTGTCTATGAAAATCAAATTCGGATCGATGCAATGAATATTGTCGGGGACTATGAATACAGTACAAAAGATATGCTGGGCCACGGGGCCTTCGCTGTCGTCTACAAAGGCAGGCATCGCAAGGTAAGATCCATAAAATATTGGAATGCATGCTTGATTGATAGCGCTGGCAAATACTTCACGAAACTGTTCTATCTAGGTTCGCCTAGACTGCTTGCTGCTTGCTTGAAATTCAATTCAATTGGTCATGTGTGCTTGATGCCCTTGTTTTATTTGTTGTTGCTCTTGGTTGTCCGCCGTATTTGCTGGTGATGGTGGTGGTGGTGGTGGTGGCTATTCGAATTTGCAAATTACTTTGGCTTAATTTTCTCAATGGTATTTTGTTTTTGTTTGCACACCCCGTGTTAGCGTGCGGTGGACGTCGACAGCAACAACGGCAGCGACACATGGTCAGGCTGCTAATGCGTAGTTAATTCTGCTCTCCGATGAGATCAAATAGTTCACAAATCAGGTTTCTATTTGCTTAATCAACTTGAAATTGGAGTATGCAAAGCAGGGACGTTTTTGTTGACTGACCTACCCTGTCAATCGAGGCGCTAAATGGAGAGGGAGAGTGTAAAACAGAAATTCTAATTTCCTGCTCGACTATCTCCATCGAGTCATCCTAACGTACAGCGAGAAAATAAACATGAAGCAGAGAACAGGAAAATAAGAAAGAAAAAAATATTGTAAAACAAATAATTAGGTCAAGTAGAATTGGACTTGTAGTTGATAAGAGGCCACAGTGTGAGATCACAGGCATGTAGCGTCTTCGCCTACATGTGCTCGTCGATTTTGTAGAAGAAACTCCGGGGAGGCAGCAATCAGAGACAGCGAGGGGCATGAATGAACAAGAATGGTGCCAAAAATAGAAACATTCCAACAATCTCTTTATTTACGTTTTTTTTTTTTTGTTTCACTCTCTCGGTTGCTTGGTGTTCTATTTTGTGTGTCCTGCCCAATGTGACGATGTTGCTTTGTTTTTGGATAATGAGTGACAAGGGTGTCGGAGGCACATATCCTACGGCATGATTACATGTTTTTCCCATTTGAGAACAAACATATGGTGGGTGCTTCGGAGAAAAACACATTCCGAATGTCCTGGTGCAGGTCGACACAACAAGATTTAAGGAGCGGGATAGTCGCATTTTTGTTTGGGACATTCATTTCAGAGGGTATGAAGTCTTTCATAATCAATGCCAGAGATCTAATCCTTGTTTTTTTTCTAAATCTGGTCGGTAGCTTCGGGGGTACCTAGATAATTGATAATTATAAGACTAAACTTTCTACGATGTAAAGTATTATAGTCTATAGTTTATGGCAATCATTCAGATCAGCGACTTAGCGAGTTCCTAGGGCGCAAACTGCTTAGAAATTGAGTTGTCGTTGGAGTCAATGTAGGTTTTCGGTTGACAATGTGCTCTGTTAAATGTTCTTCCTTCGTCTAAGCACCTTCTGTGGAAATTATTCAATGCAACTAGTTCATTCGCACCATTTGAGGGAACTAAAATTTTCTTAAAGATTGAGATGTAGCAGAACTCTCCTTAGCCGTTTACTTAAAAAATCCATTCTGCTATCATTGCATTTGTCTGATTACTCTTGACCTTCGTTAAAGTCCTCGCCGGGTCGAAATGCTGTTCACGTCCTTATCAACTTGCAGTGCTATTCCCTGTCAAAGTTTGAGTCCAAGTAACAATCGATGTAACATCTTAAAGAAATCGTACCTCCATCACTATAACCACACTTATTCCTATCATTCTCCACATTCTCACAATACCACGTTTCAACATTCCCCATCCGTCTACCTTAAAGGCCTTAAAAGGCTTAAACGACAAAAATCTAGATCGTCCTAGACAGTTTCGTAATTTTCGTCTACCAGAGTTTTTTAAAAATATGTACTGCCTCAATAAAATTCGTTGGTCTTAACCAGCTACACTCTTTAGACCCATGTTCTCTTCTGTATCTTTGCTTTTTTATTATCGAGGAATCTTTTAAATTTACTTTAAAACCTTGCCCTTGATTCACACAGAGGAACAATACATCTTGTTTTGATGTGAAAATGTAATTAGACAAAACCTTGATGCGAGAATAGTTTTCAAATAATTTGGCTTCCATTCAAGACGAACATCACTGTCTCTCCGAACAACGACAAAAAAAAATATCGACAAAATCTCCTAATAAGCCACAACCAAAATGGCGATTTCATTCTCCAATTCAATCCTTCTCCTTCGTCGTAGAAAATCTGGTTTATAGGTTCCACTCCTCGCAGCGATCCGGTTTCTACTAGAAAAACGCGGAGATCATAACCCTAACCTGATCAAATCAAATTGTGACCACTCCAATCACCCTCCCATAACAATTTCATCAGTAGGTGAGCGAAATTCGCGACAGAATTGTGTTCCCTTCAGTGTCGTCAAATCGCTTATCAAACCAGAACACAGACAGACTGTTTGTCAACCGATCACATCGTCCAAAGAGATACAAAAAGCACAAAACAAACTGAGTGCCTGCGCAAAATTTGTTTGCCATTTGATTCTCCTTCCTGCTTGCCATTCGCCGCCATTCGCTGTGAAGCAATACACATTCATAGTTGCTTTGCGGCTATCTATCTTCCATCTCCTTGTGTCAGCGTTATTTTTTTTTTACTTCAAACAACATTCCCCGATGAATTTCAGGTTTGCTCAACCAAATTGACCCAAAAACCTGCTTCAAGGACAATGAATTTTTTTGTTGATTGCCTTTGTCCGCTCACCCCTCACGAGCGGAGGATATCATATAAAAAATGTGTGTTCTGTATTCGGAGAGACAATAAATCCTAATCAATGTGCACACTCGCTGCATGCATGTGTCCCTTCCATATCGATCGGGTTCATCAGCACGAATGCGCCTCCTCTGTCGTCGATGAGGCGTAAATGTCACAATAACACATTAACCTGCCAAGGCTAACAGACGAAATTGCAATAAAAGCGAGCGACCGCGCAACGCGCTTATAAAATCGACTCCACCTCAGACTCAGCTGCCTCTGCGTGTTTATTTACATTTTTTCGTGTGTTGCTTGTATGGGATGTCCTTCGCTCGGTTGATTCCGAGCCTTCACTCTCCAACCGCTGCTCAATTTGTAGACGCCACGCATTCTGGCCGTGCTGGCGATCCCTCACAAATGGAAGTAGAGTGCCTTCTGAGCGCGATTGTGTGACATTTCAACGCCTCCCACCATGGGCCCGGGTGGGTTGAAAACTTTATCAAGCGGCGCAATCGACTGAGGTAATCATTTGAGCGAAAAATAAAACAGGCGAGATGGAGGAGAAAAATAATAGTTTTCAGCGAACCGAACCCGATGACGTGGGGAAATGTCACGTTGGCTGTGTGATTCTGTGTGGAAAACAATAATGAATCTCAGAGTTCCATGGTCAACGTGGTGCTTACTTTCCGCCCCCCTCTGCGTGCACCTAAGTATAGCTGCTCGGCTGTTTCACACCGGAAGGCACATAACCAATGAACACACCCCGTTGCCTGTGAGGCAGTCGTCTTATGTAAGGGAAGCGAAGCACCACTCTCCGGTGGAGGGATGGAGGTGCACGTTTGCGTTAGAATGCATTCCCAGTCGTTTCACTGACGATAAAGACGCGTCTGAACATGGGGGAGGACGACGACCACGGCGACGGTTCGTTCAATTATTGATGGCAGTGGAGGATGCGTACAGGCATGATGAACACTTTGAGGGATGTGGCGGTAAAAGGTTTCATCTTGAAAGTGAAGCACTCAGCCGTAAATCTGAACAGATGCGTACTTCTTTCTCAGGCATGTGCAGAGTGTCTGAATTTGTACTTTTCGGGTGGATTTCGGAGTGGGAGGATGAGGTGAGTGACTAAATAGAAAGAGGAATCGATTACGAGTGCTTATGTACAAGAAATCGCTCTGTTTTCTTGGAACTTTTCTAATGAAACGTTGAAACGATTTCATCATCTAGAGATTAACGATGTCTTTCCCTTTCGGTGACGAGAACGGGGGGGTATTCGACGTTGCCTTGGAGGCTATGACTTGGTGGAGAACTGGTTTTTAGAGGTTATGCGTCTTTTTAACTGTCGGACTGGGCAATAATTTTGCGTCAATAAAAATGGTCATGTAGCCTCCAGACGAAAATGTCAATACATTTGTCTTAATGATTTGTGATGGCTACTCACCTTTTGTGGGCCACCTTGAATTTGGTCATTTCTTTGCTGAGCGTGTGACAGCATCTATGTTGGGTTTTGATGGGAATTCTTGACGTTTTCATTGGGTCGATTTTCTTCGTCAAATTCTAAGATTCTTGAATGTAAGAGTTAGTGACATACACAGCTTGTTGCACTTGAACCTTTGGCTGATCGTTACCTTTAAAAATATGTTCCAGCTCTTAACTCTCGACTTTTTGAAAATCTGACCGCAGTCCTTTTGCAAAACAGGGCAAGCTTGGAGTCCACACAAGTGTCAACATCAAAAGAATTTATGAGCAAATAATGAAAAAAACTTTTTGATGCATTTTTTCTTAACTCGATTACCTATCAATTTTTTTCATCGAAGCTCAAATCTCTTTCTGCAATCTTGTACAGTGATTGGCTGAAAAAAACGTTAAGCTAGCCATTTAGCCGATTACGTCTGTAAACGTTTAATTTTTCAGTTCATTGAACCTACGTTCGTGTCTATGCTACGTTTGATTGCCTTGCGAGAGTTTTAAACGTCTCAAAGCAAACCACACAAGCCCAGAGATCTTAACTCGCTCGGTGTTCAAGTTGTTGCCAGGTATCGCTATAAAACGAAGAAAAAAGGCCACACTCAACTCCAAACGACACTTTCAACTTTCACAAAAAAAAAACACTTTTCGCAACTTTAAGCAACTTGTGGCACAACAAAACGAAATCCATTTGACCCGTGCGTAGTGGTTTGAAACAATCTCAACTGGTTCCCAGTAGACATAACCTCAAACGTAACTCGTAAGTGGTCAGTTCTCGTTTGCTTGTCTCATTGTTTGGTTTAACGATCTGCCCATTAGGCTATAGCTGCACAGAGAAGAGGACGGTAATTGGATTGATTTCAGCACCAATTCAGCGTGAGTCTATGAATAAACATACCTGACACACAGCAGGCATGGACTGGCTGAATTTCAGCTTGTCTGCTGTGTGTCAGTCACAGACTCAGTCATCGGCAAAAGCAAAGATCGTGCCAACTTGCCCGTTTACAATTAGCAGACATTGTGTGACTGTGATCTTTAAGCCGCTGTGGGAGGTATTAAACCATCGACGCTCACAAAAGCAGGTTGCTCTCTCCCACCAACAGCGCCTTAGTCTTTTCCTGGTGTTAGTCATGCTTATAAACCGATTACACCACAGAACTGTAACTCACTAGTGTTTCCAGAACAATAACGATGATATCAGCCCTTGTGGCGGCCATTAGAAGCTTAGTGAGTTCTGTTCCATTTCACCAGCGCACACAGCACGGTAAACAAACAAAGATCTTATCGCTGCGCCGATATCTTCTCTATCTGCGCACACCTTTGCCCCCAGACTGCCTGCCTCCCTAGCTGGCTTTGTTTGCCCCCATTTCCATGAGGAACTATGCACGTGTCGAAAAATAAATCATTAACATTCCCAGACACTCGCGACGTAATTTAGACCCTAACCTACTTTAGAAAACATTAGCGAAAAGTCGCACATTCATTTGTTTACACTTTTGCCCCGCGTTCCGGGTGAAGTGCGCGCTGCCAATAAGGCGACATTTAAACACTCCATAACGATTTAATCTGATGACGACAACAGCCGCTTCCTTGAGGCGCGCGTCATTTAGTTTGTGCGCCTCGGTGCAGCTCTGGGAAGTCCGTTGCTGGCAGCGCACAGATAAGGTGCTGCCGTGACCAGCGTCAGATTCTGCTAGAAACCTGTCTGTGACTAATTACGGTATCTTATCAGAAAATAGAAATGAGCAAAACACCCTTGTTTACTTCATTGGACGAGTGCTGCGCTCTTTATCGCACGTCTTCGACTGTACCGGCTCGGCGGCTGTGTAAATTGACAATTATGAAGAGGATTCTGTGTTTTATTGGCTCAGCTCCCTTCGGGCTTGGACCGCGTGGTATCTGTCACGGCTGTTTGTTGAACTTCACATCAGTCGAACGTATGGTACGTGATGTATCTATCTATCGCACGGCTGAGCTGTCATTGCCCAGGCGGCAGGTCATTGACGCGCACTTTTCGGTTTTGGTGTTGTGCCTCGATTTTGTTTAGACGCTGAATGAAGCTTTCTCCCCCTGATGAAATGTCAGCAACCGATTGCAGGGCAGTGCGAAAAACAAAACACCAAGACAGAGTGCAGATTCAATGGCTTGAAGGCTCTCCATTTGCAGCGTTAATTGGGTGGTTTAAAAGCGGACTTATGTGATGTGTGTCTGTGATACGTGGTGTCAAGGAGGTGTTCACTTGACGGCAGCCACCTTGTCATGTGAACTCTTTCATTGCTATTCCGACGATCAACAGACGTCACCATGATCGTACAGTATTTGCTTTTGGCATTAACACGTGATTTCTTTGTCCGCTGCGTGTATTTTTGCTTCAAAAGTTTGTTGTCTCGTAAGCTCCTTTGTCCAACAGGGGGAATGCTTATGCCAATAACGTTTAGACTCGATGTAAGTTAACGGCTTCAATGAGTTCCTAATTCAGCAAATTGTGCGGGTTATCAGCACACGGCACGTGTCCGCTTATTCGCACAAATAATTAATTTCTCCTCCGACTGATGTAAACTTTAATTGCGTCTCGGCATGACGCAAAGCTCAATCAGTCTTACATCATTGTGTCGGCGGCAGCGTAACGACACGCGTCGGCTGGCTGAAAGATTCTGTAAGTCGCGCAGAAAGGTGGGTCTTTGTCATTGAACTTCGAGGAGGGGAACTTGTGTAATTTATTAGTCTCTCTATGACGAGGCGGTGAGTTGATTGTCGCGAATTTGAGCAATTTTTTTCTCTGTTTTACGTCGGAAAGGAAGCATCTTGAAGGTGATTTAATGGATGGCTTGCATTAAAAAGCCACAAACGAGTTTATGACTTTACAGATGTTTACTGTCGTCACCGTGAATGGGGTAAACATCCTCCAAAGCAGATTGCATGACTGTCGCAGTAGCCGACTGAATTTATCCCCAGACAGAATAAAGAACAACCTTGATGCGGGCTTACGTGCCTGACCCAATTGACGGTCAAAATTTTGATGGCAGGAAGACAGTATTTTATATCCTGGCCTTGGACTTAAAGTGGTCAATTGAATTTGGTTTCCGCTGAATTTGTTTAAACAATTCGCGAAGGGAAAATGTTCCGTAGCTTGCTTGGCGCGGTAAACGACTCCGTTACGCTGCTGCTGGTAGTTTGCAAAATTCCTCCTCAGTGGGTTAATAAAGAAAAAGATGTTGAAATGGATTGATCCTTCCGCCAAAAAAGGGATCCCTGACAAATTTTGTAGTTTTCTGTCTTTGTAGAAGCTGTCAAATTAAATGAAAAAACAAAACACGAGATCCAAAACTCTCGCCCCTTCCTGTTGCTTGGTTCAGAAGTAAGACTAAGTTGGAACCTTGATTTGGAGCAAATTGTGGAATCTGCCTTAACCTTTAGATAAGTTATCACTGCAATGCACTTCAATTTCTAACACCTTCCAACCACCTTATCTTTAGATCGACAACTTGAAGTTGCTTCCTGGGTACATGTTCGACAGAAACATTCCCAAAATATCTTCAAAATTTCCAATGTGCAATCGGTTAAAACCCCAGTCCCCCTTTCCCTCGTCCCAAGCCCGCAACAAGGTTTATCAACACACACTAGGGTTATTGACATGATTATTTAATAGATAAAATGAGTCAATGTTCATGAGAAAGAGGGCTAAACACGTTACTCTTGGCACGATGTGATTGACTGGAATTCCTCGTGTGTAGTTGAGGTTTTTATGTACGCTTTGCATGTGCTTCGAATCATTAAATGTGTGTGCGTTGATCTTTATGACTTTCCGAGAGTGCGAGAACTGGGTCAACCGCTTTTCCGATGACAAATGAGAAAAATAAAAGTGTGTGAAAGGCATGGCACTTGGGGAAAATGTTGTTTTTCATGAATTTTTGGAGGCAAAGTTGATGATGAAAATTATCTTTTCAAATCTCCTGGGAAAACATTTATGTGTGTGTAAAAATACAACGCTCTAGTTTAAAAGATGATGTCGAAGGTTAGACTATTTGGAGGTTATGCCAGCAATCAAACTGAATCAAACATCCTGCTTTTAAGAAGAAAAAAAAAGTCTGTTCGTCACTTGCTCTGTGATTGTTGGAGTTATGTCAGTCGCCAACTATTGTCGATGTTTTGGCCAGTCTTTTAGTTCAAAATTGGGATGTGTAATGTCTATTCACCGGTTTTTAATTGGCGCAAACCAGCTGTGCAAATAACTCTTCATTATTGCTATTATTCTTTCTTCTTCCTTACATCATCCTTGTCTGTATTCATTTATTTCCGGGAAGAAACTTAATGCTTTGCCATCTGAAGTCATGCTTCCGAAGTTCTAAGAAATTGCTTCAACAGAAAACTTGTTCGTTCATGCTGCGTGTCGCTTTTTAATGAGACGAATTTTGATAGCTTGAAACGAACCGCTTCATCTGACTCAAGACGTTTGTTCTTTACGGCGATTTGCCTGTTTTGCACTAACTTGTCCTAGTTCCTGTTCCAAACCTACCTGCCCCGAGCTACCAAATTCCAATTCCAACTCCAATCTCATTCCCAATTCAAGCATCAACCCCAGTCTCAGACGGAATCCGAGTCACAGTCCCAGCCTCATTCTGAGTCCCACACCGAATGACAGTTTTTCAGCTTCAGTTTAGATGCAGTTCCAGTCTCACTATTAGTTCCCGGCTAAGTCGTTGTCCAAATGCCAGTTCGGGGGTTAACCCAGAGATCCTGTCCCATTTTCACACACTTGCCCAATGTTAGTAAATTTTCATCCATGTCACCCAAGCTCAGCTTCCGTTCCTATCCTCTTTGCTTTGCTTCTCGTTTTGGTCTCTGTTTTAGTCGCCTATATCCCATTTCCCAAATTTTAAACTCCATGCCAAACCCGTCCATTCCCAATACAATTTGAGTTCCGCAGAGAATTCCGTACACAAATCAGTGCCAGATTCTGAAAACACTGATGCCACCAAGTGTGCTTAGTGTTCTCCGTTCCAAGACATGCGTCTCATTGCATAACATACAGTCGCGCCCGCCAAGCAGATAACCCACTAACATCTGTTGAGAAATGTTCTCGGCATTGCCAAGTAATTCCAAACGTCTCCATTTCTCCCTCCACCGAGTAGCAGCATAAGCATTATCATCACAATGTCGACTTCGAAGCACGTGGTGGGCACCGATCATCACTTGTCGCCACATGCACTCGGAAGCAACGACGAGTCACATTCCGTTCGATTCGCTTTTTTTTTAAATTTAATAATCTACAAATGTCCCACCCTCCCCATCCGTCCCGCCCGACTTAACCTAACAATTGCCGTGCACGCGATTGCCGAGCAATTCAAATTAAACTATCGCATGTGGCCGTATGCCGCATCGTATCTACGGCTGCCCTCAGGGGTGGAGTACTTGCCTTTTTATTTGTCCAATCATACGAAATGACGTCGCTCTCACTGTTTTTTTTTTTTCTATTTCAGAAACCCAACTTCCCAGTGGCCATCAAATGCATCACAAAGAAGGGTCTAATCAAGACGCAAAATCTCCTCGGGAAAGAGATAAAAATCCTGAAGGAATTGACGGAACTCCATCATGAGAACGTGGTCGCGCTGCTAGACTGCAAGGAGTCACAGGACTGTGTCAATCTTGTTATGGAGGTAAGGAGTACATTTATGTTACATGCCGCACGCCGACACACCGACCAAGTCAGTCTCGCAAATAGTCTGATAGTCCACTTGGAGGGATGTGTGTCCTTTATTGATTTTTTTTTCATTGCTTTTGTTTTTTTTTGTATCCTTTGTGGTGCCTTTGTATGCCGCACGCTCCGCGCTGAATTGAAAATTTATGCAATGCGGCAAAAATTCCCTGTTGTTGGTTAGGAATTTCGCTCGGTTGAAATTATTTCAGTATCAAAGGGTCATATGCAAGTCTGCATAAAATTTATAAAACTCTCGAGCTCTCCGAAGGATATTTGTGCAGAAAGTCGTGGAAAAAAAGGAAGGATATTGAATTGCCGGAGGGCGGGGGGGGGGGGGGGGGGGTTAAAGTTTTGCTGAGTTGAGCGAACCGCTCTGTGTTTGCTTAGTTATTTCATTTAGTCCGCTTTTTTCGTTTGTCCTGTACAAAATGGCGGAGAGAAAAGAAAACAATGGCGTTCGTTAACCTGGGGAAGGACACAAGGCAAACAAAGAAGGAATCGGATTCAGGAAATCGCCTTCATTTGTATGCGTGCGCTGAAACAGAGCACAATGACTTTGGGGAGACGTCAAATATCAGAAGTCTGTTGCATAAATTTGCCTGAGGTTAAGGACGTTCCTAATCCGCTTCACACGCTCCCACAATTATTCAGAAGATATCACCGAAATAGATGTTCTGTTGCTGCATGCATTAGATTTGCTAATTCAGTCATAAACCCCGAGAGAGAGGAAAGGCATCTCTGGACGCCGCCACCGCCGCATACATGAACGGGCGATGATTGCCTGCTTTACAAGTCTAATTATAGTGCCGAGAGCATAGTCGTAAAGGAATTTTGAAGAGAAAAAGGTTTCGAAACACATTCACTTTCTCCATGACTTCCGTTTTAAATTGAATCCAATCGCGGAGCAATGTCCTTAAAGTGATACAAGCAGGTGCCGCTTAAAATAGACAACAGGCGCTCGCCGGAGAGACACGCTTCTCCTTGTCTGCTTGTCCAGTATATAAATAGAGAGACAGAGAGAGAGAGAGAGGGAGAGGATTTTCTTTTTGGCGAATTTGTGTGTATAGTTTGTGTGCGAATTTTAGATGCAAAGTCCGCTCGATTATGTGCTGCAAAGGTAAACACTCGCTTTGTGTTCGTTCGTGCCTTCTGATCGTATCGCAAATATTTTTGAGATGTGTATCATGGCGAAATGTATCACTTAGGAAATGCGTGATATTCGGCCGATTTGAGTGTTGCTGCAAAACATTTCTTCAGTGCCAGTGCAACTGTGAAGGAAAAAGATGACGAAATGTCTGCCTTTCACTCTTCACTTTCAACGATGTGATTTCTTTATTTTGGGCATTTTGAATGGCTATTGAAAACGAAAGGCTGTGCCGTGAATAGAATCTCTTTAATGCAACAATGAAGATTATGGGCATTTCGCTATTGATTGCCGATGCTGAATTAGAGAGTGGCCATGTCCAATGGAAACACAAAATCAAATCTTTATGGGCAATAAACCACAGAACAAGCTCCGCAGAATTAACTGGTGGCTCTTTATGAGCGGATCAAGCTATTCCCGGGCGTTAATGTGTTCATATGGTGATTTGGAAGATCGTCTAAATCAAGAAATGAACCTGAATATGTTTTTGAAAGTAGTTGGCAGGTTTCACTCTTGCGATCGTATAAATAAGCCAGCGAAACTGAAATCAAATTTAAACTTAGACTTTTACCTGATCGATGTCTTGATTGATTAATGTACTACTTCACAGCGGAGTGCTCTAGTCAATAATTTTCGTTTAAAAGAAAGAATGAATTCTTATATTTTTATAGAAATCCAATGTGTAAAAGTGATTGCATGAAATTATTATTACACTTATTGATTTTGTCTGCCGCGCACTGGTTAATTTCGTTTTTCTAGAATATGTAAGCTAGTAAGTAGATTCCTCAATTTCGAAGAAGTTTCTTGAGCTACCGACATCCTGCAACATCTCGTCTCGTCGACATCTTGCCGGAGGTCTGGATTCGCTTAGTGGTCTGCACTTTCGTTATTTATAGTAATTTTTTAAAATTTTGTTGTTCGAAATAGGCTGAAAACTGTAGGTTCTCTTTGCTTGAGACAAAACTATCACCCCGTGGGCCATGTCCGTTCCATCCAATTTATTAAGTTTGTGAGTTCTGACTTTGTGTTTGCTTCTAGTTTCAAATTTCCAACAAAGCTCGAAAACTACATCACGAGTGAGAGCGAACTAATGTGTTTCACATTGGATACAAAATCACGGTTTATGTATTGTTAAGGGTGCTCTTACAAAATCAAAGTCGGGGAAATAAAAAGTTGTAGAATAGTTTTAGTTTAAAAAAATACGGAATTTCATGATATGCCAATAATTTGTCAATAGAATTCCTTCTTCATTCCTTCCTTCACTTTAATTTACAGAAATTTTAGAACTTTAGTTCACTGAGAAAATTTGGCTTACAGCTACATTCTCTTTTTCGCCTCTGAAATCGACAAATTCTAAGCCTAAGTTAAAACATCTGGATGCGCAGTGCAGACTTTTTGAGATCAATGACATTTTTAAATGCCTGCTAACTCTGTTAAAAAGAATGAATCAGAATAAGTCTGAATCTCGTTCATGACAAGTTGTTGTTTTGCGTTCCCTGCTACGAGTTTTTCTTTTTGTTCGTCATTTTTTGCATGCTAATTCAATCTAACCCCAAAATTAGATGCATCCACATCAACACACACACTCGCCTTTAGGGTGCAAAGTGAGTCGTTGACTTCAATTAGACTGCCAAGTCACGTTCATTAAGTTGCTGCTTCCGTGGCTAACTAAGGTTGATTCATTCTAAGGTCGAGGGATACACATTTTATTTTGTATATGCTTCAGACATTTGATTGAATGGTCTTTGGGCTGTGTGTTGGGTAGATTTTAAAGTAAGAATCAGTTTTAAATATGTTGAGGAAGTGGCTTAAAGAGTGTGTTCATAGAATACTATTAGGCAGAAGGTTTCGTTAAAGCTCTGTGACGGTAATTCTTTCAGGCAGCATTTAAAAACCATACTTTTGATCTCCTCTAATGAAAAGTCTTGCACGCCATTGCGTCTCTTTGCCGTAAAGGCGCCGGGGGAGAGGTTCTAGCGACGTACTGTATATTGACATGAGCCTGATTAATCATCTTCGGGTCTCCAAGATAGCTGTGACATGTACAACGTTTGAACGCTAAAACTATATCACTAGAGAACATCCTCGACTCTGCTCACCCGCAAAAGTCAAGAGAAATCGCAATCAATTAAAGTACGCATTTGGATGCAACTGGTATTAGGTCATTCAGCATGAAGACTTATTGTACGCCAGGCTGAGCATGCCCTATAAGAGGAAGAATTTCAAAAGCTTTGCAGGAGGATTCGAAAAGATGGTCGCAGAAAGTGCGAACTGACTGTTTGGCATTGAAACTTCTATAAATTTAAAACAGAAACAGTCAAACATAAAAAAAATCCTCATCAAACCTTACTGCAAGCAAGGTATTTTAGGAAGGTTAAGCTGGCGTAATTATACATGTATAATGTCCAATTAGAATTATGGTAATTATGATACTGAAACACATGGCACACAAGAGAAATCTGAATCAGCCTTATTAGAGCTAGAGCCAATAAAACCTCTAAAATTTTCCCTTTTAGTTCGTCGTTTAAAGCAGGCACCTTCAGTCGTTACTTATCCTGTGTGTCGCGATATAAATTAATATCAAACATCATTTTAATTGCTTACAACATGATACTTTAATTTCATCTCATTTTTATGTGGTGTAATTCATGGAAGTCTTGTAACTTATTTAAGACTAGGCACCTCATAGACTTTCTCGGAGAAAAAAAAACATTTAAATACTACTTACATTTATATATATGTATAAGTCTTAAATTATCATCAACTGTGATTTTATCGGAACACAAAATAGCATTTATGCCGCAACTGACATTGAATTGAGAGCCACTTATCCGGTGGATAAACGCCGCAATTCGAAGCGAAAGCAATCTAGTCTGGTCCTTACTGCTAAATAGATAAATGTATCTTTGGAATTTTCAAAACAATTCTTTCCACTGATCATCTTACGTACTAATAAATTAACGAATTCACTTGATCGAGAGAGAGAGAGAGAGGGAGAGAGGAAAACTAATCGAAACGCATACAAAATATATGTAGGAAGGGGAATACTTCTACTAGAGCCTAAAGCATAGAAATAACAATAAATACAATCGCTCTGTTTCCCTCTCGGGGAATAGCAGTGTTGACTGAACTTAACCTAGAGTTGTTGGTCTCTGCTCCGGCCTAGCCAATTTTGTTCAATGGAATCTCCTCGGCTGGCCGCACTTGGTCCCCCGGTGGCGGCTTCCGCGTCCGGCAGCACTTCGTCTTAATGCCTCCCACGTCTTTCCGGCAAATGAATCCGATAATTAGGCCAATGACAGCGATGATTATGATACCTAACGGGGAATAGATGAAATGTCATCGTTCACTCAAAAACAAATTCAAGTTCTCACTTATTAAGGAGTAGTTGATGGCCTCCTGGGAAATTGGCACTTGATACGCCTTCTCCGTGGTTGTCGTGGTGGCGGTTGTCAGCGGTAGTTCGGTTGACATAGCTTCGCCTCTGCCGTCTGTCACATTCGCTGAATTTTGCGGGTACGTCATTACATCCGGCAGAACAGCTGTGTGTGTGCGAGAGACGTGAAGTAAATTTGTAGAATGACAGAGAAATTGATTTTTCACAGCACTACTCACCTGCTGTGTGAATTTTGTCGTCTTTTGTTCTTGCGGACGCCGCTGGTGATACTTTTCGTGGTCGCGCAGTGGTCGTCGTTGTCGTCGTGGTGGTTGTGGTGCTGGGCTTGTTGTAGGGCGGATTTGTGGCGAAACTGAGGCTTTCGTTGAACGAGTTACCGCTTACCAGCTCAAAGCAACTAACATCGAAGCGCTTAAGGCTGATGCCGTCGATGGATTTCAGTACGGTGCACAGTTCCTCAATATTGTGTTGTTCCACTTCGGGGAGTTTCAGTTTGATGAGGTCTTGTAGTGGTTCAAAAGCTCGCGCATTGATTTTCTATGTTAAAGAGAGAAAGCTTTGCTTTTAAGAGACTCTGGCGAATGGAGTGAGTGTGCGTGGAAGTGTTGCCAATACCTTCTTAAAGTAGTTTCCGTCCATTTTGAGTGTTTTCAAACTGCTCAAATTGGCGAATGTCTCGTCGTAGACCTCCGTTAGAGTGCAATTCATGATGAAGAGTTCGTTCAGGGATGGCTGATGGAGGAATGAGCCCTCCTTGGGAAGGACCATCGCGTTGCTGCTAAGATTTAGAGAGCTTAGCCGTGTCGCATAGCTGAAGGTGTCTGGGGAGATTTCAGTCAGTTTATTGTTCGCCAGCGAGAGGCGATCCAGCTTCGGAAGATTGCTAAAGACCTACAGGTGTGAAATGTCTGGCTTTAGAAGAAAATTTGATGTTTGATGTTAGCGTACCTCTTTATCAATTTCCGCCAACTGATTGCCACTCAAATTGATCTCCTTCAGTCGAGTGGTGTTGGCGAAGGCTTCCGGTGGGATGTTGCTTATCTTGTTAAAACTTAAATCTAGGGTTAGGACTGTAGGGGGCAGATTGGTTGGCACACTCGTCAAATCCATATTCGAACAGTTGATGTGTCGATTCTCATCTCGGCAGATACATACTCTCGGGCATTTTGATTGTTCGTTACTTCTTTTTGGGAGATCTGTAAAGAAGGCCGTTAAGGGGGAAAAAATGATGAAATCAGAAGAAAAATTTGATCTTACCAAGTTCGGGGTCGAATGACTGATTTGATTCACTTAACGCACTATCAAATAATCCTGCTAGTATTGACTTAATTGGCTTTCTAGTTGTACTTGTTGGCGGTGTAGTCGAACTGTCTTCGTCGACATAGTAGTCATCATCGTATTCTTCATACTCTTTGACATCAGCATTGTTGGTGGTCTGCATATTTGGAATCACTTTGCTGTAGCTTTGACTGGAATTTACAAGGATTGCAATTAGTTTGTATTTGCTTGGGGGAGCCCCTTTAAAAAAGTGTCAGGTGAAGGATGGCCTTCAAAATTGATTGTTGGATATGATTGAAGAATTTTTCGATTGAAATTTGGGGCACAGGTGTTCGAACAGCCGGTGGGATGAATCACGAAAAATGATAACGAAACACTTGCGTGGGAAATGAATCACAACAACTACTGGGTGGAGTCTCTACGCCCATTCCTCAAGAGAACAAACATCAAATGTACATTGTACTCAGAAGTTAATCTTATTAAAGGGAAGACAAGAAAATCAATACAATTCACTAAACATTTAGGTTTTCGTTTACTTACTGGTCTCCGCAAAGCTATGGAGAATTTGTTTGTGTCTTTTTTAAGAAAAATATTGACACTGCGTGGGGAAGTTCTGTTCGATTGCAGCTCGTCGTCATTCGAAACGAGCGATATCAAAAATCGTATTTATAGTCTTGGGTAATTGAACCTTGTACTTGAGGCTTTGATAGGTTCGATAGCACGGAGCATAACTCGTTTGTAGCTTATCTACTTTAAACTTGTGAACAATTTTTTTTGCGAAAAGAAAGTGTGTTAACACGTTGGAGAAATGCCTTGAATTGGCGGTGTGTTTTATCGATAAAGCCGATGGTTGTAAATGTATAAAGTGAGTGGAGAGTTTTATGACATTAAAAAAAGGCGGTAAATTGATTACAGATCGACTCAATAAAAAGCTTCCCTATTCAAAAATGACGGTTTCGCCTTGAACGAAGTTTTTTCTTTTCTTTGTTGAGACGTTGAATGACGTATGTATATTATATTAGAGTTGAGTTGTCATTGAATTTCAAAAACTTGATAAGAAGCGGTCAGTGTATTCTATTAGAAAGCACAAACTCTCCTCGTGTGACGCAATATAGCGGACTTAAGACTTTTGACGCGTGACGATTGGGGAAACTGTTCCAAAAATCGGTCTTTATTAATTATTTGAATCATTTTTTCATATTTTTGGTTTTTTTTTCATGTATGGTGCAGAATTATTTTACGGTTAAATTCCACGGCTTGTTCGCTATTAAAATTCATTCGTCAAGTTTTTGACATTTGTTCCTAAACTATGCGGCCTGACTGTTTAAGAAGTATGCAGTTTGAAAACACAAAGAACCTCCTCGCAAATGCATTCTTAAAGACTAAAAGAATACAACTTCTTCACCCTTAAATTTGGTTCTACATAATTGCACGCATTGAAATTTGACAATTGCATTCATGCCCTCGACCATGAAGTCTTAACTCAATGACCTTGCCTAATGAACAACAACTTGTGCGCTCAGCTCCGGAAATCCGTGACAGCAACTGCATCTCGTACGCCTCTTAAAAAAACCGCATTTTCATTCGGTGCTAGTTTGCAACGCGAACAAAGATTAATCTGACTCATCACATAAGCGCTCTCCAGGGAGAGCATTTGAAAATTCAAATCAAAAAAATATGACAGTTGACATCAATACACGAGGCTGAGCAAAACAAACACACATGTCGATTGCAAGCGACTGTTTGTTCTCCTTTCCTTGATTTACATAAAATAAGCCGCCCGAAAATCGACTGTTGACACATGAAAGATGGAGAGGCTTCGCCCCGCCTTGCTCTTTCTGCGAAGTAAATTCACTTGTTTTTGCCACTTTTTCGTTTTCTTGTCGCCTCGTTTAGCTGATTAAACTGTGAAGTATTGCCGGCGACTTGTCATACTTTACGTCTTTACGATATCAACAGTTCAAAGTCCTCGTCCGTCGTTATGTCATGTGTCATGAGAATGTGAAGCAATTGGATACTTTATCGACTAACTAACCGATGGAAAAAACAAAAAAAAAACACAACGGAATGGTAATTACGATGGAGCTTGAACTGTACAATTAGAATTGCTAATCTCCTCAGTTTAAGGTGGTAATTTGAATTGTCTTATGTCGAGTATGCGTGTGTGGTGTTTGACACGAAATGAGACTTGCTGCGTGTTGGCTGACCGTTGTACTGTGACATTTGATTTGTACTGTCAAATGACATGCAAGGTTTCCAGGATGAAATCACCAATAGCATGGATGGTGAACAAAATCACAATTTCCGTGAAAATTTAAGGCATTTTGTAAGGTTTTCTTAACAAAATCGCTCATCGTTGTCATTTTTTTCCTTTAATCAAATTGATGAAAATACGTTTCAAATTTACCACAAAAGGTGAATTTGATGGCAATCCTACCATGAAAAGGGATCTTCGTGTCTTTATTCAAACACTTTCCACTTCCTCATCGGTGACGAAAGAAATTCAAAATCAAAATTTATTTGCTCTTGACCCATATTAACATTTTTTTTTCCTCGCCTCCGTTTGTTGTTGTTTTAAGCATTCATGAAACTGGTTTTATTGATTCTGTTTATGCACGTCAACCGGTTTTTTCACATGCGAATTGTATGCTGGCTTCGCGTAGCATGTATGAAAAGGGTGCAGGCAGGGCATAACAACTTGTGATCACGCAATTCCTTCTTTTGGCAGCGAAAGTGAAGTTTTTTAGGGACACTATGGCATAGTGCCAGTGTTTACGGAATAATTTGCTGACATTGAGAATGGATTTCAGTGAAAGCTTGGCAAGAATTTATTGTTATCGTTTCTATCGATTTCGGGGGATTGTTTTGAGTTTAAAGTGACGTTGGTTCTTGGGAACTTTGTAGACTCGGTAATTTGTTGGAAATTTTCATGTGTTCGTTGATACTTTTTCACTGGAAAAATTATTGGGATACAGAATTTATTTTTTTCTCTCCTATAAAAGATTTCGTTATAAAATTGTTGTATCCAGCGTGTCTGAAATTGTTGACATCGTGTGGGCCTTTTGTTGCCTATCAGTTAACCGACATAAATTAGATGTGCCTGTTTTGCAAACGTTAAGAGCTAGAAGTTGAACTTAGCGATAAAAAGTCATCAGTGTTGGAGATCATCGTTTGAAAATGAGTTGCCTTAGTTAAGTACGACACGTTGCTTGTTAAGCTGTTCAGGTACGGGGGCAATACTGACATCAGGGTTCGGAAATGGCATGACCAAATCAAACAAAACGATGTAAAATTATAAATATTTAGCTATGGGTGCACACATCTTTTCTTTTAAATTAAATTTAGTAAGGGCTTGCATCTAACATCGAAATTCAGGAGTTTCCGTACATATGCTGAAGAAATTTCAAACTATCTGCTTATTGCTTGCTTTTCCTAATCGCTGTTTGTTTGGGTTAAGATGAGAACTTAAGAAGGGCCTACCCTCCGGAATCTTTATATATAGCTCCTGCTGTAGGGAAGATAAGAACGCCTGCTATACCGAGAAGACTCAGTAATGTGCGGAAACCTTAGTTTTCCTTGTTTAATTCGTTGGCAATCCCTCTAGCAGATCGCCACTTTGAGTAGCACTTGGGTCAGTCTTAGTGCATACCCTGCGGATTACAACATAAGTTCTTTCGGTTGTCTTCAGTTCTGTGTGCACTGGTGCGTCTTTTTTCCAATTCTCGAATTTACTATTAAAGCTACGTTGCCTGTCTTAATATTTTAAAGCAGATC
The DNA here is from genome assembly GCA_944738645.1 of Eristalinus sepulchralis. Taxonomy (NCBI): domain Eukaryota; kingdom Metazoa; phylum Arthropoda; class Insecta; order Diptera; family Syrphidae; genus Eristalinus; species Eristalinus sepulchralis. Next base: position 3,449,934 of record OX122885.1, on the reverse strand, counting down.
TATAGGCGGCTAACTCCACCACGCGACGACGAAGGTAAATTTTCTAATCTTGTTGAAGAGGAATGTAGCGTGGTCCACAGATAAAGGCCAAGTTCCTGGAGCAGCCACTCGTATTGCATGTACTGTTCATTCAAATGTCTAAAGTAAAATATAGCGTGATCTCGGCCATATCCTATTGAAGATTTCTAGCTTCCTTTTAACTCCTAAAAATGTTGTCAAACAAAGAACAATTCCAAACAATGATGATTATTTTGTCTGCTTTCAAACTTCTTTTGATTTTTTTAGTACGACAGGCAATTCGTTCAACCTCAAACATTTAAATCGACAGTAGATACTGTAAATATTGTACACAAAGATGTTTAAAATATTGGACATCGGACCCTTCTTAAAATGCAATTCTCTTCAAAACTTTCCACATGCAACATAGCCTCGCGGTGAAGTAAGAAAATATGCAGTAGCCAGAAATAATTACAAAAACACCGAACGCGGAACGAGATAACCACGTACAGGTTGTAAAGATACAACCCAATTAAATATATTTCATTCTTTCTGCTTTCATCACTTGCCTGCGTTGCCTTGAAGATAATGATGAACTAGCGCTGCCGCCAGTCTCTAGTTACCAGGTGAACTTAATTTAATGACTCACAGGGCTGTGTGTGAGCAGTATCTCGGGCTATTAAAAGCTTTATTGCACCATAATTCCAAAGAATTTAATTTTATAATTTTCTCTTCTCCCGCTCTCTCTCTCACACCCATATGGCGATTTTTCATAACCGGTTGCGACCCTTTGACTGACCTTGTCGACGGTGCGTGTGTGAAAATCTGTCTTGTGTGTCACTAGAGATTTGTTTTGTTCCCATGTGATCACCCCAACCAAAGTTCAGTGTCCACCAATGGGGGGTCATAAATTGAATTTATTTCCATCCTCGATTCTCCCATGACTATCGTCACAAACTAGCAATCATCACAATCCAAGGTCGCTGTCACCATATTGCTGTGCGATGGCTCCAAAGATGGAACATTATTGGTTCGCAGGAGGTCCAAGCACTTATCTCTAGTTTAAAATAAAGCTCACACAAAACACACACACGGAGAATTAGGGGAAACAAAAACTAAACTAAATCAAATAAATCATTATCGCTTCACCTACAGCGTGCACTTTGCGCGTCTCTCCACTCTCCAGACACGAGAGGAATACAGGGAAAATAAAATCAAATGAAATGAAACAGAATAGTCTGCTTGACACTTTGATAAAGGGGGCAAATGACATGAAGTTTGAAAAAGGAACACAAATGTATGTGGATGCGGATCAGGGTTTACCTCAGAGACAGTATGAAAATCAGGAATAATCCAAATTTGTAGTGGACATGCATTTTGAAGCTTCAACTGACAAGCGACTGAATATGCGTTTTCTTTTGTTTTTGTTTGTTTTACGTAATTGCAGGTTGTCACTTTGTTCTCTTCTAATTCACTCTCTCAATTAAATTGAACTCTGAACTTTCACTTGATATATGGTCATGGCTGGAAATGTCACACTATTCACTATTCATTTCTTTCGTGTTTGCCAAATTAAATCTTCAATTTCTGTGCATTCACTTAACTTCACGGGGATTTTATTCTATGGAAAAAAGTAAGCACTTGAATTTTGATGTGTAATAGATTGACAAACAAACAATAATAGTAATCGCAATCTAAACTGCTTCTGCTGCCTCCACCGGCCTCAATAACCGTCGCTGCTGTCAAGTCAAATCATAGTCGTCGCAGTCGTTGTCTTCTTCTCCAAATCGCCACCACCACCGTCTGTCACTCTACAGACACAGACACATGTCAAACATTCATAGAGCCTGAATTCTGTTCTCTCATTCATATAACAGCAGCGCGGCTTTAAGGCTAGCGGGCGAGCAGCTTAGAAGCTGTAGCATGTACGCGAGTATGTACTATTATTATCTTTATCTTATCAATTTTTGTTTTATTTTATTCTGATTCTCGCTGTCGTTCGCGTGTATACAACGCATTATTGTTTTTAGTATCATCTGTCAAAAATTTATGGGAAGTCTTTCTTGTTGTCTTTGTGCTGCAGGATGATGCTGCGTGGTGGAGGGTTTGTAACAAGCAAGGATCACGACAAGTACCTTATCTGTAAAAATTGTGTGGGAAATCTTTTGTGTTGTCTCTGTGCTGCAAGATGTGGTTGCCGGAAGTGTTTGCATATAATTTTGTTTGTCAATTTCACGACAAAACATTATTGATCAAAATTTATGCGAAATTTTATATAGATTTGCGATGCATGGAGGTTTTTACAGCTGTAGGGGCAACTGGTTGCAAACAAATTCTGGGAAACTTTTCACTTTAAAAGCATGAAAGACTGCATAAAACATGTGATTATGGTCCAAAATTGAAGATAACATTGTGTGAAATATTTTTTTTTTATATCAGATGTGTAAATTCATTACGAGAATTTTTTTAAATTTGAAGACAAAAGAATGGTTTGACAAATCTCCATACATGTTTTGAATTATTGTGAACCAGCCAATGAGTCACAAAATCCGCATTTCCCCGCTGCCTTTATAAGAAATTACATTTTTTGCAGCAGAGTATATGATTGGACCTTACTTAGCCTTCAAATTTGTATTTTGTTCTCGTTTGACGTTTGGTTCGACGTTTAAAAAATGCAGTTTCCAAAATCTACCTCAAGAGATGGATGTAAATTTTTCTGATTCATATTGCACTAGAGTTTGTTGGAGAATTGCATTCGTTCAGTTAATTGAGGAAATTATATTGCAATTCAAATAGCACCTTTGACACTGTGCTCTCAGAGCAATTAAAAGTCACAGAAGCATTTGTCAGATGTACTTATGCCTACAATTTTTGAGTAACCAACTGCATGAAAACTACTGAAACAAAACAGCCTGTTGAACTTGCGACACTAGCCTACATAAAGGTAGTGCATGACAGTTTTAGAGAAACAGTATAATGTTTACATTTCGTAATCCTTTCATTTTTGTCTATTTCTGTCAGAAACCAGCGAGAAATATTGTTTTGTGACAATCCTCTTCCCACAGTTGACACAGATCATTTTTACAAGACAACAACACAAATTGTCACTTGATATCGAAGACTGATTGACCCCTACGCTGTCAATTTAAATATCGTGTCACACCAATCGGGGATGGAACGCCGCAAATTATGCGCAAGCATAATATCACGACAATAATGCACTGAAGATGTTTTTTCCCTTCGATTTAAAACATTTCCATTCAGCTTAATGAAATCGAAATGTTCGTTGTTGCGGCGAACCGGCGAATGTTGTTTTTGTTTTTATTGTGAACCTCCACCAGCACGCGGATTCTCAATTGGGTACGATTTATGTTTTAAACGATCACACTTCTGTCACTTAGTTGTTGTCCAAGTCAAAATCACTGTGCATTGCACTGTTGTTTTACGTCATCTCAACGCGCTTCACTTGTTACGGTTTATCGCTGTGTTATATGACCTTTTTTTTTTGTTGTCTGATTGCTCCGATTCCACTCGGAATACAATATCAAAAAATCTTCAAAACGAATAATTTTTGTCTCACACGTCAAAAGCCGAGGGCCGCTCAACGTCTGGCGTCTGTCTTGTTGCGCTCTCGCCGACTGAGCGGGGTTTCCGTGTTTTCTTTTTTTGTATTGTTTTCCTTATTATTTCACGATCGGGCGATGTGCACCATGAATGAAAATTAAAATTTCTCCGGCCGAGGGAAAGCGTACAGTGATGGGAGTAAATGCCACCGAACAACCGCCGCAAATGAGAGAATAAGCAAAACTGAATTTTAGTTTTCGGTCCGCTTGTTGGCTCTCAATGAGATTGACTCGCCTGTTTGTTGGCGTTTGTCGGCGGTGCTAGCAATGGTGGTGATGGTGGTGGTGGTGGTGGTGTGTTGGTCGGGTCGGTGTAGATTGGTAGCATATAGCTTTTTCTTTTGTGTGATATCATGTTTCGCGCTTTTTCGCTTACTCATGTGCCGACTGACGGTGGGGACCCTTCTCACTTCGGGGGTTTGTTGTTGCTTCTCGGGGTGGACTAGGTACGGTGTTATTTTTTTGTTGTTTTCTTTGTGACACGTTTTCTAAGACGTCACTTAGCTGTTACTCTATGTGAAGTCATACAGTGCCCACAGCAGTAGAGAGAAGTTCCAGTTTTAAAGGAATCATTTTAAGAGAAAACGCTAATTTAGAACAGAGAGTTACCAGCATAAATGAAGTTGGCCAATCATGTTTTCTCGTCTACTAAAAGCGATAATTTAATAATTTAAGTAAAAACTTAAAAAATGCCAAATAATGTACAAACAAACAGTTCAATTCCCAACCTTACCACTTCTCAAATCTTAGTCAAAAAATAACTACTGTAACTATAACTGCTTGTTGGAGACAAATGGCATCACGCCATTTTCTTCTTCGTCATTGAGCAGGTGTACTCTAAAAAAACCGTTTGCTTTTCTGCAAAAAGTCTTATTTTCAATCTGGCAACTCTCCATTTGATTTTAATTACTACTACTTCTTAACATTGAATCGTAAAAGTTATGCGGGATGAAATCCGATTTTATCAAAGCATTTTTCTTCTCTTCTCTTCTTCGGGGTTCTCTTAAAAAGTTTTGTAAGAAAGCTTTCTCAACAGGTACGTCGTTGAGTAGTGAAGCGTTTTGATGGGGCAGGAGCTGAGAGGGAACAATTTTGTTTTAACTGAAACGCTTGCCTTTATTTTGATGCAGCCGCATTCACTATGATGTTTCGCAAAAAAAAAAATTGCAAAATTTGAATGCTTTGCTTTTGGTATTTGAGGAATTTTGTTTCGAATTTGAATTGTCGTGGCATATGGGGCAGTTTGTCCATATCTTTCTTCGCCTGTATGGCATTATTTATGTCAAATTGCAAAGATCGATGAAGCACTGGTTAGGAGCTGAATTGGGTCTTGAGGCAGTAGTTTTTGTTTTTGCCAATTTTCAAGGGTATCTGCTGTGTCCGCCGAACATCTGCGCATACTTTTAATCAACGCTGATTTTAGAACAGGGAATTCCACCATCTACGCTTCAGGCTTACATCTCTGAATCTCTCTTGCATCATATTCATCTAAAGTTGCAAAACAAAAATCTCTCCCCCTTCTACAAATCCAACACCGAATTCCCGGTCAGACATGTCCCTTTGATGTCGTTTCCGAGCGTCCCTTTGAAATCGAAAATTAATACACGACCAAAACTGATTCGCTCTTGACGCAACATCTGCCCTCCATTTGAATTGCCGAAAAAACACGACGATTGCCTATGAAAAGGGGGAATATGCAAAAATTAAATAAAGCCTTCAGTCCCTGTCCAAATTTCAATTGTTACCCCATCCATCCCGGTCGCGTCGCCATTGAATTTTTAAAAACAACCACCGTCATGACACTCGCACACGCAACGTTGCCAGCGGCTGCGTCCGCAATGCCGCTACACAATTCGAAGAATCAGTAAATCCAGATTGTATGACACCGGACTTTTAATAGCTTTAAATCGCCACTGCCCCACATGCATAAATTTTATCGCCTTCAATCTGCGCTATGTGCCCAAATGATAGGCGAGACGGATAGCTTCTCTGCACTAGAGACCGGCTGAATGGGAGCCCCGCTTCCACAAAGGTGGTGTGCGGTGGCAGGCGGTTTGATTTGAAGGCCACCGGATGAATTGTGTTTACGCTCTTCGGAATAAGTATTCACATGTAAATAGTTAATTTAAGTTAATTTTCGGTGTGGAAGAAGATTATCTGAACTGGAGGTGGTTGTGGTAATGGCGATGTGGTTTGCCGGCAGCGGCAAAGTGCGTGCTGTTAACAGCTGCAATCCGTTTGTATGGCGGAGGAGGAGCTTGTGCAAAGGAAGCTGCGATGATCAAGTTGAAAGAGCATCTTAAATGCGAATGATGCAAGTGAGATGTTCCCCTTTTGAGTGCGTTTGTTGGAGGTTATGTCACAGTTTCAGTTGAGATTTGTGGGTCAGGAATTCGCATTCTTCAATTAATCTTGTTATATTTTCTTCTCTTTTCGTTTCAGTACTGTAATGGGGGAGATTTGGCCGATTACCTTGGCTCACAAGGCACTTTGAGCGAGGATACTGTGCGATTGTTCCTCATACAGTTGGGTAAGTGGTTAATTTTAGTCTGTAATTAAATGATAGTGGTGAGTGGGAAATGGAATTTTAACTGAAGTTGAATGAATGAAGTGAAATTAATTTCATTTTGATTCTGGTTCATGTAGGAGGGGGCGATGAGATCTTTAAGATTTCAGACATTAGATGACATGTGAAACATTGTTCCCTGATCGATCTCCTCACTTCGAGGACAGTGTTTCGACGTTAATGGCCTGAGACAAGACTGAACTTATACAAACTGAACTTATACAAACACGCTGAATTGAAGGCATTGGAAAATGGATATCCGTGCAAAATATAAAAGACCAGCCTGCTTCAGGAGTTATCGGCCACTTTTAAGCGTTGAAAATGGTTAAAAACAGGAAACTTAGGTTCCTGATGACTTAAAGCCAAGATAACTTTAACAGGATTCAATTGCCTACAGCTCCGGTGGGATCACGACAGGTGATGAGAAGTGGTCATCAAATCATTACAGCAACCCAACAGAAGAAAGTCATGTGAATCATCCAGTCATGCTCCTACGTGGTCGGCTTGGCAGAAAAGTCATGCTGTATAGAAAATACACATTCATTTTCTTTGTCTTCCTCCTTATCAATCGATGACACAAAGAATTGCATTATAATTCTCCTACGCAAATACTGGTGTTTTGTAAGCGTCCCATTCTGCGTCAGCCAATGAAGGGAATGGGATGGGCGAGAAATGGGGTTTCTAACGCACACTGCGTTCTCCATTGTGATCCATATCATTTAATTGAAAATACCTCAGACTTGATTTCATGCCCCCTTTAATCTTCAACCACTTTGTTCTATACATTCGACTCCCTGCTCCGAAAGATATTCAATAAACTCCATGCGTGTGCATGCGATTAGAAGACCACATGTTGATGGCTTGCACTATCTGCCTACCATACTGCGTCTAGGTGCTTCCCTTGCTCGAAAATTAAAAGCTAATGGCTTTGTAAACAAAGCATCTATCAGTCTTCAACACACTTAAAACTCAATTTGTCTTGCCTTGTTGATAATGTCACTCAATTGCTACGACACAACCCCCAGTCTACTTCGTTTGGATGGCAAACCTGTTTCACAGATGACCACCACATCTTCGAATCCATGAAACAGACAAATTTAAACAAAGATTTTGTCTTCCCACAGCTGGTGCTATGAAGGCTCTCTACACAAAGGGAATCGTGCATCGTGATCTCAAACCGCAAAACATTCTACTTTCTCATAACTGTGGAAAATTCTTGCCGCAGCCCTCGAAAATTACCCTTAAAATTGGTAAGTCCATTAGAATTTTTTGGCTTTAAAAACGGTTTTCCTGACGACATTTCTCTCTCTCCCTCTCTCATTTCACAGCCGACTTTGGATTTGCTAGATTCCTACACGATGGTGTCATGGCAGCTACTCTTTGTGGATCTCCGATGTACATGGTAAGCATCACCCGCTCAACGCCCCCACATCTCCATCCATCTCAATGTTTACGTTATCCTCATTTGCAGGCTCCAGAAGTCATTATGTCACTACAGTATGATGCCAAAGCAGATCTCTGGTCACTTGGCACCATCGTCTATCAATGCCTCACTGGGAAGGCACCCTTTTATGCTCAAACTCCAAATGAATTAAAATTCTATTACGAACAAAATTCAAATTTGGCACCAAAGTAAGTTGAATTTCAACAGAAACTGGCCAGAAGGTGATTTATTCTCAACTATCCTTGCAGAATACCAAACGGCATCTCACCGGAATTAAGTGATTTACTCTTGTGTTTGTTGCGCCGGAATGCAAAGGACAGAATTTCATTCGAAAGCTTCTTCAATCATCGATTCTTGCAGGGGCACAAAGCCCAACAGGGATCGGGTAAGAAATTCAACGCAAAAATTCTCTCTGTCTCAGATCTCACATCTCTGCGTCTGCTTTTAGATATGTCACCGTTGGGAGCTAATCTAACACCGCCCAAAACACCAAGTCCTTTGCAGAACAAACTTGAGAAGAATCCTAGTTCAGGTACGTCTGGCGTCTGCTGTGTTTCGAAAGTACGACGCAAAAGAATGAAGGAGTACACAAAAAACGATACAAAATAGAATCATGTGCGGAAAAATTAGGAAATAGTTTCAACGACGGTGAGGCTATTTTAAGAATTCTGCTCATATGGCGTCTCAGAGGAAACGAATCGTGCTTGCTCTCTGCTTGGCCTTTAGACGGGTCTTTGGCAACAATTTGTCTGGCTACTGCAAGAGCGTATGGTCGTCCGATTCGTTAGTATTTATTTGCTTTTAGAACGATTGTGAGCAAGATTCTGTGGCCGAACCACTTAAGATATTTCATAATTTTTGCTCGCGTGGGTGAATTTAAATTATACAGACGTCGTCTGTCGTTTTATCATTTTAAGGGATTTTAGTATCATCACCACGCATTCTAGTTATATGCGCGTTTGTACTTGACCTAGGAAAAACTGTATACAATTGCTTTTCTTTCCGTCTCATTTCTTTTCGCATCGTCTGCGTCAATATTCATCTCACGTTCTTATGTTTTCACAGAATCTGTAGTCGAAAATCCAGCTATAACAGCCACGATAACAAATGTAGGAGTTCTGTGTAATAGCGGAGTGAATAGTGGCTCGAGTAGTCCTGAGGATTCAGATGATTTCGTATTGGTGCCGAAGAATCTTCCAGAAGACCAGAATGTCGTAGAATATGAAAAGAAGTACGTTTCTCTCATACAAACACAACCTCTCTTTCATAAATCTTAAAGACATGCTTCACCTCTTTTTAGACACAATACCCGCATGCAGCCCCAAAATCCTCAATCAAGTCCTCCACGGCCGAGCAGTCTGCCGATTTCGGAACCGAAACCGGTCCCGACACCAGTTCGTCGCCAATCGACCGCAAATGCATCCAACACAACCGCCGTTGAGAAGTTGAAACGTCAGGACTCAGTGCCAACGACAAGGAATCAACAGCAGGCAGTGGCTAGCACAGCCACAGCTCCAAATCCGATTCCGCGTTCACAACCGATCAGCGTTAAGCGGCCCGAACATCGAAGCTCTGTTGGCAGCGATATTAATTCGATATCACCGCCCGCAGTGCAGTTCGCCATTGGTACACCGCCAAGCCGCCGACGGTCAGCATCAGGAGGATCACTATCAGAGACCCCACCACCGGCGGCACCATGCACATGGCAAGTCAGTCCCGGCGCAATAACACAATCACCACTGCGACGTTCTGGAAACAGTTCACCCGTCCTTCCATTGGCTCTGACAAAACTTCCAACCTTGGGCAGTCCAACTTTGGTTCTGAATAGCGGCAGCGGTGGCAGTGCCGGCAGCGGAAGTAGTGAAAACAACAACCATCCACACATACTGGGACCGCGAGCCTTCACATTGCCTGAACTGGGGGCCACCGGCGGTTTGCAGAGCCTATTAGACACGAACAACTGTGATGGACAGACAATTCCATTCCACGCACCCGAGCTGTCCGAGGAGACGCTGATGGACCGAGAGCATAATGAAACACTGTCAAAATTAAATTTCGTCCTCGCTCTAACCGATTGCATTCAAGAAGTGGCTGATTCCAGATGCGCTCCCCTCTCGGCGCTTATGTCGGTCAATGAGCAGCAGATCCCACCGCACGCACCGGAGCACTGCAAACGAGTTGAGCGACTGGTTCTGCTGGTGAGAGCGCTGCATTTGTTGGCTTCCGGATTGAACTTGGCCTCGCAACAGCTGCAGAGTGGCAATTTAAAACCGTCTTCAAATGTTAAAAATGGTAAGTATTCAAATAGTCGCTTCGCTTTCGTTGCATGACTGATGGTGGTGTGCGTCCTCTCTTTCCAGCACTCTTGTCCATGAAATCGAAGTACCGCAACATTCTATTTGAATCGAAGAAACTAACCGGTATTGGGTTGATGCAGAAGGCTGGCCATTACAACATCACAGCGGATAAGATTCTGTATGATTATGCACTTGAAATGGTAAGAATATGCAGCAAGCAGAGATGTGATGTTGTAAATAACGTTCACCTTTCATTCGTGTAGTGTCAAGCAGCTGCTTTAGACGAACTCTTGAGCAATACAAAGAATTGCTTCGAGCGATACAACACAGCACACATTCTGTTGCATTCACTGGTACAAAAGTGCAATCATCCACAGGACAAGATGCTTTTGAATAAGTGTAAGTATATCTCTGAGTACATATCATAGGTCAGAAATTGTTTTTGTTTGGCGGAGATTTGACTGTCAACCACTAAGACTCTGAAGTTAGAAGCCACACTAGGTTCTCCCCAGAACATGCGCCTCAACCAAGAAACCTTTCCAGATGCCTTTTAGTTTTTCTTCTTCGTGCGGCAGTAAGTTCTAAAGTGGACTTTTTCGCAATCAACAAAATTTCAAACTGCCGTCATTGTGCGAAAGTTTTCGTAAAGTTCTTCTTGTTCTTGTCGATAAGATCAAATTGATGGCTAAAGATGAAACGACCTGGACATCTGACATATGCTGTGGTCTAGGGAATGAGGTCTCCTTTCTTGCAGAGGAAATTATTTTTTATTTCCCCCTTCATGCCTTGCCTACGCGTGTATCTAATTGAAAACTCTTCGTCACTTTCAGATCGTGATGCTGTGGAAAAACGTCTCAACATCCTTCAGCAACAGGGATATATCTACGTCACCGATGAGAATTCATAAGATGCCCAAATGCAAGTGTGCATCCCATCCATCAGTTCTTGCATGCAAAACAAAACAAAATTTAAGATAAAAGTAAACAAAAAAACAAATAATATTTAGAAGAAAAAAAAAACAAAAAAATGTGATTACGGTTATTTATTAAATTTTAATAACTATCCAATGAAATGAAGAACAATACCCCAAAACACAAAACACAAACACAATATTTATAACCCCCCCCCCACAAAGTGTAAATAAGAAGCAGAGAAATATGAAACATTAATATATGCTATACCCTATCCCAAGAACACACATACACAAAAATAACACTAAAAACAAATCCCGATGAGAAGTCAATATCGAAAGGTGTCCCCCTAACACCCCAACTCCCATCACACCACTAATTTAGTCCCTAGTTTAGCCCTTAAGTTTATGATTAATCCAAAAAAGAATACAAATTAACAAAACAAAATCATATATCTTATTCATATATCCGTATATCTATTATATCATGAGAGGAAGCGGTCAAGAGAGAAGGTCTTAATTATTCAATAACTTTCAAGATATTTACAGGAGAACAAAATTACGTATCCAACAGATTTCCAAATTATACAGTACTACTCGAATCACAAGCAAACACAAAAAAAGAAATTGAAAACCCATCGACCCCGGTCGAGATGAGCTTGAAGAAAGCAAGAACACGTATGTTTAGAGAAACATTCATCATTTCAGTTGCCCCCGCACAATGCCCTTCATCCTTGTTGTCCCCCCCCCCCCCCCCCCCCCCGTTTTGATTATTTGTATGAATGTGACAAACGTGAAAATGCTAGAAGAGAGCGAGAGAGATTGTATTGATGTGGACGTACGTATGAAATAATGTGCAAAAGCGAATGTATTCTTTTTATCATTCATTCATTTAAAAGCTTCCCTCTTCCCTTCTTTTTAACCCTTTTCTTTATGTGAGAGAACATACATTTCCTTTCTACGAATTAGTTTTTAATTATACGTAATGGAGAAAAAAAAAGAAACAGAAAAATCGATAAAAAAAAAAACAAACGGTCATAGAAAGTATATCCTTTTTTGCATTTTGTTGGTACAATTTCCACTCCTACAAATAATAAATACCTACATATAAAAGTAAATGAATGAAAAAAGATAATAAATGTCCTATAAAAGATATATATACAAGAAACAAATAAAATATCATGTAAGATAAAACATACAAAACAAATAAATATATACAAAATGAACAGCATAATAATACGTTGGGGTGTTTTCTTTCTTTCTCCCAATGACAGTATACCCTGAAATTCCATTTTTCTCAAATAACGGTAAGCCAGCAATGGAAGATTTCCCATACATAAGATGACGCCCTTTATCAAATGTTATGAAAAATGTCGTCATGATCACCATTTGCTTTTGGAAATCGTAAGTGATAGGCCACGCCCTATCAGCGATGGACTCTGCGTTTAAAGCAACATGAATGAAGAAATCACATTCTCTGCTCCTTATCATTTGCCAATAAGGGAAAAAGACAGTTAACTGTCTTGCTTTCAGCCATTTGATTTTATTTAACAGAATTTTTACCAGAGTTTCTTTACGGGTGTTGAAACTATGACTGAATGGAAGGTGGTCATTATTTTTTGTGACAAAAGAACAAGCAGAACAGAGGCTGCAGATTCACATCTTACCTGAAATTGTAGACCAGCGGCGCTGAAAACATGGGATGGAATATAGTTCCACGCATGCTTTACGTTTTGAGATGGATTTGTTGAAAGTTCTGGGTTTCTTGGATTTTCCACCGGATAGTATTTTGCTTGTTGCTCCAGTAGCCAGTATTGTTGAGGATGCTGTAAAGAATCAAAAGTTACTGGCATCTCCTAAATGTCAAATATTCGAAGACCAAAGACTGATACAAACGGACGATGATTTATCTGAATACATACATAGTAAGGAGAGTTATTGAAATCCTTTAATAGCTACCGCACTTACGTATCTCAGGTGGTCTTCATGCTCATCATTGTCAACGGTCATTGAGGAGCAGCCATAATTGCTGATTTCCTCTATTTGGATTTCTACACGATGACAAAGATTCTTCATCATCTTGTCGAGGTAGAATGCAAGATCGTTCTACTATTCCCTTTCAGGAAGAGGAGGCTTTGTGGGAGTTTTGCAATGACAATCCCGTTTTAAAGTTGTTGCCTCCACGGCACCACTAAAAATAGAATATGTCCTTTTTTCTCTGACAAGAAGGGGAAGACGTAATGTATTTCTTAAATAAGGAACAGTCTCATTTAGGCTAGCAAAATTATTTTTATTCTCTGTATTTTGAAGAAGGGAAAGAGTGGACATCTTCTTGTCATGGTAGGGGTCACGTTCATACTTCTTTAGCTGTCCAACGTAGCTGAACCAACGGAGCTGCAAACCACTATTATCCTTTGGATCTATCTCTTGAATGTTATCCGGGAATTCTGTTCTTGCTATGTTGTTGGGGGAGATTTCCCCGCTTAGCCGTTCATCCTTGAAGCCACTTTCTTCACGCAGCCTGCCGGACAGTTTTTGGTAAGAACTTCTAACAATGCCATCGTTAGAGTTGCCCTGTTTGGTGTTTCCAGTTTGCCTTTTTCGATGTTCAACGTTCTGATCAACTATATCAGAAGCAATCAGAGATTTTTCTTAGTTCCTTCCATCTACAAGATCACTCGCACTTTCATCTTTAGTCATAGTTTGTATTCCATGATCTTGACTTTTGTCCGAAAGATGTACATCCAAGCTCATCGATCTCTTCATTGAAACTCCTTTTCTGACACATGTTTTCAGAAAATCCTCTTTAATTTGAATAATGCTCCGCACGGAGTACTCTCGTTCATCAGCCAAACTCCTGACGGTGTCAGGGTAAAAGATTTCCAGGGAAGTCTCTCCAAAGCCAAAGTCATCTTCAATAAACGTTGCGCTCCTTGATGGGAGTAGGTGTGGCGGCTTTTGTTGCTGTTGTTCTATTAGCATTTTCTCCAGCAAACGCGGTAAACGTCGCGGAAGATTACTCATCACGCGTCGTCGTATTCTACTCTTGTGCTTCTGCATAACATTCCCATAGTGAGTGGCAAACGTATCAAACTTTTCGGCATCCGAAAGAACGCGATCCTCTTCCATTGAGCCAATTACGTCAGGTGCCCTCGGCTGTGGTGACATCTGCTCTTTAGTGTTCAATGTGAAAGTAAGAAAGAGAAAGAGAATGGCATGAGACAATGTGAATAAACCGACAAGAAATCAAGATGGAGAGTGGGACTGCATTGAAAAAGAAACAGCGAAGAGGGAGGAGCAAACGCGAAGTGAATGAAAAAATGAAAATGGCGAAAAGATTTACTGTTCACCAGAAGAACCAATAGGGAGTTGTGAATCACCGCTGCATAGAACAACAAAATATGAATGCTTTCGAAATCGGTGCCATTAATGTAGCCACCCAGAAAACTTTAAAGGATCATTGAATTTTGTTCCAAGAAGTCATGGAAACTTTTTGATATATGCCGGGTGGTATATGTACGCCATTGCATCGGATGAGCAAAAAAAATGCTGTTCCACTCAACCGTAGCTTACACTTAAATAAAGTTTCATTTTTTTTTTTTAAATTGAAAATTTGATTGACATGGTATTTAATAAATTCCTTTTTATGGTTCGAACCTTCATGAACTGCATACACAAACATATGTTCGTATAAAATTGCTTTTGAATCAATTTCTGTGTCAACTTGTCAAAGAAACTCTGCGGGATGCATGCGTTTTGTTTGTTCGCATATGATGCTGTCAACTGCAGACGGTGAACTATTGCGAAGTTTTTACCCTTTGAGTTCTAAATTGTTTCTTTTTAATGTCCGGAGGTGGCATTCAAAGGAATGACTGTAAAACTGATTAAAATTTGAGTCCAATCACCGCAGGGCGTTTTCAGGAGTTTGCTTTAATTGCCAACATTAAAGACATAAACGCGTGAAGAATAAGTATTTCAGATGCCAACAAACAAAAGCCATGTAACCAGGTAGGAGCGACAAGCTATTGAGACGACAGTGGACTAAATTTAAGCCACGTTTAATTAGAAATCACGATCGAAACAAACCTGTACTGTTAGCTGTTTCATCATTAAGCTACTGCATTCCTAGATGGGCTTGCCGTGTGAATGGTAATGCACTGCACAACTAGAGGAGAGTTCCTCTTCAAATCTGTAACTAATTATGTTATACTCAATTCGGACGAGGATGGACGAGAATTGCTTCACCTCGATTTAGATGAAGTACGGATTTCAATAGAGAGACTGACTGAACTACTAGAACAGAGAAAGGTCCACTCAGATTTTGGTTGAACGAATGCACCAGCTCATCTGAAAGATATTGACCTTGGAAAGCATACTCCATGAGTGAAAAGAGTAGTTTGTCTGGTCCACAAAAGAAGATCCCAACTGCATACTGAAGAGGTCTCCTCAAGGCCCTCGCTAACGTAGAGTGTAGACTACAAGGACCAATATGACACCCAAACGTGCCATATCAGATTTTGACATTCCTACGAAATTCGCCAGCTGTGTAAGATGACAATGGAGTACGCTCAGAAATTCACCAAGGCCAGCAGAAAATTTACCAAAACCTTTAACTTCAGAAAAAAAGGGTTAAGGCTGAACGAAGCGCCGATCTTATGAATACCCCAGGCTAACACTAGACTCACAAGCTCGTAAAGTCTTGTCAACTCCTAGCTTACTCGAATCAAATTAATGTGCAACCCATTTAAGCTGTTTTGACCCATTTGTTGCTCAAAATAAAGTGAGAGGTCAAAAAAGAACGCACAAGATCGTCATTTCAGACAGAGCGACGGGATAAGCACCAAAAACTTCAAGATGGCAGGAACCTTGTCTAATTTCGTAGTAAAAAGGGGAAATGACAACGCCGAACTGATCTTTCTAATTGCTATTCTCTTGGCTTATGAGGAATTCCAATAATAGAAACCATTGTTGAAAAACCACGATGGGTTTGCGCAACGCTCTGATCATGCGAGTGCTGGTCTATGTATAGCGTAGAGGCATACGAACAGAACAAAACAGCAGAAGCAGTAGTTCTACGTTTTTTTTTCGTTGCCTGTGCGAGTTACAGGAACCGACGAACAAGTTTATTTTAACCCTTAACAACCGAGGTCTCCTTTAAAATCGAGCTAAAATCACTAGGGACAAGTACGTTAATCAATTGTATTCCGAGCACTGGTAAGTAACGCCGTATTGAAACAGGAAACTAATTAAACAGCTCTCCCGAGTTTTGGTACCAGAGCATCATCGCCAATGCATAAGGCTTTTAATTAGAAATGTCCTGCATCCGAAGGTACATCGTACCGTGTAGCGCAGAAATATTAAGCAACATATACAGTGTTTGTCCTTATCTGCGTGAGCGCCACCGTGAACTGTGCTGGAGTGGATTTGGTCATGCTCCCGATTTGGCGGTTGTGAACAATGCTAAAATGTAACAAGTTGTGGCCGTGGCAGCGTGTGAAATAAAATTGCATTCTCGGTTTGGTGACAAATCCAACCACAAACGTCCCACAAACGATTTATATTAGTACAGTCCTACGCGTTACCTGGTTGATGTGTCAGGGGGTGGGAACTGAATGTTTGAACGGATAATTGTTTAGAAGTCGCCAACTGAAAGTGGAAAAATGGGAAAGATGAAGATGATTAAAGTAATTTTGTTTGCAAAACGAGATGATTTTTCTTCTGAAAATCAGTGCACATTGATTTGCGTTAATATCTTGATAAAATTAAATACCAGTAAGGAGTTGTTTTCGTAAAGGAGAGCGAGATTTAAGATTACCACCGTCTCGTGTTAGGAAATTTTCAAAATTTTAAACGAATTTCAATTGAAGTTTTAGTTATTGGATTCGTCTACCTTGTAAACACTACCCCAATCTGTGCGAAAACTTCCAGAACAAATCACCACTGAATCATAAATCAATTTAATTGCACATTTATGAAACCGCCAATTAATTCCAACACAAAAACAATAAAGTAATATTTTTCCACCCACCACCTGCTCCGATTTTTGAATTGAAAGAAAACGATTTCGCGAGCTTTCGAACCACGGGCAGTTTTTGCGACGGGGAAAAAAGTCGCTTCCGAATGTGAATTGTGTACGTACCAGTGCGACGTACAGTCAATACTGATCTGATCGCATGTGCAAAAAAACCTTCAGTATGACGAGTGGGTCCATCGAACATGTCGTTTTCGAAGGGGGTGTGTGTATGCACACAAGATGACTCCAAGCATGACTCCCATTCAAGTTGCTCTACATCCGACAGTAGTGAAGGACAGAGATAGCCAGGGAATTAGAAGAAGCTTTTCTCAAATGGGAGGAGATGAAGGAAGATATTTTTTCCCATTTGAAGTACACAGGGTGTTAATGCTGATGGTGAATGTCTAGTGGATGACAATGCGATGTGATGTGAGCAGCAGCAGGGTTATTTCATCGAGAATGCCTAGATGGGAGGACTCCTTTCTGACGGTAATTAATGCTTTTTGATGATAGTTGGATATATCCGACTCAGTGTAGATTCGGTGTGAAATGGCACTTTTATAAGTCGCATCTTAGCTTGTGGGTAAAAGCTCAAGTAACACCTTTTAGGACAAATCCGACAGGTAGCAACGCCACACGTTAAATGGGAAAGAGGGATGCTCCGAACGTTTTAAATCTTTAGTTACCGCATGTGGAACGAAATGACAGTTCGAGGCTTATTGAAATCAATGCGAAAAGGAAACTCCTGTTGATGTTAATTAAAACTGGTCTTTAACTGCAAAGGAAGAATGCATAATTTTGCATTCTCGGAATTCGAATATTCTGTTAAAGTATAACGTTTCTCTTCAATAAACCCACACAAGACCTGTACAACTTGGAGACATATGAGCTTCTTCAATTAGAATAATTGATGGTGCCATGGATGAGAGCGAAATTCTGGAGAAAGTGGGTAAGAAGATGAGTTAGGGGAGTAGAGTTGCTACCTATTCTTAAAAGCAATGCAAGAAATTATACGAACGTATATGGACTAATGACGGACAGAGTCCTGAAGTCAGAAAATCTGAAATTCTTAAGCCTTATTCGGATTTCGGGAATTCGAATATTTCCCGATTTTGAAGAAGACCGTGTTCTGGTGACGTGTCTAGCTAGAAGGAAGTACCAATAAAATGAACTAGGAGTTCACATTAAAATTAAATTAAAATTGTTGCAAGCCGGGTTGCCCTCTAAAGCTGAACTTCCCTCGTGCCTGTAGAGCCACATCAATGAAGATGATTGCTATTGCAATCTTGATTTTTTAAGTTACCAGTCGACTTGTGGAAAGTATCCTTCATCCGTTAAGTATTGATCACCCTTGTTCAGTGATTAAAGGCTGGCTTTGAGTATGAGCCAATAACGAACTACGCCACAATATATATAAAAATGATGTTTAGTAGCCGAATTAAATGTTTTCTAGCCCAACTAAACCCTAAGGCGTTTGTTGCAGCAGTTGATGGATAAATATACCAATCGCCTGAAGGCATATCGTAACGACTGAGTGTAACTAACACGTCTCTCAGCAATTCCAATTGAACAGAGAATGAATTCTGGACAAAATTAATTCCTAACCTTAATACACATTTATATACATTTTATATCCCAACGTGATTTAAGTTCAACACTTGACGAAGAAAAATAAACTGAATTTGAATAACTGAGAATACTATTCCTACAATTCAATTTGTCAACAACGTGGACAAGTGGACTCTGATAGCAACTGAGTGCGCTCATATGATGCGTTCGGGGAAGGAAGTGTATAAGCAAGATATTTTTTTAGCACCCTGTACCATTCACTTCTAATTGTAAATAAAACCTCAGACTGCTGCGTTTGACTAAAAATGTGAAAAGGCGACTGAATCTCAGGAAATTTTTGTTTACTAATTCGAGTCTTAGTTTTGATTGGTTATGGATTCAAAATAAGAGCACTCAACTAAGAGCAGGGTATATAACAAGACGAGTGTCGTGGACGTGGTTTGTTGTGTGTGACTGGCCTTTGATAAGAGAACAGTCGATGTGTCCATTTGGAGCGATCAGACGAAGTGAAGTGTGATGTTTGTGATGATCAGTACATATTTTTGAAAGTCCCACAATCGTATAATTTTGATTTAAAAAAAGGAATCAGACGGTGGTTGATTTAAGTCATTTGTGATACAGGAAAAGTCGTGTCGAATGTTACAAAAGTGAGTGGTGGGAAAAAATGATATATGGTGGGTACGAATTGGTCTTGTTCAAAACCAAGGACTTAATATCAATTGTTTGCTGATTTTAAAGAGAAGATTTTGTAAAAAAAAAATGTGAGACTTCTTTGTTTTGGATCGCTTTGGATACGGTGAAGTAAGGTGGTAGATGCTAGTTCATTAAACAAAATAATTGGAACATCTGTCAATAAAAAAAGTTAACTAGAGGTCTGTACGTTTAATAAATCAACTGAAAAATAGCTTGCGTGAAATTGAACTTTCGGTGACTTCTAATTTCTGCTGTTCCCTTTGGTAGAAGAAAGATTCTCAATCATTCAGAGTCGGTATTAAATTGTGGAGCAGTGTTGCTATTAAAATATCTTCAAGGTGCATTCAAAGATGGTAGATAAGAAATTGCAATTGCAGATTTCATGAAGTTAAACGAAAGTGAATAAACGTTAATAGATAGCACTTTAATAGAGATTTAATGTTTAAAAATTGAACTTTAGCGAAATTAAAAGAAGGGTAAACCGCTGATTCACTGTGCTTCATTCTCCTAGCTCTTTTGTTTTGCACTAAATAATTTTTCTGCAAAAAAAAATTTGCACAGCTGTCTAATGCGCTGCATAATTTATCCATCAAGGCTTGGTTTTCGGCCAGTTTACTGAGGAACCCCTTCTTAAACACACAATTGGGCTAGAAAACGAGGAAACAATCAAGCCATCAAGCCACTACATCCCTGAGAGATTTCTCCTCACGGAAACCTAGCGCAAATGTTAATTTCTTCTTCTATGTACCTTGTGCATGTTCCATCGCGAGGAGCACTCCCTCAGATCAAATTTCTGCCATGGACAGGTTTCGGAATTAAATCGATTTTTCTCCACAACACCGGGCCGGTATTAAAAATCTACACCACATTGTTGTGCTCAGCGTCGGCCGTCTTCTCTAGGAAAATGGAATTTAAACCCTATACATGCGAATCTATAAAGACCGCTGTAGAAAAAAAAACACTCAACATCTCCATACAACATGAAGTAAAGTTTTTGACGCGCCATAGTCTCGTCATGAACGTTCACCTGTCGATGTACAATCCGTATCCAACCATCCATTAGATACATGCCCCACCAGAGAATTTACATCGTTGAGTATCCGCCTCTCAGGCGAGGCAAAGTAGCCAACTACTTGAAGCCAATCCAGCATCCGATGGACAATAAACGATCTCAAGCCTTCACTGATGGACAGGTGAGTGGTGGGGAAGGCTGCCCTCGACATTGTCGAGAGTAATTCCGAAACATATTCGATAATATTCGCCGGAAATTCATGCGCGAGCGAGGAGCGGAAAAATGAAATTTATTTTCACCCTTTAGCTCGTCGATAATTACTTGATTCCATCAAAATTTCAGCACTGTGCGACTAAAGGCCCTTTTAGAAGGCCGCCGGTTAATCCGATTTAAAAGCGAAGTGCGTCCCTGCGACTGTGATGGATACGGTATTGAATTGAACGACGTATACAGGTGCCACGCTCTGCGTCGTTCGGTCGGCAGCAAAATTGAAATTATTTTATGATTTGATTACTCGCCAGAAGTAATGACCGGAATCGAATTAATGCGGCGAAATTAATCCAAAAAGCTTACAGGGTGTCTAATGGACTCTGCTGAATGAGTCCTGCCGAAGGTCCTGACGACCGGGGACAGAGAAATCATTTGTGGTTGACCACATGTTAATGCACAAGCCTGAAATTGTTTTGTGACGAAGGGTTGGCTGGTGAAAATTTGACTTCCAATGGAAAACGAATTGTCTTTTTCATCTCCGGCTGGTGAAGTAAGGGCTCTGAGGAGGAGTAAGAAATACGTATGTATGTCTCATGGCTTAAGGAACTTGCTTTTCACTGAAGGTGTAAATTGTCGATGACTAGTGATAGTGGCAGCATTTCTTTGAGGCCCTGCGACCAAGCTGTAATGAATTTATGTCTTTGTGGTAACATTTTCAGCTTGACTTTATTAATTTCAAATTGTAAATTTGAATACTGTTGAATACTACTAACACTCGCCCCTGGCTTACCTCAATGAAGTGTTCATACAATTCTGCTTTAGCCCACGTTCTTGTCTTCCATTTCTTTTAGAAAAATGTTCAAGTAATAGGAGATGTTTCGTGCAATTACTCCATCTAAAGAAGAAAATATTTCTTGAAGGACTGGTGGGAATTGGAAACAAATCGAATCCATTTAGTGAACGAATTTTTACATTTTCTGAAGGACTTTCAAACTACGGATAGCTACGGACATAGTTTACAACACATTTGCCAAGAAAGTTGTGTACGATATGGAAGGAAACTAACTGTTCTCAATGGACAATTTACCTCTTTAGGGATTTAAAAACATCATCCAACTGCCTTTAGGCCAGAATTATGTAAAAGCGAGATAAGGAAACACCAAATCTGCACCAAACTCCAGGCAAATTCATCTATTTCCAATTTGCTCTCAAATTGTACCTGCCTGAAATTAGATAATGCACCTGCACAGGGAACGAGTAGATAATTAATCCAGTGTTGCCATGACCATCGGGCCTATCGCAGCCAATTTATCTTGTGGTGTTGATCCCACTCTCGGACTCGGGGCAGAGGACAGAGTTGATTTTCAGGCAGGACTTTAAAGGGAAAACTGCATTACACAACCTCAGCCTCAGATAGTGAATGGATCTATTTCATTAACGAAACGAGAAATTAAATTCACTGAAACTGTAACCCATCGAACATTTCAATTAGCACCGCACATCACACGCCATGAAATCTGTGGTTTGCTCAACTTCAATGATATCGAGTTATTTGAGTGCGTTTTTTGTATTTTTTTTTTTTGTAATTATATTGCTTTCGCCCTTCTGGGCCGGATGACACTTTTTACCACAGAATGAGCTTCATGAATTCTGATCATCTGTGAGTGGAAATAATGCCTCACCGTCGTTGAAAGGACACACGGCCTGAATACTGCCGTCACGCCGTGGGCTATGAATGGATGGGATGTGTTTTTTTTTTTTGTGAGAAATTGCGATAATCAATAAATGTTTTTCCAGCTAAGTTTTATCAAAGCAACCCCTTTGACGGCACCGGCTTCAACGCAGCGCCTGCAAAACTAATGAATTCATTTCATGAACATTCTCCCCCCATTCATCGCATTTTCATTTCATATGCCAACTTCACTAATTAACTGATTTTTTTTTTTTTTGTGAAAATGAAACCACATGGTATTTTTGAACAACAGAACGTTCTGGTCGGCGGCTGGGCCTATGTAACGCATCACCCTTAGTGTGCGATGGGCGAGTATGTCGCATAGATGATTTCAATTTGAAAGCCCTAATACAGCGTCGACAGGGTACACAAAATTAATTTCGGGAAGAATGTATGAATTCAACAATTGGAAGGACATTTCGGCTTTTATTAAAATTGTATCCATATCGTCCTTCGGATCACCCCATGCCGACCTCACCTGTTGTTGGGTCATTGAATGGGGGCGATTTTGCATTGATGTGTATTTCGGGTGAAGGAAGTGTACTGTAAAGATGCGAGATAGCAGATTTATTGAATTTCGAAGCAAATATTTGAATTTGTAAGTCGCAATATTTTTCACAAAATTGTGTAATTTAAAGTTGTGCCTCAGGCGATGCAGAGTAGACTGCAGTCTTTAAGGAAGACCTCAACTCCTTCTTTGTGCACATTTTCAATCTGTCATCCCTTGTTTTCTGAATTGCTTTAAATTAATTTTAGGCCTAGAAAGAGTGAACAATGTGCTATTGTCAGGGTTCGTCTGTTCTATAAACTCATGAATTGATTCTCAGCATAGTAAAAGTTCAAGAATTCACTGCCAGCTCAGAAGGCCTCAGCCTCAGCCACAGCCACTCAAGTATTCACTGACAAGGTAGCTTCTCAGTGGTCCACTGTCGGGCAGCCGCTTAAAAATCTCGTCCTTAGGCAGCAGTAGGTCAAGAGTTTATTGCCAAAACAACAGCAGACAGTTAGGACAATCACCCATGACTCTTCTGCAAGGACAGCCGTTTAGGAATTCACAGCGAGGACGGCGGCAATCGAAGGTTTCAGTTCAAGAATCGACTGCATGTGCAGGCTCACCAACTCATCATCTGTTTAGTCCTTTAATGTCCACTTCTCCTTTTCAACTTCCTACATGTCGAAGTAAACAAATTTATCGTCCCACATCAATCCGTAGATGGCCCAGATCCAATACAACCCATGACCTCCCCTTATCCTTCACCCGCATCGTCGTCGTCTGCTTACACAGCACAAGTCGCCGGTGAGCGTGTTCATTCCATCAATTGACGATAAGCATCTACTCCTCCCCGTTGCCTGGCGCTGCACCATCTCATACCGACACGCACCACTTCACCTGGATGGCCATCATTACCACCTCCCTCACTCAAATTAAAATTCACTTAACCCCAGCGAGTCATCTTTTCCCCTCATCCTCCCCCGTACTGCAGTTTCTGGCCAAATTCTATACCTTTTCCTTAACTTCGCGAAGCCACCTCTACTGATAGACGAACCTCAAAATTAACCGTGCACCGCGCGCTCCTGCTCGCCTTAAAGGCAACCGGGCTAATTATAGAACTATAACTCTCCAATTAAAAGTTTCCGATGTGTTCAACCCCACATTGTGGCCGCCTATGATGACGGGAGTGGTGGTCAAAGCTGGTGAGCCAAATGAAAACATCGAGGTGGCTGTGTGTGTGTCCGTTGACGGCGCATAACATCCCCATTAGATGCACTTGTTGGACGAGCGCGTACAGCTGTCCGTCGGGAGGGAGCAGGCGACGACGTCCTGTTGAATACGAAAGCCTAACGCTTGAAGTAGTAATAGGGTGCGAAAGCTCAGTCCTGCAGGAGGGGGAGGCACGGCGGTGCTTACACACAAATCTGACTAGGAAACCCATTCCAACGGTGGGCAGATGCAACAGAAGTTCCGGTTGCATGGGATGGGGCGAAGTGCGAGTTGCATGACTCTTGGCGGGAATCGGTGCAGTTATGCTTGATCTGATGACTAGGATATTCCCAGTGCAATTATACACCAAAAACGAGAGTTATAGTCTGTCCGCAAGGATTGTATGACGGAGAAAGAGAGCGAGCGCACACCAGAGTGGGATACCAGTAGGCCACTATACTGACGTGTCCATTTGCGATTGCAACAAGTTCCATGCGAGTGCTGACAGAATCTACTTGGCGATGGTTGATTTTTCGGCTGTCGCCAGTGCGTTTTTGGACTTTGCAAGCGCCACCGGTCGGGGCACTCTCCACGAGTGTCAGCTTTGTTTTCAGTTTTTCATTTTTAAATTAATTTCCAAATGTGCTTCAAAGACGATACGACTTTATTTTTGGTGCGTGTGTGAGAGTGGTGGCCCGAAAAAGAGGGAATCGTTTTGTTGTCAAGAAGTTGAGCACGTAATCGAGATTTTTTTTTAAACGGACTTAAGTGGTTTGTGTAAATGAAAATTTGTGTTTATTCAGTGTCGATGTTTACCTTCGAGGAAGACAAATGACTGATGATAACGAGTAAGTTGGAAAATATTGTAGAATGTCAGTTTCTGGTAATTGTTAGATATATTTGATTTTTTAAATCATGATGCAGTCAGGAAGTGTAAAGGTTTCTTTTTGCCTGTGCTTGAATTGTTGTCTATCTGTTGAGGATATGAGGAAATTGGAAGGACTTGTTTTCCAAGCTCTAATCCTCCACACGAATTGTATCCATTTATAAGTTTGAAATAAATTTGGTTTTCAATTTTCAGCCGCAGGCTTAGCAGTAAAGTATTCTTGAAATATTGACATTTCCATAGATCATTTAGTTATTTGAAAATTAACATCGAAATATTTTCTCTAAAACAAACTTAACTCCAATCGGACTACTTCAAGCAAGAAACCCCATAAATTTAGTGTACCTCTGATAGGTGAGAGACTGAAATTTTGTTTTTTGTACAGATCCTTGCATCATATATCCTAGAGTGCAATCCTTTAAAATTCCCTAATTCCTAACGTCGTAATTTTCAATTAATTTTTTAAATTTTGGGCATTATGGAACCTGCCGTAAAGGAAGAAGCTGCAAATCACTTTTCAAAGATTTCGTTTTAAATGATTTAAATATCGGGCTCTTGTAGAGTTTTCGAAAGCACTGAAGAAGAAGCAAGCGAAGAACTCTCGAAGTTTCAGGCAAGGTTTTGAAATAGATGTGCGGAATTAATTTTTAAAATGTCTATTCAGTGAAAAATAAATAAAAAGGACATAATAATGCGCGGAAAATCCTGCGATCTTTAACGACATCTTTAACCTGCCAACTGCCTGTAAGGTTTTACTCGATTTTTTGCATAGTTTGTAGGCTTTTGTAGGCTATGGATATCCCTTTCAATGTCTTAAGAAAATATTACTCGGTACCTATCTGAGACGGCCAGTTTATCCAGGGAAATTCTTCACTAAGACGAGTTTGGGTAAAATGGCATCAATGTCCAAGAGAAGGCAATATAATAATTTTCAAATTTGAATCGACATCCTTTCATCAGTGAAATGGCTTAAATCGGATGGCTATTCCGTCCTTAATATATCTTCGTACTGGATCTAGATAAGACAGAAAAGAAGTACATTTGGTGCAGGGATGACGTATAGCTATGCGAATCATTGATGGAGGTGGAGATCGTTTCTTTTCTAGACAATATAATAACTGTCGTTTATGTGAGCTTACTCACGGACTTCAAGCTTGAAGCCTCAGTGCTCAAGATTTTGTAGTAAGTGCTAGATAACATCGTTAGACGTTAGAAGTGAATTGCTCAGATTTCCCACAATAGCAACATCGTGTCTTTAAGTATTTTGTGGGCAGATATGAACTGGTATTTTCTGCAAAAAGAAATTATATAAATTTCTGTAGGAATTATTTTGAGTCCTTTTGTTGATCCGATAGTTTCAAACATTTTTTACAAGGTCAGTGACTTTGATAAGTTTCATTACCTTTCAAGGGCCCTTGGGTTTCAAAAATACTTTTCGTAAATCGAATACGAAGGATATTAACTATTTTTCAAAAGTTAGTCATACTTGTTCAGCAATATTTACTTGTTTTCAATTTTGAAGAGACAAAATTTACTGTTTGATGTGGTTCATACTGTGTCTTCTTTGCGTCTTGAAAAAGTTGGGAGTCGCACTCAGTTTGTCAATTATATTCAATTCCTCTATCACTTAACCTAGATTTCATAAAAATAAAATGGTCTAGAACCTAAGTCCCGAAAACGCATTTAGTTCCTTCATAGAAATTCGCAATTACTTATTACTCCTTCGTCAAAAAATTCAATCTCTCCTGAATGTCTTCAAGTGACTTACAACAATAAGCAACACTTGAAAAGAAATAAAATAGCGATGCCCGGCAACTCCAGACAGATTGGCATTTAATTATGTCAACACGAATCACTTCCCAGCAAGCCAAAGAAAAACATAGGAAACCATATGTTTGCATAACTGAGTATAGGCAATCCATATATTCCACGACCACTTTAAACCATATTGAAATTCAATTCCACGCCGCTAAAAACAAAACAAATCCTTTACACTTTCCGTGGACGTCGGCGTCGTATTTCTCGCGAAGAAGGCAACCAAACCGCCATTCAAGCAGAACCAATGCCAGTCGGCGAGAGAATGGCTCGGCATGTCTCCATTGAAGACGCATTTCTTGTTCAGATTTATGGAGATTCCCGAAATCGGCTCACAAATCGAACCTAGCGTAACCGACTCAGTTTAATTACCCCATTAATGGGGGCTGTGAAATTAAGGGCACCCACGAAATGCACATAACCATGCAGTTACGAAAAAAAAAAACACATGATATCCGAGTAATACGTCGACGGGGGGACAATGGATGTCTGGAGTCACTTTTGTTCGGTGCCGACGCCTGTATCGCC
The DNA here is from genome assembly GCA_944738645.1 of Eristalinus sepulchralis. Taxonomy (NCBI): domain Eukaryota; kingdom Metazoa; phylum Arthropoda; class Insecta; order Diptera; family Syrphidae; genus Eristalinus; species Eristalinus sepulchralis. The sequence continues at coordinate 3,422,937 of OX122885.1, read as the reverse complement.
CGATTTTGATATACCTTGTGGCCAGACAGATGATTGAAAAGGAAAAATTTTGTAAATCGCGGAATGCAATGTAATTCCAGGAACATCACTGTTGCAACAGATATTCGAGGAAAAAAATGCAGGACCAAGTAGGAAGAGTGCACCCGATGTGGGTGTGCATGGAGGACAATACATGAGCAGTAATTAGATCATATTCCATTTGAATTGGAATTTGCTTTGAGAACAAAAACCTTTTATTTAATTAATCCCGTCTATTAAGCGAACAAAATTTAATAAAAGGAATTGTTGCCAGGGCATGTGTGTGCCAAAGGAAGCATATCAATTTATTTTAACGTGGATTGTCATTTGTATAGTTTGCTATAGTGCCGATGAGGTGAAATGCATTGTTCTTTGGATGGACGTCACTAAAAGCTGCGAGCATCATTTTAATTAGGATAAAAATTGTAAAACTCGAAAATGTTTATTGTTTCAGTCTTTAATAGATAATGGATGAGTTCTGATCTGATGAGAATTTTGCGCAATCCTAATTGCAATTTTAGGTTAAGTCTATTTGATGACGGTGTAGAAAGTATGCTTAAGCTGCTGGTTGCATAGAGTTCATTTTTCCAATACCAGACAAATTTAAGATCTTATGTCTATTTCAAGTTCACTTTCAACAATTTTGAAAGCCTCTATTAATTGTTTCTACAACACAATTTCCCCCTCACCTTTCAATCCCTGTTCAACTTTAGACAACTTTCTCTTTAAAAAAACGTAAGCAAATCAAACAGAACCTTCAGACATTTTTCTTATTTTTTCTAATTGTACACGTATATACTTTTTATAGGGAAAAATTCGTAATGGAAATTTTATCGGCCCGGCCTCAATGTCTAACTCTAGAAGCTAGGCATACTATAAGTCTGTAAGTTTCGTTATTTTTTCTATCTATTGCAACTTTTTTCAAAGAGCTCCTCTAGCTGAAAATTCGCTATTTACTTTCTCTGCACACAATCTTAAAAATTCAAGTTTTCCACTACACTGGCAACAACAAAAGCTTTTCTTTTGTGTCCTAATCCTGCACTTTGCACACAAGTACAGATTGAAAAATATGAACTTCTTTTATGTTTCTTTTGATTGTTTCAGTGCTGTTGCAAAACAACGTCGGTTGAGAGTCGCATCAAGTCTCTTTATGCCGGTAGGTTGAAGGATGTAAACTTGTGTGTCCCGTCTACCTTTTTTTATTTTTTCAACAAAAGTATCTGTTTACAGAAAATAAAACCGCTTCAGGAAGAAGTAAACCCTGAAGCTACTGAATCTTCGACTACGACAAGATCATCGTGTTGGTTAACTGAAGTAGAAGCAGAAGCAGTAACCAACTCACCTAGGGGTACATCCGCCTCAAAGCAAAAGTACATAAAAAAGTCAATATATTCCCGAAAACTGAACATGTCCTGTAACAGCGCTGAGAACCGCAAATCCCATCACGCCAGTCGACCATATGACCCACGAGTGACTTCAACCTCGTGGGCAAATCAATGTAAGCAGCCAAATAAATATACAAGCAAGCTGGCTGCTCGGTTGGCATTAACTGAAACCCAGGAGGCACCGAGGAGCTTCGAAAGAGAACTCGCAATGATCATTGATGCGACTCAGCCTCCTCCTAGTTCTTGGAAGAAAAAAGCTCATTTATCAAGAAGTACTTCAGAAGCGCCACTCCATCAGAACAACACATGTGAGACTCCAACGCAATCACAGGTAGCATCTCTGCCTCCGGTAGAGGACTTCGTAGTGATATGTGATGAGGAGCCTTCCCAAGTCGACAGCAAATCCCAAGTGACTTATTTCTATACAGAAAACGAGCAGATTGCTCATGAGACATCCACTCAGACGCAGCAGCCGCCTAGTCCATTAGCCGACACATTCATCATAGTCAGCGATACCACTTTTGTAACCGCGTCAACCCCACCAACTGTGGAGGAAAATGGTTCTGAAAACTGTCACCACGCATCGACACAAACCCAGAGATCATCTACTCCTGCGGTCAGTTCGTTTATGAACAGAAACGACGAACCTAATGGTTGCTATGCACCCGATGGCACAGTCATTCCAGAAGTAAGCAGCTCGTTTCACATCAGCCAAGCGGTCACCTACCAGAATCAGCAAGTTCCGTGGCAAATGTCAGTGCCAAGTCAATCGAGATCTCCAGTTGTTCTCTCTGCCGCACCCAACATCGCACCTAATCCTCTCCCACCGGAGTCATCCGCTCCTCCTTATGAGAGCACACGGCACAAGGTCTCTTTCCAAGGCCCAACTAATCGGTTCCACGGGACTGAACAGACCCAGCCCAGGATCTATCTGCCGCCAGATGAGAACTCAAGAATACTCTCCATGCTCTCTCCTCCAAGCCGACCGCCAGTCTACAGACAAGAAGCGGAACCTGTGCCCATTTCACATACAGCATATGAAATCACCCGAATTCCGGAAGTCAGCGTAAGGAGCGCACCCTCAAAAAAGCCAACAAAATCAAGACGAAAACCAACTGAACGAAGCAAGCAGCAGGATACTCAAAATCCAAAGACTCCGCCTGACAACATCTACCAGGAAAGCTACCCCCACTCGTATCCCCATTATGGATGCCCTAAGCCAGTCTGCGCACAGCACTTCATGTACTTCATATGTCCGCAGTCCGGAAGCCACATGCCAACAGCGTACTCCAGTGAAAACTGTCACAGCTACGGCCATCCGCACATGATTCCATCCAACCACACGGCTCTTGAAATGAGATACCGCCCATATCAATGCGTCGGGAGGCCAGCAATCATGTATCATCCGGCGGTAACAGAGCCCCCGCCTCTACAGAATCCACCCTCAGCTGCACCGCTTCCAGCCAGTTTGGCACCAGCTGACATGGCAAACTGGCTAGCAAGTCGATACCAGAAGACAATCCCTCCGCCGCAGCCAGAATACTCCGCACTCGAACGCCAACTGTCCGACTATCAGCAGGCGCTGACTCGCTACTCGTTGCCTCCCCAAAACGGCAACAGCTACATGAAGTCCTTCTGCGAGCAGTACGCTGGGGCTGTGTGCAGTAATCCGTCAAAGCTTACGGGCAACTACTATCCGGATAACAGATCCCCACCGAGGAAATATGGGCTTCCAAAGATGATGGATTCTGGTAAGTGCTTGGGTTTTGGGTCGAAAGTTGATGATTCATGTGTTGTTTTAGGTCAATCCAGTTGCGGGCCACATCTGGGATACTTTCCTAGAGCAAAACCTGCCATGAATTGCACATCATCGGCTCCAATGTTCAGCATGGGACACATTGGACACTCGCAGCCGATGCCTAGCTACCATTCCAGGCATGTGCACTACGAGCAGCCGGCTGCGATTAGATTTCCGAGTCACAGTCAGAAACCTATCGACTCCGGACATATCGCCTCAAACATTTCCCCAGCAATGCGGAGGCTGTCAATTAACGAACAGATTCCGGAAGAGTTCTACCAGAATATGATGAATGTTCCCGAATATGATCCAAGGGATAGTCGGTAGTTAGGTTTGGTAGAAGGTTTGGTAAAGTCATTTTTCGGTTGGTTTACCGTCATATTTGACAGTCAATTATGTTGTGATTAGAGAAGGGATCGGCAATCCATTGCAATTCGTTCAAAATGATGCGTTGCAATGTCCACATAAAAACGTCCATTTCAACATGAAAAAATTGCTGCTGGAAATCAATAATCTATTTTTTAAGATAGTTTGTAAATTATAAATTTGTACATTCTTAGAGACTAGAAATGAGATACATATATCAATGTTGTGTACAACTTCATGTTCAAATTAGAAACCAGTCATAAGTTTGATACGAAAAGATGTTTATATTGCGGACTTCGAAGAAGTTCATATTCACAATTTACAACTAATGATAAAATGTATATAGTTACTTAATTTAGCTTAATTAATTATGGTAGGTTTATGTGTAGTCTTAAGCAGTGAAGTAGTGGCCAGGCAAAAATGTAAAGAATTAATATTTTTATATTGCTTTAAGACTCATAAGATTATTCTTTCGATTGAACAGATTTAAAGCAGCTAGTTTAACCAAAAAAAAAGAAGAGTACTTGTTTTTATTTAATTTTTTTATTGGTTTGATGGATTTAAACAAATGTGCGATCAAATGGACGCGTCTTATTATAAGAGCATAATTTCCCATTGACTTACGTACGTAAGACAACCCGCCGACGCAAATTGTATTAATATTTGATTTCAATGCGAACTGCTTGCAACGCGTTATATGTTACATTGTGGTATAGCTGGAAAAATTGTTCCTTCAAATTGAAAGATATGTAGCTGCATGCATCAACTGTGGCTGCAGAATGCCAAAAGTTGTGGCATTTTCGAGTTTAAAGCCTGTTGGACATGCGGTTGACGAGAAAAATAATTAAGCCTGTTGGACATGCGGTTGACAATGCCAAATGTACATCCATGCGTCAGTGTTTAATCTCTGCAGAAAATCATAGTCGTCTGTGTTTTCTTGTGTCAGGGTGGATTTAGTGCTTTGCATGCTGCAAAGTGGTCGCTGTGGCGTGGTGGGTAAATGCGATAACCCACATGCAGGAGGTTTAGGTTCGATTCCTGGATGGAACACGTCGCACTTTTCCACGGCACCACCTCTTCCGAGTTGTTGACAAGACGCAAAAGTATCAATTGTCTATGAAAAGCTTCTCAAATTTCGCCGTTCGGCAAAAAATTGTAGGTTCCTTTTACTCGTGAGAGAACAACAGCACGCACAACACGAGTAGTTGCTGTAGAAACTAGGCCCTGGTCCCTGGTGAGCTGTAAAGCCACTTAATTATTTTTATTACTATGCTGCAAAATTAAGTTGAGTCAATTTTGCAACATTTAAAAAAAGACTATTTTCTGTGCGAAAGTAAGCAAAACACTTGAGATTCAAGATGAAAATGTGGGCTTGAATTTACTTCTCCAAAGCAAAACTTAACGCATGAATGTGCATTTTTGCCTAATCTACGTTTATTATTTTCGCATCATATCTGAGAATTAGATAGTTGCAAATAAGGAGGCTCGGACAGGTCAGCGTTAGAAAGCGCTTAAGACTTTATTTCGATTCCCAAATTAATTTTTTACAATTTGGTAGTCAAAATTCATTGTGGTGGGATTTGTCACCTTTTTACAAGAACATTTGGAACTGCTGGTGTTGTCATTCTACTTTGCAGAAGGCTGACTCCAACAAATAATAGCTTTGGGCTACTTGCAATTCCTTAATGATTCTTATCCGTCCTCAGTGTTGGGAAATAGCGAAAATGATTTGTACTTTGAACTCAATTTATAAATATTTGTCATATATCAGTTTAACTAATCGATATCGTTGTTGATACAAAGTTAGTTAAGATTTTCTCTCGACTGAGTTTGTTGTTTTAATGTTTGAACTTCGGTTGTAGGTTTATTGGCTAGTATTCAAAGCTTATGTGAGAAAAACATGATGTATATGTACATACACAATTTGTAGTAAAAACAAAACATGGGGTTGATAATTTGTAAATAGATTTAAAAGCAGAAATAAAAGAACAGCGCTGTGATCAAAATTTTGAAAAGTAAAAAAATGAGACAAATCTGTAAGGTATTTTAGTCTCCTTTCAAAATTCAAAATGGGTTGTGGATTTAGGAATACAATTTTTTAAATGTACAATTAGTCTTAAGCTTGTAAGTAGTTCTTAAGAAGAGCGGGAGAATAGTGTATTTTCGTGTTCATGTATTTATTTGACTGTGAATTGATTATAGAAGAAGAGTGCAGAGTGTATGTAGTTATTACATACAATATATATTTATTTCATATGTATAAATAATTCAATTGTATAAAAATTAATGCGTCCTTTATCTAATCGCGCTTCTCTTTCTGTCTTGTTTGAATACACAAGTCGTAATCTTGTAATCAAACAGATTTTGGAATTCAAAAATATATATTTTTTCGAAATCCTTTCAATTCAAGAATTTGCTATATTTCATCAAATCATTAGTAGATTCCAAACATTCCTTTTTCTCTCAATTCTAACGAACATATATTCAGAAACTTCTGCTGTAAACAATAATGTTTTTTAAATTTCAAATCTCATAAATTTACGGGATGAATTTGTGAATTGTGTGTGCAAAGAAAACAATATCTAAATTAGGTTAATTGCTAACATTGCTTGTACAGATTGCAATGCTTGCAACAAAAATGACTAAAAAAAACTGTTTCAAGGTTTCAAACATATACCGGAAAAGGGATAAAACAAATAGATGTGTAAACGATGCGCATAGTGTATACGAATAAAATAAACAAAGAGACGAAAGGATGCTTGCATCCCTAGCACCTGAAAAAATATTATTATACAAACACAAAGTAGCTGAACAAATAAACAAACAATAGTTTCAAAACTTTTGAAAAACACCCACCCGAACTTGTGAATAAAGGGCGCTATAACGGATTATAGATTGTTATTAATATAAACGCTCGCTGTCTCGATAGAGTTACTTGTACAGAGTGTAACGCTTCGGCAGTGGGCATAGTCTTAAGTTCAGATTGATGATATATTTTTGTGTAAGTCTATGATTGTAAGCAAAACTTTTTTGAGAAATAAATGTTCAAAAATACCTTCGGGAAAAAAACTCTGGAGCTTTCTTTCTTCTTCAAATGGGAATGACTTCAAAGGATGTCTTTGTCTTATGAGTGACTGTAAAGGAACTTGTTTTATTGATCATTGTTCTGTGACAGTCTGTGTTTGTGTTTCCTTCAACCAACTCGTTGCTCAAAGAAGCATTTATTGTTTTTTGCTTGTTAACTTCCACAGGATCACTGACTTTCATTTAGAATGCATGGGGGCGTCATAAGTCATTAATTACAATTTTAAATGTAACGTTCTTCAATTTACAAAATGTCTGCTTTTCAACTTCACCCCATCCGGCAAACACGCTTGCTTCCATCAACTGTCACCCAATTGTCATTCATCTGACAGCCGGATTGTTGACAACAAAACGCTGATAAACGATTACAGAAAAGAAACGCGTACTTCTTAAATTCCCTTAAAATAAATCCAAAACCCCACTAAAAGCATGTCTCTAGCTGACGAACTTCTAGCCGATCTCGAAGAAAACGACAATGAGGATCTCAATGAAATCCTTAAAGATGACGCCGACATGGAGAACGATGAGGCGGCAGAGATCTCAGATAAATTTCTTAAACCCTCGGTGAATCTAATGGAGGTTGATGTTAAAGTTCAGTCAGTTCGTGAATTGTGTAAACTCCGTGATTCGGAGAGACTGCAGAATATACTTCGACAAATCCAAGACTATGCCTCCCGACAGAGGTCATCGTCCGAGATGATTGGAAACGTTGAATCAGATCCCGAGTACAGACTCATCGTTGAGGCGAATGCAATCGCCGTGGAGATTGACAATGAAATTTGTAAGTTGTGCACAGAGGCATCTTGTGGTCCGACATTCAGAGGTTTCCCTTTCAGCTGTGATTCACAAATTCACCAAAGACAAGTATCAGAAGAGGTTTCCGGAACTGGATTCCCTCATCGTTGGCGAAATGGAATACTTGTTGGCTGTGCGAGAACTGGGCAACGAACTGGATCAAGTTAAGAACAATGAGAAGTTGCAATCGATTCTGACTCAGGCGACAATTATGATTGTTTCTGTGACTGCTTCAACGACACAAGGGTAGGGGCAGAGTTCTGGCAATTTTCGAATTCAAACTAAATTTTTCTTTTATGTTGTAGAACCAACCTATCACCCACAGAGAAGGCACAGATTGACGAAGCCTGTGAGATGGCTTTCGAGTTGAACAACTACAAGTCAAAGATCTATGAGTACGTTGAGAGTCGAATGACATTCATTGCGCCAAACTTGTCCATGATTATTGGTGAGGAGGATAAAAGTTCTAATCAACTCAGTTTAATAAGAGAGATCTTCTAGGAGCATCAACTGCTGCCAAGATTCTTGGCATAGCTGGAGGACTGACAAAGCTCTCAAAAATGCCTGCGTGCAATGTTCAGGTGCTTGGTTCTGAGAAGAAGACCCTATCGGGTTTTTCAAAGACGCAGATGCTTCCCCACACAGGATACATTTACTATTCACAAATTGTGCAAGACACTCCACCGGTAAGTTTGTTATGCACTGCACACAAAGGAAAAGATTCTAAATTAATTATTGTGACAGGATCTCCGTCGAAAAGCAGCTCGTTTGGTGGCAGCAAAGAGCGTTCTTGCAGCTCGTGTGGACGCCTGTCATGAGAGTGTTCATGGAGAGATTGGTTTGAGGTTCAAAGAAGACATAGAAAAGAAACTAGACAAGTTGCAGGAGCCTCCACCAGTCAAGTTTATCAAACCTCTTCCCAAACCCATCGAAGGCAGCAAAAAGAAGCGAGGTGGCAAGCGTGTGAGGAAGATGAAGGAACGCTATGCTCTCACAGAGTTTAGAAAACATGCAAATCGCATGAACTTTGGCGATGTAAGTTTAAATTCGAGTTTCTTAAGCAGAGCTAAACCAGAAATTACCCTTTACAGATCGAAGAAGATGCCTATCAAGGCGATCTTGGCTACACTCGCGGCACAATCGGAAAAACAGGTACTGGTCGCATTCGTCTGCCACAAGTCGACGAAAAGACCAAAGTCCGCATCAGCAAAACACTCCAAAAGAACCTCCAGAAGCAACAGGTATACGGAGGCAGCACAACAGTGAAGCGCCAGATATCCGGTACCGCCTCTAGTGTAGCCTTCACCCCCCTTCAAGGGCTAGAAATCGTAAACCCGCAAGCCGCAGAGAAGTCAACCTCCGAAATGAATGCGAAATACTTCTCAAATACATCCGGCTTTCTCTCAGTGGGCAAAAGAACAACCTAGAGCTTCGTTTCAGAGTATCCTCATTATATTTATTCACTTGTCAAGAGAGCTACACTTCACATACATATATAAAAAGCCACAGATTCGAAAATATATAAACAAAAACAAAGAAAAAAAATACATTTTAAACATATTTTGAGGTTGGTTTCTTGTCTTTGAGCCGACAGCTACGTCTATGGGGGGCGCTACTCTTCGTTAACTCAGCTTCCCGATTTCGAGCTTTCGCTGTATCACCTCCAGTGAGTTGTTTAGGAACACTGCTATTATACCGGCGACGGTAAATACACCGCCAATGATAGAGCAGCAATTTGTTGCAAAATGACCAAAGGATCTGAAAGAAAAATTGCAAGAAGTGAGGATCTTGGCGAGGCTGTGTGTTTGCACATACTTTTTTTTCTCCTGATATCTGACCATTAGTGGGGACAGCTCGTAGGAAAAGAAGATTCCAGGCATTCCGCGCTCCTTGTCAGTCAAATCCTTGCGATAGCGGGTCACGGAAAACTGATTGGTGTGGATCGGGGCTTCGTTATGCTTCACATACTTCGTGGGGACGATTTTCAGGTAGTAGTTGTACATTTCACTCTTTGTTGCTGAAAAAAGACAAATTAAGTGAGAAGAAAAAAAAAATCATTCGGGCTCAACCGGGATTTGAACCCGGGACCTCTCGCACCCAAAGCGAGAATCATACCCCTAGACCATTGAGCCGCTTGAGGATGCACCCTCCATCTTGCTACAAGATGCAGTCCAATAACAGAGCTAGATGGCGCATGAATCACAAAGAAGAACCACATTTTTTTCCCTTTCTGACTGTCATCGCATCTGTCAAATTACAATTTCATTTTTCATCGTGCGTATTGCGGAGTTTTGCAAATAAATTCTAGTTTTTCTTTTATTAAACGGTAAATCAAATGAGAATTCTATTCGAAATGCACACGCAGTCCGTCCTAATGCAGAGCACTTGATACATTTCAGATCATAATGCCGATGCCCAGTGGAGTATACAATCAACAAGGACCGTCATGTTTTGATAAAATGAAAACAGGATTTACGATTGGTTTTTGCGTTGGAATGGCTAGTGGAGCGTTATTTGGTGGATTCTCAGCGTTAAGGTGTGTATAAAACAATTTTTTGGGCGGATGTGTTTCAAGTCACGTAGAGGGATTTTGGAAAGGGCTTTGCGACTTATATAATCATGCGGCTCAGCATTATGTTCATCTCCTCATCTCCTTGCGTTTTTTTTGTAGATATGGCCTCCGTGGACGGGAATTGATCAACAGTGTTGGAAAAGTTATGCTACAAGGCGGTGGAACGTTCGGCACATTTATGGCTATTGGTACGGGTATCCGTTGCTAGCGCAGCACCTGAGTTGGAAATAGTGAAAATTTCACATACATACAAATATCAAGTTTTTTCTTGCGAACCGGTACCGGTGACTTAAAGGATCATTCTCTGAGTTTTATGTCTAGGGTCTTATTCTTATGATTTTATTTTTGCTTTTTCTTTCCTAACCGAAGCGAATAAATGTTAAGCAGTTATAGGAGTTGCACGATGTTTCTTGTTTTTTTTTGAATTTGTTAGAGGCGGAGAATATCCCTGGCGCTTATGTGATATGGGAGTAATGCACCTTAATGCCAAGAAGTTGCCTGGGTGAAATGAATTCTGGCAGAACGTCAGGCAATTAAATAAACAATCGAAACGTTGAATGGCCAATGCGGAAGTTGTGGTCAGACAAAAAGTCACTAAAGGTGTGGTCAGTCAGTGAAGCGATTTATTGCAAAAAAGATGGTTAGGAAAATGCCAAATATTTGTCTCGAAAAATAAGGTTAAGTCTGGTTCGCCGATGCCGGTTGCTGGTCAGGAAAAGTGGGCAGAAATCATAATCAAGCTAAATGCAATTTTGGCGATATTTCCCACTGCGTCTGTTGAGTTCCCGCTATATTTCTCTTCAAATTTAATTTTTCTAAGTAAAATGTGTACTCGTGACATTACTGTCAATTCTAGACCATTGCGTGAATCAAGACACTATCATCACCTCATTGCTCAATCAAATAACAACTCGATTGTAATTGATAACAGAGTCATTCAATTTTTTACTTACCCGCATCACTCTCCACCTTCAGGCCATCAAGCGGATGAGTATTTGCAAACTCAATCTTATCTCCGAACGATAAATGATTTATCGTGTGCGACAGCTTCACATCCGTCAGCTGAAAGTCATGTATGTGGAATTGTCTAATGGAAAAACTGTTGCCGGGTGCTATGTGAAAACTTCCAGCCATCTACAAAGAAATAAATTCCCATTCAAAACAATCCTAAACCTTCTCTGAAGTCGCACAAACTCACTCGATTCACTTCCAAATGCCCCTGTATCCGACATCCCTCTTTCAATGCATCTTTGTCGGATCTCTTAAATCTGTCTTTGCACTGCTCAATCTTGTCCAACTGCACATTCCACTTTTTTAAGCGGTACGCCTCCATCACTTCGTCGCATGTGTTACAGCACCTGCAAGCAGTTCTCACGTGTAAACACACAAATTAACACACAATCTCTAATACATACATCGTGTCGTTCTGTTCGGCACCGTAACAACTGCCACAAGTTTTGTTTGTTGGTGACGTTGACACAGAAATAATTTCCTTAATTGGCTCTGCTTCGCTTATTGGATTCCCTTTTAAATCCAAACGATGTTTCAAAACATGATGATCCACCCGAAGGTGTTGATCACCCGACGAGTCCATTGCATCTAAAGAGAGGTCTGAAAATAGAACACATCCTATGAAGTTGCGTTTTATCCAATCCAGGTGCAGTGAGCACTTACAATTGCATGCTAAATTTGCTACAGTTATATCTAAGTTAATGCGAAGTTTGTGACCCCGCGTTGTATCGACAAAAAGGTCCTCGGTGAGACTTGGCGTTAGGTACGCATACAATTCCAGGCATATTAGGAATGCTACAATCGTTGTACTTATAATTGTAACTGAAAATAAGAGATCGTCATTCACTGAAAGAATGGAGGCGAAAAAACTTGATTAGGTTACCGGCAGCTCCGCTCACAGTCCTCACACTGAAATCCTCCAGTGTCCGGGGATAGGCATCAAGCCGACGTAAAATATCTGTGACCCTCATATTTTCCAATGTGTGAGATGCATCTAACAGATATCTAAAGCTGAAATAAGTGGATTAAGCGAAGTGAATTGGAGTGTTCATGGAATCACTAATCGTTGTGTCTGGCTGGCGGATAGCTTGACATGTCAACAAAAGCGCTATGAATTTAATTAACGTTTCTGTAAGGGGCTCGGAAGAGATTCTATAACTTGTGGAGATCAAATAAATGGATTTGTAAAGGAGATCACTCGTTCACTTGTATTACACCTATTTTACACAGAAAATAAATAAAATTATATTTCATTCGCTTCAAATCGGGAAATTGCTGTCACATTAGTGTGGATATTTGGAAAACAGGTGGCGCGCAAGTCGTCTTAAAGAGTCTTATAGGGTGGTGAGTTCTGTGTTGAAGGCAAGGATGATGATAATTTAAGTTCTTATATTGAACGGGACATACAACTTTGAATTTTATATCGATTTTGAACTAGGAACAGAGTCGGTTATTGGAAATCTGAAGATCCATCCATCGATTGTACCCGAATTAATGAGAATTCCACAATTTCAAATCGTGCTCATTATAGATGTCTCCTCCATCGCTTAAGACTATGTGTTTTACGTGGTGCCAACATCGAAGTTTGAAAACAACACACCGAACAACCGAAAGAATGAAGAAAAAAAAAACAACAAAATCCATCGGAAACGACAAAATTGATGGAAAGAGGGAAAAAAAATCACGTCTTTGCCTCTTTTGTGCTTTGTTGACGAATCAAGAAAAGTACGCAGTTTTCAATCAGACTGTGGGTTCCGTGGTCTGGTTTGTTGGCCGTTAGTTCGTCCGTGTTTTTCAATAGCTGCTGTCGCATAGTCGTTCAGTGAGAGGTATATTTCATTGCAAGATAGCAATAAAGGAAAAATTAAAGCACATTTGCTGAGTTTTCATCGTTTACATTTTGCTTGTTCATATTCTCAGCTAGATCTCAAACTGATTGTATAGAATTTTCCGACGAAACCGAACATCTGTAGGAGCTGCATTGTTCCAAGTTTTTTTTTAAGTGCAAAAAAAGAAAAGTTTTTAATTCGAAGTGCGAAAGTGGTCCGAAACGAAAGAAAAAAAAAGAGACGCATTTTCCATATTTATTTACGTTTTCCTCTCGATTTCCCTTGTTGAATCCGCAAAGCGCTCTCTAGAGGTACAAACACTCTGCAGCTACTGGTTTTTTTATTTTTCCTTCTACGGTTGTAAACATACGTGATATAAAAACTTGTTTTCCATCGGTGAAAAGGCACTGAAAAAAATCAGGTAGAAGAGCAAGGCATAAACGAAACATAATCAAGATGACTTCAACACCACCAAAGACTGGCGAGGATTTGCTTGGCGGTAAGTGTATCCTTCTTATTATAAATCTCTATGATTCACAGCAATTTATTCTAATCGCTTTCTTGTGCGAAATTCATTTAAAAAAATGTTAATTCCATCCAAGTGAACTAGGCGTAGGTTGTTTTGTTTTTTCTGTGTCTCTCGCCCATTCTACTCCCTGCTTGGTTCGATAAATATTTTTGTTTTCTTCAAATTTGGGCTGTGCGCGAAGTCATTGCATTTCCTTCATACGCACTGGGCTGGCGAGTGATAAGAGGGTTCTTTTGTCTTCTTTGCACACAATCTGATGAAATTTCTTTACTGCCTTGATTGTCCGGGGTTGTTCCTCTGTATTGTGGGGCTACGTACTCTTGGTTTGATATGGCTACTTTTTGTTGTTGTTTGTGGGGACGATGTGTTGTTGTGTGTTTAGTGGAACGCCAATAATCAAAAGGGTGGAGGGTTGCCAGATCACGGAATGAGTTTCATTAATTAATTTTTGAGGAAAATCGACGGCCCAAGTCTCGAAGCGCTTTGTGTGTGACGGGCGTACGTGCTTGCGGACACATACGCAGTGAGTTGCAATGGCTGCTACTCTTGAGCTGATTTTTTATGGAGATTGACATAATGAATAGATGCAGCTGCGGATTATTTTTATTTTTCTTTTGCCTTCTATTATTGGCCTAATGGGCACCTGTCTTGTTGGATAACAGTTTGATAGGAAAGGTCATATGGGTTGATAGATTGCGGTAAGAGAAGGTGATCTGTCGTGGCGAAACCTTTGGCTTAAACGCAAGCGAGTTGTCTTTAAGTCAAAAAAATGTCAAGAACTTATCACGATTATGCGTAGGTATGTGTTCCTCAACCTAAGCACTTCAAATTCAGCGTAAACAGACAGACTGAGAAAGAATCGTAAAAGAGTTAATTGTTTTCCTTGTATCACCCTTATTCCAACCAGAAAATCCCCCAAACTTCTTACATTTGTGCTAAAATCTCCCCTTTGCTAAAAGATTGAATATGAGGTTCAGTCAACTCCAATTCGCAGCACACTGTGTTTAACTCCGACCCCCGTTCAGCGCAGATTCCCCGAAAAAAAATGTACCCAAGTAGACGACGACGAAAACACGGTTTTGGTCACGTAAGTCAAAAATTGGAGCTTATTACGTCTCGCAGCAAGTCAAAGTGCAGGGGGAGGAGCACATTTCAAAGTAAACATTCGTCACACAAAGCACATGCAACGAGAATATGTACATCACGACAGTCACGTAGATATGAAATACTCCCCAATTTGATGACTCAAAGTACTTTACTCTCGACTTACACTTTCAATTCATGGAACCATTAGAAGGGGGCAGCTCCAATATTTTATTTTAAAAATCCTTGTATCTGGCAACACCGTCCGTACACAACACCTCATTCATTCCACTCTTTGTTTACGTATTGTCGTTCTGTTTTTGTTTCTTTTTTTCTTTGAAGGTTCCTCACATTTTTTCCCCACTTTGTGCATGAACTATTTTTTCGCAAGACTAACCAACACACAAACGGCAGTCAGTATTTTTTCCCATTTCTCCATTTTGTTGATTATGCATCCATTTGCCCGAGCTGGGGTTTATTTAGTGCCACCAAGTTGGAGCTTCGATTCTCGTTTGACTTTGTTTTTCGCACGATACAACAACAAGGTACGGCGACAGAATAAAGAGCGCTTTTGATTCTTCGTGCGTACTGGATTATGTTTTCTGTTTATTTCCTGCGCAGAATGCATACAAAGTCAGCGCGATTGAAGAAAATTTATTGTCATTGTTTGAGGAATTCTTTTAATAGATCGCGTCTGCTTCCTTGCTTTTTGTTTACATTTCTTGGATCCGATTCGACGCTCTTGTCAGGGATGCGTTACATGTGCTGCATCATGGTCTCTTGTTTGTAACTTTCAGACAGAGATAAACAAAAAACAACGGCATGTGAAGGCCGGTGCGAGCAGACATGAGAAGACCACTTCAAAGGCCTTCTGTATGGAATGGCTGTGTATGGAGCAGCAGATGATGTGCCTTGAAGGGTAACCACCAATTGAGTGATGCACTCCCTTCATCTTTCAGCACCCCCTTGCTTACAGGATGCCATGCAAGAGGTCACGTAGCCATTGGGCTGTTTTGCTTCTCCTCCTCTGCTGAATGTCTCATCACTTGCGAGTCAGGGTCTTTGCTTTGGTTACATTCTTTGGAGCGGTGTGGTCACGGTGGTGCGTGAATCAGGTTCCGCCTCCTTCTGCTGCTGATGCTTGCCCAAACGTGTTCCAATTCGCATTGGATAATGGTTTGATGGTGTTGCGAGGAATTTGCAAAATCTCTTTTGTGTGTGATATACACGAATCTCAGAGAATATCCGGATTGGTGGAAGTGACCAAGTACAGTCAGATGCGAACGTAGGCTAGGACACAAGAAGTCTTTTGTAGAGATAATCAGATCAGAGCAAACGTGTAGATTCTTTGCTAAATTGGTATGCGGTGTAAGTTGCCTTCAGTTACGAAGTTAAGACCGAACGTGATGTGATTCTGTTAGGGTTGTGAAGCGAATTCTGAAGCAGCATGGGTTTCAAATAAAAATTGATTCGTTCTTCTAGGAGCATCATGTACTTTTATGACAAATGAGTGGATACATAAAATGTATTTTTAGACCATGAGGCCTGGATGTCTTCAATTTTTTGGGGAAGGGCCGTCGTTCGGGGCGGAACTGGGTCAGGAATTTTATTTTTTTATGGGGTGACAAAGCCCGATGTTGCGAAGTGCCTGGAATTTGTCTTTTTTCTCCAACTCCGTGCGAAATATGGTCTTCTTTATTTGTGTAGTGCTAAAAGCAGACAGTAGAGGGACTTAGTGTAGAAGCGTGAGTTCAGTTTGGGATGTTCCCATCTTCGGGAATTGAATTCCAAATAAGAGAGTAAGAGTTAAATTTGGCAAGAGTGATTCTGCGCCCTATTTACCGCGGAGCAAAGGTAGATAAAGTCCTTGACTACCTCGAAGTTTTTGCTGCCTAGTGTGACGCTCTGCCCGAGGCGTCGGTGTTGTGTGTCCTTCCTTGTTGACAGTATGAACTTCGTTTTGCCTTCAATAGCCACGAGACACATGTTTAATGCCAGCAAACGCCTCATTGACGTTTCGCTGTATTCCTCCATGCCCCCTTGATAATTCAACTAGACTCTTCATTTTTTTCGATGAAGACATCTACATCAAAATCAATGCTCAAAAAAACTAAAAATGCCTTAGAACAGAAGAACTTTTCCTCAAAAAGGCCAACAATTTCATAATCCTTAAAGAATGTCCACAAAAACTTGTATGTACTATCTATCCTGGAACATCACAGTGTGTCTAAGAAGTGCTTGCTGTCGGCGTCAAGGGTAAAATAAATGATCACATTCTATGTCCGCCTCGTGTCCTTTCAACGTGACTAAGTTTCTATTCCATGCAACCACCATTCGGGCAAAAACTATATTTCATCCGAATCTCGCAAAGTCTCGGAACACGCAAAACTGAGGCGCCCATCAATCATGCAAAAGCACGTACACCCGGGTGTCCCCCCAAAAAAGGAATACGAACACGGACGTCGTTGCTGTGGAAAAATAAAGAATCCTCAAGGCTTTAAAAATAAACATCAAACTCCATTTTGTTTGAATTAATTTTTAAATGCAGCCTCTCTTGTGTACACTTAGAGGCGCCCAATGAATCTGCCACTACCCCAATGACCTATAAAACCAAAATCATGCCTTAAAATAGTCCACGCTCCTCCTCGAACACCTCGAACGCGGACACCCATCAGAGCACATAGGCCACGGGTGCTGGCGTTGTTTCTGAATGTGGTCATAAAAGTGAAAAGAGAACTATCGTGGGGTCACGCTCTGCACTACCGCAGTTGGGTTCATAATTGTTTTCTCGTTAATGATGATGAATTTCTTCAGTAGTGACTACACCAGTGTATGACGAGCTGAAACCGAATTGTCGCCCCAACAAATCAAAGGCAAAACGACAACCGCGAGGTGACGGCGATATACACCAACAAGATTTGTGATTGATAGAGCTGTTGATTGCTTGTATGTACGTTAGCGAGATACACAAAGTACATACTCCGTAGATTGCATGGTATACCCCCACGAGAATCAGACATCCCGAAGGAGGGTAGCAAACAATAACGCATGAGAGTAGGCGCTCAATGACTGCGTATATGGTGAATGAGGATTGAGGTCATTTGGACGTCGGCTGGCCTGCACGTCCACCATACATGGTCATTAAACAGAAAATGAAAGAAGAAAACTTAATTTTCCAAAGGGACCGGCCGAGAGGAAGTGGTTTTCTTCAATTTCCTCAAATGGCCTTTAAGTATCGTGTATCTCTGTGAGGGAGGGGTGGGCCCAACGTCAAGAAAAACCTTGAAAAAGTCTCGGAAAGAAATTCCCAAGTTTTCAATGGGCTTGTGTAATGGATCAAAAGTGTCTTAAAATTTTTTTTGATTAATTTGATAGAAGTTGAAAGTTGAGCGAGAGGGCAAGGAGTTATGATTGCGTTGTCCTGACTACCCGAATGATCAATCTGATGTGGGCATTCTGTGAGTCTTGAGTTGCAGTTGGGTTGGAAATTATTATTCCTGCGACCAGATTTATTTTCGTTGGGATTCTGATTATTTATTTATGTTGAACTGATTTGAGCTTTAATGAAGTTCGAAGAAATTTCCATGAATTATTGATTGGAAGGGCTAATAACTCTGATGTTTGTCGTAAACAATTTGCGAATTTTGACAAATTTGGTTCTCTAAAGCAGTGACATGAACGAAATTCTGACAAATTTGTGTCCGTCAAACTTTTATCTGACACATAGGGAGGTTATATAAACTTGTTCATGTGAATAAATTACAAACCACGTACACAATCGAATCAAAGACGCGATTACGAGTCGCAGACGAATTTCCCAGATTATCTACATCTGGTTACAATCATTCAATGGAAAATTCATCACGCCCCCAGTTTCAGTTTCTATTTATTCTGTGAATGCCTTTAATTCGTTGGCTAGAGAATGGGTGGAAATTCCCGCAGATATAAAGAATACTTTTTCGGGAGATGAACTGCTTTTCAACGCCTTTGATGAAAGGCACGTCTTTTATACCAGAAATAGGCAAGTTATTCACACTCATTCGTTAAGATTATTTTATGATAAAAATACTCATCATCTGTTCGGCGGGGGGATTCATTCAAATCGTGGCGGTTTTGGCTTTGTTTATTGTGCGTTCGGTGATGAGACTGTGGGCTCACACACAATACACAGCTGCCAAGTCTTCCAAGCCCTTTTATCTTTGCTTAGTCATTTTTGATTCTGGTGGAGTGAAAACCCGGGTAATTCTAAGAACATCAATTTTCTGTTACGGTAGTAGGAAAATATATTGTTTTCACATGAAATGCTGCTTAAATAGCGTTTTCAACCGCTTTTAATGAGAATGGCCAGAAGAGAGTGAAAGGAAACGAAGAAATCCCAGCTTCTGTCGACGGAATTATATGCCCACTCTCCTTTAAATGTATCTACAGCTTTACATAAAAGCAGAAGAACAACAAAACAAACATTACATTGTCACAAGACCTCTTGAAGGCGGGCATAAGTATTGATCAGTAAAAACTAAAGAGACAAAGCATGGCCGACAACTGGAACATCATCTTAATTTGCTCCTGCCACAAAAACACGCTCTCATGCTTCAGGCAGAAGCTCACATTGAACATATGTTCCTCTTGAACCTGTAAAAAATTCTGTCTATCATAAATGTGAAGTCGATTGCACGCACTTATCGGCACGGATACGGCGATGCAAAACATGAACTCCAAATAATAACTTTGCGGAAGTTGAAGGGACAAAAGGGAAATCGAAAACTCATCTGACTTATTCCTGATCTCTCCTCCCACCTAGCTGAACGTGTCTTCGATTCTTTCAATAAACCCACTGACAAGTCAAACGCCTCCTTCGTGCGGAAAGATCGAGGTAGGGCTTCCTCATCCTTGTGACACCCAGAAAGGCATAAGTGGACCTCAGTATTATTTTTCATATTGAAAACAGGGCACGTTTCATCTGTTGATCTACGGATGGATATCTGGATAGCTGGATATCTCTGAACTCTGCCCCTCTTCATGTCTTTCAATAAGAGAACACATTTTATCACTGGTCGTCAGTTAAAGGTGCCAGATAACATTCATCACTCACTTTTGTTTTCTGCAATAAGTCCCTATAATCTCCAGTGGACAAATGATAGCAACACGCACAAAAATGTGTAAAATTTCCTTATCCCTTTAAACCACTAAAATAGTTTTACTCTTTGCTTATCAGCAATTGTGTTTTAAAAGTGAGGTTAGTTTCTGCGATAAGATAGACCTTTCAACCGCAGCTATATGTGTGTGTGCATAAAAACCAATAAAGAAAAACACAAATTTCCCAAGTTCGCACAACCGCAAGGCGAACAAAGCGCTCAGCAACGCATCACTTGTTGCAGTTAAATTGCCAATAAACCCATTGCCATCGCAATCGGTTGCCTGTCCCCGACCACACCGCATTGCGAAATTCAATTCAATTAAATTATCTTAAAAGAATATACAGAATGTACTTAAAGACGTTGTCATCTTGAAGAGTCAGTACGCCTGATTGTGTGAGCTAAAAATAAATCCAACCGGAGAACGCGTTATCGCCGCGCGCAACCTTTGCTTTGTGTCCATGCACAAAGGCGCATCGTTCGACTGAACGAACACACACCATTGTCACCAGATCCGGAGCTTAAAGGTGCCTCCTTCAGCCTCCTCCAGTTGTCTTCATCAGCAGCACGCTGATTGACGTTTTGCAAAAATCAACGCATTGTGCTCTTGTCACATCTCTCAGTAGCAGCAGCAGGAGCAGTAGTAGGGGCAACCACAATTTAAATGAGACAAGAGGGAGAAGAAGATTCAGAAATTCTTCTTTAATTAGTAATTAAATAGAGGGAATTTTAAATTGGATTTGGGATCAATAGCTAAGGGAATGCTCGGCCTAGAAGCCCGCCAGGGAGGCATGGTGGGGCTTTGATTGGAGTGGAATGTAAATTTGATTACCGGGTGGAATGGATGAGAAATGTTTCACCTACTTTAACTTAAGTGGAAATTAACCCATTGGGTGAAACAAGCGACATGCCTAGGGGATGCCTGTAATGGAATTACGCTCTTCAAAGCGAAGCGTGATGAAAAAGTTTGCAAATTAGATTCCCTAGGATTGACCGCATTTTTGCATGGGAGCAGAGACCCGCTGGCACCCTCATTCCCGCCCCAAAATGTGTACTTGAGGCTTTTGTGGGTATATTTAGAAGCTCAAGTCGTCGATTGTTTCGACTTGATTTGCATCGAAACCGGTACACACGCCTCAAAACGCCCTTGAGAAGATTAACACAAGCAGAAGCCTGCTCATAAACTTGACCCGTAAATTAGTAATCATCTCCCCACTCTCCACTTTCATTTAGAAGTGTTTACGTTTTCCATTCGCATGTCTGCCCAGCAGCGGCGTGTTCTTTGTTTCATTCAGACACGAAACGTTGATCTTTCGATGCGCGGATCGTGTTATCACCGAATAGATACACAATCACGCCTCCGGTCAGCCAACATTTCCACCGTCAAAGCAATCACCTCTGGCGGCGGCGCGGTGGCGTTTATTCTCCACGTAGCACGTTGTTGTACGGCTCGTAGACGTAAATCGAGACGACAAAACGTGTGCGACGCAATTATACACGAATTGATAAGGTGATTCGTTCCTAGGCACCGCTTCCCGGGCATAGAATTCATGGCTGCCCCCGCCATCGGCGCACGCCTAAGCGACACGCCACACAGCAAAATCGTGCGAATTTCACACCAGAGGCGACTGTTTATAAATAAATGCTAATACTTGTCGGGAATTCGCTTGCAAAATGCAATGCGCGTCTAAACTTAGTTCATGATGCCTCGGCGTCTCATCACAGATCGAGTCTGTGTGTGCGGCGGATGCGGGCGACGTCGACAATATCATAGTTTGCGCACGAAATTTGATTTATTTGAATAGGACCCTTGTTTGGGGAGAGTTTAATGACTCGCCCCCCAGCTGATATGGAAAATTTTCCACACTCGACTGTTCTGACTGGATTGGACTGGTGGTGGCTTAATTGGGTAGCGTGATGTGTTCAGATTTTTTGGGTTGATTGTGCGTCCTCCAGTAAATCTGCCTGCAAATTGGTGTCTGTCAGCGATGTTAGAATCGCGGGGCGAATGAACTTCTAAATTGCCTCTGATATTCGCTGTGCGAGTCTCTGGTGTGGATATAACTGCTGAATATCATGGAATTATGATCATAGTGTGTCGCAATTAGATTTGAAATGGGGTGCCGCCGAGTTGTCGAAGGTGCTACAAGTGTAACGTTCCGGCGAGTTGTCGTGGCTGAAAGTGGTTTTATATTTTGCACTTGATAAGCGAGCGGTGTTTGTTTGTTTTTTGCGCTTTTTTGCATGTCCGTTGCGGTCGACTGAAGCGGAGAGATCCCCCTCCCATCAGTTCAAGGCGACGTGGCCCGTAGCGAGGCAAAACAACTTGTCTGTGGGTAAATGACGGTGACGGCGGCGGCGTCAGTGCTGTGGGTACTCGATAGCTTCTAGGCAATGTGTCGGCAGCAATCAAATGGAAATGCAAAAAAATTCTAAATTGAGTCTTGGCTCTCGAGTTTCATTGGAAATGTATCTCGAAACCTTAACAGCGGTTGATGGATTCAATCAGCAGTATGAATGGGGAATGCGAATGTGATGTGAAGAAGAGGATTGGTCATTGATTTTTTTTTTGTTTCTAAAGCAATCATTGCGGTCGGAGGTAAAATCTCATGACTAGAGGGAATTTGCAAACCCTTGCTTGCACTTACGGCTTACAAAGTTCAAAGTGTAGTCGGAAATGCTTGACAACTTGGTTCTGACAGATGTCTGAAGGCAACGCGCGTCGCGTATTCAACAATTTGCTAGTCAGGGAACAGCTTGGCACTGGAACCAAGTTCAAAAAGGCGCTCCTAATGAGATAAAATCAATGGTGGAGACTCGTGTGTCCTGGAGAACTGACTGGTAAACACTCCTCGCCACTGGTAATCTCTAAAAAAGCATCCGGTTGTAAGAGCCTACACCCAATCCCTCTGATTAACTCTCCTAGCCACTTAAGCTTCCCCTCAAAAATATTCCCACATTCCAAACCACCATCAAGGAAATCAATTTGACCCACTAAAAACTGTTTAACAACAAACGCTTCGATCCACAAGCGTCGGCTAAGATAAGCGTTGATTGCCAAAAAAAATATATTTTTCCACCCACTAGCACACGCTCATCCGCTCACTTTCCGTTCGTTTCGCACAGCAGTAGGTGTGAACATTTTTTCGACGCGTGTCACCAACACTCGCACACACTGTGTGACCTTCAAGTGACGACGACGCGCCTCGTGTTGATAAACTACTAGTGCCACTCTTCCAGTAAGGGAACAGTTTACGCCTGTGTGCGATATAAACTCTCGATTAGCTTGTAATTATTCCGAGTGAGTGGCAAGCGTCTAAACTGTTTTTTCCCAGACTGCCGCATCAAACGCACAAGCGTGATCATGAGAAAACTGTTTCTGTGAGATGGCAATTTTCAGGGCAGACGAGCCAACGACACGAATCTTCTCCAATTTCTTGCTTCGCAATTATTCACAATTTGCACTCGGTCTTGACTCATTGGCTGACGTGTTTGCAGGGGGAAGTGGGGACAAGATTGCTGGGGATTAGTGTATAGAGTTGAGGTTCTTGACCGTGTGTGCTATAAAGAGCGCACGAGACAACAACAAAAATTCACAATCAATTAGCGAATGTTCTGCACACGTCAGAGGTGGTGGAATTTTTCTTGTTTTCCTTTCTTCGACGCTCCAGGCTGCGACGATAACTGCGAAATACTTTTTATACGTCTTGAACTTTGTGTCAATGGGAAAGGTAAACAAATAAAAGCTGAAGAGGAAAAAACAACACATCGTATCGACTTTACAAAGACGCGAACGAAACGTTATTAGTCACAATGCAATAGTTCCGACGAACGAGGTAGAAGACACATACCTTGCTTCCATGAAGTATGAGGATTGTTAACTTGTTGATATGGTTGCCTTGGGAGAAGTTGTCTGCCTGCAGAGACGATAAGAGAACGACATCTGAGAGTGTGGGATGACTGAATCAGAAGTTCATACGTGAGATCCGAGCCGTAAATCAGTTTGATGAGGAACACGTGCACTGCCGCACGTCCCCTCCCACAGATGGATGGGAAGCTATCAAGTGTCGTGTCGACACAGTCACGTCGTTTCGTATTCACAGATGCACCCAATCGGTCTTTGGGATTCCGCATGCAAAAGACATAAGAATCGATTTTGATTTCGTTTGCCGGTGTGGCACTATTAAATAATTTAGTATTCGATTGGGGATGGACTAAATATAAACGATGAGATGCTTAGGACGACCGTGTGCCACCGCAAAATCGAATTAAACGACTTAATGGCCTGAGCGCAACAGAAATCGTTAAAGACTTAATGAATTCCAGACCTAATTTTGGCGGACAGAGAGAGGAAGGCAGCTGTAAAGCCTTCCTGGACAGCAGTGACTGACGCTTTCTTTAGTTGGGCAAGTAGGAGATGTCGTAAAAATGGACATAAATTCTTGTCTAACCTGGCCACTTGGACATTTTATTTGTAAGGCTTTTGATGGTGTACACAACAAGTGATTAAATTTTGTGGCCAAACTAAAAAATGTGTTTTTACAGTGATTCGAGCAGAGTTTTCCTAATGGGATACTTAATTCTTTGGAAAGTAATTTATTAAAATATTTCATCACTGCGGGAGATTGTCGTTGAAATTTGGAGAAAATTTTTTTTCGACCGGGAACAAATTTAAAAAGAGCGGTCAGAGAGAACATGTGGAAAAATGTTCCGAGTGCCTATAGAAAAAAAAGGTTGCTGTGATGTAGTTAAACAATGTGCTCCAATCAAGCGAAGACTAATAGAAGAATTCCTATTGAGAGAGGGCGTAGCAGTTGTAAAGGAGAAAGCAATTTTTTAACCGAAAGGACTCCGTTGTTTATGATTAACATGTTTTCTTATTTCCTGAGCGACGACATTCCTACATCACGAAGTGATGTGACAATGTAATATTGTCGCTCGTCGAAAGACTTCAATCATCTTTATTCGCCCACTTGAACAAATCGACTTGTGCCAGCTAGATATCTTCTGGTTGAAATCTTTGTTCGCTTTGGATTGTAGGGCAGTACAAGAATAAATTTCCAAGGAGCTAATTGAGGAGAAGAAAGAGCTAGGATTTTATGCATGCAAGACAGAGAACAATTGATTCTTCGACGTCGCTAGGTGGAATTTCAACACCTAGACTTCGGGATGAGATGGGGAGGGGAATTTTTAACAACTAGATGACGGATCTAACACGAACTGTTGATTCGAAAGTGTCTTCTTAGAAAAATCAGATCGCTCGCAAAACAAAAGCGCAAGTGAAGTTTTTTCTTCTGTGGTAGGTAGATAGGAAGCAGCATGAAGAAGGAGGATTCTAAGCCAAAATCAACTAAGGTCACTTCAGGTCGATGTGGAGGACGTACCATGGTAGGATACTACAATAAAAAATGATTAAGAGGATTAGCACACATGTGGAAAGCCTTTTAAGGGTTGTGAAGGAAGTTCACACCTTAGTGGTATTACACAAGTTATGTAAATCTTTTAATACTTGGTCATCTTGTCGAGAGACAGACTACAGATAAGAGATGCATTCGAGTTATTGGATGCTCGTATTAAGAACGTATTGTAGGGAAAAATATTTTCTTTTCTATGAAATGTATTCAAGTTTGTAAAATTGTGGTCACCGTGCTAAGAGTCAATCCGTCGTCGCCTGCACAGGAGATTAAGGTTCGGATTCTGAGCTGGACTTTTCCTTGTTTTGAATTTTACACGCCTTAGAGCGCTAAATGTCTACTAAAAAGGTATATTTTTTGACGTTGGGAGTCGGCATTCAACTGTAGATAGCCTCCAATCTGGAACGAGTGGAGGCTGAGGAAGCTATTCGCTGAGCAATGACGAAACACATTACTGAACATGACCACAGTTATGCGTTTGGCTGGTGATCGTTTAGTATTCAACTCCTGGTATACCTGACACGATCTAATTCTTTCTACAGTTTCTGTCGATTTTTGTCTAGTTTTCTTGGTATTTGCTTCTGTGGTATTGGCTAAGACGTCATCAAATGCACACGTAAGACATGTTCATTTTGAAAATCTCGAAATTGAATGCACACTCAAATGATGATCATTGCAGTCCGAAAAAGATTGCTGATGTTAGTCGCTGAAAGGCAATCATAATTTGGACTACCGCCAGACGTATCTTAATATTCCGATTCATTAGAAACGCAAATACGAAAGGAAGTAAACAAACAAACAACTTATCTCTACAAAATTGTAGCCTATCGCGTACACGGGGGAAAATGGGCAACATTTGTTTGTGAAATAACTTTTCCCAGTTGTACACGTCAGCCGCCATGGGAAGCGGTAAAACCCCCCAAATCAGAGAGATTGATAAGCAAAGCTGCTGCTAGTCGTACTATCCAAAATCTATTATTGCGCAACTGATTGTTAATTGAGTAAACTATCGTGTTAATAACTGCGCCACTGCCAGAGACAGTCGCGAGTGTGTTATCTCATCCCAAATTGGGTCACATTTGCTTGTTCTCAGAACGGGCAACACTTCCCCTCGGGAACACCTTCGGAGTGAAGTATGTCAGACAGGTGACAAAGACAAAATCAGGAACAGCAGCAGCGCGGGACAGTGTGACAAGGCGTGTGTTTTAACCGTTCTCTGCCTGTCTGCCACTTTGCAAAGCACATATTCTGAACGTTGTCGTTGTGTGTGCAGCACACCGCTAATGAAATGGAATGACCTTGCGAATTTTGCTTCTCCGCTTTGTTTCCTGGAGAGCGTTCATTCATGTTTGGGTGTGTGTGTGTGCAGACTTTGACGCACGTAATCTGCGTTTATTTTTGGGCAAGTGTTGCAAATTAGAATATTACGATTCCTTCCCTCATTTGGTGCTGTATATTTGGAAACGGTATTTTTTCTGCTTGAAAATGACAAGTAAATTATCAGCTGAGGTTGTTGACAGTGATTCACTGGTGGTGTTGGTGTCGTCGACTTTCTTTTATAATCTTGTTGACGGTTTGCACGAAATTTAAATCGCAGAAGTTGCAGAAGAAAACAACAACATCATTATGGGGACACGTCGGACGACTGGATTTTTGTTTTTGTTGGCGTAATCTATAAATTGAAGTAAGTGGATGTTTGTTTTGCCGGTTCTTTGTCTTGGAAATGCAACGACGCATCATATTCTGAAGCACTCTTCTGTCTGCCTTCCCCTTCAACTTTTCAAGTGTTTACTTTCATGCAGCATCTTATGAACAAGTTCTCTGCTCTATCTCCAACAGAATCATGGATTGAATTGAGCACTGCAGCTGCAACAGCCGGAGTCAAAAGTCCAGATAGAATCACACCACTACCATTCTCATCGGGTGAGGAGTACTTGAGACTGTTGCGTGAAGCACAAAGAGAATCGAATCAGTCGAGTCGTGTCGTATCTCTTGCCAGTTCCAGACGTGATACACCAAGAGACAGGTAACCTCTCATCTTTACTGCGTCCAGCAACTTTCACCTTCTAACGGATTTCATTTAATTTTGCAGTCCTAAATCACCACCAAACAGTCCAAACACAGAGCTATGCCCAGACGAGGATCTCAAGCATGTATACATTAATTACTGGAGCAAAGTAAATGCTCAGCACCTTAAAAGATTAACTTCAATAACCCCCGTTCTCTGTCTACTTGCAGGAGGGTGAGAATCAGAAGGACACAGACTGGCTTGGCGAGTGGAGCAGTCGACCCGATCAACAGCCGCCAAAGTAAGTTTACCAGCGCGCCGAACCGCCGACTGTCAACCATTTGTTTGTCGTTATCTAATTTGGCTTTGGGTACACATCGCTTTGTTTTGGGATCGCGTTTGTGTTTCTAAGTCTCGCAGAGTCAACATCGTTTGCTGCCGTGGCGGCGAGGTACTCCAATTAAAATACAATTACTCCCCGTGAATAGAGAACATAGTGCTTGTTCGGCTAATGCCATTGTTCACAATGAGACAATTGTGGATATCATCCAACACCCATGTGACCGGCTAGTGTCGCTCAATGGTTTTGAAATATTCACGAAAGGTGGGGTGGGGAGAAGCTTTAGTTTATCGATTGCACGGCACCACACGATACCTTCCGATCATTTTATGTGCTGAAGGTGATGTAAGTTCGAGATGACATGCGGTGTTGCACGTCGTGTTTGAGATCATATTCCATGGATTGGAGTCTTGGCCTCGAACACAAAGTCAAGAACTTTCTATTCTCGTCTGGGCTTTGTCACCTTAAGTGTATGTGACAGCTCATTCTAACCTGTCTGGTCGTGTTTAAACGAAAGTCGGACAGAAATAGACCAATTAACTCAAACCTCCATTACTCAACTTAACTGTCTGTACAGTCAATTGGGGATTTATTGATCTGTATGTCCACTTGTATCTAAAGAGGGGTTTACAAACAAACAAATGACCACTGGTTCGGGAATCAATTACTGAGTGTGTCTGCTTTTCGTGACCATACTCATGAATGTTGTACAAGGGTCATTGCGATTAACCTTTGACGTAATGGAATATTACGCAGATTTAGAGAATTTCATCATTCCTCGCTGTCTGTGACACATCCGATGACTGTTCAGTTTTTCCAATTTTCGTGGCAATTGATTATCGTTTGGGATGGGATTGCGGTTGATATTGTGTTTTTCATGTTTTATAACATTTTTCCATTTCTGTGGCTTTTCATTCATCTGTATGAAGCTCATCCTTACTTGCTGTTGTGTAACATTCCTGCTCATGCGGCTTTTATACATTCCTCTTGCATATCTGTGCACTTTTCGGTCTGTCAGAAGAAAACTCCAATCTTTTACACGCCTTTTACAGAGATTGGAAATTTGAACATCCAAAAAAGAAGAACGCTGGCTATTCCATCCGTTTGACTCGTGTTGGCAAGAATTCACTGTTCTCCAGGGAGATCTTATACTCCCTCATCTTGAGCAATGTCCTATCGCTCCTCTTGGGAGCCGGTCTAGGGTAAGTCACCTTTGCACTCCGTCCACATTTGAATAGTTCTACAATTTGTATCGTTTCTTTTTTCAGCTTATGGCTTAGCAAACGTGGCATTCTGTTCACAAGAGTTGTGATTGACTGAACAACGAATGATGCAGTTCGACAAAACAAATATCAACTTTCTTTTCAAACACACATTTTATGCATTATTATCAACAACAATTATTTACTACAATTTTCTATTATACTCTTTAAGAAACAAAAAAAACAAATATCTGAAGTTATATGATCATACCTCTAGGAAGGGGATTAAGTATAATTTAGAACTCGATGATTAAAAGCGCCGAAACTCAGACAAAAAAAATTAGTTGAGAGAGACCGAGACGAAGATGAACAGTGCATGATAAACAACAAAACCCGAAACCTAACATACAACTAAACCAACGTCACGCTCACATTTCTATTTTATTACTTTTGATATCAACAAATAGAATTATGAATTAAAAATACAAACAAAAAATATCAGAGGACGACGGCGACAAAGATGAGATGAAATGAAAGACGGGTGTTTATTCAAACATTAGATGTGATGAAACTGAAGCAAAAACTGAAGATAAACTTGAACTAGAAGCAATGAATTGAGAGCACCGGCAAGACGAAGGCACAGTTCGCTTCGAAGTTCTTGTTTGGTTTTTTAGAGTTTTTTTTTTACTTTTTTCTTTTATAAGTAATTTTCGCTTTTTATTACTGCTTTTGAGAGAAAACAAAGAAAATGAGAAAAAAACTGTATAAATAAATTATTATAGAAATTAAACAAAAATAACTGGAATCTATAGGACGTGTTTTGATTTTGGGATGGGGAAGCGAGCCTTAAGGCATGGGCTGTTGTGAGAATAAAAGGCATAGCCATCTGGAAACTGAAATTCAAGGAATGCTACTTGCCTATGTACTTTAACAAAGAAAATTACCCACAGAGATAAATTTAATAAAAAATCTTTTAATTTTCATCGAGTTTTCAAAAACATTGTGTACGTTTGCATATCACACTTTGCCACATTGGCCACAAAGTCCTTGTCATTGCCTTCGACAAGAGATTTCGGCGAGACATACAAGTCTTTCGTTGGGTCATACTGTGCCCTACCAAGTTTCTCCAGGAACTCATGTCGTTCTCGAATGCGAAACTCTCTTGACAATAGAATTTCCGGAAACTGAATAATCATCTGATGTGTGAGTTTCATATTATTGTGAACATAAGCGAAGCGCTCTACTAGCTCATCTGAATCTGCAAAGGAATAAGAGAAAGTGCTAAACATAATTCCCTTAGGTGAAGTACGTTCGACTTACTCATCATCCAAAGCTTAGGTTTATTCAGGAGCAGGCATCTCATTTCCTCTAATTCGAAGCCCATTTCTTCACTTATGCAAAATGTGCTCTTTCGTATGTGTTCCATGTTGTAGGTGATCAACTTCGGTTGCTTCGATGCCAAGTACCTCACTTCATCCCCCTTCAATTTGAAATTCTCCTGAAAGTAACCCAAACGTCTGTCAATTCTCTTCGTTGAGAACATCAACCAGAATGGATTTTTTGTCACAATCCTTGTGATTTGTGTGGGGCTAAATTTTTTCGATTCCAAGTAGTTTACTCGAACTTCTAAATTCTTCAGATCTTCTTTGAAGATGAGCGGATTTTTTGTGATGAATTCTCCGAAGAGATCTGGTTGTACGCCTAAATCGTGAAGGAAGGTCAGGTGAGGTTTTACATTTTCGGTGAAATTTAATTTGAGGACGAACTCTGCCAAGCCTTTTCGACGTTCAATGCTGTTCAGGTTGACTCCTAGTTTTAGGAGTTGCTGCAAGGATTCTGATTCGTTGACATAGGCGGCGAGATTGAACGTGGGGATGTAGGTCTTTTCAGCTTTCGGGAGAGCCGGGTATTTGGAATCAAGATTCTCATTGAAGATATCGTCGATGTTTGTCTCTGGTGAAGGACTTTTTGTCTGTTCATTAATTTCGTGGGCAATGACAGCCTCATCCCCGATTTTCACCAATGGGCGAGGCACCTTCCGAAGCTCACGATATATTGAATAATTTATGTTAACATTTAAATTTGATAATTTCACAATATTTCTTAAACTGAACATTTTAAAATAATTGAAGTGGTGGAGTGTGTTAGCCAGCTGGGGAACGAACTGTCAAATTGACAGTGTGGGGAAAAGAAACGAGTAAAAGGAAGCTTGGTGTTGTGAGGTGAATGATAGTAGCGAGCGAGAAAAAAACATTGTACAAATTAAAAGAAATAATGGGGGGAATTGTAGAAACTGATGAAAGTAAATATTATTTGATTTCGAGGATACTATCGATGACCTGAATTCCAACAGGCATTTTATGAATCAACTGATGGGAAATACGTCCCTCCCCCTCTAACACTGAACACACCCACTTCTCATATTCACCATACCCGACAATTGACAAATGAAAAAAGAAAGAAAGAAAAAAATTGATAAAAACATCACTTTGGTTCGGTTCATTTTTTCCGAAACTTTAGTAGAATTCGGTGCGGTTTTTGCGTAATAATAGACGATTTTTTGACTCGACATGATTTTTTTCAATTAAAATCAATCCCACAGAGTGTATTGGTAGTGTTAAAAAATTGCTGCGTCCATCACCTTTAGCTGCCTTATAGAAAATCAGTTAACAAAGGCAGCAATTTGCAATTGGCAATTCAAACAAATTACGTCCCAATTATGAAGAAACGAACAAGTGCGCGTACGCCGGGCAGTGGCGGTGAGGATGAATATGACACAATTCCGCATGGATCTGGAGGAGAGGATTCGGAACCGTCATTGACTGCAACACAACAAAATCAAAAACCTTCCCAGTCATCAAATACAAAACACAGTCCTCATGGAATGCGAAAAGCAACCCCTGACGAAATTGCCGATACATTTGTGATTGTTAACGAACGTCCTGTAGATGATATCTCATTGGATTTCTTCTACAAACCACACACCATAACCTTGCTTGCTGTTTCCATTATCAGTGTTATGTACTTCGCCTTTGTCAGGTGAGTTTTGCAGAGACGAATAGATTTTCGTGTTCTTTGTTGGAGGGAGGAAGGAGAATGGAAGAAAGGATGAGTATGAGGGAGGAATGCATCATATAAACAAATCTCCTCACTGACATTTCTCCAGATTTTGCGCAGGGTCGACCACCATTCAATCCATACATAATAGAAACGAAGCAATAAGTTTGCTTGCTCTTCTCTCCCATGGTCTGTTCTAGCTGTTCCACCGCCCTTTTCCATTGGGCTCAAACTCTTCCTTTTGCACACTTGTTCTTCCACAGTTGAGCTCTGTGTTTTGCTACTACAATTTACACGCAGAAGTTTTTGTATTTTCCCAACGTCTCAAATCAGACTTCCAAAAAAGAAACAGGGCCCACGAGTAATTGTATATCTTCCCACTTACGCAGTGTTATGCAAGCGTGAATTAACCTTTTTCGCAGCCGGGCCAACGAAATGAGAATGCGAATTTGAACACAAAAAATATCGGATTCACTTGAGTGCTGTGAGAGTGTGTGTGCGTGTGTATTTCTTATTTTATCTGGTGTTTTTTTGCTGATTCTGAATGAAAAGTGAATGCAAATCGATTTCGAATGAAATTGTTGCTATCGTCGACATTGTAGATTTAGTTCCTAGAGGATTCAATGCAGATAATGCAGAAAATTTAGCGAGACTTTGAAAGCAGAGTGCACTGCAGAGTGTAAAGGAAGCAAAAGGATAATCACCCAATTGGAATGCGGATTGTAATTCAATTGTCAGACCAATGGAGGAGTAAGTGTTTCAAAAAAAAATTCGAGTTTCCATGTAGAAAGTCTATGTTTAAATTAACCCTTTGATTATCGATTAAACACACGGCCTATCATCAGTCCTTGCCTCTCAACGCCCAGCAGTGGAAGGGTTTCATTTACACTTTCCTTTGATTTTTCATTTTTTTTTCGCTCGTCCCTCTGTGCTCTCTCATTCCACTCTCTTGAGCGACTCTGTTTGGGGCTCGTTCAGTTATTACTCAAATTTGTCCAATGTGTCATCCAGAATACACGTGTGTTCCGTTCTTCTCTGCTTCTGTTAGAATGTGTATCTCACAAAGAGCATACGGGCGGATATTTTTTCCGGGTTGCGAACTGAGCGGCAGTCCATGTTGTGGGCAGCTTACAGTCTCTGTCTTTTGATGGAAAGCTAGAAGATATAAGTTACAGATGCATGGGAGAGCTTGAGTCATGTCCAAATGCGTTTCGAATTCTGCTGTGCTCCATAAAATTTCGATGCTGAATTTGGCACCGGTGGTGCTGTGTTATTTACTGCAATGCCCAGCATTAGTTGGCAGAAATTAGACGCAAATTTGCTGTCCGATGGGGCTGTTGTTGTTTGCACACGAGTACGTACTTGTTTATCATTCGGTTCAGATCGTAATTTAACTGCAATTGACTCGTGTGCAGCCGTCTAGAACAAAAGACTGTGATGCTGCGAAGACGTTCTAGTTGATTCTGCGGTTTTCGGTGCTCTGTTGTTGTTATGATTGATTTAAAAGTGTTCTACGAGAGGCCCTCTGAAAATCTCAAATCATGTAAGTTTCTGTGAACGATTACAAATATAGAGCCGGTTGAATAAATTGTGCTCCCAGTCGCGGTTTGTTGTGTCCATTAACGAATAGATCGCATGATAACTCAGCAGACCTCGATATGTGGGCGTCAGCGGCGCCAAGACACATTAATAAACGTGGAACTTACCACAAACTTCTCTTCTCCCGGGTGTCCAACAAAATACGGCATGCGGCAGTCACTTTATCGAATTTAAAATACTCTCTGCTGTGTGGCGTGATTTCATTTTCTTCCATCAAACTCAGAAACGCACATGTGCAAAGGTCACTATGCGAACAAATCAAATGAATCATTTCTTTCATTCTCTGTCTCGATTGTGTAATGTCCTCTCAAATGATAGTCCGACTGATGCTCCCTCCACGCTTTTTCTCCGGTCATGCCACAATTGTCATACGATCTTGAACTAGAAGCGTCTACCTCTTTTGTAAACAAGATCCGGTTGTACGCTTGATTGGCAGCACACAGCGAGTTCACTTGAACGTATAATCTGCTGCCTTATCAGTTGAAATCCACGTCAGTGGCAACTGCCGGACAAAACAAGCTAACAATCATCATGGTGGACGCCACCGCCATCCTATCAGTGACTGAGAGCCGTTGTTGGTCATTTCGTCACCGAAGGTTCATAGTATCACGCCAGACTGAGACCTATTACCTCATAAAATTATCTTATCTGCCTCCCACTGATCTATGCAACGCACAGTAGTGGCGTTTCCCACTCCACTCATCTCAGAGGCGAATGAACGATAATCGAGTTCTCACTCGTTGAGCTTGAGTTTCTCAAATTTCACTCATGATGTCGTGATTTACGTTTCCCGCTGCCAGGGCCGGCATGACAGCGACGGCGGACAGATAACCGCTCGGCCTTGAAGCTGATGATTTTCTTCTTCTACAACTAAGCATACAACTTGTTGCACGAGGGGTCTATAAATAGCCGTAAAATAATTGGCGTAGAATGAGGCGTTAATATTTCGTGAACACAATTCACACATGGTGCCAAAAGAATGACAGAAAAATGAGAGCTTTGCTAGGAAATGAAAGCAAATCTTTTCTCATTGGCATGTTAATGACTTCTCTTACCAGCCTGACCTTCCTCTTTTAGGGACGAAGGAAATTTCGAGGAAAACATCTGGGCTGGCATGCTATGCGTTGTATTCTTCTTCCTAATCATATCGGTGCTAGCGTTCCCCAATGGACCATTCACGCGACCGCATCCTGCCGTGTGGCGGATATTGTTCGGATGTTCGGTACTCTATCTGCTGGCGCTGCAGTTTCTCATGTTTCAAAACTACAAGTCAATCATGAACATATTCTACTGGCTGGATCCAAAGCTAAAGGACTTTCACATTAACATGGACAAGGTATGTTGCTATTCGCTTTCCAATTTTACACTCGCTCTCACA
Organism: Eristalinus sepulchralis; assembly: GCA_944738645.1. NCBI lineage: Eukaryota > Metazoa > Arthropoda > Insecta > Diptera > Syrphidae > Eristalinus > Eristalinus sepulchralis. Next base: position 3,388,334 of record OX122885.1, on the reverse strand, counting down.
CTTCCATTTGCATTCTTCTTTCTCAGGAATATGGCGTGAACTGTTCGGATGTGTCACTGGAACGAATCAAAGGACACTTGGACGTCTTCGCATGGGGACACTTTCTCGGCTGGGCATTCAAGGCCGTACTGATCAGACACATGGGCATTCTGTGGGCCATTTCCGTCATGTGGGAGATCACGGAAATCACATTTGCCCACCTGCTGCCCAACTTCTTGGAGTGCTGGTGGGATGCACTGATACTGGACGTACTGATTTGCAATGGTCTGGGCATCTGGGTCGGACTGAAAATCTGTAAAATCCTAGAGATGCGTGAGTACAAATGGGCAAGCATACGTGACATCTCGTCGACAAGTGGCAAAATCAAGAGAGCCGTGCTGCAATTTACTCCAGAGAGCTGGACAAGCATTCGGTGGTTGGATCCACAGTCAACGTACATGCGATATGCTGCTGTATGTCAACTAGTCATATTCTGGCAGGTGCGTTCCAATCTCTCTTCACGGGATGATTTTTTTTTTCATGTGTTTTCTTCTTGTTTTAGGTAACAGAACTGAATACATTCTTTTTGAAGCACATTTTCGAGATGCCTCCAGATCACTACATAGTCATTGGTCGATTAATCTTCATTGGGCTCTTCGTTGCGCCGTCTGTAAGGTAAGAACATGCATTCCTCCGTAACGACGTGCGAGTTTCCATTCGAATCATTTACTTGCAGACAATACTACACCTACGTAACAGACTCACGTTGTAAGCGAGTAGGAACACAGTGTTGGGTTTACGGAGCGATTATGGTCTCTGAGGCGATTCTTTGCATCAAGAATGGCCGTGAGTTGTTCGAGCGAACCCAGGCGACAAACATCATCATCTGGCTGTCGGTGCAAGTCTTCATATCGATAGTTTTCGTGTACTGTTGCGTATTATGGCAGGTAAGAGGAGTGTCTCACTTCCCCAAAGCACTTGACATGAACATCTTGATTTTTCCAGAAAACGACTGAAAAGAAGAAACAACAAAACTCACCAGTGAAGAAAGTAAACGTGGAATTCCGAGATTCCGCCGTCCTAAGAGGCGATTCAAAAGGTAGGCGCCCGAAGTCGTTGTACTTTTTCCCGATATTCTTGATGTCTTTTGTGTGTGTTTCTTTGATGCACTGAATTGGGTGTACATTTTGATTGGTTTTGAAATTTCTTTTCAATCTTACTTTCTTGTTGATTTGTTTTTCTTGTGTTAGCTCGTTACAAAATTTACCAGCATTTGTTTGGTGTGCAACAGTATAGATATTGTCGTATATCTATTGGTATGCAAAGTTTATATCTTCCTTTTAAGTGTAAATAATTTCTCTTTTTGCTAGAGCGCTTTTTAGGCTAAGTTTTTCAAAACACATGTTTCTTTTGGATACATTGGACAGTTTCATCGCGAGAAGAGACTTCTACAATGGTGTAGGGCTTTGAAATTAGAAGAACTGGTGCCAGATCCTTATAAGAATATTGCTCCCTGCTTTGAAGAGCTATGCATTTGGAGGTTCAGTAACTCACAGTGTTTGCGGAGAAACAGTGATTTGTCACACTGATTCTGTTGAAAGGTTCAGCAATCCACTAATTCAATGACAGATGAGTCACACGCGAACCGTGCTGAAACTTCATGTAACGCTGAATTAAAATTTAGATACAAGCATAAAGTTCTGTCTTCCTTTTCGTAGAGTGCTACTTTTTTGAGTGTATTTGAGCCTTCGCCCAGAAACCACTCCGTGGGCTACGATTGTGCTGAGTGGTAATTTGCTTCTTTGTTTGTCACCATGACTCTGCATTTGTGTGGGCCACTACAATTCAAGGAACTGCTGCATACATGCGCTCTACATACGCAACCCATTTTAAGCAGTTTATCCGCATAATCAGGCGCATGTCGCTGCACTAATGTCGACCGTTTGATAGGCAACCACGTCCACGTTGGTGAAATAGGTTTAAAATTCTTACAGAAGAGAAGAGAAGATCTTTGCACCATCTCCACCATTTCCTCAATCCTGTTAGCATACTTCGGTTGACCTCAACGAGACGAATTAAGCCAAGATTGAACGCTCCTTATACGTGCACCAGTCTTCATTGTCATTGCTAAAGTTAAGCGGTTGTACAATTGACCTAAGCATATCGTCAGCCACTTCAACTGTTTGCTTACCTTTCGCGAGAGAAGTCTCTCTCTCTGTCTGCCCTTATCATTTGTAGCAACCACAAAATAAATACACACACCGTAGTGCACAGAATGCTTGGTAAATTGCATTTTAATTTATATTTCGCTTAAATTTACATTCGTTTTGAGTTCGTTTTCAAATTCTCAATCACATACTTACTTCATCACTTGTAATGCAAGATCTAAACAAACCGAACAAAAAAAAATCATGTTGTTTCCTTTTTGTGTTTCATTTAAAGGTCCTATCTATTATGTTCATCCTAAAATTATAGCACATGCACATGGAAAACTAAATAAACCCCGCGTCGATGTTGTCGATACATCGTACGACATTAAAATAAAAATCGTCTAACAATTAACCAAACCCAATCGAACTCCATCACATTTTGTACTATCCGATAGCATTTTTTATATCTAGAAACCGAAAGCAAAAGCAAAAGCGAAAGCGAACGAACGAATCTGCAGAAGTAACTTTAAGACGTAACGATGTATTTTTTATGATTTTCTGCGTGGGAAAAACAAGCCGTTTGGACAATAACTTCATTTCGTATGTCTGCAATCTTAGTTCAAAATGAAAACAAAACAAAAAAGAAAAAAAAACGAAAAACAATCATTGGTGCTAAAACAGAGACGTGTGTAGGGGAGTGTGTCACTTAGTTTAAGTTGGTTGTTAGTTTGTCATCCCAGTTTTTCCGTTTGCATGTGTGTTGCGTTCATAATTTTCATTTCATGTTTGTTTGTTTGTTTGTTTTCTACTCACCACGACTGTATTTTGATTTTGTCTTCTTTTGATTTACACTTTAATTTCTATGTTTTTTTTTGTTTGTCTAGGAAAGACATCACCAAAGAACTCACCAAAAAAGAATGATTGAATCGAAAAGAATTAAGAAACAACCGATCCGGCTGCAGTTTATCGCATTTATGTTTAGAAACAAGCAAAATAAAACATTATCCAAACCAACGTACGATACAAAATAAAAAAAAAAACTAAATGCAAAGTTAGATGCGAAACAAAATGAGAGAGAAATATCATTTGTAGTTTTTTTCTTAAGTCACTCTAGTTCACGTGGAAGAGAGGGAGAGAGAAAAGAAAAACTATTTTTATTGCATTAGCATTCAAGTCATTAGCTGATAGAGTAAACTTAACACCATTGACGTGCTATATAGATTTTTCTTGAATTTATACAAAGGACTAGTGTCTGTTCCCGGCCGTCTTAAGTATGTACTTCCACCGCCTATGCTCCATTTTTTTTTATTTTTTCTCATTTTTTAATCGCCTACAAGCGGGGGAAACTGAAACTAATCAAAAATCATAAATGAAAAACTCAGAATATTTTACTAACTAGTTAGGTAAAGTATTTATATTTAAAGAAAAAAAGCAGATTTGTATGTATAGGTATGAAATAAAAATGAAAATCAAACAAAAAACAAAACTCGTGTATAGAATATGTACCGTGAGAGTGTACATATGAGAGGGCTACCAAAGGCCGTTGTGGTTGATATCTTCTTTTGATTTTTGACTCTAAGATCATTTGTACAAATTTCGAAGTAGCGTAGATGTTGCTTTTGTTTGTAACTTCGTTGAAGAACGTTTAATTTTTTTTGTTGTTTATATATGAAATTAAGGAGAAGACATTAGATATTTGTTTGTTTTTAAGTCTTGAGCAAAGTTAGTCGTGCTTGCGTAGGATTTTTTTTTTAAGTTTTAAGAGACACATGATGAGCTGACGCGAAAAGTGAGAGAGGAAATAAAAGATATTCATTTTTTCTTTTTTTACGCAAAGAGAATACATTTTAGTAATAACATGCGATGGGACTTTGTTTTAATCGTAAGAATTTAAAAGAGAAAACAAATTTGTTGAATAAATAAGAATATACAAAGAAAGGGATTGACTTTTATTTTGTTAATCTTTCTACAGCCACTGGAGTAAACTAATCCTTGCCGCAAACATCCGGGAACCTTGCCTATTGCCGACAATGCCTTGCTGGAATTAGGACAAGCGACAAAAGTTTCTAAATGATCCTTTTGCATTGCGCTAGGTTGTCATTCTCTTTTACCTCCCGACATATGCATCCGTTTTGTGGCCTTGTCACTAAACCCAAATTCAACACCATTTACTTCCTTGCCTTCCTCCTTCTCTATTTTCTAATTAATTTCAAAATGCAGTTTTATTGTTCATTTTTGCCTTTCTCTACATCTAGAAGCAGTTGTTCAATCGAAACAGATGCTTCAGGTCTTAAAATCACTAAAGGGACACCGATTGTCTTCTTTTCCAACGCTTGGAGTGAAAATTCGGTTCTTAATTGTGGTATGGTGTTCATTCTGGTCATGAAGGCCCCTCTACATAAAAAGTGCCTTATAAAAAGGATTCCTTGTTCTTGTGTTTGAAAAATACCGCTTTTCAGTCACGTGAATTTCAAAAATAGGCATATGAACCCCTCTTTAACTCCTCAAGCCTGAGATGTTTACCACCCTTGCATAAATTGTTCAACTGCGTGTCAATTTCTTCACATCCAGTCTTCCCCAGGGTGAGTTTCGTCAAGAGACCAGAAAACCAGCCACTTGTGTCTAGTCCTTCTCTAGAATACTCCTGTCTTGCATGTGCAGCAATTCATAATTCAAACCAGCGCACAATCCTTGAACTTGAATGCGAAAAACCACCACAAAGGAAGCTTATGTGCCTTTTCACCAAGCCCCTTCTCCTCACCATTAACGCCTGCTTTTTCAGGCGTTAAAAACTTTAAAAGGAAATCCACCGACTTCATTAAGCCCATAAGGGCCTCCAGTGCAGCATGCATTCCAAGTATTTTTCCCTTTGTTGGAGTTTTTCCTCCTATGCATGAGTATTAATTAGCATGCACTTCAACTCCTTAAACCCCTTACCCTTGAAAGAAGGTAAATTATAATTAACAATTCACGTGACAGTTAACGGGGGCAAAAGTGCGTGCTTGAGGGGCATTTAATCTCGCACTCCATCCCTCTGTTCCTCCCTGGAAAACTGTGCAAATATGGGCGGGGTTGTTGGTCTAGGCTCTAGGGAATTCCCATGCAAGCAACAACAGCAATGAGGCAGTGTTTGTCGAGGCGGTGCGGTGGGTAATTCTCATTCATGCAGGGGGTGACGGGAGAATGCGACAGGAATTGTTGTTGAGTTTTTTAATGTGGCAAATGGATTGTCGCTAATTTTCACTTTTCTTTCGCGGAAGCGGTAACGGTATAATAGTCGTGGTCAGGAAGTGAAAAAAAAAAATGAAGAAAGTCCCCAACCACACCCCAAGGACAGTGGGATGTGATTTATGAGCTTTAATGGAGTACGGGGAATGGGTCGCGCTGGCCACGGTATTCTGTTTGTTCTTGTTCTTTATAGCTGCCATCACCACTTACATTAGATAATGAAATGCGAGTAAGGGAGGAGAAGAGAAGTTCGTGGGGTTTTGAATTTTCATTTTCTACGATGCGCTTTTTTGTTGAACTGGAGTGAACTGAAGGTTTGTCTATAAAAGTAGTCAGTCTGTGGGGTGGCGTGGGCTCAGAACTTAATTTGTAAAGAAAGACTTGATTTCTGCAGAGATCTTACGAATGCCAAAGTTGGGTGCGCGGGTGTTTCTTTTTCCCATAACCGATACGTGAAGGTCAGAAACCAACCGTCAGTAGCAACCAGTCAGCAACTGGTGGGCAACCAGTCATCAACTGGATCGCAAGAAGCCACCGACTGACCACCAACCAGTCGGGAACTGAGAAGAAGGTTGGTTAGTACTTCTTATAGCTTAAAAGATGACGCGTCCAACCCCTACGCCATCACAAATGAAAGGAAAGAGGCAATGTGAGGTAGGTTCGAACACGAATGATTCCCAGATCTAACGTTAATCTCTATGTTTTGGAGATAAATGAAAAGACACAGCCTTGGGCATCTTTGCTTGTGAAGTGCTTTATATAGAAGAATATTTTTCCTGTGGCTCATCGAATCCAAGACCTGATTTGATTGATTTTGGAGTAAACTGCGTGACCGCAGTCTCTCAACTCCTGTCCTTTACACCCTTTCAATGACATTTTGATTTCTGCAAAGGTCCATTGATACCGTTGGGCATCCCACACTTCAGATCCTGCAATCATCAATTTCACTTCTCTCAAAATTCTCAGAAACATCCTCGAGCCACTGGTATACATACGTGCGAACCTCAAAGTTTTCCTAAGGAAGCGAATAACTCTTTCAAAATTTCCATCCGAGATAGGAGTTTTAGAGCTTCCCACCCCTGCTGCGCTTTAATTAAGGTGCACGTGTTGGATCAATAAAACTCTACCACGCACAATAATTAACAACAACGCCTGCAGATATTTTCAGTTTATCCTAAGTTTTCGATGATAAAACAAAAGCAACGTCGCACCCAAAAACAAGAACTACAAAGAGAACGCAATAAAATGTATCCTGAAGCCGCACAAGTGCCTGCTTGCCTCCACTTCTGCATACATTTTGGCAAACACCCAACTAGCCCACTGACAGGCGAGTTAAATTCATCGATCCTTAAAATCAACACAAATTTGGCAATAAACAGCACTCCGTTACACACTTTAAGTGGGCGGTGCGGTGGATGTATGGCTAGCTGGGACGCTATGGGAAGGCGAGAAAATGGAAAGGTGTCAAGACAAATAGAAAAGTTCTGGCAGACGGTCTAGACGCCGAATGTTTGTGTTCCACTTTGGGATTCTCTTCCTTTAGTTTACACCTTCGAAGAGTGTCTGTGGTGGTGACGGTGGTGCACGTGATGAAGCTGAAGTCCTGACAGGTCGGACAGTGACCCATTTTCGTGCTTCGAATTGATGATTCGATTAAGAGGGTAGATGGAGGCTCGTTTGTTGGTGGGAATTGGACAGTGAGGTATTTCAAAACACGGAAAGGTGACAAGTCAATACGGTTTTGTGGAGGGATAGTGAAGCTCTACAAGATGGTGTTGAACTTATGTTGGATAGAGGAGTGGTTGCCGATGCGTTAGCAGCTTGTATTTGTGAATGCTTGCCTAACATTTAGAGGGTTACCAGCAAATTGTCTGCGCTTGTCTGCAACCTATAAGCAGTCTGTTAGAAGTTTGTGCTTCGTGTGCAGCTTAGGACATTGTTTTAATGATGGATGCTTGAATTTAGGAGTTCATCAGCAGCTTACCAGCGCTGAGCAGTGTATTGTAAGTAATTTATCAGCGACTTGTGACCCATGTGGAAATGAACGCTTGCAGAATTTAATCGCTATATGCTGCTTACCACGTAAAAATGAAAGCTTGTGTCCCTGAGGCTTGGACATACAGTATAACGAGACGATAGCTTGCCTTCCAATTGGATGTCAGTAGCTTGTGCATCATTTATACGTTAAGATGAACGCTGGAAGAAAAGGTGTATTGCCTGCCTCACAACACTTAATCAGGCACCTAGCAACAAAACATGTGTCAGCAGCTTGATGTGCCTCGTGTTGTGTTTAGGACTTAATTTTAAAAAATTTGTGCGTCTAGAACTATTGCGTTGGTTGCTTCGTCGAGGAACGTGTCAATTAGCAGTCTATCAGCAGGTTGTCCCAACGGCTTGTACCTCATCTGGAAGGCATTTTTTGAAAGACATAAGATTCTACAGTCGTTTGAGGACCTGGACCTCAATTCTGCAGTTAGAAGTGTATGACTCTGAGCTACAAACAACAAGACGAAGCAGGCAGAAATAACTCTAGTGACTTGCAGTTATTTGTCACAGTTTCTACAGAATGCAAATAAATCTACATTTTTCTGGAGATAAAGGTTTTTCGAAAGACGGAAAGACGCTATAGGGGCATATTTAAGTTTTATGTTTACGACCTCATTTCATTAATATGCCACGGAGTTGTTAAAACTAAAATGTTAGCACGCGCCAAAAACGACTCATTGACTTACCCTATCAAACAAATGTCACACTTCCTCTCTATTTCAAAATATCCCCCATTCCTCAACGCAGTCATTCCCATAAATTATCCCATTTCCTCCGGACAAATAATCACCGCTCAGCATAATTCCTAGCCGAAATAATTTGCCCATTGAAGCCACACGCCCCTTTGCCATAATCTTCCTCCCCTCCCGCCCTCACAGACGTCCTTTTAATAAATTACCCGTCTTCCTTTACGAACTACTTCACTACTTGCCATTACCAGGCACGGAGGTTGTTTGAAGACAACACGCTGCGCATTCACCTGCTAAATGTACACAGAACATGTGTTGCACTCGTTTACACTCCAAGATCCTTGTTGAACACCATCACTATTTTTCCCTTCTCTCTCTTTCACACACTCTCCTTTGGGCAGGAGCTGTAACCCGAACTAGCTGCAGAAGTCGCATTAATTTCAAAAAAAAAAAAAAAACTCACATGAATATTTCAAAACTTTGAGCAAAGAGGGAAGCACCACTTCCACCATCATCAGCCCACGCCGCAGAAGACTTAAGGTCCCCTCTGCAGACACAGGGAGGGATAGACAGACATACCCCATGTATCACTCAGTTGGATGTTAAATTGTGTTTTTGGAAAAGTTTTCAGTCTAGGGCGCCTCCGGAGAAGCAACAGCAACATCAACAAGGGGTTGAATCCAATCGGTGCGGTGTGGTTGGGGGGATTTGATCTTCAGGTGGTCGCTTTGGAAGGAAAATGTGCGTGAAATTGCTTTTTTAGTTGCCACTTCATGTGGCACAAAGAATCTATAACACTTCGCAGGTGGCCAACGAGGTGCCCGCCCCACCCACCGATGGGTCATTCTCAATTAACGACTTCAAATAAATATAAATCGGCCTCATCTGTGCTCGTCTGTGTGGGACTTCCAAGGAATTTTAATTAATCTTTGTCCTGCGAGCAAGAAGAAACTTTCTTGGAGTCGCCCGCGGCGATGGCTCAAGAAAAACGTCACAACTTTTGAGGGGACTAAGAGGAACTTGTCTTTTTCAGGAAAGTCTTCAACTTTGTGGAAGAGTGCTTTGTTATCTTGACTTAACTCGAGAGGCAATGAGACAGTTTAGTGGATCGGGGATCAAAGTGGAGAACTGAACAAGTAGGGAGCTTCCGAATTCAGGGCGGAAGAGTGAAGTGAAGTGCTTCTAGTGAGAATCCTGGACGATGAGAAACAGAAAACATCATTAATCTCCTCTAATCCGGAAGGAAAATATTTCTCGACTACACTGCGCAGGCTCTAAGGGTCTTTCAATACCAGTGTACCTGTTTGAAAAGAAGAGGTAAACCGAAAAATAGATGAAGGTGAAAAGATTGTGGATGCAAGGCTATCCATAAGTCGCCAGCTACCCGGGCGCGACTTCTAATACCGGGTGTTAAGTTGATTTTATCGCCCGAGCACTGAATATCCTTCTCTTCACCTAAAGCTTGGAATGCAGGCTGGTGTTAAACTCGGCCGTAGTTAATATGTCTCGAAAGTTATGATGATGGGGGCATTTGTGCCACATAACCAAAACATGGACATCGCCCACTTTAGTTCAAAGAAGCTTTCGACTATGGCTTTCCAAATGCACGAAGAAACTGTAGGTCAGCTTAACATTCCGACAAAGTCGTCTTCAAAGATAATTTCTTTAGTGGAGTACCAATCGGTTGTACTTTTGCCAGGACGAAAGCCGTCGCTTGCTTTCTGCACAAGTCTTCGCTGCATTCTTTTGTTCTCCTGTTGTGGTATTCCTTGAGGGAGCCTTTGAGTGCCACTTAGTCGTTACAATTTTAGTTCTATGACAACCCTCCGAGGTACTATTTTACGCTTCCTTGCATTTGTTGCTCGTATTCTGCACTTAACGACAAATTTTATCACCCAGTGAAAAGAACTTAACTTGTCATGACTTAAAATCCTATTAAAATCAAAGATCAAATGTCAGCTATAAAGAAATAACGCCTCACAGCACAGTAGATAAAACAAAATACTCACATTCTTCATGTCTTCCAAACACTTCTCAACCTCTCCTCGTCGTGTTTTGTGATCTGCTTCTGTGTAGCACGAAACATCAAGGCCGCATAATTACATTGTAAATTCCCACCCTGCCATTCTGACAACCCTTACCACACTCCAACTCACTTTAATCCCTTAACGGAGCCCAACAAAGGCAAGAAAAAAAAATGTTCCACTTCACACAAGTAGCCCAAGAGCTGCATCCCCACCAAGTGGTCTCCTCGCTAACGAAATGATATAATTATCCCTGCAACACTCTTTCCACTCATCCAAATTGAAGGATTCCCACGCCACATTTCTCGGTTCTATTAAAAGTTTCTAATGTCCTTCACCTGAACTGGACTCTTATCCACGAGTTTCATGCATGAGCCGACTTTAATTCGGCTCCACCCGTGTTCCCCACCGCCGCCACAGTCACGCTGTGTGCAAAAAAATAAATTCGTCTCAGACGAGCGCTCGTATACGCTGGGCTAACTTTGCACACTGGGCGAAATGAATTTATGAAGTCCTTGAACTTGTGGTGTGAATTACTCAACAATACATCCTCATTTTCGTCGCGTAGTGGGGTCAGGCGCAAAATCTTCCTAATATGAACATCCTTCCATCGCCATTTACTCGGTGAATATGTGATGACAAATAACGATGGCAGTTGTCGATGTGTTCGATGTCCTTTGGGGGGGACAACGATGGAATTCGATTTTTCTCGACGTTTTTTTTCTTTTCTTCTGCCATTTTGGGAAGTCGACTTTCCGTCTCGCCCGGTTTGATTCTGCTGGGCAGAAATCGATGGAAATACTTTAATTTCCTGGAAATTTGTCGCAGTAACGTTGACTCCCGAATGGGAATAACTGATGTGTGATTGAGCAGAGATGATGTGGTGCTGGGGCACGACGCTCTCTGCTGAGATTGTAGTTCAGTGAGCTTCTGGATTAAGGGAAGAAAGGGAAGAAATTAATTTGCAAGGATCAAGTGCTGGCAAGAGTTCGGAATCGGTTATTTGAAGCAGATGTTCTTCTGACTTATTTAGTAGCTGTATTAGAGTGGGCGATGTAATAATAATTGAGTGGCACTACAGCCCACAAGGGACCAGGGCCTGGCTTCTATAACAACTACCCGTGTTGTGAGTGCCACTGCTCTCACACGAATAGAAGGGACTTACAGTTTTTTGCCAACTCCGAACCGCGAGACTTATGAAGCTTTTCAAAGACAATTGATGCTCATTGAGTGTTGCCGGCAGCTCGAGAGAGGTGGTGCCACTCCGAAAAGTGCTTACCTGATTCGCGTAAAGTCTACACTTCACTTGAAAGCAAAAAACCGTCATCGCATACAACTTCCCTTCAATTTTCTAAATCTGTACGTTTTTTTACCAAATCACCTTCTTCCATAACTGTTTTCTAATCGAACGCCTTCCACTTCTTGGTAGCTGCCTAGACACTGAATTAACCTTGGGATCTTCCACAAGGATGATGACCTGTTTGCCACTGCATCCATCCTCTTTCACTTGAATGCCGTTTGGCAGATTTATTTCCTCATCACTGATTTCCTGAAAGACCATATGTGACTGACCTGCAAATTTGACAGATTTTAATGACTCTGGCTTTCAATAAACCCATGGACACTGTTCAATTCCCCGTAGAGTTATAACCACCTCATAAACTGCAACAGTGTCTTCGTCATAAAAAGCACTTCCTTTCATCCTTGATTAAGGCTCGTTAACTACCCTCAAAAGTGTCAACAAAACTTGAGTGATTTCCTTCGAAAATCCGTCCACAATCACCTGCGCTTGTGGCTGCTGCTTAACAATCCGAAGGCATTCATTCGTATCGATAATCGCCCATAAACAAGTATAAGCCGCGCATAAACCCATTTGCCATAAAGATCTCGAGATTTACGACTCCATCATTCGTTTAAGGTGCTCTCTCGTCGAGTACGGCGCATGAATACCAATCAGGAAATCATCCTTGCGCCGCGTGCCGTTTCACAATACGATGTCGCCGCTGCCGCCGTCGACAAAGAGTTCTCCATCAAAATCGCATAAAGTGCGAGTGGAATTCATCTACGCCTTGACTGGAACAGTCGTCCTACGCACGGCAACAGGCGCGAACTGGAAGAAAGAGATCCCCGTTGACTTTGAGTTTTGACGATATCTCGCGACTCCCACAGCCACCCATGCGGCCACAATAAAATCAAATTTGTGCCTTCCCCACCGCCAAAGTATATGTTCAAATGCGTGCACATTCAGGATAAAATGTGAAAAAGGACGACAACACTATGACGGTCTCCATTACGACGAATGGCTGCGAAAACAATCTTTTAAATGAGAGCGCATGTATCACGTGAATCACAATCTGAATCACGCGACAATGATGAATGCGTTTGCGGCAACTGTGGCAGGCGTCACGTTTTTTGATTTGTGACGTTTTCCAGAATGGATGATGGGGGTGGCGCGACACAGCGTGAGTTGGTTTACGACAATTGCGCGAAGATTTTCCCTAGGACGTGGTTTTGACGATGTTGAACGAGCGAAGCGTGTTACGCGTGGGTGGCTTAGAGTTCGCTTCTCTTCACCCACACAGTCAGCGCCTTCCTCGAATGATTTTCTGCATAATGACCACTTTCGGGAGACGGGCGGTGTGGGTAATCCGAGGAGTATGAAAATAGAATTCAAAAATTGCAGTTGGGGGAAACTTGTTGAAAGTCCTTGTCTGTGGGTATTTTTAGACAGTTTTTAGTTTACACAAGGACGCATTTGGATTTGTTTTTTTTAATTCCAAAAGTTTCTTGCTCGTTATAGGTTGAATGAAATGAAAATTTGATGGAATAGATCCACATTCAGCGCTTTATTGCAGAAATATCAGAGCGCCTCCAGCTACAATCCATAAAATGCACTCGAAGGCGACGTCTCCCTACGTACACCCCGTCGTGTTGTCTGAAATAAAGACACATTCTTCCCTTAGGTGCCGTCAGCAGAAATGTTACGTCTGTTGCCATAAAACCCCTCCGAAACAGTCAAAATCCAATAAACTCTTGCCATTCGCCCGACAAAGTTAATTTTTGTGCCGGCCAACCAACTCCCCGAGGTTCGTACGTCATCCGGGGAGCAGAATTAAATTCCACTTAAGATTGACCTGGCATTTTGATTTATCTAAGCGAACTCGTTGGTTCGGCGTTAGTTGTCGCTGGCCGGCAACAGCACGATAGTGAACGAGAAAAGTCGCAAAAAAAGAAAAACAAAAAACAAACTGTGAACTTCCTGTCGCATATTTATTTGCCGACTTCATTGGATATTCGCAGGAAGTCGGATATTAATGGGAGCGTCAGAGAACCTCTCATATCAGATATGAACCAGCGCACAGAACAGAGTTGTCGCCACAGTCCATCCTGTCTCGCCCTCCCCTAGAGCACTGTCCACTGGTGAGACTTGTGATAAATTTATTGCACCAAAGTAAGTCATTGCGCTGAGAGGAGGATGCGAGTATGATGTGCAGTATTCTGGTATCGAGCACAGTCTCATAAAGGATTTTATATCCATTTCTGGCGGAAATTCTGTGCTCTCGCCCGTACAGCCCCTTCGGTGGAACGATACGCGATACATTTGGTGCGTACTTTGTTTCGGTGTGTCGGCGAATCGGGATGAAAGCATAAATTCCGAAACGCGCAATGAATTTTCGCGATATAACCATTCGATGCTTTGAACTTGAGAGCGAAGGAATTTCGAGAGTCGTGGAAGGGTGTGTGGGATTTACAAGATGTGATTGGCTTTTGGATGCTTTAAGTTTGTTTTGTGTAAATAACGGGGAATTGATTACTTTCTGAGTTCCATCTAATTTAGGAAATAAATGGAACGTGGAACTGTTTGAAGTCACGATTTCGGTATAAATTTTGGATGTACGAGAGGGGGGGGGGAGAGTTTTGGAGTCTTTTAAAATTCTTTCAATTTGTTGGAAGTCAGAATTTTGGATTTAAGCTTAACACGATGCTCCACCTCTTTATGCACTTATGACTGCCTTTCCTCGTAAGACCTGTCGTTTGTCAAAAGATTCGACAGTCTTTTCACAGGGAACTTGCTCAATTTAGTCTACAGTTAGGGAGCTATCAGGATGTATGTGCTGTTGTTAAATCCTTCTGCTGTGAGATTTCCAAACACAAGTAAAGAGAAGACTCATTTGATCAACACTTTCTTTCATCTGAATCCAAAGATGACATCCTTAAACTCATCGCTCCAAATCAGGGAAGGTCTATATCCAACACTACTCCTACTACAATACCTTCTCTCAATAGATAGACACTTTGAATTCCTTAAGCTCTGTTATCCTGGCGGATAACTTGCTAGATGAGCGTCAGGAAAGGTACTTCCACAACGAACCCGCGTTGAGACTGCTCGCGTTCTTGGTTAGGGCCTTCATTCTTGGCTGAGCTTCTTCTGTGCATAGTAGTAGGCGGCATGATTTTCCTTGATGCAAGCGCGCTTCCTTTAACGCCTGCAAGAAATGCACGACATTTTTTATATCTCTAAACAGAAAAGACTCTACTCCACTGACTGACAGCCTACAAACTAGCCAAACCTCTAAGTGTGCAAAGGGCAAGGTACGAAAACCTCTGAAAACCGTGCCTTTGGAGAGGACAAAGACTTTTGCGAAATACTTTTCCTGTGTTTGTCCAGCCTTTGCTCGGATCAGATGGCAGATTTTTGGCACTGACATGAGGAGAGGCGTCGATGTCCGTCCCTCGTCCCAGCTGCGCACTTTCTAGTATTCCTTCCGAAGATCAAGAATATACAGTAAATGTAGATTGATGCGTCTCTGTTAATTTGTCTAATATTTGAGTCTGAGCCTCCTTATTTTACTGTAAAAGGATTCATGCGTCAAGGTTTCGGCTCTGATTGCTGTACACATTCAGTCTGCTTTCCCTACAGAAACCAATTACATATCTCTTGTCACTCTTCACAGTCAGTCATTTAACTCGAAATCAACCCGCTGTACAAATTTTAAAAATAAATCAAACTTAAGACCATTCACAACTGATGGCTCGCAGCCAAGATCAGACACAGCCACTCGCTTCCTGTGCAAAAAAAATAAATGCCTCGTAAAACCTTTTAAACTCATTTCGGCATTCAGCTGTCAAGCGCTTCTCCCACTCAATTATCCCTCCCACAGTCACGGCCAATTTACAACAGAGATCCTTCCACGCAGCCAATCAGCGTAAATGCCCCGAATGAAATACGAGCACACACACACTTCCTGCTCCAAACGCCGCAATCCCATTTACATCATGTCTTCCTGATCAATCACTCCGCACAGCTGAGGCAGAGCTGAAGCCGCACCGAACCAGGGCAAAAGCAGTTTATCGATTAACTCGACAAGTGTTTGTCTCCAGGAGACAGGCGAATGAGAATAACGAGTTCGACACACAGCACAGTGCGTGTCTGAGGGCACGGTTTATCCGCATCATCTTTTAATTAAACCCAGCTCGCAGCAGACACTGTTAGTTGTTCTTTTGTTCTGTGAAAACCGCTCAACGCACGGGGGAATGCCAATAAATCCTTCTATCTACTTCCATGTGAAGCTCCTTGCTCAGACGGCAATGCGGGTGCGAGGCGCTCGTTCTTGAAGAGTCCTGCAGCTATCTACGTTGCACGTGTGCATTGTGTCTGTCGAATGATAGCCTCAAGGAATTGACGGCATCATTGCACAGCAAGGATTCTTTGTATTAACGAGGATATATTGCAACGGGATTCCTTGTGCAGCGGCAAACAAAGAAAGCGGATGACACGAGAAGAATTTCTTGAAAATAAACTTTATTAGGAAGACATACGATGCAGCAGGGGGGGCTGTGGTCTCTGTCAGGTGTGCACGGACACAGTCCACATCCGGATGGAGTTGAAGACGAGAACATTTGCCTTGTGTATTGTTGATACAAAGTTCGCACAGGATGGGCGGGAAGGACAACAACGATGGTGTCCTTAGTCTTGGAATCGATTTATGGATTCCTTGGTCTTGAGCTGTGGGGCATCAAGGTATTCCGAGCGATTGAGATTACGTGAATAGAATCGCATGCCGCACAGACTTGGACGAGGGGCATGCCAAAGGAATTAGAGATCCTTGAACGAGGGTAGGGGAGGAGGGGGCGTTGGGACGATGGAACGATGGGTCAGATTATGGGTTCGATGGTGAATTGGTTATTAGTTATTGCAACGGGCGTCGAGGGCATCAATTTGTCGGTTGAAATATTAAAGATTCGTGTCGTAGATTGGTGGTGAAGATGCTTTCAGGGACTTGGCTTGTTGATTTGAAAGAGATACCTGCGGGGTGGGTGTTGCAAATCCTGTCAGTAGCTGTCGGCGAATGTATCTGATCGACCTCGTTTCAGTTCAATGGAGTCCCTGACGAGCTCAATTTGATTGAATCTCTAATCCATCCTTTAAGATAGATGACAAGTGTTACCAGATAGTAAGCTACTTGCAGTGAATGCGGTTAACCTACGCTATAAAAAATTAATCTCCAGTTTGTGAAATTGCTTTGATTTGAGTTTGATATTGAAATCCTTTCAAGGGGTGCGGGGTTGATTGAAATTCATGTTTGGTCCTTCGCAGAGTTTCGCTTTCAATTCAAGCGACATTTTTACCATAATGCTATTCTATCGTTGAAGCAAATTTGCGACTACACGCCTTAATGCCATTCTCCGGCATTCCCAGCGTTTTTGTCGATTTGATTGCCGAGCTTAAGGAAGTGATTTTAGCATCGTAAACGTTTTACGCGCCATAACGTTGGATTTAACAAATCCGAAAATGCACACGCCACGAAACGACTCACACATCGTCTGCCCAATGTTCGATGTCGTTTGTATCCAGTGTCCTAATCCCTGTTCAAGGAGTCACCACGGATACAGCACAACTCCTGTAATCCCTCGGTGAAAAGCTTCATTGTGTCTGTTTTCACCCCTCCTCCTCCCAATGCAGAGATAAATTCAGGTCAAGGATAAAAACCGATGATGAGCTCAAACATTCACCGAAATATCCTTGAATTCGAGAGATGCTTTTTAGCGTTAAATGCAGAAAGAAGTCAGGTATCCTTTGGCTGAGTGAAATGCTTCAAATGGGTGCTGGCCAAAGGTGAGTAAGTTTCAATCAACGGAACACAAGATAAAACTGAATTTGTGGGCCGCTCCCGTGTGGGATGGGTGGATGCATTTGAAGGGGATGACACGCAGTCCTTCCTTGTTTGACAAGTTCAAGGTGGACATGATGTTCTTTTGCTATGCATCCCAATGGAGTGCATCTTTGAAGGGTATTCGGTGATCGAATTGAATTTCTCCTGCAACTGGGCGAATGGATGCAAGGACATTCTTGAGAGGATTCCTCTGGATTCCATGAGGATAGGGGAGAGAAATTGAAATGGAATATTGCATTGAGTGGGACTGACCTTCAGTGGGATTGTCCTGTTGTCCTTTTGGAGAGCCACTGGGAAGTGTGGTGGTCGATGGAAATAGTTTCGCTTTTACTGCTTATTGAAGGATAACTGAGAGGACTAGCAATTTGATTAAAGTTTAGTTGGATCTCCCCTTAAAGCTAGAATGTTGCGAAATTTCTTTCATGATTTTGATTATGATTGGGCAGACGACATCTCTGGAAGTGGCGATCTTTCTCAACTGAATGAAAACTGCTTGCTGCATGCTTTAAGTAACCTAAAGAGTTGCTATCCCAATGAAACTACAGTTTCCCACTCAGTTAGCGCATCAAGTGAAAAGAAATCATTTCTCGAAGTTCTCTTCAAAAATCTGGCAGCATTCCTCTTGCAATCCCACAATTGAAACACTCTGAATTCCATCCATCTAGGTGGTATTTTCAAGTTTTTCAAAGTTCTCAGGTGTTAGTTCAGCGCACCGCTAGTATCCCGTCATCGTTAATTTGAAGAAAATTTCTGCCAACTCATTGAAACTCATCGAAACTCATCGAAGAACTTATGGAAAACTGTCCAAACTCCTTCAGGGAAACTATGATTGATTCGCTAAACATCGATGCAATCTCGTATCTTTGAGGAGAAAATTCTTCGACCTTGAATCTGCATCCTTCAGGACCTTCCGACAAAACGTCTTCCGATAAAACGTCTGCTCAGATACTTCCTCTGGGTGAAGTATGCTTGTATCTTCAACAAGTTTCTCGCAAAAGAAAAAAAGAAATAAAAAGTTTTCCTCCTCCTCTCCCCCACCCATGCAGGACGGACTGAGATGGGGAAATCCTTTCCCTAAAAGCCCCATTGCATCCAATTTGACATGACCACAGAGCAACTAAAAAACAAGCGTAAACAAATAAACAAAAATTGAAAAGTAGAGAGGATGTCTGCATGTCCCACAGGAAATTTTCGTTTTCTCCCAACCGTTCTGTCCCCACCTCCCCGCCGAAACTTCAGTCTCTGTGTGTGAGCATCACGAAATAAGGGTACAAAGCGGGAACATTGAATTTGCATGAAGACTTGAGAGGAAAAGTTCCCCAAGTAAACATGTGAGTTCTCCTCATTTGATGTCCTTTTTGTGGAGAGAGAGAGTGGGAAGGGGGTTTGTGGGACTTCGGTCGTCGCCTTCCACATACCGATCTAGGAATCCATTTTGTACGAGTTTTTTATGCGCACCTGCAACTCTGTGAATTGCTTTTTTTTTGGTCTGTAGGCACACCTTTGCTGTGGCTGCTGTTGGCGCTGTTATGGTGGACGTACTTTTTTTGCTGTTGTGTGGTGCTGGTCAGGTTTATGTTTACTTCAACGGAATATGGTGCAACTGTTCCAAGCTGGTGTGTGTGTCTGGTGGTGGTAGGGGAGTGTTCCCGGGATATCCAACTTAACCACTCAGCTGAAGGATATCGATTTGGTTGCTCCTTTCTTGCTGCCTTATTGTATTTTACGTTTTAATGTGGAGGATAAATCCAGTGCTCACTTTGTGGGGCGAATATTTACAACCGGCCAAGAGGCCAAACCACGAGTTACGATGAAGTGGAGGCGACAACGTGACGTGAAGCAATAAATTCTCTTTAAACCAAGACCTACTCTAGGGGATACAAGCTTATCCTTGCGGTGGATTCGACTGCTTTTTGCTGGAAAATGAAAAACTCTGCATCATCGCAGCCTTTATGCGGTGAATCGTGGCACTCCGTGTCGGGTTTGGAGGAACTTATGGAGGATGTGAAAGCAGATTTACGTTGACACGAATGTGTGAGGGGCAGAGTTCCGGGGGCTTAAGTTGCTTTTCAGCCTCGGAGAGAGTGATTGATGATTGAAGAAAAATGAGTTCGCTCACCCTCACCAACGTCCAGGCACTTGTCCAGTTCACAGATCCTTTCGAAGAAATGCGTAAGAATCAATTGCCCAAACCTTCAAATAGCCCTTCAATTACCTTCACCGTTCATTGCCTAGATTAAGGTTGCCTTTATGCCTCAATGCCGCCATTAGTCCCTTCAATGTAATCAATTATTTGCCCCCAAATTGACAACCAGATCCTCATACATTCACCCCGCAAGCTGCTTCGGTCTGCCACAAAGGCAACCGACCAAGGAAATCAGACGACATAACCTAACCCAAACCACCCCACAGATGGTCATTGAAATCTTAGAAACGTGACCGACCTTCTCGGAGGCATTTTCATCCAACCAAATGAACGTTCATTGGTCAAGGATTAATAAAAAAAAAAGAAGTAAAATGTTGCCACTACAAAACCCGGTCCAGAGGCAATCAAACTGACCCTCGACCCAGCCGCACTGAATGTCCTTTGAATACGACAAACGACGACCGATACCATCAAAACTGTCATCACATACGTTGAAGGTCAACCCAACCTGTAGTCCCTGGAAGCCGTGTGCATTTCATTAACGTGCCAGCGAGCAATAATACAAAAACCGATTCATTGCGAGCGGGGGAACGGAAAATATGATGGCGTGGCTTTGAGTTGCCGCCATCCAACCACCTGGGAGTGTCAATGTGAAGGTGAAATGGTGCCGTGATAGTGTGACGGTCGGCATGGGGTTAAAAGTCCTTGCACTGAGACTTTAGACCCCCCCATTCCTCCTCCTCCAGTCATCGTCAACGTCGTCTAATGGCTTAAGGTTAAGTCACGTTAAGCGAGGGTGTATTCGATTGCGACGACCTGAAGGCGATTGTCCGATTCTTAGCTGTTTGCCTGTGTGTGTGTGTGTGTCATGAGAACCGAAGGAGGCTCTGGGCAATTGGCCGCCCACCTCGCCGCGCCATTGCCCTTTATCCCAAGCACGTGCACTGGTGTGTCATTTGTTCAAAGTGACAGCCGAGTGTAGTAGCAGTTTGATTGATGGTGGCGATAGGAGTATTAAATAAATTCAAGGCGCCGATGTTGTTGCCCACTCCTAGAATGTGGAGTGTGTGTGTGTGTGTGTGGAGGATGGACGGCATGTAGTTTCGGGGGTAATTACGACGCGAATGATTGCCAAGGTAGCGGCGGTGGCGGTGGCAGTGGTTATGGTGGTGGTGGCCGCTTGCACGTGGGAGATGGTGTCAGACCTTGGGGAATGTGGTAATAGTTTCGTCCTTAGACTGAGAACATGCATGCGAGTGAATTGTATAGGTGGGGTTGAGGGGCGGCATATCACTGATAGGATCTTGACAATTTTCATATCGAGTTGCGTGTCCCGACGATGGATTACGATTGCTAGAAACACAAGAGACGCCCGATACCAGATAAGCAACACAAAGGACATTGATATTCAAGGGTGAACAGTGGCATTTTGTGAAACGACATTTGTAAATTGGGGGATTATTGTGTTACGAGGTCCTTAGAATTTCTATTGGTTTACTGATGAAGTCGAGGTCAAAAATGATCTCGTTTAACTGCAGAAGGGGAGGTAAGCGGCCTGAAAACAACTTTTCTGAACTTATTTACATTTTTGGTTTCCAAATATATCGTAATTTCCTAACCCTCGTCAAAAACTGTCTAGCTTCTTTAAAATCAATTCAAATTTTGTGTTTTACATTTTTCCAAATCTGAACAAAATCTGCAGAAAGTACCAAAATCTGACCAAATTCTTGTCCTAAATCTAAGATCTGATTAAGGTATGTTCAAAACCTTCCAAATTATGTCAAAACCCCGTCAAAAATATCCAATTTCGTTCAAATTTGACCAAATTTTTCCAAAATGTCCTCAAATCTTTTCAAATCTGTTCAAATTTGTCCAAAATCTATCCAAGTCTACAATTAAGCTGGGTCTCACGTAGCTCCTTACACACAAAGCTATCGTTAATTTGCTCCCAGAACAGCATTTCAGTCTTAGATCCGACGTTTATCCTCCACGTTCCCTGGATCACTCTACCATGGCACTCAGGTATCCAGGAGTCGCATAGAAACTCGTTTAATTAACCGAATCAATTCAATTAACGCCGGCGAACTTGTTTATCGATGCTCTCAATGGATTTCACCTCATCTCTGGGATGAAACGGAACACCTCTCCAAAGGATTCACTTGGCTACACGAACGATGTGAACGACAACGATGGCAGTCAATGGAAGACAATCTTTTGATACTTCCCGTCTCCGGAGGACTCCTGCTCAGTTGAGTGTTCCTGACAGATATCCTTCAGGTGGCTATAGAAGGCGTTGGGATCGGGTGAGGGCGGTGGCAGTTTTTATCGATTTAGTTCACCTTCTTTTCTGCCGTGTGAGAGTGATAAAAGGAACGCTTAAGGCAATCGATGTCATCTTCTCGAATTGCAGGACTTGCCAAAGTGCTACCAGTGTACTTTGCTGGGCGTGACGCACTTACTTTGAAATTTAAATCGTTTAATCCCCGAAGTTTCATTGCGATTGAGTTCGCCGTTCGAGTGTGTGAGCATGTGTGAGCTCCGAAGGGTAATGCGAAATGAAATGTGAAAAGTGCTTTCAGCTGGCGGAGGGCGATTGTTGAAGATGCTTTAAATTGATTTGCTTCTAAAGAGTGGCTACTCTTTGAAGGGAATCCGATATGAACTAGAAGTGTCTTCCATTGACAGATATTAAAATCACCTCTGACTTTCAACAACCTTGTGGTTCTTCTGTTCTGTATGTATGCAAACATTAGGAGTACAATTCTGTTTGAGTGCAATTGATGAACTCTTGTCTGTCGTATAGGGACATTCTCTCGGTTCGCATGAATGGACACACATAAATTACGCAGCTTTCCTTCCATTGAATGTTGGAGTTAAAAGTGAACAGGCATTGTTGAGTGGGAAATGCAAGAATTTGTAAGATTGCAAGATTCTCACTGAGCACTCTTGAGTCCCGCACTGTTTTTTTTTCATTCATCTCTCTACCTAAGACGTTATTCGTGCCATTCTGATTTGAAAAGTGAATTGCATGAATTACGAATTTATTTGTCCTCGATATTAGCAACTGGGAATGGCGGTCTCAAAAATGGTTTCTTTGAAAACATTCAACGAACAAAACCCTCCTCAATGGAGTTAAACTTTCACTTGTTCACTTTGTAATTAGGATCCCCCTAGAACCAACCACAATTCAAGCAAAACATCCCCGGAGACCAAACCCAAGAAACATAATCGGAATTAAATGAACATCTCGCTGCTTGCTCGACGCCCTGCTCGAAACCAATTACCACAAGTCACGGCAGCTTGAGATAACACTGACCACACGTTGCAGCATGGCGAAATGCTGACAAGAAAACTATCCCACCCCCTAACAAGTCTTCCTACCTTATGGCGGCAATGTCCTTTCACCGACTTGCGGCAAGCATTAATTGTCGAAAAACAGCAAACAACAGCACTTCTCAGCACGTGACACACAACACAGTTCTCATTCCGCATATGTCCTGCCTGCCTGCCTGCCTAAACAGGCACTCGACGAAGGCTCAAGAATTCATTAGATCCCGACAAGGATTTTCGAAAAGAACACCAGCATCACTAGTCGACGGCGCACAAACACTTGCCGCAACGTGATGTTAATTAAATTCAACGTGCTCCTCGCATTATAGTCATTAATTAAGGACCATCCCCGGCACCGGCGCCTCCTCCTTGTGTAAACATCAACACGGCAATCCCAATCACGCATGAATATTTCTAGTCAATTTTGCAGACAAAGTTTCGGCTCGTACAGCAACAGCCCGTCATTTAATCCTGCCGCCCGCAACGAAACTCTCCCAACTGAAGGCGGGGGCAAGCACATCTTAAAAGTCGTGAGTGTGTGTGGTGTTTGCTCAGAAATGGAGTGTCCTTAATATTCACCATATTCAGAGTCTTTGACTGGATAATCCTTGTGTATGTTCACTGCCACGACGGCGCTGACATGGGGGATTTCGAATTAATTCACCGGATGAGGAGAATTCTCTGTTCGCCTGCTTTTTTTTCCAGCACACAAAAGACGCAGTCATTTCGACTCGTATTATCTCGAGATTTTTCTTTCGCTTTGTCTAATGGTTCCTGCGATCTCGCTGGGGAGTGGGCAGGAGGACGTTTGAAAGTTATGAAAGGACAAAGTGTTGAATCGATTTTTCTCTTATTCTTCGCTACTGCTTCGTTTCCCGTTGTCATAGAGGAGTCAGCTTCAAGGAGTAAGTCCTTTGCCGTGGACTTTCGAACGGATGGAATATTTGACATTTGTCACTTTGCTGACCCATTTAGATGCGAAGTGTGTTAATTAAACATCAATTCTTGGAATATGGATGAGGATCCAGGGAACGGTTGACTTTGATTGGAGTTGTGTCTTTGTGCAGCAGGAAGAGATGTAATTAGCTGACTTGTGAGGAGCGAAAAAGTTTTAGATTGAAACGCGAACAAGAAGAAGGAGGATCTTGGATTAAGAGATGTTTGAATTTAAAGGGAATAGTGCATCTGTAAGAATTAATCAAGTTTTGATGCCAGTTGTTCTTTTTATTTGCGTCATTTTCCCTCTGGTTCTTCCTCTTTTTGTTAGTGTTTTGCTTAACCGTATTTTTTTATTATTTTTCTTCTTGTCAGGCTTCTTCTTTTCCGTGTTTGGTGTCTATATAGGTGCTAGCAACCAACAACCCACCGTCAGCCGGACAGTTACAGTCAGCCAACCATGTAGTGTCAGCCAGCCATCTGGCGTCATCCAGCCAGGCAGCAACCGTCAGCCAGCCATCTACTGTCAACCAGCCATCTAGCGTCAGCCAGCCATCTAGCGTCAGCCAGCCATCTAGCGTCAGCCAACCATCTAACGGTAGCCAGCCATGTAGCGTCATCCAGCCAGGCATTTAATGGTAGCCAGCAAGCCATCCTCTGGCAACCCGCTACCTTAGTCTCTCGGCCAGCCCTGTTAAAACTGTAAAACTTTACAGCATTGCCAAGGTCATAGTTTACGTCTTTCCTGAGACTTGGTTGTATTGAATCGAATCCTTCACTAAGGCCTTTCAGGTCCCAAATTGAGAAACAGACCGTTCCAGTGGGTTTGTTGGGTACTATTCTAGACATAGTCTTCATGTCCTGGTAGGTATGCTTCAGGCGTCAATGGCAGCGAATTCCTAAAATGCACGAAAGCGAATTGGTTGTCCTTTCGGATAAAGATGCGCCTCATATCAACAAGCTGAAAGAGTTCCATTTTTCTCAGTTTGATGGTAAGCTGTGTTACTAGTGCTTTTGAGGCTTATAAACATGTAAACTCACTTCTGAATCTCAGCAGCTCCTCCTAAGAGCTGCAACCTAATGAGAAAATCTGTATCAGCCCCTCACCACACAACAAATAAAACATCTTCTGACATATTTTATTTTTTTTAATAAATTTCAATTATATTTGATTCAGAATTATTTGCTTTTGCTTTTGTTTTCTTTGTCATACAACATTATTATCATACTTTTCAACTTTGCTTTCTTTTGAATAAAAACGTCTGCTATTTATCCACAAGATACATAATTTGTTATAAAACGATTCATCAATTGTTTGCTTTAAGGGTACCATAACTTAATTGAGGAAAAAAATAAAACAGACAAATCATCAATAAACATCTAAGCGAATAGTAGACGTCATGACGTCCTCTTAACACACACACAATATATGTTTTTGTTTATTTTCTCTCTTCACTTTCTTGACTCTTAAGGACTAGCTATATTCATAAATATGATTTATATAATTTATTTATATTTAATTACTTAATTTTTCTTATCTACAAGTAGGTCTATACACTAGGGTTGTTGGTTCTCCTTCAGAGATTATCTTGTTGTTTCGTGTAAAAATATTTTCCTCTTCTTCAAGTTAACAGATTCAAATTGAAGTTCTCGAGAGTGAAGGGGTGTTTTGTTTTTAGAAGATTAGCGCGAATAGATTTTCATTTTTTTTTTAGCTAGGACAGTAACAGGCACTTGGATGATCAATGTCATGATTCGTTTGAAGTTTAGCGGAATGAAGTATCTACAGAATGAAACCGTGGCGTCTTTTGTGATATATACGCTTCATTGTTAAGCTAGCTACGTGTGGGGGGATATTGCGCGAAGGGGTTACTCTAAGGCGGTTTCTGACGGTTAAAATAAGCGAGGGAAAATTGGCAGCAGAAGGGGGTAATTTTTTTCTTTTAGATAGTTTTTCTGTTTTTTTAGATAATATTTTGTGTTTATTTGTTTTCGTATTTAATTAGTTAGAAAGATTTAGTTTTTGAACTTAACTACTGTTCAGTGAATCCATCTGATATGTTTGGGAGAAGAAGAGAAAGAGAAATGGAGAAAGGGAAGAATCTCAGAATATTTTTAAGGAACGAATGAGTCAATGACAGTGAGAATGAAGGAGGTTTCAAAGTCGTTTGAATAGTGTGACAGGCGGTTGTGGGGCTTGTTCTTATGACGTTTAAGGTAAGCTCGGAGTATAAGGTACGAAGTAAACCGGCATTGATAATACATAACATAACATAAGAAGAAGTCCTCAGCTACATTTTCTTAAGCCCTGGTCTTTTTGCAGCCGAAAAAAGCACATCGGCCACTGATAATGTAACTCTAGTTCCATTACCTGTGACTGACACAATAAGCGTAGTGGTTAAGTGTCTCGACCCCCATGGTCTAGGTGCGATACCCGGACGGGATACCTAGCATTTTTTCACGGCACCACTTCTTTCGAGTGGCTGACACCACTCAAGGAGTATTAATTGAATATCCAAGAAAACCTTCTCAAATCTCGCCGTTCGGAGTCGGCAAAAAACTGTAGGTTCCCTCTCCTCGTGAGAGAACAGTACCACGCACAACAAGGGTAGCTGTTGTAGAAGCTAGGCCTAGGATAGGTCTTGTGGGCTGTAGTGCCACTCAATTATTGTTATTATTTACAAGAGACGACCATATTAAGTTGAATTTAGCCTTCAAAAGACTTCCAAACTAACCTGGCCTGGATGACATCGACAAACGTAAAAGGAAGGAGCTCTTCGACAGCTAAAACTGTGGAACACTTAAGCACCGACCTCTTGGTCTAAATGAAGCCTACTTACCTGAACTATTTGTGACTGACATGTTTTAATAGAAATTTTTCATTAAGATATGGTTTCAAATAAACACCATTGTCTGGGCAAAAACTTTAAAACAGGCTCTTTGTGGCTTAAGTCTTCTTCTTTCTTATAATTCAGCTCACTCAAAAAAATATTTTATTTAGGGAATTTCATGCATGATCTCTTTCAGCTGTATTTAAAATCCTTGTTATCTCAGATAAATTTTGGTTGCCTCTGATTAAACCGCAAATTCCTCATGTTTGACACATTTTCCATTTTCGATTTGCAAAAAATACTCGGGCGTATGTGGAACTTTTTTCCGATGAAATTCAAATTTGTGTTCACGTTACCAAAGCGTGTGTGAAGTATTTTCCTGCAAAAGGGGATATTTTTGAATTCGATGTAGTATGTGCACGTAGGTAAGGAGTGACCAGTTGCCGGCTGAGGACAGCGCCACAGGAAAACTCCTTTGGGTAATGACATACAGACATTCGTGTAGACGAATCTTAAAGGTTTACCTGAAGAAGGTTAAGCCATCACAACAGAATTACGTGAAAAAATATGGGAGCATACAAATTGTCTGGGACTGTAGTCGTTTACTACTATCAAAGACTGCAAACGCATCCACGTCTAGAAAGACATCTTCAGGACCATATTCATAGTCAGGAAAAAGTTTAACTGTTCACATTGGTTTCATTGCAGAGCCCTGAGCGCTTCTAATTCCTCCAAGCCACTGGGTACTCATAAAATTAGAGTGGAAGGATGTGGAGGCTGGGATCAATATTTCTTGGTCGCGTGAAGCAACACTCCCAAGCGCTGAAAAGTCTTAAAAGTGGTTTCAACTGGAAAATGTAAAGCCCATTGTCACGCAAGGATTTCTGCAAGATTTTGCGTTCCTTTCGATGGCGTTTTGGGTTTTAAGTGGAAAAATTCTTTTGATTCTCAGGCGACTGGCAGAAGTGTTCTTAATTGGTTTGTGGCTTGAAGTCGAATAAAAATATTGAAAGGTAAGCAAGATGGCAGAACAAGGTGGCGGAACATTTTGTGTCGCATTTATTTTCCTGCTTGGAAGGACGGTGAATGCAACTAGTACCAGGATAATGATGTAGTTAGGATTTGGTTACATTGAGGGAATGAACAAGGCTTTAGTCAAGAAAGTCGTTGACATTAAATCTCAGCTCCAGGGTATAGCGATCATGAATGCAAAGCAACATCATGGTTTTACCAACCGGATTTGGCACCTTTGGCAGTAGGCCGGTTTACTTGATTTAGTTCCCAACAGAAACGTCAGGGTGGCCGCTTGTTGTAAACATTGATATCTGTACCCACTGTAGAATGTGCAGGAGGAGAACAACCTCTTAAAGACTCTAATGCTGCCCTCTAACTACATTCATGTAGTCTGTAGTAAAATGTGAGTTTCTCACTGAAGCCTTCTCTCAAATATGTCACCTGAACTGTCACCACTGTCACACGTTGAAACGACTCTGAAGACACCCTCTTTCCCGTCAAAAGACAAACAAACACAAAAATGAACTCAATCACAACGCGGATCATCATAAATTCAAAGACAGGCATTGTCTTCTGACAGCTGATAAAGGTTTGACAGCTAGTGTAAAAAAAATAAATTTTCGTGGAGACCATTTCGTTTACCCAAAGCTTCCTTTTGTGACCCTTTGCCACGTTTGCACTTTGCGTTCATCAATTCTTTGATTATCACAATTAAAGAAACTTTGTTGTTGTTGTTTTATATTTTGTTTCAATTCGACTGTGTTTTTTTTTTCTCTTTCGATATTGACAGCACACACAATTTCACACTTGTTAGCCATTGTCACGTTGACCCAAAACTCTCCTGAACCCCGACAACTGCTTGGTGGTAGCGTTCACCACTGGATATGTATTTGTGAACGATACCGGAAAGTCTGTCGGGGCCAGGAGCAAACCTCACGTCCGTACAAACTTGTACACAATGAGAAACACCAGGAAGCTAACCACGACCAGGACGACTGCCGTTATCACTTTCGCGAAGGTGTTCAGGCCCGACTCGTTTGGATTTAGCGGTCGCGAGGAGCTTTGTGTTGCCGATCGGCGTCGTTTGGTGGCGAGACCACGGGCGAGCGCGGGAAACGCGAGCGACTGGGTGAAGGTTAGCTTGTGTATGGATTCACTAAGGGAGTAGGGTCCGACGGAGCCGCGGGCCGCTGCCCTCAGCAAGGCATATTCAAGATCCAAGGCATCGAAGAGGGAGTACCGAGCGGTCATGGTGGACGAGCGCCGGCGATCAGAGTGGCGTTCGCGATCCGACTGGGGCTGCAGCCAGGGGTCGGAGACACGCTGCGCCGCTGGGGCTGGGGCACCGCCCAGGCTAACGGCAGCCACGGAGGTCAGGGACGACGTGGTACTGGAGCTGGCGGTGCACATATGAATTGCTGTAGCCACGGTGACGCTCTCATGAAACTCGCCTGCGTCCTCGATGGACGTCGCGTCTGGAGATGTCTGCGCCGCGTGATGGTGGTTCATGCGCATGGCGAAGAGCCGGGCGTGATCGGGATGCAGGAGAGCGCTGGACTTACGCCGCACATTACCTATCGAGAGGTTCGGCGAGCCAAGGGTGGGTGTAGTGACTGGTGATGCGGAGGCGGAGCCGGTCGTCGATGCGCCGGGTGGGCACGGCAGTGCGTTGGGTGACGGCGACGCCAGCACCGAGTCAATTCCTGAATCGGCGGCATGCAGTGTATCACAGTAGAGCGAGTTCCGTCGATTGGATGGCGGTGTTATGTGATTGTTGCTGCTGCTCAGGCTGTTGTTGCCGCCCCCGCCACCAGCCGCTGTGGTCATCACTGCTGCTGTAGTTGTGGTTGATGTTTCGTTGATTGCCGGGAAGATGAAGCTCTGGCCATCCGCCTCGCCACGGGGAGAGTCCTGAAAAGAAGAAAAATTCTCCAATTGAGGTGGGTTGGGGTGGAAATGGGGTGTATGGCGCTTACCTGGCTCGGCCACACCTGTAGCAATGGCAACGAACATGTTGGCTTATTTTGCTGATTCGCGTGATTGCAGTTGTGATTGAAGCGTTGGGGATCATTTGTCGGCTTGGCTCTGGTCGGGCTCTCGTATCCGTTTGAGTCTTCCGATGATGTGGTCTTTGGGGAGCGCCAGAATCTCTTTAGACGCAATTCGCGTCTTTTTTCGTGTTTCTAGTGAAGGGAGAAGTTTTGTGAGAGCAGTTATAAATATAAAATGTGATATATGGGTAAAATGAGGTGCAAGGGGTTAGAGGGGAATAGGCAAAGTGGGTGTCATCGTTAGGGAATTTCCTGACTCTGGTGTGTGAACTAATGGGAAAATTTATTATTCACTCTCGTGCCAGAGCGATAGTTTGAGAAAGAGTGTGTGTGTGTAATGAATACACACGCGGCAGCAGTGTGGTCCACTCTTGGCTCCGACAGAGACTAATTCCCCACTTACGAGCAGGATAATTGATGTGCTGTGGTCTGGGAAGGATTAATGTGGTTATCTCTCACAGAGATGCACATCCAGGGGAGGTTAAGTTTTGCAATTCACTACGAGTTAAGTCCACGTAGTTGTGGCACTGAGTCGAGATGATTGTGTGCGAAAGTGGATGGCATGACGGTGGAATTGTGTCTTATGAATTGTTGTACTCCTGTCTATTGAGAATTGCTTTTAGATTGGAATTGTGGGCATGGGCAAGATTCCGATACTTGCGGCCCCTCGATTGAGTGATGCGGTTTTGTAGATCTTAATGAGACTAAGAAAAAATTGTATGGGTGGGGGGTCTAATCGGCTTAGTTTAGACGGTATTCGTGTTCAAAAACTGAAAAAGTCTATATAAAAAAAAACGCCGAATTCTTAGAAACATATTTTTCTTGAAAATTATTTTATGGTTCTGTTGCATACATTTTGGCAGAGATATTAATGATCCATTGAAATTGCCCTTAGAAGGGTTTGTGTCCTTACGAAGAATATACGTTGCATTGCATCCTGTACTACGACCTTTAAGTTTGCAATTAAATAGAATTAATTTCGTGATGAAATATTACCAAATTTATGATTAGGATATGCGCGTAATAAAGGAGTAGATGCATTTTAAACAAAAACAGATTATTCATTTCCGAATAATTTACATATGTGATTTACAATTTAACGATCTACAATAAGCTTATTTGTAGGTGGGTGGTAGAGGCGAGATTGAGAAAGGGGCAAATTGGTGTAAGAAACGATTATCTTAAGAGGATGTATATATTGAGAGGGGATGTTACTATGGTGATGGGGATGAAGTGGTTTACGGTAGCGGTAGCAAGCTGAAGTGGCACCCAATTGCCAACCGCCATGCAGAGTTCTTCATCTTTAAAACGTCTTCGTACAACAAAGTGGTCATCACTGCTCAGAGAAGAGTCAGTCACTCCACTGCGAGTAGCCTTCAGTGTCCGAATTCAAGGCACAGAGTGAATGGAAGGTATAAAGGAAGAAAGTCTCTGTGACTTGTGGCACATTCGCTTGGACTTCTGACTTAAGAAAACCCCACAAGGTCTAGGAGAATCAAATTCGTTCGATCTTAGTAGACTGTTCACATCACCTCCACATGAGATGACAAAGTTCTCACATCGTTCTCCAGTGTAGCAGGACCATTGAGTGTGTGTTGTGTGGCAAACCCATTGAAGGCACCTGCCACTGCCCCTGATCAATGCCTCGAAAAAAAGAGTGTAGGGAAAGGAAAACCTTTTATTGGTGAAAGAAAGGCCATTATATTTATTCATGTCATTCCGTCAACTGCACAAAACAATAGATTACGCCACGATTTCCGTATATATGTAAGTCTTGGTGTTTCCAGGTCCCAAAGTAAGTGTTAAGATCTGCTCAGATTTCAAGAATATGTCCAAAAACCACTTCGAATTGTCACAAATCACCTAAAAATGTTTTCAAAAATGGCTAAGATCACTAGGCAGATCTCCCTGCATATGGCCGCAGCAATTTTTGAGTCTCCGGCAGTGCGAAAAATACAATAAAAGAGCCAAAATATCGAAAAACACAAAAATTTAAAGGGAAAAAGGTGAAAAAAGGGAAAAAATATCGGAAAATTAAGGGTATATAAGGGGGTCCAGGCGCGGGAGCGAGTTTAGTCTGTCGTGAGTTGTCCTAGAGTGTACATCGGAGGTAATTGGGGTCTACTGATTTTTTTCCCAGGTACTCATGTCCTCGGGTGCATGTTGGGGTCACCACCACCCACCAGTGATGTCTGATGGTTGATGGTTGGTGTCTTCGATGGTGGCTGATGTCTTTGATGATGGGTGACGTCTTCGATGGTGGCTGAGATGGTTGATGGTGTCTGATGTTTTGAATGGTGACTGACGTCTTCGATGTTGGTTGACATGGTCGGTGGTTCCTCACATCTTCGATGGTGGCTGAGATGTTTGATGGTGCCTCCTTTCTTGGATGGTGGCTGATATGGTCCATGGAGGCAGAAGTGTTCGATGGTGCCTCACATCTGCGATGATGCCTCACATCTGCGATGGTTAATGGTGGCTGCAATAATGGTGGTGTCTGATGTTTTCGATGTGGCCTGAGATGGTTGATGGTGCCTCCTTTCTTGGACGATGGATGACATGGTCGATGGTGCCTCACATCTGCGATGATGCCTCCCATCTGCGATGATGCCGATGGTGCCTCACATCTGCGAAGGTTAATGGTGGCTGCAATAATGGTGGTGTCTGATGTTTTCGATGTGGCCTGAGATGGTTGATGGTGCCTCCTTTCCTGGATGGTGGATGACATGGTCGATGGTACCTCACATCTCCGATGGTGCCTCACATCTGCGATGCTACCTCACATCTGCGATAGTTGATATTGACTGACGTCTTCGAGGGTGCCTGAGATGGTTGGTGGTGCCTTCTTTCTGGATGGTAGCTGACATGGTTGAAGGTGCCGGACAGAAGCGGACTACAAGTGGCTTGATGGTTGGTGGGATCTGCTCAAATGAGTATACTTAAGTATTTCTTTTCTATGCACAATAGTTTTTTTTAATATATTTACATATTATATATGCGCACATACATATACCGCGTCGAAAATTTACATGCTAGCATGATGCGGGCAGGCGCGCTTCGTCGAATCTAAGGTTCTTAATCTTCTTCAAGACACGAACAGGTGTTCTTGGGTTAGGTAGGGCTTTCTCACTTCTCTCTCTTTTCAGGTCTGCTTGTTTCATCGTTTTTCAGGTTTGTTCTTCTACTTTCAGTTTTTTTTTTTTTTTTCTTTCGTCTTAGGTCCAACTTTCCGGGCGAGTCGTGATGATAGTCGTAGTATTTAGTTCCCTAGTAGTATTTAGTTTCCCTTGCCAGTCTTGTGGTTGATAGCATCAGGCTTGTTTGCGCAATGGGCTCGTCGTGCGGAATTGCACTTCACCGAAGATGCTTGAATAGAGCTCGTGCGGCGAGAGTTGAAAAGGCGCTTCCCTCGCAAACGTAGTGTAGACAACGGACGGATGATGTGCATCAAGTTAAGATAGACAACATCCTGTTCGTTAGTAGTAGTTGGAAGCCATTCAGCGCATTCAGTCGAACGAAGTTAGAATGGAATGGACACTTCTCTCGTAGTAGTTTATTAAATGGATGATATGCATCGTAATGACACTACAACTACCGCACGGTCAGTGGCCCAATCCAAAGCTACAAGAATTAGCAAACTTACGTTCTTTTTATGGTGGTGGGATAGTAGTTGCAAGAACGTTTGAAAAAAAAAATCTAATTGGGTCATTTGATCCGCTCGCTGTAGATTGGGTGTTAAGATAGACAACATCCATTTTGTAGAAATGTAGAGTAGATGACGGACGGATGATATGCATCGAATTAAGATAGACAACATCCTGTTCGATCATATGAGTCAGAAGTGTTCTCCTTCGACTTCCGCTGAATTACGTTGAACTGAGACTTCCCTCGTAGAGTAGTAGAGTAGACGACGGACGGATGATATGCATCAAATTAAGATAGACAACATCCTGTTCGTTCGTAGCGATCGGAAGCGCCATCCTCTAAGCCTGTCTGGGCCTTCAACTCTTCATGTGAAGTTGCCTCCGCCGTTGTTGCTCGTGACTGTAAACAAACTGGTGCTCCTCCAAGATAGCAAATAGATGATTGCCTTCGAGTTAAGACGGACAATCGTATGCCCCCTTCGTAGTGTAGATTGCAGAGGGACTCAAATTTCCTTTTAGCGTGACTTTCAGAACTATTAATTTATTTTGTGGCAGTTTGAATGTCATACGGCGCTTCTTAGAGATGTTTGGGTTACCTCTCCGTAGATTCTTTCTTGTAGTTGATTTCAGGTTTAGCAACTATTCGAAATCTCGCAGTAAGCATCAGTAGTTAGTTGTAGTCGGAAGACTTCTCCTTCGTGCTTGTCGACGCTCCCACTTCTCGGTGTAAGGTTATAGTTCACCGAAGTTGGTGGTTGCAGCTAGACGAGCTGGAGTTGATGAGAATGGCTTCGCTTTGAAGTAGAGTAGACAACGAACGGGTGCTTTGGCTTTGTTCGTTTTTGTGCAGGAACTCAAATTGATTTAAGCGCGATCGGCTTTTAGAACTATTGATTGATTCTGTGGCAGTTCAAGAACAGCCCCTCGGCGCTTCTTAGAGTGATGTTTGAGTTTCTGCGTAGATTAGTATAGACAGCGAACGCTCTTAAGTTAGAAACATTTTTTTTTTTTCATTCTAGAGATTTAGCTTTGCACAAGGGGCTTTGGAATGGATCCCTAATTTTTCGAGGGGTTAGTTTGGGGAAAATCTTTTATTGCCGGGACATCAGTTTCGTCGGTTTCATCGGTTTCATCGGTTTCATCGGTTTCATCGGTTTCATCGGTTTCATCGGTCTTCCTCCAAACTGAGAACGATCTCTAGATTTCGGTCTATTTTGTGGCTTCTGATTTGGGCACAGTTTTGTCCTCGAGATAGTCTTCGTTTAGTCGCGCTTTTGATACTTAATTCATCCTCGGATCAAAAACTTGCTTTTGATTGCAATTTCGTGTCCGCAGAGTTCGAAGAAAACCTCACTGCTTCGTCTGAGGTGATCGGTAATGGCCAAGGTTTCCTTAATGTGCACCTCGCTTCAAGGGCCAGGTCAAGAAGATGTTGCCTTGATTTTGATTCTGGTTTCGTCTGCGATTTGGAACTCGATTTGAATTTTGATCGTGATCCACTTTCGTCTTCGATTTCAGACGTTTTTTGAATTTATTGCTGCTATAGTCGGTTCTGTAGAGACTTAAGAAATTCGCGATCCTTTCGGGTTCTCCTCGCTGTCGAAGACATTCGCTATGGTGTTTGACTGCTGTATTCCTCAAGATCCTGTATGGCAGGCAGCGCTTTAGAAATATCCAAAGAACCAGATCAGCAGTAGTGAAGTGTTGTGTGTTGCAAGCAGATGTGGTGGCTTCTTCCCTCTGGGAGGAGGCTGAAAGTGGTCTCACGATCTACCACATCTCTTGCGATTTGTGTAAGGGCCCAAAAGTGTTTTTTTTTTCGTTGCTGATCAGAAAAGATGCAGGAATGCAGTTCAACAATGACCACAAGCGGTCCAACAGAAGCAAGCCGTTTCCTGAACATATTTATTTATATTTTTCTTTTTTTTTGTATTAAGAAAAACACAGAAGCTCCATTTGTACAGAAGTGTCTGAGGTTTCTAGTATACTTCGCGACTCAACTTAATCTTAAACTTAGCTTAAGGAGCTTCTGTTAGGCTTTGACTTGCTTCGCGTTGCTTTTTAAATTGCTTAATTAATTCTTAGTTGTTCGACACTTTCCTTGCAATCGTTGCAAACGCTTTTCTTTCTGATATTTTTCAATGCAAGACCTCAGACTTAGTTTCTTTAGATTAGGCATAGCTAGGGCTTAGAAATTTCGTTCAAAACACTTGGGAATCTCTGTCCTTATCACGGGCCAGGACTATCGTTACTTGCCTTTGAAAATAAACTTTAATTGAGGGTATGCATGCACTTGGTTCCGGGATGTCTGTTCCTCCTGGATTGTTTCTATCAGAGGACATCAACAGATCGGGTAGAATACCTTAGACAGGATGGTTAGGTTAGACAGGTTAGTTAGGATAGCTAGATGCGATGCAGATTTTGAGTAAATCTTTGGACAGCCAAAGAGCTAGGCATAGATAGGGCCGTCCTTAGACAGGGAATAGTCACTTTAAGTAGGAGATACTTAGTCAGGCACTTAGCTTAGATAGGTAGGGACTCAGAATGTTTTGCTTTTTTTTTTTTTGCTAGTCCGGTGTAATTACTTCATTCCAATATCTTTGCACAATTTTTGGTTTTGCTCGAACGCAGATCAAGAGTAGGTTTAGACAGTTTAGGAGGGAGATAGCTAGGTAGACAGCTTAAACACGAAATTTTCTTAATTTTCCAAAAAATTCTCCCACTTTTGTCGATTTTTCAAATTTCTTGTGCAAAGATCTAGGGCTTAGAAATTGCAGACTTAGCCACGTAGAAAGCTTTTATCGCTGTCAGTACATTTGCGTTATTCGGGCGGGAGGATATAGGCGGTTGTTTTTTTTTTTTTTTTTTGTTTTTTGTGGCGGTGGTAAAATGCTCTCTGCGTGGAGAAGTCTGTATAGGTTTAGCTCGCGACTTGGTGCAGGACTTCGAGAGCCAAACAGGAACAGGTCTCTTTGAAGTTAGGTAGGGGACCGCTCAGCGGACCCGACAGGTGTCCCTGAGGATAGGTAGGGAGACCCCTTGAGTGCTTCAAACAGAAGTGCTTAAGGATAGGTAGGGGACCGCTCTGGAGCACAGCAGGTGCTCCCGAGGATAGGTAGGGTTCTAATCTTTTCCCTTCTGTTTCAGCGCAGAATCTCGTTAATGCAGCTGCGTTCTTAGATTAAGTCTTACGTGCACGTGTCTTTCATAAGCATTCCTTGGCCATTTATTCTCGTTGTAAGCCGTTTGGTTAGTCGGAAATTCTCGAAGTTTGCTGCAAAGCATTTTTTGGCATTTTGGCTTCGGTCGCAATCGATCGCGAGAATAGCGTTTCATATAAAGAGGCGAGTCATTGAGAATATGGAAGCAGCTGAAGACGGTTTTCGATGCTCGCCCAGAGCCAGTAAGTTAGATATAAAATATGTAAATACATGACCAGGTTAAGCATTTTATCTCGTTTTGAGATTATAATTCACTGATATTTCCAAAATAAAATGCAAAGAAGAAAGAAGAAGACGGTTTTCGATCGACACATTGCTCGGCGGACCGCGATTGCCGTTGAAGCAGACATCGATTGAAGCGGACATCAGGTGAATCAGAATCCGGATTAGATTACAAGTCCAGAAACCAAGCTCCAGCTCGTGCTACTGCTCCTGCTCCTGTGCCTGCTCCTGCTCCTGTATTGTGTGTTTGTGTAAGTGAAAGTGAAAATGTGAGCTGATATGGTGGCTTCTTCCCTCTGGGAGGAGGCTGAAAGTGGTCTCACGACCTACCATGTCTCTCGCATATGTGTAAGGGCCCAAAAGTGTTTTTCGTACGATGACCAGAAGAGGTCCAACAATGTCTGCAGCTTTCCAGTTACGTGGCACAAAAATGCAGTGTAAGGCACTTCGGTGCATACAAAAACAATCAGTAAGAATTTTTGTTCTTTTATTTCTTTACCTTACTCACTTCGGTTCTCGGTTGAAAGCATGCATACCAAACTAAACATTTCTCGGAAAAATTTATTTCCAATTAACCCCCTCAAGACGGCAAACAGCTGTCTCTGAGGCTAGGTAGGGGAACCCTCAAGTGACAGACCGGTGTCCTTGAGGCTAGGTAGGGGACCCCTCAGGACCCAAACAGGTGTCCTGAGGTTAGGTAGGCCTCTGCTCTGCTCTTTTCAGGTTTTCTTATTTCGTTTCAGGCGGGCGCGACGCGACGGTATTATATTATTCTTTAGAAATCATTTGAGGAATCAAGTTGAGGAATCAGTTGGGGAAGCATCTGAAGAATCAAGTCTGAAGTCATCTGTGAGGAACCATTTGAGAAATCATATTGAAGAATCAGTTGAAGAAACATTTGTCTCGTACATTTGTGGATTCATTTGAGGACTCATATGAGGACTCACTTGGGGAATCAATTTGACGGATCGCTTGAGGATTCACTTGTGGACTCATTTGAGGAATCAGTTGATGACTCACTTGACTTCTAAATACTTTAAATTTGCGTTAAATTTGAGGAATCAATGTTGAAGAATCAGTTGGGGAAGCATCTGAGGAATCAAGTCTGAAGTCATCTGTGAGGAACCATTTGAGAAATCATATTGAAGAATCAGTTGAAGAAGCATTTGTCTCGTACATTTGTGGATTCATTTGAGGACTCATATGAGGACTCACTTGGGGAATCAATTTGACGGATCGCTTGAGGATTCACTTGTGGACTCATTTGAGGAATCAGTTGATGACTCACTTGACTTCTAAATACTTTAAATTTGCTTTAAATTTGCGTTAAATTTGAGGAATCAATGTTGAAGAATCAGTTGGGGAAGCATCTGAGGAATCAAGTCTGAAGTCATCTGTGAGGAACCATTTGAGAAATCATATTGAAGAATCAGTTGAAGAAGCATTTGTCTCGTACATTTGTGGATTCATTTGAGGACTCATATGAGGACTCACTTGGGGAATCAATTTGACGGATCGCTTGAGGAATCAGTTGTGGACTCATTTGAGGAATCAGTTGATGACTCACTTGACTTCTAAGTACTTTAAATTTGCTTTAAATTTGCGTAAAATTTGAGGAATCAATGTTGAAGAATCAGTTGGGGAAGCATCTGAAGAATCAAGTCTGAAGTCATCTGTGAGGAACCATTTGAGAAATCATATTGAAGAATCAGTTGAAGAAGCATTTGTCTCGTACATTTGTGGATTCATTTGAGGACTCATATGAGGACTCACTTGGGGAATCAATTTGACGGATCGCTTGAGGAATCACTTGTGGACTCATTTGAGGAATCGGTTGATGACTCACTTGACTTCTAAATACCTTAAATTTGCCTTTAAATTTGCGTTAAATTTGAGGAATCAATGTTGAAGAATCAGTTGGGGAAGCATCTGAAGAATCAAGTCTGAAGTCATCTGTGAGGAACCATTTGAGAAATCATATTGAAGAATCAGTTGAAGAAGCATTTGTCTCGTACATTTGTCGATTCATTTGAGGACTCATATGAGGACTCACTTGGGGAATCAATTTGACGGATCGCTTGAGGATTCACTTGTGGACTCATTTGAGGAATCAGTTGATGACTCACTTGACTTCTAAGCAGCACTAATAACGCGACAATTTGAGAAAGCACGCGACTTTTAAATTTAATGAATAAAGACGTTATTTAACGAAGGCTTAGTCCCTAGCGCAGACGAGGATACGTTCGAATCTAAATCTGCACTCATAACCATCATTCTTGTCTCAAACACTGTCTATCACGCCCGTCAATGCGTCGGAATATGTCCTTTTCAGGGCATTAACTGCAACTAAAGCAGGACATTGAAATTGTGATTCACAAAATCCCCTTATTCTTCCTCATATTAAGTGGAGAGTTGAATTGCAAACAGATGCTGCTTCAAATGATGACTGAAACCGGCTTAGTCAAAACTTAGTAGTTCGGTAAGGAGCATCATTTTGAAGCACTTGTTCTATCGGAGCGCGTTTCTTGGAAAACGAAAAATTATACATCAAATGAAAGAAAACTTATAGCCCTTGTCAAAATAGAGATCATGGCATTAGATGTGGGTCAAAGTTCAATCAGAAAAAGACGAAGCTTATTATCACTAGTGTGAGAAGCTTATTTTGATATCAAGCTGAAAGTGGTCCATCGCACAGCGACTTTCGTTTAATGGAGTTTTTGCCTGTCTTATGAAAAAGAAATTGGTACAGAGACCACAGAAACCGATTCAAAAATGTATCTCAAGCCACAAGAAACCTTGTATTTAAAGGATTTTGGCAATGGACTATTATCGGGCGCCAATTTTATTCCTCATTATTTTCTCCAATAAGGTCAAGTTTCTCGCTAACGTAGTCGATCACGCAACATTTTTCATTTTCTACAATATCTGATCCCTAGCCACAACTTACTGAATAATCTAACGACATTGTCTATATATTGCTGAATTGGACTTGAGTTCTTAAATTCAGTCTAACATCTTCAACATCTTAGATTCAAATTCAACAGCAAAATTAACCGGTATATCACTGAAAGATGTGACGACTGCTTGGATACAAATATAAAGAAAGGATACCCATCGTAATTTCTGCCCCATATCCTTCTGAACTTTACTCATTTTGAACTCAATTATCGCCTTCATTCTAATTAACAGTAAAACTCGTAACAAAAACCAACGAAACTACACAACACAACAACACAACGAAGCCCTCCACCGAAATCCTTTTCAACTTTCATGCCACACCTTAATGAACAGGGTATATCTGTGTGTTTGTGTTTGTGTATGTGCACCTTAAAAACAATGATTTACCTAGTAATCCACCCATCTCCCGGCAACTAACTCACGTTCAAGTAATAACACAATTTTCCGAAACTTTGTCCTTACCCCAAGGATAAGACCGTAGCGAAGGGTGGAGCTGCGGCAGTCTTCCATTCCCACAGAACATGCTGGTTTAGTGCACTGCTGAAAGTTTCATTCAAAACATAGCATAAAGTTTTGGAATGATTCTCGAACCGATTTACTGGAAAATCGAAGAAGAAGAAATCGACGAAAAGGATACTCTATTGAAAGTAGTTCTATTCAAAGATCTGCGGGATAAGGATTACTTTCATTTAAGTTGCTAGCGAAAACTTTAAGAGCCCCGCCCATCAGCTGAACATTATGGGCGAAGGACGTGCACGCCCGGAGTGCAACAAAATCATTTGTGGGAGTGGGTGTGCACACCGTTCCACGCTTGTGCACTTTTAATTAATTGACCTTCACTCCGGAGCCAGGCATTTGTCTTTGTGGTGGGCATTTGTGTGTGAGCTCCTTTTGCGGCACAAATGTGCCTGGCGAGGGAAAATTGCAATTTTTCGGTTGAACAACAGGTAGAAGCATGCCTATTGTCCTCGTTAATCACACAGATGAAGTCCACAGCAAGCAACAGGGCGCAGGGTAGGAGGGAAACTGCAGTCCTGGGTGTGCTGCGGGCGAGCATGGAGAAGTGCCAAGTGCGGCTCGGAGAAGTGGATACAATTGCGGTTGACGGGTGACATCGGAAATGTATACTGAGACCTACCTGCATGTTTATTGAGTTGCTTCCTGTGTAGTCTTCTCATCCCCAGTCTATTGTTGATTCAAATGTTCTTCAGAAAGTGACGAAAGCTACGATCTGAAAGTGAGAGAAAAAGAGAGAAATGGAGAACGGAATCAATTTCAGTTTTAAATGATTTGGAATTGGGTATGAAAATGTTTTTAATTTTAATATTTTGGACATCTTTGAGGGGGAATAAAGTCGGAGCAATTTTAAAAGAGAAGACTGATAGATTTTCAAAAGTTTTTGGACAGTTTTTTGAATAGTTTCTTGACAGTTCCACAGTTTGTGGACAGTTTTCAAACAGCTTCCCTGTGCTTTCAGATTATAAGTGTTCATTGTTGAGGCAGAGGCTGAAAACTGTAACCATATTCCAGTTTCTAGACAGTATAACACTTTTGCTTAAGTTTTCGGAAAGTTTCCAGAGTTTCCATTCCTATGTAGGCTGCTTGGACAATTGGTTCAAAATACAATGAAGAACCGCGCTTAAATTTCATCACTCTTGAATTCTTTGTATCCTTGTGTCCGGTGATATTTTTAATCACCTTCCATAACAACAAATCTCTAAAACAGCTTCTGTGCCATGCCTCATCGTTTGCCTCTAAAATTTCCACTTCCTACCTCCACGACTGCCTATTCATCGCTGTCACATTATCCCCCAACCACATCCAATCTGCGGCAGTTTGTTTAAAGCCTCCTCAATGACGATGGCATGCTTGAGACACTTAAATCAACAACACAACCCCGGCCATTTGTATGCCGGTTCATCCCTTCTTCCAATCGATTTCCATTTAATGTCTCACGTGAACTCAGATCACCAGGTCGTTGCCTCTTTCGTGCATCCGACGGTATGTTAATTCTGGAGAATTTCATTTTATTGACACACCCACATGGCGTCTGCATCCAATCGGTGCGGGTATGGGTGTATGTGCCTCTTCATCTCATCTCTGTCTTTGACTGGAGATCCTTAAGGATTTTCTTCACGTCAGCACATGATGCATTGTTTATTCGGTTCCTTCCACTTAAAATGTCTGTGGAAGTGGATTTGGTGGAGGCATTTATGAACACTTTTAAGAGATTTACTTCAGTAGTCAGAACACTAAAGCGGAGGAAAAAATGCACTTTAGAAACTGTTTGCATTCTTATTGTAGTTAGTTTGATCATTAAAGGACTTTGCAAGTTCATGCAATTAGGGAAATTTTAATGAAGTTTGTATTTGGATGCATGAAAATATTTTAATTCAAAACGCATCAAGCAATTAGAAGTACACACTCGGACTTTTTGTATCAACAAGAAAGAAAAACGAAACCTTTTTTTTGTGAGTGTACCTCGCACTTGGCAAGTTAATTTATTATTGCTTGCGATTAAAATGTATGAGAGTCAGTTCTTCCTTTTTCAGCCCAACGGCAAAACTTTGATCGATTTTAAGGCATGGTACAAGGAAACAAGTCCGCTTGCTAGCTGTGTTAGTTTAACTGTCAGTAGAATGATTTTTTTGAAGAAAAACTCTCAGTTTTACTTGTTAAGATAAACTACAGGACTGCAATCACAATTCATTTCCTTCCTTGCTTATCCTTCGCAGACAGCGAGAACAAGCACTTGAATGAGAATAACTGAAAAATGAGACTCTCTCTTCCACACATAATTCGTTTTGTTATTCTATTAAAAAGCGATAAAGGCCATTTCAGTCACGCAATTAAATTAATGGGAAAAAAACAACGCTTGTTTCCCGAACACGTGACTGTGGAAATTCATCTTTCGTCAATTCCCCGTAGGCACATTGTAAATGTAACGATCAACGATAAACGAAAACCAATAACTCGGTCTGCTTGGGTGTGGATCATAAAAAGTCCATTAATGCAAAAGCCATCCTTCAGCCAATTTTTCAGCCATTCTTCGGTTGTCCTTTAGCCATTTTTCGGATATCCTTTAGCCACCCTTTGGCCATCACTCTAGCCTTATCCTAATTGCTTTCCTTCCCTCATCCAGGCGCTGTGACACCGACGATTTTAAAGCAAACATGTCATATAGGACCACTTAACCCTGTGTCACTTCGACGACGACGACGACGACGATGACAGACCATCGGACGACCCCATTAACCTCAGAAGGGATCACTCACTCCTCTACCGTGGGCAAAGGAGAAAAACGAAAATAAAATGGTTCTCATTGCGAGCAGTCAATACGTATCTGGTTGAGCTGGAAAACAATGCCTGGTCTGGACGCAGAAGTGCCCTCAAACCTCAATCTTTCTTTCTCGCAGCCGGAGGGCAATAAATTTTGTTTTGCATGTGTGCGCCTCTGTCGCTGCTCCCTGGGGGATATCCCTTCGATTTTTCATTTACCGAGGAGGCAGAGTGTTGTTTTTAGTTTTGTTTTGGTTATGGTTTGTATGCGACCGGCTCACCAGCTGCTCCTGGAGGCAGGGGAGAAGTCTAAAGTTTCTGCTGGTAAATTAAAGTCCAGCTGACAGGAGCTCGGGGAGTGTTTTCTTAAAACCCTATCAAAACGCTCAGACGGTTGCTACGTGCGGGCACGTGTGCGAAATAAATTTCAATTCCATACCAATGCAGGTGGTGACATTTCAAAGTTATTGGTTAATAAGGACTACATTCTGGAGGATACTGCACGGGAATGCGCATAAATTTAAATATGAGTGGGTTGGGTGTGGCCAAGGAGACCTGGAGATGGATTTAATGGGCGGGATAAGTAGTTGTTTGAGGGAGAAGGTGTATGATGAAGTGGCTTCACTACGGGCAATCCTTTGCGCGTCTGGATTTAGTCGTAATCCCGAGAAGCTTTAGGGAATGCGATGATGGGGCGACAGATTTTCTGTTCGTCCTTCGGGGGTTTTTGGCTTAAGAAGACATTCATTGGTGTGACATATCGAGTATAAGCTCGCATTTCATGGGATCAAGGACTTGGTCATTTCTGTTGGGCGGTAAGGGATGTTAGAAAGAAGAGATCTGCACTCGCTTTTTAGGGCAAGGGCTTAAGGAATGAATTGTTGACTAACAGGCGCGTAGACAGACAGGAAAATTTGTTTAACATCACAATGAGCGATGGATTGCGGTCGAAATAGCAGGGTGGCTGAACCTGAAATTCATTTTTCGCA
Source organism: Eristalinus sepulchralis (assembly GCA_944738645.1). Taxonomy (NCBI): domain Eukaryota; kingdom Metazoa; phylum Arthropoda; class Insecta; order Diptera; family Syrphidae; genus Eristalinus; species Eristalinus sepulchralis. Next base: position 3,344,422 of record OX122885.1, on the reverse strand, counting down.
TAAACTCGCGGGGTTTTGAAATGGGAGCAATTAATTGGCTACAACAGAACGCTTCTTAAGTTGTATCTTACTACACAAACACCCCATATGCTGTCAAGCGAATGTATCATATCAGCCACAACTGAGAACGCTTATAACACTAACTCTGAAAAAAAATACGAACCTCTCAAAAATGGAAATGGTGCCCTTTCGTCGAAACCAAAGCGAACTGCAACCGAATTTAAATGACGCAACAAACAAAACCCTAACCACGCAGCCATGAATAAAATGAAAACACTAAAATGAGCATCATCGAACATGAATTCATCCAAATCCTCGCAACGCATGACCTCTTCCAAAACCCACTATCTGTTGAACATCTGTTGACATTCGCACGTCATTCCCTCACTCTACTGTCACCATCGTCAGTCAGATGACAGAAATCCACGCAGATCCCCTCAATTCCCTCCCCTAACGTCGTCTTCCGATACATATTTCATTCATTATCGGCAGCAAACTTGGCGTAATAAATTCGTTCCACTCCATCTGCAGCAACTCCACGCTGCTGCAACGATGGAGAATTAAATTTATGACCCAATGGTCTGGTTCAATGCGCATCAACGCGAGGCGGCCAAGTGTGGGGCGGAAGATGTTTTTGCGCGCCCTGGGAAATATGTAAATAAATACGGGAGCACATGAAAGTGCGTAATCACTACTGAATGAATGTCACACAGTCAAGGATTCACCTTGGGGTGCTTTTCCCTGGGTGTCGCTGATTCGTTTGGGTGGTGTGCTTAGGTGCGCTCTCAGCCGTCGGACGGCGGAAATATCTCACGGATTTAATGGTAATTTCATTCGAAGGTGGGTTGCAAAAAGCACACGAATTCAAATGCAAACGTCCTTTGAGAGGGGCCCAACACACACAAAAACCAGAAATCGTGAAACAAGGACAGGATGCCAGTAAAGGGAAATGCAAAGTGAGAGTCCTGAGGACAAACAGTAACAAAGCGTATCAAAGGGAAGCTGAGGTTGTGTACGATAGTTTTTCCTTTATTCTCTTTCCACCTCCCCCTTCACGGTTTTGTTATTCTTGTCTGAATGGAGGTTGAAGAAGAGATTTTTCTATTTAAAGATGTATGCTATGAAGGACCTCGTGCTCCACTTGTTTTCCCATCGTCAGCAAAGCGAGGAATCGTCTGTGAAGGAATAAAATCAGAGATTATCCTTGTGATGGTTGCAAAATCCGATTAAGTAGCTTTCTCGCATTTTCAAGATGACCCGGACGCAGAATTTCGGATGGAATTCCAGAATCCGGGTATCAAGAATCCAGATTGGCACGTCGGAGCTTTGGGCGAGGTGCCGTCACCGCCTACCAGCAGATGGCGGTCAGGAGACACGTGGCCGTGTTGCCTTTAATGGACTGGAAAAACGTGTGCGACTAATGACTGTGGATAAGGGTGTGTGTGTGGGGGGGGGGTGCTCTTGTTGTTTGGGTCCTGTTTTTATATTTTTCGCAAATAATTGCAGAGGACTCTGTGCCGCATCTGTGTGCGGAGGCATTCGTCCTGGTCAAACGATTTAATTACTTTTCACTTCAGAGGTTGTTGTGTTTCTTTAATCTCTGTTTTTTTTTTTCAGTGGTCGGTTAGGTTGGTAAATTGTTTGGATCATTTTTGGGATCTGCACGGTCCTTGTGGGTGGGGCTGAAATGGAAACTGTTTAGCTCAAGGTGTGTCTGTTGAGAGGATTTCCTTTGATTTCAATTGAATGGCGAAAAGTTTTCTGCAGCTTACTCCGAAAGTTGTGCGTTGCGGAGATGTGCGGATGAGTGCGGGGTGGTCGGTTGGAGTGGGAACTTTGGTGGAACTGTGAAATGTTCAGAAATTCTAGTTTTGCCAAAACACCTTTACAGCGTCTGTATCGATTTATGAATTTGTCTCTTCATCTTGTTTCTACATTTGTCGAGATGTTCGAAGGACACTCGATACATCAGCCCATATGCAATGCTTATTTTAAATATATTATATTTTTGGAATGTTGGTTTGAGGACTCGATCTATGTCCGCCTGTAGTGTGGCTCTAAGTATTGCCTTCTTCGTATAGTTTAAGCATTGCAATTGAAATGTATTAAATTGTTCTCTTAGTCTAAAAGTAGAAAACCGCGAAAAGAAAAAGATCGCTGCTCTGCCAAGGAATATGACGGAATAGCTGTCTATACACTAGGCTAGGCCACGATAATTTCTTTCAACTAAGAGCAAGATTGTGGCCGCCGTGGCTTAGTGAATAAGTGCGTCGACCAGGTTCGATTCCTGGACTGAACATTGCAACACTTCTTTCGAATTGGTGACAAGACTTAAAATGTCCTAATTGTCTCTAAAAACATTTTCAAATTTTGTTGGTATTAACCAGGTTATCACCATCAACGACGAACTCTTTTGGCTTTGATTAGATGACACGGACATTAGCGATGTATGGTTCTAAGTGCTTCGCAACACTCAACTCCTACCTCACATGGAAACCGGTCAAATCCAGCTCAATTAGGGGAACATGGAAATATTTCAGCAATTTCGTGGAACTTTCGACAGTTTTGAGCAATTTCGTAGAACTTTCGACCGTTAAACAAAGCGCTGCAATTGAGTGCCCTTAGTCGAACCAATTCGTGGAAAATCAATGAAAATGTCGTTTTCACTGTAGTTTAGTCTTGCCTTGGTATATCATCCCGTCATCCTTCAAAGCTTCGACCTGACACTGGCTCCAATGATAGTCGTATTAAGCTATGCAGGTTATAAGGAAAAAGTCTAAGATGTGACTGAGAGTTATAAGATAGGATTTTGCATCATAAATCAGTCAGTGACATCAAAGTCAAAGCGTTTCTAAAAGTTTAACCCGCATGATTTCAAGCCAAAAATTTCCTTCGATTCAGCAGTATTTTGCTGCATTGACTTTCACCTTTGAATTCTTAAGCCTGGTTGAGGTCATCCCACACTTTTCTGCATCATCCTTCTCAAGGATATCCTAAGTTCTGTTGCTCTAATGCATGTATTCAAAACTAATCAGTCTGCACAAACCAGGCACATATCACACGTACAAATTATACGCTTCCCTTTTCACTCACTAAAAAATGCACACCACGAATGGTTGTGGCAGAAACTTGATTCAAATCCCTCTTCAGAGTAAAAAACCACCTTTCGGTCCTGTCGAGCTGTGTAATATGTTGAAACCACAGCTCCTGTACATCCTGAGTGTTCAACTGATGAACTATATAGTCTGTAATCATGGCTCTACTGCTGTCACCATTGACTGCAACGTTCTGGCCAGTATCGTTTTTTTTTTAAGAAGTAGGCACCAATTACTCCACCAGCCCACAAGGCACACCAAGCAGGCAGTTTTTGTTAACAAAATGGTGTTTTTTATTGACGTATCTGGTCAATTTGTCGTTAAATAAAATTTGCTTATGAAAATTGGGATCAACGGCAATCTTGTTTGTTGCGGAGTTGCGGAGTCTGACAGCGATGACAGGCTGCAATGGGATTTCCTCTTCAACATCCTTTTCAATTAACAAGAACATCAACGACACAAAATTGCCTCTGCCATGTTTGGAATTTAATTTGCACTACCCACCACCCCGAACACCAAAATAGACCGCATTTAGACAACTGCTGCCCATTATCCTGTCCAGTGTGTTCACAAAACAATTAAGTGCCGAAACTCTTTCGGTTGATTTAATTATCTAAAAACACCAATTCACTCCCATCCCCGGTCGATGCTGCCGCACTGAAATGAGCCTCCCCCACACACCCCCCTTTAGTATCAAGGATATCGATGCCGAAAAGCCAGTGAAATCAATATTTGCCCAACTGCCAATTACCGATCAAACAATCCACAGGCGTTCGCTGGCTCGGATACAAGCGCAATTTTATTTACATTTCACCATCGGCACTTTCGCGGGCCATTATCCTAAATATTCAGGCAGTTCCCCAACAGCGACCATCGCTTGATAATGCGTCCGGAATGGGACGGCACATCCGTGGACGCGCGGCAAAAAAAAAAAAAACACATCCGTCGGTGGTGACGACGGTGGGCGATGCGGGCTCGGTGCGTTCACGGTCTGTCCCTGCTCAGTGTCTTCAATTATTCATATCGACCGCCTGGCAATGGTGTCTGGATAAGCCGAACGAGCGGACGGGGCTAGCGGGAGCCTGTCATCAGCGGAATATTGTCAATTTTCATTTTGCATTTATTACCGATGGAATTTTCTGCCTGCTTTCCTTTTTCACTTGTTTTTCCAAACATAAATATTTAATGAGCTTCTTTTGAGCTCTTAAATGAAGTTTTGATTGTTTCCGCGTGGCGGCAACGACGCGGATGCGGCCGCATCATATAACAGGATGCTCAGTGCAGCATTAAGTGGGGCATGCGAACAATTATTCAAAACAAAGCAAAATACAGAACCGCTTCTCCAAGGAGACGCGCAACGTGGGCGGGACAAAGATGAGGAAAGTACTTTGCTCAATTATAATGCTAAAATGCAAATCGATTTCCGTCGAGTGCATCCCCAGCTTCCGCAGCCATCTGGGGTGAAAACACAATGGGCGACTGAGATGTGCTGTTGCTCTCCCCCCTCCCACCTTCGCGCAAATTAAAACAACAGGATGGAATCTAAAAACCAATTAGGGAGATGTGAGGCGTTACGTTCGCCACGCTCTCAGCTCAGCAAGGATCGTCTGATTGGAGGCGAACGAGGATGGATTTGCAGTTTTTAATTGTTCCAACTAAGAGAGTGTTGCTGCTAGAGTGCAGTAAGGGGAGGAGGAGGGACGAAGGGACGAGTGGTGCTAATAATTAAATTGTAATCTCAATGGATTACCATGAGAAGCAGGACGAGAGTGAATTTGTTGTGATTAATTACCGGCTCACATGTGCTTGAGGGTGAAATCGGATTAAAGTTGAATCCTTCTGTGGATGAGGGCAGACTGACGGAGATAAGCATGCATTAGATTGCTGGCTAGACTGAGGAGATTGACGTGTTTCATGGTCCGTGGTGGATACTGCAGCCGGAGGCACGGTCCAAAGCCAAGAACACACTTAAATGCGGAAAGGGTCAATCACGCCTGCTCTCCGCACGTCCATTACATTATATCCAACTCCAAACCACTGTCGGTTGCCCTTGCAATTCGGCAGTAACTGCTGGCAATCGTGTGGAAAACGGCCAGGGCACGCTCGACTGCACCCATTCGCCCGTCGAATACGGAGGAAGTTGTTCCGGTTGTGCGCTAAATTTAATTTTCACCAAAACAAGGACACCAGTGAACGTATGTATTTGCGTTGCAATCAAATTAATTGCATTTCGGGTGTTTGTTCTGAGCCACTAATCACAAGCATCGTTCATTAGGCATGATTCTCGTTTGCCTGGCCAGGCGCATACCTTGTCTGTGATTTATTTTTGCAACATTCTCTCTCTGTGTCGAATCCTTCTCCTTCTTTTCGTCCTCATTCCTCACCTAAATCTCTTCATCGTGGAAGCGTGTAATGAACTGAATACCCGTCAGGAAGTGTAAATACCACGGTATGGGGGCGAAGTGCTTCTTGAATCTGACGGCAGATTAGTGGGATCTCTCCCCTTCCCACCCACCGTTGGAATGCTTAGGTTGAGCACCAGTCAAGTTATCAATCAATTACAAGGCGAAGGGATCGGGTTACTGCCTGAGGTTCGGCACACGCTGCCGAAAGCAGATACGAGGGGCTTAGGGGCGTTCATCATCATCGTCGTCGCCGTACTGCTGCGAATGCTTTCAGGTTCCTGGGTGACAAATTGACGAGAATTCCGCGCTGTGTAGGATGGATTTATTTGTTTTGAGGCAACAAAGAGTAAGTGAGCAATAGAAACGATTGGAGGTGGATTGGTGCGGTGGAACAGATTCCAGCTGAGAGAGTTATGAAGACGTGATTGTTTGGCGGCCTGACAGAGACTGTATGGAATTCCAACACGATTGCGTCAATCAGGGTGATGGCGCGAGGCGTGTGATAGAAGTCAAGTGTCCTCCCTCTTGTTCTTGTTTGTGGAATGTGAATGTGAAGGTTGATTTGAAATGGATCTTGGAGAAAGTAAATGCAGTGATTCCCTGTCGGGATTAAGCACTTATGATATGTGCCCACCGCAGCTCCGCGCCTTCATTTTAAAAATTCTGTTTTAGCATAAATATTACTAACAGCCCACCACAATCAAATTGTAATTGGGTAAAACCCTCGTGGCGCAATTATGGCTTCCACTCCACCTCCGGTTTCTTCTCGATTTAAGGTCGCCCCTCATAGACTCCTTGCCTCCAATTACACACGCTTATGTAAGGACATCAATTATTCCCACTTAACTACGCCAATTCCCATTGCATGCCAGAGATTTCTCCGTCATCTTGTGTGTTGCCACGTCCTTGAAGCGGGTATTTTTAGCATCGCTCTGCTTCACTTCAATTTATTCGCAATGAGCCAAGCTTCAGCTCCAGTCCCCACCTTAAGACCGCCCTCGGAAAGGACTCCGTGCCGCCGTAATTAATCATTCATACGTTCCACATGAGAGAAATTGTGTTCCACTTCTCAGCGCTCTCGGCGGCGCACAGCCATGACAAAATCATCATAATGAGGCAAGACATGTGTTCAGTTATTTCTCAACTTGACTGCGTTACTTTTTTCATTTCTCCACTTCTAGGATAATGAAAACACAAGACATTCACTTTCTCCCATCCACTCGTCACTTGGTGCATGGTGCTTTTCTGCTCGCGAGGCCGTATCGTCAAGATACATTTTTAATAAACTACTGCTCGCGGGGCTGAGGGGTGAACTGGATAAATCTTAGCGCCATGTTGATGCAGTTAGGCACTCGACGGAAGTGTCGGTGGTCGTGAGGAGGGAGTGCAGCACACGGCGATTGTTGTAAGTTGTAGGAATTTTATTTTTAATTTAACGTCTGCGCCATAAATGAGAAGATTTCTTCGTGTTCTTGAATCAGACGGTGACAGGATGAGGTGTAAAGTGAGATCCATTGACGTGCGATTGCATTAAAATTTCAAATTGTGTTCACGAAGATGGAGGAAAAATGGATCAGTGGATTTCTAGGTTGCTGTGAGGAATTATTGAAAACTAATGAAGCAGGCAAGGACTCTGTACTTCTGTGAATGTCCAAGGAAGCGAACATTTTATTTGAATTTCGAAGAAATTGTTCAACTGTGTGGATTATATTTTCTGAACTGAGTGCCGAGAGTTCTAGGAACTTGTTGCAGATTTAAAATCGGAACCCTATTAAGGATGACAGACAGTTACCTGTTGAACAAGCTGATGGAGGTCGCAAGCAGAAGATTGGCGATGAGTGATGTTAGAAATTCTCACTCTCATCGGAAGGAAAAGATTCAACCGTGATCTGTTTGGGCTGTACAGCGGCATGCATCTAGTAAAGCACCTTCGGATCCAGTCAAATGGACACCACAGCTCAAGCACGAAGAGTCTACCTTTCTGAACCATTATGGCAACGTAGTAGAGGATGTTTCCCAATCAAATGGTGCAGACATGTGGAGAGGGGCCAACTTAGTTTGTTGAACTGTAGGCAGCTGGTGAAAGATAGTGTTTACTGGGGAGGCTCGTTGGCTGAAGACCAGGTCCACCCTGGGCGCCAAACAATGAAGATGGAGACGTTAAAATTACAATCAAATGTAGCCCCCGGTATAACCATGATGTTCTCTTACGATTGAAAAGGATCTAGTACATGATTCCGATACCGAACAGCAAAGTTGTTCTTTGGTTTCTTAGGCTAAGTTGTATGTTGACAGCTTGAGAGTGCAAGATTTAATCCGGCAGTACCAAGTTAGACGGCAGAATGATCTACTCCTTAAGCAACCTTTTCCCTCCAACCAATCTATGTCCTTTATGGCCAACTTTCTTTTGATGTTTTGGCACAAATATTCCGCAAATAAATTTGATTTAGCCTGAAACAAGATAAGCTAGTTGCCTCATAAAAAGGAAATACATTTTGCCAATAGGCATATGGCGAACAAAATACGCCGTCAATTCTGTGAATTCCATGAATAGGCTGGAGCACCCTGCCAGAAGAAAGCATTCTTTTCACTTTCTTTGAAGCAGTAACATAACTTAGGAAATCTTCGGATGAGAAAGTCTTAAAAAAAAAACACAATAATCGAGAGTGCTTCACACAGGCAATGCTTTTAAAAATATTTATAGAATATCTGCAAATAAACCCAAAATAAATCCCTATATCCCAGAGTTCCTGCGTAATTCCCATGACACCAGCCGCAAGGGATCCACCTCTCATCCACCACTCCCACAGGGGAAACCTATTTTCGAACATCCTGCTCTATGACCCACTTATGTCAAATTTACCCTCACATCAACCACTCCATGTAATCCAATTTGTTTGTCTTCACCTCCCTCCACTCAAGGGCTCTCTCCCTCTCTGGTAGAATAATGGCAAACCCATGAAAACATCAAAGACCACATCAAGTGGTGGATCTCTCAATTTTCAAAATGAAACACATCTGCACCGCCTTTCTAAAAATACCCTCCGTCCTACCGCAACATGCTCACACGTGACTTTCTGACACTTTTTCGATTTAAAAATAAACTCCTCCTTGTCCCCGCCCTCCAGTCGTGTGCGTTGTTCTCTGCTCCTAGCCCCCTCCTCATCCCATTTTTTTGTTTTGGGTTTTTTGCTACTCCAAGTGCATGCTGCACGTGTGTGTCGTTGTCGAAGCCGTTGTTATACCTGCCCACGAAACCGAGTGAATTGACAGTGTGTCCTTTTTGGACTGTGCGCCGCTTGCTCCTACGTGACAAAGGCGGGCTGAATTCCATTGTAATCCGGCGAACGAACAAATATGTAAATTGTGTCCCATTTTATTTCCCCATCAGCTCGAGGGGACACGACACACACTGATCCTCGCGCAGCTACATGCGCTCTCTACGGAAGTGAAGCCATAAATCTAAGTGACAGTGTTGGAGTGGTGCTTTCGGTGCATAAAAGTGTGTTGTCCACGATGGTCTGCTGAAATGAATTTTAAATATTCACAAAATCCACTTAGAGACCGTGTCCTGACATCGCTCTCCAGAGCCACCCCCACTTCGCCGCACGGTCATGCACGCTCTCAAGGCCTAAAGTGAAGCAAATCGAGGATGAAGACAAGGACACCGCCCACCCTGCGCCAACCCATTACCGATCAGAATTTATTGCCATTCGTGTTGAGTGATAACCTCCAAGAACATCCGCCATAAGCTGGGGCAGGTGTTTTACAATTTTTTTTTCGCTGCCAAGGATGTCCACCGAGAAAAAGCATCAGGTGACGAATTACTTGGTGGCGTGTCCTTGTTTCGCTTGTCGAGGTCAGTGCGGGATGTGTGGGTGTGTGTGTGGGGTGGAAAATTGATTCGCCCCATGGAGTTAGTGGCTGACCATGGCTGAATGCGGTTTACTACGGCTCAGAGCGGTGTAAGCGGTGTAATCGATGTAAGCAACGTAATTGCCTTCGCCTTGGCTTTGACAGGAAGTTCAATAATAATAAGCGCCTTGGGCACGTGTCAGTCTTACGACAGCGGTAGCGAGCGTGGGAGAGGGGGCGGAAAATGTGTTCTGAGTAATGAGGCATGGTCATGCATGAGTCAGAGGCGGTTTTTGACGTCAGTTCAAACCGGTGGGTGGTTGAAATCGATAAAAATTACCATGGACTGGGTCATGAGCCGGACGGTTTTCAAACTGCTGACAGGCGGGGGATGATTTCGGAGGATTTTGTAAGACTTCGCGCTGAGGCTGACCTCGGTGGAAATTTGTTCACTTAAAACTTCGTTGTCGCCACCGGGAGTCATTTATTTTCCTAATGCGTCCCAGATACGATCTTTTGACGAAAAAATTACGCTCATCAAAATTACAAAGAAGACGTATGTCTGCCTTCACTCATCAGACGCTCACACATCATGCTACGGATATTCAAACTATCTGCACTTTTATTATTTTGCGAAAATAAAGCAATTTCTTTTCTCAATCCCGTTAAGCAAACTTGTAAATGACTTTTTGATGCTCCCCGATCCACTTTCTTGATTACGTGCATCAGGTCTCGGCAACGTCAACACAAACCGTGGCAACAACCCACAAACAGCCGTGGAACGTGAACGAATAATTTGATAAGCTCTCTTCGGAATACATTGTCGTCGTCGACGCCCGCATACGTGTTGACGTCTCCTTCGCAAAGAAAAGTCGCACGAAATGTCACATCGTAAAAATTTCAATATACACCTCGCTCATACGCACCTGTGTGTGAGTGTGCTTGCAACAGGCTGTCCCCCAAAGGGAAGCACGAGTGACCGAGTTCCCCGAGAACCACAGAGAATGGAAGAGAGAAATGTCCTGATAAATGTATTGCCCGAAAGTAATGAACCAAAGAATCCTCATATCCAATTGATTGTCAAAAGACATCGCATTCGCATGTCACACAGTTGTTTTGCATCTGCCGCCCTTTGAAACCGGAAGACGCTGAGAAATTGAAGGGAGACTCAAATGTCGTCCTTTTTCAATTTGGCTTTGCCTTTTATGGCAGAGAGGATACAGTTTTAGGGACTGGATTGGATTACACACATCCGTCGTCGGTAGTTGTCAATCAGTTTCCGTGACAGGCTGCCATTGCGGTCAAAGTTGTGCTGTATGAGGTGAACTGAGTGCTGACCTGTGGTGAGATATCGATTGATTGGACGCAGTTACCATGAAATTAGGGAGCTGTCTTCTACTCTGTCATTACTGGGGAGCTTTGAGTTGTCATTACTCGAATATTTGATATGCTAATGGATGAGATATGTTTTGTGTTTGCTGTGAACCTGTGTCATGTTGCTGGGGAGTGAACGGATCAGTGGGCCGGTGATGGAAGGTTTGATGTGATGAAGGTCTGAGCTGTTGATTGAAAATGTGTTCAAATTCATGCCATTTGAGAAATATTCGATTTATGCACTTCAGAATTTTCTGAAATTTTGGCATTGTTTTGACAGGCATTTGAACTGCCATGACTTCAAGAAAGAACCAGTATATGTGAAACATGTTGTGATCAGTCGTCAGAATAAGTCAAACGTCCGGAGAACTCAGATTTTGATTAACGCTCGAACTATCAGAAGTCGATAGTCGAAAATTTGTGCAATCGAAAATTCTGCAGCTTTAATCCAAAAATTTGTGGAATAACATTTTTTGGAGATATGCGTCTTAACCGTTGAAAGCGAACAAATTTGGAAAAACCATTGTAAGTTTAAGAATTCACTCAAAATAGCCATTTTTGGAAGTTTCTTGGCATTTTTTATTTCAACACCTACTTAACGATGCTTCACACAAGGTTAATGATAAAGCGACGTCTTAAAAAATTAACTAATTACACATTTGATCTGTCAAAAGTTTAAGGACCTGATTGTGTTTCTAAATCCTCTTGCCATATTCATAAAAGAGACAATATTCCCTTTACTCTCAAAGACATCCCCTTGCCTACAGTTAAATGTGTTTATTTTATCGCATTGAAATCCCCATCATGTTGCGCTTAAGTCATTTTTTTGAACCATTTCACTTTACCATCACGTTGCATGAAACTATCTGCATTCTCCCCCTCGCCGCAAGGCATGCACACACAGCACTTACCGTAATTGACACTTTTACCCGCTCAAAGAGCGGGAACGGGAAAAAGAGTTCCAACCACGAATTTGCTTAGCTAATCGCAATTTGAAATTCCCACCGACAAGGATCCCGCTGCAACGAACGCAGCAGTTCCTTTTTTTCAATTAACATCTTTGACGCTTGGGTGGATGGAACTTTTCTTTTCACCATAAAACACCACTTCGAAGAAAGTTGCTCTACAGCACAAAGGAACATGTACTCAGTTCAATACCGGGACATAATCCACATTTTGAAAGGACAATCTCGAGGAGGAAAAGGAATGCTCATAAGTTCGCCCTCACGCGACACCAAGGGCGGGAAACGGAAATGGACGAACGTTATGCAAATTTTTACCACAGGAGCGGATAAAGTGCTGCTGGCGATGATGATGTCGGTTGAATGGACCTTTATTACATTTGTTCTCATCTCTGTGATGGTGATTATTACTCGGGTGTATGTGCACGGTTCATCTTTGCATTTGGGTCATGATGTGGTGCAGCGGTGGCAGCACGGGCATCCTGTTTCAATGGCAAACTTTGTATGCAATCGTCAGCGGAATTGGTGGGAAACTCAATTATGTGACTGTTCAGATATTTTTTTGCTTGCCTCACGTCGCATTAGGCTATCGGTTAGCGTGGCACACACACACTTTCCGAGGGAAGCTGCACGGTTGCTCCGTTGTGCATGCTGTGCACGTAGATGATGATGCAGTTTGCAGGGTGAATAGAGGATAAGAGAACTCGTTGTGCCAGTAAGTGCCTGTGGATTACCCCAAGTGTGACCATATTCACCGGGGGAGTTAAAGAGTCTTGGGTTGGATGACAGGCATGAAATTGAATTTGTTCGTTACCAAGTGACATGTGCAACAGTCAGAGATGATATCTGCTGTTCATGTGCTTCTCTCTTTGACTGACTTGACTGACTTAATTGATTTGACACCCGAAGTAAGGTCTCAACAAAAAATTAAAAATCATCTATTGAACACCTCTGTCACAGAGAAACAATCCCCACCCTCCATCACAGGCTTCAATTATTCCTCTCAACCACCTCCGAATGGCTTCTCTCCCCGCCTTCTTGAAATCAGAAAAGTGTGCGCAAAAAATTATAATCTTTTGATTAAAGGAAATCTTTAATAGATTTGTCACCGTCAAAGTGGATGCCATCCGCACACCGTAGGCGCCGCCGTTGTGTGCGAGTCATCCTTCCGTGAATTTTTGTGTTTTAATTAAAGTCCTCGTGCCTAATTAAAATTATCCTCAAAACGGAGCAGAAAAGGCGCAAAAAATGTAAAAAATACGTTCGAGCACTTGAACCTCGTCCTCGTGTAATTTGAATTCAGCTGAAATTCGTTTTTGTTCTTTTCATTTCGTTGTTCTTTTGCAACTCGGGCTCGCATCGGCGGCGGCGACGGTGGCGTATACGGAACATTTCTGCTCTTCCGAACCACATTCAGTTGCCTTTGTGAGGGATATGACTTTGAGTATAGGAGTATTTTTGTTTTGCAATTTACATACATTTTCGGAACGGGGCTTCTGTGTAATGCGACCCTTTTTGCGCATGGGGGAGCAAAGGTCTCTCCGCCTGCCTGTACATTGTCTTTGCAAGTCACTTGCGGCTGGTGTGCGCTTTCAAACATGTGTTCCTTCTGCTTGAATATTTTGTGTCCTTTTGTTTTTAATATAAATTCTCGCTGGATGATTGTGTTTTCCTTGTTTTTGCGCTTGATTTGCATTGAGGGGCGCATAAAGCACAAACATGTGCCAGAGTGCCTTGAACTCGAAATCTGGTGCTCGATGGGTCGCCGTGGGAACTCTTTTCTTCTTCAGCCGTGCTGCCGAATGCTGGGTGTTACGAGCTGGGGAGTTGAATTTATTATTATTATTATCTTATTGTTTTTAATTAAAAATCTACATGAGCTTTCCATTTGTTTTCGATGGCATATGTGGCCGTGGTGGAGGAGGAGGAGGGGAAGCATAATTAAGATTTTTATCACTGACTGCGCCAGTGTATGCGGAGGGATTTTAAGGATTCATTGCTGTTTCTTAGGGATCATTAATCTCGTTTTGAATAAATCAGATGGTATTGGTAATGGTCTCCGATGTAAATTTCAAACAGATGTGGAGACGATATGAATGTGACACTTTGGGTTGTCTGGGGACCCTTTTGACAAAATTTCATCATGGCCTTAAATGATGTTTTGGGGAACAGATGGAACTTACTTTGTAGATAACACCCCTAATCGTTTTAAGCAGAAGGCCATACGCTTGCCACTTCGTTGATCATGGCTTCCAAGAATGTTAATAAATTGCTTCAAGTAGCGTCTTAATCTGAATTCAATAAAGCACGTCAACTGGAAGACGATAGCTTTTCAAATTTCCTTATTCAGGCGTTAAATGAAAGCTCCAATCGCCTTTTGCTAACAATGCAACACACACCGCTGCACAATTGCTTTCCTAATTGGCTTAAAATCAACCTCAAATGTATCCAATTAGTGCCTTAATTTCCATTATCCCCCTCACCCGTTGCTTTCAAAGTCAAACATCGCATTATGGTTGACAATCTTTTCAGACAATCATGTCTTCTGCACCAGTAGAACAATCCCTCACACATAGCCACATCTCATCTGTCAGAATTTTCTATTCTACTGTCACTTTGCATTTGCTGATAAAATTCTTGCCGTTCGCCGCAATACGTCAGCGTCATCCCCACCGCAAACAAAGCGAACAAAGTCACTCCGCTTAACACGTAGATAGACATCCGTGCAATTTTCAATTTACCGCAGACGTCAAATATGACATTCAGCGAAAATCCTTCAGACTCCTCTTCTCTCCCCCCCCCCCCCCTCCCTTCCAGACACATTCATCTTGTGCGAGAATCTCACACGTGGGGGGCAGAGCAAAGTGTTTCTTGCTTTCCTTGAGCCTGGCACATAAAATTTCGCTTGACTAAGCACGAGGAGGGGAGGGAGACGGTGGTCGGTTCCTTGCAAATCATGGCACAGTTGGAGGCACTTTAATGGCGCAAGTATTCCATTCGGGCCCTATGCCGGGGATTATCAGATTATTTCAGTTCTTGCTTCGTCTTCTTGTATTGCGGCAAGGAGCCGCACTCACATCTCACAACCACCATTTAACACCCACCGTCCGTCGGTCCGTTAGCCTGGAACGGTGAAATTGATTACACATTTGCGTGTTGTGTGCGTTTGAGAAGGGGACAGGAGTCGATTGTGTAGCGTTGTCGCCTTAATTCTTCATTCCTCCTAGTCCTTGAATTCTCAAGGATAACTTGACGGCCGACTAGATAATGAACAAACTGCTGGGCACTGTGTGTACAAATTGGTAAATTGACCGTACAACACCACCATCCGGCCGTCGGGAGTCAGTCATGCACAAGAACTAGAGCACACACAGCACTACGGTAGAAGCCGAAAGTGAAGAAGAGAAGAAAACACGCCTGCTGCTGTTTTGAAACTTGCCCGCGCCTCAGGAAGTGAAAATTTACATGAATTCGCAATAAGTTTGCAATGGAAATGCGAAACGAACTCCGCCAGTGGCGATCGATGACTTATTGCATTGTGTTGTCGATGTTTGATTTCGTGGGTATCGTTCACTTTATCTGAGTGGCGATGGGACTTTTCATCCATCATCTGTCATCTGCCGGGGTGACATTCTCAAAAGCTGACGCCGCATAAAAATTCCTCTGAACAACCATTAAATTCGCATTAATCCTCGGCACGCATTCGTATCGTAAATCTTATTTCCACCCAAATGGAGCATGAATGACCTTCTTATCCGCTCACATCTCGGCATATCCTGAAACCGCAATTTTGTTGCCGACCTGTCAGAGTTGAATGTTTGAAAATTAGTTTTTTTTAGCCTTCATGGCGTAAGCTCTGTTTCCTCGTATGCGTTTAAATTGACATCATTTTTAAAACATTTCAACTTAAGGCGTGCAGTTTGGACAGATGGTGTGTTGGTTGAATTTTAGTGTAGCTTATGTCCTGTGAAGCTTTTCTACACCATCCATCCCAAGCGCATTATGTTACTACCTCACAATCCCCTAATGCCTTGTTGATGGTTTCGGGGTGTAACTCACTGCTTGCTTGGATGACAGTGCGCTTAAGTGATTGAATCGTTTCCGAATTGATGGCATAAATCGGTCCTTCACGGTTCTCCACAAGAAAGGAATGTCTACATGCGTCAAAACGTATTTTTGAGGCCTATTCTCGGGCCTGCGAGTCAGCGATCAGCATAAGAACCCAGTAGCAGGCAGTTAATTTAAATTTCAATGGCGTGTGACCCCCGCCGGATGTAAGATAATTCGCCCTATTCTAAGCGTGTCGTTTCCGGTACAGTTGTCGCATCAATTTTCGTCGCTTTTCCACAAATGTCATTTCCTTCAAAAATTAAATGTCAAAAAGCTTCGCAAAACATAATTTCACAGATCGTCAGTCATTCCTCTTAATTCTATTTTCACAAATCAGCGAAGCGATGAAGTGTCAAATATTTACCAAACCCCAAGAACCCTGCCTGTTTGAATATCAAACGACGTTCAGTCACTCCAGACGCAAATGGATTTCCGCTCCTCGGCACGATGGGTAGGCCGTACCAGCTAATGGTCGTTTGTCTATTCGCGGCACCCCATGTCGTCAGTCATTAACGCATTCAGTGGGCTCTAAAATTCAACAACATCACCCAATAAATGGCAAACAATGGGCGGAGGAGTCGTGAGTCGAATTGATTTGAACTCAAATTGCCTTACAGACAGGCTGCCAGTCACTTCGCATGCGGATATCATCCACCCGCCGACACAATAAAACGAGTTTTCATGTCATCGACGGAAATTAGTAGCACAGCGGTTCTGACAGGAGAGACGAAATCAATTTCGAGAAACGCGTTCCACTTCGGCAAGGTATCGATTGGACTGTGGACGCTGAGCGTAATGGAAATTCCATTTATGCGACATCCTCATTTTCGATCTCGCAGCTGGTGAAGGGATGGTCCTCTCTCTCTGAACGTGCTCCAACTGAAATGACGTCCGATAGATGCATAGAGGACCCCAAAGTTTACGATTTTCGGTTTGTTGAAATTGTCGCACATACCCGGTGGCTCTTGGGCGTGAACACGATAGCGATACAAAGTGAAACGTTTTATGTGATTTACTGCATGAGGAGGTAGTGATCCGAGGAGCATATGCATATTTTAGGGAAATTGCTTCTGTTTTACGGCATCCCCGGAGGCTGCAAAGGGCCAACAGCCACTATGGTCGAAGGCGGGTGCGAGGTGTGGTGTGAGATGACAGGACAATGCTTAAGTGATTAAGGATATTTGTTTTGGTCGTAAAGTTGCGGAAGGCAGGCATTTTAACCGTTCCGGGCAAAAGGGCACGTTTTACAATGTTTGAGGCAATTATTTCACGAGGGGGTGACGGGTGCGACTATTTCATTTTACGATAACCGACGCGGGTTGCGGGGGCGTAATAATTGGGTTTGAAGGCATGAAAAGAAAGTTACAGGCGATCACAGAGTGGGTGGAAGGCTTTGGCCATGGAACGGAGATGAGTGAGGGTGAGGCGAATGATGGGCTATTTGTTGAATCTCAAGCGAGCATAAATTGAGGCGTGGGTGTGTAAATGATGACGGTGATAAGAAAAAAGGGACAATTACTGGTTGCGTGTTTGTGGTCCTTGCCTCTGGCCGGGCAAGGTTTTGACACTTTTTTGAATTTCAAATACCGAATGAGCAACAATTCTGAATGAATAGAAAAATATTCACCAATGGCGCTGGAACGTACGATCCCCTTCACTCAGAATACGTGCACCTGTAGTCACTGTATATTACAACACTCCACCTCTTTGTAGAATGAATTTTATTTCTGCTTTGATTTGCAAACGCAGCGAACTGTTTCAAGTTACCAGCTCTCACTGTAATTCTCTCTCTAACCAACACGCCACCACCAAAATACACTTAATGCCACACGCCCTCTAATTAATGAAGCGTCAACCCTTTTCGAAATCGAAACCGCCGACCATAAATCACGCGGAACAAAATTCCAAACACTTTCCTCTCGTTCCTGTTGTTGTCCCAACTTCAGGGGCGGCGCAACGTCAGCGTCCTCGCACAAGCGTTCTATTCTCCGCCACGGCAATAACAAAAGAATGTTAATCCCATAAAAGGGAAACAAAAATAAATATGAGCGTCCATGTTCCACGAAAGCGCGACGGTGTGGTGAACGAAGACGGGAGTACCTTAAATCTGATTAGAAGCAATAATCACACCGCCAGGTTATTACTCCCTGGGACTACATTTGGACCTGACCTCTCTCGCTTCGTCCCACTCCATGTCCACCCGTTACGTCCATTAAGGATTCAATTTGCAAGACTGTAAATAAAACATTTTAACTGCGACTGGGGGACGACCGACTGACTTCGGCTGGCCGACTGCTGAGTAAGAGATTAAATTAATTTCCCCTTACAATCGCACGCATCATGACAAATGTGCCCATAAAAACCTCTGACGGTGCTGTAACGAGGTTTTCACCAGCACTGCGCCATTTTTCGTTTATAAAACTTGCATGGGACACACTCAAGCATTGTGTTGCCCGCTTAAGTAGCCGAAGACGACGGGGACGACACTATACCACGTCACTAATGCACTGAACTGTGCGGCACTAAGCGTTTAGTTCAACGCGCAGTTGGCGCTTCTTTTACGACAAGAAAGAACTGATTACTTACGCGTGAACGAAGATGATGTTTCACGGTCGACATGATACACTGTCCCTCGGGCGGACAGTGTAAATTACTAGAACTACTTAAAGCTCCTTCTTCCACTCCCACGACTTTTTTTTTTCTTATCCTGCTACTTTGCGAATTAGCGAGCGATAAAACAGGGCAATGCCGGTGAGTGGGGCAGTAAAAAGATTTTTTTTACGACTACGTCACGGTAGGCTGACGTAAAATTTTAAGTAACTCGTCGGTAACTGGACTGTGTGCCTCGTGGGAACGCCACAGCAGCACAAGGAAGAGAACGTATTTTTGACGATAAGTTAAAAATTAATTTTAATAACATTCCTGGTTGCGCAAGGTAGGAACGAAGAAAGCGGTGGCCAGAACTACTTCCGTAGGGCTAAGCGTTCCGAGCAGATGTTTATGGGTGGACGGAGATAAGAAATACGGAGGGAAAGGGTCTTCGTAATTATGAAAGCAGGTGGTGGTGGATAGGTCAAGTCTGAAATTCAGGAAAGCCTTGCAGGTCGGTTTATTTTGTGACAAACGACTGAATTGTCAATGAAGCTTTCAAAAAATTACCGTTTAATTGTTCTGTGAATGAGTAGGGCTATTTTTTAGATGCCTGTGAGAATTCGTTTGCTTCATTAAGAATTCAGAAGGGATTTTGTGTTCTGCTTATTGAGTGAAACTACACACTGGATGATTATAAAGGAAAGTATTTAGATTCCTATATCAATTGAGGAAATAAGGAGAGTTTGAAGCATCGTAGCCGATTCTTAAACCAACGATATTGATAAAAGATGATCAGTCTCTTAATCGATGTCAGCAACGTGGAAAAATTCACTGCTGCTGAGATGATTTCAACGTCCACATAAGTTATCAAAACTGCAATCTTCTGCAAAAACGTATTCAATCATATACTTAGGCCAACAGAAAAACTCGTCTGATTACTATTGAGTGGCACTGGAGCCCACAAGGTCCGTTTTGTGCTGCCTATTGTTCCCTCACGAGTAGGGGGCACCAACATTTTTTTCTACTCCGCACGGTGAGATTTGAGAAGCCTTTCATAGATAATTTTGAGCCTTTGAGTGTTGTCAGCAACTCCAAAGGAGATATGAGAGGGATATGAGAGGTTTTCCGACCGGGAATCGAGCCTGGGACCTTCGGCATTTGAGTTTTCATTTAACAATCCTGGCACTGCTCCGGCCCGAAAAGTCTTCGAATCTGAGCCATTGGGACAACGCAACAGAGGACGGCCCATGCTAAGGTGGCGCACACAAGTGGAGAAGGACCTCAACCGACTTGGAGTGCGCAACTGGCGGCAGCTGGCGAAAGACCGTCCTAGCTGGAGAGACATGTTGGTTGAGGCCCAGGTCCACCCCGGACTGTAGCGCGACAAGAAGAAGAAGAAGAAGGCAAAAGTGTATAAAAAAAGCTGACGCTGACGTACATTGATTAAGGTAGACTAAATCACCCAAAAAATTAAAGTCTATTGTCACTATTCATACATTCCCCATAACTGGCGCTCGACCAAAAACCAAATAATTTATTAAGAAATCCGTAACAAGCAACGGCGTAGTGCATTTTACATTCACTGCAGATAGATCTTAAGGAAAAGACTTAATATTTCAGTTTTCTTAGAAAAGTGTACGGTTTCTTTTAGTATGAACATTAAAAGGATTCACTAACAAATTCGCCAGAATTGTTAGCTTACAAATTAGAAACGGATAAATGCTCTAGCGAAATCAGTTTGATAAGATTTTCATCTCTTTTTTGTGACAGTAGCAGAAATTGAAAATATTACAGAAATTGGCGCCCAACCAAGGCTCGCACGATGAAAAAAGAACATGCTGAATTTCAACACAGCTCAGTACAAAAATAATATTACCCTTTTCACAAAGACTATAATGACCGCAACCAAAAAATTGGCTTTTACCGCTTAATTACGAAATTGTGGTAATTTCTTTTATTGTGCTAAATGGTATCGGTCGTCAAAGCTGTCAAGCAATCAAACACTTTCCGACGCTTTGACGTAAATATTAATTAAATGCCCTGCCTATAGATGCACGAAATAACGCATCCATCATATTCATCCGCCATTAACTGTTCGACACAATAATCAATGCTAATTAAACAGTTCTGTTTTTATTGTTAAGTGACACCGTTAAAACATCGGTCGACCACGCAACACTGCTGAACGGTCAATTAAACACGAGAAAAGATACAAGAACTAATTAAATTGAAATCGATTTAAATTTACGGCCAACAATTAAAGGAAAGCGGACAAAATGAAATTTCGATTTGGCATCCTCGTCTGCACCCAGATGTCGTCCCATAACTGCAGTTTAACGATCCTTAATTATCGAATTGTAATTCATTTTTGTGAGGACCTCCTGAAAAGAGCTTTGTGTGTAAAAAGATTCCAATTAGCAAATGACGACGATGAGGATGTCGTTTAGGTCTCTTTTTTCGGGTGGAACTTGCTCGTCACAGGGCACTCAAATTTCAAATGGTTCCACATCACACTCTCTCGGGGGTCTGTCACACGAGAGGTGGGCGGACATCGTTTCTTTTCATGATGTGGTGGCGGTTTTTTTTTGTGTGTGTACGGCACGCATCCACGCATAAGGGATGTGATTTACGTCGTCGTCGGCGACACTCTGCGTGGGTGGATAAGGTTGACATGAAAAAGGATATGTATCTCACTCGCCGAGCGTATGAGATTCGGTTTTCTTCTTTTCTGCTCATATTTTTTTTGCTTTTAATGAGAGCCTTTATGTGGACTGGAATAAATTCAGTTATTTTTGACGCTACATGAGCCAGCACAAAGGCAAGTCGAGGAATGGACGCAATCCAAGAAGGTCACTGGATCCTTTGAGCGGCGTTCCTTTTTTGTCTCGACGCTTCATTGGTGGCCTTGAAAAGGAAATCGATAGATTCCCCAAAAGTTTGTTGCAGGTGTACGTCCTCCATTTGCGTCGATCTCCAAATAATCAATTTGTACCCTCAAAGGGATGCAATTCGAAAATTTAATTTGAATAATGGAATTGAGCACTCTAGTCCCATCTGCGTTGGAAGGGGGAGGAGGAACGACTGGAGGAGACCTTCGGGAGAAACAAATACGAAACATGACTCTCGAGGTGCATCTGATGGCATCCGTCCTGTGGGCGGAGTGTGAGCATCTTTGGTGATATGTTAACGCAGGCACTCATGGGACTACAAGCAGCTTCTTTTTTTTCCCACTCAAAAGAAGTAGACACACGGGAAACGTTGTTGATGTGTATCGAGAACGTTCAATTTAACAGCCGCCCTAAGTGGGATCAATTCGGCTTGTTTGCATGCGACGGTGGCATAAATCGGTGTGGGTATGTAATTGCTTTTCAATGGCATGACGCTCAACAGGGGACTACATCCACATATACTTTCCCCTTCACATTCATCCTTTTCAACAGTCATCCTGCATCGCATCTTCGGTGATTGAATGAGAGGCAGGACTCTGTATCCAAATGGAGAGAAGGTGTAATGAATGAATTGAACTTTTGTTGATGCGGTTGAGGAGCTTAGGTGTAATTGGGTGTGAGAAGGGGATAACGCTTAAGCGGAATTCAATTGAGCTGATGACTCACCTGATTCTTTCCACATATATTTTGTTGATTGCTTCCTGCTGGTAGGAGAATTGTGTGTGGGATGGACTGGATCACCACGAAAAATCATATGTAGGCGCAGAGACGGACCAATTCTCGAAACAGAAGAAAAGCAATTAGTTTCTGTTCTACAAGTAAACCCAAGGATCTATTGACAGACAACCCGCATACAACTCCAAACTCAACAGAAAAGCCGGTGGCTTGAGAGGAGTAACAAGAAAACCAAGCACAGACTGTGGCATCAGTGACAGCAGAAATCAGAAGCCACCTGGAGCTCGACCACCAAATCCCTGCAGCTATCACGATTATCCGCTTTGTTTTCACGCAGCCAAAGTTCATTGCCGACTTTCGGCTTAATAAGGATTCAGATAGCTAGCCAGGACACAGCCAGGAAGTGAGGAAACAAATAGGAAACATTCAGGAGCCAACCAGCAAAGGAGAAGCCAGACAGTTAAGGCCAGAAGTCAGTCGACTACCGAAGGAATGAACAGTCAGTGAAGAGCCAGTTACTTAGCGAAGAATCAGTCAACTAGCTAGGATCCAGCCAGCTAAGGAGGTGTCAGTCAACTAAGGAAGAGTCAGTCAGGTATCAAACGACGAGTTAACTGTAAATGAACGAGTCAATTGGCGATCAATCAACCAGTTGGCGGTTAACCAGCCAGTAAGGGAGAAACCAGCTAACCAGCCAAAAGACAGTCATTTACCGAAAAGTGGATCAGCTTGCAAAAAAAACTAACCGGTTAGCTAGGAGCTAACCAACTATGTAGGAGCCAAGCACGAATCTTTGTAGATTACGGAGTTAATTAGCGAGGAGTGAGCCTTTAAGAAAGTAATCAGGTAACTAGCCCGAAGCCAGTCAGCTAACGAGAAGCCATTTAGTTAAGGACAGAAGCCAGTCCACTAGCGATGAAACAGGCATTCAGAGACAAGCTAGATAGCCAGACGTCAGTCAGTCAGTGAGTAAGGATCTCACAAACCAGGAGCCAGCCAGTGAGTTTCCAAAACAGCTGCGAAGCGTCAGCCAGTTATGAAGAGGCAGATAGTTAGAGATTTAAAATTCAGGTAGAGAAGCTAATTAGGAGCCACTCAGCTTACAAGGACCCAAACATATAACAAGATGCCAGTTGCACAATCCACGCAAATCAAGGCTTTCCTGCACCTTTGAACAGATGCTGAAGCTGACACCTATATCTCTCTCTAAATAGCTTGTCATCAAAGGGTGGGTGCGGTGATATCCGTTTGCATTACATCCGAACACAGTAACAAATCCCTTATACTATCATGTAATTTGGAGATGAATCCTCTTCTCAAGACCTCACCATCTGCTCCCTAAGCAGTGAAATATAAAAAAAAAGATGTCAAACGAAAATTGGAAGTAGTCACCTTCCGCGGAGGAATTGACGTGCGTATCTGTATCTATTTTCGATAAGCATATCCACCACCTATTACCTAATTATCTGCATTCCATTTGAGCTGTCTCCTCAAATTGGAAAAAAAAAATACTCCGACCGCAATTTACAATCCTCACTTACTATCGGTGTCCTGACCCATTAAAAAAAAAAATGCAACAATGGCGTCCATCT
Organism: Eristalinus sepulchralis; assembly: GCA_944738645.1. Classification (NCBI taxonomy): domain Eukaryota; kingdom Metazoa; phylum Arthropoda; class Insecta; order Diptera; family Syrphidae; genus Eristalinus; species Eristalinus sepulchralis. Next base: position 3,320,814 of record OX122885.1, on the reverse strand, counting down.
TTCAATCAAAATCTCATTGCCCACAGTGATTGTCATCGATGCCCCACATACAGATGCACAAAACATTTGAGCTCTGCTTCGATGAAAAGTATCTATCATCGTCATGCCATCGCTGGAAATGAATAACAAAACCGTTATACAATGAAAATATGGACGATGACAGTTATTAAAAGTTTCTGAAATTGATTGCCGTTAATTTTCGCAGCTGAATAGTGAAAGGATACGCTGTAAATTTTGGCAACATTTCAAAAGATCCTGCTTCATAATCCTTAACATTTAAACGCCTCCATCTAGGAATGCGAATTTTCGTGCCAAAGTCATTAATCAAAGTGCGGTTGAATTTAGTGATAGAAGGACTCGTTCATGATTTTAGAAGTCAAAATCATTTTTCTGAGAGGAAAGACATATTTTCTGAAGAGGAAATGCTATCTACAAACCATTTAAGAAAATCCATTTGATTGCTGGATGCCTTGTTCATTTGGTTCGTTGGTTAATCCAGGGAACACACAAAAAAATCAGTAGCCACAATATTTGTTGTGTATATCCTGCAGCAGGATTTGTTAATTTACTCTCATCTATTGGCTTAGCACATCTTTCCTTCGCTCTTACTCGCACTTTTTCGGGGATATTTCTTTGCGATCACTTGAAGACACTTGGAGATTTAATCACTCGCGGTACAAGGACACGTTTCCAAAGTGGCAGTTCCTATCACATTTCACATTTTTCTTCTCTTCGGCTTCTTATTTTTTGCATTCCTTCATCAACTTGAGTATCAACTCAGGACAAAAACCAGAAAAATACACACAAACACTTAATTTTACTTTTGGTTGGTGTTTTTCTTTTTTGGTAGCGGTGGTGGTGGTGGTGGTTGTATCCTTGAAGCCAGAAAACACTGTTAACACTCTTCACTTCGAGACGGAGTATCCTTCAGCGCAACAATACACCCCCTCTGGGAGGCATTCACTAAGTAATGCGACGACGGCTGAGAACGACTTCCCGGAGAATGGCGGGCGGGGAGGTGGGGAGAAGGAATCGTTTTCCTTTTTGTGCACTAAACAAATAAATCTCTCCTTCGGTACACTAAACACGGAATCAAATTTGGGACATATTTCCCAGGCAGTCGCGGGGGAAGTCAAGTTCTTTTGTATCTCAACAAGTACAACACCGAATCGAACGTGTGGTTCGTCTCCTCTGCAGTAGTCACTGACGGTGTAGCTGCCGCCACCGCCGGTGCTGCTTGTTGTGTTGGTGGTGGTGGTGATGGTAGATCCTGCAGTCTGCAGACAGAAGGTCTGCAAAATGAGGGTAAATGTGAGGGAACTGAGCAGAGTCTCGTTTGTGTGGGTCGCTCTGTGTGTGAACAAAAGTACCGTCACGAATGAGCCTAAGCAACAAACTGTTGTCGGTGGTTCGGAAAAAATTTCACTACGAGTACAAGGAACGAAGCTTTCGGGCGTCGCTCTCTCGGTGTCAGTGTTGCCGATTCAGCTCTCTCTCTCTCTCTCTCCCCCGCTCATTTGACAGACAGATCCAATAGTCGTGTGTATATTCTGTCCATGTCCTACCTCTCTGATGGCGCACGCTGTATCCTTGTACATAGCAAGGACTCGGTTGCCTTGAGTAAAGAAAATAAAACCAGCAGTGCCTGTTACGTTTTTGTTTACTTTTCGTCGTCTCTTTATGGCAAGTTTTCGTTTATGGCGACATTGCCTGCGGCCAAAGCAAGGACCTAACCACCCAACCAAGCAGCAGGCACAAACACACATGTGCGCCTTGATACAACATCGTTAAGGATATGATTTGTAAAATCATAAATTTCCTTATTTTTCTTGCTCTCTCCTTCTGCCTAATTTTTCTTCGGCTCTTGTTCACGTTTCGCTGGCGTGTTGCAGACAGTGGCGCAGAGGCGCGTGTGTTGAAACGTGCTATGAATCCTCAAGTGACCCCTTCCTGGCGGTTTTGTTATCCTGCTTAGACCTGCGATCTAATTATAATTTACTTGACTTCGCTTGATGGCGCCTCCTACTTCACATCACCCACTTCACCCCGCCCTCAGGAGCTAAACAAAAAAAAAAAAACAAAACAACACGTTGAGGAAAGGACATTAAGTATAATAAATTAAATAATATCCCGACTGCGTTTGGTTACGGTTCCCCTGCCAGTCATTCGCTGATTCTGCCGAAAACGACTGCATTAGCAGACGTGAAAGGCACATTATGACGGACCATGGAAAAATGCTGCGCGATGCTGCTAATGGTGAATTATTTCAGTCCAAGGACGTTGCGGGTGTAAAAGGACGTTTGGTTTTATTTTATTGTCCCTCGTCCTTCTCATTCCACGCGCTGCTTTCGCTTAATTTGTTTAACATGTGAATGATGTTTCGGTAGTTTCGGAGGGGAAAGAGTTTGAAAGCAAAATTCACTTACCGTTAATTTCAATTGGGTAGCCTTTATCTAATTAACTGCAATGATTATGATGACAGGTCAATGTCCTGCAGGGATAATTTTCCGCTAATGGTTGAATGGAGGGGTTTTCCTTCACGAGGATTCACTTTTAAATCGTTAATTTGTGTGGCACACTCATTTAAGGTTGTGTTTATGCTTTGCGCCCATAGGATCGTAGGTTTTTTTTTCGTGACAGTTGAGAAATGTGATATGTGCCACTAAGGGCAATTAATTCATTTTCATGCGAATTACACTTCAAGTCAAACGATCTCCAACAGAAACCCCAACAAATTCCCCATCCTCATAACTGTCAAATCCTTCTAGCTTTCTTGTCAAATTTAATTCCTCAACCACCTGTTGCAGCACAAAGACCAGCAACTCCCTTGCCTGACAGCTATTTCAAAACAAAAAAACGAAATAATTGAGTTGTGCAAAATATTTCCCTGAATGCACTCATTCCACTCAACGTCTATCACAATTTAATTGTTTAATTTCATTTAAGTCCCTTGCAGTTTGTGAGAAAACTTGAAAACCATTCATTTTCCACATTCTGGTGGTGAATCGACGAAGAACACTGCTGGTCGTGTCCTTCCAGTTGTCTGTGTGTACCGCAGTGGGCAGGGTGAGGTGTGAGGTTCAGTGGAGAACCATAACATTTAATTGGTTGAGTTCAGTTGCTTGCTTGCTCGCTCACTTTTATGCTCATGGTTTTGTGTGCTTTTATTCTTCGGCTTAATATTCCTCCCCAGCCGCCATGGTCGTGTGTCTTATGGGAGATAGACCGAGAGAGAGACTCGATTTAAGGGTAGTCGGACAGGCAGTAAGGTCATGAAGAAATTTCAAGGAATCGCTACGCCGTAAAATTATTGTTTGTACCTTTTTCGACTCGTTCTGCTTTTGTTTTGCCTGGGTTGTGCCTTTTCAATCTTTTCTCTCTTTCCTGGCCTTGTTTTGGTGCTTTTTTCTCTGGACAGAAGGTGGATTTAGTTCATTTTCACTTCACCCTTCAGGAGAAATTCGTTTCCGTTTGCAGGTGGTTCTTAGAAAGTCGCCTTGAACGAAAAGTCTGCCGCTTAAAGTGATAAAATTTGTTTAGGACTTTGCTTGAAAGATGAAAAGGAAAGAGCGATTGAAGAACTTGTTCTTGTTGCGGGGATCTTAAGGAGCTTCATGCTTCGTTTGCATTTTGATTTTGCTCGGTTGACTTAACGTCACCATGGAAGATTGATGTTTATTTACAAATAGCCTCCTGGTTGTGGCCAAAACGGGGGAAGGGGGGCTTAATGAGTTATTAACCTTCGTTTAACTTTGAACCAAACTTGATGAGTAGGGGGAAATGTTCTGTTGAATAGGTTGCTTAGACTTTTTATTCCTTGCCCTATACTCTCCAATATACAATATTTCCCCACGAATGACGTCAAATTCCTGACGCATCAGAAGTCCTTCACCCCAGCACCAAAAATAAATATTCCCTATTGCACCCCTTCCTCACCCAACTGACCACTTTAAATTGGCCTTCAGCAACTCTCTCCCTCTCCTCTGCCTCTCAAAAGTATATCCTCTCACTTTTTTGTTAAAAAATTCACACCAACTGCCAACTTGTACACCGTTAGTTGGTACTAAAACTTCATTCACGATAACAATGCTTCGCCCACAGCATTCATCTACCGAATGTGCCGCATAAAAAATTAAAAACTCCATCCTCTCCCCTCGGTTGGATTCCTTGTCCTGTCAACGTCCTCTGAATTCACCGGATGAAAAAAAACCCCACAAAAGAACCCCAACTTTTAGAAAGGGACGCGAGAGAGGAGACCATTTAGTAGCGGCGACAGAAAAAAAATTGGTTCTTATCCCCATGGAAAGGTAAGCGGGCTGCAAGCCACTCGTAGACGTACTCGGAAAATGGCCAATTTGCTGTGGAATCATGACAGGGATCTCGGTGGAAATGGTAAACCATGGGTTGGGTTTACTCTCCGCAAACAGAACTGGATACCTTGCGGCGGTGACGGTCTGTTGTGAGGACACACTCGTGTAATTAGTCAGTTCAACCACGTTCACAAAAAAAAAAGTTGAAGGAACCAGATGACGGCAGGCCGGAAGTGGGAGTGGTGGGGCATTATGACAACGGAGGAAACTGCTGACAAAGAAAAATAATCATATGGATATTGCTTTGGCGTGTATACAAATTTGTTTTGAAGACTTCTAGGGGCTGTTTAAGTTGGAAATCGATACAGACTGGTGGAACTGTTTTCTAGGAAATGAAAAGGCACGGGAAGAGGCTTTAATTTAGACTGAGTTAGTAGTTTTTCGCTGGAGAGTGAGATGTTTTTAGAGAGTTTCCAAGGGTGGGAGCGTTGAATAGGGACAAGATTTGAATTTTTCCATCTGATATTTTTCTACTGATGGTATTCTGCAAGACTTAGGGGAATCAACCAACTCATAAAAATCTTGCTATTACTAATTCTTCAAAGGACTCTACAACAAATCAGAGTCCGGCCAATATCTCGAATCAACTTAGAAATGATAGACGAAGTCACCTTGGCCATTGTAGAAATTTGCATCCGCCACAGCCTATTTGACAAAGGCATCCCTCATCCTCCAAACGAGTGTCCAACAACCTAAAAGGCAGACTTTCTCGTTTCCTTCGAAGCGCAAGCACACGACAAAATTGAGGCTTCTTTACAATTCCTGATCGCTTTTGGCTCTCCTCCGCCAACCACATTGCAAAATCCAACCCTGAAAAAAACTCCCATCAACTGGGAAGCAGCCGTGGAATGCCTCCAACCACGTTTTCCAAAACACAGCCCCAAACGGACAAACATGGTTTCGCATTTGATTTTCCAACGAATGATTGTTAATCCCCCGCAAACGGTTTTTCTCGTGGGAACCGACACACTTCCCGCCGCATCCATCGAATTATCCTTATCTGCGTTATCCCCAGTGACATAGGAAATTTATGCAAATTCCATGCACACGCCAGGGCATTGATTAGCATTCAAGAAACGACCAAGAGTACAGCTAATCCGTTTCCACCTTTCATCGCAGCAGCAGCAGCAGCAGTCATCATGCACAATGGCACACCGCAAGCCACTGGGCATGAATATAATTAAATCTTCGCTACTCAGTCGGTGTATCGTCGTCGCCATGCAGCAGGTTTCGGGTGTCAGCATTTATAAGCGTCTCGTCGTTCCTTGGCCTGGGATTTCAGTGCTCGGTGCTCAATTGTGTGCTGTGCCACATTCGGTTGCAGCGCACTGCAGCAATTCTCGCACAGGAATTTGCCAAGGCAAGGCGAGACCAGGAAGAGTACCTTTACTCCAAGTTCCATTTTATGGCATAGTAACCTTACTCTCTCTCTCACTCTCTGTTGCTCTGCGCATGTCCTGACGCTCGATGAGCGTCGAAACAAGGACAAAGACGAGAGCTTTTGTCCCTCGCTGGCTGGAAACTACCTGTTACAAAGGGAATCACCTTGTAACAGGTTGAAAGCAGGTGTTCATGGCATTGATCGCATATCCTTGTTCGATAAATTTCATGCCCCACCACAGCACGGCGGACTGGCGTGTTTGTTGCACGAGCGGACTGAACGCGAGAGCGTGTGACTGCGGTGGCTTATGAGTTCTGAGCAAGGTTGAAGCAACAATTTTTTTCCTCCCACATTCACATCCATGGCGGCGGTCGCCCTTCTTCGTCCCTACGCTGCTCCTTCTTGCGGCAGTTCACATTCCGTTAGTTGTTTTAAATTAATGGAATAATCAATATGGTGTGCACATTGGGAAAGAACTTCGCTTCGCTACTTCGGGGTTGCGCTGCTGCGGCGAACTGTACAGTGGTCGGTCGGTCGTCGTGTGGTCGGCGGTGTGCTGACTGTGGTGGTGGAGAGGGTGGGTACGAGTTCGATTCTAGTTGGACGTGGATTATGGAATTATATTCGGTTTGTGTTTCAAACACTTCTGAACAGGGCTGTTGGAGTAACTGGAAGGGGGTGAGTTAATGTTTTATTGAATCGGCCGGAGAAGCCGGTTGGGGTGAGATCTACTTGGCTGGGTTAAGGTCAATGGTGCATGGCACTTGTGTGTGCTGCGTGGCTGGGAGGTGGGCATTTGAACGCTTGACTTGTGGCATTTTCCTTACCAAGAAGGAAGTTTATATCCTTCTCCGCTCTCCCTCCAGAGAAGTGAAAACCACTGGTTTGTACGAATAATCAATTTCGAATAGCTGGCGGGTACGGAGTTGAGAAGGCCGACACGCAGCTCATTTCGCCGGTTGCAGTGTCATATCACCATATCGATTGGAGGTGAAGAAAGAATGCGGACTGCTCAACGAGAAGCAGATGTCGGAGGTTTTGGTGGTTAACCAATGGTCGCACTGGTGGCATCATCTTAACGCGTAATGCCACCGCATACTGATCACATGAAGTCTTAAACTGTCAGGCGGGCATAAACTGCTTCCAAGGAAGTGTCAAAATGACAATCAATTCTTGTCTGAAAATAAACGTCCAATCTCTCCAATTAGATGGAATTGTCAACACAGTCATCTTCGCCACGGCAACAGAAGTTCTCCCCCAGACGACGCCAATTGGATGCCACAATCGCCCTCCGGTGATTCCGCTTATGTGGTGCCGTTTGTCACAGTAACTCTCGCACCTACACCACGACCACAGCTGTTCCTTGAAAGGACACCAACTAAATAAGTTCACCGTCCATCATCTCCGCCGCATGTGTGCCGCCGTCGCCACCATTGCTGCTGCGGCTGGTCAGCCGTCATACATAATCCATGAGCAGAGGGACGCTCTGTGACGGCTGGGCGTTAAGGACGGCTACGTGTGTGTATGTGTGTGTGTGCAATACGATCAATCAGACCACTAATCACCGACAAGGTGACTCATTAATCCCTCCACGCCCCGGGGGTAATTGAATTGAGGTGCTAATGGCTTAATGGCCCGCCGCCAACTTCGGCCTAATGTCACGAACCAGTCGAACGCATCGATTAGCCGGACCTGGTGTGTCATCATCGCAACATTAAGCGTATGCTAAGCGTATGCAATGCCGTCTCATAAATAATATCGGCCTTAATGGGGCAGCATTGTTTTGCATGCGCTCAAGGGGGGAAACCAGAACATCGGGTTTTATGCTTGTCACTAGCTGTCATCATTGTGAAATTTGCTGTGATATGTGAACTTGCTTCAAGGCCAAGTGCAGTCGCGACCGCCGAGCATTTCTTCACAGACTAAGCACTTAGCCCAGAGGTTGACACTTCTTGAGATCTCACAAAGCAGGGCCAATGTCTCTGTAAGTTTTTTTCCGCCGCTTCAGCGGAGACCTGAGATGTGGTCTCTTGCAAGCTTTTCTGCACAATGTCAACAGCTACTGCCGCATATTTGCGCCTTTGTCCAAGACTGCACAAACTACTTTCCAAAGAAGCAAACACTTCAACATCATTTGCGTACCAGAGTGAGAGAGTACACGCCGTTAAACCTGAACACCACTTCAATGCAAAGCCACCCACTGTCCGGCAGTCTCATTCCATCGAGTGTTTACCGAACCTTGAATGAAAGCCGACAAAGCGTCGTTTTGTCTTTGCATCGCACAGCGAGCAGTGAGCTCCCGCTGGCAAGACCACCCTGCATGCCACCACACTTGACCATCGTCAAGCGCCTCAGTCACAGACTCGCTCGAAACCCGCCTAGTTGTCTGCGACTGGTGTGCGTTTGCTGACTTTGTTTGCTCGTCAATCCCACGCAAAGCCTCAAGCAGAAATTTCTCACAAAGCAATCAATCATCGCACAACAAGCAAACTAATCAAACAGTGCGCCACAAGTGAACTTCCGATTTCCGATGCTCATCATCTTGGTGCGTCAATTGGTGCACTGCCATTGACTTCACGCCGTAAGGTCAACGGTATTAGAAGTGCTCGCTTCCGTGTTTTTCTGTCAGAACCCCTCCATCGATGGAGTGATATGAGGAGGAGGTCGTAAGTGGACAGGTGGCTGGCGAGAATGACACTGAATGAACCCACTTCGTCTTCTGGAGTTCTCCTCCAAAATGTCAGAGACATTTGACAGCTTAAGTGCTGTCTGTGCCTGACACATCGTTGCTCAATCCACGTCGGTGATTGATGGTGTTGTCGCATCGGTGACAAGTGTCGCCCGTCGCCTTTAATCGATTTGAGAGAGCTGCAGCACGCTCGAGTGTCACATAATCACAGAGCAGACGAGGCGACGCGGCAGTCAGGCTTGCTTTCTTTCGATCACCGGCCAGGTTATTCAATGAATTCAACAAAAGCGACGAGCGAAGATGAAACCGCCTGGTTTATGGAGATTTTGTAACCACGGCCAAGTGGATTTTCTGGTTATTTTGGCATGGATGCTGGGCATGTTGGGGTCACAGGTTGCGTCAGCTGCAGAGATTAATGGCGTTTCGTTTTTCGCTGTTGAATCGCAGTCATAAGCACCTGTCAAAATACTGTCAAAACGACACTTAATCAATGGAATTGATGAGGAAGTCGATTCTAGTGCCTGACCTACTTCATCTCGCTATCGATCGGCTTTCAAGGCTCTCCCCGTTGCCGTTGACTGGTTTCTGACACTCTCACTCGGTGCAGTGCCGCGCTGTAAGGAATTCCTGGAAGCGAAAATATGACATAATTCCCTTCGAAATGGTGAAAATCACGGCGCGGTGACACGACGCTTATGTCACTCTTTGACATTGTGCTTCATTCAAACTCGAAGTCTCCAACTTGTTCCTGACCTTGATGGTTCAAGATTTAAGACAAGCGCAATTTGAAAGTGATATTTTGCTGCTGTTAAATGCACACTGACACACCTCCCTCTGCACAGCGCACAAGTCGTCAGACGCACTTAACCTTGACAAGCCATCGCGTGGTGATGGCGCTGTGTTTGTACCATTGCCACTGTTGCGCCCGCTAATTTGAGGAAAGGTTGTAATTCAGCAACTAATTAGATTGCGAACGTTGGGTGGGAAGCCTAGCCCTAAACACAAGGGGAAGGTTTTCTTTCCTTTTGCTGAGTGACAATTAATGATGTTTTAACGAGTTTGTGAATTTTTGAAATGCTTACCAACTGTCTGCCTGTCTATCGTAACGCACACGAGAAATGTCACAGTATCTTTTCGCATTTTCTTCCTCTTCTGTTTTGCTTTTGTTTTGCCTGCCCGTCCCTTTTTCAAGTTATTCCCTGTTTATTTTTGTGAAGGTCAGGGTTAGGAACAGAGTCTGTTTTTGTTTTTTTTTTTTTTTTTACTTACTTTCTTCTTCCATATTATTTGAAGGTTTCGTTTGTAGTAGGGAAACTTTTGGAGTTCCAATCTGTCTGTTGGTAATTTTGTCAGTTTGTGCGCTGTCTTTTATTTGTGTCCTTGTCTACCTGGCCCTCTGTCTCTCAGTAGTTTTGTCTAACTTCGATTTCTGTCTTTTTGAGCTTCTGTTCGTCTATCATTCTGTGCTTTTTTTCCTCCTCTGCCTGACCTCTCGTGTACTTTTCTTCAATAATTCTATCTTTACTCCCGTTTGCTCCTCTGTATGTGTCGCAATCCTCCGCAATTATCAGGCAATTTACACGTCCATCAAAAATACAGAAATACTGACGCTCACGTTTGCAAGTTATTTCCGTCACACGAAACCCTCTCCACGTGAACGTACCTCATGCTTCCCAGGTTCATGTTCTTTTTTCTGTTTTTGTACCGTTTGATGTGTATGAATGCCTTAGGGCCGACAAAATCTACACGCATTTGTTCTCAGGAGATCTGGATGGCCTTTTCCGTTTCCTTCCTTTCAAGTGTCGTAAATATTTTACAAACGTCTTTTTTGTCCTTTTTGCGTTCATTTTCTGGAAATTTAATTCCACCACATGTCCCAAGTGTACATAACTTTATGAGCTCCACCCCGTTCCCTCGCACTTTATGCCAATCCACTAAAAGTGAATTGAAACAAAATATGTAATTTTAATTCACAGTTATTCCCTGGCAGTTGTCAACGTGACAGGGGTTGACAGGCCTCCATTTGCCGGAGTCAAACTCTATTAGAAGGTAATTAGTTAGGATTTACTAACTGCGTGAAAGGACGAATGGGGAGCTTTTTATTTTTCCATAACGGGACATGGCAAATATTTGCTTTTAATTACTAGTTTCGTACGAAAGTCTCTTGAATGTATATTTGATGTGGAAGTGGTCTCTCCTTATGCAGATTTGCTCAGATTGTCCCTGCCGATGGCAAGGCAGAATATTTAATTGTGGGACGAGGATGAGGGTGAATCGCCTGAAGTGATGCGACTAAAAATAGAACGCCACAATGGAGGGGCTGTAGTATAAAAAGAGATGTTTTCCTTGCAGTTTTAATTTTTGCTGTATATTCCCCAATGCGGAGACAGGGAGAGAGAGTGGAACGTCTGTCAATGGTAGACTCAGGAAAACTCAGGTCTATATCCGGAACGGGTTTATCGATCGGCTTTATGAAAAAGCGTCTGCATCTGTCGACTTCTGTCACCGCTGGCCTTGAGGTGAGACTTATAAAATATTTCGTCCGCATAATGAATTGGCAAGAAGTTTGTGTTGTGAGATGAAGACGCGGTCGGAGATGGACTAGTCGATGTGTCGGACTATTTGCATGTGAAATAAGGAATTCATTAAAAAATTATGTACATACAAAAGATTCTTTCTTTTGAGGCCAGAACCTTGAACTTTTTACCAATATTTAACAAACAAAGAAGGTAGCAGAATTGTTAGTTATTGTGCCTTTTACTCTCCGGCATTTTATAGAATGTCTAAATCTTTTGAGAAGGATGAAGTGGCTTTAACCGCAAGACACTGACAAATGTCCTTTAAGCTTTTGTCTCCCGTCTATAATTGGCCTTGCGCTCATCCACGTAACACAGAAAATACCCCGGGAAGAGACATAGGTCAAGCCAATTACGTATTTTCCACCACACACCTTAAGCTGTAGCATATTGCATCACGATTTCTTCGCCATTGGCCGTAACCAAGCGAAACTGTTTCAAAACTCAATTAGCTTCACTTTATCTTCGCTGACCTTGTGCGGCAAATGCAACTATTTCTCCACCATCATCCTCCGTCCAACTTCCACACACTCAGCAGATGGTTTACAAATAAATCTTCTCAAGCCTCTCCAACCGTATAATGTCAACTAACGCCCGAACCGTAGCTACTTAGTGGCTGTTTTCTCTGCTAAACGCCTTAACTTGACTTCCTTTACAACACCCAATCCGCGGAGAGCGGCAATTATACAAATGAATTCGAAAAAATCAGTGAAACGGCAAATAATAGTATTTTCAACATCCAAGATCATTATCAAACCGACATACTCGATGCATTGCAAATATTTATCGACAAAAAGACAACAGAAAGCCATTTCTCAGCCGACACGATCGCCGCATTCCGCCAACAAACTCACCACACGGGCTCAGCGAACACACCAATCTCACCGTTCATTTCCCCATTTTCTCACACACACACAACTATAGCAGCGTCCCCACCATCATGAACAGAGCGGTTACCACACTCCGTGGCTTCTTGCAGCCGCGTTTTGCAGATGACGTTACCGTCCAATCTTGTTTTTGTTGTTTGCGTCTCGCTCCAACGCATCGTTCCGTCATGTTCATGCAGACGCGATCGGAACGTATGTCTCATCGCGAAGGGGAAACCAATACACCGATGCGCCGCAGTGGCCGTATCAAATACCCCATACAGTCCCCGCCAAAAATAAATCCCCACTTTTTAAGTTTTGCCAAAGTTAATATAAAAGCGTGCAATTCAGTGACTCTCTCTTGCGTTATATTGTGGAAGTCGGTTATACACAAGATTACCCGACGACCGAAGTGTTGTTCTCTTGCTTCTCGCTATTGCTGTACCCCCTGTACAACATATTTGGCAGGCATTTCGTAGTTTTTAGACGTTTTTTTTTTGTTGTTGTTTGTTTTCGTTTTTTGATCGCGGCAACAACTGATACTAATAATCTAAATCTCATTCGGGCTTAAAAACTCACACGCACACAAACATCCCCACACAACGAACAATTGTGATTGGACTGAACCGAGGGGAGAAGGAAAGACACAAAGAAACAAAGATAGAGTGGGAGAGAGAGAGAGAAGGAGAGAGGGAAAGAAAAGAAGAATTTTGTAACCGATACCTTGACAGAAATAAAAGAAAAAGTTTTTGTATCCAAAGTTCGAGAAATTCGATTTCGGTTCGGCAGTGTATATGGAACTTTAGCGCCGAACGGAAGGATAAATACAATTGTCTGCGGCAATAAGGATTCTCACTTAATTTAGTTTGTTTGACGGAAAAAGAAATAGTTTAAGTGAAATACAAGAACTTCGAATTTAAAGTTTAACGTTTTTTTGGTTTGTTCGGAATTATGGCGAAACTTTTAGTGGTTTTAGCCATTTTTGCTGTTGCTGTTACAACAGGTGAGTTGTTCTTTAAGGACATTATTTTAACTTTAAGTGTGCCTCTTTGTAAGAGATTATTTTTTTGCTTGGTGTGAGTTAATATTTGTTGAGGAGGTTAATTAAAAATCGAAAATCTAATCTGCCCACGTTACACTCCCAATTGGGAAAGGAAAGTTGCAAATTTTTTTTGTCCCACAATTATGACATTATGGTACAAGCTGCACTTAAGATGAAAGAGATTATGATTTATGATCAGAAAATTGGGTAACCTTGACTGTGATTTCGGTCAGATAAGGATTTACCTGGGACAACTTTCAACACAAGTTTCCATTAGACAGCAAGTTGGTGGTTGCGTCATGCTAAGGGATCTGTTTCTTCGTTTCTTTTTTGTTCAGTTAATCTCTTATTTATTACCTTAATCGTTTTGAACAGTTTATTTTTCTGATCGTGCAGTGGTGTGTGATTTATAACTGAAGCCACAGGGTTTCCCTTAACTAATGAAATTTAAATGAGTTGAGGAAGTCTGAAATCTTTCGTTTTTCGGCACTTTGGAACTTTCTTTTGTGTTTTGTATGTTAGGGTTTTTTCAAATTTTCTAGACTTTTTCCAAACATCTAATAAACAATTTTAACATCTGATTTCTGTAGGAGATTTGATTCTTTAGGATTTGATTTGATCTTTAGGATATTTGATAAATCTTATATTTGAGTACATTTTCTTCTTTTTTTTCCATTTCTTGTCTTCTTACCGTCAAAATTTGAGTTCAGTTTAAGTCATAACTACAAAAGAAATTCTTTCCGTTTGATTAAATATTCTAAGATTTGATCCAAATTGTTCAAAATTTAGCACAAATTCACCAATTCCAAATTAGGTTTGCCACCCGGCGTGTCACATTCTTAAATCAGTTACCTTAGTGAACAATTGCGAGAGCTGATCAGATACCTTAAGTTTTTAGAATTTTGGAAATATTCCGACAAGTTTTGCATGTTTTCTGAACTTTGCTTCGATCGAATCCAAACAGCGATTGGATTTGCTTAAAATTTTTAAAGGTCAATTAGACTTCTTTCAATCTCTCAATTTATTTGACAGAGCAAAATATAGTACCAATTGACTCTTTTTTAAAAACTCCTTAGAAAACCCTCTGATGCCACTAAATAAACCGTTACCTTTCATTCCCTGTCGACCCTAATCGAGATTAGTCAAAGGCCTTGCATAACAGTCATCCGCAGTCATTACAAACTTCTTAAACCCAATCACACTTCCAAAACAATGAACTGTCAAACTGTATCTCAGTCCCCTGCCCTCCTACTACCAGTGTATTGCATCACATTCTGACATTTAGACATTAAAATTCTCCACATCGCTGTCGTTCGGTGAATTCCAAATCGAAGTGCAATTCTCGATTCAAGTCACGTTGATCGCCCCCTCCCCCTTTCTCTTATTTAGCCATCAGTCAAGCTGTCAGCGTGACAGTGGCGAGAAAGAAAACAAGAACTTTTGAACTTCTCGAACAGCAGTTGCAACCTGTTGAACAAACGGCAATTAATCACTTGTGCAGCGCGCTGTATGCTTACAGCCATCACCTCATAGAATACCGCTTGTGACCCATCTGCACACCTCTGCAGTGAGCTTGGTAATGTTCTATTATAATTAGTATTTAATTTCACAAACTCACAGGCTGGTGTAGCTGCAAGTGGGCGGCTGGGGCGGTAGCAATCGTTCACCTTTTTAATGTTAGGTCTTGCACGACCATCGCCTGCAATAATACCAGTTGGAGCGGTTCAATGCATGGCATTTCTTTGTGCAGCCAACCAGCCATAGTCGTTTGAGCCTGTGTGGGTAGCGCGAAGACAACGGAAAGCACATACGTCTCCAAACAACCGGATATATGTGGGCCACAGTTACATGCACCCCGTCTAGGCCCTCGTGTGAAAAGTGCAAGTTCTCTCGAGCATCCATGTGGAAACCTTAGTTGTTTCACGGCACACGGCTGGTACTGGCCCGGCCAAGATGAGATAGCGCCGCGGCAAACTTTGACTTTTATCAAACAGAAACAACAAGAAAACAAATTATACTCGTAAGATATGCATAAGCAGCGCAGAACAGCAAAACAGAAGGTCATGCCAAATGGAAACGGGTTACAATTCTCTAGAACCTAGCAACAGCCGCAAACGAGTCGCCAGACCGGGCAGCATCCACGGAGCAAGTTAATGGTGGACTTGTCTGTGGAATGCACTTGTTAGGCACGCCGCCGTGACTTTTCGATCGCGCCATCGCAACAGGTGCTTTGAATATCACTTTAATGATTTTTCGTTTGACTGTGACATTGTTGCGAGCGAATTGGATTCGAATCGGACGATCACGTGTCAGCTTAATGTGACAAACCTGACAGTACGGAAGTGTCATTTTGATTTATTTCTTTAAGAAAAAATTCACTTCCTACTTGTTGTCGAAGAAGGTCGCGTCTGCGGTGATTTATGCGGATTAAGTTGTCAATAAAATGGCGCTTGTTTTCGAAAAATTAGGGTGTGATATTTTTTGGAACTATTCGATCGCTTAAGGCGGGGTGACATTTCTGAATTTATTTTTTTCTTTCTTTTTTTTCCAGCTTCAGCAGCGGCTGAAAGAGTCAAACGACAGACAACTGATGAGCCCAAGAAGGAGGAATCTTTCGAGCAGGAACTCTGCAAAGATAAGGATGCCGGTGAATGGTTCCGTCTGGTAGCTGGTGAAGGCGATAATTGCCGTGATGTTATTCAGTGTACTTCATCTGTAAGTTTCATTTCTTTTACTTGTTTTAACAATATTTTATTTTTCCATAATTTTGACAGATATCTTGTCAAAGTTGTATTAGATCTGTAAAACAGCGATGCAAAGTCTTGATATCTTTTTGCCACTTTGAACGTCTTTAAGTTCAATTCATATCTTTTTTATTGTCTGACATTTCAAATTTGTACATTTTGACAAGGACTGTGTCAGTAAATGGCGGCTGAATTGTCACATCTTAAGGCAAATTTTCAGCATTGCCATTTTAGGAATGAATTAAATGAATTAGAAAAGAAGAACTCATATAGAACAGTAAGCTTGTCAGACTTCTCGCCAATTTTTGAACTTTTCGACCAAATGAAGTCTTTGAATTTTCTGACATTTCTGACCTATCAGATTTCAAAACCAAATGTGTGGACAATTTAACTGCAGTGTGGGTTCTTTTAAAAAATGACAACACTGACATTTGAAGAAAATGTTCAAAAGCTCTGTTAGAAAATGTTTAAACAATTCAAGTCGATTAAGTTTTCGCCGCCATTTCATGTTATTCTCCACAAACGTGGCACCCACATTTAATGACACTTCACGCGAAACGTGCGAGCAAATTTTGTGCTGAAATCCATCCATAAAGCAACATCATACGATTGTTATGCAAACAAAAAAAAAAGCAAAAAAATATATGCAAACCAATAAACTTAACAACCGTGCGAACATTTGTTAAGAGCGACAGTTAATTATCATGCTCCGCCGGCAACTTTTATAGGCGGTTTTCCATAATCGCCGCATAAATCCAACTCCCATAAAACATAAAGCACACGCTTAAGATATGAAATTTGTTTTTTTTTTCCATTCTCCACCTTAAAGGGTCTTCAAGCGATCCGTTGTCCAGCCGGTCTGTACTTCGACATCGAGAAGCAGACCTGCGATTGGAAGGATTCCGTGAAGAACTGCAAGTTGAAGAACAAGGAGCGCAAGGTCAAGCCTCTGCTGCACACCGACGAGCCATTGTGCCAAGATGGCTTCCTGGCTTGCGGTGATGGCAACTGTATCGAACGTGGCCTCTTCTGTAACGGCGAAAAGGACTGCAGCGATGGATCTGACGAAAACACTTGCGGTAAGTTATTTTTTTCTTTTGACACTTTCTATCTGCGGAAGAAACCAACTCTCACTTTCGATTTTGCGATAAATATGCAAAGACGGCAAAGAAGAAGCACACCCACTTGCCTGCCCATCACCATCATCAGCATTCGGTTGACAGATACATAATTACTATTCTCAGATCGTAGTCGTAACGGCGGACACCACACCTGAAGATGTTCAGTGTGGCGTGGTGGGGCGTATCTTTTTGTTGTTTTTCATCAATTGATTACGTTTAACGTTCGTGTCTTGGGTTGATCTTGATTCGAGATAAGATTTAAGCACATCCTCTAGAGAGTGAGAGTGCGACGGCTACGGTGATGGAGTGCATAAAGGTGAAAAAGTGAAACGAACCTAAAGGAGAAGACTCGTGTATCTTGTCGTTGTTTTTGTGTATGTAAAAAGCAAAAGTTCAAGCAACAGATAGGCACACAAAAGAAACACCTTTGTTGTCGGTAATTGTGTACAAATCACATCGAATACATATGTTTGGCGGACAAGATGCAGATACACCCCGAAGCCATGGACTTAAGTATGCCATGTGAGCCCAGAAAATACAGCGGAGACGGCGAATACAACAAAAAATTCAGCTTCAAGTGGAAAAAGTTGTTATAAGGCCTCGCACATAGATTGATTTCTCGATTTTACTTTTCCCTCTCCCACTGATTCCCCTCACACGCATACACGTATCGTTTCCTTTTCATCGTTCAGTTTCGTTTTTTAATGGTCTCGCTGCCGCTGCCGCTGCGGCTATGTATCAACCAAGATTTCGCCTCTTACGTTGCGGAGGCTTGCCATACATCAGAGGCTGTGTGTCTGTTTGCATAGTCAGCGTGTATGGGAGTGTGTATCTACGCGAAATTGAAAGTGCACGATTATGCTCCAGCAGTAGGTGATAAAGTTTTCGGTTTCGCTTATGAGGCTGCTGCTTACGGTGATATTGCCGCTGCTGTTGCGCGTCAGCTTGTAAATGTTGATTATGGCAGCGGTGTTTGTGGGATGCCGAGGAGAGTGTCTCTTTGGGAATTCCCCACTATATTTCTCTGCCGGTCTCATCTGCCGCATGGCTTAATGACATTTATCAGCGGTTGCATGACGCTAAAGAGTGTGAGAGCGAGCGTCCTTATAATGTGACATTTGTATGAATGCAATTATGGCACACCTCGAGCAATGCGATGTTGTGAATACGAATACGAATCCGAACCAGGGGATTGAATAATTTTCCCCAGTTGCGGGGACATGCGAAAAGCAATTTCTCAAAGAATGCGGTTGCGGAATGGCGTAAATGTTTTGATTGGATTGTCGATGTGCGGTTTTGCTCGATGGCGTAAGATATTCACCATAAATGTAATTGAATGAAAAACGTGATTGAAAGCGTTTTTTGAATTCCTGAAGGAAATGCCGGTGATGGATTGTCTGTGAGCTTGGCACTGCCCTTTGATGGAGGACCTGTTAAGATTTTTCAAAGTCGGTGAACTTTGGGCAAATGGTTTCCTCATTCCAGATTTTTTAAAAAAAACTTTAAATAAACTTGAAATATGAAATGTTTGACACATCTTTTTGCAATCAATGAAGAATGTATAGCTCTACACACAATCAGTAAATAAACTTCAAATTTGGTTTCGAAATCATTCAAAACACTTTGCCCTTGCTCAATCATTTAAACATCACGATTAGACATCCAAAAAGCACTCAATTTGGAGACGGTTCTGATTAAGATATCGCCACGAATTTCCAATAAGTTTAATCCTCAATCAGTCCCCGACTATTTGCAGCATAATCATCGTCTGGGTTCGATCAATCGCCATTCACTGACATCATAATCGCGATCGAATGAATTAAAAAAACATCCACTTCAAATGTAACCGCTTCAAGTCACGACGCACTCGATGTCTAATCCGCAAAGGAGATGATCGATGCGATACGATCGTTCATCGCCTCGAAGATCACTTGAATGACCTTCCTTTCCCTCATCGAACCACATCCGTGTTTCAAAGTGTTATTCATTTGATTGCTGACAGCCCAAAATTCGGCGCATTAACCGATCCGATTGATGCTTATGATTTGCCGAACACTCAAGCACCCCCACATCACGATCATTGTCGGTGTCAATCCGATCCGTTTTATTCATTAGCCGTGCACCGCTAATTACATAAGCCAACGTCTCTGCAAAGCCGGTCTTTTGACTGGCTTTTTTCTCTTTTGCACTCGATAACACCGCAAACAAGAAAAAGAAGCAAAAACGCGACGCTTCAGTGAATTTCATCAGCTGAATATAGTCTGACCGAAAAATCCCTCCATTAGCCCGTCTCGAGTGAGGTGACGAGTGGCGAAAGCAAAACGCGGAGAAAAATACGTTTTAACTGAAATCTTAAGTAATCACCGCACTCGGACCTGTTTAAGCAGGTAAGCGAGTATGCCATAACCGCGAGATTCATGCTTACACCCAACCGCCCGACTCCTCAGACCGTCTCTGATATTTAAGCTTGAGGAGCTCTTGCAAAAAAAAAATTAAAAAACAAAGACAGACGAGATTCCAATAAAAGGCCAATCCCATGTACACTTGAGTAGCATCCGCATCGGCCGCACAGTCACTCGCACACCCTGTAATTTGCAGTCAATCTCCAAGATGATTAAATGTCTCCGAGAGCTGCACATGAAATTGAAACTTTGGCTTCGGCGAATTACGGTGTCGGTGGCACGATGGAGGCAGCGGCAACGGCGGCCGAAGAAGTAGGTTAGCCGCCTTCCACTCGTCTCGTATCGGTGAGATAAGTTTAATTTTGTTTTAACAGCTTTTTGTTATGTCACCGATTGGATGGAAAAACAACACAACCGGTCTTTTGGGTGTCTTTCGCGATGCAAGCCAGTCAAACTTCGCATGCATGCGTGGCTTAAACGCTGCCAGAGAGAAGGGGGCGACGAATGTTCGGTGTCTGATATCAGATGGATGCAGTGTGTGTTTCTCTCGGCTGACAACTGCGACTGCGAAGGGTGAAGTTGGGTGGTTTACAAAAGTTGGCCAAAGATATTGTCTTAACCTGACGTTGAAGAATTTCGGACAAGGTCAGGTGGTTTCGTGTGACGTGTGCTCGTTGGGTTTTTTTTTTATGTACTGTGTGGTTGAAATCCTGTCAGAAACTAGTTCTTGAGAATAACCACCACGACGACAGGGGGCAACAGTTGTTGTCGCTTTTAATTGCGGGGAATTTTTTTTTTTTTGCCGCAGTGTGGAATTTAATTGGAGGCAATCTGCACGTGGCATGGTTTTTTGTATGTTTTCTTTTTGATTGAGAGAATGCCACATCCACACTCTCATCTACATCTCCCACAGATTTCTGAATCAAATTTGGCACTAACAAGCCAACAGATTGCCGTCAAGTCAAAGCCCAATCAAAACCCACACCATGCCCGGAAATCAATGACAACTAGCGTCGTGTCACAAACAAGCACCGAAAGTGTGTCAGTCATAGACTTCCTCAACTTCTCTCACTAATTGCATCCAATTTTGCATGCACTTGCAATTAACGAATAAACGAGCCATGACGACTCACACCACTCACCTCCTTGCGGCGCTTTCAATCTGGCATACAGACATTCCGGCCACCCACTTAATCCGCTTAAGTGCGGGCGCACACAATGCAGAATGGCAAAGCATCTCTGTGGCCCTCTGTGCCGTGTATTGTGACATTTCAAATGAAACCGACAAATTAGCCGACAGCTAATTGATTTTGAAAGTTCTTCGATTTTTCCCCTCCAAGTGCAAGATGAACGCAAGCAGTATAGCGCACGGGTGACTTGAATTTTCTCGATTTTCTATTTGCCATTCGAGACTCGCGAGTCGTGAGTGAGCAGTCGAATGGCGGAGAGAATTGATTTCTTTTGTCAATTCCAGTCACGAATGTGTAGGCGCTGCCGTCGTTGTCGACTTTCTTCGTTTGGTGAGCGGATCCACAATCGCTACCGGCGCGCCGTTCGTTGTGCTGGAAATTATCCCCTACCGTCGATGGAATTTAAATGAAGCCTAATGGGCATGGCAAGCCGGTCATTTCAGTGTTTTTTTTTTCTGTTTTTTGGGCCGATCTAACGGATGGGCATTATTCGGACGATGAACTCTTGACTAACGCATACTCTTTCTCTTCCGTCTCCGATCAGATATCGACAATGATCCAAATCGTGCCCCACCATGCGACCCCACTGTGTGCGTTTTGCCCGACTGCTTCTGTTCAGAGGACGGCACAGCAATCCCCGGAGATCTGCCCGCAAAGGATGTTCCAATGATGATCACTATCACCTTTGACGACGCCATCAACAACAACAACATTGAGCTGTACAAGGAGATCTTTAAGGGACGCAAGAACCCCAACGGCTGCGACATCAAGGCGACCTTCTTCGTCTCGCACAAGTACACCAACTACTCGGCCGTGCAGGAGACCTCACGCAAAGGACACGAAATCGCCGTCCACTCAATCACGTAAGTAGCATTACTGCGCAAAGTTTGCTTGTTAAATTATAGTTTGATGCCTAATTCGAGACGCCCTATTTTGTTACTAATTTAAAGCAAGGGAAGGTTGGTGGAATCTCTTTGAAAAAAGCGGGTAAAATAATGGCGTCTGTTTTGTGTTTGATTTCCCCTCTCTCATAGCCACAACGATGAGGAACGCTTCTGGTCGAACGCCACCGTTGACGACTGGGCCAAGGAGATGGCCGGTATGAGGATCATCATCGAAAAGTACGCCAACATCACCGACAATTCCGTAGTGGGTGTCCGTGCCCCATACCTCCGTGTTGGTGGCAACAATCAGTTCACCATGATGGAAGAACAGGCCTTCCTCTATGACTCCACCATCACCGCCCCCCTGTCCAATCCCCCACTATGGCCATACACCATGTACTTCCGCATGCCACACCGTTGCCACGGCAATCTTCAGAGCTGCCCAACCCGCTCGCACGCCGTCTGGGAAATGGTGATGAACGAACTTGACCGCAGAGAGGACCCCTCTAACGACGAATACTTGCCCGGCTGCGCTATGGTTGACTCCTGCTCCAACATCCTGACCGGCGATCAGTTCTACAATTTCTTGAATCACAACTTCGACCGGCACTACGATCAAAACCGTGCTCCACTGGGTCTCTACTTCCACGCCGCGTGGTTGAAGAACAACCCCGAATTCTTGGACGCATTCCTCTACTGGATCGATGAAGTGTTGGCCAACCACAATGACGTCTACTTCGTCACAATGACACAGGTCATCCAATGGATGCAGAATCCAAAGACCGTCAGCGAGGCCAAGAACTTCGAGCCATGGAGGGAGAAGTGCGTCGTCGAAGGCAAGCCAGCCTGTTGGGTGCCCTACTCCTGCAAGCTCACCTCCAAGGAGGTTCCCGGGGAGACCATCAACCTGCAAACCTGTGTCAGGTGTCCCAACAACTATCCATGGATCAACGATCCCACCGGTGATGGTTTCTACTAAGTCAAATCGTTGAGCGTTTAATTTTTTTTTATTTGTTATGAGTTTTTATTTTTTTATAATTATTTTTTTTTTTTAATTTTGTGTTTGAACCCCGAGCGAAAGAAATTCTGACTAAGCAAGAGAATTGAAGACGCAAAATTTATTGCTGAGGAAGTGATGCATTTTTTTGGTCATCCAACTCTTGATTGCCATTTGTAACAAACACTCCTCGATCCCCGCATTCCTATTCCCACTCCTTCAACTCCTCGATTAACTTAAACTCAATCTGTCACTCAAACTGAAATCTATGTTGAAATCCTTCTTCTCTATTCACTCAATGTATATAGTTGTATGTGTTAACTTAAAGCCAGACAAAAAAGCAGAGGAAAAGTGCTGACGAATGAGAGTTGTCGTTTCAATCATTCCAAAATGTCTCACATCGAATCTGTCAATTATTCTATTTTTTCCTTTATTTTCTTTCCTCAAACTTTTCCGCACTTTCGTCCTCTATCTATCTGAGTATCTCTGTATCTCACACTGCAAGAAAAGCAAGAAATGGATTTTTATTAAATCTTTTATAATTATGATTGTTTTTTAGAAGACTTTGACTGACTTTGAATTCCCAGACAAGGTCAAGCTGTGTTTAAGTTAAAGATGAAAAATGTGAACAAAAAACAAAAAAAAATTGAAGAAAAGAAAAAAAAATATTAGAAAGAGAAAGTAAAATAGCGTTTATTGATAAAAAAAAGTTAAAAAAAACAAAAAGCGAATATTATTTGTACCTATTTTAATTAATTTTTTTAATTATAAAAAAAAATCAGTAAATAAAATATGAGAAAAAAAATAAATATTTGTTGTTTAATTTCGAATATTGCAGTTTTCAAAGGTTGCTGCGTTTTAACAAGAAATGGTACCCAAAATGTCATTTTCTGACATATTTGTCCAGCGATTAGCTGCAACTCTTCTTTTGCATGTAACGCGGCTTGTTGTGTTGTTAAGCTGATTGTTAGGGTCCTTTAAGTCTTCTGTATCCCCTTCCAGCATCTTCCTAGCTACGAATTCTGTTCAAATACGTTCTTACTCAGGCTAGAATTGAGGGTTATATACGCCAACAGCTAATAAGACGACGAAATCTACACTAGAACATGTTCTAAGCCTTTTAAGAATCTGACGATGGAAGTTGGTTCTTATGGCTGCCGGTAGTATGTACTAAACTATGTAATGTTGCATTTTGCGAATTAATTCCACACAGATTTTGAGAGTGGGATTTCATTAGATGCCTCACAATATCTAGTGCGAACTTCTTCGACTGGCCTCAGATTCCTAAGTTGTTCCCTAAGACTAGGGTCCTTTAGGAAGCCTGTGAATATCCAAAAAATTCATTCTGGTCCAAGTTTCAAACCTCTTTGGTCGAACTGGCATAGAAAGTGTTTTAGCCTGTTTGATTCCATGGGCTTCTGAGTCAGAGTTTCAAACCTCTTTGAAATGTCGTACTTTCATTGAAAAAGTTTGACCTGTCGGTTTCTGTTCACCGTGTTACCTCTAGTGTTCAGACTGTTCTTGTCCTACAACAGAGAATGATTGAATTCTTTTAAGTGCTCAAATGCCTCTTTCTTCACCAAGAAAACGGCTTGACTAAGTACCCTCTTGGCTGATCTTTTGAATTGATTCGTGTCATATCATTGTTCGACGTCTTTGATGCGCTGGGGATGAACTCATAGACAACTTGTGTTGCTAAGAATCTGGCCTTGAGATGAGTATGTATATTTAGTTTCTTCGTCTTTATCTGACTTGATGTACCGAGTTGTCATGTGAAGGCGAAATATGACTGCCTTTTCAATTCTTTGCACATTATGAGATATAGAAGTGAAATCATTGGAAAGGTAGTAGAGCTCAAGCGTTTTTGACACAAGAGGTATCAATTCCATGGATAGCCTTCCTTCTTAATTTCTGACGCATTTAAAAAGGGGTCTTATCCTTCGAAAGTATTGAATATAAAGTCCAGGATGACTTCATCTATTTTGATTCACATGAGACGTTTATACATCTGATAACAAACTTAGGTATTTAAGTGACATGTGACTTAGCGGTAAACGATCACAAAGTAAGGTAGCTACTATCATTACCGAAGCATTGAGAATAAACGTCATCTCCAGAAGCGAGCTTGTCCATTAATTGGTACTTGTTGCTATGTCTGGACACTTACAGAGTCTTAAGATAAAAGCCCGCTCACAAAGAATCAATGAAGATACAATGTTGGTTGTATAAGGTACGGTAGAAGCAAATGTTTAGTCCTTAGAATTATTTTCACGATTTCCCGGACTAGTGCACTTCCATCAACATGGACAAAAAAATTCAAATCATTCAATTGAGATTGCTATCTCCATGAAGGAGATAGAAGCAAGACCGTCAACAATAAACACACCGAGTCCCAAAAGACTGCTTAAAGACCTCACTTCAAATTTCGTACCCAGATGGAAGAATACCCGTGTCTGTTCGAGATACGAAACTGGAGGTGGCTAGCTCAAGACTAATGCGCAGCTCTTAGATTCCACCTCAAATGTCAAATACTATCAATGCCAACTTAACAAGTGTCAATACCTGCCGAACTTACGAGGAGAAAGTAAGGGAAGTGCACTACCCATAGAATCATACAGGGAAAGAGATATGTTTTTGCAAATACTGTGCATAAATCTCCTAAAGCACACACTATCAGCCTGTCGGAGTCGACATTACACTCTAGGTGCCTTCCACTGATGAGGGACTGTTTGAACGCTTAGCACGAATAGTTGCTGAAGAAGACAGACCCCGATCGCTTGTAAACTGTAGCAAGACCTAAGACATTTATGTACGTGAAAGGATTCTTCTTACACCGATTACACATTCGCTTAACGCCAAGATTTGATTCTGAGAGTTGTTCCGCTCAGAATTTCCCCGGTCAAAATTTTGCATCTCCTTTTTACAAAGAAACGCCGAATTTCCTTCAGAATGAAATAATTGAAATCCCTTCGCATCATTTTCACGCACAAGAATGTATTCCCCGCGTGAATTTGGCGGTTGAGGGATAAAACTGCTTTCACCGAAACACCACTCCTCAGTGGCACTCACTTTTCTCGCTACTTCTTACGCAAACAAAAGGTGGACGGCCTCGAGTTCAAAACGTTTGTATGTCACATAGATCGCCTGTGCGAGATTCGCAGGCCTGACGTCAAGGAGCCGCCATAAATAATCACACGCCCAGCATCGTTGAGCGCTCAACTCATCAATTCAGCCGCAGAGTGACGTCAATCAAGCTTTGCTTAAACACGAGATATGACAAACGACATGGCAAACGACACGGCACAGCCAACAGCATAGCGAACATAACGACGTCCATCACGTTATGCGATGCTTGTCGGAGGAGGAGGAGGAGGGAGCCACTTTGAATGGTAAATATGGCATCTTTCGCCACATTCAAGGCACATCACCCCGTAATCAATGTAAATCCGCTCTAATCGAATGTCAAATGTGAGAAGGTGCGGACACCACCACCCTCCCTCGCCGTCGCACGAATTGAGCAACAACCGCATCAAATGGACAACCGATTAGGAACGCTCCGCCGCCGAAATGTAATCGACACAAGATTGCAATGGATGGCATGCTGAACGCACCCCCAAATGCAATGCCCAGCGGGCTGACAGGATTAATTGATGCTCGCCGTGCCGGATGTACGGGCTTTTGCCGATAACCGCCGGGGGATTGCGGCTCGCAGCGCCGCGTCTATGCGGAGTCAAGCTATTGTTTAATTGGTTATTAATGGACGGAGCATGCATGGTGTTGGCAGAATTCATTAATTTCGCCAAACAAATCAAAATCTAAGGACGCCCGAGATGGTTGAAGCACAGAAGAGACAAAGAAACGGCTATTTTTCAAGGCTGCGCCACCAGTGATTCATTTGTTTATTCTGAAGAGGTGACATTTTGGTGCGCCCAACACTTGACCATTGAAAACACGACTTTGGCTGGGTGATGCGTGAGCATATGTGTGTGTGTGCGTGTGTGTACGCGACTTTTTCTGCGAATCAATGTGTCACAAAAGTGGCTTTGAGTGATGGCCTTCGATTGACGGTTGAGTCATGAGATGTGTTGTGGCCGCGGTGGCGGCGACGGCGACGGCTGCTCTGTGCTGCTGAAGGATGTTGTTGGTGTTACACACTTTTGCCTCTGACATTTTTAGACTTACGCAAATTGTGATAAGTTGGTCAAATGTGAGGGCGCCAGTTGTCAAGGAGAACGAGAGACTTCGTGTCACAGGTTTGTCGTTGCTTTGAAAACTTGGAAATTTTTTGCATGACAAATGTGAATCGCTGCGGAGGTGGGAGCTTGTAGGTTAAAGTGAAGATCGATGATCGATAAAAATTGAAATTGAGAGCGAGCAGGACTTTACCGGAGCAAAAGACAAACCAGAAGATCGTGTCTATCTGTGATTAAAAGTGATCGTTGAACCTGATAGATCAGAGCCAGGATGAATTGGATTTCTTTAAAAAATGTTCTTGTCGCTTTGAATGAATGAATGACGACAAATCTCATTTCAGCAGATATCATCGATCTTTGTCTAAAATCTTTGTAGAGTTCATTTGATCTTCCTGCACGATCAGTCATTACTAGAACGATCACGAGATCAGAACACAATCTACTCAAAAGGCAACACAAGCAATTTATCGTCAGCCCCTGCACGAACATCACTCCAACTACGAAGCATGTTTTGCAACCACCGCATTGCCACTTAACCACGCTAGATCTGCATTAGATTAATCGCGCAAAGACATCGCGATACCATTCATGGACGCGCATGATCAACTTCCTGGATTGCTGACTAGATCTTAGACTTCCGGATACGCATGTGAAGCAAGGTAGTGGCATATGTACAGCAAGCCTAGGCGTCCATACCTCACGTACTTTCACGATCTCGTCTGTCATTGAAAGAGGGAAGTGCACTCAATCAGGAAGGCCATTTCGAGGGGTCGAAACGGAAGGGACTTGCTACTTTCTCCTACTCACTTTGTGCTTGTCGAGAATGTCTGCAGCTTGTCAGTGGACTATACTATGGGATTCCTGAACAAGCCTTTCGCGTAACATCCCTAATGATCCCCAAAAGGCAGATATCGCCTATCGAACGCAAAATGTTACTTTAAAGCCTAATCCTCGCCGCCATCATCAACTTCATAATTATCGTTGTTGTTGACTTCGCCTATGTTTTCGTAGTCGTTGACGATGTAACTGTCGCCACAGTTGTCTTTAGCGTTGTAGACGTCGCCATAATTGTCGTTCTCACTGCGCTGCCGTCGTCCACCTCTCACTACGACCAGCCAGCACTTGATTTAAATGTCACACCACATCCATTAAAGAATTGTATTTACCTGTGTGTCTCATTACTTCGCCTGAATGCATAATACATCACGACGGCGGCAGCAGCACGGAGACACGCCAAGCCCAAACAGTTTCTCTATTTCCAGAGGTCTCCACAATCTAAGCCATCATCGGGGGTAATTTCAATTCTTTGTGTTGTCTCTTCGTCAGTTTTGACCAGAATGCGCGAAGTGCCAGCCGAGTCCTAGGTAGCAGACGCAATGACAATGCGCTGAATGCCTTCGCTCAAGAGTCATGATGCAATTTAAGTAGGAAGCCTAAAGTGCACGTAACACGCCTCAAGAACACAAAATTCCTCCCAAGGGGGTGAACACCCCCCGTTCTGTGACTCCAATTCCTTCGCTTACCTCGTCCGCATTGGGCTGATTGTCGCCCCGCCAACCGTCCACACCACTTCATGCAGCAACTCAACTTTTACATTTTTCCTCGCGCCACCGTGCCATAGAAAAGTTGTTGGTCCACATTCATGCGGACCGCTGACGACGGTGGCAGTGGCATGGAGGGACGGTCTGTGGGCTCTGGGCACACAAAGACGACGCGACGACGACGTAGTGGCGATAGCAATGCAGTTTGACGCCCGATTGCTGCTGGCACACAAGTTTACCTTGGGGGAGTCGCTCAGATGCTGGTGCTCTCGGTTCGCAAGGTGGGACGGGGAGCGAATTCTCGAGTGCCATTTCGTCAGTGTTCACCCGAACCGGTGCCCTCGGTGAACGGATGCGAAGACATCGCCTGCTGGTGGCAGGAGAGGAGGACCTGCATCTGCATACCTGCGACATGTTGACATTTCGTCTTGAGTGGTAGTCTGTGTGGCGGTAATTATTCTGAGAATGCAACGCTTGATCACATGTTAGGTGCAAATGGCCGAAGAGAGGCAGCGCAAGTGTGAGTGTGAGCAAGTTCCAGGTGGTAGTGCTGCGGCGTGGTATATGTATGTGGGAGGAATATTTCAGGTATTTCCGTTGATTCTTTTGGGGAATTCGTTTGTGGGATGAGGAGTCTTTGTGGACGTATACGTAACATTTGTGTGGCGCGACATCAGGAAGAGGTACTTTGAGTCACCGTCACAGCCTGTCCGAGTTGCTTCGCATTCTTGGCAGCCTTCAAAGAACGACAGAACAGAAAAGCAATTACAGCCTCAACTACAATCCACTCTACTTCCTCGTTTGTCAGAGCCCAGTGCTTCTGACGGAGGCCATGCGACACATAACAACCCCAACACCAACCTGGCAAAACGCCACTTAATGAGTCTTAATCTCGCACTCCGCCCGCTCTCGTGTACGCACCAAAACACTCCATTTTATGTAACTTTCATTTCTATGAATAATTGACACTTTTACCGTCTCGTTGCCGCGCCGTTGAAGTGGAACAATGAGCGGGCGCACGAGAAGAAAACAAAAGTAAAAGCCCCCAAGACCACTTCAGCTGGAAGACTTGAGATCGAATCGGGCCACGCTCCTGATGCCGTCACTTCGCATTCAAATCTACAGCTGCTGCCGCTGCCGCTGCTGCTGCTGCTGCTGCACAGCCGCCGCCAGTCCATTCATTCAGACACGAGTAACAATGAATCTTATGGACAATTGGTTCATTGGCGGGCTGGATTAGATGTTAGAAAACCAGGCAACTGGTACAAGAGCACCACTTTCAGCGGCAAGCAGAGCGGAGAATCGACGCATTCCATTGTAATTGGCGTCACTTTCTGTATCGCGACGAGTACGACGCGCATTCGATCGAATTTCGATGCTTTTGGAATGAGAATGACTCACGAGCCGCTGTACACTTCAGTTGTCAACGGTGATGACAGTTTCTACGAGCTGTTGCGCCTGCGCATTGCCTGCGTCAATCGGGAGGGTTTCATAAGCAGGACACGCAATTATTTTCGAAAACAAAAGCAAAAGAGTAAGAAAAAGGGGGTTGGATGAAAAGAGAACTCAAGTAAAGTATGTGTTCGCCACCGCGCGCCATCACTCGGTTCGTTGTGATACACAATTGCGCCACTCCGGCACTCGTTACTTTACTCTGTTGTTTTGTGGGCTTTATTTTGAGTTGTTTTCTTTGACTTCTTTTTTGAAACACGTTTGAGGCGGGGGAACCTTCGAGAATCGTTCAGTTTTTGTTTTGCTTTTATTGAACTGAAGGGGAGGACGGGGCTTGACTGTGGTTTATGCTAATTAGATGTTCTTAGGAAAGCTGGAGAGAATACAAATCATCCAGAGGTGAGGGTTTCTTTTTTAACTATACGTTGTGGGCATGCGGCTCTTAATTAAGCGGCTATCCAGATTGTTGACCTCCGATAGACGATGCGACGGACGACGGACGATAGAGTTGTGAACCCTCTTCTTAACGATGTGGTCTTCTGCGTCGCAGCGTTGTGGTTTATAGTCTTCAATTCTGCAAAAACAAACGAAGCAAGAAGTGTGATGATCGAATCGACGCTTAAATTCGCGCAAAAAAACTTCAATCAGAGATTTTATTTGCAAGCTAAGTGCTTTCAAGACCAGCTTTTATTCCCATCGATGATACCATCATAGAAGAGGTCAAAATTTCCGACTTGTACATGCAATTTTAGCCGGCAGTAAGTGTATCTTGATTTGAAATAAAAAGTGAAGGGATTTCGAATTTGTATTCTGCCCGTTAAATCGATGTCGTCTAAGCATGCTCAGAAAGTCTTTAAAATTGTCCAAATTGGTATATTTTTGGTACAAATACGAACATTGAGGCGAAATTGCTTAAAACTTATTTGGCGTTTCATATCCAAAAGAAACTTCGACCAGAAACTCGTGATTCAGTTTTAAACATCCTATTTCTGACACAAAGTTCGAGAATATGTCCCTTAACAAAGTCGAAAGCTCTAAGATTTTCTGAACTGATTTTCAAATTTCTGAACCCAAATAAGACCTCTCCTTAGGTGCGAATTGGAAAAGAATGTTTTCGCTCGATCTAGCTGTCTCAGCAGGAAGACAGAGATTGAAACTTCGCGTCAAGGGCAAAGCCATCAAAGGAAGTTGAGACGTCGCTCACGCACTAGGAGCTGCGTGCCAGGACTGTAAAGTGCTAGAATTAGGTTAGTAGCCATTATCTGTTTGCGATGAGAAGACCTACTTTGTATTCAAGCCCACAACATAGCAGATTACACTCTGAATGCCTCAAAGTTCCAAATTCTTAAAAGATCCCCGCCGATTTCCCATGGACTTCGCTTTGATTGCTTGCGAAGATAAATTAATTTGAATTCATTGATTTGCCAAGAAGTGACTTATAAATTCCGTGACATGTTGACACCTCGCCTACATCCAGCCAAACCCCAGGGTTACCTTTAGGAAGCCATTACTCATCCAATTGCCTAAACTGTCCTCGACAAATCCCCCCGTCCGCAAGTGAGTCCAGCCTTCAAATGCAAATAGGTGGAAAAACACACATGCACAGCAAAAAAAAATCAACTCCCAACATTCAACTGATCGAAGAAAATGTTCAATGAACCTCAACTAGGTCAACACTGAAGACAAGGTCTCGTCGCCGCCACACCACCACCGCAAATCCCACCTGATCCAAGCCAAGCCAAAGATGCACGTCAGCCATTTATAGGCGCATTTGATGACAGAACGCCCGCTGACGCGTCACATTTCCATTTCAGAGACCGCATAAGGGTAGGCAGCACAGATTTCACTCGATCGGTTGCATCTGGTCCCTATTGGCCGCGATTTGCATCTCACTGTGAATGGACCCGTACGTGGTCTATCGGTTTTTATCTAAGTCAATGCGATGCACATAAAAACACATTCAACAGAAATTAAGTCCAAAATGCAAATCAGCACGTTTGACACGCAGGCAATCAAATTCAAGTCGAATTGGCGCGTCAAACCGGTCAGCGGCGCAAGGCGCGGGATGGGTTCTTTGGATTAATTTTCGATTTATAAGCTGAATGTTTTTGACTAATTAAAGTGGCTAATAGCGACCCAAAGAGTCCAAAAATATATTAAGCAAACCAGTTGCTGTCATCTTTTCGGCGAAGTGGATCGCTTTGGAAGCCGATACTCTTCTCCATCGCCGTCAACAGCACTGGGGATCACCTTGACATTTTCAATTTCTACGGTCTTATAGTGTGTTGTTTTTTTTCTGCTTTTCCTCGTTTGTTTCATGTTGGATTTCTTGTTTTCTGCTTCTGTTCGGTGTGCAGAATGTGAATGAAGTGAATCCGATGTGAATTCAATTTTGCTGTCAAATTTGTCATTCTTTCGACGGACACAATAGAATTTATGAAAGTGCCACCAGTTCCTAGAAGACGCGAAGAATGAATGACAAACTAGCTGTCATGTGTCAAATCACTTTCGATGATGGCGTTTGCAGGAAGAGTGTGTTGACTCAGGAGAAGGGCAGCAGCGAAAATTTGAAATTTCTGTTGACCACAGTGAACGGTTGATGGCGCCGAATGGGTCGTAAAAATTGCTGATCACCGATTATGGCACCCGCCGTCATAAATTATCTTCTGTCAGATTTTATATTTCTCTTCCTATGAATTAACAAAGTCACACCTCAATTTTCGAGGTGACAGTTGTCGTCGTTGTCATTAAACGAAGATGTTGTTGAGATATGGCCAAGTTGACATCTGGTCAAAAATCTGACTTTAAGTGCACTTGAGGAGTGTGGATATTGGGTCTCAAGTAAATTTCTTTATGAAATATTTGAAAATAGCGCCAAAAATGAAGGGATTAGATAAGTATTTTCTAAGTGATGTACGGTCTGTCGTACAGGAGGCAGCCACCTCAAAATAGTGTTAAAACTAAAACAGTGTATTCCCTTCTGGTTCACTGATAACACTTATGAAATAACTGTTTTTAAATGCTTACAGATAATGGCTAAAATGAAGATGTGACTTCATCAGACCTCAACTCCATTTTGAAATGTATTTGACACGTTTGTTAAAATTAAATTTCCAAGTTGCGTCCACTTGCATCACGGTAGACTTCCTTCATAACGAAAAAACACCTTATCGAACGCCCCCGTAAATCCATGCATGAAGGCAATCTAGATTCATCAACATCTGTCGCAGTCTCTGTGCAAATCAGAGTTATAGCCGTCACACTACTGTGTTAATTGCCCACAAAAACTCACTGAAATGCCATCGAACTCGTTTTAAGATGCGCTAACCGACTCACCACCTCCCACTCATCCTCTTTGACAGTTCATCAATCGTCACATTTATGGTAAAACTTGCCAGCAAATCATTCAAGGAATTTTTCACCCACATCCGCCTAGCAGTAAAGCTGCAAGATAATGATTCCAGTGATCCCAATGTCACCCATAAACGACATTTTGACGCATGTCCATAAGTATGTCAAAACCGCCCCCAAACCTGTTCCCGGCACTAAATCATCTCTTTAAGCATTCCATCCATTCGTGTAGACATCAGAAGACGTCTGCAAACATAGAGTTTGCCAGCGATAACACGTGACAAACCTGTGGCCGAAACGAATCTCGTCTGCAATGCCAACGCAAAAACCAGTCAAAAGTCGTTCTATTCTCGGTGCGAAGAAACCCGATTGTCTCCTTCGTGATCTCGCAAATGTCAATGTAATTAAAAGAATATTTATTTAACAAATTTTGCCACCCCATACCGTTATATACGCGAAAAAACAACTCGGGCCAACTTCCTTAATCCGGACGTTGTGATCGCCCGACGAATTCTCGTTTCATAAATTCAAAATGTCCGAATCAAGAAGACTGCCAGTATGTCAGTGTAACAAGTTTCGCCGGTCGCAGTCCGATTTGGGGGTTTGCATATTTTTGGCAAAGCTTTGACACCCAATCCAATCTGAAACAAATGGCGGTGATGATGATGATGATGATGATGGAACAACCGCACGGGCAAACCGCTTTTTAACACATCCATTATGTAACCAAGAGCGTCTCCTCAATCATAAATATTTATCCAAACAAGTTGCACCCTAGTGATGTATACCTGTTGTTGTGTGCCGTGTGCCGAACGCGCCGATTGCCGAGGGAGATGTGTGATGGTTGCCTGGCGGCGGTGAGGAAAGCGAACCTGTACCGCCGCACCGGGGAGGAGGGACCAAATCGCACAAGCTAAATGTCAACTTTACGCAAGAATGCATGGGGAGAGCACCTTAACAAAATGAATTCGAGATGAATTATTGATGGAATTTGTTTAATTAAGGCCAGGCCGGGCGTCACAGGGAGCATGTGGTAAGGTGAAGCTTCGAATATTGTTCAGTTTTGGTTGGTAAAGTTTCGTTTTTGGTGGCGAGCGATGAAAATTTGGTGTTGGCGGTGATGAATGCGTCATTGAATGGGATTGGTGGTCAGGCGGTGGTTCTAGGAAACTTTTGGCAAGCGTTGACCTTGACTTTGGACAAGTTTAGCAGAGTCTTTAATGGAGAAGGCATCGTTTCTGACCGCTACTGTATTCAGGAACTGAGATTAGGCATTCAGAAATGGTAATTTAACAATGGTTTGTCGAAGTCTCAGGAATGTGGTGTCTTCCTGTCATGTCATTGTCTTCATGGTGGTTCTCTCTTA
This sequence comes from Eristalinus sepulchralis, assembly GCA_944738645.1. NCBI lineage: Eukaryota > Metazoa > Arthropoda > Insecta > Diptera > Syrphidae > Eristalinus > Eristalinus sepulchralis. The sequence goes on along the minus strand of OX122885.1, from coordinate 3,286,649 downwards.
ACACGTGGTTGTTGTCGTATTGTGAGGAAACCAGGCATGTTTTTTGCAAAATTTTTTTTTTCCAATTTTTGCATATTTTAATGGAAATAGAAAAAGATATGAAATCAAAACAAATGCAAATTGGACCCAGTTGTTTGTTCGGGCAATTTACGCCACAAAATTTATAGCACAGCAAAAGTTGTCAACGATATACCGACGTTCCTTTAATTTTCGGTCACATTGGCCAGCCGGGAAGACACACTTTTCAATTTAGATTCATGTCACTGGGTCACTACTAGTAGCGCTAGGCTTTTCACCAGTAAGGCCCTTACTTGTTAGACCTCGCGTCTTTTGGGACACTTGTCATTAAGACACTTCATCTTTTGGACCACTAATCATGGAAGTCTCTTGGTTTTCGAGCCGCTGGTCCTCTTGCCTATTATGCTTCACTTTTCTTGGGCCTCTTGTCATTTAGGACTTTCGTCGTTTAGACCTCCCGTCTGTTTGGGACTTTTGTGCCACCCGTTTCTTGGACCTCTCATCTTTTCGACACTCTTGTCTTCTGGATCTCTCGTCGTTTGGGCTTCTCGTTTTTTGGACCTCTCATTTTTTGGGCCTTACGTTTTTTGGTCTTCTCTTGGGGCATATGCATAAGAAAGACGTATATTGAAAATGGCAACTAGAATAGATAGCATAGAATTTTCCATTCCACAAACATACCTCAACCTCGCTCCCTAGTCTCCTGGCATCTTTCCCATCCTGTTCTTTGTGTCTCATCTAGCAAACAAGACGAAAATATCGATTTTAACCAAAAAATTCCAAAAACTGCTAGGCATCTTTAGTCGCTTAAAGAAAATGAACAATATGATCCAGCCTAACTACACGATCATAATCTTTCACAACATCCCCAGAAAGAATGAAATCATATTTGTCTACAAAACAAAACCTCTTCACTCAACGAAACCAGTTAGAATAATCTCTTCCGCCATAATCCACCTTCCAAGGTAATTCATCAGCAAATGACTCAATACTCCACTCTGCGTTGGTGCGGTAACTCTTCGCTTAATTATCCACCCAAAATATCTCGAAAACTTCAATTATCTTGGGAGCGCCGCAAGCAAGCCGTCAGCAGACGAAATGCGTCACCTGCGCGCCTTCAACCCACGTCCAACGTCGCGCCGCCACCCATAACTTCTTTCAAAATCGCATCTCTTATGCAATTCCGCAGCAGCTAATGTTTACGCATTCGCTTGCACACTTTACGGGGATTAAAGCACAAAACTTCGGTCAGATACGATGAAAAAAAAAATCAAAAAATGCATCCAGTCAGCAATCAATGCTCGTTTCCACTTCAAACTTGCCAAACCGTGGACCGTGCCAACAGGTACTGGAATCCAGGCAAAAAGGCAAACAAAAATTCTCCGAAAGACGATTTCCAGAAATACCGGGGATCTTCAAAACTCGCGGAATTTCCTTACATATCCATGCAAAGAGAGACCCCCTGCACATGCATCTTTGGACTCCAGTCAAGTCTCCCTGCGGCTCATGATCGACGTCGCACCACCAGCGCCGCGCCGCGTTGGTGCCGCTGACTTGTGTCAGTGAAAGTGAAACCGCTTTTCAGTGGGGTACCTACAAATTTATCGATTACACACGGCCTCTGCGGATGATGAGATGCTACATAGGATTACACAAACAAAACCACTCCCCCCCTCCCCTTCCACCCACCGTACAGTTCAAAATTCCTACAAAAAAAAACAAGCAACGAAAACGCTTGAAAGGAGACTATGCGATGAGCATACTCAACAGAGACTATCATCTTCAGATTGGATAAGAGAGCAATAAATGGATTAAACGACGACCACTACAACGACACACGACAACGACAACGACGGCGGAAAGAAGGCATTACCTCGCGGCTACCTGTCTTCAGCTTGAGCTGGTTTCACTTTTGTTCGCCCCACTCCTGGATGTGCTGCTAAGCTGCTGCTTGCCCACGGAATTATGTATCTTCACATTTGATAGTCCTCCGTGGCATTGGGATTCCAGATCGGACGATAGGCGCTTGCGGAATACACGATTTTCAAGACAGAATATTCCGCATTCAGAGGCCGGCTAAGAAGTGCTAATTCGTTCCAAATAGAACCGCAGAACGTTGCTGGCGGTAAACAAGTTTAGTCGTGTCGATCGTGGCACGGTCACCGGAGAATTCCGAAACTATGACGCATATGACGAGCTGGAGTTGAATATCGCAAACATTTGAGGTTTCTAGCGAAACTGGGGCTTGGTAGCTGTACCATTCTGTGACAGGCGACTGTACAGTGCGCCAACGCGCATCCACTCTCAGACAATGACTGCATTGCATGCTGGTCGGGGATTTTTGCTCGACTTAAACACCACCGTCGCTACTTCCGGAATCGAATTGCAGTTCAGACCTGTTCCAGAGCAGCTAACGTGCTTGAACTACATGTACTTAGGTTTCCGCCTCGAATGGTGACATCATTCGCTGGAGTTAGCCTTGGATGGTGTTTACCAGTGACTGAACACATCCCTATCCACCGCAATGCGAACAGTGACTTGTCGTCTTCCTCAATGACTTACGACAGAGATTGATCGAAGACAGCTCCCACCATGCAGTGCCTTGCTGCTTTGTCCTTTGTCTTGTCTCTTTTGACGAGATATATGGATTATTTGAACTGAATAATATTTTACATGCTGGAAGCATAGGTGAAACCACAAACCATTACAAAACTGATTTGCATCCGTCTTGTTGATTCTCATCACTGCGAGTACCCTTCTCTCTGCATACAGCCGATGATTCAACGCACAAGTGATCGATCATCGATTTGACACAATAATCCATTTAACTTCGATTCCCCACCATCCAACAGCAGTCAGGCGTTAAGACACAAAACTGTCATACCTCCCAAAATAGCCTCCCAGCACATACACACAGCAATCCATTCGTCCGCGACAACCATTTTTGTAGAAAGGAAACGCTTCTTTTGTTCAGAAAATAAACAAACCTCTTAAAATACGATCGCGGACATCAACTTCAAAGACGACGTCAAGACGTATGCCATACATCTTCGGCCGCTTCGTGGATCGGCCCTTCTTGCAATTTCAATCACGTCCCCATCGGCCACAAACCAATGCGCACACGTCTCCCCAGTTACCAGTCGAGTTTAAATACATTTTGTATTTTTCTTCTATTTTGTTTGTTCTCCTCCTTCTCCTCGACCTCCTTTTACACCCCCACCGGGGTAGGAGGAGAAGGCTGTTTAATATGCACAACGAGGAATTGCCATCGCCAGCGGTCTCCAGTGGAAGCCGTAGGAACAGTCTGGGGTCAGTAAACTCTTGTTCTTTTTGTTTCCTTCACTCTCTCGTTGTTCTCCTTTGTGGCTTTAGTTCTTCTAACTTTGTGCGCACTTTAAATTACAATAAGCTTTTCGGTGTCTTTAAATGGGTTTCTTCGAATGGAAGTCCCTGAAGGAAGGAAGGGAATTGACAGATGTTTGAGCAGAATCGGAGGCAATTGTGAAATGTGTCAAATTGCAATTCTGGAACTTAATTGAAATTGAAAGAAATGTTCGATGATGCGTTTGGAATTTAAGGTATTTTTGAAAAACTACATCATGGTGGTGCGTGTATTGTACCACATCAAGAATGTGTCAAACACCCGCTTTGCTCTACAGCAGGAACACAATAAGATATCGTGCTGAATTGTGAAGAGACTTGCTGATTGAAGTTTTGGTTTACTATATGAGAAGCACTAACCTCCCACGATACACAACAGTTGAATCATTTATAATCAGCATTTTGCGTGGGGGGGTGTGCGTTTTTCCTGAATCATGTCGTTCCTGTACAAAAAAAAGTGCTCGCACCCTGATGTAGACTCTTTCAAAGGTTTCTAGTTACTCTTACCTGCACCTCCAAGCTGCACACCGACTGGCAAATCTATGAACAAGAGATACCCTAAAAAAACAGAAATGATTACTTTTTGCCACGCAATCACTGACATTAGCTTCGAGGGGCTTCCAATCTGACATTTGAAGTGAATGTCAAATCCCATTTGTCACGCCATACATTTGCACCTCATGAGGTCTCAGCTGAGACAACATCCCTGACACGGCTGACATTTGCCATCGATCAAAGGTCCAGCAGTCAATCTCAAATGTCGTTTCCTCGTCCTCCAGTGGCAGTGTTTGAGTCCGTTGCCATGAATCCAGATGCTTGTCAGTCCGCAAAGGAGCAATAACTTCCCGCCTAAACACAAACAACCCGTACCACAACAGCAGGGATGCATCAAAATCGCTGAATCCGCAGAAAGTTGTTATCTCCATCGCCGGAGAGCTCATTCAAATGCAAATTGTGATTTTGAGCGAAGATTTACATAAGATTATCCACCATTTTGTCGTGTTGTCACTGCTGGTGCTGATGTTGGTGTTTGTTGGCGGCCTCCTTGACCCCGGCGATTAAGCGAGTGCGGGGGGCAGGGCGAGTTCATTTACTTGCGATACTTGCTGGGAACAGACATTAAATTTGCCTGTCAAATCAGACAAGCGCATAAAACCGTTCGCTGTGCTCATGTGGCGAGCGCCTGAGGTGCATTTCGTATGATCCGTGATGAGGTTGACAGCGATAACTCGGTCGGGGCACGGTCATTAAACACAACAAAGCACACAACCCACAAGATGATGATTCGGTGCGCGACCGTGATATGCCAGGTGGCGGGCAAAGCAGAACACCTTCACTTGATGCTTTCACAAAAGCCAGTCGGTGCGTAGGCTTTCTCTCAGCCCCTCGACCGACCTGGTGGAGAGGATTCACATAGATTTCTTCTTGCGGAAGTCATTATCTGAATCAAATCGACTACGGTCTGCGGCGAATACAAATGCCGGGGTCTTTGATGACACCGGCGTCATCGTCGTCCATCTGTCACCGAGATGTCCTTCAAACATTCTCCCAGATAACGGCAGGCACACAAAGAAGAGCCACAAAATCGAGCTCCACTTGAAATTCGCTCCACGGAGCACACAGCCTAACCTCTATTCACCATCCTCCTGGCTGCCACTATCGCGATCATACAAAACAAACGTCCACCTGGTTCGACTGTTTGCTCATGTGAAATCTGCGGACGGCAATCTCGGTGGCAATTGCCACTAAAGTTGCACCTCAATGCGCGCAAAGAGCAACACCATCATCATCATCGTCGCCAGCATCTCCCGCATCATCATCGTCGTTGTCGTTGTCGTCTTCGCCGCCGTCGCTGGGCCAATCCCACTCCTGCCACGCTGAGTCCATCCAATTATGCAAGATTCTTATCCGGATCACAAAATGATATTTCACGAGGTTAAATGTGAAAGAGCGCGCTGGCGGATGGGTGTGTGTGACATTTGCGCTGTCACTTGGCGTTAAGCCCCCCGCAGCCACAAGAAGGGTTACCTTAAATGCCTTCGGCAACCGCATCGCAAACCCGCACCAGCTGGCGTCGGGTGGATGTACAAACGAATTACCATCTGTCAGAGGTGAACTTCTGCCCCTCTGCGCCTTCTTCCGCATCACCCTGGCAAAGTGACAGATATTGTTTACACTGTCTGTCGCCTATCTACGGGTGTGATTTAATTAAACGCTGCACTGTTCAGTTGTCAGAGCCGGTTGCATGACTAACTAGAATTTCATTCAGCGCGAGCCAAGCGCCCCAGGCGATAAGCTGCTAAAGCTGGAGTCTTTCCTTTGTGACGCAAATGCGCACTTAGGCACGCGGCGATGCAGGAAGCGAAGAACCAGCAGAATGCCTGCTTAACCTTGTCTCTTCACAGGGGGTTCTTTGTGCCGAGTTTAGACTTGTGATTTCCCTTGTGCCAACTACGGGGTGTGACTTGAGATTTGCAAATGGGATTTCGTTGCACGGAGGTCACGGCAAAGATATAAGAGTTCTTCTGAGCAATCGATCACAAGTCGTGAGTGCCGTCGCGATGAAGTTCAACTGCTGCTGACATTTGAGAATGTCGTTCTGAAGCATTTGCTGTGGAAAGGTTAAGGAGTTAGATGTGGCTTTGATGTTAAAAGTTGAGAGAAACTTAGGGACTTTCATTCAATTCCCTTGGGTAAATGCCAATTTCGGATGTTCATCTCGTTTGTGATGTCGTCATCCGCCTAATAATTCCAATCATAAGCAGCTTAGTAGACATTTCCTCACTTTGCGAACTATGGCCATCAATTAAAGCCAACAGGAAATCACATTATAATGCTTAATTGCCGTAACAACGCAACACACCTGCCATCTGTCAAAATGCAAATCGATGTCATTACCGCCAGCTTGATTAGATGCATGCGTTTTCACCTCACCCGTCAGTGATTGTCCATCGAACTTCGCACAATTCCCCGCAGCAATCAAAACTATCTTTATGCCGCATCCCATCTCTGCCGATAGCCAGACAAGGGTAATAAAAACAAAAGTGAAAGATACTGCACACTTTCATTTCTACATTCGCATCCAGTCGATGCAAGACGTCGAAAGCAAATCGGATGTCATCACAGTCTGGCCAACCAAATGCACAGCTGATGTTGAAGACGAAGATGTGCCGCCTTGAACGAACGGAACCCTGCATGGCTCAGAAATTGGCTGAGCATAAAAATTGGACTGTTGTGCGCGCCCGTTGACGTAAGTCGAAATTATTTTCTCCTTTTGTTTGCTGTTCGTTTTGTTTTGAAATATCGCAGCAATTTTAAGGGTTTTTCGGGGGGTTTATGTCATTTTTTTCTGCAAACTTTCTACAACTGGTTAATTAAGTGTTTTGCATAATTTTCACACACAATCCATAAATTGAGTGTTTTCATGAAATAGGCGACATTTGTGACTGCTCTGGCATCACTGAGTGACAGCTGCGAAATCGCATTGCATGCGATGACAGTTGACAGCGATGGCTCAACTGAATCTAGTGCTGGTTGCAAACAAAACAAATGTACTACAATGACAGAGAAGTTGTTCCAAGGCAACGGCCAGCAGCATCTTTGGTAACAACTCTCGTCCCAAGTCGGCAGACTTAAGGTTTAAGTCCACATAGTTCGCTATGGTCATGGCATTGAGTCTTTTTTCTCGGGGACATGGAGCGCTTTTAACGCCAGGCCAAAACAGTCTTTGATTTCAAGAATCACAGCAGTCGCTTTTTGAAACAGGTCGGAGAAGATTCCAATGAGATCCAGCAAGCAGCCAGCTATCGGCGCTTGGGGGCATCGGCGCGATCCCTCCGCCGTCACAGCAAACCACGCTGCATAAGCTACTAACCAATTTCGCAAATCGATGCCATCGATTACACAAATCCTCGAATCTGTCAAAAATTAACACAAACCTTATGTCACAAGTTTGGCAAAAACAAATCGCACGCACTTACGTATTCACCCTCTCAAACAATGCAACAAATTATTCCCTCAACAGTCATCGAGACTTTGCGCATTGCGCCATCAGTCGAAATCGATTGCATTCACCATCGACGACGGTCATCGATGACAGAAGTAAGGCACCGAAGTAGCCTTAATGACAGGTCAGATTAAAACGTGTTTGTCTCACGATTGACATTTTCACCAAACACACCATGCACACAGCTAGCGTGGGGAGTGTATCTGCATACGATATGCGATATTTGAATAATTTGGCGATTGAAAGTATCCAAAAATAGACACGCAACCTGCCCAGTCTCCGATTGCAGGCGCAAAAAAGCAAAACGGACACACCGAAACCTAGACGCAAGCAGCGACAAGAAACGACAGTTTACCGGTTTTGAGCGTATAAAAGTTAGGAATTTCTTGTGCCAGCGGCTACGTGGACCCACTGTGAAGTGTATAGGTAGCAGGTAGTTGCCCGCGACTGGTATTTCACTTGCTCTTAATCGCAATTCAATTGCAAACGAGTTTACTGGCCGAAAAAATGTTCGATTCTGCCATATACAGGTACTGCGCTCCTGAATGAATGCGCGCCGCCATATCATTACCGCCAGTGCCGACATTGTGAGCACAATTAATAGTGGCGACCGAATGTCAACATAGCTGAGTAAAAAATCGCATTTCGAGCACTTCAAGCGGTTAATGGCGTTTTAATTGCCGATCCAGAGAACAGCCCCTTAGCCTCCAGTTAATTGAAATGTTTGCACCTAAAAGCACAGCTGCCAAATCGAGTTTCAAGAGATCTCGGCGCAAATCTCGAATTGAGGGTGACCTTAATTTTGGTTAACGATATGTCCTCTAAGACAATTGACTGCAAATTAAGCTGTATGCCATAAAACAAAAGCAATTTGACGCAGCTGCGGCGGCAGCGCCAGACGGGCGAACGAGCCTGGCGGAGAGGGTGCGCAGATTTGTCTACCGGCCGCGTGGATTCAAATCGAATGCACGTTTCGCTTTTTAATTTCCTGGTGCGATATGGCTGATTGAATGTCGTGAGATATATGGGGGAGATTTCATGAGATTTCTGGTTTTTGCTTGTGACAAGCACTGCGCTGCGAGAATTTCAAATAACAAGGGTTGATGGTCTAGCTTGAGCGTGTGCCATGTGGCTGGACATGTGACCACAATTGAGTGTGTCTTTGAAAAAAGAGGGAAATGCCTAGAATTTGGGTAGAACATTTGCCACGATTTCGTTGGGAGTGAGGCTGGTTTTGCTTTCTGTCTGGAATGAACAAAGACACTTTTTATTTTTCGATATCTACGACATCTTCAGGCAGAGAGAAGACTCTATGCGACCAGGAAAACACGAAGGAAATGCAGACCATAGGCTGTTCTTGATCAGAGTTTAATGTTCTTCTTTACTGCAGTGGCAGACGTTACGTACAAAACTTTACCGTGCCTCAAAGGAATGAATTGTACTCCCTACTCCTCAGCAGTTGTAATTGCCTGTAATCGCCTTCTTTAGGAAAGCAACAATGGGAGCCTTAAACATGGATGAATAAGCGGACAGAGTCCCAGAGTCAAGAAGTTATAGATATTCATCCATAAATCAAAAAAGCGTCGTAATTGAAAGCGCCTGTTCTGAGTCCACGACTGCAGTCAGTGCATGCGAGTCAAAAATACAACGCAACGGCCTTCTAGAACAACGACCTCTCTTATCGAGATGAAACAGAATACCATTCACAGTGAAGAATCTTTGACCATACACCCTTTCAAAATGTAGCACCATGCTATTTATTCGAAGCAGTTTTGACCATCGTCTGATGCTGGGCAATCGAAAGCAATTTGAAGTTTCTAAACGTGAAATCTGAAAGACGTATGAGACCAGGATTAATATGCGCCTCAAGTAATGAGACTCTTTCACGAGTTTCCCCCTAGAAATCATTGCCTTAACATCAACCATCCAATCCATCTTCTATTGCCCAACCTTCCAGCAATTCCCAGCCTCCACCCGGCTCTTGTGCATTTCTCAAGAGGCATAAGCTCCCCCAATTAAAATTCGCAACCAAAAACTTCAAAACATGCCTTGACACACTTCCTATGTCCTTTAAACTACCACTGCAAGCTGTGCCTCTAACATTCGCCAATTCAGCCGCAGCAGCAATAACCTTTTGATCACATTGTGCACAGCATGAGAAGCTCCTTCAGACGTGTGAGTATGCAAATGTCTTGCAAGAAAACAAGTATGGTCTCGGATCACTAGCCTCGACAAAGGTGTGGAGTGGATGCGTGAGAAAATCCAATCACTCTGTGCACAGAATACAAAAGCTAACAGCAATAGCCACTTAAATTCAGTTGCAACATGCTGAGCTTAAGCAACCAATTGCTGACTCAATCGAGGAAAGGAATCTAGAACCAATTGCATGAAAATCAAATTGCGATTTCAATTTGCGCGAAGAAATGCACAAAATCCACGAAATTCAATCAGGAATCGATAATCTCCGTCGTGACTGAATTCAATTTCTTCCTGAATTCCATCGCCTCGATCCATGCAGCACGATACTGCACCCGCCGCTCTGCCTGCCGCGACTTCAACCGACACAGAGATGCATGTAACATTTACAAAGCACTGCTGTGCGGGTGGACAATCAAAAGTCAAATCAGACATTAAATGTCAATTTAAGAAGAAATTTCAAAATTTCACCACACCTATCTACCACTCAACCACACAACCACATCCACTCCATTCTGCTTCCTCTCGTGCATTCTCGGTCTTTCTTTCGGTTTTTTCTTCTTTTTCTTCCTTGTTTGGTGCACGGTGTCTTTTGGAATTCGTGGTATAAGATCAAAGTTGAACACCACACACACGCGCACACAGATCGCGGAATAGACATACGTTCCCCAACAACAAAGCAAACAGCAGAAAACCGGCCTCACCCGGTCGTCTGGGAGAGGAGAAATCACACACAGTCAAACACTGAAGGTAGGGGAACTTTCTTGGATTGCGATCGTCTTATACGCTGCCACGAATTCACCACACTCGCGCAGCAAAAACACGAATCCCTACTCCTACCGTGCCGCGCAACAAATTTGGTATGCAAAGCCTCGAGTGGGAGACTTTTAATGGTCAGGTCCCCACCTGGGTTATGTAGGTCTTAATAAATAGAACTTCATCCTACCAGCCAACACCTAGTACAAGCGTGGCTGTGTATTGAGCAACTACAGCCGTCTCGTTTACAGTCTTACACGGATACCACAATTTAGGACGTCTTTTGGCTTTTGAATTTTACTTCAATTCAGTTTGAAATGTAAAGAAAAAAAACGACATTCCATCGAAAAGGAGAAATATTCTGAATATTTTTTTTTTGTTTTTTAACAGATAGTTCATCGCACATACGCAAGATGGCGCGTGTGTTGCCGCTGTTAAGTGTGTTTTTAGTCTGTTTAGCACTCGGTAAGTAACTTAAATAAACAAAATTAAAAAAAAAGCAAAAAAATTCTGAATAACAGTTAGAAAAAGTGTAGTTTGACGTAAGAGATACAAATGACAGTTAAAGTGATAAGTGCTTAAAATTGGTGTCAACTGCCGGCAGTTGGACGCGGAGAATAGATCGTTTTCCTTTTTTTTTTCATTCGGAATTTGATTTATCTCCGCAACAGGGAAGACAAATTGTTAAGTAAACAAAACTGGTTGGAAAGTTGCTGTACTCCAATAGTTGCATAATTGAAGTTTTCGCGGATATCTGTACATAGAGGTTTACTCTCACTCTTACAGAGGCAACCTCTCTCCTTTCGGAGGAGGTTTTGTTTCATCGCTCCATTGGTGAAGTGGTGGCAGTACTTTTCAAGTGGACTTTATCGCACGGGTGACAACAAGATGATGATTTTCTTCGAATTTATTTTCGAGACTTTCTTAAAAACATAACTGATTACACGTCTTAGAGTATAACCTCGAATATGTAAATTTCCCAATATCTGGCAGCACTTTTCTTTACAGTGCAATGGTGTTCACAGTTTTTTGAAAACCACCGCAAGACATCAGAAAATTACCGTCAGATCAAAAACAAAACGCAGACGTGGCACCTTTTGGGTGGATACGTAATAAGAATGTGCTGGTTCTCATTACACATTCTTCGCACTCCCACTGTCCACACGTCGTCCAAATGTGCGCGTTGGCCAGCGCATGAGTTTGCATTTCATTTATTTCACCATCCCAGAGCCGCCTGGACTGATTCAAATTGAATCAACGACCAGATCAAATCGCGGTTCTCACTCGTACACCCCAAGAAGTGCAATATATCAAACGAATTAGCAATTCAAGGTTTCCGTCGACATCTTCACTCGATTAATTCAGCACACACCGTGCCAGAAAGAGAGAGACAGGGAGACGTGCAAAAGCGAAGAAAAACACGTTTAACAATAAATAGCAAATTTATTTTTGCCACAAGACAACATTCACTTTTCAATCGAATGCAGGCATCGTCGCCTGGCCCCCTCCAGCCGACGTTGCGGCGCATAAGGTCACTAGACCTGTTGGCGAGCAGTCGAGAAATGATTGAGAGGCTTTTACGACTCGCCGTACTCGACTTTTTAATGGCCGCAGCACGATCTTTGATTGTGATTTGGCTTGGAATGGTTCTTGTTCTACGTAATTGGTGGTAACTGGTTTTGCGAAGAGTTGTGCTGCTGCTTTTGGTCGACTGTACTTTTATTGTTGTTGCTTGCTTTGCTCGCGAATCGGGGATAAGTCGTGGCGATGTTGAAGCGATTAAGGTGTCATCTGAAATACCGTTGATCTTTATGAGCAATAAACCTTGACCTTAAACTTTTTGGTGTTGCGCTGAATTGGCACGATTTTGTGGTGGCATGTGGTGCTGGTATTTGAATTGCTGACATTTTAGAACGAGATTTAGAGATTCTTGGAATTTTTTGATCTTACCGTAAAGGTCTTGGCATTGTGTCCCCTGGAGCGAGTATTTTTTTTTTGTGCAACGCAATAAGGAACTCATTTGCATATTTTAGGAATAATTTTATTTTGTAAAGCATTGTGACACCTACATTTTTGTGGCTAATATAGATTTTCTTTTGGAGAAAACAATTGCCTTCCTTGATAATTTTGGATCAGTTTTAGTCCTTTATCGTTTGCAAATTAGAACATTTTTAGATTTCAGTGACCTTTGGCACTCACTTATCTAGTTTTAGGGCCTGCAGCTTCTTTATTCTGATTTTTTGGAGCACTTTTGCCCATCTACCGTCAATGCAAGATCTTACAACATAGCACCCATTCTACTTTCGGGCAACTCAAAACCTGTGATCTGCTTTCTTACTTAAGCTTTCTAGCTCTCACGTCGCAAATAAATTAATTCGAATTCCACTTATCGAATCTAGGCGGCAGTCACACAGTGCTTGAAATCGCCATCATAACCTCAATCTTCTCCGAATCAAAAATGCACGACATCACCTGCAGTGTCGCAACCAAAACTTTTTCCATTTTCCCACCTAGTTCTCTCTCCCATTCCCATTAAGCACGTCGCATATGCGCGTGACCTCTTGCAGCCTGTTTCATGTTGCGAAACTCCGATGACCCCAATTAGGGCTTCAAAACCAGTCTGCACTGCACAAGTTCACTTCTGTGAAAGGACTCCATTCGTGATCGAGTAGCCCATGGACTTTTGCAATGCGAAAACTGATCTCGAAGGTGTCTGATTCAATCGCGCATGCGATTACCGATGCAACTCACGAAATCCCTAGAGAACTAGTTTGCATGTGGCAACTGCCCCAAAACAACAATGTGAGCTTTCCTTGCGCTCTAGCTTACATCATAGTTTCCCTTTCGGCACCCATTCACACTTGCGGCCAACACCATCTCTCAAATTAACCAGCTAACTCCAAATGTCAACAGAAACGTGTCCGAACGTTAAGCCGCTTGGTGCGCACGGCTCATTACGCGTCGCCGACACATCCGCATTTTCAAACTCATTAAAGTCCAAATATAAAAAGGCTTAACAGTCTGAAAGAGAGTCTTACGCAAAAAGACGGCAGAAATGACTGGTTTCTCTGCTCAGCTTTGTGCGCGGACAGTTTTCGCAAATGCCGTCGACACGCTTCCGCCCTGTGGTCGTGGTCCACTTTGTTGGTGTCCCATTCAAGTCCAGCACTAGAGAAGGCGAAGATGAGTTGATGAATTATGTAAATTTCGTGATGCCGTGGTTACAAACAATCTTCAACGGCGACCGACGCCTCTACCGGTTCGATTTCATCCATCCATCCATCCATCCATCCATTGATTCATGCGAGTGTGGGGAGGGAGAGCCATTTCGATTTCTTCTTCACGACTTGTCACCCGGAGCGTGAAGTTTATTGGGCTCGAAAGTGGGTTAGCGTGGTCAGATGAAGATGAAAATCGAATCCGTTTTGTCTTATTTAATCAGATTTCAGACACACCGACTCTGGGTGTAGGCAAAACTGGTATTTTATTTTTATTTTTATTTCTCTTCGAGTGAAGACTTTCGCTTTCATTTGAATATGCAATGAGGGATTAAGTAACTTGTAGCCGTCGGTGTGCCGAGGAGGAAAACTGGCCTCGACTTGACACGATGGATATTCTATGTGAAATGCAAATTTTGAGATATATGGAGAGATTAAAGATGCGGAAATTGAAAATTCAAAATTCAATCAACTGCCGCGACGCACGGATACACAGCAACAATGACTTTTTTCGATGATGCTAATGGAAGTCACTCGTGAAAAACCGGCTTAGTCTTTAGTGAGATAACCTTGCTTAATATTTGTATCTATGTCAGGGACACTTGTTGTTGGTTTCAATTGTTATCTTTATGGCGAATTGCAGCCGGTTGTCAATGGAGTTCTGTGAGATTCTAAAATGATTTCCTTCGTTAAAAAGAAAAGTTTCTTATTGCTTCGAACTCAGTGCTTCTAAACGGGTCTCGTTTTAATCCGGCCAGTGAAGTCTATTTTTCCTCGCAATCTAGACATTAACATCATGGAATTGATCGAATTGCTAGCGGACGTGTCTCTTCTTTATAAACCTTAAACCGCGGATGCGTCAAATTTTTCTTTCGAAAGGTGCAAAGTCTCCTCTCTCTCTGTTTTAGTAGAACAGAAAGTGAAGTTTTACATATCTTAAGGGACCAAAAGTGCACCTATCTGTAGTTTTTTAAAATCAGAATTTTCAACCGTTCTTTCAATCTTTTACAAATGCACATAAGCAATTATGTCAAAACAGTAATTTTATTAATGCGTATTTTTATTACTTACAGCATCATCCACTGAGCGAGTGAAACGTCAAAATGACAACGACAAATCCCTGGATGACAACCAAATCGAAGAGTTATGCCAGGACAGACCTGGAGATGAATACTTCCGTTTGTCAACCGATGGCGATTGCCGTGATGTCGTAAGGTATGTTCAAAGTTTCCTCCTTCTCTATATGTTTAATATTCAAAAAAAAATTTAATTTAAAAGAAAGCCAAAATTATTTGAGAAAATATTTAACATTTTTCACAAAAAAGAACAAGATAAACAATTTTTTTTCAAAATGAAATTACAAATCACACAATAATCACATAGATGCGACAATGCCGGTGAAAATGGCATTACTCGACTTGCATCTGTACGATGCCCAGCCGGTTTAGGTTTCGATATTTTGCGTCAGACATGTGACTGGAAGACAAATGTCAAAAACTGTGATAAAGTTGAAAGTAAGTCTACTATTCTCGGCATGCCAATAAAACAATCAAACAAACATCAACTCTGTACGATTCAAATCATCCTATGATATTTTATCCTACTATTTTTTTTTCTTCTTGTCTTGCTATTGCCTACACTATTTTTTATTTATCTGATTTTCTTTTCTATGGAATGCATATTTTATCAAAAACCAAAGTTTAAGGATACAGTTATACTTTATATATATATACATATATCTCTATCTTCTAATGTGTGACTAACAATAACTACAGGCGAACAAAAAAACTGGGTCTGGCAATGATTTTTTGAAATACTCTCAAGAGTCTCTGTGATAGGAGTGAAATTTAGGAAAGGACAAACCTTATATTTTACTCAAATATCTATTTTTATTTCTAAATTTGTTTGCAAAAGAAAAAAATAATAAAAACTAAAAAATCATAAAATAATATAGATGTACAAGATCTGGACTGAAACAAATCACATGCCCATCTGGCCTAGCCTTCGATATAATTAAACAAACCTGCGACTGGAAGGCTAAAGTAACGAACTGCGATGAAAAAGAAAGTAAGTCTCAAACCAACAAAAAAAAAACAAAACCGAAAATAAAAAAAACAAATCCCTCACGACGGAAATAAAAATCCGAAAATCACAAAAATTAATTAATGAAGTAGAAAAATTAGAACCATTTACAAGAACCAACAAAACAAGCAACCGCCTTAAACTGAAAAATAAATGGTTTGGGATTGGACACAATTTGTACATACATTTGTTATTTTTTTTTCTCTTGCGGCACGTGTAAACGCACTACTTCACGCTTACACTGCCACAGACAGCAAACAGCAAACAGCAAAAAAAAAATAAGCAACATAAACTTGACGCCAATAATGTAGAGAACTTACAGCAGATCGCAAACGCCTCAAACCGTAGAAAACTTGTAGAATCCACCAACCACCGCTTGCCAGATTGAACAAGCCTCCCTATACTTTCCACTCCCCCAGTTGAGACACCCTTTATGTAGAACTCTTATTTTTGCATCCTTTTAAGTAAAGCTTTCAAATTAACCCACTTTTTCATTCATCTTAACACTAACAGCGCTTGTGGAATGTAATTTTTTTAATTACATTCCACACGCGATTTCCTAATTTTCGTATTAGTAAAGGTTATGGGTTATGGTTTATAATTCTTTTCGACTAACAATCACTAAGCAAGAGAAACTCAAACTAGTTGCATGCTTATCCTACGCTGGAAACACGCTTTAACTGTCATACCACCCAGCCTCACCCATCACACGATCATCACTCATAGACCTCCCACGTAAATTGCATTTTTAACCCTCCTCCTGTCATCCTGTCTAGAGCCGCGTAAAGCTCTGCCAATCTTCAAGACCGATGAGCCCATCTGCCCAGATGGTAAACTGTCCTGCGGAGACGGTGAATGTTTGTCGAAGGATCTTTTCTGTAACGGAAAGCCCGACTGCAAGGATGAGTCTGACGAGAACGCTTGCTGTAAGTTTGCATTCTCCCTCTCTCTCTTTTCCATCAGACATTGTAAAACTCATTTTTCCCACCCTCCAGCTGTCGATGATGATCCAAACCGCGCCCCAGAATGTGACACCACCCAGTGCGTCCTTCCAGAGTGCTTCTGCTCCGCTGACGGTACCCGCATTCCCGGCGCTATTGAACCACAACAAGTACCCCAGATGATCACCATCACCTTCAACGGTGCCGTCAACATCGACAACATCGATTTGTACGAGGACATCTTCAACGGCCAGCGCCAGAATCCAAACGGCTGCTCCATCAAGGGCACATTCTTCGTATCCCACAAGTACACCAACTACTCTGCCGTGCAGGACTTGCACCGTCGCGGTCACGAAATCTCAGTGTTCTCGCTCACCCACAAGGATGACCCAAACTACTGGACCCACGGTACATACGATGATTGGCTCGCCGAAATGGCCGGTGCCCGCTTGATCGTCGAACGCTTCGCCAACATCACCGACGGCACCATCATCGGTGTGCGCGCCCCCTACCTTCGTGTCGGTGGCAACAAGCAATTCGAAATGATGGCCGATCAGTTCTTTGTGTACGATGCCTCCATCACCGCTTCCCTGGGACGCGTTCCAATCTGGCCATACACTCTCTACTACCGCATGCCACACAAGTGCAACGGCAACGCCCACAACTGCCCATCCCGTAGCCATGCCGTCTGGGAAATGGTCATGAATGAGCTGGATCGTCGTGATGACCCAACCTTCGACGAGTCCCTCCCCGGTTGTCACATGGTCGACTCATGCTCAAACATCGCCTCCGGCGAGCAGTTCGGACGTCTCCTCCGTCACAACTTCAACCGTCACTACAATAGCAACCGTGCCCCTCTGGGTCTCCACTTCCACGCCTCTTGGTTGAAATCGAAGAAGGAATACCGCGAGGAGTTGATCAAGTTCATCGAAGAGATGCTGGGACGCAACGACGTCTTCTTCGTCACCAACATGCAGGTCATCCAATGGATGCAGAACCCCACCGAGCTGAACTCCCTCCGCGACTTCCAGGAATGGAAGGAGAAGTGCGACGTCAAGGGCCAGCCCTACTGCTCCCTGCCGAACGCCTGCCCACTCACCACCAGGGAATTGCCCGGCGAGACCCTCCGCCTCTTCACCTGCATGGAGTGTCCCAACAACTACCCCTGGATTCTGGATCCAACTGGTGATGGCTTCTCAGTCTAAGGCACTCGCCCCGACTGCGTAGTTGTTCCACCGAGAGTCTGATCTAAATATTTTTTAATTTCTTTTCTTTTATGTGTTTTTTTTTAATTTTTTTTTTATAATTTTTTATACCTCTTGCGGTAGAGTACAATTTTTATAAAATTTCGTCTACCCACTCTGTCTCTGTACCACCTCTCGACACCACTTTCATTCTATTGTTTGTTCTTCGCCTATCGCCCAGCTCAACTCCTCCCTGTTGTTGTTTCTCTTAAAAGATAAGTGATATCCTTTTTTTTTATTGTGTAATGAGAGAATGAAAGAGCAAAGCACCAATTCGACGTAAATAAGAGTAATGTTAATATTTGTAATAGGAAAACGAAAAACAAAACAAACCAACAAATACAAAAACAAACAAAAATGTTTTAAATAAAACAAAAACGAAGAAAAAAAAACTTTAAGCTCTGTGTGTTCATTTATTGTGGGCCGATGCGGGATCTCTGCTGTCTACAAGGTGAACTGTGTCTTCCTCTCTGACTGGGTGACATTTGTTTCAGAAAATGTTTGGGTTTTGGGTTTGTAATATGAACTTTTTCTTGAGTACAAATCTTGGAAAATTCTATTTAGTTCAAAATCAATGCAAATCTATCTCGTCAGTGATTTTTGCGGTAGGATACTGACGTTACTAAAAGCGGATGAGGAAGCCCTTAGTCTTTTCGAGTCTGCGTTGATGGCGTCTCGGACAAAGCGGCACACTAGGCAGCAGAAACTTCGATGTAGTCAAAGACTTCGTCGACTTTGCGGTAAATAGGGACAACAACGGCAGTGCCCAAAACTAAACACGGAATCACTCTTGGCAATCGTTGTTTCTTTTTCGATAGGCAATGCTGGCCTTGTGTAACAGCTTGATCATCTCAGTCGTCCTTTACGGCACCGAAACTTGTACGTTAATAAAAGCAGATGAGGAAGCCCTTAGTTTTTTTCGAGAGAAATGTTTTGCGTGCGATTTTGGTCCTGTTTGCGTTGATGGCATCTTAAGGAGAAGTTTAAGCGAAGAACTCTGAGCCATTCGGACAACGCCACAGAGGACGGCCTAGGCTAAGGTGGCACGCAAACAAGTGGAAAAGGATCTCGACCAACTTGGAGTGCGCAACGGGGGGCAGCTAGCGAAAGATCGTGCTGGCTGGAGAGGCATTTCGGATGAAGCCCAAGTCCGCCCCGGACTGTAGCGCCATAAGAAGAAGAAGAAACTGCTTGAAGTAACGATCGGATTCGGAATCTTAAGAACATTTATTCAACTGGGCCGTGCTCCATTTACATAGTCGCCATGGTTAGTATAGTCAGTCTTAAGAATTTTAAGAACCTGAACAGGACTTAGTCAAGGAGACGAGCTACCTCGTGATATCTTTGATCTTCTATTACAGGGCATAGTGGGCAGTACTGCTCCGGCCCGAAAAGTCTGAAGGTACACCTTCACGTCAACTAAACAACCTTGCAGACCAGTTGCTAAGTTCTAAACTTGTGTTCATCACGGGATACCGAGATGGCATCAACATGAGCTTGTGATCGTACGAGCACGGCATTTGAAGAATAAGCGGATAAGGTTGGCTTTCGATTGAAAGAAAATGACAAAATTAGCAGAGAAGAGTCAAGGAGACACAAAATTGCTCTTAACAACCGAAGTAACTCCGTTTTATAAAAACACGTGTGACTAAGGCAATGGAACTTAATGCAGTGTTAAAAAAAGGCTCCCGCTCCAGGAGAGTCATTGGTTCCAGGCATTCATATTCAAGGAGAAGAGGTACACCGAAACTTTAGTGCAACGGCAAAACAACCCGGGAAAAACAAACAAAATATGAATTTGAAACCACCACATTTAGTAGAGATTTCAACCGCATCCGAAAATTCCCTCAGTAATCTACTACATACCCACGATAAATGTCAACAGAAGAGAAACGTCAAGAAACGGAGAAAAACAAATTTGATAAATGCAATTTGCTGCCACAATTTAATTCAGTTCTGCAAGACATCTCGAAATTGCGATGGAAAATCAAAACTCCGCAGCAGCAACTGGACCTAGTCTCAGTCAGTATTTCGCCAATGATCCGCCGAGTTTCTTCGATGAATTAGCAGCAAAGGACAAAGCACAGAAAAATGGTAACAGACCTAAGTGACCGTAAAATTCTTTACACCCCGCAATCAATTATTTGTTTTGTGTTTGTAGAAAGTTCAACACTAATGTCAGCCACATTTAGTGGATCTTTCAAGCCACCAGAGTACGTTGAAGTTACCGATTGCGATGATGATCTCAAGGTGTCCGATGATGTGAGGAATTTCTGGGAGCCCCCATTCACTGAACCTGGGATACCTCCACATCTCACTATGCCTGGTGTTATGACACCGAATGATTTGGTAAGGCTGTGGAAGATTCTATTGTTTTCTCTTGTTTGTGATGATGATGTAGGTGGATCCGATAAGAGAAGCCGTTCTTGTTCACTTGGGAGAAGCCGAGTTGACACAGAGGAAGATCCTAAGCGTGAATGATGTGACCCAGGACGAGCGTGGCTTGAGGAATCTTATCGTTGCAGGTTGCTATCGATCAGCTGTTAACTTAACCGGAAGATTGCTGACTATTTATGGACAAGGTAAGAAGCACACCTAATTGGATTAAAAGGGTTTTCTTAGACATCTGGTTATAGGGTTTGGAAGGGCTGGACAACCAGCAAAGCACACTCCGCATTCACTGCAATTGTGGTTCACGAGACTAGCTTTACTGGCAAAGTTGGGACAATATGAACTTCTTCAATCCGAAGCCGAACCATTTGATCATCTCACTCGTCCAGATATCTATTATGAGGTAAACATCTCAAAAGTCCTTTTGCGGTTTTGATATTTATTTCTTCTTAATAGTTCCATCCCGACATGCACAATGGCAAAAAAGGTTCCATGGCGTGTTTCTCATTCCGTCTCCTGTTGGCTGAGCTGCCAATCTATTTTGGCAACGCCCAGACAGCGCTGGACAAACTCTCAGAACTTTATGCGATATGCAGCGAGATCAAAAAGTATTTCAATGATGACGCCAATGCGTCGGAATTCTGGCGACGACGTGAGATTCGTGTGCTTCATTCAATCGTGAACTGTGCTATCATGGTATGACCCATTTCCTTTCATCTTTCGGTTTCACATGGATAGATATCCTTTCAGATGCGCAAATTCAATTTGATCGATGACATAATTCGTGGAATGATTCTTGAGAAATCCACACTCTCGAAGGAGGAACGACGATCTCTCTTTTCCGCATGGGGACGCATTTACCTTCAAATCGGCGACATGTTTGGAGCTGAACAGAAATTTTCAGAAGCTAGACGGCTTAAGGAAATGTAAGGCTTCTAAAGCAACGTGCAGACAGATTAGTTTGAGAATCTCTTGTTCCAGGAACTCTCAACCAGATTTGCGAGATTACGTGGATAAAGGTCTGATAGGCGTCGCAAAGAATGACTTCCAAGAGGCATTCCTCTTCTTCCAGAAAGCCCTTCAGCTCGACTCAGGCAACACAATGATACTGAACAACATGGGTGTGTGCCTGCTGTATGGAGGAAAATTGAAGGAAGCCATCAACCTGTTCGAACGCGCAATCAATCTGAATCCACAGAAATCCCTGAACGAAAGCCTTCTTGTTAACTTGTCCACTCTCTACGAATTGGAGTCCTATAACTCGGCCAATAAGAAGCTGAATCTACTGCGGCTGGTGAATAAGTTCAAACCTGATCTGAATATAAGCCTGGAGTTTTGTTTAAAGTTACAGGGACCTTAAGCGAGTTGAATTTCTGTTCATATGTGAAATATATGTTTTTAAAATTGAAGACATGTTTTTTAATTGTTTATTTATTCGGCAGTCTGAAAGGGAAGTTGTTCCACCTGCGAATTGACCCAACAAGGTTTTAATAGGAATCTCTGCACCTGATACTCGCCACATTTCACTTCGGTTGGCAACGCATTGCAGTGTGGAATTTATCTACCATCGCATTTCCCTTCCTCCTGACATTCACGTAACTCAGCAATGAGTGCGACGACAGCAAATGCACATTGTTGTCCCTTCCATCTCGCTTCGACTCAACGAAAATACCAATAGCAGAGAGAAAACAACACATCACGCACACATCCATCCAATCGCCGAACAGTGTACACAGAGCCAAAGCGACCGACCGAACAAAATCCAACGAACAACACACAGAATGGAAAAATATTGCAAATGGCGAACATTCGTGTCGGACGTTGAATTCATTTCGTTTGGTGAAAAATCGTAATTTCCATGCTGTTCGTAATGTTTTCGATGGAAAAGAAAACAAATTGTTGAATTGCAACTCGCCAGTGTTAAATGCAAATTGAAATTTTCATGAATATCTGGTGAGTTCTCGCGAAAATGGTTAAACTGAAAAATTTTCAGACAAATGTTCTCGATCTGAAAAGTTTTTTCCTCTCGGTGCTGTGTCCCATTGCGAAGTGAAAACGTCGACGATGGACATACAAGATTTTTTGCGGGAAAATTTTTTGCTTGTAGGCGGATATGTTTTCCAGCCGTCGAATCATGTGAAATTTTGTGAAAATTGTGACAGAATTCCAGCTTGAAGCATGAGAAAGCGCTACGCTTTAGTTTTTTGATATTTAGAAATTTTCACTTTGCCGCCCTTTTGAAGAGATGAGATGAAAAAAATGATTTTTTTTTCTCTGGTGTCGTACTGTACACTTGTTCACGCCAAAAGCCGTCGTCACTGCGGCGGTGATTCGATTTAAAGACTTTTGCGTTGTGGCGGGATTGGCTACTGGCTGGTGTGCTGTCGACACGATGACGACGAGAGACTCCCTGCCGTATGGACATCGCAAAGCAGTCTGATTTGATTTTTGTTGTGATTCCGCAGTTTTAATATTTATTTCTGAAACAAAATGCAAGAGCTTGGAATAGGAGAGGGGAGCGAAAATAGTGAAAATACACAGCAACCAACTGGGAGATGGGCATACAGGCACCGATTCATGATGAGGAGAACTAGTTTCAACTTAGGTTCCACCTGCTTCAGTTGCTTCTGTCTTCTGACCTGTGTCTCTAGTTGGAGTTTTTTTTTTTCGTTTAAATTTTCCAAGAAACTCAAATGTGGCATAATGTCCCACCATCTTTGCTGCTTGCGAGCGAGCGAGAGTGCTTTGGGTTTGGTTGAGTGACGTATTCATGCTCGAGATCCACATCCACTCAAATCCACCTGCGTAGCAGCGGACCCGTGTGGAACGCATGTGTAGTTGCTGCTCCAACTTATAGCACTCAACTGAGTGTTTATCATGAAAATTGTTCAATTTTATTTGATTTCTTCCGAGCTGAGCACCACCACCGAAAAGATATTAAAACGCGAACAATTGTGTGTTTTTTTAACTTCTGCTTTCTGCCTATATTTTAGTGCTTCCACTTGTGTGTGGATTGTGTTCGCTTATTTTTCGGGGGCTGAACCCTTCGTGAATCTTAGTAGTTGAGCAGTTGTCAGCCAGCCGTTGTCTCGATTGCAACAGCAATCATCCACTTGGGAATCCTGAGTGGGGGATAATATCCTCCTGGAAATCAAGTGCTGCTGATTGTGTGATGCAAAGTGGAATGGTTTTTTTGGACTTAGGTTGAGGGGGACTTGGCTACGGCTGGTCTGTGACGAATGAGAATTTTCACGTGCTTGTTGGTTGCGGGGAATTCTCTCTTCCTCTCTCTCGTTCTCATTCGCGGGTAGCGAAATTAAATTTTATTTTATTTCTTCTCGTATGGTTTCTTGATCTCTTATGAGGTATAGTTCGCACACGGGTTATGGGTAGAAGTTTTCCCGCATCAGCTGTTTGCCAGGGAGGCAGGTTATGTGCATTTATGTTTAGCACACGAATTTCTAGAGTTTGACAATGAAAGCAGTGCTTGTCAGCTACTCAAGGAGTGAAGTTGTCGTAGGGGTTCACGTTAAATCCTGTTAATGTTTTCTTATCAGCTGCTGTTGTGTTGTTTATTTGAGTAGTTTCTCCCATTAAACATTTCCAAGATGTTCGGCCTTCATGTGAGTGGACTATAAAAAATTTAATAGGCTTGAATACGTTTTTAGAAGCAAAGACTTACCTTGTTGACCGTTAAAAAAATCTAAATTTTAATTGTTTTTCTATTCTAGATATATATTTTTGCACCAACAAGACACCCACGAATCCACGAAAACAAAAGAGGACCAAGGAAGAAAAAATCTCCCAACAAATCAACCACCATCGGTGCCAATTAACGCAGAAACCGGCAAGGAAATTATAAAATATGGCAGCAAGCACATCAGCAGCAAACAACGTTGATCCACAGACATCAGCTGCAGCAGCAGCAGCTGCAGCCGCAGCTAGTGCGCAATCAGCTTGGGACCAATTGACAGCTCCGCAAAATCAGAACGACGCGGCAGCAGCAAACAACACAATGCTGGCTATGAGCCCTCCCCTGTCGGGGGCAGCATCGCCCAGTTGCAGCTCTCCATCAACACCGGTGAAGCTGGGCCCACCCCCAGAACTTACTGCACATACCCCACAAGGGCCACCAACATCACACGGTCCTGTCTATGGAGAAGAACTCACACCAGAGCTTGTCAATCAAGGGTGGCGGAAGTTTTGGTCAAAGCGCGAGAATCGACCATACTACTGGAACAAAATTACTGGGGAGTCGTTGTGGGAGATGCCCGGACAGAGGCCGTTTGACCCACTCACAGATCCATTGGGCATCTGCCATCCTGGTAGTCAACCCAACGGACCTATCCCCCATCCAAACCTCAAGAGACGACCGTCTGAGGATATGCATCATGGAATGGCTCCACCACTAAAGAAGTTCGTCCTGGCTGGACCCTGGGACTTGGAGATCTTCACAAATGCAGTGATTGTCGAAAGACCGCCGACATTATTGCCACATCCGCATCCGGAAATCGAGGCCTTACGTGCAGCTTACACCATGAAGCTGGTGAAGACGTATGAAGATCTTTGTATGCGGCGCGAAAGCATCAAGGCACCAAAGGACTCCTTCAATCGCTGGCTGATTGAACGAAAAGTCATCGATCGCGGATATGACCCACTGCTTCCAAGCTACTGTAGTCCTGAAGTCTCGCCAGCAATGTATAGAGAAATCATGAATGATATCCCCATCAAGATTGTGAAGCCAAAATTCACAGGCGACGCTCGAAAACAGCTCTCCCGGTATGCCGAGGCGGCAAAACACATCATCGAGAGCCGTTCTGCTCCGGCAGAGAGCAAGAAGGTAGTGAAGTGGAACGTTGAGGACACATTCCAATGGCTGCGACGGACAGTTGGTGCAAGCTATGAGGACTTTCAAGATCGCCTGCAACACCTTAAGCGGCAGTGCGAGCCACACTTGGTGGAGACTGTGAAAGGAAGCGTTGAAACTCTCTGCACGAAAATATATCACCTATCCGCAGAGCATGCGAAGAAGATCCGGGAGCGTCACATGCTTCTCTTGAAGGAACACGGGATAGCTGAGCCCACACCCCCAGTCCCACCACCACACTTGAAAAAAGTCTGGTGCTACCCGATTCAGTTCGCTGTACCGTCACCAAGAATGCCAGCTATTGAGTATCTCCAGGACCGGGATCACATGATCATCAAATACACACCGAGCACAATGAATCAACCCGACGCGCAGTATATCAATTTGACCCATCTCCAGAAGCTGGAGCAGCTGTACCGATTTAACTGTTTCGACGACAAGAAGTTCGATTTGTTCATCGGCCGGGTGTGGTGCCTCCTCAAGCGCTATCAGACGTTCTTAGGAAACGCCCTCAACTCATCACAGGAGGCAGAATTGACGCAGGCGTCATTACCAGTCCCGGTATTCGAGTGCCTTCACCGGCACTTTGGCGTCACATTTGAGTGCTTTGCTTCGCCATTCAATTCATACTTCCGACAGTATTGCTCAGCTTTCGCGGACACTGACGCGTACTTCGGATCTAGAGGGTGAGTCGAAATGTGAAAATCGAAATGAATTGTGTCCGCATTGAGGGGATTCCTATGTTTCTAGGCCGTTCTTAGACTTCAAACCGGTTTCTGGGTCGTTCCAAGTGAATCCCCCACACAGTGAGGAACTGATTGATGCCGCTTTAGCACACATTGACAAGCTACTCACCGACTCAATGGAACCTCTAAGGTGAGTTGATTCTCAAAAAGACAATAAACTGATGTGCTAAGTAGAGATTGCTTTCCAGTTTCATCATTTTCCTACCCGAGTGGAAGAGCATAGCAAAACTCGAAGAGAATATTTACAAACGTCGCTCGATGGTGGTGCTGGGTATGGCGCACGAGTATCGTCACGGATATCAACACATTATTCCAAAGTGAGTTGGCTTAGAGGTGCTTTGTGAGACAAGTTCTGAGAGTTGTTATTTGTTTTCAGATCTGATGTGAACGTTAAATGCATGCAGGGCACCACGGTAGTCTGGCTGCAGAACAGCGCTGGCTACTCCCGATGGGGACCAAATGAATCTCGTGTGGACGCACTTCGCGAGGCGTTCAGACCGCAACGCGACAAGGAACGTGAAAAGGCGGCTGCGGCAGCAGCAGCCGCTGCAGCATCAGCAGCAACAGCGACCACAACAATCGCACAGCAATCACCAACAACCACCTCCAGTCAGGCGGCGATAACTTCTGGCACATCAGTGATAGGGAATTCAACGGGCAACAGCATCGATAATGGACCATCTGTGAGCAGTCTCGGAGTTGGCGGTGCGGCAACATCAAACACAATCGCCACCACAACTTCGGTCTTGGTAACACCCTCCACCACGTCAGCCGCGATAAACGAGAAAAAACGAATAAATGAGATGTTGATGTACGGGCAAAGCAATGAGTTGGACGGCGACCATGAGAGTAAGGACACTGGTTCTGTTTAGAATAAGATACAGCGTAGGAGTAAGTGATAAAGTCGTTCAATTTAATATACACATATATATTTTTCAGTTGACGGTAAGGTGAAACTAACTAAAAGTTGAGATATGTTTTAGGGACTCGTGTTTTTTTTTTCTGATTAGGTGCACAGAGGTGCAAGTAAGATTTCCTATTGGATTTTATACGTCGGTTGCAGCTCTCCTTGACTTGACTCGAAAGTCCAGTCCAGCCTCATTGCTTTAAGCTTGAATTTTCGATCAGTGACTGCGGACTTACAGTACAAAGTGCCTCCGATATATGAACTTTTGTCGAGTTGAGTGCTGGGGCATGTAACGCTCACAGACGCAATGAATTCCTTCACGAATTTATATCATTTTTTGTCGTTTCGAAAACTTTCCTATTGCGCAAATTCAAACGATTTCTTCTTCTTCCACGCAACTTGAACTCATCTCCAAAAGAAATCAAAACAAAAACTCTGAATGTACATACGACAGGAGCATGATGAACATTGTAGATGTAAGTAGAAAAGAAACCTAACGGTAGAGAGGCGAAGGAATACTTCTCGATGTAACCAAGAATTGGTGTAAAAAGAAAAAGAAAAGAAAATCACAAAAACAAAAAGAAAACAAAACTGTGGCAATCTTGAGATTAATTATTAAGAGACGATAGTATATATACACACATACACGCATATATTATGAGAATAAAGAAACAAATTTATATATTTATAAGAGAAAGAGAAAACAAAGCAAAATCAAAATATATATACACCCACACATGTTTATTCATGTAAACAATTTATTTATAACAAATTCACAAACACCTTCAACCTTCCAGAGAAGGAAGAGCGCTGCCGGTGACGCTCGTATCCATCTCACACGCCTGAGTCACCGCGCGCTCACGACACAATTTACATTTACTTCTTTTTTCAATTTGTTTATTTTTCTAATTTACAAGACAATTGTTTTTTTTTTAACCTCCTCCCTTTTGGCACCCGCCAAGTGTGCATCTTTGCAGGGCTGAGGATGAGCCCAGCACAGTCAGTCTGAAGATCGATGCACACTTGGTGGCGAAATCTTCTTCTCACACACACACACACTCACAAACACAAACGAATTCTAATCCAAAAAGAGTTTATCGTTTTTTTTCGAATATTGACAAATAACACGTATTAGATAAGAAAAAGAAAATTTTTTCGGAGCAGAGGTAATTTGTACCGTTTCGTTTTTTAGCACAACAGTAGCTATAGAGAAATAAACAAGTTGAAGGGCGTGCCGGAGCGAGAGTCTGCGCCCCCGCCCCGGAGCGCTAAGAAATACTAAAGTTTTTGAATAGTGATATATAATTAATATATACATATATAAGAATATTTCTTTAAAATGTTTTAATGTACGTAGACGGTTAAGAATAATCTTGTTGAAATGAGAGAGTAAGGTTAATAAATTAATTATTCTAAAAGAAAAGTATGTTGTGTGTGTGTGTTTTTTTTGTGTAATCCCACGGTGTGTTGTTTTGTCCCCCCGCTAGGTCCTGAGGGTTTTTCGCCTCTGGTCTTCTAATCCCTTTCGGCTACATCAGTCTTCTCACACCTAGGTTGACAATTTCATTAGAAACACATGAAAAAAAGAAGAAATGCATGCCTTCACGAACTTCGACATAAGCTTCAATTCGAGGAATGTTCCAGTTGACTTAAGTTAAGTAATTCAAGTCGGTTAGATGTGTTCTATTGTCTTAATGGATGCTCTACGGGACTTATCAATTATTAATTAACAGACGACGTAGTTTGCGGGACCATCAACTGCTACGAAACAGTCATCCATAAACCTCTTTCGGTAATGACCTATGGAATGGGCAAGGCAAAGAGAGGATGAGAAACTGAACAGCGTTTGCTATAGAGAAATACGGACATGGATTTATTCTTGGAGGAGAGGCTCTTAGCTTTAAATATATGGGCGAATGCCTTGTGAAATGTAGCACCAAGGCTACCTCAACAAATGAGAAGGATGGCGAAAAAACGAAAGAAATCTATCTACGAAGGATCTACATATTTTCTATGAGATTTGGAAATAAAGTCATTGAATAATAGAGCCCGCGCTAGGCTGTATCCAACACAGGCTAATAAACCTCGATTCGAAGTAGAACTTCTGTGTAGTTACATAGTTCGTACTCACAACTTAAAATTCATGAAGAAACCAGATTGATTACATTGGGATCAACGTCAGACACTCTCCGGTATTCTCGATGCCCTAACCTGCTTTCCACGTTGCCAACATGGACTCAAATCATTTCCGAAATAAGAGATGAATGAAAATGGAGGAGATGTAAATAAGCTCCTAGAAAATTTAACACTCCTAAGCTGATCGGGGCTGCTGAGCCACCAAACATTGACGATGAATGCAGGCAGGCACATGCAGCCAAACAAAAAACCTCATAATCAATGATGTAGGAAATCAGTAGAGATGTTCGAATAGGACAGGGAATAGATCATCTCTTACGAAACGACAGCAGCGATATTCGTATTTCGTCAGTAGATCCTGGACTCGCCTAAAGACGGAACTAAATGAGAACATTGATGAAGATTTTATTTTAACATAACGCAAGGACAACAAAACCGTAGCCGGCAGTTCCTTCAAAACTGTTTCTGCTCCGACAGCTTGCAGCTCTCATACATACGACTTTCACCGCCGTCATGTATGTGTACATCAAATAATTACCCGCATTTCAGTTTTTAAGACAATTTTTTTTTATTTGAAACACTTCAAGTTACAATTGTGTAGATAAATACTAAACATTCCCCCACACAAACAAGCATCTAAGCTCGTTTACTGAAAGCAACACAATCCAATTGCCTTCGACAAAGACTAAAAAAAAAAACAAATACCTCAACTGGTGAATGCTTCTTCCACGGTTTTATTTCGAAAACCATTGCGGCTTTCTTCATTGTCACCCTAACCTTAAATCTACCAACATTGAATTTCACTGAGCTCACGTTATTTAAAAAAAAAAACCTCTATACACACCAAGAGTGTACGTGTTGCGATTTTGAATCTATACTATTTACAAATCCAAGAAAAGAGACACAAAATTGTACAAAGAAAGAAAAGAAAACAAACACCTCTACCTACAAAAAGCGTATCGTCTCTTTGCACACACACAATTAATCTTCTTAAGCTATGAACTAGAAAGACATCGATTTGCTTATCGTATAAGCTGCTTCATAATAACGACGATACACGGAAACAAGGAACCAAACCACCCATCGAACAGAGGTTTATCGCGCCAGTTAATTGGATTTTTTTGCTTTTCTTTAGACACAATGTATGCCTAATCTTATCGTTATCCGGATTTAGTTTACGTCTTCGTCTTTTCACTCTACTGGTACATAATACAAAAATGAAAAAAAGATAAAGAAACGAGTGCGCGGTGTCGTATTGTTTCACATAATCTCTAGGCTGCTGTCACTGTTCTTGGTGACAACTTCAGTCTCAGATGAACCCGATCCAGATCCAGCATCATCGTTCTTCTCGTTGTCGCTCTGACTCAAGCGATGTGAGGTTAGCTGCCAGGCTGGAATTGATGGTGGAACTGTGGGGATGGGATTGGCAAATTGTTTCCTGCAAAAAGAACAGAGATTTTATTTCAGGAGCACA
Source organism: Eristalinus sepulchralis (assembly GCA_944738645.1). Classification (NCBI taxonomy): domain Eukaryota; kingdom Metazoa; phylum Arthropoda; class Insecta; order Diptera; family Syrphidae; genus Eristalinus; species Eristalinus sepulchralis. The sequence continues at coordinate 3,256,286 of OX122885.1, read as the reverse complement.
GGGAAGTCTGCTGGGTTTACCTGTTTAACAAGAGTCCTTTGATAGCTTCTAAGTCGCTTTTGAAATTGTTGAATTCCCGATTGATCATGGAGCTTTGTGTGGCATTATTCTGAACGAGTTGTTCTTTGATTTGGCTCAGTTCACGATTCACATCGCGCATTTGTGTCTCTACCTTACGATCTAACTCCGTGATGGACTCCTCCACTGGTTTCTTCTTCCTTCCGAAAAGGAATGGTTCTATGAATTTCTGTGAATAAAAGTCATTCAGCATGAGCCAACGAAGTCAAACAGGCACGGGGATGAGTGTGAGCGATGAGAAAGAAAAACATGAATGGCAGAGGTAGGTTTATTGAGTGTTCTCTCTTTTGCAACTTAAAATCTAATCGTGTGCCTAAGTCTCAAAATGATGACAAGAATCGAATTTGGTAAGACTAGATCATCATGTGTTCATTCTCCTTCTACGCATAAACCTTGGATATACCTTATAGAAAACGTAGACAGCATAGGCCAGCCCGCTGATAAGTGCCATCGACTGCAAGACATCTTTGATGCGACCAAACGGACTGGTGTGCTCAACAATTTGCTGATGATTTAGATAGCCCGAGTGGCCACCACTGCCAGTTGTTATACCCATATTAATGACTGTGCTATTTGGATCTTGCGTAAAGACTCCAGCCCGTTCGCAAGCGATTTGTATCTCCTCGGCCGAGAGACCTTTGGACCGAAGGAACTGCTGTTTTTGCATGAGCGTTGTGTGGCGAACTTTAGCATTTTGTAGAAAATTCACAGCTGTAGTTATCTAGATGGCAGAGCAATTAATGAATTAAGTCAACTCCAATGGAATTTCACGAGAAGCAAATTTTTAATTTATATGTATGTGCAGCACTTACCAAAGATTCGCGGGGTGCTATCGTCGAGCTGGTATTGATTTCGGTTTTATTCGAGATCACTGTGTCCCCGGTGTCTGTATTACTGTCTGACATATTGATATCAACTGTTATATTAATTTTGCTACTTAAATTTAATTGAGCTCAGTGAAGAACAAGTAGATTTTGATTATAGAGGTTAATAACTAAAATCTACAGGAGCGATACACTAATCCGAAGGCAAACACAACGTTGAAGAAACTTTTTTGGTATTTCTTTGCGTAGGGGAAACGGGTCGGGTTAAGCTGACACACCAACACAACAAAACAGATCGAAGAGAAAACGTCAAATGTCGTGTGAACGATGAAATGAGGCTTTCAAACTGGAAGTTAATTTTTTCTTCTTAAAATGTGTTGATAAAGTTGGATTAAATTTGTTAAATCCAACATCCAACTGAGAGAAACATACCCAATGAACTCACTTGCGTAAGTGCTACAATTCTGTAGAAAAGCATAGCCACCCGTATTTTGCTGCCTCAGAGTCAATTGTTCACTTTGTGCCAAAGTTAGATGAGTAGGAGACAAATAAAAGCACATTCTCGTGAATTCTAATGGCAAGGAAGAAATCTTTTGTAAGCACGAAGGTCCAACTTTAAACAACAACACAGCAAATAAACGATTCTTACGACTATCCCATCTATTCCTAGCTTAATGCATAAAAATGATTCACGACAAAAATACCATCACACCCTTAAGACATCGCCTACCCAACCAGCATCAACTTCATTCGACTTTCTCAACGATACAAATGTCAGTTTTACAAAATATTCAGTGTACGTACACGAAAAGTCCTCATTTTCGATGAGAGTGTGTGATGAATTTCAATTGAATTGCATTTGTGTGTAAGGAGAGTGAAAGAAAACTTCCATCCGAAAAGGGTTTCTTGTAAATATTCCCGAAAAATCACAAAAAATTGCAAATTAATCCAAGCAAAAACCAGTGAAAAGTTTTCCAAAGCATCTAAACTCCAAGGAAATTGATTAGAAGTGAAAAAATAGCTGCAGAATTCTTGTGAAAATGGCGTGTGCAGTTTCGGCTGCTACCAAAGAGACGACATCAGCGACCACAAATGGCAGTGGCGGCGGTGGTGGTGGTAGTGGTAGTGGTGGCGCTGCATCAATAGCACCATCAACAACCAGTAGTAGCGGTGGAAATGGTGGAGCTGTTGGTGGAGGAGGGGGTGCCACTGCAGCAGGAAGTACAAATGGAGGTGCCACTGCCGCAGGAGGATCATCAGCTGTGGTGGGAGCACCTGCCGGCAGTGCAGCAAATGTCGTCAATCGTCAGACAAGATTCGCCATGGAAGGTGTCGGTGCGAGAGTCATACGTGGTCCAGATTGGAAATGGGGCAAGCAGGTGAATATACAAATACTTTTGCTTCTTGCTTGTGCTTGGCTTTAATTAGTAAAGAACTATTGTGCAACTTGTCGCCGCCGTCGTCTCGATGAAAGTTGAGAGAGCGAGAAATTTCTAGACGCAGCTGCGTGTGGTATCATCGAAACACAATTGAAATGACATTTTCATTAACGAAAAGAACCTTGAACCACTTGAGGTCGGTCGAATGTGCTTGGAATTTAATTTGATAGAATTTCTTCTCATCGCCATACGGAGTGCAGTAGAACTCGGGCCTAACGGATGTGATGAGTCATTTGTGTGGCGAGAGTTCTTTGACATGTTGCGTTTTGTTTTGTGGCCCCATGGGAATGCTCTAGGTGAAACGAATCTTATTTGAAAATGATTAACAAGTCGCTGCCCAGCAATCGAAGTCAAGCACTTGTCGTGTCTGCTCTTCGGTTCAGTGAATTCAATAGAGTTTCTATGGCATTGATTGCTGTTCAGCAGAGTTACAATGCGTTTCACTAACGTTACATAAAAGCCCATCATGTGCGTTTTGTTGTACTCCTCATCTGTAAGTGAATCGCCACCGATTGGGTGAAATACGGAAAATGTCTTGGTAAACAGCACTTTATTATCGAACTGGTGAAATTGTTATCTCTTACAAATCTCTTTTTTTCGATTTGATTGCTGGTGATGAATCATGAGATCTTTTGTTCGCTATATGATCCGCAACGCCTGCCGGAGTTACCTCATTGTGTTTGTTTTTCCTCTGCTGACTGACCATCATCAATTACGCAAGCAATTTTTATGAAAAGCTGCCATGCAGTGTGGCGGGGTGTGTTGGAGCCTTCCGGTGGCTTTGGAGAATTATGAAGTCCGCCCGTTTGGATATTTTTGGTAAAGGCCAAGGCCTGTCAGCTATTGATGGGGCGTTCAGTGAATCGTAACGTTGACATTTTTTTCCTTGATAGACAAGCACTTTGTGTTAGGGGAGTATATTTTTGGCGTGCAGGATTTCGCGTGTTTTGCAAAAACGAGGAGAAATCAGGGGGGTTGAGCTTCTTTTGTGGTAGGTGGGGATATATAGGGGTTAGGGCGATACAGACAGGGAGGAGAACAACTTTCTTCTACATTCAAATCGTTCAATAGATTCCGAGTCTGCTTGGGTGTTCTGAAATGGACAGCTTATGCTTCCTCTACCCGACGGTTTAATTTAATTACCATTCGAATCCGAGGACAACTTACTTCTGTGTCCACGAACAGTTTGAAGTGGCTTATGGCTAGATAATTGCCAACATTCTTGTGTTCCTGCAGTAGAACATCGTGGCCGTTTTAATTGATTCGTTGATCTTTTAGTTACCCGTAAAGTTTTCGGCATATAGCACAGGCGGAGTGCTATGTACACATTTCATAGAAGTGTAACAGGACAGTGCCCTCAATGTTCTACTCCTCACCCATATAGCATCATACACTTTCTTTTGTCATCAGGACAACTCCCCAGACAACTACACGCATATCAACCGCAGGAAACAGAACATTAACTGCTGGTTTGCTTTTCCTTCGCATTTACACACATGTTGTTTCCCAATCTTTGATCCTCCAACTTTGAAGGTTCGAAATTTGCTCCCTTCTCTGCTGATGGTTTCATACTGAACAGACGTTTAGCAGGTATTCAATCTTTCCCATCACTCTTTGCATCGGACATCCCGTGGCCTGCTGCTATCACCTTCTATGGAAAGACCAGTCAATTCTCTCCATCAATTAAGTTTTGACCGGTAAATTTCTACCATCGAACACACCCCCCGAAAAACGCCAACTTAGTACCGTTATCGTAAACGAGCCTTTAATTAAATAAATATTCCACGAAATTTCGTGAGCATCAGAGACCCCAGCTCCATCCGTCCAATTGCTTATCACCCCAGCAGTTCTATTGCAGGTTGTTGTCTATCCGGTCGCTTCCCCAGACGAGCATGTATCCCCCCATTCCCTAAATCACACCATCAGAGATGTGTTTCATTATTGTTTTTGTTGTCACTTTAATCTCGAAAGTATCAGCCAGCGGTTGAGGGGAGCGATGTTTTTTTTTGTTTTTGATTTTGCCGTCTTTTTTTGGTTTGTTTATTCGAAATCATCATGCATGTGGTGGAAAGTGTGTGTGCTGCTCCCCAGAGACCGCAGTCTATAGCGTGCCGGGCAATCATTACATGTCGGCTTTGCACAGTTCAATCTGTGCAGTACTCTCTCTTGGTTTTCTCGCTCGTTTCGCTTGAGCTTAATAAACACACAGAGGCAGAAAATTGAAATTTATACGTTTGTTCAGGCAAGTGCGTGCGTTGCTGTCACAAGAAAATGCGAAACTATTGTTACCGTGTAATGTTGGTGAGTTTTAAGTGAAAATCACTTTTTTCTTTTGTGCGCCAAGAGACGCGTTTCTATTCTTGGGGAGTGTGTTATTCCACAAATGCCGGTCTAACTCTTATCATCAAGCTAAATTGCTTTTTTTCATTTGTTTGTGATGTGATTTAATTTACAGCCGGCTCATGAAAAGTAGTTTCGCGAACAACAAGCCGAAAGTTAGGCAACAGATGCAATCGTTTCAACTATCTCCTGACATTGCGACTTTCATTTGAAGGTCTTATCTCCAAGACGGTTGCGAAATAGCTGAAGAATTCTGCTGGCACTGCATTTCCAGACTTACTACGCGTCTCTTGATACAGCACTTGTCGTAGGTCTGCGTGTCGCAGACAATGTCACATTTTCGCGAAGAGATAATGGCAGTGTCGCATTTTCGCCAAAAAAAAATTTAATTGCTTCTGACCCGTAATGGCTGTTTGTAGTTTGCTCTTTCGAGCCGTCTCTTGTTTATGTGTCAACGATGAGCGAGTCGCTTGTTGTCTTGATTACGGAAAGTACTTAATTATTTATAGACCTCCATGGGAAGTGGTTTAATGTTTGCGTCTCTTGACGTGTTGACGTCGTTTCTGTGACTATTGGTATGCAGTACACAACTTGAACTGAACATTGCCTTCTAACAGGTTTCAAATCATTTTCAAGTCGGCTTGCCGGTTCATGCACTCTCAGACAAAGTTTATCCATAACCAGCACATTTCCTGCCTGATATGGATTTTTTATCAAATGTGTCGAGTTGCCTGTCCGGTTTATATTCCTCCTTTCGTATGCTCATCGATTTATTTTTGCAAACTGCTGCCGGATCACATTCTTCGACGGTAGAATGACCTTTCAGGTTAGGTTACGTTTCTTATCACAACGTCTGCCTTCATTTTTCATCGAATTCTTTACTGTTTCCGCCGTCTTTGTGTAGGTACACTTGTCCTCGAGATTTCACTAAATTTTTTGTTTTTTTATTTTTTCAGGATGGTGGAGAGGGACATGTGGGCACAGTAAGAAACTTCGAATCATCAGAAGAAGTGGTTGTCGTTTGGGACAATGGAACAGCGGCGAATTATCGATGTGCTGGCGCATACGATTTACGAATTTTAGACAGTGCCCCCACCGGGATCAAGCACGATGGCACCATGTGCGACACATGCCGTCAACAGCCGATCTTTGGCATTCGCTGGAAGTGCGCGGAATGCAACAACTACGACTTGTGCTCGATTTGCTATCACGGCGACAAGCATCACTTGAGGCATCGCTTCTATAGGATTGCGACACCGGGTGGAGATCGCATTATGCTCGAACCAAGAAGGAAGTGCAAGAAAGTGGCAATGCGCGGAATCTTTCCCGGGGCAAGAGTTGTGCGGGGAGTCGACTGGCAGTGGGAAGATCAAGACGGTGGCGTTGGTAGGCGGGGGAAAGTGAATGAAATTCAAGATTGGTCATCAGCGTCACCCAGATCAGCTGCTTACGTCGTGTGGGACAATGGAGCGAAGAATTTGTATAGAGTCGGATTCGAAGGGATGGCTGACCTGAAAGTTGTGAATGACGCAAAGGGAAACACTGTGTATCGAGATCATTTGCCATTGCTGGGTGAGAATGGTCCTGGGAAGGGACCACACGGTTTTCAGATCGGTGACAAGGTAACAGTAGATCTTGAGCTGGAGATAGTGCAGTCGCTGCAGCATGGACATGGTGGATGGACGGATGGAATGTTCGAGTGCTTGAATAACGCCGGATTGGTGGTTGGAATTGACGAAGATCACGATATTGTGGTCGCATATAACAGCGGAAATCGGTGGACATTTAATCCTGCAGTCCTGACAAAGGTATCCTCGCCAACAACAAGCGTCCCCGAATTCGCCGTCGGCGACATTGTCAAGATTTGCTCGGATGTAGAGAATATCAAGTTGCTGCAGAGAGGTCATGGCGAGTGGGCTGATGCTATGCAGTTGGTAAGTAAATATTCATCCTCCCCTTGGATGAAATAATCTAAATTCTTAACATCCGCAGACGCTCGGAAAAGTTGGAAGAGTGCAACAGGTGTACCATGACAACGACTTAAAGGTGGAAGTCGGAAATACCTCGTGGACGTACAATCCCCTAGCTGTGACAAAAGTAGTAAGTTTCTGCAACATCTCCCAATGCAATTTATTCTCAAAATCAACTCCTTTAAGGCTTCATCTACAGCAGATGGAAGTTGCGTGCCGGTTACCACAAATGGCGAGCGTCTGTCGGCTATCCTCAAGAAACTGTTTGAACCAAACGTGTCCGGGGACGCAACTGAGGAGTTTGTCAAGGCTGCTGCTAATGGTTATGCGGTAAGAACAAAAATGCCTAGCTTGTTCCCCTCCTTGACCCTATTTTTGTTGCAGGCACGTTGCGAAGAATACCTCACGGGTGCGTCTCCAGCAACTTCTGCAAGCACCCTGGCCGATGTCAATGGCGTTTTCGCAGGTCACACAGCTCTTCAGGCGGCAAGTCAGAATGGTCACATTGACGTGATCCAGGTCCTCCTACGGCACAACGCTGATGTGGAAATTGAGGACAAGGATGGCGATCGAGCAGTTCATCACGCTGCGTTTGGCGACGAACCGGCAGTGATCGACATTCTCTCCAAAGCCGGGGCAGATCTAAATGCCCGCAACAAACGACGCCAAACAGCTCTTCATATCGCAGTGAACAAGAGCCACTTGAACGTTGTGAAGACACTTCTTTCACTGGGCTGTCACCCCAGTCTCCAGGACTCTGAAGGCGATACACCCCTCCACGACGCTATCTCCAAGGAACACGACGAGATGCTCTCTCTACTTCTTGACTTCGGGGCAGACATCACACTTACCAACAACAGCGGTTTCAACGTTTTACATCACGCCGCCCTCAAAGGCATTCCGAGCGCAATGAAAATTCTCCTCACCAAGACTAACCGTCCGTGGATTGTGGAGGAGAAAAAGGACGACGGCTATACAGCTCTTCACCTGGCGGCCCTTAACAACCATGTGGAAATTGCGGAACTCCTTGTGCACATGGGCAAAGCAAACATGGACCGACAGAATGTGAACCTCCAGACCGCTCTGCACCTCGCCGTCGAGAGGCAGCATGTGCAGATAGTTAAGCTGCTGGTTCAGGAGGGGGCCAATCTCAACATTCCCGACAAGGATGGTGACACACCACTGCACGAAGCTCTGCGCCATCACACGCTGTCACAGCTCAAGCAACTGCAAGATGTGGAAGGGTTCGGCAAGCTTCTGATGGGACTCCGAAACGCCAACGACAAGAAAGCATCGGCATCAATCGCTTGCTTCTTGGCCGCAAATGGAGCTGATCTCACTCTCAAGAACAGAAAACTACAAACACCACTGGACCTGTGCCCGGATCCGAACCTATGCAAGACGCTTCTAAAGTGCTACAACGAGAGGAAGACGGACGATGCGGATCTGCCTGGAAATGTCGCTGGAACAAGCAGCAATGCGCGCGCCAGATCATCGCAAGGTCCTGCGGCAGGAGTCAATCCAATAGCAGCTGGAGTAGGCTGCAATGTCCCACCAATAATGAACTATTCGCACGGAAGTGGGCTCCATGGAATGACCACAGACCTGGCGTTGACAATTAACGAAAACTCCGCCGCTGATATGGGCAGATCCATTCCATACGACGAGTGTTTGGTGTGTTCGGACGCAAAGAGGGACACAGTCTTCAAGGTATATTCGAATGCTTCCAAAGCGTGATCTCAAACTTATGTCTGTTCGTTTGTGTTTTTCTTTACAGCCTTGTGGTCATGTTTGCTGCTGTGAAACATGTGCTCCACGTGTCAAAAAATGTCTCGTCTGCCGCGAGACAGTGTCTTCCCGTGAGAAAGTAGACGAATGCCTTGTGTGTTCAGATCGTCGCGCTTCCGTATTCTTTAAGCCATGCGGCCACATGGTCGCATGCGAACACTGCTCAAGCCTAATGAAAAAGTGCGTCCTTTGCCGCACTGCAATCGAAGAGATGGTTCCATTCTCGTTGTGCTGCGGCGGCGGTGGAACTGTCGAAAAGGTTTGCAAAGAAGATTTCTCCGTGAAAACATCTTATAAAGGCGATGTTCTTCTTCATCAGGTAATAGCGACCTCCGAGGAAAAGCCAAAAGATAATAATCCTCTAATTGTCGGCATTAATAAGGCTGGCCATGAAATTGCCATGAATAATACAGTACAAGCGGCCAGCACACCCATCGGCAGCAACCAAATCAGCAACAACGTTAATTCGCCAAACACCAACGTGAATAACTTCCAAATTGACGATGTGCAAAAGTTGAAGCAGCAATTGCAGGACATCAAGGAGCAGGTAAGATAAATCTTTTCTTGGAAAAAAAACGTCCATTCGCATCCCTTGTTTCCTTTACAGACCATGTGCCCAGTGTGCTTTGATCGCATCAAGAACATGGTGTTCCTCTGTGGCCATGGAACTTGTCAGATGTGCGGTGATCAGATCGACGGATGCCCAATTTGCCGAAAGACTGTTGAGAAGCGTATTCTACTTTTCTAAACAAAAGAACCGAAAGCTGTCTGCAAGTGTGCCGAATGCAATTCCAACAACGCCGAACTTTGTTTATTTTTTTTATCACACAATAAATCGTTTCTCTATCTCATTAACCCCGTTGCACAATGTTATTGGTCTGCCGCGTCCGTGGCACGCATGGATTTGAATGTATTCAGTGGAATACGGTGCCTTCGCATAGGTTGTGGAGGCGGATTGAGACAAAGACATTGGTCGAAACTTCGTTTTGTATTCTCATTACTTTTGGTTAGTTGTTTTTTTTTTCTTTATAGAATACGTATGTAAACCCTTCTCATAGGGGGAATATGGATATTTTCATTTAACGTTTAAGAATTCCCCAAATATTGTTTTGTATGTTTAAAGAGCGGATGAAGTTAATAAAATGAGTTTATTCTAACTATACCTAATAAAGTGAAAGTGTTTGTTATTTCCTTGAAATGAATTGGAAGCCCAAAGGCTCAGTGCCTTCTAACAAACACCTCCGAAAATGTATTGTCACTAACACATCAGCTGATAAAAGTTGCCGTGCAGAAAGTCAGCAACAGCAGATGGCTATCGTCAGCCGGAAGCTACTTATCGCCCTGCAATTAAATAGATAGGAGCTGACGACAATTAGCCACCAGCTGCGACCGCCAGCCAGTCAGACACCCAGAAGTTCACTACGGCCAATAAATAAACTAACCAGCGGCTCACTACCAGCAGTCTGTCAGCTAGCCAGCAGCTATCTGCAGACAATCAACCAGGTGTCTACTATCTAGTAGCTGGTAATCGTCAGGCAGAAGCTAGCGACCAGTCAGTCATTCAGCCACTCAGCACATACTGACAGTTAACATAATTCGCCAGTAGCTATCTAGTGCCAACAAGCCAGCAGCTATTCGGCATTACCTCCAACGCGACCGAAGCTAACTGAAGCCAACAAGCAAACACCTAGTCAGGTGCCATCAATGAGGCAGCAAGTAGCTAGACCAACAAGTCGGCAGTCAACTAGCGTCAACAAGTCAGCAGTTGCTTACCTCCAACAACCCATCAACTTACTAGTTACCAGCGTAATTTATTTTTGAATCGAACAGTACTACGTTGTCTCTCAGACTGGTTCTATTCTGTTTTTCTCTAAAACACCCACCATCTCGTTCCCCCTTCACGATAGCTCCTACCCCGGCTCCCTTGATACATTTTGCCGTGACCCCTAAGCCATCCCCTGTCCTTTTCATCACATGCCCATCCTCCACACGCCGTCGTCCTACATAATGCGTTAAAGTATCCCCAGTCCTTGTCATCACACTTCCATCTTCCTCCACACATCATCGTCGCATATAATCCTATTCCTTCATATTCCTCTTCAACATGTTCCCATAATGATGATCTTGGCGAACAACTGACGTCCACCTTCTGCGCCATTCCAACCTCTAGCCAGCTTCTGTGCGGTTCCAACCCCATAGTTCATCCTGTGATGAATCCAAACAACGCCTAAAAAGACAAATTTCAGTTCAAATTCAACGTGAAATACCAGGCGATCATAAACTGCAGAAAGCTCAGTAGACGTTTCACTGAGCGATCACACCACCGCCACGGCATAGAGGTAACCGAGTCCACGTTTCGTAAACTGACCCGGATCACTTCGATTCTTTTCCACAGCGCCGACTCCGAAAGGCGGACGAAACTGTAGGTCCCCTCTACTCGTGAGTGAAGACGCACAACGGGAGTAGTTGCAAGGCCCTGAAATGATCGTACCAAACCACTGTTCATGCTGAAGATGTGCTAAAGTGTTGCTAACCTGTTGTCCCTGCGGAATTTTTTTGGCCTAGAATTTTGAACAGAAAGGTGGTGAAGAGTCCTCTTCTTCACGTCCAAGAACATGATCCTGAAAAGAGGACTTTGAGTACGTGTTGTGTACACTCAAGTTTACTTATTTCTGCGAATGAATTTTGCTGTTGACCTAGACAGATGGACACTCTTATGTGGAGAAGCATTTTCTCGTTCAAACCTCTCCATTCTTCGTTTTATAGATGTAGAAACTATGGATTACGATCAAAGTCCTAGAAACCAAAACAAACCATCTTAGAATTTCTTTTGCGTCTATTTCCATTTTATATAAATATGTTCACTTAATCTAGATCAATTTACTAAGACTACTCTTTGGATCTGCATCTCGTTTCGTGTTTCGTGCGTGTCTGCCAGTGGCGCCTATCTATTCCAACTTCGGGAAGAAGTCTCTAAAGTTTGACGGTGTCACAGCCAGCAACGGCTTAATGGTTGTTGTCGCATCTCCGCCCTTGTCTTTGTGGAAGAACACAGTGAAGTAGACAATCACTCCGATGATGATCAACAGCACGAGAACCGAGCAAAGGATGCCCATCAGCATGTTGCAGGCACATTTACAGCAACTGAAATTATTTGAAAAAAAAAGAAAGTGTTTGAAAATGCAATTGATTCGTTTGTTACTTAAATTGTGTCAATTAGGAAGACCTGTTGAATCTAGATTATTTGAGAAAGATGGCAGATCGATGGGTGTGGTTTCTAAGGAGGCTCAGAGTTAGGTTCCACAAACGTATAGAAAAAAGATTGACACCTGGTTAAAAAAAAAAAAACATTTGACCTTGACAGAGGGTTTTCTCCATTCTGACCTAATTGATAACCGAAGAGGGAATTCATTCTTGTCCACTTTGTGTCTTTGGACTCAAGAAGCTAGCAGATAACAGCATAACAGTCTTGATCTTCTCATGTGATATGGGATGGTGCTGGAAGACCTCTCCCTCTCTTGTGCAACTGCAAACTGTAAGACAGTCAACAGATCCTTAAAGACTGACTTGTTCTACATTTGTATGGTCCGGAAATTGAACAAAAAGCATCTGTTCATCGGTCTGTGAGGGAGCTTCATGAGTCGCAAATACAACCAAGCACTCTACGATTCGCATCAATAAGTGAATGTGGCTCAGAAAGTCCATCGACTGCCCTGACTCTGTCTCATCGGGTGAAAGGTGTCAGTTGGGTTTTATCCAATTCCATCCACCAAATTTTAGATGGGGAAGTGATCGTTGACCAAAACAAGACCAGATCAAAATCACATCCTTAGCACTATTGTTGGTGTACACGGAATCACTGATGGAGCCAAAGTCCATTCGGTGGCGGGATGGCGGCTACCAGACCCAGGTTTTGCGGGAACCTTACTGGTAATGACAGCTTGACCACAGGCTATATTCTGGTGGCATGGAAGGTCAGAAACCCCTGGAACTTCGATTTTAGCCTGACCGTGCTGTAGGCCGCTTTGTGGGAGTATCGCGGTGGCCGTGGTTTAATACCCATATCACGGGCAGAGTCGAGGTTAGTGTACCGAGCCGACTGATCTGAACCAGGTTGTTTACCCTTAGACAAGGTGCTCAGGGGACTTTCCCGGGTCAGTGTGGAGTTGCATTCTCAACCGGGTGCAGCGACCCGTAGAACGGCAGAGGTTCTAGAAAGGCTTCGCTCCATACCAAGGTGGGGTGATTGTCCCCATCAAGCATCATCTCATTTGGTGCTTGGGTAACTAAGGCGTCTTCTTCTCCTTTTTTTGGCGCTACCGTCCGGGGTGGCCCTGGGCCTCAACCAACATGCTTCTCCAGCCAGCACGATCTTTTGCCAGTTGCGCACTCCAAGTTGGTTGAGGTCCTTCTCCACTTATGTGCGCCACCTTAGCCTAGGCCGTCCTCTGTTGTATTGTTGTCTTGCGTTATCTACGACCCTTGGGAAAATGGATCCCGCGATCACGTAAAACCAAATCCCAGATCTGACCCAAAAGAGACTCAAAAGACTGAAAGCAGCATTTGTAGCCAGTCGGTCTTATCTCTTTCTCTGTCAAATTTAGTTCGACTGCAAATGTCACATCAAGTCTTAAGACCGATTAGATAAAATTAACACGTAATCGATTTGCGATATCTGCATACACATACATTTGATCCGAAAACTCAATTAGCCACTTAATGTGTTCCCAGCTCATTACTCATTCCCCTACATTACTCATGCAATCGTTTTAAGGGTTTACAAGGTACTCGTACACCTCAGCATGCAATGCAGCGCACGTTCGACTCGAGCCAGAGTTGGAAACAAGCAAATAAACTTGTCCTTAGCCCATGACAGCCCATTGCACTTCCAAGTGTATCTCGAGCCTTTTCATGCCTCATGCAATAATCTACGTATTCAATTGCACCAATAATACCAAACAGAAAGTTTATGGTTTTGAACTGTCTCTCCTCTGGGGTTTGTTGGGCTATCGGGGGACAAACATAATTAATCTTCAGATATGATAAGCATTATCGAGAACTTGTGTGAATTTGCAGAGGGAAGTGGTTGGAAGATAAATAAATCAGACACTTGAAAGTAATATTGCTTTGAAGGGGAAAGAAGCCTTCAACAAGTGTACCTTTGTTTGGGTTTATAGATTTGTGAGAAACTTGTCAAGATGTTTCACTAAACGTGTGTGTAGGTGTTCTTTGCTGTCTTATCTTATCTGCTTGACAATGTGTGGCAATTCGATTTGGGTTCCGAAGTTTTGGATAAACTGCGAAAATCTGAATTTGAATCCGTGGCATATTCACCTGCTTTATCAGCACTGACTTGTCATTGATAACAACTGGTTTGGATTTTTCTTGTTCTTAGTTGGGATTTTAAAGTGCTGACCGGGTCCTTGCCAGACTCTGCAGACGTGCTAGAATGAAGTACACCCAATAAGTGTAGGTGTAGATTTTCAAGGCAATTCTAAGAGTTAACCCAAATACTTGGTGCGACCAACATATTCGTTGAGTTCTGTTCACTTATGTCAAAGAAAGCAAAGTTAATCAATCCTTTCAAAAGCAGTTATGGACGAAAAATGAGTGTTCAAACCACGAATGAGAGTTAAAATTTGATTAACTTCTTGGGAGTAATGGTTGGGACAAGTAATATGCCCGAGGACAACATCACACACGTGTCTCTAAGATTGTACATCAATTGTCTTAAGGCTCATAAAATAAATGCAAGGGAACAGGGTCTAGCGTCTTCAGAAGCTACTCATGTTGTGCGTCTTTTGATTGCCTCACTGGTCCTTCCAACTGTTCGCTACATGCTTCAAACAGCAAAATTTGAGAAGCTTTTTAAACACACTTTTTGGTTTGTCACCAACGCGAAAGAAAGAAAGTAGATGCACTACTTTTGCCACAGGACAATTCTAAAATTAATCTTTGAAACAGAAAACAGTAGTTTGGCAGCACTGACTAGTGTTCCAAATGCGTTAAAGCACTCATTTCCGAAAACCTCTACTGAATGACCTTTCCGGTTTAAATACACTTCAAAAAAAACGTCATCCCCATTTATCAATCCCCCCGCGCAGATAACTTACCAGCACACAACTTTTCCCGGACATTTAATGCATTCCCAACAGGCTCCCATTTTGCTTGCTTATGTCTTCTCTGGATTTCAAGTTCAGTTTGGTTCGAAGTACAGGTTAATCCTATTCCCTTTCACTGGCAAAACTGCTCCGTTCGAGAGTAAGTCACTTACTAACGAGATTCGAGTACCGAGAGTCACACCTTATTGCGCGTTGTGTTCGTCACCCGATCGGTGCGGTGTGTTACTTCGGCTCTAATTAGCCCGAATGGAAGCTTTTATTGGAAGGTTTTGTTTTTCTATTTTTTTTTTCACTTTAACACTGATAAGATATTGAACCAACTCCTGTTGTGTTTGGGCTAAACCACTTCGACCACACGTCACCCTCACCTCTCTTACACATCAGCCCCCACTTGAAACCCCTAATCAAAGCGATATGTGAATTTGATGGTGTGCGCAACCAAACGCGACAAATTCAGTGTGATCGCTTGCAACTTTTAAACACTAAATCAATTGATTTGTTTTTCATAGAAATCTTTGAAGTCAAGAAGGCTTTTGTTCACTTTTGGAGCAGGGGGTAGCTTCTCTGCAGTGCACGATACAAATCAGAAAAGTTCTTGTTATACTGAGGGGATTTTTTTTGCTGTTACCTCACAATCGATGGGCAGTGCAGATAAGCGGGCTCTGATAAGCGTTCGTCCAACAGGTTTATATGAAACGCTTATCTCTGGTATTCCTTGGTTTTTGTGAATCGTAAGTGGTAGCTGATCGAAAAATTTTATCCACGGATAGGTGATTCATAGAAAATTTGTTTTTATTTTTAGAAGTATCACTTATTCGTGGTCTGAGTCATGAGCTGTGCTTTCAAGAGAGATCAACAAACAATTGGAACTGTGAGAGAGAGAGAATGTTTCTTAAAGACAAGTGAATATCTAAGAAATGCAATATATGTTTTTAAGAGATCTCATTATAATCGAAGCCCAATCGAAAGAGTGAATTCTTAGAGACTGGCATATTTATTTCACATGAGAATCTAAGTCAGAGCTTGCATGCGTGCTACTAAAAACCATCTTAAGCGAGCTTAGTTCCACCTGGAATTACTTGATCATCTTGCCGAAGGATCAGTATTCCTCTTTTAAAGGGTGGAATCCGCAGACTGCAACATTCCACGCATTTCATGCTTTTCATGATTGAACCAGAGCCAACTTAAAGTTCTTTCCTCAAAGTGCACATTCTAGGCAAGCTAATATGCTAAAACCCTGCCGTCTCGTTTTACTGATTGTCCAGTATGAAATTGAGTCTTTAAGATAGGAAAAAATGTCCAAGAATGTACACTTCACGGAATCAAATTATTAGCCCATGAAAGTTGCCTATGAAAGCATGTTCTTTCTCCAGGACTGCACCACACTTAATCTGTATCAAATTGATACCTTTAAAGGCGGCTGGACTGCTAGCTAAGTGGCTCGAGTCACAAGCTGAAGATGCCAGTTTTGACTCTTGTCGCAATTTCCCACAACGTCATCGCCTTCAAGCTGCTGACAGCACTCAGTGAGTAAATACCAATTGTTAAGGAATAAGCCTAGTAGTCGGGAGTCTTCTTTACACTGTATAAGCCCTCAATAGAGGACAAGAGCACGCACAACACGAGTAGTTGTTGTAGAAGCTCGGCCCTGGTCCCTTGTGATCTGTAGTGCCACTCAATTATTATTATATACAGGGCGGTGCTACAGTTTCAAACCTCCTAGCTTCTTTGTAGGCCACTCCTTTTGTGCTCGCTGCATTCTTTTCCCTCACAAATGGAAGATGCCTGCGGTTTTATAACGACTTCGAATTTTAATGTTCTCTGAGCACTTTTAGGCACATCCTTATTGGTCATGAGGAAACTGCTTCCAGTCGGACCTCGTTTTCCTTTCTTTCTTGATCGCGAAGTACTTCCGCAAAAACAAGGCGAACTCGATGTGAACAACAACAATTATATGAGAGTCTCTTATTCGCTTGTAAGCCCATACAAGTGGCAAGGAATTGGTCAGACATTTGTGTAAGGTGATTTTTTTTTCTTTTCATTGTCACCCACAAAACAAACTGGATTACTGAGAACAATGTGACGTAGATATGAATGTGGACATAGGGATACAATTGGGGGAAATCAAACAATGACTCAGGTACGCGTTGAAACCTCGTTGTCCTTTAACAAAAGGGAGGTTAGGGGGCTTATAAAAAATATTGAATGTCAGGAGTTTGGCAATGGCATCCAAGTGGAGATTTGACGTAGAATTGCACTTGGCAATCGATAATACTTTGGTTCGTAGAAACAATTGGGCTCAAGACTGTCTCGAAGGATCAAAATTATGCTTCTGAAAATACTCATTCTGTCAGTCCTGAGTTATGGAGTTGGATGGTAAGTAAAATTGCTGAGCTGATTTTAATTGTCTTTGAAAAAAAAAATCTGTCTGCGAGGAAGATGAATGGAGGAGAAGACATAACTGCGAATTCTAGCAAGCTATGGATATAGTCCGAAAGATAAAAATCCATTGACTGCACTGGCTTTGCCACATCGAGCGCATGAACATCTATGCTTCAGCAGAGTCTTCGAGTCCGATCCTCCTGGTTTGAGAAGAAGAGGAAAACCGAATCTCCAGTTGAAAGACTAAATCATCGCCAACGTAAGATAGCTTGGTCTTTATGTCTGAAAGCAGCGTGTCCAGGACCATGATAGGCAATGATGTCTTAAGCTCAGATACTCAATGGAACGCAGCTCATTGTATATATGCACCTGGGAAAGGAGAATGCAACAAATAATTCAATTCTCACTGAAATTTTTAAAAAATTTTAAAATTAATTTTCGAGCAATCTCCTACTTTTACTCGTTGATTTTCCAAAGATCACAACCTAGCTAATGATTTACTTGGAATTGTTTGCATAAATCCGTTCCAAATAAGACATTGTTTTCTCAGTAAAAGTCATTAGTCAGAAAAGGCTTATTCACCCTAATTGTCACACTCTCCATTTAATTACCTAAGATCGTAGAATACCGTAAGTAGGTTTCCCCTTCAAATCGCACTGCTTTTGCGATCGCCTTTCGCACTCCATGTCAACTAAAAATACCTCCATGTGATTTTCCAGCCCTAATTGCATTTGTAGAAACACAGACAAAAACCGTTGACCCTTCCACCAATACCATCGCACACAAATCAAACAAGTTTCTGAAAAATCATATGGTCGTTCATCGTAAAAACCGTGAACAGGGGTTGCTTATCGACTACCTGTGATTAGTGGTTGAACAAAATCAAAGATTTCCCAGGCACACAAACACCCCTAATGACTTACGCGCATGTATGAGTTCATAAACAGCTGCTTTTATAGACGTTCTCTATTGCACTGTGCGTGTGTGTGTAAAATGATCAGGTACTCGTCAATCATTCTTCAGTTCCGACAATACATATATTGACCTGCCGTCCTCTTCACTTCAACATTCTCTGTCCACCAGTGCATTCAGCCACAGCAAAGTCCTCGCAGTCACAACTCGCGCATCACTTTGGAAAAGATTAAGAAAAACAAAATGGCACTCATCGAAGACAGCAACAGCGAAGAGTTTGTGACTGCGTTGTCTCATATTTTCGAGGAATTAGAGGTGTCTCTTGATGACGAAGAAACGGATTCGTTTGAAGCTCTACACGCTCTGCCGAATTTCAAGAACTTCCTTGAGTGTCACGATGAAGGATTATCGTGCTCTACACCGAAACGGGCATACCACAGACTTCTACGGAAACGGATTTTGCAAGACGCCGACATCAGTACATCCCCGCTGCCATCGAAGACTCCAGAAGAAGTTGCCAAGTTGGTTGTCCCAAATGCGGCAGCATCTCCACTGCCCAAGCTTCCACCGGTTATTTTAACGCCATGGTCGAAGATGATTCGTGATGCTATTCTTGAGAGGGAGCAGAAAATCAAGAAACCTGCCGCCAATCCAACGCAGCGAATGTCGATGCGGCTGTGAGCTCTAATTGTGCAATGTGTGAGAACGAGTGATATGCAAATCCGATAGATGTGTTTGTGTTTTTTTTTGTTAGACTTGAAGTTCAAACAAATGTGCTTTACCCTAGACTTAAGTCATGAATGATAAATATATTTACATTATACAGATTAAGTTTCTGTGTTCTTCTATTTGGCGCCTCTTCTGTGCTGCTGTGTTATCTCCGCTTGGAGTGTCAAAGTGCTGCCAAAGTTATGTCTGTTTTGCAGCGGAATGCCTGAATGTTTGAAATTTTGGACGTTGAATTTAAATTGTTGATTTGCGTGGAATTCATTATGTGAGGCTTTCAAATACTTTATGTTCATTTGTTTCCGCGTGCCAGTCATGATTTAGTTATTAACGCTGAGCACGTACGAGTTTGATGCTCTTCAATGGGTGTGACACATAAAGTGTGTTGTCGGGAGACTCGTCTACTTGGGTCAGATTGCTCCTTCATCTGAATTGTAACGTAAATTCATTTTTGAGGTCTTCAAAGTCTGTTGCTGTTAAGGAGTTTTTAATAGTTAAAATTTGTGTTTACAGAAGAGTGGACATTTACCTTTTCCCACGGCGCTGTCACCCAAGGAAGCGTTTAACTTCCGAACGTTCCTTGTGGATGACTTATTGAAGTTTATTTTGCAGCCAACGGGACCTGATTAGAAGGTGCATCATAAGTAAGCCAAATGACTCAACAAAACTCACCGCAAGAGTGTCTTTAAGATGGCACAGACCATGGGGAAGTGTGACAAAAGGTTGGTTTTAGTTCTCAGTCCTCTACGCAGCAACTCTTTTACGGATACAGGACCAAGAATAGTTCTGGAATTCAATAAGATGAAGTTGTGGACTTGGTGCTTTTCTAATAATACATTGCTTGAGCGGTGCTGCAGGTGTAATGGCAGAACTTTCCAAATGGCTTGGCAAGGGGTGAAAGGTGACTCCACAAGAACTTTTTGTACACTTATGGGGCACTTGGGCGGTACATGCAATCAATTTCTGGACTGCTAAAATGCAGAGCAGGCGACGTTTCTTTTCTACATCTGCTTGCGATGCGGGTAGGGTACGTGTTTATGTCTTCAAACCGGTACCCGAGCAACTCTGCTGCTGCGTTAATCGTCCTGCAATTTGGCTTCAAAATAGTCGTAGGACAAGTGTTGCAGAGAAGATTTGACCCTTACCAGTCCGATCACAATACTTGTGGAATTTCATACGTGGAGGAAACGAGGAGTTCCAATAGCTGGGCAAGGCGGTGCAGAGAGAAACTCTCCGATAAAGATTTAAGTTCGTTTAAGAGATTCACAACAAGATTCTTTATTTTCAATTCAATTTTTTTGTTTCAGTAAACTACAATGTTACGTAAAGAAATATCAAAAAGCGATCAAAAAATTGTATATATAATATAAATGTGGTACGTTCGTTAAAAATGAAATCCTTCCGAAGGATAAAGCTTACAAAATATCGCAAAGAAAACGTTAAAAGTATGAATAACACATGTATATAGTATTCCCACCGAATGGTCGTTATTGTTATGTTTGTATTTCTTGAAGTAGGAGCAGTGTTGGTCAAGTCTTTTGTTGGTGATGTAAGATTCAACAGTTCGTAAAAATTCTATTAAATATCAACGTTAACGAGTTTGTATCGCAAAAGGCTCTTTGGAGTTTAACTGACTGAACTCTATGTACATACATGCAAATGCGTACACAAAAAAATGGAGCACACGCAGGTATATGTCGGTTTGTGGTAGTGTCGAGAGGTGTAAATGCTGTAAAGTAAATGCCAAGTTTATCTGGTGGGCTGGAGGTGGGAGGTGGAAATGGTATCGTTACAAAAATTAGATGAATCATTCTTATAGTCTAAGGATACATTATTGTTGTTGTGTAAACTTTGGAGATTCGTGGAGAAACTGCACGCAATCTGCGCCGCTCCAAGAAAAGGCTGCAAACGCAAGTTGTTAACCTGTAGAAGAGAAAATCAAAAGTTAAGTTTTGAGAATGTTTTTGTTTGGCTTGCAAGTGAATGGAACTCACGCTATAATAAAGTGGCTTATGAACTCTTGATCCCCTTAACGTAGTCCCTGATATTTTCGACGGCATCGTTTACGCCCTTTTCCAGCTGCCTGGAGTGATCATCGTCCTTCTCGTAGTAGTAGAAGTAGTATACAGCTCCACCGATGATGACGAGGAGCACGAGTGATGAGCAAATTATGGATAGTAGAACGCTGAGTGCACATTTGCAGCAACTGTGAAAACAAAGATGATTTTAATGAAGAAATGTTAAACCAAACAAATTATAGGAAGAACAGAGCAAGGGGGTCGGCAACGGCTGTGTAAGCTTGGGGCATGTAACACTTTCTGAATGAGTCACGGTGAGTGAGACGCTATGAATTGTGACAAAAACAAGGCACGAGGTGTGTGCAATGAAACATAATCCTTTTCATTAAATAAGTCAAGATTCATAACAGTAAACATTGAAGAGAAGCCATTTATGATCGACTCTATCACCGACTTCATCATCAAATTCCATCACATGCTGCCACTAAAGTGGTATGTGTTCTAGTTTTTCATTTTCTATGGCAGATGGTTTTTCAGTTCTGCGAAAGGAATTCCAATATGAATTCAGAAAGGCGCTCTCTAAGAATCTGTAGCATCCACCATCAATGACGTCAGATGGTGGGGTGATTTTCTTCAAACGACCAAGACGTGTGTCTAAATGATTCAGTGTGAAACCAAAATGCGCCCTCGACTAGCTCCCATTCCTGTTTTAATTTCTCTAAACAAAAGAGCAAATATGGATTACCGCACACTTGGTGCATGTGTGGAGCTTCCGAGGATTAGCATGTCAGGTTAGAATTAAATTATACCTCTTCCCCCATACCGCGGCGAGCAAACAGAAGCGGAGAACTTTATCAATTGTCTGATGGTATCGCTGTCTCTCACACGCCTCTGCCATTTAATTCACACAACGCTGCAATAGCCCCATCAATGCTGGCAGTGGAGGCGAAATAATTTGTTGTGAACGATGGCTGGGAAAACAAGAACAAAAAAATATCCACTTTAGGGAATTTAGCGTAAAAGTGGTCAAAGCGCTCACCCCCGCCGTTAAATTCTAAACAAACTAGAACTTCGGACGAAGAGCTGGAGAGGGGTGGTATTCCCTGACTGGTGGGGGTAGTCTCGAATGACGAATGTTAGCAATGTGGATTATGTCTATAAGGGCGTGCTCCCATTTGAACAACACTTCTATGTGTACACACATCTGACCCAAAAACAAATTGTGCATAGTGGGTGAGGAGGAGAGTCTCTAGACTCTCAAATCTTATGGTAAACAGTGATGATGTCATGGAATCCGTCGACGAATCCATGTACAGACATCAGGAAGTATACGCGCGGAGTTGATGGGAATGTGGTGTGGGTGGCAGTGGCGGGCGCGTACTATAAATATGAATACATGGGACAACAACATTTAGGGTGCTGCCATGGAGATCAGGCGGGGTTGATTGTTAACCCACGAAACCCGACATACTGGAGCCAGGATGACGATGATTGGGAACACCCTTCTTTTTTGAATAACGCCAGCGGACGCTTGCTGCTTCTACAACAGTGGAAGATGAGCATCTCACGATGAAGACGAATTGCATGCGAAACTTAAGTGAAACGCACTTCCATCTTGTCAGGAAATGATTACTTAAGTTTTATTGAATCAATTTCACTTACCAGCAGACGATGCTTTCACTTAAACACTTGCACATTTTGATCGGGCAATTTGCGATGGTTCTCTGTCTGTCTTCGGATTAGTTTACCTTCGTGGTCTAGGATGAATCTGGCGCGATAGACTGTTCAAAAGAACTGAACAAAGCAAAACAACTGAAGCGACTGTGGACTTGGGGATTTCTGAATATTTTCGGCGTCATCACTGACTGGTTATAAATAGGAATGTGCTGAGAAGTGAACTGCTTATAGGGGGAATGATAAGTGAGATGAATGACGTCGTGGAGAGCATAAACACTGTGCGATAGAGTGGATGAGAGGATTAGTTTTGTCTCTGTTCCTCTGGGAGTCACAAAGGCGAACAGTGACGTCAGTTGGTGATGAATGGTGGATGGAGAGAGAGTCCCTGGCAAAAGTCTAATGTTAGCATGGTTAAGAGAATGACATGGAAGAGAGAGCAGCGGAAGTACGTAGAGGAATGTGACAAAATGAAACAAGTTGCAGTTGGGAAGGCAAATACAAATAAGATTTGGGAAATCAAATATTCTGAAGGAGCATAATATTGAACGGTTTTATAGAATGATCATAAAATTACGTCGAGATGATGGAAAATGACAGAGAATTCAAATGCAAAGGCTTCGATTGATTCGTGGTTATGCAGTGAGATAGGAAATCAATTGGTTTGTGTATCTGCTCATTAGGTTGATGCATGACCTGCTTGTGACTGTTACCATTCCCACCCGAGACAACCATCTCATGGTAAGAGTTAATTTCTTTGGATTCCAGTAAATTTTGTTACAGACACCTGTTGCTTGCGAATTGCTGTAACAAGTGAATTTCGGGGAACTTTCAGTTGGGCTCGGTTCAAGGAATTAAATTCTAAGCGACGTAGATTCTCCCAAAGAATAGTAAGCAGAGAAGTATCAAGATTTCAGTGACAGAACGTCATATGCACGTTTAAGTTTGAATTTGCGTCTCCGTCCATAAAGGTCAATGAATTCCTCATCGAAAAGCCTCCTTGTCAGTAGTGAAGAACAAGGAAAAGAAAATGTAAGCTCGTGTGCTGAAAATATACATTACACAACAAACTGTTGCTGTGTGCTTATAATGGACTTGCGATTACGTTCCAATAAATACCGCCATAGAACCTGTCTGTGGAAATGAAAACTGTCACTCTTATTTGGCATTGATTTCCCGCTGTTCCGACCTCATCCAATTACCAGGTTGAACAGGTGATGTAAGAATGACGCTGACATTTTCAACACGCTAGTTCGACACGCAATACCGATGCATTGTATGCAAGTTCCAATAAGTACCAATTTGTGGCATCCTACAAATCTGTAATCGCATATGATTTGCAGTCTTCAAATTGGCCTCATCGCAGCATTCAGCATTCATCAGAGCTAATGCGCCAACACCACGACAATCGGCGTCAAACTCTATTGTGACGAATGCAACAGAATGAAAATCACAAAAATAAACATGTTTGACGCTCATGATCAAGTTGAATGAAATCGCCTCTGTAGCAGAAAGAAGCACACATGTGATAGCGGCGTCGCTGGCGACGATTTAAAATGATTTTCAAAAATTAATTTCACCCGCTAAATGTGTCCTGAATTGAATGCCATTCACCGGGCGGATGGATTTGGGGGTCAGCTATCAGATTCTGAAAGAGTTTTGAAAATCGGGTGAACGTTGTGGGAGCTATGGAAATGTCCCTTTTCCAAGGGCTCTCATAGGGATATTTCTATCAAACTTGATCTGCCGATGGGTCCTGCCGAGGTCTATCTGTGTGCCAAGTTTCCAGTGATTTTGATTACAGGATGAGGAGTTATGAATTATTTTGCGTGCAAAAGTTTTCTCAATTTCTTGGACGGGCACGAGACCGCCGGGGTTGGGAGATAATTCATTCGCTTAGGCAGTCGATAGACCCGTGCGAACGTGTTGTAGACAAGCGATTATGCGTGGTGTGTAGCCTTTGTTATTAAACAGAAATGATAACGTGCTTTGAATGCGGAATATGTGTTCGCAGGTTTGTGAGTACGAAACTGGTTTGGGAGCAAATGGGCAGCGGAGGGAATTCGGGAGTGAGTCAGCACGATAAGACGGCTGGAGAATGATGAAAACAGTTGCTGGTATTGAGTGACTGTCAAAAAATTTGTTGACGAAAATTGAAGGGGTTGAGGGGGAGGGGGGTCTGAAATTCTGCTGAAATTCGAATCCGTCCATTTAACGAAAATGGCGATAGAAGGGCGTTCATTCAAAGGAAATAACATGGCTAACTTGTAACAGCATGGCCAACTTGAAACTTAGAAGGCAAACTGTGGCGGAAGAGGTGTTTCTTTTTGTGATGTGTTTGTTTCTGTACAGAAGCACCGGGAACACAGTTGTGTATCCATTGGGTAAGTCTAGAGTAAACAGTTTTTAATCGCAGCTACAGATTTGACTTGGTCGTAACAGTAATTTGGTCATTAAACTTATTCACTGAGAATAAGTTTTCAGCTCCCTCCACATCAGCGCCAAACAGCCGCCACCTGATACGAGCAAAGGCGGGACATTGACAGAGAAAGTGCTCTGAAGTGTCTTCACCTTGCCCACAGACGTCGCAAAGGGTGTCTTCACTAAGCCCAAGTAGACTTAGATGCTGCTGAAGGTGAAGGGTCCCTCTTTTCTGTCTAGAGATAACAGAAAAGCCGAGGATTTCTTGCTGACGTTCGGGAGCATGCACTTGGACAGCGTGATGCCATCTTTGGTTGTGCTGTTGGGAGACCCAACCGTCGGCGGAAGGTGGGTTCGTCCCAAGGTGGGTTCGGGCCCAACGAATGAGAGTTAAAGTTAGAACCCTATCTGCTGTCAAAAGGAGTCAACGTGAGATAAAATCAAGGTGAGCACAATTTCCTAGGTAATCGCTCAATAAATTTGCTTGCGAAACATCGGCACTTGCAATCTCTTCCGTGAAATTTCACACAAAATTGTGATCAACCCGCCACCGCTGTCTTATCATTCATTCATGCTACGCTAATCGCATAAATTAAAATTAGCCCCTCAAGGCTGTCATCAAGTTTTTCCGTCACAAACGTAAAAAGGAACAGCGAACTTATCGAAACCCCTGCACACGACCTTGGAAATATGTGATTTTTGGCTGATGACATTCGGCGTTTAACGAACTCAGAAATAGATTAAATTCGACGGACAATCATATTTTCCTTTGCCAAGTGAATGTGCTCATCTCCCGATCGATGATTACAAGGCAATTAGAAAGCGCACAGCTAGTGGGAACGTCAGCACATCGCACCCTGAGCTAAGAATACATCTTGTCGGAGGGGAGCAATACGTTTGTTGCAAGAAGTACAACAACCTGAAGTTCAAAGTTCACGCCATGTGAATAGATTGACTGCCAGCAACACTTCTGCCCTTCATCGGTCAGTGAAAGCAGACAAAATAAAAGGGAAATTTCCGATTTCACAAACTTTGTGTATATTTCAATCTATGCAACATTTGACAGTTAAAAAAATAGTTTAGACAGCTTATATTTTGCTAAATTCACATTCACTGGAGGTACATATTTTGTTTTAGAACTGATTCAATCTTAATCTAATTGCTCGTATAGTATTTAAATTTAACTTTATCACACTTATATCGGCCTGCAGTCCGTCAACAGTACAGGCCACGTCCCTCGTTCTCCTCGACGTAGTGTCGAATGTACTCCCTCTGGGACGGAGTCAAGCCCATGGTGTCCGCTTCCTCGAGGAACTGCTTCACACCACCAACTCCCACCAGGTATCCATTCAGTTTGGTAGCCACGTACGAGGTTTGCAACAGTTCTGTCGAGTTGATGCCAAGCGTCTGGCAGAGATCCTTGTGTCCTTGTAGGCGGTATTTCTGATGATAACTACAAAAGAAGAATAACCAGTTAGAAAATGTTTTTCCTCCAGAAACTCAAGCTCAACTTACTCTTCAGCTGGCCAGAACTCCTTAGCCGGTGAGATCTCTGTGTAAATCACTTCCGGACAACGCTGCTTTTGCTCGGAAATCTTCGATTCCTCAGCAATTGCCTTTTGCTCCTCGTTGTGGTACAAAATCAACGACATATACTGCCTCTTGATGGGCGTGCACAGACCATACTCGTGGTTGTTCCAGAAAATATGCAGAAGCTGCTTGTACGTAATAACCTTTGGGTCGTAGTCAATTTGTAATACTTCAGTGTGGTCGCCTCTGTGAATGAGAAATGAAGGTCATCATCATTAATTCACTGTCAAATGCCGCCTCCTACTCACAAATCCCTATACTTTGGTGCATGCTTGCTACCGCCAGAGTAGCCAACTGTTGTGCGAACAATCCCCTTAGTTCCGCCGTACAGCGATTCCGCTCCCCAGAAGCAGCCCATGCCAAAGGTGGCCGTCTCCACTGGGATATTCAATTTGTGAACGGGGCTGATATTCAGCTCTTTCTGCTCATTTTTGATGATACTCTGAAAGGAAACAGCGAAGAACTTTTTTCAACTTCCATTTGTTGCACAAAAACACTTCATTTTACGGGACAATAACACGTCTGATCGGGGGAAAACAATGATGAGAGTTTGTTTGTTGAATTTCCAGTGCCGGCGAGGCAGAGAGTCGACATAAAATTGCAGGCGATTAACGCCACAACCGGGGCGATGGGTAACATTGCCACGTCGGAGATGAATTAAATGCGGAGACACGGTACTTTCCTGCAGGAAACAACTCTAACAACTAACAAGTGTTCACCGGAATACTGAGTCAATGACGTGCCGCCTCATATTTGCCGGCTATATGGCCACATATGTGCATTGCGTCACATCAGCCAGTAACCAAACACAAGACGAGTCATCATCAGAGCAGCGATTTTATTTTGCCTTGGTTCTCACATGCCAGAGTGGAATACATGCGCAAAGCGAATGACGAATTTGGAAACTCTGTGCAAAGAAAACGATGATTGAGAGACAGCGAAATAAACATTCGACCATAGGGTGTAGGTGGTTCTTTTCGCTATGCTGGTAAAAAAATTCATTTTTCGCTATGTGCACCTGGCAAGGATGAATGGAACTTATTTTTTTGGTGTGAAGATGAAAACGAGTTCTGCTCGTTTTGAGTTGCACAAAAGAATTTACGTGCCAACGACCTGCAAGCATCAACGAAACACCAGCAAAGGAAAGCCATAAAAACGTACCGACACGATAAATACACGCGCACGTGTATGTGGGGAGCAATGAAATGAAACAACAGCAACACTTAACACTGAGTAATCAAGGTCAGGCACTCCAACGGCCATGAAAACAAAGAGTAACACAACGAAGAGCATATATTGTTGCGAAACACCACCCAGGTGAATCTCTGGGTATGAGTTATGAAATTAATTTCACTTTTCTGAAACTCCAAACAGAAGTTCACTTCGAAACGCTTACCAAAAAGTTGAGGTCATTGGCGAAAATTATATTTTTCAATAAAAACTCATCGTCACTCCACATTCCGTAAGCGAACTGCCACTCAACCAATTCACGCAGACACCGTGGAAACAAGTGCAAATGTAATTACCTGAAAGCTACGAAAGAATCGCTGAAAAATCTTCGACATTGCGACACAACCAACTACACACAACACAGGTTCGATAGAAACTACAGACAAAATAGAAATCGCAAGATGATTGAGCAAAAGTTTCACGACCAGTGGGGGAGTGGTGGGGAGCTCAAAATGACTCTTTTTTTCTCTTGTTTTGTAATCACAAAAAAGCTCCGACTAGTCGCACGTGTTGCGATATATTTGAATTACTTACCTTATCCTTGAGGCTAGGATATGAACTGGCTGGGCGTGATGGTAGAACTGATACAACAGACATTTTCACTTAGAATTCTTCAAATGCTTTCAAATATTTGAATCAAGTTCACTTGATGTTCAAGTTGTCAGTTGGATTGCGAAACTAAACCGGCGCGCTGTGATGTCGCTCATTTTATACCAAATAGCACAAAGCGCGCCACAGCCGCTAATCACTTTTAAATGATGCCCACCAGCTCTATGTGAGAGGAAAACTATTTCATATCATCCCCTATGTGGAGCTTTCACATTTGTATGGATTGGGTGGGCATTGATGGGGCGATTGTGTGTTGCTTTGAGATTTCCTCAAGCAAATTCAATCTCGTCCAAGCGACAAATTCAAAGGAAAACAAGTTTAGACACATATTTCATATTTCAAAAACCAAATTTATTTATTATGTTCGAACTTAACCCTACTCAGTCTCAAGATAAAATCCAGCAGGAACATTTGAATTTTAATTTCTTTTGGATTCTCCGTCACATAGAAGCCTGCCACACCAGCTTTCTCCAGTATCGATTGTTGATCCTTCACCTATTGCCAGCAGAGATCAGATACATTTTTTTTTAATGAAATTCCAATGATTCACCTTTTGATCTAAGTGAGCGATCAATTTCATGTCGGTCTCCCTCAATTTCTTCGTGTGCTTGATCTTCATCAAAGCCAATATGTGCTGCAACTCTTCAGGATCTGATATCTTTGATGCCCATTCCTGCACCTCTATCTGATATTCATTCTCCACCTGATTTCGGAGATTCTCCAAGTGCTTCTCTGTCACATGTTGTATGTCC
The DNA here is from genome assembly GCA_944738645.1 of Eristalinus sepulchralis. Lineage (NCBI taxonomy): Eukaryota > Metazoa > Arthropoda > Insecta > Diptera > Syrphidae > Eristalinus > Eristalinus sepulchralis. The sequence continues at coordinate 3,227,411 of OX122885.1, read as the reverse complement.
ATCAGTCCTTTAACTATCTCGAAGATTGTGTCGTTGAGGAGGGAATTTGCTAGTTCTGTTAGTAGTTCATAGGATATTCGTATCTGAAATTGTCTAAACGATGAAATTGCAATGAAATTTCGCGAGGGGAGTAATCACTGGCTTACTCTGGCAGTGATGAATGCATTTGTTTCAGCTGATCCACAAGAAAATACAGCTTCCTCTGGAGGAATTCTGGTGATGGCTGTGCATCGTCCTGTTGGGGATCCTGTGATGGGGTGTTTTCATCAATTTGCAATTGATTTTCCATGCTTTTGATAAAAAATAACACGAAACACAAAAAAGTTTGTTTTTATTTTGGAGAATCAGTTCAATTATTTTCAACCGCAAAGTGACATTTGACGCTTTACACGAATTGAACTTTAGGGCGGTCACACAATGCTTCGTTTTCAGTCTCCGGCATAAAGTCATAAAATTAATAAAATTGCTTAATTACCACTAGATTGCGAAATATGCAATTCCATGTCAATCGCTAATTGTTTTTATGGATTTTCCAGAGAAAAGATGTTCTTCTCTAACCCTTACAGACCGTAATTAGATGATTTTCTACCTGCGGGTGCTATATATAGACAAGTCATTACAAGGATAGCCCACACATCAACTACATCCACACAACTCAACATCCACACGTAATTACTCTACAGCTGGGCTGAAATGTCTGCGAATCATCACATCGAACTGGAAGAGAAGGCAATCGAACTGAACTTGAGTCATGGTGAATTGGCAGACGCCCTCAACAGACTCCGGATAATGGAGCCCGAGGCAATTGAGCATATCTTCAATCCGAGATGCTCATCAACACCGGAAAAGTCACCGTATGTTCTGGAAATGAAGGTGAAAAAGAAACGCTACAGGACCCACCGCACTAGCATTTGGGTGAATGCAAGGAAAAGTCTTAAATTTTAAATTAATTATAGTTAAATGTTTTTTGCTGCTCCTGCTTCTAAGATCGCGTGTTTTATCCCGCTGGTTGGATTGTAACGCAATCGGTACACAACGCCTCTCACAATCATCGAATGATTTAAAACAAAAAATTGAAATTAATAAAAAAAATAAATATAAATTTTAAAGAATTTAAAGTGTAACGTCTTCCTTGAACTGTCCCCCACCTCATCGCATTCACAAACCATTTCCTTCATCTGTCGCCAGTTGGTGTGGAAACATGGTCTTATCAGCAATGCTCTACATTGAGAGGAATCTCTCACTCGAACCCAAATTGAGCTACAATTTGTGACAACAAACAGCTGATGTCGATATGAAAATTGTCACTTGGACTTCATTCATCACTTCTGCATCATCGTGCCCTCGTCCTTCCCCACCACCCCCACAACCAACGACGGACGGACTCTTTCGTAACAACCTCGTGCTTTAGATGCTCTTTCTCTCTCACCACCATCGACTGCCCCCCCACTCCATTGAATTCACCACACACCACAGCAAATCGAAAATATTCTCGAATTCATGAAATTCTTCATCTCCACTTCATTCGTTTCGTTGTGACTGGCGAGTGTCGAGTCAAATCCAATTGCAGCAGTTCGTCGTCGTTGTTGCCGTTTGCCGCTGTTGCCTTTTACTCGTCCATTCGGTTCGGGATTTCTGTTTGTTTTGTTCTGTTTGTGGAAAATTTCTACTCTCCACGGCGAGACTTTTCCAACAACTCCCCATTGACGTGCAGTGTCACCGTTCTCTTCGTTGCCCTCTCTTCGTTGTGTTCTTATCAAATGTCATTGCACCAGTTTTCCAACGGACGCAAGATAGTTTCGTGAGCGCAGGAAAATCTCGGTTGCACCACACGGTGTTGTTACTTAAGACTTTCCGACGACCGGGTGTCAGCAATTGACTGTGTGTCAGTGTATTGGAGTGCCGTCAATCAACCTATCGGGCTATCAATTTGCAATCGGTGCGATTAAAGTGAGAAAATCCGTTGAAATGTATACGGTGTCGAAGGGGCCGAGTAAAATCGTTGCAAAAACACGACGAGGTGAGTTTTTGTTGTTTTTTATTTATTGTGTTCTGTTCGCTCTGCTGTGCTGCGCTCTCATGAATTGTGAGGGGTGGGGGTGGAGGCATCTGTTATGTCACAGCGGAAAATGCCGTATAGAATGCACTTATGGTTTTCTTTGGCACTAATTGAATTCAACGCTGGCCCTCTTGGGTCTGGGTCTTGGTCTCTTTGGCAGGTTTGGCGCAAAACTATGAAAAGTTCGAGACCATCAAGGAGAGCAGCAAGAAAACGTCCGACCTGCAGAACCCGGAAGCCTAGTAAGTATTATCACCGTTCATGCGTACAATTGTTGTTATCGTGTAGATACGGCACCACCTTCCTGTGTGTAGTTTCGTGTGATTCCTGCTTGTCTGTTAGCCGGTTCTAGTTTTAGGTTAGGGCATGGGGGTTATTTCGTAACAAAAAAAAAATGAAACCGTCTCATCATTCCTCTCTTACTGCAGCAGCTCCCAGTGTGTATCAAACGCTCTAAATTGATTAATCAATCAATGCAGGGGCAGGAGGGACGCAACGCTGTTCATCTCTGTGCTCCACTTTCGATGAACCTTCTTGGTATCCAGTCCGTGACTGGGTTGAGTGTTAATTGATAAGCGGGGCACGGAGTTCAAATCTCTGCCTAAGCCATCATCTCGGATGTGCCAACATTTGCTTAGGCATAATCCCGCCGGCTGGGTTTTATTTGTGAGAAGTAAATACTCGAACAAGACGGGCTGACACATACATCCGTATGTGCAGCAGCAAGGGGCGGATGGGTCTGTGATTACCTGTTATGCCAGTTTGGATAAATGTTAAGACGGTTATTCGACATTTCACACCTCAAACGGCAGTCTTCTCTGCGAGGCGTTGTGCGCTGTGTGGCTCGGTGAATGGTTGGGTACATCGTTATCAGGGCTCGTGGTGAGTTTATGTGTTGCAAGGGTGCAAGAGGTTGAACCTTGACCCATTCACAATTGAAGTTTGGCCTTTTAGCCGGGATTTTCACCCAAAAGTCAAAGTTGTGAAGAGAAATGAGAGGGAAGTCCAGATTTGGAGATAAAGTAGCGATGTGACGGTTAATTCATTTTTTTTTCTTTCCCGGCCACGTTTTTGGGGGAATTCTTTATCTCGTAAAATGTTGATAACGAGATAAGAGACGCAGAGGGCTCTTTAGGGTCATCTTTTTGTGGGACAGTGTGTGGTGACAACTAATTGGGGGTTGCTCTCATCTTTATCTGTAGCGTTTTTGATGAAATTTCGGCAGTTTTTGAACCATGACTGTCTTTGGTTGTGGATAGATTTTTTTTCATTTCATTTCCACATGTATTGTTTTTATTGTTGATTGTTGTGGAGAGAATGTAGGCATGCATGCTTGAAGGAGGATATTGTGCTTAGCGATTATATCACAGAAATTATAGACAGACTGAAATTTGAGAGGATAGATTTTCCAATCACAAATAATTTGTAACAGATGACATTCGAAAATTCTTGTTTTTAAACGATCCTTTTGGCGGAGATAGAGCATCTGCTGACCACATGACATATCTTCAACTGTTCAACACGTTATTTTTTGTCAAGCACTGACAAAGGTACATGTGTACATACATATGTATGCATTCTGTATTGAATTTTCAATATTTACCCATGTGCTTGCGTATGGCTCTAAATCAACAAACCTTTAAAGATCCTTCTTCGTTTGTCTTCTTGTCTCTTCCTTCTCCTCTGACTCTCTTTCTTCACATCCTTCGTGCCTGTCCCCTCCTTCTTGGTCTTTTTCCTACCCACAACTAACTGGATTAAGTTCTCTTTTTCGAATTTCATGTAAATCGCAGACGCCACATTTGTTACTGAATCTGATTGGTGTCTATAAATGTATAATAGTAATTGAGTGGCATTACAGCCCACAAGGGACCAGGGTCTAGCTTCCACAACAACTACTCGTGTTGTGCGTGCTGTTCTCTCACGAGTAGAAGGGACCAACAGTTTTTGCCCACTTCGAACCGAAACTTTTCATAGCGACACTACTCTTTGAGTGTTGTCAACAACTCGAAAGAGATGTTGCCGTAAAAAAAATGCAAGGTATCTCGTCCGGGATCGAATCTAAACCTTCTGCGTGTGGGTCAACACACTTAACCACTACCCCACGGCGACCACTATTAATGGATTGGACCTTTGAGATTCACTAAAAATTGTGGACTCATAAATCAAGACCTAGTTAAGTCTCTTAACAATCTTTCGATGAACTTTTGACTCATTGACTGCGTATTTGCCAGAGACCCCTTAACTGCCCCTGGCCATGTAACTCCTAAATTTTTAAAATTCTTTGCCCAAACAAGATGAGCACGAGGCAATATTCGTCGTGTGGAAATTTTATGCTTTAAGCACTTAATCCCTTCCAGATAGTTAGCATCAGGTGAGTAAAATGTAACATAAGATGTGAACCCAATCTATAGTTGTCTTTGACCTTTAGTGGTTCGGCCGCCAATGCCAACTTTTATTGCGTATTCGTTTGAGAGGTTCGCTCGCCTCCTCCTTCTCAAATTTTCAGTCAAAAAAATAGGAGAGCCTGAGCCTTTATACATACCCCGATATAATCAATATTGAGCTTTACTAGACTTCATCCAGGTTCATGGTCAGGTATAATCTTCTATAACCCTTTTCGGCAGACAGGATAAAATTATTAAGTGTCACATTTTTTTCGCTTTAAGGGTTGAAAAAGTTGCTCCGTTCTCGTAGTCTTTCTTTTGTCTTTTTCTTCAGATGGCATATCAGTCTGAGATGCACAAGGACCTTAACCAACCAGCTTTCTTAAATTTCGCAGCTCAAGTTGGTTGACGTCCTTCTCCATTTGTGTGCTCCATCTTAGACAAGAATGTCCTTTGTGGCGTTCTCCCAATAGCTCGGATTCAAAGACCTCTTGCACCGGATCAGTGCTTTCCACCCACTTAACATATCCCAGCCATCCTGAGCAGTGTATTCGTAGATATTTGACAAGGCGCATGCTGCTGTACGACTTACAAAGTTCGGTCTTAAATCTTCTGTAGATGCCATCAACGCAAATAGGGCACGTACAATTTTCCTCTCGATAAGAAAGAAAGGCTTTACCATCCGCTTTGAGTAACGTCAAAGTTTCTGCATCATAGAGGCTGATGATCAATCATCATACAGATGCAATCAGCTTGATCTTTCGAGAGTGGACCTTGTTACTCAGTTGCTCAAAAATACAGCGATTTCCTCGCTTTCTTGCGGTTAAAATCTCTACCAGGGCTCATTAAAAATCACATCAGTACTGTGTGGTCTCGTAAATAGGCCTTGGCAGCCGAATTTTTGCCTTGCAGTTTGTTGAGTTGAGTTGAGTTGAGTTAGAATAAGACACCTTTGGGGCTCAGAATTTCATAAGGGATTCCTTGCAATGAATGCTTCCATATGAAATCAGAGAACTGCGCATAGACTTGAAGATCAATGATAGTCTTCAGAAATTGTTCCAGAAACTTCTGTCCATAGTCAATATACGAGATCAGCAGCCGCTCCGCTTTGAATTGTATCGATTAGAGTAGGGCAAAGTGGCTTTGACCGCTTCATTGGTTTGCTCTGATGAAAATGATTTCCAAAGAAATCCACAGAACAGCTTGCGATATCACTTTTAAAGTCGCTGCTCGAAATGCAATCTTGTCTGGAGATCTTTTTCTTTATTCTTGACACACGTGTTCGTCAAATCTTCACTGTCCATCATTAAGAAGAGAAGAAATCACCGTCAATGAGCGACTTGAAATTAGCTTGAAAACATAAAACGTCTAGAAGAGTTAAACCTATTCCCCTTCTACCACATCTAACGCACCGACCATTAGTAGCGGCTTCAAGGGTCATAAACTGTTGCGTAATGATTCCGGTTATTTCAATGTGCACAGTAGGGCGTTAAGCCAAGGCCGAGATAGTGTACTTAAACGTTATTCACGGCTCCATTCAACAACAAAAGCGCCGATTCAATTTAGATTAGACGCCAGCAAACTAGTCAACAGCTACTCAACCTGGTTTATGAGCCCCATTAGCTGTCTATGAGTTTCTCTCTCAGATATGCACATTACTCGCAGAACCCCAGGGGAAAGGCACAAATTTGCAAACGTGATTGAGTCGTTAAACAAGCCCTAAACTACCTCGAAACCTGGAAAGCTATCACCCACATGTCGTAAATATTTATAAGCCACACCGATATGTCGGTGAATTCAGCATACAATTAGCATTGATCTACGAAATTGACATCGATTGACGATTGAGTTGGTTGCCCGCAGACGCAGCCGAAAAGAATTTGCCTCTGCGATGTCCGGCCTTCAACTGCTCTGCAAATGCATTCAAAGTGATACACCGCGGGGCGACAATTAACTTATGCCCGCTTGCGTTGACTTTCTTTTGCTGGCCTTGCAGTCTCACCGTTTGCGTGACGTCCTCGAGTGCGGGTCGGGATGTGTTGTTGTCTCAAAGTTTCGCTCGTTAATTTATTTCATAGAATCAGATTGACCTGAATAGAGCACAAATTTGAGCGGCCGATCGTCGAGGGTGGCGGTGTGACGAGCAAGGGGTGAGGTGAAAAACAACTCAATTGCGGTGTCAGATGTTTATGAAGATCTTTATGAAGCGACATGTAATCAACAAGTTGATGGAGCGGGATGATGATCTTGACAGCGATAGCATCTAAATGTCGCCATAAAATCTATCGTAAATCGCATCACTGAGGTGGTACATTTTTTCGGAATAGTCATCTGTTATGACACACCTTCAATTGTCTGTCCGCTTTGGAAAGCGTCCAGATTCTTGTATAATCTCTTGCGTCAACCGACTGTGATGTGCTTTTATGTAAGCAGCGGTCAAGGAAGAGGCGACGAAGTGTGTATCCACTGAGAATCATGAACTCACCACGGCCAATGGCGTTAGCGAATGTCTGAACCGAATCCTTTTCGAATCCTTGCAGTTGCCCCACTACACAACTATCGGGACTGTGAACCACTCAAAACAAAGTTCTGTCTAACGCCGCATGAGGTTTCAGATACTACGTAAAGCTCCTATGATTGTTGACTTTTTGTCCCCCCTGTCACTGAGATGCGTCTTCCACTGACATTCATCTCGATGATATTTCGTTGTCAATTATGCAAACCTAAAGGTTGTCAGGAAAATGGAAAACCTGCCCAGCCTCCCCGCACATCATCAGGCATTCTTCGAATATTTAAATCTTCAACCGCAGGGGGTGCCTGTCAAAATTTCCAAACGATTTGTCAAGCGCTGTCACACGCCACCCTCTCGCTCTGCCTCTCAAATGACAATGCATTTAGGAGAAGCCTAAAAATAATCACAAATTCTATTGAACATCCCCGTGCGGTTTCATTCTCTTGGCACACGGGAAGACATTTCTTTCCGAACACCGAACTAACTGAAAAAAAAAACACACAAAACATGAACACACATGAGGTGACAGTTCATGGCACTTCACCGCGCGTCACTGCGTGTGAGTGTGTGCGTTGTTGGGGATTATCAGCTCACAGTAAACCAAAGAGAGAGAGAGAGAGAGAGAGAGAGGGAGCATTCCAAAATGATTGATGGAAATGTTTCAAGCAAACCACTCGTCGATTTGTAGCGGTGACGTTTAGGCGCAGATTTCGATTAGACATCTGACCCCATTGACAGGCGACTTAACGAAATTCCGTTATCTGTCGCAAGCATGGCAACACACTGTGCTGTGCTCCTCCCGTTAGCACATTTAAGTCGAAACCCCGTCAGCGTGACTGATGAATGTTTGCTTTTGTCTTTTCAGCGTGCCCAAACCGGTGTTTCAAACGTCAAAGAAATCAAACCTGCACAGCGTGAAGCCAACAGAGGAGGAAGTCCTGACACCGCAACACGAGGAGATCATCAAGTACATAAACGAATGTAAGTACAAACTGAAATGTCACATCTGCACCTATTCTCGTGTCATTGGTGCGATGCCCCTGCGAAGACAGACGAAAGCAACTGCAGCTCCTTGCCTCGAAATAAACCCGCAATTTGCGATGCAGTGCATTCCGAATGTCTCTCGCCTCCTCGCGTATCACAATCTCGCGTTGAAATCACGTTCAAACATCAAATGACGTATGAATTCCGCGCACTCGCTCGTTCACTCTCTCGCCCATTAGCTCGGCAGCGTGAGATAAAATAATTGTTTTGGCCGTCAAATTCGGTTTCCATCGCAGTAGCACACTGCGGTGTCGTAGTTTGTCGCAGATTGGTTTTGCTGTTGTCGCGCCGTCGACGTCGTCGTGCCCCCAGCAGATCACATGATGTCTCTTGCGTTTGTTTTTGTGCCCCTCCGTCATCCACACCGCTTATCAGCTGCCGCCGCCGCCTATCTCTGCCAACCTTTTGGAATTCAGCTCAAAGTGGAAAAGGCGTCAGATTCATGAATAAAACGACGAACATGCAGATTCTTCCCAGACTTCGACACTTTTATTTTCATTTGTCGTCTATTTCTGTCACCCCGACCTGTCACCGCGAATCGTACTTTCTTGATTGTCTTTTAATTGAGCAGCAATTTTGTCGTGCATTTAGTTGGATGCCTATTCATGGACTCCATCCGAGCATTTAGCTTGCAATTGCAGTCGTCACCGTCGCTGGCTAATGAATGCAAATGAACGCGAATCAGTTGCTGCTACCGCCGCCAACCAGCATCGCCATCGTGCGCTGCTACTGTCAATCCGTCAATTGACACTGACTATAAAGCGCTGCACACTCATCGGCACACATCGGCTGCATGCGTTGTGGGTACGTTTTGTTTCATAAATCAGTGCGAGGGGAAGTTATGATGGAATCGTTTCGTAATTGAGATTTATTGCTGGCGTCGTCGTCGCTCGAGAGGGGGCGTTGCTGCAGGTAGCCAAGATATTGTATGCTGCAGACGATCAATCACTTGGGACAGGTTGTGAACTGATTGAGTGTTGAGTGGGGATGGGGTTGGGGTATGCTGCTGGTTTGGTAGACATTGTTGTGAGCACTGACAATGCGGCGGAGTCATGTGACTTGAAGCGGGAACTGGTTTAAAGTGGGGGATTACGAGACAAGTGAGCACGGGTGGTGATGTTTAGAAATAAGAGCGTTGTGGGGGTTTCCAGAAACGTCAGAAACATTGGTAGGAGTGGAATTTCAAGGACTGATTAGATGATAATACTTATGTAGTTATTTTTTGATTTTAAGAGATTACTGTTTTTACGTTCAGAGTGGGGAAAGTTTGTCAGTGTCATAGAAACAAATTCTGTGGATAGTACGAAGACGTAAATTTGACAAAGGATGCCAAGGAGATCCTAAGCGAAAATATTCCTTAGTTATCTTAGCTCCTGTATGCGTGATGGTATTTGAAGGAAGAGACGCAACGATATCGATCTGGCCAAACGAGTTTAAATCCTTGGCTTTAATTGTCCCGATTATGTAGGTCGAAGCGAAAACAATTCTCGCATCTTGGACTTCAGGCATTAGGGAAAACTGCGCTTCCGGCAACGCACATAGAATGTCAGTCAGCTGAGCGTGGTAATATGAAATCAAATAGCACAAAACCATGCTGGATGGAAGTTCTGGTTCATCTCTGAATAAAGACCAGCAAAAGAGGGGGAAGAAAAACTGCAGGGTAAGAGTTATGAGTTGAACCAAGAAAGATCTGAACAGACTACATAAGAATGTGACTCCCTGAAAATGGCAGAAGCAAAGTAAGCAACAATGCCTGATTCACATCATTCCGTGGGTAAGTCAACTGCGTGCAGGATACGAGATGATCTTAAAGTATACTTCTGCTTCTAATGTAGCCTTTCTCATAAAAACGGTAATGCCTCAGTGAAACACGGAAAAAAAATCGCTTGATCTGCGAGGGAATTGTCAAAACGCACGCAAATGTTTCAGCTCGTTGGAATATGTTGAAAGCGAAGCTGCCGCCTGCTTAGTTTTTCTCAATAAACTCGAAGTCTATTGAGGTGTCTACCCACTTGTACTTCTTCACTCGTGTGCATCACATCGTTCAAAGTCGTATTTCATTGAATTTTCTTAATAGGGCATATTCAAACAATCTCTGAGACGGAGCGAAGTTGTGGCTTTGCTTTCGACTTTTTATCTTTTTAAAGACTCTAGAGTAAAGCTCACACCATCATAGAACCCAAACACTTTGTTTTTGAATCCTTTCCCCAGACAAAAATAATGTTAAACACAAATGTTGATCAAACACACGATATGTCAATGAGCAACTTTCTAAGATCAATTCCTTATCTTTGCCTAGCAGCGGCGCCGTCTACTATTCGTTTCAAATCATCTAAACTGATCTTCTGCAACGAATTCTGACGACACACTACGAAAAGTTCGTGAGTGAAATTAATTAACACTTTCAACGGAAATGGTTTCTAGAAGATCTTTTCATCAGATTTTTCTTGAAGGCAAGAATCTGTTCAGCTATTGGATAACGTCAGCGTTACGGCGACTCATTCCACATTTCGGAATATCAGACCACCTGGCACCGAAAAAGCCAAGGCCGCGAAAATTTCACCCGCGATTGTCACCTGTCACTCTGACGCAACAATGCGACAGGAAGTGCTTCTTAAGTGAATATTGCTTTCAAATAGAGCTCTTAAGAGCGACATTGATGCGTTAGCAAATTAATTCACGCAATTTTTCGACGTGAACACCATCAGTGACAGCTTCCCATACATTTTTCAAGACTGCTTGGTTATGAATATGTTTTCGTGCAGGGGGCGCCTCCACACAATTTGCTTGTTTTCTTCTGATTAAAAATAAATTTTGTTGACACTGCGTTGTTTTCGAATAAAAATGAAGCACTTACCCATCTAATGCGGGAGATAATTCGAGAGACGTTTCCGACGTACCTGCGGCCCGATTAGCGGAGGGGCAACCGCACTCACTTGATAAGAGGAATCAACTTCACTTATCAGCCTTAAGTTGTTTGCCTCGCCGCTTTTCGGCTTAAGGACTGCTTCGTTAAGAACTTGACGAATACCACACTTTTAGCAGTGTTTGCACAAGCGCGGTTAAGGGCTGTTCGATGTAAAGATAAGCGGAGTGACAGATTAGCTGCAGCGAGGATTCAATGAGTGTCATTGTTGCTAATGGTTGCTGCTATCGTTTTCGGGGTTTTTTGTTTTCAATTGATTACACTCGTAACCAGCAGCAAATTGTGGTTTTATTTAGATATCGATAAGAGACACCGCGTTAGGTGGATTACCGGTGTGTGTGTGTGGGGGAGAAAACGACGAGGCCTTGCAGGTGTGAAATGAAACTGATGAAAATCGTTCGGGGATTAATTGAGGTTTTAGTGAATTTTAATTGGTTTTCGTTTCCTCCTCTCACTCGCTAAATGGAGCGTTAATCATTGCGATTTGCATGATTTGTAGATAAGCAACGCAGGGGATCTTGTGGGCAATACGTCAGCGGTGTGGTGAAATTGGATGAAATGGAGGGATTTTTGGTCTGAAAAAATAAATTCCAAGGTTTTCGGAGTTGGTGGGAACCGAATGGGCTTTGGAGTAGAAATTGGACAGGACAGACTGCAAACTTCATTTTCTTCTTCTTGTGGCGGCGTGGTCCTGGGCCTCAACCAACATGCCTCTTTAGCTAGCACGATCTTTCTCTAGCTACCAGTTGCGCACTCCAAGTTGGCCAAGCCCTTCTCTGCTTGTGTGTACCACCTTAGGCTAGGCTGTCCTTTGTTGCGTTGTCCCAAGTAGACTGCAAACAGTCATGTCATCACTCACTACTCATCCGTAGCGACAAGTGAATTGAACAGACTGGCGCTAATTGTCCTTGGATTCAAATATTGACGAGATGCTGCTTCCAGTTAGAATAGCCTTAAGGATGTGCCCTCTCTCCTGCCTGTCTGATTCCTGTAACACATCGGATTGTACGGAAATTACTTTTTACGATGCATCATCATCGCACCCGGATGCATCAGCTTTTATACTCGAGCTCAGAATACGCCTCTACGACTGTTACACTAATCAAAAGACTGCATTGAATGGAATTCGACCCGACAACGCTTCTGTATGCACGATGTGCACAGCGGACATGCACGCCACTCGATGATGCATAACGTGTTGCGAAGGATCAAACAACCAGCAACTTGGCATCCAATATCCCCTTAGGTGATGTTAAGTTTTGTAACACTTCCCTCCGCCGCCACCCCATCGAAGACCAGGTCAAAGGCGGATTGAATAATCCATGAGATTGAGAATTCCATACTTCACAAGTTAATTGCATAAAAATTCCTCACCATCATCAGTGTCCGACGACGATGGTGGACGTTCCGTCTCGTATTGCATCATGTGGAAGGATATTTTAAAATTATTTTTCTATCCCTCCGTCTGCTTGTCCCATCACCATAATCATCCTTTGTCCCCGGACAAGCAGCCCTCGTAGACGGATACAGAAATGTGCATCATCCAGGAAGTGAAACCATACAAAGGAGAGAAGTGAGGACGAGGAGCGCAAACATAAGAAGACACGATGCGTGTGTGAAGCTTTGAAGTCCTTTGCCAGCGATGAATGGAATGAACTAGACAATAGCCCTAGACTATCGCATAACCGAGGTCGTTACTACCAGTCAAACAGCAAGAGACTACATTCGCCATCTTTTGTTCTTATTAGGGGACTTCCGAGTGAGTGCCTCAAAATGGCCACCAGCACCAGCAGCAACACATCTTCACGTCTTTTGTAATAAAAATTCCTACTTTGTGCTGCTGGAATAAGAATAACATGAACGAAAAAAAAGAAGGAGAAGGAGGAGAAGGGCAAATGGGCAAAGACCAAGCAACGCGATACCGTTAAGCAAATAAATTAAAAAATATTTCCTATACTCCGATGCACATTGTCGGTGCCCCCCCTCCGGCAAAGCGAAAATACTACTCAAACTCAAGCCCAGACTCAGTCGCAGACCCTCACACTCGGATTAAGATCCATATCCAGACCCTTCGCTGAGGAGATTAAAATTATTAAAATTGTAATTATATTTCACCCCCCCACAGCATAAGCACCACCAGCAGCAGTAGCAGCAGGACACAGAATGAATCATTTCGTCGTCGTCGTCGTCGTCGTTCCAACAAGAAACAGATTCCTTTCTAAATGAGAATTTAAAATCCTAGTAACCTTTGATTGCGCGGAACTCCTTGTTTCTCATCCTTACGCCCTCCGAAGCTGGCAGCTCCTTTCCTTTATTCTTGCAACGCGTTCCCTTCTCAAAGACAGTGAAAAAGTTCACGACGAAGTAAGAGATTTAATCTGAAAATCTTAACCCATTTGGTGGTCAAAACGAGGAAAAGGAAGCACCCAGAGAGGGCCTCACAGTCTCCGGGGGAAGGCGTGCGGGTGGCTTAGATGGAAAGGATGTGAATGACAAACAAAACTGAACCTGGAATCTGATGGAAATTTGTTCACTTGGAAGCGATTCACTAAACGACAAGGGCTAATCCGCTTTGTGACGGTTTGACAGGGTCGTCGTCGTCGTCGTCGTTGCCGCCGTGCCAACAATGATGCCAGCCATGGTGGCGACGATGGCTGTGATGGTGGCGGTATGAAGCAAGGCAATGTGTTCACAAAGTTTTTAAGCTTTATTAACGTGTGTTTTGCTACAATGGCAACACATGTGAATCTTTATGTCATCTTCCTCAACCCTCATCCTCTTCCTCACCACCATAATTGACTGCAGATGGTGGTGGTGATGGCTGCGTGAGAGAACAAAAGAGAGAGAGAGAGAGGGAGGGTCTGCGCGACTGTGCTTTTATTGCAGTTTTAATACTTTTCCATTATCAACTTACTGACGAACAGTCGCATCGTTGTCGTTGTCGTTTCCGCAGCGCACATTCCATTCTCTGTGGGTCCTTGCAATCATGCAATTTCCTGCAAGTTGACACGATACCAATGAAAAAGCACGACTGGGCGCGGCATGAATTGTGGATGGCTGTGAATGTGGCGAGGGGCAGTAAGCGTGTGTGAGCATTAATGCCTTTTACTGGGTGCGCTGGTTGTGCTTACTTTTAGTGAACATCTGTTCGAGTTCCCAAAAATGCTTTCATACGCGCTTTTGTCTTCGAATAAAAACAAAAGGGTGCAACTTTAAGTGGGTTGAAGAGTCCTGTGGATTCTCCCTTTATTTTTTTTTTGAGGGCGAGCAAAGGTTTTTCACTTCCGTCTTGGATTTTAAGAGGAACTCTTTTTTGTTTGGACTATTTTTGCCATTTTGCTTGTAGTGTCCTTCGAAATGGATTTGATTTTCTCTGAATGAGGGTTTTTTGGGGGAATGGTACTGTTTGTGGTTAGTACTTACTTTTGAGTAGAATCGATTCGATTGTGTTTTGCACAGCGAAGAACCGTGTGGTTAAGACACTATCAAACTTTCACACAACTTAAGGATCTGTCAAGCACTGAGCCTTGCTCAGATTAGTTATTTTAAATTCCTTTACAATTTTGAGTGACATAGAGCCGTTTTATGTGTTAAGAAAGTTCCTATATATTTTCTCTAAAATCATAGATCCTCCTCAAAGGTTCAAGGCTTTGTCCCTATATGTGGAATCGCACAGTAGTCAATTGGATGCCTATTTACTTGTTAGTGCTTCAAATGATCGGACTTTAGGACTCAATTAAATGTGAGCTATGTAGCATCTAGGGTGGGTTCGATTTTGAATGAATGGCCTTATGCTCGGCAGTGTCTTCTTAAATGTTAGCCTCAAGTTCGTTCCAAGCGATTGGTTCTTAAGGACCATAACGTCTGTCTATCCTGTGTTGCTGTTGTTGATGGCTAACGAAAAGGATACATCCCATAATTCGTTTAAACCAAGCCATTCCATAGGCTTGAATCGGGCTCAAATTGTATAGGTCTTACCTACGTACCTTCCGTACTGAGTACATTTCCCAATCCTCACTCACATCACTTCCTCCACCCACAAATCGCCATCGACAACACTGCATGTGTGAGAAGAGACAATTGCATTGTGCAACCCAATCCACATCGCAAAAACACCACATCCACGATCGTCGCAAATATTTGCAGTTAGCGATTCCCCCCCTCCTACCCCCCCACTTTTCACATCGAATCCTTTTTGCGATTTTTTTTTTGTTGTGCGCCCAGCCACTTGATTCCTTCCACATGTTTCAGATTTCCAACATCCTGTCCAAGTGCCAATGGTCTCCCTGTCCGTTAAGTGCCACGCACACACACATTCCACACATCACGATAGGATTTTATTTAGTTTTTTCCTTCCGATTCTTCCTCCACCCACACACACACCCACACACACTTAGTGAGTGCAGAGCACTTAAATAAGGATTTCCAGCGCAATCTCTGGTTACAGAGCTAGATTCCAAAACAAAGCTCATGTGAAAATGAAAACCTTTTCAATTTTTAAACAGGACACTTGAGCAAAAACCGTCTTCGAATGGTCGACAGGGAGGGTGGTGAACGAACGGGGAGAATCTCATAAGAGGATTCCCAACTGCGACGCCAGCCGGGGTGTGTTCGTTAAGTGTGCAACCATGTGCTGCCGTGGATTAAATTAAAAATGAATGAATGTGAAGTTTGTTTGTTTGTTTTTTGTCTAAATTTTGGTTTGTCTTCTTTTTTGTCTCTTTGCAGCGTGGAATAACATTATTGTAGCGCACAACCCATATGACACCAACTCCACAGAGTCGAACAATAATTCTGGTGAGTCATGCGATGTTTTTCTTTCGATGCTTGAATGATGTTCTCATGGAATGTGGTGTGTTTTTTTTATATTTTGCAGCCGCATCATCTGCGTCTTCGTCAGCGTCGACTTCACCAGTAGCGCCATCATCGCCTGCGCCAGTTTATTGCGTTGAGCCACCCAGCCCGGTTTTGAGCGATTTCAAGCCATTCGATCTGGAGTCCTGGTGGGGAAGACGTCTTTTCCAGAACATCACTAAAAGTCTGTGAATGCCTTCAAGCTGAGATGAAGAATATAAAACTACTACAACAACAAAGTAAAAAAAAAAACATAGAAACGAATTAATTTTTAGACCTTAACGCCGCATCGTCATCGATATCTTTCATTGGTCCATCGTTCATCGTCACAGTCATCGATTGCACGAAGAAGAAGAAGAGGAATAGAAAGAAGAAGAAAAAGAAGAAGAAGTAGAAGAAAACCATCAGCGAGGACGGCAAAAGAGAAATTAAGTTGAAGCAACATTCTGTTATTAGAGTTTAAGGATAAAACAAAAAAAAAATTGAAAAGAAACTAAATATGTGTACGCAAGAAAAGATAGAACACCAGATGAAAGTCAAGAGTTCAAAAACTGAAAAAAATTGAGTGTTGAAGTACGCCTGTGGAACAAAAGAAACATAAATTAAATTAAGCTAATGTCCTGGAAAGACTTCCCAAAATTTTGTCGAAATTACTTTTACTTGTGAAGAAAGATTTTCTAGTTTAAGAATATGGAAAGTGAAGCCTAGTCTCGTTCTTCCATTTTGTCATAAGAATTTAATTTTGTGTGCAGAGAGTTATGAGCGAAAAGATGTTAAATTTTTCTTATTTTTTTTTATCTTGTTTGTGTCCCAATGACAAGTTAACTAGTTTGGCAGCACTTGCTGGAGCATTAGTGACATTTTTAGTATACTTTAGTTTAAGAAAGCACAACAAACATCACAGAATCTGCAACGATTTCAAGCAGAGTTGCTGAAAATGGATGAAAAAACGAAAAATTATGAATGAAGGGAAATGTGGCCAAATGTCATTCAATGTGGCAAGCAATTTCTTTTACCAAGAGGGCATAGAATTGCAAAATATCTTGCAACTGCAGCTAAAGTCCAAATTTGTTTGACAGATATAACACCCGTGAAACCGCTCGACTTGTTACATGACAGCAGCTACAGTCGCTATTTCTTTGACAGATATCACGTTTTGTTCTCTGCTTAGTTGACAACCTGACAAAACTTGTGACATATCACAAGTGAAAAGCTTAAATTTGTTGGACAGATGTTACTTAGTGTCCGTAGGCCCTTCCTAAAGTGTGACATAATAGAAGCATAAGTCCGGAGGTCACCTCTCATTAGTAAGATTCTTCGCAGAGTCTAAAACGTCATACAATTTGTGACATTTCACTAGCTAAAAACACAACTTATTTGACAAATATTAGCAGAAACCAATCAAAGGTTTGAAAACTCCCCTCGTTTACCAAAAACCTTGACTGCTTGAAAGTCACAAACCAACTGCTTGTTATACAAACTTTAAAGCTACATTTTAGAAACCAGGATTCTTGCTCTCCAATCACAATTTCAATTAATCTTTTCGCAATTTCACTCTAACATCTAAATCTCCTAACCTCACTTTCAAAAAAGGCAACTACACACGCATATGTAAATCCACAGCAGCTAAAGAAAGTTCTTATCAAAATTTAGACTTTAGTAAGTAAATTTAAGAAAACAACGCCAATTTGACATGAACAGCAACAGCAGCAGGGGCAAGCTTATGACAAAATTTCACTTAAGATGTTTTCTTGTGTCTCTGTCAAAATTGACAACTGGAAAAAGGCCGAAATTGAGCATCGAGAGATAAGCCCCAAGTGAAAATTTGAAATAAGCACTGCTCCACATTATGTAGACTTAACTAGATAGGATTACGGCAAAATGCAAAACAAACAAACCTAGAAACATATTCAATTTCAGTTCATTAGCAGAAGAAAAAGCAAGTCTGTTCCTCTGTCGTTTTTCTACAAACTAAAAGCTTAAAATATTCAAGTAAACACACACAGTTATTTTCGAAGAACAATGAAAAACCGTCAAAGAATACAAATACAAAGCTTTAGTACTAAAAATTTAGAACAAGAGAAAACTTATAAGAAATACAATTACAAGTAAATAAATAAAAAGCTATGTATGTAAGTGAAGCATGAATGAGTTGTTAGTCCTGTTTAATTTTCTTGGAATGTATTGCAATTTGTTGTCCGTCAGGATCGGAGATTATTCTCCCAACCATTGTCCTTCCCTCTGTGCGCGGAATTTGTAGTGTAGGTGTATCGTAAACTCTTGTTTATTTACTTTGAAACATCACAAGGACGATTCGGTGGAGATAATGTGAAAGAAAAGAGAACAGAGCGACGTTGAGGAACGTTGCAATTTCGCGAAAATGAAAAACGTGTTATTTTGGGGAGGAAGGAAGAAGACAAAACAAACGAGTGAAGTGGGTAAAGATGAAATTTATGATCCTTTGATGTGTAACAGTTAATTTTTAATTGTCCTGCAAGAAAAGTGATTAAAAAGTTCTGTTCATTTGTTCGTTGTCGTTGCCCGTCTCCTTGAGCATCGACGACGATGTTATCCGTCCCGTAGACGAAGAGCGAAACAATAAAGAAAGGTTGCAACAAGAGAGAGAGGAAAAAGATATAAACACTTCCACTTGGCGAAGATTTGTCTCGTGTAAAGAGCGCTGAAATGTCCTTTTGATTGCCGGCAAAGTAGCCAACCGAGGGGGATAAGGATACTTAATTAGTTAATAAACGCTAGTGACGAGGGGATGAGGAATGGGTAGCACGAAGCCAGACAGTTAAAAATTCTTTTTTGGACTTTTGACGTGCCTGTTTATGGATCTTGACAAATTTCCGAAGGGGAAGAGGTGGTGATTGTTATTGCCCAGAGGGGAGATCTATGGTTTTTGGAATGCTCTTAACGGGTTTTTGCAAGATATTTGCTCTTCTGTTATGAGTTTGGAAGGGAGTTGGCTGGGGTGGCGTTATTGACACTTTCGAACAGCAACTGGTGATGGTGAAATATTGTTTGAAATAATGTGTAATAAGAAGGGTGATTAAAAAGGGTGGAATGCGAGGGTATTTGTCTACTTGAATGGGACTACTGTGGTGGCACAATTCATAAACGTATGATTATGGCAGCAGATGCTTGAATGTTACAGGACAAGTTTTTTCCTAGGAAAGATGCCCTGGAATGACAGGTTAGATGAGCTACAAAGAAGCTGCAGACATCAAACATAAGAGGATGTTAAACGCGTCCTCCAAAGTCTAATAAAAATTCGATCCAAAATCGTTTACTCAATTCGCCAATTGGTTCCTTTGAAAGTTTCCTGTTTTCTTCTGACAATGAAGTCAGATAGTTCGCCTAAGCTATTGTAAGCTTAGCTGCGGGTCGTCACAGATTAAAATGAAACGTACTACAGCTGGATCGAGTCAAGACAACATGTTAGGTGGGAGACTCTGTCGAGGCACTAGCCTCAGGAGAATGGAGGCTAAACTAAGATTGGAACCCTTCGGATTTGATCAACTACATTGGTCCAAGAGGAAAGTTCTTCCTTCAAACGTAAGTTCCTGAAACTCGAATGTATCGAAAAAACTCCAGTATTCTCTGTTCATGGTAAAAGGGTCAATATGGGATATTTTTGGTTTCCAGGATTGATATCTTTTAAAATTCAGATGAAACTACTTTTTTTCCTTTTTTAGTACTTAAGGAAGAACAACGCATAGGGGCTCCAAGAAAACGTAAAGCCGACCCGTTTCCTGCTTGCAATATGAAGCACGGTTCAGAGTAAACATTTAAATCACGTGAAAGCTCAGCTATCATTGCCACCCTTGAATGCAAGACTTTTCGATGTAAACCAAACAGTGTGTCCGTCGAGGCGCAGATTTTAATAATTTTAATTTCGAATTCTGCGGTGTGAAGCATTTTGCACACGACACTGCATCGTCCTGTTCAGAAACAGTCTAGAATAGCCTTTTGTGAATTTCATCCTTCGGGGTTATAGTTCGTTTCCCTTCCTCCTCTTCCTCTCGAACAAGCACTCATTTATCTTCGAAAGTCAATTTCATCCGCAAGACTAAACCAAATTACAATCAAGGACATTCCCAGTAATAACCTTCTCCAGTCTTTTTGGCAGAAGCGCTCTTCTTGGCATTCAATTTGTTGTGGCTTCCATTCAGTGACTCTCCAATACTGTTCAGTAAGTTAAAACTTTACATATTTTGCTTGTTAAAATCCCCTTATGTCCATTTACTCATTTATCCCTTCCCACATTTCATCCCCTTGTGCCCCTGAAAAATGTCTGTTCATTCGCAAAATTGATGCTCCCAAAGGATACCATGAGGAATCCAATTTGCAATCCTATCACATCACAACTCTCTCCATTCATAGAATTCTCAATTAATTTCAACCGCTCTCATCCCCCCTCCACCCCACCCACCCATCACGCCCTTCAAACAAAAACAATCTCATGTCAATACAGTCAATCTTGGACACATAATTGCGTTCACTAGCAGTATCTTGTCCAATAATTATGCGATTCTTTTGTCTGGGCCTCCGGTTGGATCATCGGATCTCACAACCGGCCTCCCACCACCCGTTTCATGCACCAAATTGCTTTGTCCGGATAAATAAATTGCCCAAAACAATTGTCTGGTAATTGTCTAAAGTTAAGTCCCCAACAAAGAGACACAACTCGGCCTGGGAATGCACTCTTCATTGCAAATTCCAATCGCACAAGCTGCACGGGGGGGGGTGGGGATTCATCAATTCCAATTGAAAGGGGCAGGCTGCAGCTTAAGTTGGATTTAATTGAACACTTGTAAAATTCGAAGGAGGTCGAGTGCAGTCGAGTGCCGAAGTGCAGGAGTGCACATATTTATTCATGTGATTGCGTTCCTAAGAGATGTTTACCCATCGCTTTTGTTTGGCTCCCTGGAATTCAATAATTTCCACTTTGACATGCAACGTCATTATTCCTAAAATGCTGCACGACGACACTGCTCCGTCTCCGCCCACAGCTGGCTGATCGAATTGATTGAGAGAGGACGTTTATTGGTCGGCATATTTACGTTGCAAGTTGTTTGCTGTGGTTAATTGGGATTGTAAATCCTTTCTGCTTGAGTATGCTATGCGGTGTGAAGGGATATGGGGAGGGCATTTTTGAGAAAAAAAATTCGAAACTGTTTGCACTGATGATGTGTGGAAAAGAAGCTTCTAGCGTTACCAACAGTTAAGAAGACTGGAGCAGATAACTGCGACTTAGAGAGTCTTGCAGGCATCTCAAGGCAAGGACGACCTCTACAGGAAAAGGCTGACAGTATACACGTGAAAAATGATCCCAACCTGGTGTACACAATCGACAACAGCTGGCGAGGGACAGTGCTGAGTGCAGGGATTTGCTGAAAAGTGTTCTGCAACTACGGTACTGACAAGCCCCATTTTGCAGTTAATTGAGGCCCAAGATTACGTTTGTAAGCGATGAAGAAATAGGAAGAGGCACACGCTCACACCAGCTTGTAGGGCTACTTTCGATAGGCAAGAAGAAAAAAGTGGAGTTGACAGAAGTTTGTAGCGTTCCGTTTGTTAGCCGAGAGGGGATGAGGAAAACTAAGAGCAGGAAGAAGATAAAGAAGAGGAAGGAAATTAAGAAGCTGCTGAGCAGGAAGACTTTGAAAAAGAGAAAGAAAATTGAAAAGGTGTTGTAGAAGAAGACAAGGTTCAACTTAAATCAAGGTTTTAGATGTGAAATCGACAAGGTTTGGGGAGTTCTTAAAGTTTTTGTCGACAAGGTTTAGAGAGTTCAAGGTGTTGCTGTCTAAAACAAAAATCCCTGTACTGTCTGGACAGTGACGAGATTCTTCAAACTTCAGAAGTCCATGAAGACTTTGAGGTAAAAGAGAAATCTGCCTTTTTTTGTTGGAGATTTGGAAACACTGCACTGTAGCGCTCAGACTCAAAAACTGTTCATTGTACTACCAGGCAGTAACCTTCGTTTAGTGTAATTTCCTAGTTTTCCCAAGAAAGACCAGCAAGCGCTTCTGTGAAAAATAGCTTCATTTTTCAGCTCCCACCACATCAGCGCCAAACAGCCGACACCTGATACGGGCAAAGGCGGGACGTTGACAGAGAAAGTGCCCTGAGGTGTCTTTACCGTCTAAACAGCCAAGGGTGTCTTCACTAAGCCCAAGTAGAGTAAGGTGCTTAACGAAGGTGAAGAGTCCCGTCAGACAAGTTTTCTGCACTCTTTTCTGTCTAGAGATAACAGAAAAGCCGCGTATTTCTTGCTGACGTTCGGGAGCATGTACTTGGTCAGTCCGCATTCTGGAGAGTCATGCCATCGCTGGTTGTGCTGTTGGGAGACCCACCCGTCTACGGAAGCACTAACCGAGGAAGCGGGTAGTCCCATCATCAGAATTAGAAGATACACTTCTAAGGTTTGGCACAAGAACAGTGAACCATCTTGAAGCAGGAGCAGGGAGGAGGACACATCTGTAGTTGCTACCATTCATGGAAAGAGATTGCTTTTGGCAGTTGAGCTTGGCAGTCTCCTATGCTTTAAAAACGTACCGTTGACATTCAAAAACGTCTAATAATTGAGTGGCACTTTAGCCAACATGGGACCATGGCCTAGCTTCTACAACTACTGTTCTCTCACGAGTAGAAGGGACCTACAGTTTTTTGTCGACTCCGAACGGCGAGACTTGAGAAGCAACTCTTTGAGTGTTGTCATCAACTCGAAAGAAAAACTCCGGGAGTCGAACCTAGACCTTCGGTGTGTGGGTCCACACATTTACCCACTTCGCCACGGCGACAACGTCTGCGATGTCGAAAATTGAAGATAAGTTCCAGAACCTGGGATGACCGAAAATAATCTCCAAAATTTCCCCCCTCTGCAACTTCTTGTTGAACACTGGTATAAAGTTTCTTACAAGCTGAAAACAATCATGCTGCATCTCCTTGACTCCCATAGTAGTTTCCTTTGAGCACTGTTCTGTTTGTGTATACAATACATAAGCTCGCAATTTGCCTGCCTCCGCGTCAATAATTCCTTCAATTTCATTCAAAGTTTCTCGAAATTCCAATTCACCCATTCATTTCAGACCACATGGAACACAGAACATGACCTTCATTTGATTGCATACATGAATATCCCTTCACATCAGTGCATGCATTCTCTCGGTTTCGGTTTCATTTCGAGCCCTTGAGCTGGCGTGTGCCTGCGGGAAGGTACACCACAAATCGTTTATCTCCCACATCCATCAACGCTGCCGCCGCCGACGGCTTCTAACCTTCATGCTGCTGCTCTCCATTTAACCAATCAAAGATGAGAGAAACACTTTCATATCATGGTCTCTTCATCATCGTAATTATGTTGCTCGTTGGGCATTCAAGGATGCCCACTACCACTCCGACTCACACACGATGTTTGCTTTGTCGATTTTTTTCTGTTGCCGCGTGCCCTCGACAAACCAGGGGGGCCGACCATCCTTCGGGGCACTCGCTCCAATTGCTGCAGCTGCAGTCGGTCAATGCTGTTGGTGCATCTCCTCGTCCTTCTGGGGTATGCACACAAATGAAATCGAGCCCCCAGCCCCCCACCCCCTGCGCCACCGTCCGCCAGCGATTTGCAATCATAAGCCCAAGAATGAAACATCGCATGAAACATTGAATAAAACATCGAATTACCATTTAGAATAATTGCCTGCTTCGCATTCATCCCGTCTAAGCTGAGGACTCTGCGCTCAAGGAGTGCTCATCCCACTCCTGCCGCAGCTATGCAACAAATATTCAAGATCTCGGAGCTCTTGGTGCATAAAGAATCCACAACTCTGCTGCCATGGCATCTTGGCCTGGTTTTCGTCGTCCATTCCTGGGATGCTGCGGCGCCTAACGCGGAACGAAGTCCATGATGGTGGTGTATGCGCTGTGGAACTGCACCCTCAAGCAGTGGGACTGAATTCTTGCCTATCTTGAGTTCGGTTCTGTGGTCGGTAGCAGGGTGGCGGCGGCGGGGGACGGCTATCTTCCTACGAGTGTGCACCGCAACAAATATACGGCAAACCGGCTAAGGACCTCGGTTTTGTGTGAAAGAAGTTTTCTTTCAAGTTCACTTCATGTGGAAGATTGCTCCAAATTGAAAATCTCTCTACTCCTCTCTCTCTCCTCCTCTCTCTCTCTTGTCCTTTGCATAGCATACGTTTGTGCGGTGTGCCGTGCGAAGGATGAACGGCGGAGGGGGTGGCAATTATAATTGTACCGAACCATCCTTAGATCCGCCTATGCACGTACACACGAGGAGCGTAAAACTTAATTTTCCACACAACACGCTTGTGCTAAGGGTTGAGTTGAGTTGTGCGTTAAGTGTGGTGTGGAGGGGACCGAAGAGTTGTTGCTTCCAGCAGAAAAGGGGGTCAAGCGTGGCGAAGGTTATGTTCTCACAAATTAAAGAGGCTTGAGTGGTGTGGCTTTGAAATGAATTCTACAGCATCCAAGTATCTGGCAGTTATTCAGGCCGTTCATCTGTTCAAGAACGGTTTAGGAAGTTCACGAGAAGATGGGCACAGATTAGGGTTTTCCCTTTGACGGGAGGGGGGGTTTCCTGAAGGAATTTACGAGTGTCTAATTGTTGGCGAGAGGTAAGCAAATTCACATCTACTCAGTTTTGGAGCCTGTGCGAGGTATTCTCTGGGCTTGGGATGGCAATGGAGAAAAGTCAAATTCGAGTAGGTCAATCTGGAGAGCACTGTTGATGGGTCAGCAGTTCGTAGCCTAATTCAAGCACACCGGAAGCGTGAGCCGGTGCATTGTGCCCTTTTTAGCGTCAGCCCTGTGACCGTTTCGTTAGGTGGTCCATTTAGAGCACACTTTGTGAATCCTGAAAATTGTTAACCATCACTTTTCTAGTCTATAGCGCAGTCTTTGTCATCTTCGGGCCACTTTCGCTGAATGGAGTCCACTGTTTCGACTGTTTCTTGGTCTCTGGGGTATGTTCGAAGTAGATTGCGTTTAAATAGCGTCAGGCACTTCTCTGGTTTCACGGTTGTCCGAAGAGACCAAACACAGGATCCACCACGTTGATTGCTCCTACATGTGTAGTATGCTCTGCAGAATATGACCCATGTGGTCTTTCGACATGGCGACTGTTTTATCCATTCAGTACGCTTTCAATCTGCAGGCAGACCACTGTGGTATGAAATCATGCAGTTTTGTCACGTTATCCTTCGTGGTAGCCACTTTCTGAGCACCTCGAAGAAGCTCCTTGATTTCGTTGCCGGATTTTGCTTCCAGAAACAAGAATCGAAACATCGAATGACACTGCTCTTCGCAGACACTCCAATCAAAGGACTCATCGTGAATGTTGGACATCAAACTCAAGTACTCAGTGACGCAGAAGTCGAGTAATCTAGAATTGAATTCCATCCCGAGCCCAAATTTGGGTAACACATCCGTTTTTTCACCTCGTAGTCGAGCAACAACCCCCTCTCCCCTTTTTTATTCCGATCAAAAAATGAAAGGTCAACATCCTTGGCTTATATCCTAAATCTTTCAAAATTTATTTGTTACAGTCCTAACCTACGACAAGCTCTACATTAAAATGGAAGTGGATTACAAAAAGAAATACAACGTCCTTGCAAACAAGGACTGGTTATAATAATTCACCTCCTTCCCAGCAGGACGAAGGACAACAAAAAAATTACAAAAAAAAAAAAAAACAAGAATGAATAACACGTAATCCTTAAACAGGAAAAGAAATATACATATCCAAGCGAAGAGAAAAAAAAATAAACAGCAGGATAGAAGTCCGCAAGCGAGCCAAATCCTTTGTCCATTGTTCAATGGGCCATCACACCATCGATTCATCTTGGTACTCTCCTCATTGTGCTACCTTCTCATCTGCAAGTACAAGCACACACACACACACACACACACATACATACATACACAATCGGGTATGCATGCCATTAGAAGGACAATTGGTTGTTGGCGGGTAGTACAATTTAATCACCTCCACTCTCCAGAGCTGGCGTTGCCCGTTCCATTGTCACAGGTTGTCGCTTCAGCCAGCAGAGAATGTTCACCCACATGAAGCCGCACATGCCCATGTAGAGCATCCGAAATCTCGGCGGTATCAGCATAAAGTTGGCCGTCTGCGCCGGCAGCCAGAAGTAGCATGAAGTCACGAATGTTGGCACGATTTTCTCTCGCCATTCCTTGAGTATGTCATCAGCATTCTCCATTACGGACATTCCTGCGATGCAATGAAAGAGGAAATGGTGGTGGGGGGCACAGATTAAGATCGATGACGTGGAAGGGTCGGAGGGGGGTGTTCATTGAATTCGTTGCCAAGGTGCTTTTGGGCTGTGATTTATGGGAGGGAATCGGGATTTTGGATTCGGTTCGGGGAGCAGACGTACCTGTGAAAAATAACGTGAGCAGCACAGGCGTCAGGACAAATTGATCGACCAGCAGCTTCTTGACAATGATCTTCTTGGCGGTTCCAGGGAATGTTTTGTCGAGCCATTTGTACCTACAGATGGTGAGAGGGGGGAAGTCGAAAGATGGAAATAGTTAGTGAGGGAGGGCTGTAAGAAATGGGTGCAGGGTGCATTAGCATTCCGTGAAGCTTGCTGTTTTGTGTGTTTGTGTGTGCTTTGTGGAAATGAAAGATAAAGAAAGAACGTAAGAATAAGGAGAAGTGAGTGGAAAACTGATGATTGCTGAAGGGTACAAACATGTTTTTGACACAGGCATGCATGCAAGCATAAGATGAGGGTGAGATGGACATGTGGTAATGGTTAGATCTTATTCTTGGAATGAGATGTAGGAGATGCTTGAGCGAATTTAAACTAGAAACATGGGATCCTGGAAGCTTTCTTTCCGAATTTTTTAACAGCAGTCTGCTTGAACAACAGTCTACTTGAACAGAAGTCTACTTTGAAGCTAGCTGCGGTCCGTTTTCTTGGTCTTTTGATTTCAATCTGTTCTCTTCTTTGAAGCCACATACTTAGGAGAAGAAATATTGGCAACGACTTGTTCTGTTCATAATCTTGTAATCTAATTCATAGCTCTGCGAACGAACCTGATCTCCACTTCAATCAACAAGGAAATATTTATTCTGTGAAATACCAGAAAGCCGTTAAAGACTCCAACATAGATAGGATCTCAAAACTACCCCCGAAAAATGATTAAAAATCACGTCCAAGTCCGTCACGTCCAATTTGAAAACCAGTTCTTATCAGAATTAGCTCCAAAGCCGTCTTAGAAGGATACTCATTGAATCAGTGAGAGATTGAAGTGTGTAATAAATTTTCAACACAACAATACTGTTGATACATCGACACAATTCTGCCGAAGAGACCATTTCCAAAGTTACCCCCCGAAATCGAGCCTGAAACCGAAATCTCAAAAATCTTCCACGAAAGACAGGTGACTGTAGTAGATTTGCCATGCGTCCATAATGAGTAATGGTGTCATTCATTCACATTCTGATGTAATTAAGGCCCTGAAACCATTTTCAAATCTATATCCTCATGAAATTTTCCCCTAAAGAACTTCAATGATCTATCTGCTGGACGGTAAATGTCTGTGCTCGATTCTTAGCATACTAATTCGTACGTTTTTGACCTTAAGAGGTTTCGTACCCCAAAACTGCCTCAGAAAACCATCAATTCCTTGAAAAAAATTGTCTGTAGCAGATTTTTCGTATGTCAGTGTTGAAACTTCGTTAATTTTCGGCATTCCAAGATAAAAAGTATCTAAACCCACGTTGAAAAACAGATCCAGAACAATTTTTTCGAATGTTATGTCTATATTCATTGGATGCCTAATGTAGGTAATCGATTTTCCACATGTCAACAATGGAATATTGTAATCGACCTTGTAAATTAACCCTTTAAATCAGGTTCAAAAAGACAACATTCCCTACAGATGTGATAAGTTTTGAAGTGTTTCTGACACATTTCAAACTCTTAAAATAAATTCAAAGTGAGACCAAAAATCATTTCTAAACGCTGTCAAAAATTAACTCAATTCAAAGCTACACCTTGTAGTAGATTTTCCAAACGTCAGTGTCGAGACAACACTTATTTTCGCAGAATTAATTCCCAAAGCGCTCTCCAACTAATCTCCAAACTCAAGCCAATCATCAAAATGTATTCAAATCGAAGCACATTCAAGGAAGAATCCATCAGCAGCCATTCAAACATCAGCACGTGTGATCGAAATTGACCTTCATCAAACTCTGCATCAATTTCAATTGCTCATAAATTCGTGTCCCCCTTCAAGTACACGCTTCCAAGCGCGGAAGCCCTGCGACCAATTGACTTCAATTAATCTACCTTCAACTCGTCCATCGAAACAGCAATCTACGCTACACACGCCGCCTTGGTCTGCACTTCGTCGCACGAGGTTTCGAATTGTTATCTCCCCCGAAAGCTCTTCGTTTATGATTTCCGCATAAGTAACCACTTGCCAGGCATCAATTGTAAAAGCTCGCTCTTTCTCTCTCTCTCTTTCTATTACTCAGTCGCCCCTACATGCTCCCCCTCTCCCCCTCACAATCATTCATGACTAAGTCGCTGGTGCAAAGTGATTAAATTGCGGTGCAACGGTGCAAGGTGCGTCCAAACTCAGTCCAAACTCAATCCACAACCAAAGCTCTTCACAAACCAAAGTCAAATGAAAATAAAATCAAAACGAAAAAAACAAACCAGAAGAAGAGTACGGGCGAGTACACAAATGCCCCCATCGCAGCATACCGACCTATCGTGGGATAATCGATATCCTTGCGCTGGTCTTTCGCCTGCAAAAGGGATACACATGAGTACTCTCTGTGAGTGAGTGGGTGTCACACGGATTTGTGTTGTGCGTGGAATCACTTTACCACCAGGACCCGTTTGGTCAGCAGCTGCTGCGAGTACTCGGCACCCACGTACAGGGTGCAGTAGATGGCACTGTTTGTCGCGAAGGGGTACCGCCGGAAGGCTGTCCGGGCGGCGGCGAAAATCTTTGACATTCTGACACTGAGTACTACAGGCAGACACACAGCAGACAGACGGACACACTCGCGACTGCGAACTTTTCGCCACCGAGACGCAGACCACACTGACGTTTGCCGAGGGAGAAAGTGACAAAAGCGCTCAAGGTTCTCTTGGCTCACTCGCTCGACAATTGTACGGGGTTGAGCTATCTGAACTAAGAGGGGCCGGACGGATGTTACGGCAGCGGGAGCCCCATTGAACTTCGCTGATGGAACTTTGATTTGGTCTGGAAAAAGCTTTGTGAGCTTTCGAAAGAGAAGAAGAACACCGGTCGGTGGTGGTGTGCTTGTTATTGTGTGGCGGCAGCAATGTTGCGGGTGGAGGAGTTGGTGGCGGTTGACATTGGAATTGATTCGAAGAAAAGTCTGATGTCGGCACGGGTACATCCCAGCGAGAGAGTGGAAGTTTTCGATTGAATGAAAAATACCTGAGGTGCGAATGGTCTGTGGGAATTTATTTTTTACAGGGTGGGTGTGCGGTTTTGATGTAAAAAAATGGAACTAGATGGGGTTTCGCTGAAGCAGGGATTATGTAAGGGTGCTTGAAAGTCTCTGAATTAAGTGATCGTTGTACATGCACATTTATGCTGCATATGGCATAATGAGGTGACTGACGGATGTTTAAGCTTTTGACTCAGATCAGAGAAAGAGATTGAGTTGTAAGGGATCTGTGCAAATATGGTTCGGGAAGGACTCATTTGCCTTCCATGGACATCTCTTTTTTTTTTTTAATTTTTCGAATGTCTGCCAACATGAAAGGGGAAATAATTTGAAAATGAAACGCTCCCGAAACTGGCCCATCTGTGTCCGCTGAAGGTTCAGTAGGTTCACTTTACTCATGAGAGAATAATAGCACGAGTAGCCAGCGCTTAGTCTTTAGGAGAAAAGTTCTGCGTGCGCTGTTTTGGTCCTGTTTGCGTTGATGGCGTCTGGAGGAGAAGATTCAACGACGGATAGGCTGTACGGCGGCATGCGTCTGGTCAAGTGTCTTCAGATGCAATGCTTAAGACGGCTGTGCCATGGAGAGCGTATTGATACCACTGCTCCGGCCCGTAAAGTCTTCAAATACAACAATGCAACAGAGGACGATCTAGGCTGAGTTTGGGCAAACAAGTGGAGAAGGATCTCAACCAACTGAATGCAGCTGGCGAGAGACCATGCTGGGCGGAGAGGCATGTTGGTTGAGGCCGAGGTCTACATTAAGAGAAGAAGAAGAAGCACGAGTAGTTTCTTAAGAAGAGGCCTCCCAGTTATTTATCATACCTTAGCCAGATGGCGCTTTGTTTGAAAAATGTCACAAAGTGAAACTTCCTTAAATGGATATACCTTCAAGATGGACACTTTCCTCTAGAGCGAATTGATTATGGTCCCGAAATAGAGGAAGGGTTATGGGCGTATATTTTGACCCCATTCCTCATACAAAAACACAAATTCCAACCCCTAAAAGGCAGTCAGTCGGTTGTAAATGTGCCCACATCCTGTTAGTGTCCTCAAAAGCTTGTTGTCGCACTTCAGGCAAGCTATAGGATTGTGAGATGCAATTACAATAACATTACCAGAGGTATTTCAATAAGGGCCCAGTGTCGTTTTCCCATTTTTCCTTAATAGATCGAACTAAATGTGATCGATGGACATCCCATCTAACAATACGTCAGAGCCAGCTGACTCCCCATAACACACCTTATAACATCTTAATCGAAAATTAGTCAGGGCGGACGTCGAGGATAAGGCATCGATGCAGTATCTATACGATGTCCGAGGTTCTGGACTATTGTAATGGCATCCCTTCTAATTTTAAATGCCTTCTGTCTACATTCGAAATGGCACCAACGACAAAGTTCCTACAGTGCCGGGACCCATCCGCAGAGCTGTCATGGGGCACCTTCGTCTGCCACGTCCATCTCTGACACCCTATAAAAGTAACAACTCTCCCACCTATTAGGGCCCAACAATGGCCGCCCTTCTGAAGAAAAACCTAAGAATCCCCTTACCCCATCAGACCACCCCGCCCCCATCATCATTTCCACCACGCATCACCCACAGATGCCACAAATGGACTTGACAGCTTCACGACGCCATTTCCCTTTCAAAATAATTAACTTCCCCGACCGTGTCCATTAGTCAGAGGAGCAGTGAAGACACATTAACCGAAGCCAGCCAGCCATTCAGTGCACGAAAATTCACTGAATAAAGTTCACACTGAGTGGCTCGTTATGTAGTGACAGTTTCCAGCCATCAACCGCAAGTTTGCTAACTTTCCTCGGCCCTTTGCCAGTTCCTGTGCCATGCCGCTGCACCGTTGTCACTTGAATGTGAGTTCTTTTCTTCGACTTTTCCTTGAAATTTAATTCAATTAACAAACAAAATTAAAAACCTCACCCTCCTCTCAGGGGTGGGGAATGAAGATGAAGATGAAGTCTTGAAAGGCGTGGAAGAAGCATAAGATATTATTATTTCAACTTTTTCCCAAGGCATCCTTGGCAGAGTGCATTATTTGCATCCCGCCTCGCCCGCTCGCACTCTGTTGCGCCATTGTTTGACTCCATTTTGCAGTCGTCTGTTGACGCTTGAATTCGCAAAAGAAAAACTATTGTCGTTATGTCATTAGTTACCATTTCTTTTCCCTAATTCAATTGTGTCTAAGGGAAAACTCAACCGCCACCACACTGTCATCTGGTGCATCCTGCAACAGGCTCCACGCACACACACCAGGTGGAACAGGTGACGTTGCCTTCGGCCCCGCATCCACCCTCAAATGACAAAAGTTTCCAAGAAGGAGAACAATATGCTTTCCCTTTGGTCCTGAATTATTATAAGATATTCCTTGGCGCCATTTGGTGGCAAGGGGGAGGGTGCGTTGAAGGGCTCGATAAAGTTTTATTAGTTTCGATCTACTCCTTGTCTCTGCTCATCAGCACGTTATCCTTAGCAGAGCCCAAAAACAAAGAATAAACGAGGCCACCCCTGTCGCGCGGAGATGCCCCCGTGTCTCTGCCACCCTTGCTCCAGTTCCAGCTCCCTTCTCCGGCTCGGAGTCATGCATAATTGAACTCGATTACGCTGAGCTTAAGGTAGCGGCGCGGTGCGCTCTGATGGCATCAGGAAGACACAGAAAAAAGAGTCCTTAGTAGCGTCGCGTATATCCTTTCATCCGTTTGAGAAGCTTCTTGTGTCCCTGTGTGTGCTTGTGTCCTCTCCCTTCACTGCACATACAGCTCCTCATTATCCTCATCGTCATCATCCACGAAATTCCTTTGATAATCAGTTTAGTGTGAGACTGAAGGAGCAGCTCCTTGCGGTGCTCGTCTGCTCGTCGCCGCGACGTCGGCGTTCTGGTGTGGGGCAGCAGGAAGTGCTAGCGAAAGGAAAACTTTTTGATAGAATAATTATCACTAGGCCGGTGGGGGGGGCTGGTTAGAATCGACTGAGGAGGGTGTGCCTATGACACACACACACCCTCTAGCCCGACGTGTAAAGTTCCGATTCAGGAGAGGATTAACGGAATCTATGTAAAAACAAAGACGACGATGAGGACCGAACCAAATTCACAGAGGAACAGATAAGGATATGCACGCCTGTGTGGGGGGGGGTGAGAAAACTTATCTCTGATTGTGGAAGTGCCGCGCGCCATCGTTTGAGGACGAACTTTCAGTTTGAATCGCGAGAGACGAACCTTCGCTCGTCGCGAAAAAAAAACTTTCACAACCCCCGCAAGGATCAAAGGAACCCCCCCCGTTTCTGTGGCAACATCGATGCAGATGACTACTACCTTGCCACTTATATGTCCTTTTGCCTCACAACCGCCGCCGGATCGACACGCCCATCTCACAAGCAATGCCGAGTGGAGGGGGGGGGATTCTGGTGGAAATCTGAGCGAAAAATTAACGAAGCAATTGACACAAGAATAATCTTGTATCAGCGAGGGGGGAGGGAGGGCGGCAGAATGGATGGGATGTAAGTATTGTACCTCAATTTGACTTGACACGGGCACGGGACGGACGGGGACATGGCGTGGAATTCGAAAAGTTTCGCTGAAAAATGTTCCCTTTGTTTCGACGTGCGGTGTGCGATAAAGTTACACCGCAGGATACTTAAGGATGTCGTCTAGAGGTTTTCCAGACAATTTTTCTTTTTTGCTTTCAGCTGTCTGCCGTAGAATGAGACTTTAGTGCCGTCACTGTGGAGTGGGTTGTTGAAACTTTGATGGAGTTTCGTTTTCTTTGCGTTTTCTGATGCAACAAGGTCCGTGTCTTGGAGGGTTTGAGTTGCATGCTGCTGCGGTCAGGATGGGATGTGATCTGGGGTCAGCGCGGGAAGAAAATGGGCAACTTTGTGAAAGTCAACGAGTGACAGTCATGCAATTGCTGCAACTGACTGGCTGCGAGATGTCTTCTTTTTGACGGGTTTCGGACGGCGCATCGTCGACGATGGTGGCTTCCTTAAATGAGACATGCAAGGCTGTGAGGAACTTGCTTGCGAGCGGAAGTTCATTTAGAGAAGTTTCAGATGGCAAGGCATTTCGTGTCACTTGGATGGTTGCACGGAAAGTCTTAATGAATTGGTGCCTTTTGTGATGTTTCGAGGGAAGGGATGGGCCAGAGATCTGGATGCATGGATGAAGGTCAGTGTTGCAGTGTGTAATTGACAGAAGTTAGATGGTCTCCATTCGTCCTTGGAGACATCTTTATCTTTAGACAGAGAGTAACAAGTGCAAGGGGTGTCCCTAACCAACTGACTGTTGTGTCATACAATTTGAAGACACTTTTAATATTTGGCTTAGCTATTTTGACTAGCTTTAGGACTCTGGTATCCTGTCGGCGAAAGCCCTGAAGGCATTTAAGAGCTTTTCTTTCAATTTACTCAACATTTCCGACAACAAGCGTGTAGCAAGAGTTTTTATTTCGAGAAACTGTTCAGTAGTTTTGTACTTTCCGTGCGTCTAGCATAGGACTAGCATAGGAGAGCCGCGGCCCGCTGAATCTGCCTAGAGGAAGAAAGAGACTACAAGAAAAATCTACGGAGGAATCAAAACATGCCTAAGAAGCGCCGAGTGCTTTCGAACTGCCATAAAACAAATCAATAGTTCTGAGAGTCAGCCGCGCTAATAGGAATGTCAGTTCCTCAACAATATCTAAGCTAAGACTACCATCACCTCTATCGAGCACCGAGTGCCTTCAAATAGATCTGAAAGCCGATCGCGCTCTACTACAACAATAAGCAGATCGCCTGCCCATTTTCTACTCTAATCCTTAGGCGAGCTCCAACTTGTTTCCTCTCATGAGCAACTGCGGCGAATATTACCTCACCCGAGTATCTGAAGAGGCTGACAAATTTGAAGGAGAGTACTTCCGGCTGCTACTTCTTCTACGAGGAAGTGTCTTCGACTCCGGGTGGCGCTGCACCAGCGGAGGAGGACCTTCCGAATACGAGGAACGATCGGGATGTTGTCTATCTTAATGTGATGCATATCATCCCGCCGTTGCCTACTCTACTTCTACGCGGAAGTGTCTTCGACTCCAGGTGGTGCTGCACCAGGCGCGGAGGAGGAACCTTCCATCTACTAAGAACGAACAGGATGATGCATATCATCCCGCCGTTGTCTACTCTACTTCTACGAGGAAGTTTCTTCGACTCCAGGTGGTGGTGCACCAGGCGCGGAGGAGACCTTCCGACTACTAGGAACGATCGGGATGTTGTCTATCTTAATGTGATGCATATCATCCCGCCGTTGTCTACTTCTACGCGGAAGTGTCTTCGACTCCAGGTGGTGCTGCACCAGGCGCGGAGGAGGAACCTTCCATCTACTAAGAACGAACAGGATGATGCATATCATCCCGCCGTTGTCTACTCTACTTCTACGAGGAAGTTTCTTCGACTCCAGGTGGTGCTGCACCAGGCGCGGAGGAGACCTTCCGACTACTAAGAACGAACGGGATGTTGTCTATCTTAATGTGATGCATATCATCCCGTCGTTGTGTACACTACTTCTACGAGGAAGTGTCTTCGACTCCGGGTGGCGCTGCACCAGCGGAGGAGGACCTTCCGACTACTAGGAACGATCGGGATGTTGTTCATCTTAATGTGATGCATATCATCCCGCCGTTAACTAATCTACTACTAGAAGCCAAGTTCCCTTCAACTTCAACTTGTCAACCGTCATTCAATAACTTCGGTGTAACATCACACGAAGTGCTCATTGCGTCAACAAGATAGGAGCTAACTACCACAAGGCCCGAAACTACATCGCAATTTACTACAAAAATAAATACTACTACTAGAGCCGCGACTCGCCCGTACCGTTGAACCTAGGATGGGGAGAGATTAGAAGAGAGATGAGAAGAGAATAGCTGAAAGTGGAAGAAGAAACCTGAAATTACATTAAACAAGCAGACCTGTAAAGAGAGGAAATGAGGAAGAGAGCCCTACCTAGCCTCAGGACACCTGTTTGGGTACTGAGGGGGTTAAGAATCTACATCCCTATAAACATGTAACATCACAACGCAAGAATCATAACTCAATCAAACAGATATCATATATGTGTGTATGTGTATATAAATAAATAATGTAAATCTTAAAAGGTACCTGTGTACCCAACTGGGCAGCTGCCAGCTTTCGATGGGCCTTGTGTGGCCATTGTTGCACATCTTTAGGCCCATCTGGGCAGCTGCAAGCTTTCGATGGGCCTTGGTGGCCATTGTAGCACACCTTCAGGCCATTGGTTGTTCTCAGTCCAGGTTGGTGGATCATCACTGCACCGAACCGACCCGCCCGTAATCCAAAGGCAGTGGAAGCCTGTTCGTTTCGAAGCGGGATGTGGGTGTATGACTTCAACGGAAGTCCCCGTAGGTATGCATGCACCGTACCGCATGCCTATAACCGGGGCATGGTTCTAAACTGTCGACCATTCTCATTCATGCACACCAACAACATCGGCATAGCCCGTCCATCGACGGCTGAAAGCGGAAAAATTTGGAAAAAAAATTGTCCTAGGGTGCTCCAGTACCCGGCTGCGTATAACCGAAAAGGCCACGCGACCTCATGCTCCATCGTACGTGCTGCATGAGATAGCACAGGCATAGAGGGGGTGGCTGGGTGACCCCATATGCACCCGGGTGCACCTGCACGGACTCGAGTACATGTGACCGAAACGAAAAATTGCCAAGAGATAAAATTTCCCACGATGTGCACCCTAGGACGGCCGGCGGCAGACTAAACTCGCTCCCGCGCCTAGACCACCTTATATAACCTCGGGAAAGCCCGTAAGAGAGATTTTATTTTTTTCATATTTTTTCAATTTTTTTGTTGTTTTTGTAATTTTTTCATCCGATTTTTGAATTTCTTGCAATTTTACGCATTTCTTCGAGTGCTACAGGGCTCGTTGCTCATTAGTTCGATTCCAGGGAGATCTAGTTGGTGCTCTGTGCCACTTTAAGATCAACTTTGAAGTGTTTTCAGACATTTTGAGGTGATTTTGGGCATTTTTCGAGACTTTTCTTGATCAAATTTCTCCCTTTGCGCAAATTTAACTCAACGCTGCCCACCTTCACACTAATAGCACACAGCTTCGTCTTCAAATGCAGACGAGGTCATTTCCAAGGCTGCCTCAGTTGTCGCCATCACTCTTTGGTTCACTTTCATCATGCATTCCATTTACTCCCGCCGCGAAGGATGTAATTTACAAGAGCTCTTCCTCAAGTTACCAAAGAGAAGGTGAGAGACATGGGAATTGAGTTCCAAATATCCTTCAACAGTAAACAGCATTCAGGCAGAGGAGCAATCCAGTTGATGTTCACAGATTCTACGTGAATTCCTTTCAAGTATGAATTCCTTCGTGCACCTGCTAAGTGAGGACCAAGAGATCTTCTCTCTTTCTGCTGTCAGCAACTCACAAAGGACTTCAGAATGCGGGTCTTTCACTTACCCACTTCTTCACTACGTCCACGAGCGTAGTTTCATGCAAATAAAAGACTATCCACTTCAATCTCCAAATTGGATTTATTCAGTTTTGTATTTCGTCATGTATTACATCTCAAATTTGAACAGTTAAATGCTATCCCGTTTCTGTTTCTGTTTTCTGAACATTCTTTTGCGTGAGTAAAATAAGGCAAACAGCACTTTCATACATACATACATATTTAACCAGAGTCCTTGCGGTAAACTTGCGTGTTGTGCTTTCGCATCGAGAGCAGCACACACTGAGCAGAGGAGCAAGGACACCCAAAATCACTAGAAAACTATCTTAAGCTGAACAGCTCGACAATCTAAGTTCGTTTGTTTTATAATTTCTCTCATGCTACAAAGTTAAGAACAGTTTGTATTTGTTGCATTTGGAAGCAGGCGGCTCAGGTGCAACCATCCGCTGCATGAGCATACACAACATGGAATAAAGTAAACGAACGAACGAACGAACGACGACACGACACGAGAATAAAATGAAATGAGATGATGAAAGCAACACAATCATCCCCGGGGAACAGGAAGAGATTGAGGCGTTCAAAATTTTCTTTATTTATTTTTCAAGCTCTTTGAGCAACAATTTATTAAAATAAACATTTTCCGCAACTGCAGGTGATGGCGTGTATACAAATCATTTTGAGAGAAGCTTAGGCTTACCAAACTGAGACGTGAAACAACTTGGAAGAGTTTGAAATAGTTTCAACCGATTTTTAATCATGCCTCTCCTGTTAAGGCATCCTGCCAAAGAATGCCCTCAAGATTTGGACTCTTATTCGGCAATCAATTCTATCAAGGAGCGTCTATCAAAACCTACGATTTCTAGACAGGTTCATAGTTTCCATCTAGGTTTTGACTACTTTTTCTTGTCTCTTCTGTTTTTTCGGGTAGCATTACAGTGAGAGGTAGAGCTGGGTTTCAACCAACAAGCTTTCGCGAAAATACGTGGCTGCTGCTTTCACCAAGTTTTAAAGAACGGTCTGTCCCGGCTGCACAGGGGCTTTCCCCAGCAGGCCTTGCTCTGCTCTTGATGCATTGTTAAATCTCCCTCCCCTTGACATTCACATCAAGGCCAATGGGATGCACGCACTGTAGTTTTGATGTCATCGCTCACAGCATCGCCTTTGACACAAGTCTCTTGGACTTGCTATCTGATGTAGGGTCATCAACGATCCGGCTGCATCGTTTAAATAAAGTCGACTTTCCCTGCGTCCCAGGACTGGATCTGGCCAGAAACTGAACCGGGAAGGGAATGTAGTCGGATTTTTACGGACGACTCCAAGACGACGGAGGGATCTGGGGCCGATGCTTTCGTGTAAGTCGACAACATTCGACTTCACACCTCTTTAGGTAATTTCGCATCGGTCTTCCAGGCGGAAACTTTTGCGATCCTAATAGCCACCAACTATATTGTGAAGAACAGGTGGAAGGGACGAAGTATCTGCGTCTGCAGCGACAGCCTTACTCAACCCTTTAACCACATTCAAAATAGTCCGGAAATACAAGTCCTCCCTTAGTTTGGTCGGCGGACTGAATTCGCTAAGACTTGTTTGGGTCCGAGATTGCTAATGAACTAGCCAGGCAAGGTTCTAAAGAGGCATTCTTTGGGCTCGAACCCACCTTGAGACTACACGCTTTCTTGGATGGGGCTTCCGTCGGCGGTTGGGTCACCCAACAGCACAATCAGCGATGGCATGACTCTCCAGGATGCAGGCTGACCAAGTGTATGCTCCCGAACGTCAGTAAGAAATTCACGGCTTTTCTGTTATCTCTGGACAGAGAAGATTGTCGGCGTACAAACATGACACATTTGCATGACGCTACAGCCCAAAAGGGTCCAGAACCACGACAACTACTCATGTTGTGCGTGCTGTTATTTTTTCACGAGTTGGAATGGGAACCTTCAGCTGTTTGCAGACTTCAATTCAAGAACCTCCTTACAGAGTGTTGTTGAAAGGGGTAGTGTCGTTAGAAATGCAGCATGAGCCAAAGTCCGCTCCAAGAATCGAACCTAAGACCTTCTGCTTGTAAAACGATACACTCACTGACTAAGCCACGATTCTTGCAAAACTTCGTTTCAAAAATTTTTGCACAACATCCCTGTTCCTTCCCACTCATACTCAAGGGCATTGAGAAACCATGTTTACATCGTCCTTTCAGTAATCACGCTCCTTGCAGATCGCATAGCAAGTGACTGTCTCTCAAATCACTCAAAACCCAAGCTGACCCTCAAGCAACCGAAATCTCATTTCTTGGACCTGAATATCCATCGATTTTGTGGTGAGCACTCTTCAAATCTGATGGTGATTATCTTAAGTGCTCTGTAGGCAAATCTTCAGATAAAATTTCGTTCTTGTCTGCGATGTGTGGGGGAATGATTTAAGCTGGGGAACAGACGGAATTGGCAGTGTCCTTGAAATCAGACGTAGACGTCTTGCACCAATACGAAAGTCGAAGGGAGTGAGAAGATATTGTTTTTTAAATTCAGAGACAGAACTGTGGGGGCGTTGAAAAAGAAGTTCATCGGACTTGGGCACAGTCTCTGAAGTTTTCTTTTCTGCGTCTTCATCTTGTTTTTTCTCTAGATTTAAACCAACTTTTGAATTTCAGGTTCTGTCCATCTCTGTCTTTGAATTTTTCATTTCCCATTTACTTCGTTTTCTTTATCTATCTTCTGGCTCCATCCCTACGGACCGTAGCGCCCCAGCATCTCATTTGTATCCTCTCGTGGGGTTTCCACAAATCCATCGAATTCCCTCAATCTGAGGCAGCACCAAATCCCCCCTCCCCACCATAGAAAAAGAAAAACTCCCCAAGCCCTTAGTCACATCTCTCACATATTCTTCGCTAAATATCTATTCTCCTCGTGTACACTTGTCTTCAGTGCTCTAATGAATAACTGCAAATTTTGTCTAAACACTTCCTTCTCCTTCTCGTCATAGTTTGACTCTGTCATAATGCATCGCGTTGCATACCCAAGGGCCTCCTTCAGCTTGGAGATCTTCAAAGAGAACGAGAGAGAGAGAACTAATGAAAGACTCAACACTCGCCCCCACTTACTTCTCGATTCTTGTTCGCATGGAGTCGCAGATACTTGCAGCACAGCTCCTCGACACGTCGCTGTGCGCCCTTGTACTCACTCAGCAAATTGTCGTACTTGCCCCGCAGCATTTCCAGCTCGCACTGCGTCTCCCTCAGTCGGGTATCCTTCTTTGACAGTTGCTTCCGGCACTGTCGGTAAGACATTGATAGCTCTTGCAGTCTATCGAGAAGGCGTGAGCGGCGGTTGACTGGCTGGGATGCGAAAACGGATACGAACCTGTGCTGCATCAAAAGTGGACTTATAGACTCAAAGGCATCCATGGAGGTCCTTGAATTTCGCCAACGGGACGTCTCCGCTGAATCGGAAGACTCCGACCCAGATGTTGATGAGTCCACGCGACGAATTAACTTGGCCAAGCGTTGATTGCGTGCACGTTCCACTTCGAGGGATGTCTGCAGGTCCTGCAGTTGTTCGGTCTGCGTCTGAAGACTGCTCCGCAGACCCATTTCGGTGTGCTGCTGCTCCATGAGGCACACCTCCAGTTCGGTGATTGTCGTCTGAATGTCTTCGATTATTGTGCGCTGCGAGGGGGCTGATGTGAATGATGGTGTT
Organism: Eristalinus sepulchralis; assembly: GCA_944738645.1. Lineage (NCBI taxonomy): Eukaryota > Metazoa > Arthropoda > Insecta > Diptera > Syrphidae > Eristalinus > Eristalinus sepulchralis. Next base: position 3,186,982 of record OX122885.1, on the reverse strand, counting down.
GATGTGGTGCGTGGTGGAGGCGGCGATGACATTCTCTAATTTCGGATGAAGCTAAGTGATGATCGCGTGTGAGTGTTTGTTGTCCTCGAAGCTAGAAAAATGACCGGAGGGGCGAGGCGGACGCCTGTTTGACTCAAAAAATTGTGACAGCTGTCCCGCTGGTTGCTGTCTAAGGATACTTTGTGTAGACGAAGCTGCACAGTTAATTGCAGGCGCCCTCCCCCCCACCACGCCATCCACCAAATTGACAATTAGGAAGGAATCCAGCTCATCTTTGCCAATTTGACACGCCCCCAGACACCGACGCTGAAGCCAAACTTTTCCCGTTCAAAATCACTTAATTCCGATGACATCCTTTTAGCAAATCATTAGCGCGTTAAGAATTTTTCCCTGCCCAGGCAAGATTGTGTCCTTAATTACCACGTCAAGTGGGCATGGTGATGGAGTGGAGACGGGGTGACGATGGGCGGTGGCGGCGACGGTTAATTGAAAATTTGTTGATGCCCAAGCGACGAAGCTGATGAATTCCCAGGCGGGCGTCTGTCGATCGTCCTGGTCCTGGCGTTGGAGTGCGGGAGCACACCAGCGACCAGACAGGCAACAATTTTCGCCAGATTCCTTCCATTGTCCCGGTTATTGAGAAGGAATTCGCAGTACCGTGCTGGCGTGTCTTTCATCAGCATCGTCGTCGTCAGTTGCAGTAACTAGTCACAGTTGTCACCGTTCTCGTGTATTCTTTGTCCGCCATCAACCCCGTCTGTCTTTTGACTAGGACGGAGGCACGCAGACACGGCACAGATAGATGCCATTCTGCTTGTCACAATTTATTATTCATCTCGTCCGCCACTCACTGGCGGGGAGAGCAGGCGCCATTGAAGTAAAAGCACGGGGAGCCTGTCTAGAGTGAATTTGAAGGTGAGTCTAGGAAGTGGAATGTCCTCTCGGATAAAGGATTTGTTCGCCTTCACAACAGCCACCATCAGTAGGACCACCAGCGCCGTCAGCACCAACAGTAGTGCGAGACACAGTGGCAAGGGCATTAAACGTAGAAGCAGCGGTAAAGTCTTTTACCAATCGAGGTCAATTGCTGGGTGAAAGAGGGACGGAGGAGCAGAATCCCTTTGAGCACAGTGCCGCGCCGAAAACAAAATATTCACAGAATGCCCGCTTCGGCGGTGGCCTGGCATCTTATCCCTGACCGAGCACAAGGGGGTGGTGTATTGAATCCAAACCTCTTCTAGGGCTGGGGTGGTAATTAAAATGCATGACTTAATGAAGAGAGCAAGACATCCAAAGGGAGTCGGTGCCGGGAGGCCGCCTTAGCAGCAGACCCTCATCCAGCTTAAGTTCAGCATCATGTTCGCACCTAATGGACTTCAATTTACGGGAATTAGTTGTTGCCAAAGGTGCCAGGAGTCCTGTCGACTCAAACTGCCACCCAGGGGGCGGGGGGCGTGAAGAAGCTAGATTCCAAATGGAAATCCACTGTGTGCCTCATAAAAATGGTGATTTTATTTCCTCGTATTTATTAGGAACGGATGTTGTTGGCGCTGGTGCGCGGGAGCGGCAAGACTGTAGAAGGACATGGAAATGCCATTGAATTTCGGGACGGATATATCCCGAAGATATCAGGATGAGTCTTGGGCTTAAGCGTCTTCGTGTGTAGTCCATGTCTGAATTGGCAGGAAATTTTTAATGGCCATTCCGTGATGTTCATCTTGAGGGGAATCTTCTTCTTGGGGACGGAGGCAAGAGGATCAGTGCATGCTGCTACTGTGGATGCTGATGGTGCTGATGCTGCTACGGCAGTTAAGTGGATGGTAACACAGTTGTCCTCTTAGGGTTAAGTCCTTCTCATTGGCCATTAAAAATGTTTTGTAGGAGATGGCGGCGGCTGTGTTGTAAGACGTAATTATTTTTCCCTCTCCCCTAAGCCTCTTCTGCGCCTTTGGAACCTACAAGGGGGTTTAGTGTTGCTGTGAGGTTATGTTCGAGTGGATTAGATGTTTGTATGAGAATGAGGTAAGTGATGGGAATTTTGTTGTGCGGAGTGACGAGGAGGGGGAGGGGGGTGGTGAGAGACCAACACACTTTATGATTAATTTTGTGGTCAAGTCTAGACTGAGGTTATAACTTATTGTGGTGCTGTATGGAGTAGACTCTTTGAGGATGATAGATGATGGAATTCATTGTGGTTTTAAGTCATATTCAAGATATCTCGTTCGATGTCCTTTTTTGTGGGATTTGCTTTCCACAGAGTTAGGAAAAATGTCTGACGGGCTTTTCAGAGGAGTCTTGCTATGTGATGTTTGACTTGATGGATGGTGGCTATTGCGACGTCCACTGAGACTGGAACAGCCAAGGGAATGCACCTAAGGGTGTGGATCTAGAAATGTTTTTCCAAAGATCTCTCTCCCGAAGGCTTGTGAAGACTTGCTCGCGAGGACGTAGTTACCACGGAAAGTCTACTTCTCGGAACTTGGGCATTTCGGGAATTCGGACACTTCGTGTTTCATGGCATTTCGGGTTTCTTAGCATTTCGGGATTTTGCTCATTTCGCGATTTTGAGCATACTGGGATTTTGGGCATTTTGGGATCCTGCACATTTTGGGTTCTTGAGCATTCTGAGCATTTCGGGATCTTGGACATTTTGGGTTCTTGGGCATTTCAGGATTTTGGGCATTTCGGGATCTTGGGCATTTCGGGATTTTGGGCATTTCGGGATCTTGGACATTTTGGGTTCTTGGGCATTTCGGGATTTTGGACATTTCGGGATCTTGGGCATTTCGGGATTTTGGGCATTTCGGGGTCTTGGGCATTTAGGGTTCTTGGGCATTTTGGGATTTTGGACATTTCGAGATTTTGGACATTTTGGGTTCTTGGACATTTTGGGTTCTTGGGCATTTTGGGATTTTGGACATTTCGAGATTTTGGACATTTTGGGTTCTTGGGCATTTTGGGATCTTGGGCACTTTGGCATTTTGGGCATTTCGTAATTTTGGGCATATCAAGATTTTTTCACTTTTGGCATTAAGCTTTTGAGGAATATGGGCATACCGGAAATTTTAGCATATTGAAATTTTGGGGCATTTAGGGATATTGCGAATTTCGGCTTTGAGGTTTTCTGGAATTTGGAGTTTTTAAGATCTTGGGCATTCCGAAATTTTGGGCATTTCAGAATTTGGGCTTTTTGGGTTTATGGGCACTTCCGGAATTTGGAAAATTCGGCATTCTTGGAATCTGAAACTTTTGAACATATCGAAATTTTGGGCATATCAAAATGTTGTCACTTTCGGCTTCAATCTTTGCGAGAGCTTAAGCACTTTGAAATTTTGGAGTTCAGCATTCCGTCCGTATCTTGTTAGAGTGTGTATACGGTTGTCCCTAGGTATAATAGGCTTAAATGATTTTCACGAGATATCGAATTGTGAATGCTTAGTGCTTAATTTACAGTCCACTTGTGAAGGCCTTCTTAAGAAAGCGGTCTTCTTCGTAAGCTCACCCCCGTAAGACGTGTTAAGTTTTGACTTCTGAAAACTAACTCAAAGGCCATTCTTACTGAAGCTGAATGTTGTCACGACTCTCTGTATATTAAAGACGCATTTTCCAAAACTTCAACAACTTAAGGCGTATTCATAAGTTTCCACAAACCACGCGAAATAATTGAAACAAAGGGAAAAGACCACTAGACACTCCTTTAAAGGTCACCTCCACATCATTCATTGACACGAGGAAAGGTGCCAATGCCAATCCCGGACCCTTCCCCCCGACTGCGATATCCACAGAAAGAAAAAACAATCTTCTCATGAAATGCGTCACTCTGCATCTACGTCTTACCGCGCGGCAACCTCAAAGGAATTCATTAAATTCGTTTAAAAATTCGATTTCGAATCGAACCCAGGGGCACATCACCTTTTCGTGTGGGGTCACGCATCAATGAATCCCTGACAAGGGACCTAGAGGGGTCTTTCTCTGTACCTATGTGCGTGTGTGTCCTTCATTCCATATGCTCATAGTTCCCTCTAACAATGCCACAAAGAGGGAAAACACACAACGGAAAAAAAAGGACACGAGGCAAGCCGACCAACATCAATGGGAATCGTAATCAAATGAACGAATGTCATACATCCACTTACCAAATTCATCCTATTTACCAAACGAATTTGTGCTTTCAGCGTTTGATGTCCTTCACACAGGTCCAAGCACACACACACACATACACAGTCGCACAGGCGTCCACCCGCATAGCCTTAATGAAATATTCAAATGGACACGAGTAATGGAATCACTTGTTAGAAAAGTAGGCGGCGGCAGTGACCAGCAAAATGAAGCCAAATGCGACTGGCCCACGGACTCTGAAGGAAGAGACAATAGACAAGGAAGGGGGGGGGGGTACTGCGACGTCGTTGCGGTGGCGTATACGTAATCTCTGCAAATTTGTTTCAATGAAAAATAAATAACGACAATGACGTTCGAATGGTTCGTTAGTGGTCTATTCTCCACAGTCATTTGTTGATGTGTGTTTGGGGCAGGGGAGGGGGAGACGGTGAGGTAGAGGAAGCTTGAAGCGCGTGCTCTTCAAACAATAGATGTGTCGTGACCTGGTTTCGTTTCGATAAAAATGCCCGATCCATGTTCATGGTCGCCCTGACCTTATCCCACATGGTGTGCGGACGTCACAGGACATAAGTCAAACTGAATTCTATTGGGAAAGTCTCTCTGTTAAACTGAATTCTGGTGAATTCTCTCTGAATAATTCAAAATGACCGAGGGGCGAAATTGATGAATTTTCAATAATTCAGGCGGTTCTTCTGACGACATTCGGGCACCTAGCTTTTTTCAGGAAATGCAGCGTGGGAGGTGTTGATCCAATGATTGGATAAGTGCTGAAATTTGATTGAAAATAATCTCATATGTGAGACAAATGTCGAAGGTCCTCCTTAGCCCAGCGCCTCCCACTTAGCTCTTAACTTAAAATGACTTCCTTGAAAGTCTTAATTCACTCGGCTGCACTTTGGGAACATTAATATTCCTTTTGTGCCCCCCTTGACGATGACGACGAAGTCTAGTGAACTTCTTTACCGGCAGTTCAGCCACCAGAGCAAGCAATAAATATCCTTCAGTCCGTCAACACATAATTAAACTTTAATTAAAAGTACGCTCTGCTATTCCAGCGAATACACCAGCGATGTCGTTGTGGTGGCCTCCGTCGCTCGTCGTCTCGGCAAAACTGACGCCCCCCTGCCCTCTGCCCCGTGCCCAAACAGCACTCAGGTACTTAAGTAGTTAACTTAAAATTCACCTTTTAAGCGAAAACTCAAACCAAAAACCTCCATGCTGTTGTACTGAGATGTAAACACAACTGCCCTCCCACACCCCGCCCCTCCCCCCGCTCCCTTTTCCCCCACCTTCCCCCATTCCATCACTCAACAAACGATAAGAGGTCCTTCAACAAACAACATTTAAACTTCAACTCCTTATCTGCATCCTTCCCATCTAATCCGGTCGTTCCCTTGCCACCGCACCATCCAGTCAGCTTCATTCCCGGTCGCTCATTCCGTTCCTGCATTTGTGAATTCCATTTTAAATGCAACCGGTAAGTAAGACAAATACGTTTCGCAAGGACAAGCAGCTTGCTCTCCTGCTCGTTGTTGAAATAAAACATCGCTGAAGCTGCAGTGCACTCGGGAATTTTGCGCGGATTCCTTCAGATTTTTATCGCCCTCCAGCAACATGTTAATCGAGCCTTGAACTCCTTTCCCATTCCCCCGGCATAAAGCACGAGGCTTGCCTAAGCGCATCTGAAGGCCATGGCGATGCCACAGGATTCCGCACTAACACACGTTGTGTGTGACTGTGTTGCTTGAGGTAACTAATGTTTTGACGTTTCATTATCGTGCCATCATTAACATCCTTGTCACACGGGATTGAAACCGTGGCCGTTGGTGGTGGGGGTTGAGCGTCACATTCCGTTAACCACATCATCTCCCGCGAGATAGATGGCGCTGATTGATGTCAGAGAAAAGACGGGGACGCGGGCGAAACCAAGAAATATTCATTCTGCGGCACCACGCAGACAAATAAAGACACCGCGCCAAGCGGCACCCAGCAAAGGAACCAGAACCAGGAGCAAGAGCCTAGGAATATAATTACAAGGATGTCAAGTTGATAGTTCTTAATTAATGTAGTTAATGGCAGGGAAAGTAACGAGTCATTAGTTTCGCATCTATAGCTCATCGGCTGGTGTTTGTAATGTCGCCGACAATGGCGGCGGGATCGTCGCCATCTTTGCCTCTGCTTCTCGCGGTGCCGGTGTCCCGCATATTAAGTGTCATTTGATGATGATGATGACGACGAGGACGGGGGGAATGGAGGCTTCAATGGAATATGAAAATTAACCCCATTGCCACCCGTTCGTCATCCTTCCTGCCACCGCCCCTCCCATCAGCATCGTCATCATCATCCGTATCATCCGTTCGCACATAGCACATCGCGTGTGGAAAATCTGACGAGTAAACGAGGGCAAAAAAAAAGCAAACACACACAGGATCGACGAAAACTTTTCCGCTGATGTGTGTAAACATTAGTTTTTCCCCTCTTTCATCAGGGTGCACGTATGGAGCACAAGGGGTGAATGGGGGTGTGTAGGGGGATGAGAGAATTTTGGGCGATTAATTAGCAAATAGTCAGTCAGCAGTTGGTGTTCGCAAAAATGTTCCTCGCTGTTCAGTTGACTGACGCTGTGTGGTTCTCGGTTAAATATGAATTTATACGGGAGTGGGAGGATGTTCATGTATATCCACACACACACATACATAAGGCAGGGATATGCTAATCAATTGGTTAGCGCTTCAATTGGCAGAGCAATTCCCGCAGCATTGTGCTGAAGTGTCATATTTTTTGGGACGCAACATTTTTGACACACTGACCCTTACTCCTGCTGGGTGGAGATCGGGTTTCCGAGTGACACTTCATTAAGTGGGATTTTTTTTCTGCTCGCGTCACTTTAATTGATTTGCGTTTTACGGGTGACAGCTTATTAGTGGTGTCATCTAGCTGCGGCTCGCTGGTTGCATGGGTTTGCGTCTGTGGTTGAGTTGGAATGCGGTATTTTAATTGGGAAAAAATTTAGTCTGTTTTCGGGGCTGGGGGGAATTCTGAGAAGTGAACGTCAACGTTATTAATAGAGGAAGACGTAATTGTACTTCCGGATGCTGAAAATTCTCTGCAACTCCCCCACAATGCTGAATAATTGCAGAAGTCATGAGAAATCTTTGCCACCTCCGTAGCATGTGGCATGTTAGCTTTGATCTGCTAACAGGATGCAGATTCAAATACTCAGTGCTTCGCGGAATCTGAGCGAATTCGAAGAAAAACAAACAATTTTGAATTTTATTTAGCCCTGAGGAAAGAATGAATTTCGATTCTCCGAAGTGGAGGAAATCATCTTTTGCCTTGAAGATCGTGGGTTTGGACAATTGCCAGAAAATACTTCTTCAAGGACCTTGGGTTATCTTTGTTCTACAGAGGTATACATATCGGCAGAGTTGCCTTTTTTTGTTGGGGCGGCACTTGAAAGTGACTTTGTAGGATGTTGGTGTCTGTTGGCCACTTCGCCAGAGGTATTGAGTGTCAGGAACAGTTTGTTAAGTGTACGCTTGTGTCTGTTTAAAGTATCGTGTCTCTCTCTCTCTATTCTTTAACCATTGCTAAGAGACATTCCTGGAAGTCAAATAGACCCCATTTGCACTACATGCTAGAGGCAGAATCATTCCAAGTCGTTTCTCCTTTCAGTTTTCACAAGGAGTGAAGTTCAGTCTTGTTCCCTTATTTTTCAAATTTGCTTACCCCTAGGGAGCAGTTGAAATTCTACGGAGGGCTCAAAGAAGCGCTTTGATCGGCCATTTCTTAAGCTACCCTTTCCTTAAGCATGCAACGTAACAATTCTTACATATCGGCCTTAAACGGTGTCAATTCAAAATGTTTCTTACACTCGTCTTTTCTTAAGCTCCCACCCAATAACTGCAATTTTGTAGCCTGTGGTCAAGCCCCAAGCCAGTGCCATTCTTCCAGGGTTTTGATGAAGCCCTGAAGCGTAATCGAAAGTCGAAGCTTCAGTCGTCGGATAGTCAGTTCCAGTGGCCCCACGCAGTGTTATTTTCGTCCATCTTCAAGCTTGTGTGTCCCTGAGCGCGCACCAGCTGTTGGAATTGCCCAGATGTCCCAATGCAGCGCCATTTTCGAGCACTAAAGTGTCGTGAAGCCATTCTTTCTGTAACGCGGCCCAAAGCAGTGTAATTTTTGACCATTTTTGCAAAGCCGTCTATTGTCTGAATACTGCGATAAACCGCCATTTTGAATTTGTCAATACCTCTACGCAGAAGGCTGCCCAATGAGGTCCAATCCATCACCAAAAAATTCAACCTTCAGAAGCGCCATTTAAACTCAATTTGATTCTTGTCGGTTTAAGGACCTGCGCACATCGGAAACGTTTGAAATTCATCCAAAGCAATGCCAGCAGCACAATCTTAAATCTCTCCCGCCCGCGCTTGGCGCATTTTTCCCTCGCAACGGCCCTTTACCAACCAAGGTTCAGCCCAACCACTCGAAGCAGTCTTTTCCCCGAACACAATCAATTCCACTCTAATTACCCTCTCCAGGCAGTTAATTTTTCCCCACAACAATGCCGTCAAGTGCCGTCGACGTCATCCAGCTCTCTCAAGGACATCACATTAATTGACTCAAACAATTCCGCATGAAGCTAGCGTTGGGCGCCACTTGAAATGCTGCAGCTTGCTTTCAATTTCCCAACTTCTGCAAGGTCGTGCATCCATCTCGTCAAACAATGCCACACAGGCGAGATGCAGAGCGAGGCAGAGAGATTTATTTTCCGCACAAAAGACCAGGTTAGCCAGGCCAAAGTCAACCGCAGTCCCAACTTTCACTTTAAGCCCCGAACAATCGAACGAAACTAAACTTACTGCCGTTGCGGCACTCATGCTTCAAGCACCAAAGGCTGTACCACCCACAGAGGGTGGTACAAAAAAAATTAATTACATCACGGAGGGAAACTAATTTCAATTTTGTTCACATTTTGCACACAATATCCTTGGTTTGAGTTAAGTTTTACTGTTTCGTAAAATTTTGCAGAAAACTATTGGTGACAGGAGCAGCAGGGGATGATGTTGTGTGCTGTGTGCCATGGCGACAACGACGACGACGACAAGACTCACCAGAATGTGATACGGTGTCCCTGTGTGTGTGAGAGAGAGGGACGCAGTGGTGGAGGGGGAGGCAGTGATGGAAAAAGAAAGAGCCCAGCAAACGACATAAACAGTAAACACCAGCAAAACGCCTGTTTATGAGAGCGTCTGGCAGTTTTAATTACATCGAAAGGCTGCTGCTGCTACTGCTGGTGGTTCTGTTGCCTCATCGTAAGGAACTATGGAACCTCTGGAGCTCTGAATGGCTGCCTGGTGATGCTGGAAGTTACGTCTTCTTGTTCCAAGGCGTCCTTAGTGTTGCCTGCCTCTGGGGTGAAACGGTTGATGTCTGAACGAGGGAAGGGGCGGGAAAATGGGAAAGAAATAGGAAAATTTCCTACGACAACTTTAGGGATATGTTATCCTTTTTGCATTGCACTCCCATCGGAGTGCGGTGTGTGTGTGTGTGTGAGTGACTTTGCGTCTAAATGGGAAACCAGAACTCGTCTCCCCCTCCCCACCACACCACTGCACACGCAAACTCTGCTGTGCACTCTCGGATGAATGCATAGGTGCACTCACTCACACATGGAATTTCCCAATTTTCCTCGGTCTAGCTCTCTCGCCCATTATTCGTGGCCCACAGCGCAAGGAGTAATTTAATAGTTATTCATCAGGAAAACTGCAATGCAGGCATAATGGGCTCCAGGAAATCGTATGCAGTTGCCCCCTGCTGCCCTTCTTTGGCTGCTGCTGCAGCAGTAGCAGCGGCTCAAACTCGAAACGACCATTTTGTCGGAATGAATTGAGTCGTCGTCGTCGTTGTCGATGGTTAGGCAGTGAAAGGACGATGAGGAAGTCATAAATGTAACCCTAACACCATCTGAGCAACCATTTTGATGTAAATGCGTGTGTGATAGATGTGGGAGGGGGGCGGGAGGGGGCTTTGGGATTCCCTGCGCTTCAGTTTACATGCAGAACGACGCATGAATGACGATGCCTGCCTCAAGAGGGGCATCAAGGGGGCTGGTGGAGATGAAAATATGTGGAGGGGGAGGTGGGGGCGGTAAAGGCAAAGGAAGGCATTCTTGCATATGGCCCAGATTCATGGTTTGGGACAAAAGACTTGAGCGACAGTTGCATGGAGGAGTTGCATTCCATTGACGCAAGTTTGTCATGCGTGATCAAATCTGACGTCGTTCTGTTATGGCATGGAATTAATGAAGACTGACAGGCAGGTGGATGAGCGGAGTGAGCGCAAACAGAACAAAGGAATCAATCAAGCAACTTGTTGTGGCAATGGGGGATTGTTGCGGAGATTTGTGTACGAGTATCATCTTCATCTATTGAGCGGAATGTGTTTAATGGTTTGTGACTTGGATAACTGGTGACTGAGGCAATGGATGGAAGCGGTGTTTTTTTTTCAATTTAATTGGGGTTCCTTTTGCGAGTGCTGGCTGGCTTGCGTTGATGACACTGACGTGAAAGGACGAATGCAGGAAACAAACAATTAAACGAAATTAACTTCAGACTCAGCCACGAGTCTTATGATTAGGGACCCGAATGCGTTCAATTCAAAAGAGTTACGCAATCAGTTATAGAATGAGGGGACATAGGGCGGCGGTCGGTGGTGAATGGTTTCGATTCTATGAATGTCTGAGCCTAGTTTTTAAGAAGAGCTGCTTAAAGTCAACAAACAGACACGACGACTGGAGGCATTGGGACAGGACGCACATCATAGACGCCTTGAACTGAGTGCCACAGTTGGCAGGAACGACTTCGGGGTAAATAAGGATCTTAACATGCTTGAGACAGTTTGCCTCATAGCTTCGAATTCTGAGGACTTTCCTGATCTGACGTCCTTGAATACCACATGGTTCGCATGGCCAGAGTTCTGTCCAGGGGTATCGGCATAGGCAGATTGTGGGGATCAGTGGGAATGCTTTGTAGGACGAGCGATTGATTAGGGGAACATGTTAGATGTCAGTGCTACTCTCATCATGGCACCTGAAAATTTTGTTGTTCACCTGGTGATTTCATCTTCTAGGGGTCGCCTGAGAAGAGGATTAAGAACCTTTGACTGAAGCTGATAGCGGTTGGGTGGAGGTACGTTACATTTTCCATCTTTTTGCTTCCAGTGCTACATTCAGTGACGTTATGGCTTCAGCCCATTACAAAGCCTGATCTTCTTTCGTTTGGTTACATGCTCTTTCATTCCATCAAGTGTAGGGCATTTGTTAGGCACCACTCGCATTGTGTTGAGTAACCTCCTGAGACCAGCATTAACATACAGGACTTTCCACTCATGCAGCTGCCTCCTGTTAAACCGATCTGAGGTGTCGCAGCTTATAACATCGTTTCAGAGAGCACTGGTTTTCCTTCATCCTCTCATGTGCCTTGACCTACCCAGCTCCAAATGAAGCAAGCTTCTTTGGATGTTTCTCGACGTGAAATGACACCATTCTCATAAGTGATCCTGGTTACAAGCCAGTCGGTCCTCCTGGAGACGTTGGACAGATTCAAGAAAAGAATATGCATTTGAAGGCATTGCAGGCGTTCATGTTATGTAAAATATAGAACTCTCCTCTCCTGTAGCTTCCTCCTGTTTAACCGTTCATTTCTAATAGCACTGGCTTTCCTTCATGCTGCCATCAGTTTTGAAGCGTCACATTGGATCGCTCGAGACACCTAAAAAGATGGATTCACAAGAACAACTTCCAACAGATGGCACATGTGCTTCAAATGGTTCAGTACAGCTCTGTCTAGGAATTCTAAAGGCTCTTCCTAGATTTATCTCTCCGTCAATTTTTCTAACAGGAAGTAAGTCATGGAAAAGAATCGAATCTATGGGATCAGACCGCGTCTAGATGGTCTACTGAAGATTTTTTCAGCTTTTTGCGATTCTGCAGCTACCTCTCGTGACTCGAAGCAAATCGTGCTTGACTACAGTTGGTCCACAGACCAGTTCGCAGCTTGCTTTCATTACTCAATGCCTGGTGGACATTTTGGATTCTGACTTTCGTGAGAAGCTCAAAGATCTTGCTAGCCAAATCGTCACCAGTCTCCGTTTAGGTCGTATTGAGGATGGCTCTAGATGGTCAGTTTTGAGCTGCCTCATCGGAGGCGATGTTCAACGATAACGTAGTTGGAGATGATACCTGGCGAGGGATGGTACCGTCTAGTGAAGATGTCGCTAGTTGATCCGGGGTGTGGTTAAGTAATTTTGGGCGCATAAGCAATACGTCTCCGAATTGGAAGCAACTGCGGGGAGATCTTACTCACTGGAGAGTTTGAGATGCATATTGGAGTGTCACCTGAAGAAGGAAAAGAGGAAGAAGAGACAAAATCTGGCTGCCTGGAAATCTTATTTTTTTGGTGGATGATTGAGAGGTTGAACCTCAAAAAGAGCCAACTGGACCTGACATTGATTTAACAGCAATTCCAACGAGTTTTCTCTAAAAAAACTGAACATCTTACTCGTAGCGCCACATGAAATAGAAATCTTCTCGAAGTCTGAAGTCGATAACCGATAACTCAAGTCGACATGAATGAATAAAGTTCCTCGGAGTTGATAGCTCCATTCTCTAATTTGACCTAGAGACCTCTTTTAAGCCATCTCATAGCATCAAGGTTGAAACGACTTCCATCTCCAGGTGACATCCAACATCCAACACTCGTTGAACCAAACAGCTTCTCATTCCAAACTTGCATCCACTGTGCATAGAACTCCGTACCGTCAAAAGACTTCTCCGCACGCAAGCTAAGTCCCCTCAGCATCACAGCGCACAACTTCTCGTCAAGTGGTCCTCCAGTCAGAACAAACAAATACCCCAACTTCGACGCCACCGCTCAACTTGAGTGCCTGAGTGCTAGACTACACACACAGGTAATTCGTCTTAATTTACTCTCATTATGTCACACGCTGGAAAACATCAATGAGGCGCCATTAAATATTCAACTACCTACCCTGTCCTCTCATCCTCCTCGCACACGCCTCTCACCAGCCATCAGCAGCACGAGCAGGAGCTCGTCATCATGAGACGACACTGAGATTAGAATAATCAAATAAGGCACTCACCTCTTGGGATCCATTTCAAGAGCAACCCCTTTTGAAAAAGCACCCTCCCCCCCCCCCCCCCCCCCCACACACACACGTTCTGGCCATCTGACAGCTGCGTCATATGCAGCAGGGCAACAAATTTTGTTTACCCATCACCACCCCGGCCGATAGCTGCAAGTGTTTGCCCGGCCCGGCAAGGATAATGAAATCTCTGTGCCTATTTATATTAATGCATCCATAAATTCATCCTTTGAAAAGGACACGCCGCCACTGGACGGAAGCGGGCAAGCAAAGTGAAGGAAAAAAAACACACACACACACACAGGGGCACATGAAGCTGCGAGACTTGCATACTCTCTGTGGCATCACACACTGGCGCAGACGGTGGTGGGAGTGCAATGTGGCCCGAACGAAGAAATGTACATTCTGTGTGAGTAAACATTCCAAAGAGCCACCTTGGTAAACAAAATTAAAAAGGACGGAGAAGGAATCCTTAATGGAACCAGACAGAAGACACACTCTCCATTTCGCCCAGCGGATGGGGTAGTGGGGCTGAGGGCACCAGATAAGGGACAGTTGAAGCCAAACGGCAGACAAAAGTCGCAAGAATGTGCAAAGAGAATGGAACTCTCTGCCTCTCTGAAGTTGAAGTTGTTCGACTGCTGTTGGTGTCGTGGGGGGGGGCGGAGAAAAAAGAATCCAATTTGCTCGTAAAAATGCAGTGGCGTAGGTAGGGGATTGCGAGATGACAAAAGGAAATCCGAGGGAGCGTGTGATTTATACTCACAAAGGCGGCGACAGAGTTGAAGTGGCAACTTGAGGGGTCATCTTAATTGAGTTGCAAGGACTCCATGATTGCGTGGGTTTCAGGGTGCTCAGGGGTGTTGTGGAGCAAGAGGTGTAGTTTGAGATGGGAAAGGACGTGTTGAGGAATGCATTTGAAGGGGCGTGAAGCGTAGTCCTTTGACTTTGTTGCGGTGGCACGATTCCGGATGCCGCAAGATGCTTATTTGGCCAAATTTTTTTTCTGAGGTGCAGCCCTGAACTTTGGACTTCTTCTAGACTTGAACTAAGAAGGAGCTATGGAGGAAGTCAGTTGGAGCTCAAGTGGAGCTTACTAAAAGTTAAGAAAGAACATGAAAAAAATTAAAGATGAGCTGAGGAATACCTAGGGGAGATCAGAAGGAGCTAACGAAGAGCTAATGAGAAGCTCAGGAGGAGCTAAGGAGGAGCTAACGAAGAACTAATGAGAAGCTAATGAGTAGCTAAAGAGGAGGTACGACGTAACTAATGAGAAGAGAAGGAGGAGCTAACGAAGAGCTAAGGAGGAACTCAGGAGGAGATAAATAAGACCTTATGAGAAGCTAACGAGGGTCTGATGAGTGGATAAGGACCAGCTACGGAGTAGCTAATGAGAAGGGAAAGACGGCTTTTGATGAGCTAAGATGGAGCTAAAATGAAGCTAAGAGTGATCTAATGAGGAAACCAGGGGGAGCTGAAGAGGAGCTCAAGGAGTGCTCAGGGAAAACTAAGAGCGTAAATGATGAAGAACAAAGAAGGATGAGCTACAAAATAGCCAAAGGAAAGGAGGAGCTAAGGAGGAGCTGATGAAGATGTCCCTAGAGGCAGTACAGATGTCATTCGTGAGGAGCTTGAAAGGAACTAAAAAGGATCTAAGGAGGAACATAGAGGCAGTCCAGGCGTACTTGAGCAGCTTAAGACCCTCAGCCCGAACATCCTAATGAGCACCGAGGTCCCGCCACGTTGTCAGAATGCATTTAAGGAAAGGTCTTGTAAAGAATTTGCGAATATTTTCGCAGAAAACATCAAAGATCTCTTTGGACAGTCGATAGTCCACTCCTATGATTTATCAGTTTTGTTCCGCCACTGCACTAGAAGGACTCGCTCTTCCACCAGCCAGACATTGGAATCAGTAGAAAGGATTCTCCAAACAGACTGCGAGAGGAAACAAGAATGAAAAACAAAAAAAAAAATCCTCTCCACATGGCATGTGATCAAACAGTCAGCAGTCATGTAGCAACTCATGTTTCACCCCCTCCCCTACACCGGTCTGTCGACCAGCAAACCGAGCGCCTGCTTGGCCTTTTGCTTGTGCATACGTTCCAGCTGCATAACAGGTCCCTGTGTGTGTTAAAGGAGAGTCGGCATTCCTTTGGCCTTGATGTCTGCCAGAGTGTCTGGCAATTTTCAAAAACGCAATCCTCCACTGTTTTCCTCACTCGACCCCTTCCCCGCCATCTCACACAAAGGAACAGGGTCTAGGACTATGAACTCGTTGCTAGAGCAACACACTTCGTCCTGATGAGGTTTCTATCTCAAGTGCGCTCACCCACGTTGTGAAGTGAAAATCGTAGACGAAGATGGCGCAAAGCATTCGCGAGGGCGTAGAGCAATGAACGCTCGCCATCGGCCGCAGGGACCTCAAATGCATGCTACACTTCAGAGCGAACCACTGGCGGAAGAAGATTAATGAGCATAAACGCTCCAAGCGCCGTCGTCCTTGTTGGCGGTGCCGGGCTAAGGCTCTGCATAATTTGTATCGCTTCTCACCTATCGCCGGACGTTGGCGTGTACCCGAGACTGTGGACGTCCCGATTTCGGGTTTTCTTTTTCCTCGCCCTGGACACATTCATTTGTCCAGCAAACGCCCGCGTAATGTGCTCTGTTCGCTCTGTTGCATTGCTTGCACGTCGCCACCGGCACCAACTCCGACACCAACTCCGACACCGACGCTGACACCGCCAACGCCGCTTGACTCTGTTGCGCGCCGTTTTATTAATGGCGACACATCAAGATAAGGGTCCTGTGGAAATTATCATAAGACCGAATAGGACGCAACAGTATCCATGGCGCAGGCACAGAAATTAGTGGGCTCCTGCTGGCGGTTGCTGCTGCTGCTGCTGTCGCTGCAAATGACTGCGGCCCGAATTGAAGGGAAAACATTTTTAGAGGGCTCTCCCCGAAACACAGAAAGACGCACGGCGGCGCTGTGCAAACAAAAGAAATGTCGCCGCTGGCCCGCAGGACACTCCAACATCATCATCATCGTTGTCGTTGTCGTCGTCTTCACTCGAGTGCTGGCGCTCGCCCGCTCGGTCGTTTCCTTTTCATTTCCATTCGCATTGCTAATTTATTTCAGGAAATTATAATGTGCTGACTGCAGAGACTGCGGACAGGATATAAAACTCCGCCGGGATGTCCCTTCGGGTGTTTTATTGTCATCGTGTGTGCGGAGTGTGTACGTGGCGGTGATGATGATTCTATTCCCCTTGTGCATTGTGCTGCCATCGCCACCACCCGCCACCGCCCGCCCCAACCGCTTTAGGGGATGCGTGTAAATGAGGAATTTTAAGTGTTTAATTTGTTGAAGCATACTCTGAGGTGCTCGTGAGGCGGAAATATGCTCTGAGTGTTGTCGTGGCTGCTGTGTCCACCAGAGAGTGTGTGTGTCTCCTGGAGGGGACATTATTTAGTAGACTCCTTGATTGTGATAATTTTGCACAGTGTCCCCGTTCGTCCTGGTTGCACAGGATGTACAGGAATTAATTTTAAGTGGCGGCGGGCATACTGGTGTGACTGTATCTGAGAACAGGAAGTAGACTGTTGAGACAGGAAATGACTGGGACACTTTGAAGTCGTTGAAGTCGGTGCTCGAGGTTCATGGACTCACTGAGCAATTGTTTGTGTGTCGCTCTCTTTCTCTCTCTCTTGATTAAATGACCGGAACGGTAAATGAAATGAAAGCTATTCTGTAGGTGGTGGTGAGTGGGTGTGGGAGTTGTGGGTTGGGGAGGGGGAATTGGAGTACTAAATGATATGATAAGGATGCATGAGGATTCACTTTGTGTGGATGACTGTGGATAGGGAACGATATTCTGGTTGGTTCAAGGATTTAAGAATGAGAAGGATTTCTAGATGTTTGAGCAGCCTGAGCGTCCGCTGCATTAGGGCTTGAAGGTAACTTTTTGCAACCGAGAACCACGGTCGTGCGTTTTTGATGCAAGTGGGTCACGATCGGTTAAAAAGGATACTCGAAAATGAGGATTTGGGTTTTGAAACCTGACCACTGCGAATTTTTTTGCCCGATAAAGGTAAAGACTGGCTCAAGATGCCGTCGAACTTAAGGAAGATGTGGTCGTCAGTCTTTCCTTGAGACGAAGATTGGACTGAGAAGTATATCCTTGAACTAGAATTCGTTGATTTCATCTGAAAATCTGGTGACCCTGTACCGGCTAAGCCCAAGATCAGCTCAAAGAGAAGCTTCTGGGACAAACAACTTTCTGTTTTCTGTTTGAAAAGGCGATCTTCGGACATTTTCTTAGCAGAAGATCAGTACAAAACTGACCTTTAGGCCGATGATTGCAGTCGGCGGTCAAGGATGCTGTCATCTGACACATTTCCGATCACACAAACTGTACTGCAGTTTACTGCAGTTTTGCTTCAAAACCCGTCTCTGATCAATCTCAAAATTCATCCAATTCAAAGCGCCAAAGTCCCTCCCGTCAGCTCCAAACTTCAGAGACTCCTTAAGATTTAAACATTAAACCAAAAAAAATATCTAACTCCGCCTGTAACAAGAGCCAAAAACGAATTTCATCTCAAAGTCATTCCCCATGACGCCGCCCCGCCCACCGCCACCCCACACACAACGAGGGAAGTCATGAAACCCAATTTGAATTCCATCCAACGCTCAGTGACTACGACGTTGTCGCTCCGCTCTAGCGCATAAAGCAGTTTTGCATCCCTCCTCAGCGAGTAGCGTGCGCCTGTGTGTCAGAAACATTGACCTTGCGTCCATTTTTCGAGCATGATTCGCTGAGCGGAATGTGGAATCATCTTCCCCGAAAACATCAGACACCCAGTGAGTGTGAGTGAAACGTGGACCACATGCAGCGTCAGGGTCTGGGTCGTCGACCAAGATCCGCCTCGCCGCCGTCGTGCAACAACTACCATGTACAACCGGAGTTGACAACTCTGCGGTGCTTGGAGGGTGGTGTCGCGGCGGCACATCGCCGGCGTCTGTGAAAATTTGAACAAATTACACTGGTCACGGGTGTGAGTGGGGTTTGGGTGCAAGTGGCATTTTTTAATTCCGAAACTTTTTCTCGCCACAACCGCAGTATTGGTGTGGCATAAGCCAAGCCAAGTTGGCGCGTCTAGCTTAACCACGCCATCGCCACCGCCGCTGCCGCCGCCGTCGCCGCCGTGTCGTGTCGTTTCGTGTCATCACCACCCGTTGCTTTTGTACAATTAGAAAAGTTGTTTGTTTGCGTTTTTTTTTCTCTCCTCATATCACATGCAGACTGGTGACGTGACGTCACACGCCTGTACAGGATAATATAACAATTCGTAAGAGTGTTGAAAAACTTTCATTTTCGCAAAAATTTCTTTGTATCTCTCTGTCTCACTCCGGTCGCCCTCCGAGGCACTGTGGCGTGTCCTTGTGCGATTTGGAAAGGCACTCGCTTGTCTCTGGTGGAATGGTAATGATGGGGCGTGGGGAGGTGGACGGTGGAGGAGGTGAGAAAAACTCCAACATCCCGACACGACAGGACAAAGTTTCGCAATAAAAACGGTGGATTTAATTAAAATTTCGACAAATAAATTCATCCGTGAGCCGTAAATGATGCTCACAACAGCCAGGAGCTCTCTGTGTGTGCGCCTCAGTTCACCAGTGGAAGACCACGGCCGGCGGCGGCGGTGGTGGAGTGCTCTGTCCTCAATCGTGGAAGATTTTCCCGCGCGTACAAAGTCAGTGTCCGCCTGGGCGCGGTGACACTACTGCCCCGTGGAGTGTGTTTACACGGCGACACTGAAGACGACCGCACACCGAGCTGAGGACCGAATACGTTACAGGACGCGGGCATTAACATTTAATTTTGGTTCTAGTCCTGACCGGAGGGGTGTGGGGGGGGATGCGGGCTGCGGAAAAGTTTCGCTTAAGGAAAATTAGGAAAAGTTACGGGATTCGTTCGTTTTTTGTGTGTTGCGTGACTTTTCCCCAAAGCCTTGGGGGCGTCCAAGTGATACACTGACTGTCCTGTGAGAGAGGCATGTGGGTGTTAGAGAGAGATAGAGTGAGTGGTGAACAAATTCGCTGTGGGAATTGAATTTTTGACAGGATGTTTGACAAATTCACGCGGCAAGGATATTTTCTAACTCCTCCCTCTCGGCGGGCCTTTGTCTCTCCGATCTCTCTGCCACAGTGGATGAGGACTTGTTAAATTTGAATTAGTTGAATGAAGTCCGGGAAATGGAAATTAGACGAGTGGTGAACGATGACGAGGGGGTGGGGGGGGAGGGAGTCCTTCTTGTGTCTTTCTCTTCAGCAGCCTTCTGCTTTGGTCTTCTTTGGCGTTTTTTTTTTTTTGGAAAAAAAGATTTGCAAAGGAGAATGCTTGGGGACACGTCGTCGGGGAGAAATTTGCGATTTGATTTGTGCTTGGGTTGGAATGTGAGGATGGTCATGAAGATTTTGTTGACAATGAAGCGGTGAAGAAGGAGGAGGGGAGGGGGTGGGATTTCTTTTTAGTGAATCTTGATTTTGGTTAAGGACATGTTTAGCATTTGAAAATTTTTTTGATTTACCAACTAGTGGCTGACTGACTGGGATGGCGTAGGGGTCAAGCATTGTTGTGGCAAGGACATTTGAAAATTTGACAAGCTGTTGGATGCAGAACTAGAGACTCCAAGAGCTTGGACAATGATATTTGTCCAATTAACAGCAAATGTGGTCTTTTCACTGCGGACTGTTTTCTTTTGGTGGGCAAAACGTCTGCGATCGTCAAATTTAAGTATAGGACGTGTATCAAAATGCGGAAATCACAAATTTTTAAAACAGGCCTGCTACAAACGGTTGATCCAGCGACTGACAGCATCTTGCATTGTCTGGTTTTTGGTTCAACTGGCATGTTAATGGGCTCAAAAGCCGCACTTCCAGACGTAAAATGTTGTCATATGGCACTTCCCCGATTCCTCAATGCCTTTCGTGTCTGAAAATTTAATCTACTAAAGAGCTTTCAAAATCAAGTAATTTCTAAACAGTTTTTGTCCAAATCCCAACCTCACATACTCCAAGCCTATGAATTCATCCCCAGATCACACAAATGAAGAGTGACGACAAACGAGCACCACTCAGGAAACCGTCCAACATCCAGTTGACCATCTGTTTCACGGTCCACAAGCGGTTAACCCATTCGATGAATAGGTTTGCCCCCCTCCCCCTCCCCTAAATCAAGGCTACTCCGCAGCTGCAAAAGCGCCGCCATTGGCCATATTCAAGGATCACTCATGCATGACAAAGCCTTCACCCTTCAGCATGTGTGCACTTGGGTGCATATGTAAAAACGCAAAATTCCGTCCACAACACATTAGTCATGAGCAAATAAAATTCACCCCTCCCCCCACGTCCCTCGGCAACACATATGCACAAATATAAATTCGCCTTTCTCGGCACAGGCTCGTATCACTCGTCAAATCAATACAAACAACGCTCATCCGCATTGTGCGCCGCAATATGACATCGCTCATTCCCATTTAACGCAAAACAAACGGTCATCCATCCCCCATCCCCCATCCCCCATCCTGCGACCCCCGCATGCCGTGGCAGCGCCAAGCAAAAACAAAAACAAGCAAGCATCAAAATGGAGTGTCCTTCTGACTGATTGACAGAAGTTAAAATATAAATTCGGCTTCGATGCGAAAAAATGCAAATACAACCGAAAAAAAAAAATTAAAATTTCAAATGTCAGCCCGCTGAGCGGCGGGGCGTGGCTCCAAAAAAATAAAAATGAACAATCAAAACACACTCTCGGCGGGAACAATAAAATATTGACAACCGTTCCTTGCCGAAACTGGGGGAGCCCCGGCTGATGGCGAATGGGGTTGACTGGAACAAATGACAGTGAAAACGGGGAGCGAGTTTAACTCAATCAAAATATTTATTTCCCCCCCAACCCCCCATCACCAGCCCCTCGCGGGATGACAGTTTTGTTTTGATTTCATTTCGTTTTGAATTTACACAAAAGTTTAACTATGAGTCATCCCAGAGGCGAAATGCCGCCCTCCGCCACATCATCCGCATAACGGTAAGTAAATGTGCACAAAATCCGTTATGCCCATCAGAGATATCAGGGAAAACTGTAAAAATATTCAAAAAAATTAACAGGCACCCACTCACAGGAGGCCACTGTAAAGAGAGGGGGTGAACGCGATGGCGATGGCGATGGTGATGTCGATGGCAACCTCCTGAATGGAGGAGTACACATACTTTGGCATTAGGGGCGGTTGCTTGGCTGAACCTTCGATCAGGGAAGCGAGTGAGTGCGCTCACGGTCGTGGCCGAGCCATTTTATATTTTGGCCGGTGTGGAGGTGAAGCGGGCGGTTTTTTTTTTGCCATTCACCATGCCATGCATAAAATGGCAAACAAACAGAGCGACAGCCGGGTGAAGCGGTAGCAGCAACAGCGGCAGTGGCAGCAACAAATAATATCATAATATTATGGCAAGAAATTTGCATTTATCAGCGAGAAATTTTGATTCAAAAAGTATAAGGGACTCCGGGAGTGGATCCTGGAGGGATGTTGTGTGTATGTTTCGTGGTTGCTTTTTCTTGTTTTTTTTCTGTCTTGTCTCCTTTGGCTGAGGAGAGTCTAAAGGGTAACAGTATATGATGGAAGTTTTCGAACAGTTGCAATCATATAGGGGAGGGGGACATTAGGGGGCACGGGGTACTCACAAGGGAATTGAACAAATTTTGAAAGTAAATGAATTTCATTGAATGGTGAAAAAACTTTGTTTTAATTTGTATCAAAATAAATGCGCCTGTAGACAGAATTTATGTTATACGTTTTTTTCGGAATATCGAGTTTTTGGTGAATCGGAAGACAAGGAAATCGATCAAAGTTGAAGTGACATCCTGTAGGTTTTCAAGAGTTTGAACATCCTTCCCATAATCGTATTCAATTAGCATCGAAATATGTAAGTTTTTAAGAATTTCTTAAGTTTTTGAAAAGTTTTGTGAAGCGTGAAGCTTTCTTGTGACCAAAGGAATGCCCAAAGTAAATGTTTGTTGTCCGAAGAAACGAAAATCTCCCCTCTCAGCACTCACTATCTGTCCAGAAATGCAATTAATTTCACGTGATTTAGCCGTTTTTGGGAGTTCTTTTTAAATTTGGAGCATCTAAAGAGCTGCATAAGTTCTCAAAAATTCAAAAACTCCATCTTTGGTTAGAGATTTCCAACACAGACTCTCGCATTGCATCAAGATATCAACATCTTTGGTCTAGTGGGGTCTAATGGATCTTGAGATTTTGAAAATATAAAAGATTTGGGCTGACAAAAAATTTTGCATTTTTGTAGCATTTTCCAGAGTTTTTCGTGATTTTTCCAAACCACTCAGTCCTCGATCCACTGATGAAATTCGAAAATCAAGCATGTCCTTGCTTAAAGACTACAACACAGGCTTTCTCAATTTACATCAAGAAATGTGATTTTTTCCAATTTTCTTATCCGTTTCTGACATGTTTTCCAAAACCCTTCATCAGCTAAAAAAAGTTCAAAAACCCGTTTGTAATGTCTGTCTCTCTGCCTTCCATACTGTTTCCGCCTCCATCACCACTCTCAATGCCCACCCTCTCCCCAACCACCCACCCACACACACACGCCTTCCATCAGTCAATCCAATGGATGGCATACAATTATACCGCGTATCGTGCCTGAATGGATTTTTGTACGAAATTTCGTCGCAATCGCCTCGTTTTTGTCATGTTTTCATTTAAATGAGAGAAAGTCAACTCCCAGTCGGCCAGTGAAATGTTTTATTTCATTTCTTTTCGATTTCCTATCCCCCCCCCCCCCCTCTTCCCTCACGTCCCTGTCCCCATTTCCCGGACTCAAACGGGAGCAAAAAAAAAAGAAACAATTGGACAGCGTTTTTTTTTCTTGTTGTTGGCAGTTTAAATACGGAGAACGCGAGCGAGCAACTTCGATCCAATCTGGAAAATTGCAAAAAAGAAATGTTGAAACAAAATACGAAAAAACATATCCTACCTCATCTCATTCCGCTGTGACTCACTGTACACATGATACTCCGCACACGATAGTGCTGACCAATCACCTAGCCCCCCCACCCCCCGCGCCCGATGGAAACGTTTTTCCAATCTCTTGGGGAATGATTCGGAATACCATTACACAAATAACTGTACACATGCCAGTCATAATAAATAAAAATACCGTTCAGGCTAAAAGTTCAAACGGATGGGAGGCCATCCGCCATCCGCCGCTGAATGGGCTGCTTTTTTTCTAAACGACAAGACCGGCGACGACGGTTATGGCAGGGGGGGGGGGGGCGAACGTTTTATGATCCGCTGCGTGGATTGCATAAATTTTAAAGCGTTTACGTTTTTTTGCGTGTATCGGTGCCGTGTGACGGGAGGAAGGGATGCTCTCCCACGTGTATACAATTGACAGATGGTAAGTTTAATTTTGAGTCGGAAAATTTAGAAAGGTCACGAGGGGGCAGCTGAATAACACCTAGTCTGTATTTATTCTTACATTTGAGTCAATTAGCCATTTTGTATGGAATGAAATTTACTGCGTTTGGTGCGGAGGAGGGAAATCGTATTCGGAGCACAATGATGATGGAACTGTGTTGGGGGGCTTTTGTTGGCCTTTTAGGGAACTGTTTGACCTTATTGGTTAAGTCCTGGGAAATGATTGCATTTTTGAAGAGTTTTCTCGGCTTTGCTGGCCACTTCACTAAAAGACTTATCGCTTCTTTGGTAGCTTTGAATTTGGAAATCTGCTGTTCGACATCACAGAGACTGCCAAAATCTCAACAAAATGTCGCTCTTCACGTCTTGAAGGAGTCTTTTTTAAGGAATACTCTCCAGGATTGATGGAAGGCACCGCAGATCGTGAACTTAAGAAGAACTTGGTCAAATCCAGTTCTTTGTGGTAGTGTTGTCTTAGAAAAGTGTGCAGACATTCTCTAAAAACCTCCCCGAAGGGGTGGTTCTTAAGTATTCATGAACTTCAGTCTATACCACCGACGTTGTGAAGATCACTACAAATATCTCATAACTTACAGACAAACGTCCCTTCCGTAGAATTTTCTTGAAATTTATGCACTTGGATGATCACTGATCTTGCCTGAGGTAGAAATGAAAAAAAACACCTCTTAGACATATTGAAAGTTTTTGGAATTGACTTGTCTTCAAGGCGTGAGGAGACATTTTTAAGGATGTATTCAGCTGGAGCACATTAACGTCAACGTTTCTGAGATGATCTTACACGCAACAAACATTTGAATAAATGTATTTTAAGCTAGGCACCACGAAGAAAAATTCCTTAACTTAATTGAAAGACTAGATTCAAGGACTTTGAGCCCTTGTGCACCGACATTTTGCTGATCACTGATCTTCGACATAGAAGAAGTACACGGCGGCGCACTTAGTCCGTAAATCGAACCTAGGACCTTCGCTTGTGAGTCGACGCACTAGAATTTTCCAAAGCACTCAGTCCTCTATCTACTGATGGGAATCCAGAATCAGACTTGTCCTTACTAAATTATCAAAACACAGGCTTTCTCAATTCACATCAAAAATGTGATTTTTTTCAAGCCTCTTATCCGTTTCTGACATGTATTCCAAAACCCTTCACCCAAACGTTCAAATGCGACTTTCGCTTCTGAGTCGACGCACTACGCCACGGCGACCACGTAAGCATAAAGCAAACATAACAATATATAACCAGTTAGGAAGGCATCTGTAGCCCTGACAATTATGCCAGAAAACTCAGTTCAGACAAGAGAGAAAACGGACGATTCTGTCTGATAGAGATATGAAATATGAGACACTGATCTTCACACAATCTTAGCAGAGACTCCATCTCTTTCATTTTGAAATCTTTCCTTGACAAATTTGTGAACATTCTTTCTGCAGAAAAACTTTCTTCCTTTCCTTTCATCTCTTGCGCCTCTTGTGATTTGCATTTTTGTTATAAGGAAACCTGTAGCTACAAGTCTTCCCCTCGAAAAGCCCTTAAGACGGTCTGATCCTTCTTTCTGCTTGGCTTCATTTGCTTAAGGACATTCACCATCAAAGCACATGGGTTTCTTATTGCGGACAAAATGCCACGCACATAAATGAAGTGTTCTCTGATGGCATTTAATGTTGGCAGCTTAAAACCTTTGGAAAATTTCCTTCAATGTCGCAGAATAACATTGACTCTCCGCATGTCAATATTTTAGATGCCTTTCTTAGGCGAAGTTGGGTCTTTCCGGAAGCATGAATGAACACTAGTAGGTTCCCTTAATCCGAATGTACGTCTTAAAGGGCCGCCTCAGGATCTGGCTCGAATCTATGTAAGCTCCATGAAAGTCCAGATGCTCAAAATTTCAAGAAAAGCCTTGTATCTTCTCCTTCTATTCTCTCCTGTGGGACTGTGTTTTGGGAAACTTGAAATCGATCTACCCTCCAAGATCAGTAGTTGACTGACTTTCTCTAGTTTCATACATCATTCGATGCTCTATCTACTTGTGTGTGTACTACAGGCGGTGAGAGACTCAGCCACCCGGATCCACAATGAACCACAGTATCAATACTCTGTTTAGAGATACCCCTGCAGTCGAACATGCATCAATGGATAACCACGTCTAAGTTGTTGTGGAGCGTAGTACCAAACAAAAGTTTCAATAGAACTGATTAAAAATCCCCAAATTCAGTAAATTCCGCCCACAAAACCTCTGCACATCGTCCCAAATTGAAAAACTCCGAAACCGTCTACATTCTGCACACCACAGCACAGTCTCACCCCTGAAGGTATGCAATCCTCATTACAACTCCCACAACTCCAGTTCCTCACCAATCATCAGTGTGTCTCCGATAATCTCCCACATCAACGAACGTTTTCAAACAAAGGAACAGGAAGACAAAAAAACACATAATACCATATGACGAACACAGCATCCTTGTGCCAGCAAAAACAGATTCCACACAGAAGCTAGAAAGCCAGCATCGCATTGATCAAAAGTGTACATCCCCCTCGAAAAAGGGGTAGAGACTGATAAAATCCGAAATTCAATTGAATTCCACAACACACACACACTCGCCGTCTCCCTGTCAGACAGACGGACGCACATAACCCCACGCACAGGGCTACAATCGTCCGGTGCGGTGGCTCTTTGAGAGATGAAAGGATATTTTTCGGGGCGAAAAGTTCAACTCGGACAGCCACCAAAAAAAAAAAACAGAAAAAAAATCGAAATTCTTCTTCGGTATACCGTTGATCCTGGCACGGAAGTCCACCCCATGCCAATCGTTTGTAAATCCAATCTCTCGCATATTTCCACTAACGACCCGTGCTCCTTTTTTTGGAAACTCCCTACCCCATGGTCTTTGTAGTGGCATACGGCACGGAGTCAAAGGATGATTTGACCACTGTACGTCGATGTAGTTGCCGAATTATCAGCGGCGGATGGATGCATCCACACATCACGGCGAGTCCCACGACACGTCCGTTTGCAATTAACCCACAGGCAACCGGATAGCTTCCTCCAGGGGTCTAACACTGACCCAATTCGGTAGCCGCGCCACGTGACACCTATAATAGTCAAAAATCACCCGACGACGATGCAGGGAAATGGCGGGAGGTGATGGGAAGAGGCACATAAGTTCAATTACCAAATTACAAAAGCACAGGGATCCCCATTTGATTTTCCCGTCTGCTGCACATCAAACGGAACGCAAAGTGCCAAATCATCGGCGAGGAGGAGGCGGATGGCGGTACTCTTATGCGGGACGTGTGCCCGCAGTTTAGCCCTCAATCATTCATTTATGAAATTTAATTTAATTTTATGTATGTGCCAGCGAATGCGGAAAATCCGCACTGGCATCGAAATTGGCGTCCGCACGCAATAAGCAGCCCATTCCAGGCGTCGCGTCGGCAGCTGTGGTGGCGGCAGCGGCAGCGGCGGCATGCCGACAATCATGCAACCCGCACAGGTTCAGTGAAGCATAACACCGATGATGACGACGACTAGTCTGGTGGAGCCGATGCTGGCGTGTTGTGCTCACAGCATCGACGGCCATTCGGTCTAATTTCAATAATCCTTATCACAATGAAACAACCACCATCCCCGGAGCACCCTAGACCGCGCCACCCACATCCATCCACCACCGCTGCCAGTTGTTCTAGTCAAAGTCGATGCCGCTCACGTGTGCCGTGTAGTGGGGGCTCGAGGGGGGAGGAGCGGGGGAGGCTGGTTCAAATTGAAAACTCGTCAAAAAGCTCGGTTACATCACACGGAAAATCCAATCCAGCGCAACTATCACCTCCAACAATTGACCGAAAAACCTCGAACCCGATGGCGTAAAATGGCCGCCCACAACAAAGTGGCTCTGGCTGGGCTGTGCCTGCTCCGTGTGTGTGTGTGGCGGGTTTGGTCAGGGCGCACACAAAGAGAATTGAATTGCAAAAGTTTATAAATCAATTGACCAGTTTTTGAAGTCGTAACTCGTGCGGTGTGGGCGGGGGGGTGGTGGTGGTGGGGCCGGATGTGGTCGACAAGGAAACCATGTTCGACGTTGTGTGTCAGCAAGTGGAGGAGTGAGAAGAGTGGCGTGAGCCCGGGAGTGAGCCCAGAGGCGGAGTCCAGACTTGTGGAGAGATGTCGACCGGCAGTGGTCGTCTGGTGATAGGAAGACGAGCTGGAATGGAAGAAGAATCAATCAGACTGCTGGAGGTCGTCACCGAGATAAATTAAAGAAATGCCGTGGTGTGTCTGGAATGCCTCCGGGGAGTGGGTGAGTATGAACCGGCGGCTGTGGACGAGCCCGACAAGGCTGCGTAGCCACAATCGAGACGATGCTGAGTGCATCTGGTTTTAAGGATCAAATTTCTGGGGTACTTGCCACAAGAAGACGTGAGCGTGAATGGGTGCATCAACTTCAATTAAAGGGGAGAAAGAAACTCTTAAAAAGCTGGTAGCTGGCAACTGGCTGGTAGCTCTGCCTGGCAGCTGGCTGATAGCTCTGCCTGGCAGCTGGCTGATAGCTCTGCCTGGCAGCTGGCTGATAGCTCTGCCTGGCAGCTGGCTGATAGCTCTGCCTGGCAGCTGGCTGATAGCTCTGCCTGGCAGCTGGCTGATAGCTCTGCCTGGCAGCTGGCTGATAGCTCTGCCTGGCAGCTGGCTGATAGCTCTGCCTGGCAGCTGGCTTGTAGCTCTGCTTGGCAGCTGGCTTGTAGCTCTGCTTGGCAGCTGGCTGGTAGCTCAGATACCTGATAGTCCTAGTGGCCTAGAAGAAGCTGGTAGCTCTGACTGTCAGTTGGCTATTAGCTCTGGCAGCTGACTAGAATCCCGGGCTTCGAATAATCACTTCTCACCTTAGACATCCCAGGATTCTCAATTTTCGAGGTTCTGGGTGTAGTAAGGTGGTACCTTAAACCACCTAAATCCACTTCCACATGACTTCGCGCAGGATACCCGTTCAGGATGCAATTACCCACAAGATGTGTGCTACAACAGCTCAGTGGAGTGTCCTTTCACCTGATTTAACTTGGCAATTCCTTGCCTCGCTCCAGCTAAACTTTGATACAACGCCCCCCTTGCCCACATTGTGTGTACCGAATTCAATTCGATTTACAACACAGTGAATATCAAAGTCCTTGTTATGATAATGAAACGCCTCCGCGCTGCCATTGCTTAGACGTCCTTGCCAAATTGAAGCACGAGCTGCACACATTTGTCTACAGTGTGCGGTGCTTCATTACGGAACAGTGGTGTCCTGGCAGGCGGCAGGAACTTTGAGCTAGATGGGGATGTGGGGGGGGGGAGGAGGGGGTCGAAAAGTTTCGGCAGCAAGCAACGATGCAGGGGATACTCTCAGGCCCCTAGCCCGGATGCACTGGGATCATAAATGTGGAAACGAACTCATCGAGAAAATTACTTACAACTAGTTCACCTGATTCGTCTGCACTCGACTCCTCCTTTGCAGGATCCTCTGTGAGTGTGTGCGTTTGTGTGTGTGTGTACAGGAGCTAGCTTCTTGTGTTTCGGGAATTAGACTGCACACTCCGCACAGCGCTCCGCTTGCTGTCCGGGCTAAGTGACGCTTGAATGCGTATTGTCCATGGGACCAAGCAGTGATACACCACGTGACTGCCGCCGCCTGGTGCATCGGCAAGGACGAGGACGTTTGGCTTATGAGAGCGAATAAATAAATTTACATTTTGTGAAGTCCTGCTGACGATACCTGAGCCACTCCGGCTCCGCTCACTCCTCGACTCGATTCGACAATGACGACGATGGCGATGACGATGATGATGTAATCCGATTTGCATCCGATGTGGACGCCGCAGAACGGTAAACTATGTGAGAGAGGGGAGGCTGGGTGGATGCATCGGGGATTTGTTGCGTGTCGAGGTGGCTTACGGGAGAGTTCTAGAAAAGGGATTACTAGTCGCTGGTCAGGCGCATCCTTCCGACGCTTGATGGGGCTGGCAAGCGCTGGTGCGTAATTGGATGGATAATGCCGACGGTATCGATGATGTCGATGATGTAGGCCCTGTCAGCGACGTGGATTTGCCAGAATTCTGCAAACAAACGATGTGCAGCAGCATTCGGAAAAGTGGTCTCAGGAGAGGAAGTTCCTCATGGCTTCCTTAGGTTTCCAAAAAAAGCGATACAGCAGATGAAGAGCTGTTCGAACTTCGCTGTTCGTCAAGTGCGTGGTAGGAGGAGTGTTTCCTGGTGTATGAAGCATCCAACAACTGTTTTCCGCTGCAAAGGATCATGGATGACGCTTTTCAAAGGCTTGTCGTACTGTGCGCGTGTTCTATCGTCACGCTGAAACAGAAAAATAGAAAAACTGGCTATCAGCTGGCTGGTAAGAAGCCCAGATATACCAGGATGCCTTAATTAACTGAGTGCCAGTCGAAGAAAGAGGAGGAGATATAATTTCTCCGTGTCCAGACAGGTGAGTCACAGCAGATCAAGTGCCGATTTGTCCTTAACGCACCTTAAGTGCGTTCTACTTGACCATCGACGACCAGCTGCTGCTGGAGCTCCAATCTAATTTCCCGAAAGCAATCAGCCTAATTGCTGCTAACCAAAAACAGAAGCTCTCACCCAAAATCACTGAATAACGACTCACATCAATTTGCCGCCCCGTAACGAGAGTTCTCGAATTCACCTTCCTCGAGACCACCACATCCGCATCCCAGAAATCTCCCCCCACCACCAACGTCACCGCTCCGCAATCTCAATCGATTTCAATTCATCCAGCTCCCCACATTCAATATCCTTGTAAATTGTAATCGTTATGCACTTACACACAACAACAGGGGCCAAGGACCGAAAAGGGACACCGGGGCGGAGGGAGAATGGCTGGTATATGTTGGAAAATATTTTCCAACATTTTAGGCTTCATCAAGCAGGTATGCATTTTGCCAGGACCCGTGCGGATCCCTGTTCCGGTGACAGAGGGTGGAAGGATTGTGTAATTGTACAATCGTATCTAGCATTCAAAGTGAATTGCCCTAATCGGGTCTTAGATCTTTTTTCTTTTCATGCTGAGCTTCCTTCGTCCTTGTCTTTTGTGGCTTAAGTCTTTGTTTTGCGGGTGGGGTGGGCGCTGGATGACTGTAGGCGGTAATTGAGGAAATCGATTGCAAGCGATTATGGCTTACCATTCACTCACGCACACGACCACCCGGAGAGGGGGTTGAGTCGACAGTAGCACAGGCGGGTAATTTGCAAATTGAAAAGAACGTAATCACACTTCGGAGTAATTGGGTAATCCCGACTTAAGGATCGTCCACCTAAAAGTGCTTAATCCGTGTTAATTAATAAGAGTCAGAGAGGGAGACAGAGGGAGGGTGCTCGCGAACGAACAAGGACGTCAACACGGAGGTGTACCACCAAGTCGAGAGGTTCGCCTGTCCCAGCCACAGGCGAGCACAAAAACAGGACCTGCTTAGTGGTTATTATGTTATGCGTGACTTTGTTGTTCGCCCTTCTGTTATCTGCGGCAACTCCAGTCTCTCACCCCCGCCCCTCATCATCAGCCAAGAGAACCTTGTGCATATCCACATCCAAGTAAATTACAAAACTTCACCCTTGTGCGGCGGTCTTTTGCTGTCCATTTGTTATGTGCTTTCGTGAGCGCATCTTGCCTCAACAACAACGAAGAGGTCCTCTTGTGCATCGCTGTTCCTTGCCAGAGATTACACACTTTGCCGCTGCTAATATCGTCTGTCGTGCAATAAGGGAGGTGTGGGGGGGGGGGGCTGTGAGGGCACTTTTTCCGCACGTTGTTCTAAGTGGCGCCCAACGTTCGACGAACGGATGACTCCCAGCATGGACCGCAGCAGCACTGGCAATGGCGCTAGCACCTGGCTGAACTTTTCTAGCGGCAAAACTTTAGCGATTTTTTAATGGCCGCAAAGTTCACCCCTGCTGTTGGTTGGTGGGCCTGGCTTTAGCCCAATAAAACGAATAAAATGCACCAAGGACGAGCATGCTTCGGGAGTGGCGGTGACGCTGATGAAGGGAAAGCCAGAGCGTTCCTTTTTATGAGTCTCCGTCCAACAAGGAAAACAAATCACCTCCATCAGCAGGATCTCGCCTCGTACGACGCTACTGGAATGTGCCCACTATGCCCGTATATCCTTCGGTACGAGTCTCCCTCGTGGGCAGTTAGTCAACCGAAAGTCAACTGTGTAGTTCCAAGGATAAATTTTAATGACTATAAACACTTCTTAAAAAGTTAATGTGTTCCAGCGGTGGCTTCTGGTGGATTCCGCTGGCAGTGGCTTCTGCTCCGGCATCCTGGATGGCTCCTCTTTGCCGTTCCGCTGGAATTCGCATATCCTGTCATCGTTGGCTGAATGAGAACCTTTTTTTTAAATGAGTTTTCTGCGGTATCTGGGTTCGTGCATCTTTGGCGTTCGTTTCGTCTGCGATGGTGATGACGACGACGACGACGGTCGGCGATTCGGTGGGTGGTAACATCATCGTTTTCGTCCTTGTCTTCTTGCCTCGTATGGCTTATTGTAGTCGTTCTCCTTGATGATCCTTAAAATGTCCCTAGATATGTGTGCTAGGGTGTGTGTTTGCTTTCTTTTTTGATGGGGAAAGGTGGAGAAGAATGCGAGGGATTATTATATTCCTTACACACAATATACTTTTTGATGTATGAGAATCACATTAAGGACATTTTCATGTGTAGCCTTGTTAGGCGAGTGAGGGGGGCTCATTGCGGTTCTTTGTTTGACAATTTGCGGATGAGTAGGGTGAGATGGCGGCAGTTTGGTTGGCTTGACATGCGACAGATAAATTTACGATTATTACATTTGCGGCAAAATGTGCTTTGGCGTTGGGGGGAGCGCGCAAAGGAGACTCATTTTTGTTGCGATATCAACGCGCATGAGCAGATGTGGGATGTGGTTTTACGTGATCACCTGCCTTACCTCTTATATCACGGGGTCCATTTTCCCAAGAGTCGCAGATAACACAAGACTAGACGCCTTAGTTACCCAAGTACCAAAGGAGATCATGCTTGAGGGACAGTCACCCCACCTTGGTGTGGAGCGAGGCCTTTCTAACACCTCTGCCGCTCTATGGGTCGCAGCACTCGGTTGAGAATGCAACTCCACATTGAGGCGGTCCCCTAACCGCCTGGTCTGAGGGAGATTCAGACCAGTCAGCGGGGTACACTAACCACGGCTCTGCCCGCGATACGGGTATTAAATCACAGCCATCACGATACTAACACAAGGCTGTCCCTACCAGTCAGGTTCTCTCAAAACCTGGGTCTGGTAGCCACCATTCCGCCTCCAAAGGGACTTTGACTCCATCAGTGATTCCGTATACACCAACAATAGTGCTACAGATGTGATTTTGAATCAAGTGATTCATAAATCCAGTCACATCATCTGGAACGCGCATGAGCAATAGCATGAGACTTGAATAGCAAGAAATTGAGTTCAGTGTAAATTCTGCAGGACTAAGCTGCTGAAGGGCCCAAGCTGGGTCAAACGAATATTTCTCATTAGTCGAGACATGGTTTACAAGTTTCGTAGACAGGTGTGGCATACATTTTCGCACACAGCCACCTTCCTGGTCTCAAGCACGTCTTCCTGACAATCAAAAAATTCGTGCCAAGTGCCTTTCGTCGGAAGATTCCAAGTTTTCCCTCTTCGACCAAATGCATTGGTCTATGCATGCCACCCTGTGCTGTGCAAGACCGCTCTGTAGCGAGTCTAATCTGTCTGAATTCTTATCGTCGCTACAGAGCGGTCTTGCACAGCACAGGGTGGCATGACTGTTGCAAGGGCTCAGTATAATTCTGTTGCTCAGAAATAACATAAGTCAACAAACACCACCCTGCGGAACCCCAAAATACACCATTGATTCCTTCAAAATCCAGCACGTAGTGCGCTCCCCCCCTTTTTCTTTTTTTTCAAAATTCATTTGCTATTCGGTTTACTCCACTAACTACCCTGCTTATCCCGGCATCTCCTCTCCAGACAAGCGAGGCTTGACGCAAGACGTCAGGCAGCACAAGGTCGCGCTAGATGATTTGATGGAATGACGTCGTCGTCGTCATCGTTTCTTTAGACCACCCCAGCACAGGATGGAACGCTCAAAAGGGGATAATTTCAATTTGCTTTAAGAAGTCCTGCCAGCGTCGAGAGGATGATGACGATGACGGCGGCATCGGTGGCGGTGGCAAGCATAAACATTCAGCCTCCCCTGTGTGCTCCCAAAGGAAATTGGTTTATGATACGCAGCGTTAAGAGGCTACGAAGGTACTGTTTGATATGTCGAAAAGGCTAACACACACCCACACCCCCACACGAGCCTCCCATCCCATCCCATCCCATCCGTGCCCCATGAAATTGAAAAGGGGCTGTGCGGGCTGCAAAACACTTAACCGTATGCATATCCTCATTCGTTATGGTGCGCATATTGGTTGCGCGCTCCTTCGCCTCTGACGCGATGGTGCTGCCGCCATCGTTCGCCGCTGCTGTTGCTGTTGCTGATGTTATGTTGCCTTAGCCCCAGCACGATGAATTATAATAAGGATATCAGTAAGGAAGCAAGCGCCAGAGCAGGGGGAGAGCGACAGCGAGAGAGAGACGAAAAAAACTGTGTAGCATAACATACAAAGAAAACCCACTTCTTCCTCAAGACGACGAGGACGACGTCAACGACGACAACGACGACAACGACGACGACGGGACGATAAAGGCTAAGGCATGTGTTTGTCGAAGTCATGAGCTTAATTTACATAAAAATGCCAAAGAAAAGCACGGACCCAGTCTTGGGGATGGGCCAGGAGCCCGTCTCTGGCAGGGCAGGATGATGCGGATGACGACGATGGGGTCGAGGACAACGATACAGACGATAGAGATGGCAGTGGCAAAGGCAGCGGCAGCGGCAACGTTAGTGAATGAAGGAAAAAAAATTGCAAAAGAAAAGGAGTTTCCTTATCCGAGAGCCTTTTATGGGAATTTTCCTTTTTTCCTCGCTCCCATCGACGGTCTTTGTATCGGTTGGATATGGGACAGAGCCGCCCCCGCGCACCAGGCAGCCAAGTCTTGGCAGTGCCTCGTAAGTCGGCTCTGTAAGTTGGTTAAGGATTGGGGTTCATTTAAGGTTAAGTCGCCTCAACTTATCAGCATATCCTGCGGCTATTTAGCATAACCAGTCCGGCTCAAGGAGAAGAGGCGAATAATCCAGTAAAAGGTAGAGAGACACACAGAGACCGAGTGTCTACAGTGGCCACGCTGCATATAGAGTAGTTTCAGTTTGATAAGCGGCGACTACGAGGGGCGAGCGGGCGACATGTCCTGCTCCTTGCGAAGGACGAACTGAGAAGCAATTAACTTTATGCACTTGAAGAAGTTACCCCATTCCCGAAGATTGTATCTTATCGAGGCGCCCCAGCAGCTAAACAGATGGCATCCACTAGATGGGGAGTGGTCCATCGGAAGTGAGACCGAGAAGGAGGGTCTGGAGCTTAGTGGAGGAAATATGCGAATGGCATTGCGTTGAAGACGAAAAGGTCAAGTCAGCAGCAAAAGTGGAGTGGGAGCAGTCTGTTTATTACTCTGTGGGACCGGAAGGGGTGACCGTGAGGTGGGAGTTAGTCGACAGGGAAAGGAGTAAATAAGCGGCTGCAAGAAGGTTGCCAGAAAGATCTAGGAGACAATCTGAGAAAACGTATGGGACATTGTTTAAGGTGATTAACTTGATGTTGGGTAAGTTAATAAAGGACAGAGAAGAAAATTTGCGAAGGAAGAGAGATGGAAAATCTGAGGAGGAAAGGTAGAAATATGGAAAACCCGGGAAGCAGCAAGCAGGTTGAAAGGAGGCAACCGGGAGGAATGCAACAAGCGGGGTCTTCAAATTTCTAAGAGAGTCACTTTCTAAGTTTTATGATGCCGAAAGGAATTAGCATGTTGTCGTCATCTCTGTCAAGAATTCATCCGCCTCGCTTGGAACGCTCATCTGTCCACCTTTAAGCCCGCCTTGGGACGTACTTGTGTTCAGAAAGTTGTTCCTTAGGCGACACTATACGAGTATTGAATGTTCTCCTTATTACGACCCACAGGGACCTAAGACTACAGTCCATCGGTACCTCCTTTCCCTCGTGCGGTAGGATGTGCGGTAGGGTGCTTCAAGGACATAGAATATGGGAATGCTGTGATGTGGTGCTATAAAGTGGCGGTTTATTGAGATCGGATGCCGATCTCTACTAAGCCGGAAAATCGCAGTGATCAAATGCAGAGGCGTGACGCGGTGGCTTGACAGGGCGGTGTGACCAAATGCCGATTTATACCAATGATCAGACGAGGCGATATGACACGGTGGTGTGATGAGGCGGTGGAATGTGGCGGTGTGACGCAGTTGGCATGAAGCTGCGGTGGTATGACGTGAGTGGTCTGAAGCTACGACGTGGTGGAATGACGTGACGTATGTCGCGTTGGTATCATGTGCCGGTACTGTGTCGCAGCGATATGCGTGAAGAATGGCGTTACGTATGACGCGTTGGTCCCTTGTGATGGTACTGTGTCGCGGCGTTTTGCATGAAACTGTGAAGCGGTAGAATGACGTGGGGGTATGACGGGATGGTGGTACGTGGTGGTATGGCGTGAGTGGTTTGAAGCTACGACGTGGTGGAATGGCGTGGCGGTATGACGCGTTGAAAACATGTGACGGTTCTGTGTCGCAGCTATGAAGCGGTAGAATGACGTGGAGGTATGACGTGTAGTAGGACCTGGCGTTATAAGCTTAAACTTGAGTTAGAACATGCAGACGAAACTCTGTAGAACAGTAGTTTCGGCTGTAGGAGCAGCTGTAAGACATGGAGCACCCCACGGATGACCTAAAGATGGAAAGGAAACATGAACTTAGGAGGCTGCATGGGCCAGGTTGGTATAAAATGACGATAAGACGCCGCTGTAACGTGCTGGAAAAAGGCGTGTGCTTTGGCATTGAACAGCTGTAAAATAATGCGATACAGTACGAGTACGAAGATGGATTTTCACGAAAACTTCCCCAATCTAAGGAAAACCTCAGATTTCCATCCTTCCCGTATCACATCACTCCAGGCCATCATCATCACATCCTCTTCCGCCCACTACTTTAAAAGTCTATCAAACAACCCCAGGTTGCAGAGAAGCTTCATTTAATCAACCAAGACCCAGGTCAGAGCACCCACGCCTACATCCCCCCCCCCCATCCCACTCATCCATATATTCATTGTCTGCCTAAGGATATCATCTTTTGTATGAAAATTAAACTCCTTCCTTATCATGCACATATTCATCATCAGGCAACCAGTGAGGCGGGGCTCTGCCCTCACTTTCTCCGCAATGCGACTTCAAATTCGAGCCACTTCACATAACCCAAGGGGGACTTCGGCATCATTGTCGTCGTCCTCGTCATCCTTGTCGTTTCACAGTGACTCTGGTAGAGGTGTGTGGGGGGCGGGGGGAGATTACTCACGAAATAAAAGTGAATACCCACCACTCGTGTGCATGCGGCACACACATGTTTCCTGCATTTCCGTCTTCCTCTCCAGGAGACGAAGGACTTCTCCATGATTCTGCAGTTTTTTCTTTCTTGTCTTAGGTTTTCTGCTGCTGCTGCACGGTCTTTCACGAACCCAGTCGCCGCTGCCGCCTGGGGCTTGCCAGCACTGCGCGACCACGTAACACTGCCATTTAAAGGACGTAATTGAATTATGAATGCAAACAGAGTGTCGGTTGGGGGGGGGGGGCGAGGGGAGCAATCTCTGCATCGCGAACAACCGAATGCGGAGTTCCGCGCAAAGAAGAAGCGACACATGTGCTCGTACTCCGGGACGATGAATTTTTGAGTCCAGGTGAATATTTGTCGGCCCAAACTAATTACACACGGGCACGTAGGCAAACACACCACGTCAGCGGCGGTTGCAGCGGTCTCCGTCGAGTTTTAAGTCAAAATGCAGGCTTGGCCACTGGGAGGCTGAAAAATGATTAATTTTGTGTTCACTGACCGGGCAGGGACTGGAAGGGTTTTCCATAAATTTCATTCATTCGTCTCAGCATCCAGTCAAAGTCAATTATGCGACTCATCTGTGGTCCCTTTTGCCAGGGGGTGGCGCTGACGTCCAGCGATTGTCGATTGTCCGTCAGTGCATTCAAATCACGGCCCGACCAGGGAGTCTGCGTCACGCACATCTGCGCCATCAAATATGCAATTAATTTGTCGATGAGATCATTTCAAAGAGTCGTTCTCTATCTCGCTGGAGCACCGCCAACGCCACCGCCGCGCTGCCGTGCGCTAAATCGATGCGCTGAACTAACGGCATCAATTTTTAATTAACGACAAGGACCCGTATTGTTAAATAAAGTGATTTTCGATACAGAGCCGGGGCTTTGATTGCGCAAAACGATGCATGGACGCGTGCGACAACGGATGGGGCCTCGCACAGCTGGCCGGCTGGACGACGCGTAAATTGCTTCCCGCGCCGGCAGTGACGGCCAACAGGGACACCGAGCTGGGAAATGGGAAATTTACGAACGGGAAACAACTGATGACAAAGATGACAAAAGAGCGGCGTAATTAAGTGAGAAGGGTTACCATTGTCGGGACTTAAATGAACTTTCTGCGCCCATCCTGGCCGGCTGCTGCTGGTGGCAGCACTGTCCACTGTCGGCTGGGATGGGTTGATGATTTTGATTGACATTTTGCTGAATTGACTGCGGCGTGCAGTGATAAGGGTTTTTCTGTTGATCCTTTTTGACTGAGCGCGGATTCTTGGAAATTTTTTGAGTGGCTTCGAGCGTGGCATTTGATTTGAGAGAGCTTTTTTTGGAGAGAGTTTAGCATCGCCAAACGTTCGGAGAACTTCTGGGCATATGGACTGTTGTGAGCGAGGCAGAAGGATGCAGATAAGCGAAGGGAGATGCTTGCTTTGCGTGGGAAATTTAAGGGAAATTAATTTTTTCGAGGAACTCTGATCGAATTCCATTACAATTGACGAAACGTGCATGCATCTCATGTGGGCGGCGTTCAAAATGAATGAGACGTGGTGTCTGTGAGGATTTAATCAAGGACCTCCACAGTCTGGGATGTCTGATTTTTTTTTATCCTCCACATGGCAGACAGAGAGACGATCTATTCATAGCCTCGTAGCGACTCAGGAATGAGTCTCGGTTTTGCCCAGCTCACACGTTAATGATGTCAAACACCTTGAAGTGAAGTCTGCCTTAAAGAAATTCTCTGTGACCCAAGGAAGAAGACAAAATGCTGTCATATGGGAAAGACATGTTCTCAGGGCGCAGAACTTCACTGTGCAGGCGATTCAAGTCAAGCTTCCTAAGACATGCCCATCCTCTCGTTGAATCTCGGTCGAAAGACACAAGGGTCGATTGAAACTGTCCACTCAGTCCTTTCTTCAGAATCTTAAGACTTAATTTTTCAAACATTTCCCCTGTCGCAGGATTACAAATTCAGTCCAAGTATCTTCAAAGAATCAAGTCCTTTCACCTCAAACTCTTCAATTACTTTGCCTCCCCTCTTCATGCAGCCCCAGTCGACATCTCACTCAAACGGCTATATCTCAGCATATGCGTGTGATGGGAACCTTTCATTAGTTTTCCCTCAAATAACTCCCAAATGACAAGAGCTTACCGAACTTTCACACAGAGCAACTTCTCAATAGCGCCCTCACCCCCCAGAGACAACATAAAGGCTCTTCCCGGTCGTGTTCTAATAAATACATAATTTGTTCACTTCCAAGTGCCTAAATCTCTGCCTTACAACCTGTCCATCAGGCGACGGTGCCCCGCTCAGCATTTCCTCTTCCACATCCTCTCGGTGTGACCACAAAGAGACTGTCGTTTGCTTAATGAACTTGCCTGCTAAAAGTTCCTCAGCAAATCCTTCAAAGAAACCAACCAGCTCACAGGGGGTTGGTGATGGTACACCTGTAGCCTGCATCATAAATTCGCTCACTCACCTATGCCTACGATAGACTCCAGGACACACGTCGTCATCGTCGTCGACGTCGTTGTCGATGAGGACACCACCAACACCACCATCGTCACCATCACCAGCAGCAGCAGCAGCAGCATCGGCAGGAGCAGCAGTGTGCTCTGTGCACACACCGGGGCCCCTACGCACTCCATCATTTTATCCTTGACACTAATGGGGGAATATTTGTTAGATATTTGTTAATTGGAATCTGATGATATATCGTCCCTTCGGGAGGCGGCCAGTGACGACTAGCTGCGGCTGAAAGGATTTATGGCTTAATGCGTCCTTTTTATCGCCACCATCCCTGGACATCCTCGCATCCGCACACGAGTTCAATTATATCGGTGAGGGGGGGGCGGAGGAGAGGGAGTTTAATTAAAACAAATTTGTGCCTAAAATAGCATGTCCTGCAAGGTGTAACTGTTTGATTGGACTTCTCCCTCCTACCCCGCATGAAACGTCGCCTAAATCGAATCGAATCTCGTTCCAGATCCTGGCAGAGTGTGTGCAGGCAGGCGACTTCAGATGTTAATTACCGAAAGCTTTTAGTGAACGAAATAATTTGTTTATCGCAGACAGTGTCCTTCCACCCCCCATCCCAGCAGCCGGTGTAATGCATTCCCAATTAATTGTGAAATATGCGAGTGCAAGGCAGTCGGATGTGCAGCGTTTAATTGCAACTTAATGGTTAACCATTTATTATTGCAACAAATGCATGCCGACGACGATGTGTCATACGAGGAGATGGGGTTTTCCTGTGGGCTGTGGGATGATGCTGTCAGGTGGCTGGAGCGAGGACGACCTTTTAAGTGGTGAATGCTTTCATCTTTCGGGCGTAAATTCCATCTCCCCCCCCCCCCTCCCCCCGGCACACATCTGACGCCACTCAGCCACCCACAATCTTTGCCAATATTAATGACAACTATAATTGGTGAACAAGGACGCACTCACGCACACCGACTGGTCGACATGTTTTAAAGCACATTAAGGAGGCGGTCGGCCTGTCCGGGAGAGCGGGGAGTGGGAGAGCAGCTGCTCCAAATGGAACGTTAATTCCGACAGAAACTCTGTTGACAGGTCGGATTAAGTTGGCATGTCAAACATGCGGGAATCGAGATCAAATGACTTGGAATCGGTCAACGGTGTGGATAGGGTTGGGCGGTGGCGGCGGCGGCAGTGGTAATGGTTGGTTGGCGATTTACAGTATGAGGCAGGTGCGATGGCATCCTGTCCGGCTCCTGCCAAGTGGAAGATGATCATAAAAATTGGTTATGCCCCAAATTACTGTAATTATCATATGTTAAGGTGAATTATTGATGTGGTCTACGATGCACTTACCGACGACGCACACACGCCCGATGGATGCTGTGGATGCTGGAGTTGAGTTGAGCACTTGATAGGATGTTCATGATTAAGGCATCCTCTGCCGCTCCTGCCGCTACAACTGAGGCCGGTGGTGTGTGAATGAAGTGAAATTGATTGCATGGAATTGAGGACGCACTACTGACGGTGATGGTGGTGGTGGTGGTGGTGGTGGTGGTGGATCGTGATTACGTGGAGATATGACAGTTTTGATTTATTGTGGGGAGGGGAATTCCGATCAAATGGAAGCTGGAACTCATTGGCTGCAAATTGAGTAGGACGGCGGAGGGACGGCGGATGGGATCATCAGATTTTATTGCTGAGGTCGGAGGGTAACCGAGATTCACAGGATGATCAAGTCGATGATCGCTTTGGTCGATACAATGGGAATGGAGGCACACTTGTTCCATCCTCCGTGACGATTTCTCCGTGCAGAGAGCATCAATTCTTTCTGAAGACCACAAGATCCGAACTAGCTTACCCACTTCGGACCTCATCAAGCTTCTCGATCTCTGTGTAAACAACGATCGACATGTACACCATTTCAATGAGACCACAACGCCCCTCTCAGACGCCCTCAAACTCACTTTAAAGCCACTTCACTGGTCACTGACCTCGCACAGCACCTAAAGGACTCTTCACCGCCTCGTGCATTCATTCATCAAAGCTCCTCCCTCAGCTACCATCCCACACCACGACAACATATCGCGTCAAATCAATGTGATTACTATTGAATTATTGCCTCGCCATAGATGCTGATGCCGGCGATGCTGATGCTGATGATGATGATGATGGGGGTGGGGGTGATGGTGCTGTTGCTGCCCCATCTCTCGCACCTCATGGGGCACAAGCAGCCTGGTGAGAAGCCATTATTTAGATCAATTAATTTCCATAGACACTAATTCACTGTACCACTCCCCACCCCCACCCCCACCCACCAGCGGCAGCAATCTGCACACGACGACAAGACAGCTGAACAAGAGCACTTCTGCTGGAGCAGCAACCGCATCTGCCTGAAATCAAATCCAATTCCCATCTGTCACAATAATTGTCTGCAAATGGAAATTCTAACAATGCCCCCACCTCCAGCCCACCCCTGCCGCACATACGCTCTCACCCATAACCCGGCAGTTAGAAGCCATTAGAGTCTCCTCTAACGATGCCGAATCAACTTTGTTCCAATTTAAGATTCCCTCGGATTAATTTATCCTCCCACCTCGGCCTCCCGACACTGCCGCCGTCGCCGTTGCCGCCGCCACAGTCGCCGCTACCATCGTTGTCGTCGTTGTAGCTGGAATGAGGCCACACACATACAGGCCCTGGGATGAAGATGAAAACCAGGAAACGCCAAGAAGGAAACAAAAGCCAAGGTTTCTTGTTCCATGTGCATGTTGCTGACTTCACTCATTCACCGTCTCCGTCGGCCGCTCCCTCGCACAGACAGAGTGGTGTATCCTGCGGAATATCCCTCCGAGTCTCTCCGGGCTCTTTTTTGCGCGCCCTCGCTTTGTTCGGCTCTGGTACACATTTTTCCTGGAATAATGCCTAACTGGTTGCCATTATTTATTTTTTTTTTTTGTGGGCCGCGGAGACGCAACACTGTTTCCTATCACGTCTAGTTAACTGGGACATACATCTCCGCCCGAATATGCGGGACGTCGGTTGGCCCAGTTCGGGGAGTTGATGTGTGTGTGCGGGAAATGCGCGTCAGAAGGGAATCATCGTCAGACAGAAGGAAGACGCCACCGTCGAAAGAAAATGTTCTCGGCGGCAAATCTGCTGCTGCTACTGCTGCTGCTTGGTTAGATTCGAAGCGACAGCAAGGATATTCTTTTCCGTCGTCGTGCAGCTCTGCTGTGTCTCCTTTGTGTTGCATTCACCGCTTGTAGCGGGGGCAGGATAATTATTTTTGTTCCCCTCTGCAAGGGGGAAACTCGGATCTTCAAAAAAATGTAACTATGGTGGAAGCGGTGTGTCCTTGTCGTTGCTGCCGAAGCTTAATCTGTTTTATTGGCATAAAATTACGTTCTGCCTGGTAATGAGCATGAGCACCATCGTCGACGCCGCTGCCACCGCCACCGCCACCACCGTCGTCCTCAGGAGGGTGAATGATGACAGAGTGGTGTGGGGGTGACCCCCTGTTGCAGGTCCTCAGCCGAAAATCAAACGCAACACAGAAGGTGAATCGGTGGCACAGGCGATCTGGGGTTGGGTGGCTGGCCGACTAACATCTTTCTTCCTTTCCACATCAGTGAATTGTCATGGAATTGGTTGTGGCACACAATTTGGCGAACGACGACTCCTGGCGGGTGGTTTTCTGCTTTTTTTTGCCCCTCACCTACCCCTCCCGCAGGAGGCGAGGTCGGCAAAGGTGTCGCACTGACTTGGGGGAGTTGAAAAGTAATAAGCAATCTGCTTGGGGTTTCTGTGTCTTCTGCACGGACGGCGGCACGGTGGCGAGGTAAAGAGAAAAAAAAAGAATTCCACTTGCAAGGGTGAGTGATTGAGTTATGGCGTTAATGTCAAGCCGTGGTGGGCCGGTGGGTGAGGGTGGGTGACTCTTTGTGCGGCAGACTGACGGAAGATTTATAGATTTGGGTGACAATTAAGATGGTTTGTGCTTTGGGGAGTTACATTTTACGGTTGACGAAGCAGCAGTTGCGGTGAGAAAGACAGGAAGAGAGTGGTATGGGAGCAGAATGCCAGCGGTATGTTGTCTTGAGGTTAATGGATCTTAAAGCCGATGGAACTCGGTGCTGGAGTGTGTTGTGGTTGTCTATGGGGTTCTGGGTAACCTGACTGTAGCTGCAGGGGATTAACTGGTTAAAGCCCGGAGTTGTTGGGAAGAAGAAGATGTCGTTGTAGAGGGAACAATGGACATTGCAAATTGAATTCAATTCACCGGGGAAACTTACAGAGAAATCTTAGACTTTGAGTTATGGATATACAGGGAGTTGTTGAGATGTGGGGACGGCGGTACTTTCTGTGAGATTTTTCTGTACTCTGCGGTGGAAGGAATTGTGAAAAATTCTCTGCCAACCTCAAAGAAACTGTAGAGCGAACCAAAAGAAATGTCTTCTGGCGAAAAGAGGAACGATTTTGCAAGGTTCATCCAAATTGTCCTTAGATTCGAAATCTCTTTGTCTATAAGTGACTTTTTTTTAGGTTACCAAGATGGCTTTGAGCAACGCAAAGATGGCTGGGGCATGTAGAGCATATGGACACCACTGCTCCGGCCCGAAAAGTCTTCAAATCTAAGCCATTTGGACAACGCACCAGAGGACGGCCTAGGCTAAGGTGGCGCACACAACTGGAGAATGACCTCAACCAACTTGCGGTATGCAGCTAGAGGCAGCTAGCGAAAGATTGTGCTGCCTGGAGACGCTTGTTGATTGAGACCCAGGTCCACTCCGGACTGTAGTGCCACATGAAGAAGAAGAAGAAGAGGAT
The DNA here is from genome assembly GCA_944738645.1 of Eristalinus sepulchralis. NCBI lineage: Eukaryota > Metazoa > Arthropoda > Insecta > Diptera > Syrphidae > Eristalinus > Eristalinus sepulchralis. The sequence continues at coordinate 3,142,352 of OX122885.1, read as the reverse complement.
GGCTTTTAGTCTGATTCTAAAATAAACGTATGCGTCCTCCAAAAATGCCAAAATACTCTCAAAAGTGACCCAAAAGTCTTTCAACAGTTTTCTGAAAACTGTGAACCATCTGCAAAGAGGTAAAGTGAGTCTACAAGATATCAAAATGCTGCTCAGAGGCAGAAGAGTCGCTCACAAAAGGTATTAAAACAAGGGCACTTGATTTTACCCGGGTAATAACCACTTTTTCAATTTCCCGGGTACCCGGGTAATGTCTCGGGTAATCAGACCTATAGGCGAAAGTTCGCATCGTCAGGAGCTCTGATTAAAACCTCATTCATTTTCGAAAACATGTCCCATTGTGAGAAATGGACTGCAATCGGAACTTGTGGCGTCTGAGATATGCGGTGGATGGGTCAGCGTATTTATGAAAAAGTGTCAAACGCTGCTATATAATATTCAGACAGGCAAAAATAGTAGATTTCTTGCAGTCAATGATGTCCACTAGGGAGTAAGGCGTCTATTTCACTGATTAGTGTCTACGATACGTGTGGTGCTCTCAATTCTTTGCATGACTCTGAGACCTGGTGTAGATTCAACGTCGTTAATGTGACGAACTGTTGGCTTAGGGACGTAAACTTTTTCTTTCAAATATCCTTAACGAAGGAAGACCAACTGGATGAAATCACAGGATCGTGGCGACGAATTAACATCACCACGACGTTGGAGAACACAACCGGGCTTTCGGTTGGGTGCATGGCAAGTGAACCATCCTGTTGGAAGAACATATCGTCCAGGTCCACACCCTCAGTGTCTGGTCCCAGGAAGATCGTCATCATCTCGAGATAGTGAACACCATTCAGGGTTAATGCTTGACCAACCTCATTTTCGAAAAAAATACGGCCCGTTGGCCTTGTCGCCTTTGTAAAGTCACAATTCACTTCAGTCTATTCAACCAACCATTCGTATTGACAACGCTTAAAATGGTCAGGGGTCTTTAGCTCTTGAGTCAATTGAACCTTGTAATCTTGCGAATTCAAGTCTTTATTCAAAATTTGCATCCAGTGCTGTTCTTGAAATGTGCAGTTGTTGGGCACGACGACCTGTCAAGGTGGGCAAGGTGGCTCTTTTGACAGATTGCCTCGAAAAGTAACAATTTTTTACCAGCAGAACGAACTGGGCGAGCATTCCACGGTGTTTTCACATTTCCCACAGATTCGATTTGCTGAAGAGAGTGTGTTAATAAAGACTATGTTCAAATTGATTCTGGACAGCAGCTCCTATTCGTTCATACTTCACGCAGCTACTTTTAAGCACGCAATTGCTCCTCAATGTAAGAAAAGAATCCACTTGGTCAGCTTTCAGAAGGGGGTCTCTAAGCACTGGAAGAAAGAATTTCTCAAAAACCACATTGAACGGAGGTATTTTGCAAACATATGGCAAGGCACACACACACACACCCATATCCCTTAGACCGCACGCCCCACCCACTATTCATCCCCAATCCAATTGTATCCTCATCAGTGGACCTTCCCTACGCCAATCCACAAAGATCGCCCATTCAAATGAGAATTCATGTGGTGCCGTGTAAAATTATTACAAACGACTCCAAGACTCCCATTAATTCCAAACGACCGATCCACGCGACTATCCCATGCTCCGCAGTTTTCTCCGCCTACACCAGACATAAATACACAAGCCCAAGCAACAGCGCGAACGCGGCTAATGAATTTATTCGCAACGCAGCTCCGACCGGCCTCACCTCACATCCGCAGCGCAAATCAACACCATCTTTCGTTGAGATTAATTAAAACTAAAATAATTTATACCCCATTTGCGAAAGACTTCCCCATGCCGGCTAACACACGCACACACACAAGCTGGCAATGGGCAATTGTAAATTCATTAGCTACTTCGCCGCCTTCGATTGCTGGCCGGAGCTTCCACCGCTGTGTACGGGTCTTGATTGCAAAAACCCACTTCAGCCGCCGCCGCCGCCGCCACTGTTGCCCTGCTTTGCATAGGCTCCGAGCAGACCCGAGGATATAATTGTTACAAATATCCCGGACTACGGGGGGGTGGGGATGGGTGGAGTGTGTTTGCCTGCGCCAAACACAAACAATAACTAATCCATAATTTTTCATTTGTTATTCAACCCACGCCGCCGCATCATGTGGGCATCCCTGGGCGGGTGGCGAGGACCTCCCTTCAATATGGTTGAATATTAATTAGTCAGGCATAAACAAAGTCAACATGTGTGTGTGTGTGTGGTCGTGGGATCGGGCGGGCGGACGGGAAGAATTTCAAGAAAGTACCAGACGGAGCGAGATGAGTGCCTTCGAGTGTGGAGCTCTACATACGTCTGGCAGTCAACTACTACGCTCTCAGGGTCCTGGAAGGTTATTAAATTTATATTTTCCGGACAAGCAAACGAGGAGAACCTCAGATGGATACACTAACGCCGACGCATGAGAGGCAACGGGAGCAAGACAAATTCAATAACAAAGGATAATGGATTCCACGTACCGCTGCTGCTGCGGTGACGGCGCTGTGGCGGAGTCCTGAACTCACACGACAATGCCAGGATATGTGCACCAGCACTCAGAGAAATCATCTATATTATCCGACATCGCCCCTCCTCTCTCCCAGGATCCACCCCTCCCCCTCCTCCTTTGGAATTAAAACTACAAAAAGGAAGTAATGAACTTAATACCGCACTATCGGTAAAGGAAAAGGAGTCAGTCGCAGGCAAGGATTGAATGGAGACCGAGGAAACTTTTTTTTACAACTCTAAGAGATCAGGCGGAGTTGGGGGGGGGGGGGGGGGGTCGGGTGTGAGATTCAATCCGCATCTTTGCACACCCGATGATATCCACTTGTACACACGGTTGGGTAATTACTCAGCACATTTCGTGCTCCTTTTATGAGCTGCACACACAAACGGAGGAGGAGCCCTCTCTGCTCATCTCTGCGGTGATCCCGGCGCGATGGTTGGTATCGAAACGGACACAACAATGGCACATCGGCAGGGGGGCACAACGACGTCGACGACGAAGACGACGTCCTTAAGGAACTTAAACTTGCGGATAAAAGTCGGATAATTCGTACATGAGTAAGTAACAGGAAGGAAAAGTTGTTTGGATTGTTTTCTTCTTGCTGAGGGGAGATAGATGTTGGCGGGGAGGAGGAAGAAATTTGTCATCTTCTCGGGGGAACTTTGTTTCGCACAAAAGCCGAGCGGGTGGGCGGTAGATAACTTTGGACAGAGTTTCGTTGAAGATTTCTTCAAGCGGAATCGATGTATGACTTTGGAAGTTGAACAGTTTTGCAGTGCTAATGGCTGGATATGTGTTTGCTGGTCATTTGCACTGGTAGGTGGTGGTGGTGGTGGCTGTTGATCCAGTAAATGAGAGAGTGACTGATACGATTGGAGGGCAGAGGACTGCTTGGGTGTGATGATGAATTGGAGCGGGAGGGTGGCTGGGGTGATGGTTTCAGGACTCACTCTCATATTTTGAATGAGAGGAATCTGATTAAGGGAACATTTTTGGACATTTCAGTGGAGTGGGACATTGATCGGTGATCCTGCCAAAAAATTGAGATCATGTCCACTGAGCGACATGAATCCTGAGTGATCAAGGATGGCTTAAGGTCCAAGCCAAGTTTAACGGATCGCGAATGATTGAAGGCGTGTGATTATATCTTCAAGTCGCATCAGATCTATAAGCCAAGTTAAAACAAGTCGAGGCTAAATATGACTGTCGAGGAGTGCTTATCCTTTTTTTCCAGGCGCATCACCTCCTATCTTGTAGATTTTTGAATGAAACGATGGTCAAAGCATGCGAAAACTGGTTATGTTCCTGGCAGTCATCAGTGAAGTGATTGGCTGTGATGTTGACTCTCATCCTTGATCCCTATTGCCAAGCTCAAACACCACAATCAGCTTGGTGCTGATCCTCAAGACAGGTGCTCATCTCCTAAAGTGGAAGCTGATCATGACAGTAAAGGCGGCGAACTGCTGAGGATGGACACCGAGCGCTGTGCTGATCGATGCTGATCGTGTGATTGTGCACCTAATCGCTGTTGAAATTGATGCACATCGAGGCTGATTGTGTTGCTGATTCATGTCCATCTCGTCAGCTTTTCAGAATTGATGATCATCCTGATCTTCTGATCTTTGAAGTGATCGATCCTGATCTCAATTCTTAACCTGATGCATCACGCGGTGGTGATCGTTGTGCTGAGTGTGATGCCGAAAGTGGTGCTTAGCACGGAGCTTACCCACAGGTGAAGGTTGTGGAACCAAACGTGATGTTGGTCGTGGTACTGGTCATGGTGCTGATCAGGGTGCTGAGCATGGCGCTACTTCTCATGCTGAACGTGGTGCTTATCTGGTACTGATCAATTTTCTGATCTACATAGGTGCTGGTCGTGGTGCTGGTCGTGGTGCTTACAATGGCGCTTGTCGTGACGCTGATGTAGAGCTGATCACCTAAGGAGCTGGTGATCGTGATTGTCAAAAGGAAATGTACATATCATCATCCCTGGTGATGACTCAAAAACCTCCGAACACCAACGAAATTCCAGATCACCTTTGATTCTCAGCGAAAAACCCTCAAACATCCACAACATGAGTCTTTTCTTGTTGACGTGACTGTTCCCTTATATTCCTGCATCTAGGTTTCTCTTCACCATCGCTGCAGTATGCTGTGGCCCTCAGAAACGCCATAATCTACCATGTCATCGTTTGATCCAAAGCAAAAACCGCACTCGTAACTGCGTTACTTACACGCGCTCTCAAGCGATTTATGACGCATTGCACCACAAAGCGATTCTCCGGCATAATCCCTCGTTAAATTGCCGCACAATATGTGCGTTCCAGTACACATCCGTTCCCACTTGCGACAGAATTCACTTGAAATTAATTTCACCGCTCGTACACCCCACCACCACCACCCACGTCCGCCCACTCAAAGGACTACCAGCGAATTACTTTGAAATCTTGAGGTGGGGCACACAGCCTTCATATACCATCGCTCCAAGAAACCGCACACAACATAACATCGAATGCATTTCCATTCGGGGGCAACCAAGCTGCGCATATCCTTCTGGGAAAGGATCACTCTGCCCTCACCCCTCTGTCATTAGACCATATTAATATTTCATCCCGTTTTAGTTTCGTGGTAGACATTAACGGCGGCCACAGCCTTGAGAGACCCCCGCCGAAGGTCTTGTGCCCGTGTGCCGGGCGGTTTTCGTGGATTTTCGATGGATCTTGGGTTGGAAGACATTTGCGGTTCTGTTGCGAGTTGTTGAGAGTGTCGGCGGAGCTGGGGATGTGATTTAATTGAATTTTCCTGTTAACGACTGACTGAGATGGAGCCTGGAGATGGGGGAATGGAACACGACTTGAGAGTGTTCGAGATTCCGCGTGAAAACACTCTGGAGAAGGATTCCATTTTGAACATGCTGCAGATTTGTCAGTGACGCTGTTTGGCGGCTGAATTGTGGCTTTGTCAGCGCAATTCTGCGCTCCGCCGGGCACATATTCGGGCGAAATAATTTCAGTTGTCCTTCGATTTGAATACAGTGCAATGGCAGTGCCCGCTTCCGGGTGATGCTTCCAATTAGCAGCATCACCGCCACAATTGGCAGCTCTAACCTCCTGCTCTGGTTTTCAACCGACTTTCAACCGGCTCCCAGCCAGCATTCATCGCTGCAGTAATCACGCCCAATTGACGGACGGGGTCGCGTGAACCTGCTGGCGACTGCATGCAAAAGCGGACAATCGAATCAGTAATTCGCTCCAATCATCCCGGACTCGTCAAATAATTAAAAATTAAACCTTTCCGCGTTGTCGACCGGCAACGGTCGACTGCTGCTGTGTCCTGACTGCTGTTCAGCCAGCTGGGCATGACCACTTTTCGCGCAAATTAAGCGTCTACGGCGGCTACCAGCCACGCTGGATTCCCGCTTGGCCGCAGTAATCGAACAATAGACGACTATGCCGCAGCGCCGGTCATTCTCACACGCCCGCAAGGACCTTTCGCACGTCACGCGAGCCTCTCTCCACTAATTGGTCAAGTGAGTGCGGTTAACGCTAGCGGCTGCACCCCATATAATGCGGTTGGCAATTTGTAATTAATTTCACATTCCATCAGGCGAGGAGGCGCCGCGTCGACAGCACCAGCCGGAGACGGGACCGCAACCGAGTCGGCGTCGGCGGCGGTGGCAGACCCAAAAGTGATAGAAAAACGCATCTCCATCGGACGGGGACGGCTCTACCGTATCGGTGCGGTGGTGGAATGCATCCGCACTTGAGTGCAATTCGGAAAATTTCAGAAATAAATTTCCAAAATAAAATACGAACATCATTGGCCCTCAAATGGTGCAGGGAACGTGTCGAAAGTGCCATGCTGCCACCACGATGCCGCACCGCATTGCTGTGCTCGTTTTGCGAAAAATGGTCAGGCACGAGAGCCAGTCCAGTGCCGATTTCGGTTTTCAGTTCGCATTTCTGAAATCACCTCGCCACTCGTCTGGAAAACTCGAAATATGGTTTGAACCACGCTGCTGGGGTGCAGGTGACTAGGGGTCGCATATTTTTCCCGCGAGCGGGGTGTTGGTTTTTTTTCTGCGCAACGAGAGGATTTGAGGCATTCCTTCGATGGAATGATGCGCGCGGTGATGGTGTCCGGTGGTCAACTTGATCGGGTGTGTAATGAATTTTCAAATGTTTCAATGGGGTGTGATGCGTGTGTGTGTGGGTGAGCCTGTCAGGTATGCACTGATGGAATGCAGGGGGGCGAGAGATGGATTGGAAGAGGATGCTCGTTTTGTTGGGGAAAAAAATTCGGGCGTTGGAATTTTCGGCATTTAAAGGGGGTCATGTCGAAAATTGCACGCCCTTTGAAAGGTGATGAACGTGTGTGCTTTGTGATCAATTTGTGTGACATTGGATGATGTGTAGCACTGGGGTAGGACAATTTGAGAAGCTCAGAGGCTGAAAAGTGACCAAAAACTGGAAGAAAGCGGCACAACCATTCAAAACTTTCATAATTTCAAACCTCATTAAGGACACGCTACCTGTCACCAGTCACCTTAAATATCAGAAAATTTCTTGAGTTCCCTCCACTCCATGGCATATGCATCGTTGATGACATGAGAAGATCTGTTCATTTGACATCTCATTTCAAGAACAACATTCATTTCACAGAACTGTCATCAACGCTCGACACTGACATCCGACTCCCTTCGGTTGATGAATTGAACACACACTTTCGCCCTCCTGTCACTTTCGTTGCTGTCAAAAATTTTAGCCCAAAAACTACTTGAACCCCGTTACTGAACTTTCACCGAAAGCTCGTTCGTGTTTCCTGCAAAACTGTCACCGCAAGCAACTTCGGGTCGTACATATTAATTACTCCCGAGTCATTTACAGAGCCGCCCGCCCTCGCGACAACGCGACGCAACAACCACTTCTGACTTAAATTGCTTTAATCTAATTTCATCTGTCAAATATGACAGCGATGATGGATTATTGTCAAATTAATGAAGGTACCGCAACATTCGCTCTCCCACCCGCTGGGCGGAGGAGTAAACTCCTACTTGGTTAGCAAAATGAATGAGGTGATGGTGGTGGGGGGGTGGTAGTGAAAGGAAAGAAGAAAGAGAGAGGGAATTTATCATCGAAAGTAATACACAGCAAACAAACAGCAGCACAAAGGATCCAAACAAGAAACTGAAACACACAACAAAACCGAGAAGAAAAACATCATCGAGGGGGTGGGGGTGGTGCGGAGATAACTGATGATAGAATTAATTTTCCGCATTCGAACAAACAACCGGAAGAGCCAAAAGGCAGCAGACGTGAAGTTGGGAGCGCACAAAAAAAAACGAAAAATACAAGAAACGACAAACAGGAGAAGCAGAAAAAATGAACCGAAATGAGGAGCGAACCCAGTGAATAGGCGACGACGACGACGGACGACACTGTGGAGATGGTGGTGATGGCTGTGTGTCCAGCGTTCGAAAGACAGGAAAGCTTCACACTTTCCCTTGTCCTTACCGAATGAAAGTCGATCTATTGTCAGTCGAAGACGATTTTTCATTCGAGTCAACTCGCGTCGAATGACTGTATCGTCTGGCAGGGAATGCGGGTGGGTGGGGGTGCGTGCGATGAGTTCTTGGCTGGGATGAGGGATCTGTTGTCTAATTTAGGGCTTTAAGGTAAGACTAATGGTCGCTGGGACGTGGCCTTTGTTGGGCGGGCGGCAGTAGAATGTCTTCGTTTTCACCTTTAATGGACTGCGAACAGATGATGAGGGGCGGGATGGTGACCTAATTATGTGCAGAGGAACACGCCCCTCCAATGGCGGCGCTGGAAGGCGGCCGGTTTTGACAAATTTTTGGGCGTTCTTCTTGACATGTGACAGTTTCCTGGAGAGGACTCGTTGCTTGATGATGTGAAGGTTTTCTTGCACTTGGCTTGTTTCGGAATTTCATATCCTTTGGGAAGTGAAATCATCTAGAAAGTGTCGAAAAGGCTTTTTGGAAAGTTAATGTGTTGGGATTTTTTAAATAGAAGATAGCACGCAAGACAGCGGTACCTGCTGGAGAAGGTTTATTCCTAAGTCCCTTGCGAACTTAAGTGCTAAACAAGTTTTATGAAAACACTACGAGACGCAGCTTCAAAGCTGGCAATCCTGACATTGACATGAAGGTGGCTCTTATTTCTCAAGCAAAACGAAATTATATGCCCGTCTCCATCGGCTCCAAAAGACGAGCTTGAGCATAAGAATCAATCAAATGCGAAACTTCCCCTCTCAACCTTTGTTTGTTTAGGTTCAAGATTCGCGAATACACGAGTCAAGCGTTTCAAAAGTTCATGCCAGCTAGGGCCTTCAGACGGGAGCGATTCCTTGAGCTGCTCGATGATAACGTGGAACATGTACCTGCTCTGGAGCTTCTTCGGGGCGTGGCTGGTTATCTTGTCTTGTCTCTGCAGAAAATCCAATTCGAGGTGGCTCTGAGCTGAGGGCGTCGATGTTGATGACAGTGGGGAGAAGAAGACATTTTCCTTTGCTATAGTCTATCCACAGGGACAGCGACTATCAAAGTTATGCTTTTTGATTGATCTTCCACTGAGCTTGGAAGTCGTTCGGAATTGCTTTGACCTGCGCCAGAATTTACCTAGCCCCTGCATGTGGTGCCGCGTTTAGTTACAAAACGATACTCGTTCGAGTCCTCCGGCTCACTAGTGTGTTAAGAGTCAGAAAAACTCGAAGATTGGCAAGTGCACCGTTTTGGCTAACAACTGATTAGACGTTGCTTCTTTACACATGTTGAGAGCTTGGTCGTTGGGGACATAGTCGGTGTGGATTCGGTCACTGGGTTAGCCGTCTTGGATATGGTCGCTGTGAAGATGGCCGCTGTGGACTTTGTCGCTGTGCAATTGGCCGTTGTGGAGTTGGCCGCTGTGGAGTTGGTCGCTGTGGAGTTGGCCGCTGTGGAGTTAGCCGCTGTGGAGTTGGCCGCTGCGAAGTTGGCCGCTGTGGAGTTGGCCGCTGTGGAGTTGGTCGCTGTGGGGTTGGCTGCTGTGGACTTGGCGTTGTGGACTTGGTCTCTGTAGGGTAAGTCGTTTTGGATTTGGTCGCTGTGAAGATGGTCTCTGTAGAGTCGGTCACTCTGGACTTGGTGTTGCGGACTAAATGTAGGCTTGTTCGTATTGAACTTAGTCACACAGAGTTCTGCGAAATTGGGAAAATTTCTTAAGCTTCCTGTCCACCATAAATTCTGAATTTCTATCAGGAAGAGGGTATATCCAGTAGCAAGAAGTAGCTTCTTCTGTACTAGTTCTTCAAAAATAAATACCCAGGACCACTTCCTGAATGACTCAGCTAATCTCCTTCGATAGCGGCACAGCCTACGTCTACAAGCGAACGGAACCAAGCTTCGTCGATAGTGACTTCTGCAGTGTGTGCTCTTGTTCTTTTACGAATGCAGGTAACTAACAGTTTAATGCCGACTCCAATCAGCTAGTGTGATGAGCTCTTCATAGACAAATAGTGGTGCATTCTGAGTGTCAGAAACTCGAGTAAAGCAAAGTCAATCAAAACGAGGACGGTACACATGTTATCAAAAATGTTGTCATGTCTCGAGGCAGAGTCTCAAATTTCTCATATCCTGGCTAGGTGTCCTTGAAAGTTAAGAGGGTATATACGTGTACGTGGCAAACTGTAGAACTGTAGCACCAAAGGCCACCAAAATAATGCTGAACAGAAATCAAATGGCTAGGAATGGGATAGAGAATACGTCAGATTTGGTGAAAATCACTCGCTCCCTTCAGAATCCCACTGACGAGCAAAATTCCATCAAGAGAACCGAAAATTAACAACCGAAGGGATACACGCAATGACCACATAATCAGAGCAAAACCGTCCTAATTGACTGACACAAAGCACAACACACTGTCTCTCTTTCACTCTGTCCCTCTCCCTCTTCACCGTAAATCCCTAATCGCCACAAGACCAATTCACTCACTTCTGGATATGCCAAGACATTGCCAAAGCCCCGCCAGGACTATGCCAAGCCCCGGCTTTCTACACAGAAAAGCCCATTAATCATCTCAAAATGACACGTATTCCGGGCTATCTCACACCTGCCTTCTCTCCTTTTCCGCAATTATTCTCATTTTTCCACCACGAAGCACATATTTTCCATCCTCCATCCTCCATCCTCCCTCCTCCACCTCCTCCTCCGGGGGGGATCTAAACCACTTCATAGAAACAAATCCTCATTACTCACCAGTCGCGTGTGAAGGAGACGCGACCGACACAACGTCGGGTGGAAATGAACACGATCGCCTAACCAGCCATCTCTTCAACAGAGATTACCACGTATGTCCACGTTCCACACTCCACCACACACCGCACACCACACATACTCAGAGATATCTCAACCAATCAAATTAAATAGCAACAACAAAATAAACAAGGAGTTCGCCTACACACACACACACACACACCCACACCCGACGGGAAAACTATCTGCACGGAGGAGGAAAAGTTAATAAGGAAAACAAACCGTAACGTGCCTGGTGGAGTTTTCGTGATTTCATGCTCCTGCCCCTCGATGGGTGTGTGTGAGGGATGGGGGGTGGGGAAGAAGGTAGGGGCGCAGTGGCACAACCTTATTTGTCCAAAGGTGGTAATTGCTTTTTTTTCCCTCCCATCGCCCAAGTGAAAATAGATGAGAAAAATCTTTCGAAAATCTTTCGCAGCAGCAACACCCTGTAAGACCAATGTTTATTCATTCCCCAGCCACCGCCCAGCACCGTCGCCGCCACCGCCCACATCGTGTCTCTGTCTGTCTTCTTTTAATTTGTTCGGTGAAAAGAGACGAGAATGTGATTAGACGATGGGAAAACTTTGTTAGCGGAATTAATTACTTACACTAAACCGAACTGGTTGTTCCAAGATTAGATAACGGTATATAACTAATTTATGTAATTTGTTTTTGTTTTTGTTTGTGTGTCCTGGCAGATCCGAGGCGATGGTGTCCTAAATTCCGTGATGTGATGCCTGTGCGGTAGGTTAAGTACGGGACACTCGCAGACGGCGACGATTTCTTGGTTTGACAGATGAAAGTTGACAGGTGACGTCTTCTTAGGGTGTGGGTGGGGGGAGGAGGGGAGGAAAGGGACAGAGATGTCAGTGATAATCTTGGGTTTGAAGTTTAGAGGGACATTCGGTGAACGAATGAATGTGACATCAGAGGGAAATGTGTCTGTTCGATTGAGTGACAGTTGGATCTGAGTTGGAGGGACGATCTGGGGATGGGATGCGATGGATTTACAATCAATGACTTCAACTCTGCAAAAACTGATGACAGTGGTCGCGTCAATGTGACACCGAATGACATTGGCGATGGTGTCCTGCAATGGCATGAGTGTTGTTGTGTTCTGTGAGTGGTTTTAAGGCTCAGAATCCGTCTTGGATGGTAAATAAAGAGTTAATTGACTTAAAAATTCATTCACCTCAACCTTTCAATGCTTTTAAAGCTCTAGCAACGGCTGCTGTCCTGAAGACACTCTTTAATCCTCCACAAAGCGAATGTCACATCTCAGGACCTGAACCACTTATGTAGCTCCAAAGCAGAGTATGAAGCAAATCTTCACGATTATGCTTTCAGAATGCGGTTTCTTTTCGGTGGACTAGACTTCAAAGAAATCTACGCTAATGGCTCTAAGACACACAGGTTCGAAAATTTCAATGCTAGACCATCCTCGAAACTCCCCAATCACTGTTGTGTATTCCAAGATGGACCCTGTAGTATAATCCCACATTTGTTAACCTTCAGTCTGCTCGACGAATGGCCACCACTTCAGCCTGGAGTACGCAACAGTGATTGGGATCGCAGATACAGCAAGAAAAGACGCCTTAGTGATTCAAGAATCAAACTTAGTTCAGTGCTTGATTGACAACCACTCCACCTTGGTAGAAAGAGAAGCTTTTCGAAAACCTCTACCGCTATCTGAGAATGCAACTCCGAACTGAGCCGAGTCTCCTTACCGCCTGGCTTGAGTCAGTAGTGTAAACAGACCAGAAACCTCCGCGATTTTATGTTTTTAACCACAGCCACCATTTTTGATTGCAACAAGTTCCAGGGGCTCATGAACCTCCGTGGCACCAGGTTTCCTTAACACCTGGGACTGGTAGCAGCTGTCCCAAGAAATGGTCTTTGGTTCCATCAGTGATTCCTTTGACACTGAAGAGTGCTTTTGAATCAGGTGATTCACAAATTCAGAGGCTGAATCGGAACAGTGTATGTCCAAGGATATCTCTCTGTTCACAGACTTAGGGCATTGAAATCAGTCTCACTGAACTTGAAGACGGTCTTTGACGACTAGGCAGCCCCTAAAAGAGTTGTCTGAGCACTGCCATCTCGGCCTGTGCTGGGCACCAGGTCATAGAGGCATTTCTGCTGACTGCAGAGCTCATGAGTCAGCCAAGTATGAGCCAGGTCTTACCCTTACATCTACATATACCTTCTGTCACATGCCAGATGAGACCACACATAGACGCAATTTACTTCATCGAGGAAGAAAAGTCTAAGCACGCCGCGTCTCGAAAGAAATCTAGTGCTCCCTCGAACCTAAACGCTTGAGACTGTCTCCATCGTTCAACAGATTGGGCATAAGCCTGGTTGAGGGGGCACCCTAGTGGACTACGTGTCCCCTCGGATGATCTCAGCCAAAGCTGTGTGGACAAGGAGGGATCAGAAATCGCCCGCCACCTCCTCGACTAGGCCACAATTTGCTTAGTAGTCTGCCCGACCTGAAGAACACCCCTCCTTTCGTCTTGTGGATCTTCCGCATTGGCTCTGAATGCTTCAAACTTCTTCATCCCAGCAAACAATGAACTGGTGACAAAATAGTTCTGTTTAGGACTAAGTGCCTGTCATCATCGCATCAGCCTCTAAAAAGCTACAGAATGAAATGGATGGTGCCAGATTGTCCTACTCATAAGCTCCATACGTCCCTGCTTTGATAAATCTGATCAGACTGGTTGATCATCTTCTTACTAACAAGTGTCCACCATTCGCCATCCGCTGAGCCACTTCACAAATTACGTGAAAATTCTTTGAAATCACGTCTCTAGATTCTCATCACCGGACGCATCATCGAATAACAGTCCATTTTCGTTGAATGCTCTCCCATAGCATCCAGCTCCTTGAAACGAAATTCCCGCTTTCTATCCATCCTACCAACCAGCTCAGAGGCAACTGCCACTTGTGCTTGAAATCTAAGATGCCCGGTCAAGCAGAACTTACTCTGACCACTTACCTGACAAGCGTTGACAGCTGATTACTATTCAGTGCCCCGCCATCGCTGCTGCCGCCGCCTCCTAGACTTGTACCATTTCGCGTTAGATCAGGATGGCCGAAAGAGCGAGCGAGGGGGGGGTGGAGCATCGAATGCGTTGAAGAGTAACCCGATCTTTTCGCAAGGATGCACAAGTAAATTGGAAAATTCCTCGTCAACACCCCTCGCTTCGGTCATGGGAGAAGGGGGAAGCATCTCTGTGTGTGAAGGGGATGTGTGCGCACCCGGATCCCATTAAACGAGAATGAAGTGCTACTGCTCCTCGGCTCTGTTGTTGGCGTTGTTCTTGTTTATTGTGACGTTACACCTCTAGGTTCGGATGATAATAACAGCGAAACGGTGACGACAAGCGACAGCGATGATGTCGGTGAGCAGTGTTCGTCGGGCGTTTCGGGATGAGCCCGTGTTAAAATGGCGACCCTACAATGGGGCGATGATGCAGCGGGTCTCGTTCCCGCCGCTTCAACCTGGTTTCATTTGGCTCCTTGTCAGTCAGGCACCTCTTTCGCTGGAGGGTTCCTGCAAACACCAAACACCCCCCCGTCCACCCATTCCCAATCCACCAGTTGTTTAATTAAAGTAATGGCTGCCTGTTTCTATTCCATGTGACAGAATCCTTTTCTGTTTTAGTTTTCCATTAAAAAAAATATTTTTCTGTTTGTTTTTGCATCCTCCTCCCACTCCCCCCCCCCCCCTTTCCCTACACACACACACACGGCTGGGCAGCCGAATGGAAAGATGATATTTTTGCCCAGATTGAGAGAGGATCTGTCAGTGGCAGGCAATTATGGGTATTGTTTCATGGGGCGAATGGGGCACCTGGTAAAGCATTGCCGCGATAAGGGAAATTGAGGTTAGGAGACGGTATGCAGAGACTGCCAGCATTTGGCAGCGATACAGACTTACGGTTGAACGAAAGCACACTTCGATTAGGGTTAAGAGATAGCAAGGCGGCCGTATGTCGGCTTCAGGTCACTCGACGATGTAGTCGATGATGATAAGGAGGCTGTCTGCAAGGAGCCAAGAATCTTTTCGGGCGCTTGCTCAGCTGAAAAGTTAAGGCCAGAAGAAGGGAGTGGCAAGGATGAAGTTCAAAACAAATGAATGCGTCTCATCAATTTCACCACAAATTACGAGACGATACCCATTTACACCACTCAGAGGCTCGTCTCGAATCGCACCCCCATCGGCTGTAAGCACATCCGGTGTAGCAACTAATTTGTAACCCCAGCCGAAACACAGGCCGTGATAAACAATCTCTCTTCTTGTGGGGTGGTGGTGGGGGGAATGTCTTCCAAATCAGGGAAATGAAGGATATATATTTAAATGACAGGACCTTTCAATCTTGGGGGGCTCCAGACACAGCGACATTGGAATAAGTGGAGGGGCAGCGAGGGTTGTATGTCTGCAACATAGTGAATGTGAAAATTTGCCACTCACATATTAGTTTCATCCTCCCCCCTCCCCCTCTTTCGCCGTCATCCACCCCACTTTGCCGGCAAGCGATAACTCGAAGATTGAGCTAAGAAATCGTCTGTCATTTGTTAGCAGTCGTCATCCCTTTTTGTGTTCCGAGTCCCTTCGTCCTCGAGTGCGTGGCAATGCAAATAGACTTCATTTCCACTGCGGTTTGTTGTGTCTTCTTCAACCCCCCCCCCCCTCTCCTCTCCGTAGTCAGAGACGAACACAAAAAAGGATACACAGCGCTCTCCCGTCCCGTCTCTCGGTCTCGATCTGATTTGATATTCATGAGATTTCGGTCCAGAGAGTGGTTACAAGTTACAAGTGTATTATTACGGTTGCCGCCTGCTGCCCGTCGCCGTGCCTCAGCACCGATGATGAATACCCGCACCAATAATTTTTTCTGAATTTTTCATTCCCTCCACTTTGCCCCCTTCTACTCCACGAACACCACACACACCCACTCTCTCACTCTCAGATGCGCTCTTTCTGATGAGGTTTCATCCATAAATCCTTTGGGTTCCTTTCACACCGGTAGGGGGCTGGCCGCAACCTTGTTCAAACCCAAATCACGGCGAAAACATTGGAAAATGGTAAACATTCGACGTGAAATAGTTTGCAACTTCCTTTCCATATGCTGCCCGTGTATCTTTCTGCCGCTGCTCCTCCTGGTGCGAGTCCTTTTTTTTTTGCGCCTCGTTTTGATAGAAGGCATGTTGTTTCACGTGTGAGTGTGTGCGAGGGAGTATGCCGGGCGTGGATAGGGGACGGAGGGAATAAAAATTTGAAACAAATTTTATTTGGTTCTTATTTCAGAGGGGGCGAGGCGGCCGTCATTCAGTGAATCCTATCCGATCCGTGCTCACTCTCTCGCTCACTTCCCCCCATACCCCAGCACGACGGCTTGACGTTTTGATTAATGCCGGTGTTCGGTGGCGCGGCTGATAGGTTATTTGGGTTACTGGAATAATAATAAATATTTTCGCCATTTTTTGTTGCTGGCTACCGCCACCGTTGTCGTCGTCGTCGTCATATTTTTGAACGCGACGCGCCCGCGACTATGATGATGGCGAGCGATAATAATTTTGTTACACGCCTCTGTGGTAATCCAGCTCGATGGATGGACGCGCTTTTCTCATTTTTTGTGCGAGCGTTTGTTTTTTTTGTTTCCGATGGGGTGGCAAGTGCTGGCGAAGCGTCGGTTTCGCGCGGAAATTTCACGGCGGTAAGTGCACGGGTATCGGATGACAGGCAATTGGAGGGTTTTTCGCTGTGCAGGATGATGCTATCTCAGGTGTTGTTACAGAGCTTGAGCTTTGTCCGGAGTCGCGGCATTAAACTGGTTTTTGCGGGAAGTTTAATCGCCAGCGATGGCTGTTAAACGACTTTTGGACACCTCTATAGTGGGGGGGGGGTGTGTGAGAGGGAGAGTTGGTTTTGGAGTTTTTATTTAACGGTCACGTGAATGGCAATGTGAATGGGGCAATGGGAAGGGTGAATTATCATTTTTCTTTGCATACTTTTAGGCGGCAGTTTTTTTTGAAGAGTCTTTGAAACTTGGCCCACCAAGTTGGAGAGGTTCACATGCCTTGCTGGATTCGAAGACTGGACTTTGTGGAAAACAACCTCTCTCTCTCTCTCTCTCAAAGTTTCCCCCACTCGTGAGATATGCACATCCAGCGAGTGTCAGTTTTGAATCCAACTCAATTATGGATGAAAGGGAACACGTTTCATCCCGGTTAGACTTAAGAACAATCTCCCAAATTCGAAGATGCTTAAATGGAGCTCCTTAGGGATTCTAAAGTCGTCATCACAGTTCCCCTTCTGTTGTCATTTGTGGATGAAGCAGTCTCATTAATTCACCCTCGCCACAAAAACCCAAAGCTAACACTTTTGACAACTGAAAACGTTTAAAAAACTCTTTTTCTGTTAAGCACAATCTTTTGAAAGGGAAAAACAACATTTTTTCCCCCTCATTAGCTCCTTTCATCCACTGTCACCGTTCGAGCGTCCTTCCGGCTCAATTATGCAAGCACTTAAGGTCGATTCATCATACTTCCATAGCGTTAATTACAATAATTGCCTTCATCTTGATAAATTCACTGAAAGCGGCATTACCCCGATGCCGCACATAAATTCCCCAAGCATCCTTAATTGCACATAAAATTTCAACACCATATCCCGTGTTGTCCACCGCCTCACTTCCCGAGAAGGTCGCCACAAAAGTTGAAAAAAAGTTAAAAAAAAAAGAAGAAGGGTGAAAAAACGCATTTGCTCACCCCGAAGGAATCCTTTCCCCGATCCGAAATCGTAATTAAGCCTCATTCATTACGTTCCTGTCCATCGCTATTAATTAAGTATCTCCCCCTCGACTTCAAATACAATATCCTTTCGTTTGTGGCCGCCCTGCGCCGCCCCCGTGCGCCAATCCCCGAGGACAAACGGCAGTCATAAAACGGTGGCGGCGTTAAGTGCCACAGATGCCGGGCTCTCTTCCGTCAAATTATCAACAAATTACGTCGAGGAGCAGCGAACAATTGCAACCGCTAAAATCAATCCAAAAAAGGGTTGCCCTCCATGGGACTTTAATCCTCAGCCTCGTGTCCGGGGCGCTTTCGCCAAATGTCAGCCCGCCGGCGACTGGCAACGGCAACGACGAAAGGAAACGACTTAATCTCGCATCCATTATCCTCGCCTGCCGCATGCCCTAATCTCAGATAAATCAATGTGGCTACTCCCAAAAAAATAAGGATTCCCCTCCCCCCCTCCACCACACGCACACACCGCCACAAAAGGACAATAAAACCCGACTGAAGCCACCATACCATTGCCGTGAGATCAACACTTTCAATGGCCCTGCTGCAGCAATTAAAGCGACATTAATTGCCCGACGGGGGGGTGCGCAGGCGACAGACAAAGCTGCCTTAATAGGACATCAATTCGAATTCAAATTTACTTCAAATGGAAAAAGCGGGGGGGGGGGGGGGGGAGGGTGAAGGGAGTGTTGGAAGATTAGCTCGAACTTCTTATCGCTTAAAACATACTCGACAGAGGGAACATCCTGCCACACAGCCACTCTTACCCAGCACCCTGTGACAAAAGCCAAAGGGGAAAGACGACGATGAAGGATCAAGTCAAGCAGTCGACTGTACGCCTGTTAAGTTCCTCCCAGGATTCGGATATTCTTCTGCTTCTTGTTCATCATCAACAACAAAATGCGCGACAAAGGCAGATAAGAAATGAAAGGATATACAAGTTTTCACCCCTCTCTCCCCCCCCCCCCCCCCCCCTCCCCCCCCCCCACACCACAACGCCGACATAGCCGCTGGCGTAAGCATATCCCTTTTGCAGTGTGTGGCAATAATTGTCAAACAATTTGACAAGTTGTAAGCCAATTGCTTAACAAAGTTTTTCACATTTTTTGTTGCTGTTGTTGTTGTGTTGGCATAGCTCCTGCCTCGATTTTGAGTCATTGTTGTCGGGGATAAGCGATTGAGGGGGCTGGGGTTGAGTGAGACAGGGGGAGACAAGCACTTAAAACAGGACGAAAACGTCAACAGAAAACGGGGTAATAAACGGTAACAAGATAGTCAACATCGCAGCCATTAACTTTGATTTACAAAAAACAAAAAAAAAAAAAACAAAAACGAAAGAAGAAGAGCGACAACAACGACGGGTAATAGTCCTTCAAGGATCTTCACTCACCCAAAAATCACATAAAACTAGACGAGGCAGAGAGTAGAGTCGTCGACAGACGCGGAGTCAAAGTCAGACGACATACACTCGCTCAAACGTAATCTGATGTAATAAAGTCACAAGACAATTTCCTCCCCGTTGTCCTTTAACTGACAAAGTCAGGCAGTCAGTCAGTCACCAGGCTCTCCTGCCCAACCCACCAATCGGACTACAACTCCTTTCGCTCACCTCTCCTCCCACCACCCCCCCCCCCACCCTTCTGCACCCACACCCACACACACTCGGCATTTCTTTCAACGTCGAGAGGAGTCAATTTTGAATTACAGCACACACCATATCCTTTTGCATTCACAGAAGGATTCTGCTGAAGTAAGCTTCATCACACTCCCGCTGCCACTTTTTCGAGCGCAGGTGGGCTCTGAGTTTATGTGCGACAGAGGGGGTTGCACAACGGGCTGTCGCCCGATTTTATTGGCGATACGTGCTCGCTTTAGCTGAAGTTTCCCCCTGCGGGTGCCCGCAGCAGCCCAACCTCCGTTGGGTTCAATTTCGTCTAATTCTTCTTCGTGGTCTTGTTACCGGCTTCAGCGAGCTCCACATCGAATGGCTCTCAGGCTGAATGAATGAATAAAGGACGAGGACAGTGAGGGCAATGAATTTGGCTACGATTGTGGGGAAGCAGCAGGAAGATGGCGACGACTATGGGAGCATCGGGAACTGCGACAATGAGGATATCGAAGGCTGTGGCCACAACAGAACGTTGAAATCGGCGTAGGAGCTCATAAAATCCTGTAAGGTCTCCGACAGAGACTGAGTGAGGAGTCTTTTCTGTCTTCTCAAGAGTCGATTGTGTGTGACGTAGACCATTTTTAAAATAAGTCCCACACCGCTCTATATGGAAAGGAATGTCCTTGGAGTGAGAATGTAGATTTGAACGAGCGGGGAGGACTTCGTGCATATGTGCAGCGAACCAGTGGACTCTGGTGACTCTGGTCACTCCCGACAGCTCAGTCCGAGACCATCCCGACGGTCTTCCGCTCCAGAGTCTGCTGATTTCATCCCCTCTGGCATCAGTTTCCGTGTGTCGCTGAGTTACACATGGTCACCAACAATCGCCTCCACAGAGAGCGACACACATCTCCCAAGTCAAGCTTTGTTTCCTTCACCAACCACACATTCTCTTGTTTATCCATTTCTCCCTCTCCCCCTCATCTATCAGGCCACCCTCGATAGCAGGAAGGACCCCAGGGAGCGTGTAAACTTTTTTAATTAATTTCCAGAACCTCCACTTCGTGCTTAGAAACGGTGAAACGCACTTGAAAACGTCAGCAGAAAAGACCATGTGCCCCTGGGGTTAAGTTTACAACACTGGCTACGCGCCAAAAGTCCCCCCCCCCCTTCCCCCCCACCAACCCTTGTCACACACGCAGACACCAGACAGAAGACTAATAGTGTATCGCGCGCCAAAATGCTGGCCTTTTCTGAATTATAAATGCGTTCCACTAATTGCATCCGTCACCTTTGGGAGACTGTACATACCGCACAGTTGCTGCTGGCTGGCTTCGTTGTCGTCGAGCAGCATCGCCGGACGTCGTCGTCGTCGTCGGCGGCGGCCGTACAACTCGACTACAAATAGCAAGCTATCCATTCCGCTCGGCTGTGCTCTGTGTACATTTGCAGGGGTAATTTGAATATTAATAACTCGACAATTAATCGCAACGTCGCCGGAGTGTAGCCGGGTGTAGCCGAGCGTTGCTCGAGAGTCCGCTTCGCTTCGTGGCACGGAAGCGGCTCTACGACAGCTCCATGTGACTGCTAGGATGTGAGGGGAGGAATGTGAAGCGACAGGGGAAAGTGGTGGCAACACCTGTATGCCGTCGTCCTCGTAGACGTTGTGTACCGAGGCCGGATGGCAAATTTGTACACAAAGTCATCAAGGTTAGGGTCGCCACCCACATCCGATTCGAATATCCTGCGAGGATGGCTTTTGAATCCTTTGATCTCGGCACGGCTCCGGCGACGGCAGCTGTAGACGACAACGATGTTCGGTGTTCAGCCCGTTCCCAGCCAACGCCTATGCCTACGCCCATGCTCACGCCCTGGCTCACAGCGACGCTCTCAAACTAGATAACGACTTGCAAAAGAATTAGAATGCAAATTCCGTTGTGTATTCCACAGGAGTCGACCCGGGGGGAGGGGGGGGGACCAGAGCGACAACGACTGAGGTTCCGATTACCTAATGTCGTACTTAATTACATCACACAGACGCACACCAGTCCGCCCACAACTACTGCGGCGTGCGGGAAGTTTTTCCACTTTGCTGCCGCCTGGCTATGACGCAAAGGGGTTGCCATCTGATGGATTCTTTCACCCTCAACGAGGCCATCGCTCACGGCAGACAGACTGGAATGCGTCCCTTAATCTGCATGCAGAGGAATATAATTATTTCAATGATGACGTTGATGATGGACTGTGGATGTCTTTTGGGAATCGACGAGCCCCAGACCAGTCTGGCGGGCCGGGCAAAATTGACTCTCTCACTTGCCAGACACCGGAGCTCTGTGTGCGCGTACTGTTTAAACAGATTAAAGCCGCCAGACGCACAGTCGGGGACTCGATGATGGAATTTTTTTCTCCCAGCGTTTCACCTTCTCGGAATTCGTCATCATCAGCCGAGGGCCGGGCGTCTGGCTGTCTCCCCGCGCCACCGTAGTCCGCCAAAGGATCGGACGCCATTTGAATATTTAATCAAATTTTGATGCGTAGTCCCCCGCGGTGGTGTGTGTCTGTTGTTTCTGTGAATTTGACAATCTGTCCAAATAAATGGAATTCTTGGCACTGCCCGGATTTCGTGTCGTCCCCTTAACTAGCCGCAGTCGCGCAGCCGGGGTGGGTTGTGATTCGGGCGCGTTTTTTCCAAAGGGTCGCACATCATCGCCGGATGGCGTGTTGCACTTAATTGGGAGCTCTATTATTTACGAACTTGTGATTATCGCGCATGCATGCATGTGACGCAATGGGGGTGGAGGCGGCAGCTTGTTACTTGGGCGTGGAGATCGACGGCGTGACGGTGGTGTGAGGTGTGCTTTTGTATGGTTTCAACACCTTAATTGCATCCAGCTGTCAGTTTAGTTGTGATAGATAGGAGTTATGAAGTGCAATTACCGCTGGTCTGGTGTGTAATTTTGTGTTGGGCGCCATTGTACGTTCTTTTTTGTTTTGTTTGCGCAGCGCAGGTGTGGCTTTTTCACGCCCTCGTGGTAGACAATTTGTGAACAATAACGAGGTACGTCTTCGTTTGTGAATGTGCGGAAGTGAAAGAAGGATCGTGGAACAATTCAATTAAGAGCCAAAATTACTGCTACGTGGCTTCCAATTTCCTTGTCCCAGATTCAGTTAAAATTTGCTTTACGGTGGGCAGTAGATTAACCTTTTTGGTAAATTTTCCTCAATAGCTTTGACTATTTGTCCATCGTTGGGCGCCATTTGCGCGTCGTTTTGCGCAGTCAAAGTTTGATGGGATGCCCGAAATGGTTCTAAATTTGGCCGCTTTTAGCTCACGTCCTTAGAATACTGTTAAAAACTGTGCCATGTAGGGTGCCATACTACTTTTTCCCCCGAAAATCGTTCAAACTCGCTTCACGTAGGACCCCTTTTTATACCGTCAACCCTCAATTGACAAGCAGTTGAGTGCGAGAGTTTCCATTCAGACAAAATCTAGCACAAGGATGATCCTGTCAACAGTTCCCTTCGTTCTCGTAACAATGTACCCCCTCCCCCCGCCTCCGCAACATCATCGTCAGCCCATATATTCGCAGCTCTCTGATTCTGTCATTCAATCAAGAGCCACAAACAACTCAGCTTACAATCCACACGTCCACAGTCCCACCCACTCATCACAAGCCATTGTGTCGCGGTGACTCAAGGGAAATGTCCTCCTCAGAGGACACTTGTGCAAATCTGTGCCAGCCCACCTGGCCAACCCGGCCACAGTCACAGTCACATTCCAACACAATGCCGTACCAGGCCGCCGTTGACGTCGTCCCTTCAGACACATTCCATCGCCTGTCAATCAAATCAAACAAATAATTTTCCGTTGGCACACACACACACACACACACTCGCACCGAGGAGAACAAACAAAAGAAATACCATCAAGTTATCCAAATTCTCACGTTCGATAACAATTGAGTGCTGAAAACTCCCAGAGCAGCAGCAAACAGTGTCGAGGATGATGGTGATGATACACACACAAAGCGCTCCACTCCACAAAGTGCGAGGACATCAGTTCCCCTGCCCGCAACGCACACTATCTCATCCCCGGAGCACTCGTCATCATCGTTTACACGTTAAGGATAAATTAAGAACGACCAAAACCAGGAAGGAAGGAACCACTTGTGCTCCTTCTTCCCAGGTGCGCGCCACCGTCACACGGCAACGAAGCATCCTTCTTCGGTATTGACTTACGTTCTCATTTCAATTCTGGGCCCCTTCTTTTTCTGTCTTCTTTTTGTTGCTTTCCACTCCTGTTTCGTTATGCAAAGCTTGGAGATAAGCACCTTAACTACCCTTGGCATCGCAGCAAGTCAGTGAGTCCTTTTTGCACAACCGTTGACGCCGCTGAAGCCGCCGCCGCTGCCGCCGCCGCTGCCGCCGCCACTGCCGCCATCTTCATCCGCCTCAACCGGCAACAGGAACAAATGATTTTGACACTGGAATTGAAAACAGCTTTATGCGGCGGTGTTACACAAAGGAATCTGGAAGGACGAGGAAGGGACACCGCCACCCGGTAAAGGTACGGAGATACACAATTTTACAATTTTTTTTTCCGTGCCCCCGCCTTATTTTATTAGCCCAAGCCGGTGTGGAGGGCAAGTTGCTGGGAATCGAACCGTGTGCCATGTAAAATTGGATTTTGAAAAATTACCACGTTCAATGAATTTTTAAAAGACCCTCAGAGGGCGCAGAAACGCCATAACGACTGATTGTAAAACAAAAGAGAGAAGTGCCATAAAAAAAAATAGAGCCGAGGGGGGAACTGCAGGAAAACACGCGAACGCGGAACAAAGACGACAAGGCGCAAACGGTGACGGTGACGACGACACGAATGGAGGAATAACTCAAGTCAGGCAGGATCGTCAGCGAAGTGAAGTGAATGTTAAGTGGCAATTGGCGCGCATATTTTATGATTATTCCTTGAGTGTGGATCCAAATTTGAGTCCTTTTCTCTTGACGTCGCTCTTTCGCCCTCCCCCCCTCACCCGCATCTCAAGTGTCCTTGCGCGCGAAGAATGCGCCTAATCACATTTAATTATGAATCCATCTGTTGATTTATGTCACAGGAAAGGACTTTGGGGATCCGTTTCGTTTTTATTTCGATTTTATTCGGTCGTGTCCCTTTTTGTCGTTTTGCGCGATTTTATAGCGAGCGCGGGGTGTGTTGGGCGGGCGCATCGGGCGCCATTTGCCATTCGGCATTTGCCATTTTCTGAACAGCAACAGTGAAACTGAAACGGTGGTAATACGATGAAACGGTGAAACGGTAATTCGGTGAAATTGTAAAGTCCTCGGTTGCATCTGTTTGAAACGACTGTTGTTCGTCGTATTTGAATGGTAGTTGATGAGATGGCGAATAGTGGTTTAGCGGTGACGTTTTGATGGTGCGCTTCGCTTAAGGAGCCCTCCGCCGTCCTGGGCATCGCTTTATATGTGAGAAAGACTGTAAATGTTTTTAGGAGCCAGAAATCGTGGGGTTTTTATCGTAAAATTGAATGCGATTTAGCTCCGTCGCCCCCCCTCTCGAACCGCCACCATCGGTGGAATGACGGTAGGGTGCTTCGGTTTGATTGAAATCGAGAAAATCCCATGATCGACGGAGGCATTTAATTCCACTAAAGCGGTCCTAAAAAAGTTTCCGTCGAATTTCCGTCGATTCCGTCGTCCTCACCCGCGGAAAAGGCCAGAGGAAATTGGTAATTGAATGGCGCGGCTAGGCGAAGCATCAAATCGCTGAACTTTGAAGGGGGCATGCGGTGCTTAGGCACAGTTTGCTAGTTTTTGATATGAAATCGTCCAAATGGACACGGGAATGGCTGACATACACTTGTAAGTTACGATGCGAGGTCCTTGGGATGCCGCCCGTTGAGGGGTGGGGGGTGGAGGGGGGGATGAATGAGTTCAATTCACTAAGTGGATGTGGTTAGTTGGTGTAAATTTAACGAGTTCGAGGCTGGAATGGTGCTCATAAATTCAGCCTTTCGGTTAATGGGGGGATGATTCGCTGATTCAGCTGTGGGTGCTCTGTAAATCCTGAAATGGGACTCTTTTGAGGATGAACGGAAGATATTTCATTTTCATTACGGAAAATTGCCAAGAGAAATAGGGTTTGATGGAGGGTTCAACCGCACAAACTCAACACGTGTGCTGGATGTGTGGTGATCCTAAGAGAGACGAAGAGGAGGAGAGTTGTCTTTAAATAGAAGGCAGAGACTGTGAATGAAGTTTTCAGGAAAGCCTTCTCAGAGACTGCTTGCATTTGATACCCTGAAAGGCGAAGTTGACGTGGCACCAGGTGAAGGTGCCAGTTTCACTTTTCTTCAATTTCGATTGTTCAGTCCTTGGGTCGGCTTATAAGTAACTTTATTCAAGGGGACCATTTCTTTTCTTTGTCAGACGCGAAGATCACTAGGCACAATCCCATTCTTAAGCTTACAGAGCTAGCCAGGCAAGTTTCTGAGAGACATTCGTTGGGCCCGAACCTACATTGGGACTACCCGCTTCATTGGCTAAAGCTTCCGTCGACGGTTGGGTCTCCCAAGAGCACAATCAGACATGGCATGACTCTCCAGGATGCAGGCTGACCAAGTTCATGCTCCCGACTGTCAGCAAGAAATTCTCGGTTTTCCTGTTATCTCTTGACAGTTCTTCTTAAGACCTCAAACCACTTTCACATCGTGACCATATTCATGTTTAACACGCCCCAGAGGGCACATCTTCTCCAGGCGCACATGCAACCGACACTTCCTTCTCGTTCATTCACACTTCAGTGGTTGACATCAAAAACTATTCCCATCGTCGCCGACAGAATCTCATAAATTCCACACCACAAAGTTCACGTGCGTGTGGTTCGATCCGCAAATCGACTGAAAGCGAAACGCGTTACTTTCCCCGTGCGCGATAATTTCACTTCTTTCACTTCCGCCGTCGGTTCACGGGTCGCGTCGTCCGCAGTACCGCAGTTCGCTTTGAAACTGATTAAAGCGAAACTAGTTTCCAATCTCAATGACTTTGATTCGATTAGCCTCGCACAGCCTGTAAAGCCCCCGTGCCTAGGTACTTTGAAAACTTTGTAAACCTTCCTTCTCTCATTCCCATCTCGCTCTCTCTCTCTCTCCCATTCTCCCTCCTTCTGCGTCTTTCGTTCACGGTGGCTGACACTTTTAGTCGATTTGACACATTGATTGATCCGCTTCCTTATATGCAATCCGTTATTTATTCCCCTAGACTTCTAGGGTTCTAGGGCGGTAGGGAGCACTGAAGTCAGTGTTAAATTGTTTGTCGCCCTGTGTGTGTGTGTGTCGGTGTGTTTGAAAGCTGATAGTGGCACAAGGAAATCGTGTGGAAATAATCGACAATTTTCCTTTCAGGCTTCACTCACCACGGCGAAAAACAGAGCGACAGAGGCTGGAAGAAAGCAGCGAAGAGAGAGAGAATGAGGAATGAGGATCGAAAAGGATTTTTCCGCGAGTGAAAATTTTAAACGAAGTATTGTGTACGCTGTCAAATTAACTGTGAAAAATATTTAGACAGACGGATTAGTCCTCGTCGCCGCCATCGTCTTCGTCGTTTTCTTCCAATTTCGGAGACGAACAACGGGATTCTGGGTGAAAGGACTCGCCGTCTTTCGCCATCGCGCCCCTCACGTTCTCATTGTCCCATCGTCACGTCGTGCGATTAGCGAACGACGAAGATCGAAGAGCTTGTGTAAGCTGAACGAAGCAACAAGGAGTCACAGCGGATTAAGTGAGTGAGATGCAAGTGCAAGCGAGCAAATTAATCGAAAGGGGGGCGGCAGGGAGTGAGTCGAGACGATGAGCCGGGACTTTGCTTTTCAATTTGGTCGCGTGCTGAACGACGTGGGTGGGTGGGTTGTGCTTGGTTCATCCTCTCTCACTCGGTGTGCCCTACTGCTCCTGGAGATAATGGGACGCGATTCATCATTCTTCGTGGATTTTGGAATTTAATTTGTCACGGTTTCGGAAAACGGATGAGGCGCGAGGGCCAGCGGTGGCATCGAACAGCGCCTGAACTGCCACAATGAAGGTGATGAAGAGGACATAAGTTCGTTAAATGGATTGTGGAAGTGGTGCAGTGAAATGAAGTGAAATTGTGTTGCAGTGTCGTCCAGATGTGGGGGGGGGGCGAGAGGGGACTTTGACAGTGTTCTCTGAGCTGGGTTGTGCTGGTGAGGGTGGATGCAAATTAGAGATCTCTACATCGGTGATGGATGAATTCACTTGAATGGAGTTTTGAATGCATTTTCCGCTCCGTGAGTCAGTGAAATCTGCGATGAGTGGGAATTCGGGGGAGGTCTTGTAGAAAATTCGCTCGTAGCTTAGAGGTTTTTGGAAAATATTCACTTAGGAGAGGGGGATGTGCTAGGCTGACAGGGCGAGAAACTGCTGAAGGGGATGGTGGTCTTAGGTACTCAGGGATTTCAAGGACATCGGACGTCATTCTGTTTGATAGCAAAGAACAGCAAAGGTCTCGAAGAAACGTTCATTTTTTTTCGAAAGTGCAGAGAGTGCCTTTTAAGGAGGCTTTGAGGCAAAATCTTTTTTGACTCTGAGGGTGCTCCAAAGTTCGTCGCAAGGAGGAAGAATCATCCACACTTAAAGCGGCTTCAGGCCACGCCTACAGCGAGTGTAGCATCTAGTTGTACAACATTCAACTAGTTCCTACACCCCCTGTAGACGACAGAAAAACTTGTCTCAAGACTCAGTGAAGCCTGTCCACAGGGAGGTCCTTTAAGTGCTAGTATTCCACCGGAAAGGTAGCACATGAAGTCCAAATTTACTTAGGAAGCTATATCACATTCTCTCCCACTGAAGAAGGCCCTCCGTCAAACCTTACGCCCACTAGAAAGACTTCAAAAACCAAATGTCCCTCAAGTGCACCACCCTGCAGCATCATTCTTTCCCAGGAAGACTTCCCCTAATCGCAAATTCATCAGAAAACAGAACAAAACAAACAACAAATTAAAAAAAACAAGGATTTCTCTTCCTTTAGTCTTCTCAATCCGTTTAACTCTTCAGCACACCGCGGCACACCACAAAAATGGTCAAAGCGTGCATATAGCTCTCCTTCTAAAAGCCCATTAATTGATCCTCCAGCCATTTGGCAGCTCACCGACAACAGCGGGAGCCGCGCAAAACAACATTCCAAATTCTGAAAGAGAGAAACAGGTACTCTTCGTCAGAGAGAGAGGGAGAGATATGGGGAGTCAAGAGAGAGACAAACAAAAAAAGCGGGACTTCTCAACGATTCCTAATTAAAAACCATTCTCATCCACTCAGCAATTCACCGTCATCGTCGTCGTCGTCGTCGTCGTTGTCGACGTCCTTGCCACCTCCTGTGATGCTGCCACTTTCGTTCACTGCCATCGACCGCTGACTGCCGCCCACTTCATTCTGATCCAGCGCTTCATTTAACGACACCACCGACGACGATGACGGTGAGCAGCGGACATCAAGGATCGTCCGAGGACCCGCAGTTAGCAATTTCCCTTTGCTGACCTTTTTTTTTCGCTTTTCGCTCGGCACTTTTTCGCTCTCGTTTTTTCGGTTCCACTCCCCACCACACCACTACCCCTTGTGATCCAATCATCAATTAGCAGGATTAAAAGGCGTTTATGCTGTACCTGTTCGAGGGGGAGGGGAGGCGCGTGTGTGTGGGCGCAGGTGAGTGATGTTTTCCCTTTTCATTAACACCCCCCGAGAACCGATGCGCCAGCCCCAAGCCCCCCACCTCCTACAGCTGCGTTCAATTCAATTGAGATTCATCCGCAGAATGGGTTAACATCCCTCAATTGCACTCGAACTCGCTCGCCGGTACGCCGTGCAGTGCGACTCGTGTTCGTATAAATACTCGTGTTTCCAGTGCTTGAACACAAGTAAAGCTCACGTATGAGCAGCCTTCGCTGCAGAGTGTGCGATGGGGGATGGGGGGGAGGGGCGGCATTCACCGGCATAGCAACGGCAAGTGCATCTGCAGGATTCTTAACCAAAGTTCTAATTAACTTGATATTTTAAACTTTCGCAGAGGTTTCTGCGCCAAAGGACTATTCAGCTGTGAATTTGATTTGCCCTCAGTGCGCAAGTGGGAGATGAAAATGTAGTGGAGTGCAAGAGTGGAAGGAATCCTCGCATCGATTGCCATACGCTGCTGACACAGAAGTAATCATGCGTTGGCTTAAAGGATTATAGTCGGGCGAGAGTTCATTGGATCGGTGAACTGAATTGGGGCCACACAGCAGCAGAGTGAGCGGCTGGGCTGTGTGTGCGCGCGCGGAGTAAGTGGAACGTATCCACTTGAATGACGCTGCTGCCGCTGTTGCTGGAGTGTGAGGAGAATTCCGGAGAATGCAAGGGTTTTAATTCGATTTATTTATGAAATTGATTTGAGTGAGGATTTGTTTTTCAGGATACGATTACACTAAGTGCTGTGTTGTCTGAAGTGAGGAAGGGCTTAAATGGGGTGAGAACTCGTTGTCCCTTGAGTGGGGAAGAGATCAAAAGCTGTTTGTCGCTTGTTTATCTATAATTCTCCGAATTCTGCGATAAACTTGATACATCTTTGGAAGGACTGAGTTTCTTTCTGGGTATCCTAGGTCTGCCCTTTTCACTGTGACAGAGGAAATAAGGAAGCGCATATCGCTTTCGAAAGGATATTCCTGCAAGGGAAGGATTGAAGGAAAGCCAAAATTGGGTGGTGCTTAGCCAGAAGTCAGCTCCATGCACAAGATCCTCTCAGCCGTATTGTGTGAACGCCTGAAGCCGTTCGTTCACAACATTACCAGTGTGGTTTCCGACCAGGGAAGTCCACAATGGAGCAGATGTTCAATTTATGGCGGATCTTTGAAAAGACACAAATCGACACTCACCGCCTATTCGTCCATTTTAAGGCAGGATTTGACAGCATGCATAGAGATGAGCTACACAGTGCCATGTCTAATTGTGGCATTTCTACCAAACTCGTCAAATTGTGTAGTATGACGATAGAGAACAGTCGCTGCTCCTTCCAGGTTGGTAACGAAACCACTGAAACCTTCAACGTCAAAACAGGGTTTTAGACAAGACGACGCCCTGTCATGTGACTTCTTCAACGTCATTCTTGAAAAGATCTGGATCCACTCACACCAGAAGCACAATCTCCCAAAAATCCTTTCATCTGCTAGCTTACGCGGACGAAACTGACGGCATTGGACACAGATAGCCACACAGATAGCCGTCAATGAGCCGTTTACTGCCATCGAAGCGGAAGCGCCTAAAATGGGTGCTGGGGCAAATGAAGTGTATGCTGTCACCAAAGAAGAGCACACGGCAGTGACGTCTCAAACAGAGCATGGCACTAGGGAACAGAAATTTCAAGGATAATCAAGGACTCTGCTCTAAATAGGGACAACTTCGGTACCGAAATCAGGCGTGGAATCAATCTTGTCAGCCGATGAATCATTAGGATCTAGACGCATTTGAGTAATAGAGTTATCTCTCAAAAGACTCAGTTGGTTTTGTATAACAGCTTCTTCATCCCAGTCACGGAGCTGAAACTTGACCGTTCCTAAAAGCGGATGACGTAGCTTTAAGTCTTTTCTAGCGAATCGTTCTGCGTGCGATTTTTGATCCTCGATGCGTTGATGGCATTTGGGGGACGCGGTGGGATGCGCCTGGTCAAGTGTCTTCATGCGTCTAAGATGGCTAGGTCATGTAGATCGTATGGACACCACCACTCCTACCCGAAAAGTCTTTGAATCCGAGTCATTGGGACAACGCAACAGAGAACGGCCTAGGCAAAGGTGACGCACAGAAGTGGAGAATGATCTTTACCAACTGGAGGCAGCTAGCCAGAGATCGTGATAGCCGGGGAGGCATGTCGGTTAAGGTTCAGTTAGACCCTGGACTGAAGAAACATTGAAAGAAGATTAAGCGGTGTGGGTTGTGCCGTATTTTCTTCCTTCACGAGTGGAGAGGACTTGGAGTTCAATACCGACTCCGAAGAAACTTTCTTCTGGACAATGCTGGAGGTTAATTGGCGACTTAAGAAAAGTGAAGACGTAAAAAAAGACTGTCGAGCGAATGTCCCGATCAGGATTTCGAAACTAGACCGATTTCAAGGACATTTCAAACCTTCGTAGACGAAGGTACCTTTAAACGTGATGGTGGGGTTTTCACGAGACTCATCTACGAGGTAAACATTTGAGGGGATTTAGAATTTGTGGCCAAGATCAGGTATATAGAGGACATTGGACCCTGCGAAGATCAGACGTCAAAATTTGGCATAATTTGGCAAGACTACTAACAATTTTCAACTACAACCCTTTGTCTGCAGAATTGAAGAGAAGTTGGTTTTGATTATTGAGATAAAGTTATACAGGTGAGATGACATGGTCTTTAAGTGGAGTTGAAGGGCTGCGTGGCTCAAATGGCGTCTCGCCTGTTCCGTTTTCAGGCAAGACCGCCATCCTTAGATTTAGACTTGAATCCTGGCTTAACATGTGGTTTTGAGTGCTACAAAGAAGACTTATGCTGAAGATATAAAAGAAGAATGAATGAAAAAGAAAGATCCTCCATCCTTCTCTGGTCATCAGAGCTAGAGCCATCTTCCTTCCTCCCCCTGGTTTCGGTAGGAGCAAATTACTAAAGAACTCAAATCAGCACTGGGCAGCTAATTACAAGTAAGATTACATCAAACGCACAACAGATGACCTCCAAAGTCACCATTTGCCTCACTCTCACTTACTCCCAGCATTTCGGTGGCTCTAACGAGCACATCACAGATCATCACATTCCCTCGAAGTCTTATCGTCATCCTTCCACACGACTAGACTAAAAGTTGAGAGACGACTCTCAACTGCGGTCATTTATCCCTCGTCACAATTCACTCGTTCAGAGTTTCGCGTAATCCCGCTGAGCTTACGTCAGACCATCATGCAGTGCCTCGACAAATAGATAAACTTTTACGCGAGATACACTTGTGAGCAGAGCAGAGACATTCAACAAATCGATCTTAGCGAACAAAGACCGACACAACTCATGAAGACATCGTCCTCGTCGCAGTTCGACACAGATAGAGGCACCCCACAGCCGCTGCTGCTATTGCTGCCAACAGGACCATCATCATTTGCTGGGAAAACTGGCAAACCACACCAAGACCAACTTCGACAATAGCGCAAAAGTTTCGTTATCGCTCATTTCGCGAATATCCTCCATCCTCCCTCCACACACACACATTCTGTCGAGAGTGCACTCATTAAAGTTTCCATTGGCACCGCACAGCGGGAGGGAGGAGGATGGGATTACAGCTTGCGTCCTTCGATTTTCGAATTTATGAAGAGGCCGTCGCCGCCGATCGACAGGCAACGACCGTCAAACCCATCCACCGCCTCCTGCGGCGAGAGAGAGAGGCTAACAGAAGGCGGCTGTGTTTTGATAAATGGCAACTTGATGAGTGGTAGTTGTGGACTTAACGGTAGTTTAGGGTTTTTCCATCTCAATTCAGTCGAAGCACTGTAGGGAAAGGGGGTGCGATGGGAATTCCTTGGCAATAAGTTTACATTAGAAATTTGCAATGTTTTGGTAAAAAGTTGTTCCGCCGTTCCGCCAGAGAATGGGGACGACGGTGATGAATCTCTGAGAGATGTGCACAAGCAACGACTTCATTCTTGTTCCTTCTGTTCGGTAAGACAAAGCAGCGAGCGACCAAGAAGACGCAGAGCAACTCCTTATCTGTGCTCTGTGCACACTGTGCTGGCGGGAGGGTGGAGGATGGAGGTGGGGTGGGGGTAAAATTGTTAAAAACATTCAAAAGTTTTTGTTTGAATTTATAAACACATACCAACTACCCACAAGAGTGTCTGCCCCTCCCCTCCGCCCATCACGGGGAAGTGGAATATGAAACCAAAACTCATGCGGCAAGTTTCGCTGCGCCGTCGCCACCTCCACCCTGTGATTGTTTACCATTTGTGATTCTGAGCGGTGGAGGGGGGTGTGGGGGGATGAAGTTGGTCTCCAAGCCGAAGACGAATTGACGGATGCATTTTTGTAGGTGATGGTGGTGAGGGGGCGGTTTCATGATCTCTTATCTGTCCACCCCAGCACCACTGTTTGTAGCTACAAACTGCAGTTAATTTCAAGATGGCAGATTACAGCGGGGTGTTGTTGTTGCTGTCATTTGGCGTTGGCGACGTAGGGAGAGATCCCCCCCCTGGGAACTGCCGAACTGACATCACTGGCTGGCAGTCGGTAGTCGATGCTGGTGACTGGGTTGTGTTGGTGGTGGTGGAGAAGGGTGGGGGGGTGTAAATATCTGTTGGGTTATTTTTCATGCAAATTACTTTGTGGAGAGTAAATTGAGAGCAAGATATCGAAGTTGAGTTGAGTTGAGTTGTGTGCGCGGCCCGTCGTCGTCGGCGATAGCGGTGTGGTTTGACGGTTGTTCTCGCGTGTGGCCCACTCACTGGAGGGCGTTTTGCCCTTCTGAAGCTTCGATAAATGTTTTAACAGATGCGAGTTGATAGGTGAATGAAGGGAGGAGGGGGGAAGGTTGAGGACGAGGAAGAACAACAGAAAAAAAAAACTGCTCTCTCACAGATTATGTGGTGGCGTGGATCTGAGATAATTATTCGAGAGCATCCAGGGTTTGTTGTAGTTCCTTGGGGGATGTGGAGGGGGGGGGGGTGAGGGAAGGGTGGTGGTAGGAATATGCAGATGGGCGCTGCAGGAATTTTGCATTTCAATCAAAGTTTGAGAATCGGGTACTCGTTGTGATGGGTGGATAAGTAAATTAGCCTGCGGCCCGGTTCGGTGGTAGATGAATGCTGTGCCGAGGGTGGAGGGCAATGGAGGAGAACCGAAGTTCACCGAAAAACCACAGGTATTTCAAAGCGCAAGCTGAATTTTTGTTCGAAACTCTTTTGTTTGTAAATGGCCCCGAGGGACGTTGTGGTCTGCGTGTGGGGGGCAGTAAGACGTCGCAAAACTTGCCAAATTGTTGCCAATGAACGTCGCCGATGGGAAAGAAACTTCAGCTGCATTGTGCCAAGAGGTTTTATGGTCTACATTTTAGTCAGTAATTGGGTCCTTTTTATGTTTCTTGTTGAAATTTCAGGGAGATAGTGCATCCCTTTGGGCAGAATATGAATACCCTATGAAATGGCTAAATTTTCAGAGGAAAAGGGAATCTCTCTAGGCAGATCTGCCAGTACTCCAAGATGTTGCCAAAATTTGACCCAAAAAGTGCATCCCTCCGTCTCTTCGATGGCTAAGATTTCAGTCAACGGGTGCGACCATCTGCTAAAACTGCTAGAAGTGGCTTCAATTACACTCAGCACCTGTCAACACCCCAGAAAGTGGTCAAATTCTCCGTCGAAATATGGTTTCTTTTGCCCAAAAAGTGACCAAAATTTCCCTTTAACATAATTTTCAACTAATCGCAGTCAGAGACGTTCTCATTGACACCCTAACTGCGCTTGTTCTGTTTTTTAAGGGTCGTCCACCGACAAAGAACCCCACCCTCACACACCACACTCCCCATCCTCTTCATCTGAGATTTCTTCCCCTTCCCAAAAATTTGTCACTTCTGGTCAGTCAAAAGTGCCAAAGACCTCGAGTCGGTAGTCAAAATTCCAAAATTCCCCATTCCGGACGTTCACTTAATATTCCTCATTACGGAGACCTCCGATTTCAATCATTTACCTTCCCATCGTTTGGGTGCTTGTAATCCAATTCCCCGCGCCCAGCCAACCGGCACAGGTGTCCCCTGTCAATTGCTGATAACTTAGTCGCATCCGATCCGTTCGCCGTTGCCTTCGAGATCAATTTCAGTTCTGAAAGGAAAACACCAGCTCAGCACCGGACCAGTGACAGTCCAGCAGCCAGTCAATACTTCAACTTCAGACTAAAGGACACGAGTGTCTGTGCAGCGAACAGAAGAACACCAATGAACATCACTATTTCTCTCGGGCGCCATCTCCTGCCCCCACCCATCATCGACAGGAACGTATGCTGCGCCCTCAATTACACATCCGGCAGACAACGACGACGACGACGACGGGAACGACGAGGACGAAGACAAGGCCGACGAGAGCCATGGCGACGAGGATGTCGATGACGATAGCAATGAGGATGACGATGCTAACAGACCTCCCAGAGCATCGTATCTCACATAGAGAACGAGAAAACTTGCATTCAAATTGTGAATCCTTTTGGCGATTGCATTCCATCATGGATTTTATGCCCTCTCTGAATGTGTGTGCCTGTGTGTGTGCATTGAAATGTTTTCCAAATTCTTGCAGTGCAACTGCACCACATGGTCGTTTGTTCGTTTGTGTGTCCCCGCTTCCGGCCACCAGTTCTCTTTCAAGGATTCTTCTCCGTCTTTGTTCGCTCCACGCCCCCCCCCCCTTTTCGCCGCACACACCCTTGCAGTCCAACTCAAAAATTTATGCTCACAATTGAAAATTTTCATTAAGTCCCTCTTAGTCTATAGTCCTGCCCCCCTCAATGCTGGGTGCCCTTTGCCTCCTTAAGGCTGTGGAGGGGGGGGGGGGGGTCGAGGGTGAGGAGAAATATTTAAACTCTGACGCTGCCAGAAGTACCAATAATTTCCATTCCTAAATGATGATGATAACGAGGCCGGTTCGGTGAGGGTGAACTGCAGGCAGGACTTCACTCCGGCATATGCCATGATGATTATTTGGCACAGCCGCACCACTAGTCAGCGCCGGAAAGGAAGTCGGCAGCGGCGGCATGTAGTCAGAGTCCACATTTTTCGGCGAACGATGATGGTGATGCAACCACATGCACATGGAAATGAATGCATGGCATGCCCATTTCTCCAATGGTAACGGTAATGGAGGCCCATATGTTCTTGCCACACAGACTACAAGGGTGACGACGGACAGACGGACGGAGAAGAAGTTCCACCAGCACCAGACGAAGAAGAGGAATAGCTCTACACGCTGTTGGGGCTGGCATTGCTGGAGCTGGTGGCGTTGTTCCCGATCTTCTGGTTCTTGTGTGAGCCACTGTGCGGCAGAAGAACATTATGATTGCAATTTATTTGTTGCAATACTTGTTCTCCCGCTCTCGCTCTCTCTCTCTCGCTCTTTCTCTCTGTGGTGTTGCCAGCAATATTTTCGGCGAGTATTACACAACAATGTCTCATTCCCGAGTGCTTAGCCATTTGTGCGAGGCTGTGTGTGGCTCCGGCTGATGGGAGGGGTTCTCAAGTGCAACTGGCTGCTGAGTGGGACGCAAGGTTTTTAATGGCACAGCCACGCTGGGGCTTAATTAAAAAAGTTCCAGGGTACAGTGGTTGCCATAAGGATTCATCACTTGCGCTACACGCGAAAAAAGAACGCGCTCCCCAAGAAGACCTTCCAGGGAGGGGGGGGTGGGGCCTAAGTGTGCATGCGCAGTTTTTTTATGACTCAAGAGAGGTGAAGCTAGTAAGACCGTTTAGCGGTGAATGCGTACATTGCCGGGGGATATTATTTTCGGTTTAATGAGTTTCAAGTCACTTGGTGGATTGTTTTCCTTTTGGGGGGGGGGGAGGCGTCATCGTGTGGGGCTAAACTTGGGTTCAAGTGCATGAGTTTGTTTCATTTGCGTGTGGAGTGTAGATGACCTTCAAAGTGCTTCTGGGTCTGTGGTGGAAATTGAGGAAGAAAAAGAGGAGAAGTGGTGGGTCTACCATCATCATTGAGGTCAATGTGTCAATTGGGTTGACGGTCGCTAGCCGCCATATTGTCGGTCATGACTTCGCATATCACACTACTATGTCAAGCGAATGGGGTGACGAAGAGTGCAGGCAGACACGTAAAACGAAAGATTAGGTCAACAAGGCAGCGCTGCATTCAATGATGAGAACGGCGTCTCTGGAATAAAAAGAAGAAGAATGAAGAGTGTCCGATGGACGCCGCAATTCTACAGCAAGACGAAAGTCTGGAAGCTATTCCAGACCGTAGAACGGTGGACAAACCTTTTGGACTAAAGTCTACATGGACCAAGATGGACAACTGTTGCTAGTATCTAGTTGCTTAGACACTGAGAATTTGTTGCTAGAGAGGCAGAAGGAGAGAGGAGAATTTGAATTAAACATTCCAGCAGTCTGTTGGGGAGCATGCAAATATTCGAAATAGAACGCCGAAGGACAAAGATTCCGGGTCTCCAACTCTGACGAGGTTAAGATTGTGGTTCCTAGACTGAAGTGGAAGAAAACTTGCTTAAGTGGGTGGACAGTTGGCAGATTTGTTCAAAGCAGTTGGAGAAGATCTGGATGGGGACACGCGTCAGATCGTTTGCAAGATATGGAGGAAGGGAAGCGCGCCTGTTGAGTGGAATCTAAGTGTCCACAGGTCCTACAAGAAAGGAGACGCCGTTCCTTTGTGTAAACGCTCTGTGAGACCCACAAATACTTGCTAGGTCAGTGTTGTTACAAGGCAGGCAAATGCGCGATAGGTCTGATCTCAACATCGCATCACATTTTGGAAAAGACACAAATGATGCAGATCGACTCTTATCATCTCTTTGTTGATTTCAGGGGCACATGTGACAAGCGTTCATAGAAATGATCTGTCCAGTGCCATGTCTCTGATGAGATCTAAACCTATACAGGGACGATTCAAGAATGAAGTGTGGAGTTGGGTCCAGTACACCTTTTCGGAAAAGTTGGTCTATGTCTATGTCCTCCTTAGACGTTTGTCCCTGTCTGAGGAGGACATTGCACCGAAATCGAGAGCTTCTTTGGGGCAAGTGGAGCCATTGGGAAATGAAAAAGGAAATAACATGGTCAGCAGAGGACACAAATAGAGCGTCACACTAGGCAGTTGAAACTTCTCTTTGTTCAAGGACTTCGTCTACCCCGGCTCCGCGGTAAATAGGGATGACAATGCCAGTACCGAAATCAAACGCAGAATCACTCTTGCCAATCACTGTTTCTTTGAACTCAGGAGGCAGTCAAATCCCTGCCTCGAAGGACTAAGCCTGCTTTATGCAACAACTTAAACATCACAGTCCTACTTTATTGCGCGAAAAATCTGGACGTTACTAAGAGCGGATGAGGAAGCCCTTAGTCTGCGATTTTTGGTCCTTGATGGCACCTGGAGGAGAAGATTTAACGACGAACCCTATGGACTGTACAGCGACATCCGCCTGGTTAAGCTTCTTCGGATACAAAGCTGAATATGGCTAGGCCATGCAGAGCGTATTGATGCCACTGCTCCGGCCCGAAAAGTCTTCGACTCTGAGCCATCGGGACAACGCAACAGATGGTGGCGCACACCAGTGAAGAAGGACCTCAACCAACTTGGCGTGCGCAAGTGGAGGCAGCTAGCGTAAGATCGTGCTGGCTGGAGAGGCATGCTTGTTAAGTCCCAGTCCATCCCGGACTGTAGCGCCACAAGAAGAAGAAGACGTACAGATAACGTAACAGAGGACCTATTCCCGCCAGAGAATGGACCGCACATACGTCTAAGTCCCTTAAGTGGTACAATCCCGGCTATGACATAGTTTGGGTTAATAAGAGAGCCGATAAGAAGAATAAGAAGAATGTGCCACAGGGATCGGAATATCAGCGCTTTGAACTAAGAAACCTGAATAAATTATTGAGGGAAAAAAACTGTCCAACGCATGACCATATCTAAGCTGCAGACGATGTAATTTCCCTGAGCACTTGACCATACATTTCCGAAGAATGACGCACTGCCCTCACTCCTGTATCATGGACTTCATTAAAATATTTCTCAGGACCCTTCAGCCTCTTCCAATCCCCT
This sequence comes from Eristalinus sepulchralis, assembly GCA_944738645.1. Lineage (NCBI taxonomy): Eukaryota > Metazoa > Arthropoda > Insecta > Diptera > Syrphidae > Eristalinus > Eristalinus sepulchralis. The sequence goes on along the minus strand of OX122885.1, from coordinate 3,103,281 downwards.
GCAGTTTTGTGATTGAATTTCAACACATTTTAACTGTGTGCCCCTTGGGGGTAGCATGACACTGTTAAGGACTTAAATGCAATGCCAAGGCATCCACTGCAAGAAAGAATTCCTCACCGACATCAATTTATGGTCCTTTCACAGACCGAAGGCAAACAAACAATAATGAAATTTCATCAAAAGCCCACCAATCACGAGCAACAGCAGCAGTAGTCAAAATAGATGGCCCTGCATCGGCTGACCAAAACGCACCGCCGCCACCTCCTCCCCGCCCCCTTGGCTAGGGCATAATCACTATCAAGCATCCGCATCCACTCAGGGAATTTCTGGCATATTTGACTGAAATAAAGCATTCCCTCTCTGCCCCTTCCCGCCAGCAGTGACATCTTGCAGCGTCGAGCGTCGTCGTCTTTCACTGCCAGGCAGGATCCTTCTCGGAGTTCATTTGATTTCGGGTTTTTTTTCTGTTTGTACCGCTCTGCCGTTCCTCGATGCTCCATATTGCATTGTATCTCCGTAGGAGCAGAGTATTTATGGACTCTGGTGCTCTTCGTTTCACTTTGCTGCACCTTAATGACTAGAAGTTCCTTGCAGTAAGCCCTTGCCCATCCTCACCTAAGCAAAAAAGAGTCAAGCCCCTCAGTTCCGGCGTCGTCCGGCCGCAGGCAGAGGCACAGTTCTTCATCGTCATCTTGCAGCAGTTCGGTATCGCATTCGAGTCGACTCTTTATCGAAGCGAGGAGGCAGGCGAGAGTGGCCTCCTGGAGTGTCCACTGGATATGGAGAACAAAGCGTTTCCATTGCTACACTGTTCCATTATCTCTGGTCATAAAACACAATTTTACAGTACACCCCGGCCGGTCGGGCGTTATGCCCATTTAAAGGACACTCCACTCCCAAGCAAAAGGACATAAATTCCAACCAGCCAGTCGCACATACATGCATATGTAGGCCGAAGGGGATGGGCTGCTGGGCGCCGTAGAGCACGGAGAATTTATTGATTGTCTTCCACGAGGACAGCACCTCTGCCTCATGCCACCCCCCACGGCTCAGAAGTTCAAGCTTAACCACTCCGCATGCCAGTGATGCAGAGGGCGACACATAGTACAGCAGCAGTGCCTGCAGGCCGAAAATCTCTCTTTCTCTCTGAACCAAGGAAGCGCACTCCAGCTCTGAGTCCGTTCACTCGGTCGGGAGTCGTCCAATTCGAAAATTTCATTTTCGAAATGTTTTGAGAAAATTCCCACATCTCTACGCCACGCCGGCCGCAGAAGGATATGCAGAGCAGGGCAACGAGCACTGCGGCGAGCACAGCAGCTAGCCCAGCACGGGACAGTGTTATCACCGTCGCTCCGGCGATGGTTGGCTCTCCCTCTCCGGTTCTGTTTGTGTTTGTGGCATCATTTGTCGTCCTTCGAGCGGTAATTACGCACCATTTGGAGCCAGCCTTCGAACTGCAGGCGTATCATATGAGACGCTGTTCCGCTTCGTGGTAGTGATTAACTGCGAGTGCTATGGATGGGGCTGAGGAGAGCGCAGAGTGCGAGCTTCCACTAATGGCCGTATCGGTGAGGGGGTGGTGAGGAGGTGGTAGACTTAAGTGATTTTTCTTCTCCCCCTCCCGGGCAATCGTCACCGTGTGACATTTGGTGCCGAATGATGGATTCTTTGCGAAGGGAGGGGGGGGGGGGGATAGAGAGCCTCAGAGGCGGCTAATGGAAACCGCCGCAAAGTACACCCTGTCTGATCAGAGAAGCTCTGCACACTGACTTGACAGATGACGATAATGACGCCTGGACTTGGCCCAGACAGATGAATTGACTTTCATAATTACCGCAGGGGTGGATAGTGGGAGAAAGGGGTGAGGAAAAAACGATGATTGACCAGAGTGAAACTCGACACGTGATGGTGTGGATACGGGCAATTTGTGTGGATGGACTTTAAGGCTTCAATCCTCCAGACTGAAAGTTCAAGGACCCTTCCTCTATCCCATGCGCCAAGACCAACAAAAAAATCAATTAAAGGGACCTTCATCTCGACAGCAGAACGACAAAAAAAGAACCGAAAACATGAGCACAACACCAACAGATGGCACCACAGTGTAATCAGAGGCAGACAGGGCAACAGAACTCAGCCGAGAGGAACACAGGCAGCGGCGCACATGATACACAAATCATCCACAAAACGAATGATTGCCGTCTTCCAACTGGCATATCTTCCTAAAAATGAAATACCGCAAAATGAAGCTCCCCCCCCCCCCCTCCGCAGCACACCACGCGAACACACAGGCACTGGGGTATCGACACACTGTAAACATAGTTCCAGTGCTTCTCTGCCGGAAATTATGCCACACTTAGGGGGGGCGATATATGCGAGTCGCTCGCACAGTTGCAGTCGAATTGTATGCAACGGGGTACGGAATGACACGGACCACCTCGCCGCCGCCACCTCAGAGTGCATGGAGCAGAAGCAGAGTAGACAATTGAAAATTCCCCAGAGGACGGAGGGGCCAATTCGTTGGAAAAACTTTATCCTTATACGGTCGTCAGGCTTTAGGACGAAGCTAAAATGTGGAGCGGGCAATCGGGACAGTGAAGCATTGTGCACCACATGCGGCAGACTATGCATTTCTTTCGTTCGGTGCGGCAGAGCACACAGCAGCGGTGCGGTACAAACAATCCACCATTCGGTATGAACTATTCATATGCAGCGAGGGAGCGTATGCGGTGTGGTGCGGTGAGGCTGGGTGTTGTGCGGCGCGGTTGAACACTAGGACACCAGGGAGGCTCCTCTCCACATACCGTTAAAGCATATTAAACTTAGTACCCGGCTCGAAGGACCTCGCTACACCACGAATTGGTGGGTAATAAAAACTTTTTCCTTAGCTTTGATTCAGTGCTTTCTTCTGTGTGCTGCTGTTATGCTGCAGTGGGCGGGGCGCGGAGGGGGACATGTCTAGTATCTCCTGACCGGCACTGTATTGTTATTAGTGGTGGCACCCTGCCCCCCTCCCCCCTTCACAGTCATTTGTCTTTTGCCCCACAAAACACGCGAGAGTGAGATAGGAGGAAGTGGGGTCTGTATAAAGTTGGCTACCGTTAAATGAGTTTTTCCACGGAAGTCATTAATAGTTAACGAACTTTAAATTGACGAAACGACTACGACAACGACTAGGAGATGCCGGCCAAAGTGACTGCGAATGAGGCTAACACTGAGGGGGGTGGGGTGGGGGATGACGCCAAATCTGAGCTTGGCATTTTGCGGTTTAGCAAGGACGAAGCGGACTGTGTCTGTATCTGTCTCATTCGGTTTATGAGAGGTTATCCTATTTACCGTTAGCGAGCATTGTCCTACTTTCTATTTTCTGTGTTTTTTTGCGCTTGCTTCTGCCGTCCGTCGTCTCAGTGTGTCCCGGTTATACATTCTCTCTGTGTGTTCATTGAGAGGAAATGCCAGATTGTTTGGTTTATTGGCAGTTAAGGGAGCAAAATTTATGCAAATTGCGTCAATAAAAATGTTTTTTCTTTCTCTCTTTTCTTTCATCCCTTCCACCGGCTTTCTTCAATCAGCACTAGCAGCGGCAGCAGTAGCACTTTGTCTCTGGGTCTCGCACTCAGGCTTTGCGTATTATTTTTTTGTTTTGCTTTCCGTTTTGAAATTCCTCTCGAGTGTATTGTTGGCATTGTCCTGTCGTAGGTGAGTTCGTGTGCGTGTGTTGAGGAGGGGCTAGCGGGCAAACAATGAATGAATTCTTCTTTTATGCTTGCACAGTGGATGCAGGGAACGAACGAAACAAAGTGAAACTCAGGGAATGAAAAGGCAGAGGAAAATCGTTTAGGCATTCAAATAGATGATGGTTTTGGTCGGTGCTACTTCTTTCCACGTCCCTGCTTTGCAGAGGGAACCAGCAAATGTTCAAGGAATTGGCCATTTTTTGGAGAGAGAGAAACTCTTTGCATGTGGACTGTGAGAGGCGAGTTAATTGAAATCGTGAAATATTGTATGAGAGTTAAGGACTGTGGGTATGACAGTATCTTCTTAGTTTTACCGTATCTGCAACGGTATAAGTCCTTCGGTCATTAAAAATCAATGTGTGAAACTTAGGACCTTAACCGAGACAAAATGTTCAAAAATTCATCGAAATTTTCGAATGCTGTTCGATGTGGAACCTATGTGGATCGTAAGTTAAATGCAGTATTTTTTTCTGACATCAATAGAGTGATTTTCTTTTTTACTTTCTTCCTTACTTTCTTTTTTTACTCAGACTCAACCCACATTTTCCAGGTTTTTTATATTTCTAGGCTCTTAGTACATAGAGGTAGCCACGTGGAACAAAAGTGAGGCTTTCAAATCATTCCCCAAATTTGTGTCTCTAAGTCCTGTAGAAAATCTTAAAAATCCATCAACCCAATGAAAAGTTTTTTGATGTGGAATCCATGTGGATCGTAAGTTAAATATCACTTCTTCCTGTCTTTAAATCTATTCAAGTGACTTCTAGAGTAAATACTCTAACACTTAATCTCTATTTCGCACCCCCGGGACATCAGAATGAGAAACCATAAAAATAAATTATTTTGCGGCTTTAGGTGCCAATGAATTTCTTGAGCCACAATAATGCCCCCTGTTCGCTCAGGCGGAAGTAAAAGTATTCTAGACATAAAAGTAAATAAATACTCCTTCATAGTTGGCGCAGTGGTGGTCCACCGATGGATGCAGCGTATTCGGACGTGCCAGTAGCGCCACAGTCAACATCCTCTCTCACTCTCTCTCTCTCTCCATGTTTCTCCCGCTCTCACACTTCTTTGGTTGTTGCTGCTGTGTGCCGATGATGATAATGATAATGAAGATGGAGAGGTAACCATGAAATAGCAAAGCATTCCTGGGATGTTCGTCCCGTTCTGTTTGACCACCGACAGCCCCCTTGGTTTTTCGTCGTCCTAACCAAAATGTGGATGGGGCGGGGGTGGGGGCACGGAGGAGCAAAAGGATAAAGGCAGTCTCCGTTGAAATGGAAGGAAAAGCCAAATGCGAAAATAAGTGAAAAGCATGAAGATGATGGCGTGGATGGGGTTCAATGCTGTTGGTGTGGCTGCTGCTGCCGGTACTGTTGGGACCAGATTTATGTTGTGCTGTGTGTACGCCGCGCATCTGAATGGTGGGCCGGGGGTCGGTGGGGACGCTTATATTATGGCGGGTATTGTTTATTGCTTAACGAAGCGAAAATCTATTGACTCTGCTAATGATGTAATTAAGCAAAGTTTCCAATTATAGCCCGGGCTCACATGAGAGCGCAAGTTGTGCTCCTGGTAGCGGCAAAAACACCAAATGCGGCTGCTGTTGCAGAGCGGGGTTTGGTGGAGCTGTACTGGGTAACATCTGTCAGGGCGGACAGTGCTTAGGATGACGGCAGCTGGTAGGAGTGGCTTCAATCAGCGCGGCATGGGAAGCGGCGGGCGGGCGTGTGGGTGAAGATGAGATTGCGTTAGCTAAGTGCAACAAAATTACTGCAATTAATACCCGAAACTGGATGTGCGCTGCGGTTGCGATGGCGGTCGCCGTCGAACAATGGATGGGAGAGCTGCGATTTTTCAGCATGCTGCCGAAACAATGCGAATGTATTGATTGTGGCCGATAGATGCGCTGTAAAGTGAAGCCGCTCGTGAGGACGGAATTTATGAACGTGACCATTAACTGGGCGGTGGGGTTGGGGGCGAAGTAATGCGGTGCTGAAAGTGAGCAGTGAATGTGCGGCTGATGCTCGTGGAATAAATTTGGGGGGAAATCTCCTTCAAGAGCGCACTCGATGGAATTGTCTGCGAGACGAGGACTGCACGTGATGTGGTTCTGTGGCTCTGCAGAAAATTTAAGAGTTTGCTTTAGTAATGCACATTTTGAGGGGAGAGTTTGACTCTAACGCGTGTACATGTGGAGGAGTTGTCTGGGAAAGATGTGGAGTGCTGGGGACTAAGTACTGCGGAACATCCAGTGGATCTTATCAATTGTGCGGACTGTCCACACATAGGTTCTCTGATAGTATTGCATTGGTGGGTGTGAGGATGGCTGGAAGGATGTGCTGAAAATGTGCTGAAACTGTGCTCACTCTCTCGAATTTTCTGCGTCACTAAATGTATGAGGCATAAACAAGAAATTTTATTGAGAGAAGAGTTGGGTGTGATTACATCCTACCTAGTCTTTGTGTTTACCAAAAGTGATTGTGGAACACATTGTGGAACGTAAGTCTCGGGAAAAAATTTACGGAATCAGATCAAGTCTGGCAGGAGGAGTCAATTTACGAAGAAGACATGTACGTTCCTTTCTTTTCTTCATCAAAATTCTTTGTGGAATTTAAGTTTAGGAGGAAATTTGCGGTCTAGGAACACAATTTTTTACCTGATGTCGATTGGAAGAAAAGTCACACTTAATCCAAGTGTTTTGAAGAATAATTATTCGGATAATCTCATAAGATTGAACGGAATCGTAAATTAACTATGTTGTGGAACATATATTGTGGAACAAAAATTTCATAGAAAATTAACAGTTTCCAAGTACATCTTTAAAGTTTTAATAACTTTGTGAAAAAGTTACGTATTCCAGTCACTCTCTGGTAAGGTGTGGGTCTGTTTTAGTTTGTGGAACTTATTAAAACTGGCCACCCCATTCTTATTCTGTTGATGGAAAAGTTTGGTTTCCTTATTTTTCTTCATACATCATCCACACTTAATATAGAAAGACATGATTTGACTGGATTTGCAGTCTTGAATTAATGTAAATACGTTCCACATGTCGCTGGTGCCTCCAAAAACACATCCACCTAATTAAAATTCCTTGAATTTTTTGATGTGTCTGTGTTGGCAAAACACTTCAAGAAGTGAAGACAAAAGTTTCATCAGAGAGTCTACCATTCCCTCATGATTGTCTTCCTCTCCCCAGAAACCACACTCAAACATGAAACACAAAAAAAAAGAAAACTCTGATGAGCAAACAAACAATTGTCTTCCCAACTACCATCGCTTTTACGAAAAAGAATGCGCCCGCCCTAACTGCAGGCGCAGGTAGGTGATGAAAGGAAAGCGAATCCTTTCAAGGATCTGTGTCATCCGCGTTACCCAGAGCAACGTAACAATTAACCCATAATTGTGCTACGGCATCGACCGACTGAATCAACTACAACTGCTGTTGCGACATTTCACCTCCGTGGGCTCTGAGGGGTAAGACGTGCAACAAAATGAAGGATAATCATGATTGTGCAACACAGTGGCACCTCCTCCGTCCGCTGGCGACATCTTCCACCTGCGCTTCCGAAGATGTCTTCCTTCAAGCACGCATCCTTGAATACGAGTTCTAATTACAAGTAGACGAGCACACACAGGCGCACACCGAATGACGACGTTGTCGACTTCCTGTCCAGTGGGAATTAGTTTTTGCCAGCTCCTTTGTCTAATTGCCGATTCAACTCGGAGACGCCGGAGGATTCTCCGGGGTGCTGTCGGAACGTAAGGTGGTGGTGGCTGTCCTGGTTTGTTGGAACAAGGGCTGTGATTCAATTTTCCGAACTTGCGTCATTTGCTATCCGTTCGCCACCACCAGCACCGCCGCCTGCCCCGCATCATAATTGCAGATAAAACCATCACAACCGGGCTGTGGAAGCACATGAAGCTGTGCTACGTTCTGCTGTGTGCCACGCCAATCTAACGAGTGTGCAGCATTTTAAATTAGCTTCCACAAATGAGTTCGACCGAGTCCATAAAGATTGCAATCACACAAGAAGGCCGATGGCAGTGGCGGCGGCGGCGGCGGTGGGCGGGTGAAGTGGTGTTTATGACTCCGGGTCGGTCTTCCGGGCCGGGAGCGAGTAGATAAGGTTGCCCGCAGAGCCCCCTCGTCAAAGCTGACCAAGGGTGAGATCTTGACATATCCTATTACTTATTTTGCCGATTGGGTGGCGGTGGGGGAGGTGATTCCTTGAAGCCTCCTCTATTTTTATTATCAAACCGGAATACGAAGGGCATTGAGTGGGTTGGTGGGGTCTGACTCCCGCCCGATTCGACTCGGCTGGCCATCAAATTTGTTCGCTCGACTTGGGGCGGGAATGAGGGTGGAAGTGGTGGCAAAACTACAACAACCCCCAGTGCGGTGCACTGTCACCCCCACCCTTGTCAATTATTTATCGTCCCATTGAATTTCAGAGCAGACACACCGAGAGATAGATTCATTTTTATGTCCTTTCCGTGGGGTGGCCTGTGGAACTTATCGCACTTGCAACTTCCTACTCGCTGCCGTCGCTGTCGACAAAAAAAAAAATCAAATTCCCCGTCAAGGGGTCGTGTATTCAATAAATCAACATTCATTCCAGCTCAGCCGAAGTTCCAAACTCGTCCCCAGCTCAACCCCGTAGTTGGGGTCCTCATTGATTCTATTCCTCGCACTGCCTCGCCCACATTAGAGTCGCTGGGAAAAATTGATGAGATCAAGAGATGGATTGGCGGAAGACAGTGCCGCTGTGTGGGGCTGTGTGGCCATGTGGCTGAGAGCGGCAGATGCCTTGTTGCATTGTCCTCGCATAATAGATACACCAGGGCGTACAATGAGCCGTGTGGATGAAGATATTCCATTTCTCAGATGTTAGTTGATGATTTGAAGACTGAAGACGAATCGGATGTCGTTTGATTACTTTCGCCACACCAAGGAGCGCAACGGCAGCGCTCTCAAATGGATTTTCTTGCCCCCGCCCTAAGTTCGACGAGGACGAGAATGATATTGTTGTGATACCGAGCAGAGGATAAATGTTGCACAGAGCGTGGAATGAGAATGCGGAGTGCATTGTTTGTGAGCGGTGGGGGGGTGTGAGCAAACGAATGAAGAAAAATGGATTTCGATTTGTGGATGCCTTTTGTGTCTCCCTTAACCACCGTGCATGAGGCTTGACTTTTGTGGTGATGTCGAACGGTGGAAGGGGAGTGTTGGTGGTGGGTAATCTGTTTGGGGGATTTGAAGTTGACTGATTTTGTCGGCTGAAAGGCGCGGAGATAGTGGATTTATGATTGTGTGAGAGAGTCTGATTGAAAGAAAGCATCTGCATGGGATTTCGTTGTGATGCTAGGGAGGATCCCATGCCTATGTCCATTTCAACAGCACCACCTCAGCCATCCTCACCCCTGTCACCACTTGCAGACAATCCAAAGTATCCCCCGCCCTCCCCCCACAACGAGGTCCGAAATTAAATCGATTACTCGCCAGTGTTTACACGTTCCGGCTTAAACCAGAGCACACACTGCACACGAAAAGCCAGCAAAAATCTCGAACTCTAGTGTGAGCCCTTGAAATGAAGGAGATTTTCCAACTCACCAGGCAAAACATCAACAACCACCCCACACGCACGCAGAATTCACATCAAGTAGTCTTTTGTTCCACCCTCGTTCAGTTACGCGCCGCCTTACACTATGGACATCCACACCCACCCTCTGCCCCCCCCCCCCCCCCCCCCCCGCATTCTACGAAATCCAGGAGGGCGCCATTAATTCAATTACATTCATTTCAAAAATTAAACAATTTTCATTTAATTTACTCAAGTGCCTATTTGGGTGGGTTATCCTTGTTACAAATTGTGTATCTCCCCACACTGCCGCTGTAGAGCATCTGACTCCCCGCTCCCGCTCCCAATTTCTACGGAGGAAATGCAAAAAGCGAATTTCATTTCGATGAACAATAGGTTCCACACCAGAGCGGACAACAGAGGGAAAAAAATGGTAAATTAAATTAAATACGTCTGCCGACGGGTAAGAGTGACGGGGGCTGCATGAGTGGTCCGGACACTATCAAATGTGCGATGGAGGTGGGCTCCGAGCTGCTGCTGTGAGTGAAGTTCAACCAACAACGAGCTTAGTGGCAGCAGCGGAGATTGTTCGTTTTATATTTTTTCGGGGCGTTTTTCTGTGTGAAAAATGCTCAAAGATTATCCGCAGCGGTTTTCTGTAAATTAGAATTATTGGTGGCATCATTGGATTATGTGGGTGGGTGACGGGCTTAAAAGGTCTCTCATTGTGGCTGAGCTTCGTGGTAATTCTAGTAATTGGTGATTTAAATAATTTCGGGTGAAAATTGTTCATAGAGAGTGTTTTACTTGTTTGTGGATCGTAGTTTTTAATTGTCTTCATCCCTCCTACCTAAGGGGCGCGACATTCTTCCTTAAAGCGCCTTTTATCGCCAGTTAAACAGAAGACTTTGGAAAGATGAGGTTTTACTTCAAAGAAACCTAAGTGATCACTTCGCCCTTGTGGAACGTAACTTACACACTGTCTTTAGACTTGTAATGCAGGCATCTTCCCACTGTGGAACACAATCTAGAAGGAGCTCGAATGTGAAAATATTGAACATGGAAAATGATTGCCTCCTCCAAGTGGAACATATTGAAGTAACAGTCCACTTTCGAAAACAGATGATACTTTCAAGAAAAAGAAACCAAATTTTGTCAATATCTTCATGCTTGTTCTGTTGCTGCTTTTGATAGTCTTCTTAAGATGGCAAGTGGGCGTCTGCTTGTTGTGGAACGTATCTCACGAAAACGATCCATAGTAGCGAATATTGTTATGGCAGCTGTGAGGCAATATTTAACAAAAAAGCGAATGAAAGTTAAGAGATCAACGATTGTCTCCGTTCCATGTGGATCTTACAGATTGGCGGAAAATAAATGTCCTTCCGACTCCTTGCCACAGTTTCGAGGAACCTCCATCCATTCACGTCGAATTAATAAAATGCACTGCCATTGAGATTAAAGTCACATGTCGTGTTCCCATTATGTACTGTCTCCCAATTGGCAGGGCAGTATATCTTTCGCATTCCGCCCCCCCTCTCTCTCTCTCTTTCAACAGCCATCCACACACCTTGAGGTTCATAGCTTGATGTACATATCTTGGCGGCCGCAGCGTACACCGGTAAAGTCTGAATGAATCGCAGCACAAACAGCTGTTTCCACACGACCCTCGATCATGTTCAACATCACTGGTTGGCCGATGGCATTCACAATGCGATGCAAAAGTGATGGGGGCAGAGAGTGGGCAGTGGGTTGTGGAGCAACATCATCAATCCCCCTAAAGCGAGTGTAAACATTGCAACCCCCGTGCAAAAAATTCATTTAATTTTCGAATCGAATGAGGGGCCTCGTCTCTACCCAACAACTTGCGTTCAGCTGTGGTCCTCTGACATGGAGAAGTCGTGTATTTTTCCACTCATCCCCTCCCTCCCACCCCCTCCCCCCACACACACACATACACCATCCCATTACCAACCCCTCGCGCTTTCAATCTGAGGGCAAATAAATTAATTTTTTCGTGTCGTGCAATGCAAATCCGTGGAATAAATTGTGAAAGGTGCATTAAGGACGTTTCTCGAGTGCACTCTCCGTGCGGACGATGGGTCAACCGATGGCCGCCAGCAGGTCGAAGTGCCCAACGTCCACCACTACTACCACCACATGCACCAGCAGCAGCACGCTGCAATGGATAATTCATGACGTCGTCGTCGTCGCAGTCATTGATGGCAAAGTGGAACGAAGAGTGGTTGGATCTCTGTCCCACACCACCCCCCCCCTCCCACACACACGACCCCACGCGGCAGCGGGTGTGCGGGGTAGAGGTGAAATATTAATTTGCTTTTAAGGCTCACGTCGTCATCAATTTCTTATTAATTCAGGATACGGTAGAATGCAAAACCAATGTCGACAAGGAGCATGAACGAGTGGGGGGCAGTTGAAAAAAACAAGTCTCCCAACCAACCGACCGTCCCTTACTCCTTCTGCTCCTGCTTCAGCTGTGTGTCCTTTTGTTGTTTTAATCGTTAGTCTACAAATGAAGGGGACGCACTGGGGGGGGGGCATACACCCTTTTCGGAGCAGATGTTGCCGCTGCCGCACTGTGACCGTTCCCGTCACTGCTGCCGCAACTGCTGCTACAGTTGCCAATGTTGCCCCACAGATTCTGCGGCACTCCCTTGAGAGTATAAATTATTAAACAATAAAGCTCATTAATTTTATGCGGGTCAACTGATTCCTTTCTTCGTTGGTCCTTTGGCCAACACTCTTCCCCTCTCTCAGAGACGGCAATCATTTGTCGTCGTCGCAGCAGCAGCAGCGGTGTCATCATAAGGATCGCCATCAGCGTGCGGACGGAACAAAAGGGAATTTTTGAGTGGCGTATTTTTTAATACGAACACAAAACAGAACACGTCGACGATGACGACGACGACGACGTCCGGAGAGGCAAAATTAAACAGGATGCGGAACGAAACAAAACGCGGGACACAAGATAAAAATCCTTTTAATCTTTCCGAGGACTCGTTTTTTTCCCCCTCATTTAATGAGGTTATAATTTGAGTGTCAGGGATTATATCGGAATTAATTCACTTTCTTTTTGGTGTTCTGGTCGGTTCGCGTCAACGTCGATGTCCTCAGTGTCGTCGTCCTTTTCATTACTCACTTATTCACGCCAGGACTGTGTGTTTTTGTTATGAAATGGATCCTTTTGCCACTTCATTTGCTTTGTTTGTCCGACGCCACCCCACCCCCGTGTTGCTGAATGGATCAGTGATGATACAATCGGGGACAGAGTTGTGGTTAATTAATGAGAAAAGTGAATGGTGGGAGTGGGGCGGTGGGAGAATCCTCTGAATTGTGAGAGAGGTGAATACATCAAAAATGTGATATCCATTACAAAACATCCCTTTAATTATTCTTCCAAGTCCTGGGACTTTTTTTCTCAATTTAATGAATTCCTTCCCTTGCCCCCCACTTATTCCTGATCACATTTGAAGTACACTCTGCCCAATTATTCGCCAACAATTCCCTCTTTTCCATCTCAATTCAACGCAAAGTACCGCGAATCATTTAATCCTCGAGTGGAGGAACAACTCCACTCTGCAGCAGTCAAAAGTTATTTCAGACTTCACACAATAATTCCCAGTAACGGTCCTTTTGGCTCCCTTCAGGTGATACATGTAAATAAAATCTCGAAAAAGAAACTGCACGGCTGCCACAGAAGCATGCGCCCATCCCCTCCCCCTTCTCCCCTCCACAAAAAAAAACCCTCTACATCGACATCATTAAAAAGTTTCAAGTGGTTGCAAGCAAAACCCGCTCCTCCCTCCCTCCCTCTCTCACTCTGCCTCTGTCTCTGCCGATCCAGGATTCGACTGTCGACAGACCTGCCTAAGCGCATGGAAAAAAATGAGCGCGCCCGCAAAAAAAAAAAAAGAACAACAAATACCCGCAATGAACCGGAAACGAAGTGAGTCCTAGAGGGGGGCGGGAGGGTGGGCGTCAACCGACACGGGCGCCGAGCGTTAGAGAGCGCCAAGACTACCAATTTGTGAATATTCCTCTTTATCGTCCTTTTATGAAGGCCATAATACCTGGCGCGTTGCGTGTATTCCGCATACCTCGGATATCATCCTTAAAATTAAACCTAATAACGGTACAGCCACCAGGGCGCAACATACACCACCACCACGTTCGTCCTCGTCGCCGGCCGTCGTCTCGTCGCATCTCTCCCGATCCGAGACCACCGACCACCTGGTCCCAGCCATCCAGCCGCAGCGGAACGTGGAAGTGGGCGAATTGTTGTTTATTAAGTCGTATAACACCGACGTTAGGAGTATAAAAATGGCTATCCAGGATATTAATTCCGAATTGTGAATAACTTCGGTGGACGCGCGGCAGCCATCGGCGTCGAGCCAATGGAGGACGAACGGCGCGAGTGTATGACTTTTGAAGGTAATCCTCGAGGATTTTTGTTTTCATTTTTTTTTTCCTTCTCCCAAGCGACGGCGGAGCCGACCCTCTTTTGTTTATTGGCCAAGGAATTATACAGTTAATTAATTTTTATCTGTCTAATATTTTCATATCGCAAGGACGATTGGATCGCCAGATTGGGTTGAGAGACAGAGAGAGAGAGAGAGTCAGCTTACCTGCAGACAGGTGAAGCGAAAAAGTTTCGGGTGCAAACTTTGATATTTTTTCCAGAAGTTCCCCTCATCCTCGTCGGGAAGGTGTATGATGATATTTCCATGACACCCCGTCGGTGAGTCGTGAGGGTCCTTGTAGCCTTGTAGGAATTAAGAACATAATGAAATTTTATGAAGCACGCGAAAAGTTTGAGTGTGTTTTTGAGATCCTCCCTCCATCCCATCACGACGACCATCCCACTGAATGGAGGTCAATTGCCAGAACGTTGGCGCTGGCCGCAACGTCTGACGGTTAAGGATACAGCAGATGCTTTGGTGCTTTGGTGGTTACTGATGAAGAAGCGCAACAGAGCACAGAGTTGAACTCAAGTGAATGAAGAAGCAATTCGAGGGGCGTGCATCCATAAATCAGTATTATTGGCGTATACATCAGACGTTGGGCGCCATATCTGAGAGGATGTTGTTCATCGTGACTGCAACCCCATCCCTCTGTCCCATCGCCACAACCCAGCACCCAGTTGCACTTGAGTGTCCTGTAACATAGTGTTTTGGTGCGAACTTGTTGTTTCAAAAAAAATTTCAGCCAAAATCCAAAAAAAAAACAATTCACAACACAAGGATACAGTTTCATAAAAGGATGCAACATCACTCGTGAATCGCTTTAATGCATCCAGGAGGGTGTTTGGAGGTCGTTTTCTGTTTTGTTTCAGATGCAATCTGTTACGTTATAGGAAAATTGCAATAATATCCTTCGTTGCATCCTCTCACTCCACACTCGTATCCTGTAGAGAGTGGCTGATGCATGCACACACCAAAAAAAAAAACATGTTTGCACCAAAAGTGCTTTTTACACTCAGCTGTAACGCTTTGTTGTATTTTTTTCCCCCATTTTTTTTCGCCCACTTATTTTTTTCGGGGGGAGAGGACAATGTGGAAATTTACATAAAAGGATATTTAGGTCTGTAGACACACACACATCTGATGCGACGACTGCACTCTCGAAAACGGTTAGTGTGGAGGCTTTTAGTCCTTTAGGAGTTGGAGTACCCCACACACACACAAAAAACACATCCCCTTCTTGTAGTCCGTCGCGATCGGAGCCGTAGCTGGGGGAGGGATGCGGCGAATGTGTTTGGGATGTGTTGAATTTAATTTGAAGAGTATACTTTATTCGAGGCCATCGGCTTATCCTTGGCAATTTTTGTGTGTGGTTTTTTTCGCATTTTTTTCATTTGTTCGTCGCACGAAATGAGCGGATATTCGGTTGTTGGGTGGATGTGGGAGACAAATACCGTTAAGCATGCTTTATTATTTTTATTTCCCCGGGGCTTACACACATTCCATCGTTGCAGCAAATGTGTGCGGTGAGTGGTGGTATGTAGGCAGTGTCCTTTTTGCAGTTTTTCTTTTTTTTTTGTTTTTGTTCTCGTTTTCGGGAAGTAACAACTGTGTCCTGGGAAGTTTTTTCGTTGTTGTGGTTTCGCTGGTTGGAAGCATATTTTGCGATGGACATCGAGGGTTGTGATGATGTTTTCTTCTTGATCCTGTGTGTGATGGTTATGGGAGGGGGAGGGGGAGGCGGATTTTTCAATTACCAGACACATCAAGTGCTTGAGACCTTCATCCGATTATGTAACGAGTGTGAAGGTGGAGGTGATGGAGGAGTCTTTCAGAGAACTGAGAAATTAGTGTCTTCGGCGAAATCTTCTGGAAGGTGGGAACTTTGTTCCTCAATGAAACTCTGATTCACATGAAATACGAGAGTATGACTTAGCCACAACAGTTTCAGCGAGGGGCAAGTCTGAAAAATGTTAAATTCGCTCACCTTCTTCTTCTTCTTTTTGTGGCGCTACAGTCCGGGGTTGACCTGAGCCTCGACCAACATGCCTCTCCAGCCAGCACGATCTTTCGCTAGCTGCCTCCAGCTGCACACTACAAGTTGGTTGAGGTCCTTCTCCACTGGTGAGCGCCACCTTAGCCTAGGCCCTCCTCTGTGGCGTTGTACCAATGGCTCAGATTCGAAGACTTTTCGGCCTGGAGCAGTGGTGTCCATGCGTTCTACATGGCCTAGCCATCTTAAGCGTTGTATCTTTAGACGGTTGCCCAGGCGCATGTTGCTGTAGAGTCCATAGAGTTCGTCATTAAATCTTCTCCTCCAGATGCTTTCAACGCCAACAGGACCAAAAATCGCTGACTAGGGGCTTCTTCATCCTCGCCAAAGAGTAGGATGGCGATGATCAAGCTGTTTTATAAAGCAAGCTTAGTCCTTCGAGGGAGGGCTTTGATTGCCTCTTGAGCCCAAAGAAACAGCGATTGGCAAGAGTGATTCTGCGTTTGATTTCGGTACCGGCGTTGTTGTCCCTATTTACCGCAGAGTCGAGGTAGACCTCGAAGAATGATTCTGCGTCTACTGCGGAGCCAAGGTAGACGAAGTCCTTGCCTATTGTGACGCTCTGTCCGAGACGTGGATGTTGTGTGTCCTTCTTGATGACAGCATGCACTTCGTTTTGCCTTCATTAACCACCAGACCCATTTCAACCAATTCCCCTTCAATGCCAGCAAGCACCTCACAGACGGTTCGCTGTGTTCGTCCAATATCTTCGGCGTAAGCTAGCAATTAAACTGACTTTTGGAAGATCGTGCCTCTGGTGTTGACTTGTGAGTTACGCACAATCTCCTCAAGGATGATGTTAAAGAAGTCATATGACAGTGCGTCGCCTTGTTTAAAATCTTGTTTGACACTGAAGGTCTTGGTGAGTTCGTTTCCAACCTCGACGGAGCAGCGAGACACTCTCGTCATCCTACACACTCTCTGACGAGTTTTGTAGGTATGCCAAAAGTGGACATGGCGAAATTTACTCGTCATCGCCATTAAAAGTTAAACTGCCCTACAGAGTAATTTTGACGTTTGCTGACTTCGAACAGCCAGATTTGAGACGCTTCTCGTAGACTATTGGTGCTCCTTGAGTGCTGTTAACAACTCGAAAGAGGTGCAGCCGTGAACACTGCGAGATGTTCAGTGGAGATGTGAGTTCAGTGCGAGATGCGAGTTGATAAGTATCGAAGCAGGGACCTTCGGCGTGTGAGTCGACGCACTTACCCACTACGACATGGCGACGTATATGCGTCCAACTTTTCCACGAATGGAAGAATGAAATGAACATCAGTTTGAGGAAAATTTGTCTTCCTCGTCATGTCTGACACCTTCTCCTCTTAAAATAGATGTCTACGCGTCTGTCAAGCCATGAAATTAGGCTTTTCTTGTTCACACAGATTTGTCACACTTCTCTCTAGCCGAAGCCCACACAAGACCTTCCCGCCCTTTCATACCGTCCCCCTGCCAATTGATGACCAACCAAATTGTCTCCTTCCCCTTGATAATCCCAATCCATTCATAAATTTAAAGAAAAAAAAAACAAACTCCCCCGCACCTCCACCACCACCCACAAGACTCTGTCCACACAGGACAGAGGAAAAAAAAAGAAATTGTTGACAAATCAAATTAATTGAACCTTTCGACAAAAACACTCTCATGTCGCATGTCGATAAGGAATCCTTAAAATAATTGGTTTCCCGAAAAATACAAAAAAAAATCTCGTTTCGGCCACTGCCACCAATGGAATCCCCTTTCGCATCCACACACCACCACCAGTGTCGCTGTCGCCGGACAGCCACCACGTGCGTGACTCGAAAGGACAACAGATTCCCGCCTTTAGGTTCCAGCCAGTCAGCCAGCCAGTCAGGCACATGCTCGTAAAAGAAAAATAACACGTATTAACTTTTAAAAGAATGTGTGATAGAAAATTAGATTTCCGACACTAGGTGTCGCATATAAATCCCGAAAGGATGGCCGACGCGCTGCGTACACAATAATTGCCATCCATTGTGATTTGTCATCGCCGGACACCACAAAACAAATGCTGGGACCACGGAGATGCCGTCGGAGAGCGTCCGTGGACGACACGGTGCGATATGGAGAGGCGTCGTGTCGGTTGCGGTTTCAAGCGCCGGATTTTGTTGCCGATCTGTGTGGTGGGGTGGGATGAGCGAGTGTACCCCAACTCCGGGCCAGCCACAAGAATTGAAGTCATCTCCTCGTCGTTGTCGTTGTCGTCGCATGCTATCGCCCATTCTTGTGGTTTCAAAAGCAATAAGCAATAAAACGGATATCCAGCTGGGTACTGGCTGGCTGACTGGTTGGGTTGGCATGCTTCGGCAGCGCTGGGTGGGGCTGCATCTCGTTTCGCAGGCGACAATCTTGGTTTGTTTTTCTCTCATTTTCGGTTGCAGGATCTGTCATCGAAGAGATTAACTTCCCGCAGCTGTAAAATTCGATTGGGGCGAGGGAGTGGGTGAGAGGAAGCGACAGCATCAGAGCATAACGCGCGACTAGCGAAATGGACGCCACAATACAAGCAATTTTTGTCGCTTGTTTTATTTTCTCACTCACAACCATCCGTTTGGGGCTTCCAATATCCTTCTGTCGATTTTCAACACACATGTACTCCCATACAAAGTAGACGGGTGGAGGAGGAGGAGGAAGTGGAACCAAGTGAACTTCTGTGAAGGATACTTAGACGGCGACGATGACGACGATGCCGAGCACAGTTGCGGTAACTGCGGCTGGTGGTTGGTTGGCTGGTAGAGCGCCCACCCCTCCCCGGCAAGAAGTAACTCGGAAACTATTACTTATCCGCGTGGCAAGGGTTCTTGCTGCGAGACTCACTCGCACTCGCTGGAAGCTTGCACAGAGCTAAGCATAACCACGTCCTTAATCATCAGACGTGATCGTGGCGGGAACGTGTGTATTACATTTCCTTGGCAGAGTTCAGCTCCACCACTCCTCATCGTCTTCTGCTGAGTGCATTTCTTTCCTTAGGGGTTGCGCCGAGCGATGCGGTTAAAGGGATGGAAAATGGCACTTCCAGCATCAACCGCCGCTGCCGCTGCCGCCGCCGCCACCAAGGCGAAACGGATTGAAGAAATTTTTGAGGGCAATCAATAGGATATAACGGGTGGCAAATGAAGTCGGTAACGTTACAGACTGAAGCTGGTTTCTCTGATGGCTGAGGGGGGTGGGAGGGAGATCTGGGAGAGTTGTTTGCTTTTGGGTGTTGACTTGTATGGTGAGTGCCGGTGGCGGGGGTGACGCGAAATGGATGAGTGATGAACGAGAACGATTCGCTTATAGTTTTTCGGGGTACATTACGTGGTTTGTCAGGTGGAACCGTGCGCGGTGGCGGCTGGCAAATGCACTGGGGAGGCGAGTGTTTGGAGGCAGAATGAAACCGTATTTTGCTGTCAACTAATGTCAACAGGATTGTGTCGACATTCGATTGAGATAAGTGATTCAAATGACAGTCCGTTCTGGTGTGGGGCGAGAGCATTTTGCGGACAAACTTTGTAATCTGTTGGAAGTGAAAGTTTGTTGAGGAGAGAAGGGGTTGGTAGCTGGGAATATTTTCAAGCGGTCTTTGGGTTTGAGGTGGGATGAAAATTGCAGGGCATCTGCATGAGGAAGTAACATTTTCAAGAGGGCAGTAGGTGGACTGGTTTGAAAGACAGCATGACATGGACTTAAAGCGACTTCTCAGAGGGGAGTACATTTTAAATGTCACATTGCTCTCGATCAGAGTTGTGTGAATGTTGCTTAAAGGTGGAGGTGTATCACTCATTAAGAGGTTTCATTTTGAAGAGGACGCAAATCAGGTACTTTTGAAAGGAAACAAATTGAATTTGACACGAACAGGAACAATGACATTTTATGTGTCAATAATAAATGACTGGCAGTACAGCCCACAAGGGACCAGGGCCTAGCTTCTATAACAACTACTCGTGTAGTGCTTGCTTCTGTCCTCTCACGAGTAGAAGAGACCTACAGTTTTTGGCAAACCCCGAACGGCGAGATTTGAGAAGCTTTTCATAGACAATTCATAATCCTTGAGTGTTGTCAGCAACTCGAAAGAGGCGGTGCCGTGAAAAAATGCGAGGTGTCCCGTCCGGGAATCGATCCTAGACTTTCTGCGTGGCGGTCGACGCAGAAATTCTTCTTGAAGACAAACTCGGATACTGTAGGATCACTATCCACGTGAAGAGAATTACATTTGAATGAATTGACATAAGTCAAACCTCTGTGCAGATCGCGTTTAGATGTAGAGAACGCATGCGTGGTATGCTAAGTGCGGAAGTTGCTCTAGTCCTCAGCGATACGTTGACACAAAGGCAGTCTGTTTTAAGCTCTCCTCTGTATGGTTATAATTTCTGGACAAAGCTAAGAGTCTTAAAGTGGAGCGCTTATACTTATGTATGTTCGCACACAGTATGGGACTCAAGACTGAATAAACTCGAAATAGCTTTCTTACAGCCGTAAGGATTGTTAAGGCTATCCAGGAGTTGGATATTGGTTCCCAACTCTTTTCCAAAACCATACAGAAAGCAGCAAGATGTGCGTTTGTTTTTCGAAAAGAGGTCATGCCTTCAATGTCTTACACATCGAGGCAAAGACGGTTGGGCTTAGTCCCAAAAATTGCCTGATTGGGCTAGGTCATAGCTCGAAGGCGAAGAATGTAGGGAGGTGAAGATCTCTCTGGTGAACACTGCCCCTGCGACCCCTTAATGTACTTAAAATTATATTGGTGAGGTCTTGCTCCAAGTTGTCTGTGAGCAACGAACAGTGTTGTGGAAACGCTGCTTTGGAGATTTGATGCCAAAGCTTACTGGGAAGTGGTGGATGTCAATCTAGAGTTCGAAGTTGTTCCAGCTAGGGATTGTGACTTTGGCATGGGCGTACAACGATGGGCCGAATTCTTCTACTCATATAGAGATCATAATTTCTAATGGACAGAGGAACGGTGGGCTTGACTTGCGTGTTTCTTTTGCCTACTGCTATTTTGTTTGGTCTTCGTTTTTGCAATGGTTGAGAAGTACGTGGCCATGAAACTCCTAAAATGCTAAAAATTGGCTACAATGATGATACAATGCAAAAATCTCACGTTTTCATGTAGTATTCAGCTTTGAATAGACGACAACTTTCAATATAAGTGTCTGTCATGGTCCGAGACTTTGAAAATGTTGAATAAATAAAATATTCTGCAAGGGATAACCATTTGAGAATACTAAACAAATTGTGGTCCTGTTTCGGATGACTTGGAGTCTGGTTTAGTGGAAGATTTGATGATGAAAAGGATGTCTGTGCCCACCTTACGAACTAACCCAATTTCTCACTTTTTAAAGTAAGTCTTTGAATGAAAAAAATATGAATGTAGTGCAATATGAACGAGTTTAGATAGGCGTCTTAATTTAAGTTGCTAGACATAGACATCCACCACTTGATTTCCTTTATGCCAGTATATCATTATCATCATATGACCTTGACACACATGTTCCACCAAAGGTGGCACGCATGAGAGACCTCCAGGCCGCTTGATCCTCCGTCATAGACTCTAACTCATCAGAAGCTATTTTCAAACGGAACCGCGCGAGTTTATGGACTTGACCCAACCGCTACGCCCTGAGTCTGATGAGTGATTGCCTACCACATAGAGTCACATCTAAGGCACCCCTTGGAGGTCGTGAGGAAGAGGAAATTCGTTCCATCTGACTAACCCACAGTCCTTTTCATCCAAACCAGTACCTGCTCAACACTGAGTTCCCCCCGAACTGTCTCGTTTCCCAGCCTATCAAATAACTCCCGCTTAAAAATATTCCCAACCCGTCTGCATACTTCTAGCCATCAAAACAAATTGTTTCGCTTTCAAATTGTAACCTCTTAGTGAATCATAATCACGAAATGATGAATTTCCAGGCAAAAATATAAATTTTATGATCCACACAAGTCAAAAGTTGGTCGTTGAGATAATACCTCAAATAAACGCATCCCACTACGCAGATGTTTCTCCCCTGCCGCTGCGATCCATCCAGCAGGATATCATTCCGAAATCCCTTTTTCATGTCATATCCTTGCAATTTGGAAAAAACAAACTTCCTTTCACCATAAATTTTATTATCAATTTCGTCCTTAAAAACTTAACTTTTCACACGCGTATCCTTGCTGGCTCATAAAATAAGCCACTTTCCCACTCACACGCTTCACACGCACACATACACACACACACACACGCATACACTCGTCCATCTCCCTCAGTCTTTAGAAGCGACGACGACGACAACGACGACGGCGGAGACAACAGAAAAGAGCACTTAAATTCCTTTTTATTGAATCACAGCTCAACTTTTTAACACCATATCGTCCGCAGCACCTGCAACAGTAAGCTCGCACACACACACACACACATGCACACGGTGCCAGTCCAAAGGCACACATGTAACAAGCTGTCATTTGATGAAACGTGAGAGTGCGGTTAGGTGGCCGCAAGTACGCGGCGCAAACACTTTCCTCAGACTAAAGTCGGAATTTTCGCCACCACCCCCCTGGACTCGCCGCCATCACACCGCCAAGGCACCCATCTGCTGCCGCAGTCAGCACACAGAGGATGAAGTTTCAGATTTTTGTACGTTACAGGCAAGCATTTCCTGCCCACCCCTCTCCAGTTAGATTGTGTCACAGAAATGACTCACAGACGCTGGAACATGTCGCTGCTGCTGCGGCAAGGCCTGTGGTGAAGGGCCGTGTGTGTTCAGCGCGCATCCTGTTTATGTGCCAGGCGGACGAGCGTTTCCTTCCAAAGACAGGATGTGTTGGGCCGTGTCGCCAGGACGGTTGCTCTAAACACGAATAGAGCGTTTGTCACAAAAATTCGAATCGAATCCAATTTCTAGTAAAAGCAGCCCCGGAGGCCTTGAGATCCGAGGACGAAATGCCTACATGACTGGGCCTTCATCGCCGCTCCCCCGGGCAGGCACGTTCCACTTCGAATGAAAAGCGCTGCACAGTGGCAGCCGAATCCAAACAAAATCAAATCAATCATGTATCGCGGTGCAGGGCGGCCGCCCCGGCAAGGTACACAGGCCGATGCCGCCGAATAATTAATCACTCGCACATAATTGAAACTAATTCGTACGTTGTAGTAGGGCTTGGCGGCGGGTATGGGCGGCAGCAACAATCGCTCCGGCTGCCATGTCCTGCGGTCGATGCTGTTCGAACTGTAATTTGGCCACCGAATCGTTGCTCGGTAATTTTTCCTTTGCACCGCATCGGGGCAAGGCCCCGCACACACGCGAGAGGAGTGCAGTTTTTTTTGCACAGCTCGTAAATTATACCGAGAGCGCCAGGAACATCATATTCGACAAACACTGATGGCGACAGCCGAACACGGGCCTTTTTGCTCGTCTATTGTCTGTCCTGTGCAATGCGTGGGCGAGGATTGATTGCAGCGCCGTCGAATGTGAACCTGTGCGGCTGCACAAGCGAACGAATTAATTATTGCTGCTGCTCGGCCAGATATAATGGGGATCAAATCAAGCGTTTAGATATTACTGCAGCAGAGGACGGCCGCAGCAGTTACATGGGTTACTGTGGCTGCTAGTGGAGTGGTGTGGGTGGTGGCAGGTGAAGTTTTATTCCAGCTGATTAAAGGTGGTGAGGCATGAGATGTGCGTTGAAAGGGATGTTGAGAGAGAGAGAGAGAGAAAGGATCTGGTTGAGGGATGAGATGACTTTCTGATTGTCCTGACAGGATGTTGTGATGCGGTAAAAGGTGCAGGGGAATTTTCTGGGTAAATTGTTTCATTGTGACGAGATTTTATGGTTGCTTACTGATGGGCAATTATTCACGTTCTAGAAGATCTGTAAACCCTTTAAAAAGTGTCAATTCCGGATAGGTTCCACAAAAATTGTTTGTTAAGGATCAAGGGTTAGGTACGTTTTGCTTAAAGAGTTCAAAATGTCTCTTATAAGTCACCAAATCATGTTACAATCACCACTGTGCTTAGTTGCTGAATAGGTTCCGCAATAAATAAAATCTTCTCAACGATGACTTTGTGGAAGAAAAATTCTGAATCAGAAAAATTATAAGTTCAGAACACAGGACTCTTGGGAAAGCTCACATATATCACTAAATTTTGTGTTTTTAATTACGTTCCACAGAAGTCAGTAACCAAATAGTAGCAACAGTGCAGAATGTTGATTGTGGGTGGCTAGTGTTAAACAATTCCCATCGAGGTTGTCCCTTAAGCATCACAAATTTCGTCAAAATCCGTAGTTTTCGAATACGTTCCACAATAGTTGAAAACTTATTTAAGGTGAATATACTATAGATTTCGATAAATTGATGACAACATAGCGGAACTCCTTAAACAACATTAAAATTGTAGAAATTTATGATTGTTACCTTCGTTCCACAAATACTTAGAATAGCTCGATGTTGACCATGTTTATCCTAATAGAGATTTTAGGAGCGCAGAAAACCATCAAGACACTACTCAAATCGAACCGAAAAACTAGAGCTCTTAAATACGTTCCACAATGTAGTGGAAAACCTGTCAACAGGAACCGCGGTAAATTTGTATGGAAGGTACAGACAGAATCCACACCCTAAGATGTCTGCACAAAGTCGCATAATTGTTGAAATTCTTAGGTCCACATTTGGATGCATGAGAGTTGAAAGACTGCAAAAGGCAACCAACTCCAATATTCACCGAGTTTGTTAGGAACCTTCATCATATGTCGCACTTGTCTTCGAGGTACTACCAAAAACTGCGAAGCTAGCATCATTCCAATCACTTCATAAGAGAGACTGAATGCAATCCACATTCGATGAATCTTTTAAAACCCACGAAAGTCTACAAATTCTGTAGTTTTCACAACCACGGTCCACAAGAGTCATCCGGCAAACGGCAATCGCATCCAGATTTTATTGCGGATTCTAGACAAAATCCAATCCACAGCATGTAAGACCTCGAAAACCCCTTAAGATTGTCGATTTCTAAAACTCCGCATAAAAGTCAATAGCCGATTACTCAGAATCAAGGAAAAACACACAAAACAAGAATCCTTCCCCCACCCCACCACACCCCGTTCCAGGATCAATAAGAATAGACTGACTCAACATATGTTTCCCCTTAAACCGCTTTAAGTGACTTTGTTCACGTCAAAGCGGCGCCCACCTCCGGCACGAAATTCTAAACGAAAACGACTTACGGCAGCAGTTGTGTGCAGAGAAAGAAGTAAATCCTTCCAACTTCTTCTCAGTAATTGGGATTATGACGACGACAACGATGACGAAATCCAAAATCCAAAAATAATTGTGTCACAAAAACGACAAACGTTACCTAGGCTGCCTAGCCCTCCGCACACAAACGCACACATTGTGACACATTCGCCAATCAAACGAATGAACATTTCACATGTTCGCAACCCACCCGTCCTGCGCCGCCATCGTTCGATTGGCTTCATTCATCGAAATACACGTTAAGTGTGCAAATCCAAAACTGACAGGAATAACTCACGGGCTCGCAGACAGAGGCAGTCTGACGGCTGGGTGTGTGCGTGTTGAAATTTTCGGGCTTTAAATTGTCAAAGTCAAGCTCTTGAACTTAAAGTCGAGTCCGGCACACGGAAGGATGCGTGTGTGTGGGAGGGGGGGGGGAAGGGCTTCACTTGAGTTGTGTCTGTCGGCCAACAACGCTTCCAGTGGGCGGAAGTTAAGACAAGGACCAGTGCACATACTTCCGGTTAGTGTCCAATGTTTGTGCAATGCCCTATATTTAAATCGAACCCCCCCCACCTCCTTCCCAGCATCCACGCAGTCAGTGAGGGATGATAATTATTTGCGTCATCATCCGGAGCAGAAATTCCGCTCAAATTAATCTCTATAACCGTACCCTCCACACACATCGAATACTGCACATTCTCCCCGTCGAATGGGTGCCTCTCTGTGAGAATGGCATGAGTTAAACAGTGCACAGGGGCATGTAGTGGCATGTGGCATCCTGTGCCACATGTCGTAGACCCCGGCAGACATTCAGACATATTCTATTGCCATTCCGGTTTTTGAGATGTGTGTGGAACTTGTGTGTGGAACATACGAGTGAAAACTTTTGAACTTCCATAATAGTCTGTATCAGGATGCCAGCCATCCTTCACCGCTCTCCCCCACCCGCGCGCACACACAGGGCGTCCGTCCTGCCCTTTTGTTTCCAAAATAGAATTCCTATTCACTGTTCACTGTTCAGCAGTCGCATATCCTGTTCTCGGGGCCATGAAATGAAGTGTGATTTACGCACTCAGGATATTTATATGCATGCACCCGCACACATATGAGGCGGTGGGTCGGTGGGAAATTCCTTTTGTGTGACTGGAAGGTGAATGCCACGAGCCAAACCCCATTATGATTGCCTAACAATTTTATGACCAAAGGATGACGTTAATGTCCTTGCGGCAAAGAGAGTGAACGCAAAAGAGAGAGACTTCTTTTGCCTCGACGGCTTAAAAGAAGGGGATAACACTTGTAAAGGACCGGCATCCTTCGCCTAGTCGTTTATCATCCAAATGTGTCATATAAAATTCGTAATCAGATTTTTTGGCTAAAATATGTTTGCATATCCCTTCCTCTCTTTCGCTCTCAATTCCGTCGTTTCAATTTTTACAGACTTTCTGCTGGTGTTACGGCTGGTGGCTGCCGGTTGTTGGCTGTCGGCTGTCGGTTGCCGGTTGTCACCTAATCTGAGAGTAACGAGCGTCGACAACATCGTACGTCCTTTGAGGAGCAGAGCATTTTTTTCTTCTCCGCCTTGTCTCGGTCTTGGTCTTGGTCTCGGTCTCTTTCCCATCTCGTCGTCGTCGTCTACCATTATCCTTTCGCTACCATTAAGTGGGTGATATATGCTCTGATGTGCAGCATCAAGGGTTACCACCCCCAGTTGGGTGGAGGCGCACATTTGCATTGGAGGAGTTCAAAGAAATGAATTTTTTCACTTGGCCTGGCCCGCTTGTCGTCCTTTTTAAATTGTTCGATATATAAAGTATTTCGTGTCCTTAATGTTTTCTTTTTCCTCCCACCCCTCGGATGTGAGCGTTGTCCCTTAGTCGCTTGACTGTCGTTCGGAGTCCGGGATTAGGCCAGTGGATGTACTGCCGTCTGCTCGGTGTGAGGATATTTCGTGGACCAACTTTTATGCTTTTTAAGTACTTTTCAATGCGGGCAGGGGCCAGAGGATAAGAGAAGAAGAACGAGTGAGAGAGGGGTGGACAATAAAACTGATATCGTCGATTGAAAAGTGCAAAATTTACAGCTTATCGTCGTGCACAAATGGACGCTGGCGCGGCAGTTGGCCAAGTGATAGGAGAGGGGCAGTGGGGTGGTGGGGGTGAGCGAGAGAATGAAGGGCATCATAGGCTATTTGAAGTGGCTCCTTCGGTCTTTTGTGATATGTTTTATGGGACGTTTCTTCTCCTCCCTCCATCGACAACGACGACGACAACGACGACGCTAGGGATAAACTATTAAAGAGATTTGGTTTCCTCTTCCTCCCCACATACCCCTTTGCCCGTCTTCTTCCTCTCTCTCTCTCACATTCTAGCACAATTGTCCGCTCTTGTGTTGGCGTTCTTAATATTCAATTTCAAGTATCAGCTTGGGAATAGACAATAAAACCATCGTAAAGGACCCTTGATGGGTGGGTGGACGTCGCTGATGCATGGACTTGAGGAGCGATGGGGGCAAGTGGACGGGTGGGGTTTTGCAAAAAAAATTTTTAAGGCACAACAGACGTCTCGATCACTTTTATGGCGATGGAGAGATTGAAATTTCCATTACACACTCTCTCATATCGGTGATGGAGGGTTTTTCTCCAGTTCTTCCCCCCCCCCTTGCGAAAAATGGTCGCAATATTATGCGACTGGATGCTGTGGAAATGGAATACACGACGGTGGCGTCATTGAGACAGGGTCCTTGTGAATATAATGGGGAAATGGTTGTGAAGTTGTCTCACAAAGTCAGCGGAATTGGGTTCGATTTTTGGGGCCGGTAGATGGAAGGTGTGTGGGCCGGAGGATATTTATTGGACACGAATGATGTTCTATCAGATCTCAGCTGGGAATAAATGACCGATGCAAAGCAGTCATTTGGAAAAGTCTGATTTGAAATTGAATCGTTTTTTTCAAAAACTAAATTTTTGGGAATCCTTTTTATTGTGTTCATAATAATAAGTAACTTGGGTTATTTGTGGTTGAGTCACAGCAATGTGTAATGGGTATATAATCCGTAATCAACTCCTAGAAGATTAATCCAACTTACGTTCCACACCACAAGCGTTGCTTTAATCAACATTTCTTCGGCATTAAGAATCAAGTTTTGTTCAAGTAAAGATGTGGTCTGAGAACATTTTCAAGATTTCAGACACTAACTTTTAAAGAAAAAAAAAAAAAAAACGAAGAAGAATCGAAACCTTCTACGTGCGAGTAAAAGTTTTTTGATGGGGCTTGTCGTGTCATTGCATGGAAAGTAGGTAGGTAGGTAGTAGTAGATGCATGCCATTCAAAAACATGATCTTCTGAAGATAGTATTGTTTTGAGACTTTTCAAAAAACTTCCCAAGGGGAAAATACTTAATGTTCCATCAAAGTCAGAAATGATTTGCATCTTTTAAAAACTAAAAATTTTTAGGATCTGCAAAAGTTGACATTTCTTAGATAGTTTTTTTTTTCAAAACCTCCCATTTCCAACCTTCAAAAACTGGACACAACTTTCACAAAACGAATTGCCGTCCATCTGTTCGTGACCAGAATACATTACCACGCCTTTCAAATTATTTAACTTTGACTGACTGCCTGGAAACATCAAAATTCTGTCAACCCCTCTGGCGCACGAAAGTGCAGCATTCTTTCTCTCTGTAGCCATTGCCGGTAATGAAATTCCACAAATTACCCAAACACGCCTACGATACGATATTTCAACACCTAAGTCCTTGTCATCATTCCGCACATACGAGCCCACAGCCCAGACAATTGAAAGAAGCACAAAAAGAGGAGGCACGAGAGTGAAAACCGACCCGAACTTCAAAGCCAACACACTAATGCAATTTTCACACTTTACATGCAGCGGCAGCGGCAGTGGCGGTGGTGACGGTGGCGTGTTGTCTGTGTCATATTCGTCATGGGCTAGGGTGGTGTTCTACAACATCCGAAAATGAGATCAACAACAACAGGGTGCACTCACCCCACCTGATAGAATCATTGCGAACAGCCCACACACACACACCGACGACGCAGCGGCGGCGGCTTGCAGTGAATAAAATACTTCAAAGAAACTTCACAGCTGACATAAGTGGATTCCCATTTGGTAAGTGCAGAGACACTCGCACACATCCAATCCGCCTCCTCTATTAGATCGACACACAGAGAGGGTGGCGGGTGTGAGGGTGACACTCGAATGAGGGTGCATTTCCGTGTTATGTCCTTTCAGGCAAACACTGAAAGCGGATTGAAAGGGCGAAAGCGACTACGAAATGAGAGCACTAGCCCTCCGACCATACCCCCACCCCCACATCCCTCTCAGGGGGTGTCAAAAGAATGCAAAAAAAAAATGTAAGGGAAGAATAAAGCTAATCTCCTAACGGTGTTTTGTGCAACAGTGAACATTTTAAGGATATGTAGAGTTAGATAGCATGGACGGCTACGTACCTAGTGCCTGGGAGGTAGAGGCTAAGGGAAAAAAAACGACTCCACTTTCCGTGTCACCGAGCGGAGTGCATCCAACTAACCGTGTCCCACAACGGTGGTGTTGGATGACAAAGGATTTCTCAATGCTCCACCACCTCCAGCGACCATTCCACACACTACCCTCCGGTGCACAGAAGAGGTAGCGCCAGCGCCAGCGTCAGTGACATGTGAACACTCTTAAGAGCTGCGAATTTTCTAACAATATAATCCAAGCTTGAGCGTGTGAAGCGCACGGAGAGGGGGCGGGGGTCCTTCCTCCATTCATCCGATTCACCGATTCAACGATTCAACGATTGCAACAACGCCTCACCTCGACGACGACGACGATTCACAGATGACAGTGGCGGTGATGCCATCAATTCGGTCACATTCACGTACCTTCATGTGTGGGCGGTAGTCCTGTTCACACCCAGGTACAGGACGACGACGACGACGATGTGGGAGGATGTGACTAGATTCGATTTGCATACCGAATTGAGGTGAAGTAGTACACAAAGTATCCTTCCTGGTGCTCGCCTGCATGTAAGTCTATCAAATATTTACTCGTCTTACTGCTTTTTATCCTTGTCGGTGCTCGTCGCCGTTCCGGGCGCCGCTGCTGTGTCGCGCTGT
This sequence comes from Eristalinus sepulchralis, assembly GCA_944738645.1. Lineage (NCBI taxonomy): Eukaryota > Metazoa > Arthropoda > Insecta > Diptera > Syrphidae > Eristalinus > Eristalinus sepulchralis. The sequence goes on along the minus strand of OX122885.1, from coordinate 3,073,098 downwards.
CACTGCTGTTGTTGTTAGAGATTTGCGTTCCTCCTCAAAACTTCTTATTTATTATGAACGATCCTTTGACGTCTGCAATCACTCTTGTTTCCGGTCCCTCCATCATTTCGACGACGCTTTGTTTTATTCAGGAGTTCCTCTGCCGTGCCGACGGTGCTCGGGATTCATGTTCCACAGGCGGGATTAGGAGGAGACACACAATATGTTTCGGGACGCCTGGTCGCTGTCATGTGCGGAGCTAGGGCGCTCCTGTTCTTTTTCAATTATCCTGTGCTAAGGAATAGAGACGGGCCCGGTGTCATTTTTTTTCCGGTTCCGCGCGCCCGCCATGTACCTCCATTAAGTCACGTGACTGGCTTGCTACTCTGCTCACTTACGTATTCCGTGCATGAAGCATGCATATGCATATGTGTGTTGCTCCTGGTGCTGGTCTCGCAACAAATTTGCCACAAAGTGGAAGGAAGAGCACATCCTGCTCAGACAACTCTCACCCCGTCACCCAGTCTTGTTTATTCTCTGTTATGTTGAGTTGCCACTCGAGAGAGAAAGAGAGAGAATGCGAGTTAGTCCTTTCGGTTAGTCTGGAGGGACCTGTCGGAAGGATATCACGGACATGACCACCAAAAATTGTTTGCAATGACCCCAGCCGGCGGCGGCAGTGACTTTTAAAATTGCCAACAACTGTGTGTGCACGCTCGAGACACTGCCTCCAAGGAGGAGGATACCACGTCTGGCTTCTGCTTGGCTACTGGGCGGGCTGCAGTGTTTTTGGGGAAATTTCCAGGACCACTGCGTTACTGTGTCGGCGGCGGCGGCGGTGGCGGAGGCTGTTTGTGTCTGCAATTGTTTATTTGAGGAAGTAGCCTTAGACAATGAATTGGTAGTGAAAGTCCTTTGAACAACAGCAACGGTCAGCCGACAAGGTGGACTGAGGGCACTTGTATTTTGGTCATGTTCTTTGATTACCGTCTTGTATCGGCGCGCTACAAAAAACACCGTCCGTCTGGCTGCGGGCATGCTGTGGTCAGCTCTTATTGGAGTGTAACTTCAAGCCTAGCGGGGGCAGAGCTACATGTTCGTTGAAGGAGATCAAAGGTTTGGCTGAACTTGAAATCGTGTAAAGGAAAGCGAATGAGGATGCGTCGGAGCATAACTGCTGACGACTAGTGTTTTGTTGGAAATTGGCTTTTCAAGGGCGTTTCCTGGCGATGGCATGTTTAAAGAAGGCTGACAAGACATGGATACCAGTTTCGCATTAATTCAATTTGATACCACCGTAGGGACTAGGGGGTGTGTGCGTGTAATCTACTTTTTGCCACCCCCTTAACGGACTGAAGACTATGTCGTGAATTTTGCTCATACACTTAAGACTTCGCTATTTTGTCATACTTACGTTCCAAAACTTGAACGTTGCTTCAAACGACAGTTTATCGACGTCAAAAATAATTCCTGTTCATTTATGGAAGTGGTCTGAAATGGTATACCCTTTCATTGGAGAACATTCGAGATATCTCATTAAAAGTACACAGAAATTATTTGTGGAACGTAAGTTAACCACTCCTGACTTTCTGGTTCATGAAAGAAATTTTGGTTTAAGGCATCTTAAACTATTGCCGCATATGCGATAGCGTCAATTTCCACCCAAAGGAGATTCCTTATCCTAAAAACTTACGTTCCACAGCTATAATTAGGCTTAAAATTGCGGTTTTGGCGAAAAGAAAAAAATCCATATCAAAATTTAGAAGATTTTCAAAAGAAACTTAGTCTGTCCCTGGAAAAATGCAAAACCGTCGGTGAAATGGATTGAGGAAATTGTTTGTGGAATATAAGTTAACCATGCTCTTGAAATATTTGCGACATTCAGATTTATTTTTTTGTAGCCTCACATTAGGTTCACTTCACTATGAAAAATGTCCAAATCCACAGCGAATACGTCGTAAAAAAAAACTTTGTGGAACATAAGTTCATCATCATTCTCAAAACACATTTCAACTGGTGATTTATTTCAATCTTGGAACATGTTGGTCTCGTGCCTCGCCGACACCACCACCACACCACGTCCCACAAACAATCACCAGCGATGGCCTTGCTTCCGCATAGTTGCTTCGAGACTGCAGTAAAGGTCAAGCTTAAGGATTGTCCAACAGCCCGGCAAGAGTATCGTTTGCGCAACGATGTTGACCAGAATCATTTATGTCCAAGCACGTTTCCGACACGGAGAACAGTGGCTTTGTCCATTTGCCCGTTTGTCCACCTCATGCCCTGCCGCCCTGCCGCCCTGCAAGAATGAGATTATTACCATTTTTGTCCTTGCTAGCAACGAGGATTTTAGTGTTCCGAATATTTTATTAATTTCGCCATACATACACACACACATACCAGGAATCCGAACAGACACAGAGTACACAGAAGCGGAGACTAAGGAGTACCGAATAACAACCGACAATAAAGCAAGGATAATGGCCGTAAACAAACAAACAACACAAGCCCGGCCAAAAACTATGGGAATCGATTTTTTTTGCTTTCTTGCTGCTGCTTCTCTTTCCTCTCAGTGTTTGTCTTCGCCTTGCCACCTCCTGGTGGTGTTTGCTGTCGACCCTCCTCAGCTACCGATGTGGGCGAGGAAATTTATCTATCCCCCCCTCCCATTCCAGTGTAGGATGGATTTTATTACTTTCACTTTTTGTTGTGTTGTTGTCAAGATTCACCCACACACACTCACACACACACCGAATCGCAGCCGCCAAGACTCCTTGCGTTGATTGCTTCTAGTACACTAGTTTTGATCCTCTCTGCGATATGTTGTGTGTGCGTGCGGAGGTGGCTGGGGGATGGCCATTGTGGCGCCTCGTTTACAGCCATTTGTGTCTAGCCAGTAAGACAATTCAAGGACTGCCATCCATCGGCCGACGGAAGTCAGGATTCCCTTTCATTTCTGCAAATGAAGTGTGAATGGCGTCGGAGGTAGATACTCTCCGCAAGGATATCATCCCAGGAATCCGAGCCATAATTCGATTGCAAGTGCGTCAGGATGGCTGAGCGTTTCCCAGTAAATTGGATAACCACTCGAGAAAAGGACCCTCCCGTGTGTGCTGATTGATTCGCCATGTTGAATCCTTTCATCATTTCTCATTTCTCAAGGAGCCAATTTCAAGGTGTATGCCCGCCAAACAAGTACACGCACGAGCTGCAGGCAGCAAAAAAAAAACACAAATACCGTCCTCGACAAAGGGATAAGGATTCGACAGAGATTCACAAAGATACGCCATTATTGTCCTGGTCCTGGTCGTTTGTCGCTGAATGTCCTTCCACTCGCTCCCTGTAATGTCACACTTCATGCTGATCGTATCGCCGGCAGTGTGCTCTGGGATTGGGATTGGTTTTTGATTTTTGTCTGGAATCCTTTTCTTCGGCCGCACCCACGGGTGTGCATGTATTTCACTTTGGTCCCCCCAACCATCACCGCCACCCACATCCGGCCGTTCTGCTCGTGGCGTGTATTGTCATCCATTAAGAGATTAAGATTTCTTTTTTATTGAGGACCAGTGGCAGGAGCATCCTTTTTTATGGATATCACTTCAATCTCCGTCTGTTGGCCGGTGCCAGGAGGCGGCCAGTCCTCCGCTTGGGGAAAGTTGACACCGGCAATGGTCCGAGGATATGACGATGGCAAATTAGAAAAATCTATTAGATGCGAGTGAGAGAGCGAATGTGTCCCTTTTATTGTTTCCCGCCGTAGGGCTCTTGGTGTGCACTTGGTCTGGCGCTTCGAATTTGAAAGGCCAGTTATCGTGAGGGAGGATCAATGAGCGGGTCGGGTGTAGTTGGGATGAGAGCTACATTCGGATGAATGACTTCCTTGGGTGACTGTGAGTTTGAAATGATTACCCGAAGGGATGCGGGAGTGGAGAAACTAATCAAAGCAAAGTGGACTGGGCTGTGGATGGATATTTTAAGGAGGTGTTGGGCGTTTTGGATTGAAAGATATTCTTTGTAGTAGAGCAGCACTGAAGACACCAGTGCTTCGGATAAAAAAATGTTCCCAAGCTCAGTCTCGGAAATAAGAAGAAAGGAAGACCAAACCTAGGGAGACCAGGTTGGATGACCCTCGACTATCGCCACTGAAAAGAAATTCGTCTCCCTAGACTTTCGATAATTCGTCCTCTACAACTTCTCTCAAGTTTCTGCCTCATGAGGAGATGCGACGTCAAGTCAGGTTGGGATTTTATTTCACAAAGCTCATCAACAGCAACAAGTCCCCTCCTTGGGGCATCTTCCACACCACCTCTTCACGTTGATGACTCACATGCCATTGATAGATCATCGAAATGTAATTGTCGTGACAGCAGAGCATAACATTTTGAACAAGACACCCCTCCAGGACATCCAAGCGCTCTCATACCGTCGCGCATTGTCCAATTAGTTAACCTCTTAATCACCCGTGTTATCGTAATTAGCAATAATTAAGTTTCTATCCACTCAAACACAACATTTCAATTAACCAAATTGAAAGAACGACATGCCGGGACATCGCCAAACCACACACACTCCAACCCCCCACCCAACGCGAGATGACAGAAGACGGAAAAAAACGTGGAGAACTTCCCTACACACAACGATAGCTTATCTATCCATTATCCGAACACGACTATCCCTCCGCCAGCAAGGACTAAGCCCCGACTTCGTCAAGGATCAAAAATGTAAGCATCACCTTCAACGCACCATTAAGGTGTGCCCCAGAGTCAATTTAATCACTCCACCTCCATCCACAGCGACCGGCACCTTTGTCTGCTGCCAGATCCAAGGGCCAACGAGCGCGTCACACGACAGGGACACCACTCGAGGCGTGAAGGCATCACATCCACAATCCACACCCGAACCACCACCGCCACCATGCTCCCGCTCATCAAAAGGATATTAATATCCAAGAGTCATAAAGGACTTACCCATGGCTCATTACTCATAAATGTTATAACCTCCAAGGAAAAGGGATGAATTCGGATGGCGGGCAGAGGGTGGCGATGTGGCATAGCACTAGGTGCTTTTAATAAGGATCCATTCACATCTCGATGCCACACTATAATGGAGAGAGGGAGAGAGGGAGAGAAAAAAAGATGAAGAGCGTCCTGTCTACGCCTCCCGTTTCGGACCGACTACGATGATGACGATGATGAAACTGAGTCGGGGTTGAAATGACGCCGATAACGGTAATAACCACGATTACTGCCTTCAAAACAACAACAACAACAGCAACAACGACAAACCGTGATGAGGGAAGTCAGGGTGGGGGTAGACGGAGAGGGAAGGCAAACAGAGGAAAAAGTCTGAAGCTGTAATCCAGATCCGATAATAGGATTTCATTTTTTTCCTGTACCTCACCCAGTATCCCGACCGCCCCCCGCCCCCAGACCTGTTATGTAGATGAGTGAGAGGTGGCTGAGGGGACGAACAACGGGAAGGATGTCCCATCGTACGTTGCCTAGACGCAACGACAAAAGGTGAGAAAATCCCTTACAAAAAAAAAATTCCGCTAAAGGGACACTTCCACCACCACCATCATACAGCCACTTCGACAAGCAGCAAGGATATCTCCGAGGATCGCGGGCGCAGTCAGTGTATGGTAATGAAGTAGAAAAACACTTGGCCATAAAATTATTCGCCTCGTTAACGCCATTTTTCGCCTTACCCACCCCACCCCTTAAGTCCCACTCACTGGGCACTGTTTACGACTGTGCGTCGGTATGTGGTCACTTTGTCGCATAAAAAGGATATTTGGGACCCGCTTTGCCTGCCCTGGCCGTGCGCATACGGCAAATCGCCTCTAGTGGTCATACGCAGCGGCGACGATTACCGTGACGACAAAACAATGATAAGAGAAGGACCATTCCTGTCCCACTACCCCCTCAAAAAAAAAAAAAAAACAAAAAAAGAACGGTCCTTTTTTTGTCGTTTCTCTTTCTGCCGGACGGCCCTTTTGTAATTTGATGATAACCTGATTGGGTGCGCGACAACAGCACAGAGACACAGGCACACACCATTCGGACACGTTAACAAGTCCGTCCTGTGTTTCGATGGGGAGACCCTCCCCGCCCCCAGCGATTCACCTTGTGCTGGTAATTCAAAATTATCACTAACCCAACAGGCATAGTTATCCAAAGGTGCTGTGCAGGGAGGGGGGGGGGTGAGAGTGAAGGTGGATAATGTGCGATTGCTAATCCTGTGTTTGTCATCCCACGAGTCATTAATTTCCGTCCTCATTTATAATCTCTCCTCCTGTCCCCTCGAACCACCACCCCACCACCATCTACCACTGTCTCTGCTTTAGCACAGATAATGGCAGAAAGTCGTCGTCATCGTCGTCGTCGTCGTCGTCGTCGTCGTCGTCCTTGCGGAGCTCTGTCGAAAGTCGTTGCGAGTTCAGTTTGTCTCGAAGCACCTCCAGAGTGGGCCCAGCTTGGGTAATTTATTTGCAAACAAGTAACCGATATTAATTAACCGCACCTCACTTGAAAGGTCGGAGGGGGGGGGGGGGAGAGGGAACGATGGATGGAGATCCTTGCCAAGGTCCTTGCAAAGTAGAGAGTGGAAAAGTTTTCGACTTTAAAGTTCTGCTCTAATGCCTACCGAACTAATCAACTTCATCAGACGCACACAGAGGCCGGCTTGTGGGAGAGGTTCTCAAATTTTTGTGTCCTTTTGCACTCAGAAGTCACCTCTGATGCCGACGCCGCCACCGTCGCCGCCTCCGCCCCTTGCTGGCAAAGAAATTCATCTCACGAGAACGAGGACGACATTAAAAGTATTTCAAGTTTATTGGAAAAGTTTGGGTGTGATCTCATGTTTTGCGCGCGCTCCTTTGTGCCAACCAGTGAAACAGGATAACGACTAAATGCTGCTTCAGGATATGCCCAGCGCACATACATATATTCGAAACAAGAACTCATGCGGACGAGCGAGAAAGAGATTAAATTCGATTCGAATCCTTTTCGTTGCTGACTCCGACTTGGTGGGTGTGTGTCTGTGTGTGTGTGTGTGTGTGTTAGAGATGTCCTTAGGTGATTTAAATACAACCCCCCCCCCCCCCCCTTTGGGGGATGGGTGGCTTGGTGGCCTAGTGCCTTGCATTTGATATGAAAGGAAGAAGAAGAACACAAGAACTGAGAGCGGAACATACAAAAAAGGACATAGATCCTGTCCTGACTGGGTTTAGTCATTCGTTTTATTCATTGATTGCAGCTTGTGAATGTCCTTGTGGTTCGGTAATGGTTAGTTGCAGTTGTTTGACATCGTTTTTCTGTTTCCTTCTTTTTTTTTTGCTTCTCCCCGTTCCGTATGATTCTTTTGTGCATAATGGTTGCTGTTCAGATAAAGTCCTTTGGTGTGTGTGTGTGTGTGTGTGTGTGTGTCTAGCTGGGTGAATGCAATGGTGATCCATCAATTAGGACACAAGGACAATGAGTGAAAGTGAATTGGGTTTTGTGCAACGATAGTCAAATGGAATTACGTTTGTATTGAAAATTGGATCCTGACTCAATGGGTGGGGAGGGGGGATATGCGAGTTGATTGCATTAACTTGTTAGATCAGCTTTAAAAGACATGAATTGTGGCTTTGTCGTGCGAATGATTGCGAGGATTACATGGATTCTTCCATTATCGAGTTAACAAATTGCTGCAGATGGCGCTGCACACTCGTACACTGAGTGGTCATTTGTCTCGATAGATGGCGCTGCGAAAGGGAAATGGAAGGCTTAAGCTTTGGACAACAGAAGCTTGAACTGCTGCTACAAATTATTACCAAATGGGGGCCTTCATTGTTAAGCCGTGAAAATGCAATCTAAGCTGATTTCTCACTTTTGATAGATGGCGCTGCGATAGCAAAATAAGGAGAGATTGGAATTTCGGACCACAAAGGTTTGAATGGCTGACGCAAACGGTAAATGCTCGAACACCTTTGCAGTCGAGTTAAGAATTTGTTATTTAAGTCTCAACAGGTTCTCAACAGATGGCGCTGTGTGGGTAAATTGCGAAATTTCGTAATTTTTTCACCACTAAACTGTGAAATGGGCACAATTCTGTGCTCTTCCAAAGTCAGGCTTACAAAATGCCGCTTGACACGTTAATGTGTCACATCTTGAGCACACAGGCTTCCACATTGCCGTGTGATACAGTCCCAGCTAGACTTCCCTTCTCCTCCACAGATGGCGCTGTAAGACCCCTCAATACAAGAGCTCAAAGGAGTGCCTTGTTGTCAACAAAATATTCCAAAAGTTGACGTAATTGTTGTCCTTGTCTGATGGCATTACTTGTCCATGTTGAAATTTGATACACATCCCATCTCGAGAGCATTGTCCTTTCTCTTCTGTCATCAGAAAATATTTTCAGTTCTCATTGCAAGCAACCCATCGATCAAAATCCCAATCGCACTTCAGAATCTATTATTTCTTCGGTCCGTCGCCGTTCCCTCAAGTCGACCACTCTATCCATACAGGACATGACCTTCCCTCGCCCTCCTACTCCTCCTCCTCATTTTCTCATGCTCACGCTGCTGGATGAAGTTCCAAAAAATGTCAACATGTCCACGAGCTGCAAACAAATTCATCCGCAAATCTAATCGTTTTCGGTTCGAGGAATCGCCCTCCTCCTTCCCATTTGGATATGGGACTTTGTGCGGCCACCGCCCCCCGACTACCGTCTCATCGCCACAGGCTCAATACTCAATTTGATCCAAATAATTGTCAGCCGTCGCATTGTTTGCTCAAAACATATTAAAACGTCAAATTTGATCCACCTCAAGGAATGGCAACACATTCCATCGCCCACCCTTGCCCGGCTGAGACCGAGATCCAGCCGCAAACACACATCCCACCCGGCCCCACCTCATCATCCACTCGGCATATGTTGTGTGTCCTGTGCGAAAGTCATCGGATTAACTCTCCGCTCGCACCGGACGATGGCCGGCTAGAATCGCCAGCATACGGATTGTATTGTGTCCCAATTCCGCACTCATTTTTCTATACCCAAGTGACCGAGCGTATAACTACCTTCCATTCAGCTCGGCCATGTGGACAAAAGGACTTCTCGGGCACAGTGGCTATAGAAAGCATTCATCTCTGCACCGCTCACTCTCGCGCACACACAGGTCGTTTCATTTTTCTCTCATCATCGGCGTCGTCGTCGTCGCCGACATGAACGTCGGGATCAGCAGCAGGACAAATCCTCGGCCACTATAATGCAAGCACATGACAAAAACACTGTCCATTGAAGGATTCCACCACCCACTCATCATCCTTCGACCACATATCGCTGCAGGAAGGCAGATGGCTGAGGTCGGATCCGGAAAAAAAGACGAGGAAAAGGACGAGAGAAAAAAATGAATGTCAACTTAATATTTGGACATTATTTGCTTTTATCCTTTTACATCAATTTCAATGGGCTTCAGTATGTGTGCGTGTGTGTGTGTGAATGTCTGAAGGACACCGCATCGTCATCTCCGACATCTCCGGGTTATTGTAGGTGTGCCCACCGCCATTGCCGTCATCAATCGTCTCCAGGATTCGCTTGCCCCTCCACCCCCAAAGCTCTGGTCTATTCTATTCCTGGACCGGCAATTTCACTCGACGGTTTTTTTGCCCCCCCCCCCCCCCCACATTCACTTCGTGTGTCTGTGAGTGTGGACATTGGGGAGATAATGCTAAATGTGATGCAGCATGTGTCCTTTTAACTTAATCTCCTACCGAACTGAACGGGAAATCTCTTTCAGTAATTTAAGGGCCAGGTAAAGAGATTTACGAAGGATTACGAGTTTGTGTCACGATAGTGTGTCGATGTGTGCACTTGTGGTGGTTGAAGTGAAAGTGTCAGTGTCGGTGGAGGAGGGTGGAGGCGAACACGAAAACATGATGAAGAACTCGAGTGACGACACACTGGACATGATAATCGAGTTAGTGTTCGTGGTTTTTGGGTTCAAATGCGCGAGGATATGTCATTCACTCTAAAGAGGGGCGGGGGGGGGCGAATGACTCCCTGTGAGGGAGTGAAGGTGACAATCGATAGAGGGACCATTAGCCTCTGGGTATTTGGAGATTCATGGCAGAATTTTAATTTCTGGCTCGAAGGACCAAATTTTTCAAAAAGAAAAATAATTCCTAAGCAATCCTTCACCTAAACGAATTATTCCCTCACTCTACCACCGGAATGTGAAACAAAAAAATTGTCTCTCCACCCACCGACAACTTGGCAATTTGCTAAAAACCATCAGCCACCAGCGGGACACCGCCATGTTGACGTCAAGTGCGGCATGAAAATCCATTCATACTCGAATCTCACCGCAGGCTACAACTAGGTTACACATCGCCTCCGTCACGGAGGGCCGACCGCAGGAGCCACTGAAAATTTATGAAAATCAAGGTTTGGTCAAGCGCAAGTCCACAGGTGGCACACGACTCCTACTCTGTCTTGGGGCGGAAATTATTAATTATCCACCTTCCTCCGCAACACAAGCTACAAGCTACTTGTCGCACCTCACCCAATTGTGTTCCTCGCACCGATCTATCATCCTCCACACGAGACCAAGGTGGTGAGCAGCCCCAATCGATAGACGAACCCACGGAAGATGGGGCGAAAAATAGTCGACAGCTTTATGCAAATCCAGTTTCTCGGTTGCATGTCACACAGCTCACGGGCAATTAATTTTGCGTAATTTATAAATGTCATCACCTGCCCCGTGCCGTGCCGGGTGGGCGAGTGGGAGTCGGGGCAAATTAACTGCGACTCCGAATGAACTCCAGTTCATGTCGGGAGGAGTGAGTGACTCACCGACTCGTGGAAGGAACGCGATGTGAGAGGGGAAGCAAAATGAAACCAATTGACATTTTCCACTTATTTCCACGTTTTTTTTTTGCTCCTCTCACTTCTGCCTGTATGTCCTGCAGCGGAAAAGTCAGTCAGTGAGCACTTTATCTGATCGAGACGATGATGACGATGGCGACGTGTGTGTGTGTGGCGGCGCGACAGTGTGTGCCAGCCAGACACAATAAATAACGGTTAATTGCTAGAATTCCACAGATTAGCTGACTAAGGACAATGAATCCTGGCGCTGCGCGACAGTCTGAATGGGTGAATTCAGAGCAGTTTTTAAATTGAAAAGCACACTGTGCAGCCATGAATTCGATCTTATCCTGCGTTCCACATACATTCCACATCTCTTCCCCTGCAGGGTGATGTGGGTGTGGGGACGGGAACCACTGCCAATTAAGAGTGAAAATCCTAGGAGAGGGAAAAATATGCGGATTTAGTCTAGTTCGCTGAGTACTCGCCCTCACACACCCACACACACCCACACGGTGACAGAACGCAGTAGGTCTGGTTTTTAAGTCCTTCCTCCGTTTCTCGCCGCTGTTTAACTATGAATATCCTGGATGATGCTTTCAGCATAAAACATTTTTTTTACGACAAACCATTTCGAGTTTGACGGTTTCTCTGGGATTTTTTTTTTCGTCTTCTCCTCATTCCTTTGCCACCCAGCGCGCCGCACCGCCACCACGCTCATCACCTTCGACTGATGCAGCAACTACTAGGAAGCTGCTCATTCGGCAGATGGTATGCTAAAGCATAACTGTAAATGAATTTTATTTAAGTGTCTTTTGGTTTTAGCGTCACGGCGACAATGTGTGTGTGTGTATGGACGAGAAGGAGGGAATGAGTGTGAATGTGCAGAGTGGAAAACCAATTTTCTCGCATTTTTATAAATTTTTTTTTCGCTTTTTTTTGCTGTGGTGTCGCCCTTACAAAGCGCCATCACACTGTAGGTCCAGCAGAGTCACCAGAGGGGATATGTGCAGAATTTAGAGAAGGGCTGGTGTTGTTCTTTTTTTTTTCGTCTTCTTCATTTTATCTCGTGTGCCTTCCTTCCTTTCCATCCCGGTCCGACAGAAACAATAATAATAAAATCCACATCCCACAGGTTCACCGTCGCCCGGCGAGTCCGTGTTGGTTTAGTGCACCCCAAGCCGCTCTCCATGCTGCTGCCGCTGCCGCCGCCGTCGCCACCACTGCCATTGCCGTTGTCGTCATCGTTTGCCTGTTCGTTCGTTTGTTCAAAAATTACTTTTTTAAAGTTTCCTCGTTCTGTCGTTTTGCTGGTGTGCCCCTCTTGCTTTCTCGGGAGGGTTTTCTCGAAAAAATATTGCCAGGCCATGGGGTGAGCTTAAAAATGGCCAATTTTTGGTTTTAACGATCGACCACCAACAGATGCGGTGCTCAACGAGATGATGGTTGGTGGTGATGGCCGACCGACGATGACGATGACGACGAAGACTACGACTATGACGATGGCAGCGCGAATGAAGGTGGAACGAGAGATGTCTGACGTTTAGAGAAGTGGATATCCAGTTAGTTAGTCGGCGGGAGCTATTGACAAAGTCACCCGGCTCAGTGAGGGAGGGAGAAGATGTAAAAAGCCGGGATTAATGAGTGATTCCCATCCAAGCGAAAGACTGAACGGACAGAAGTGTCCCTCTAGTTCTCTAGTTAGGCAACGCGGAGCTGCGACAAAATCGGGCTGCTGATAGGCAGTCGTTATGACAACTGACGTAGAAAATGACCGGAATTGACGAGATGGTCATCGACATTTGAGAGATTTCTTTAACTGACATGAGACAAGGGATGGATTGAAAATCTGAGTCGTGGTGTGTGTCAAAGGGGATGGTGGGATGAGAGTGGGATAAAGTGATAGGAAACAAAGCTATAATTGACCTTTTTTCCATCAAGCTGATGTACATACAAAGTGTCGATTTTGTAGAATGACTTCAACGAGCTTGGGGGCAAAATTGAAGGCAGCTGGCAAGAGATCGCATGTAGAGGCATGTTGGTGGAGGCCCAGGTGATCTCCAGACTGTGGCGCCAGTAAAGAAGAAGAAAAAGAGTAGATTTTGAAAAAATGCTTATATCACCCAACGAGGAGCGTTTAGTTTTCTACAGACACACGGGGGCAGTGCATGATTTATCAATCTGTCTAGTAAATCATTCGTTCATGACTTCCAACATTGGATCTTAGACCTTCATCAAATGTATTCCCACTGCACTCGCCACCATAGCGTTCATTGATTAGCGCCAGGCTTGGGACCAGCTATAATATTTTCAATTGACGAAAAAAAAACTGGCGCCCGACTGGAAACCTTCATTTTCTTACACATACGAATGGTCACTATTTTTTGAACACATTAACTTCTTGGAGGTGGGATAATAATATCCTCGAGGTATGACGAACAAATTAAGCGCCCTACAGGAGATCTTTGACTTCAACTGCGTAAGTTTCAAAATGTTTCCAATCAGACATCCAAAAATGAAACAGAAGGGCACAGTGAATGTGAGGCGCCTTTCAAAGGGCCCACTCTGCTCAGATGGCATCTCGTCTGTCTGGAGAAATGTTATCTTCCCAGAGAGGATCCCAAATTCTAAACCTGTCCGACTGGATCAAATTTTCAGATATGATTCATCCACACAGTCATCTAGGATGCTTCCATAAGGGACCAAAGGCTAATCCACACGTCCCATCTGGTGGCCACGGAAACGTGCAAATAGTTCACGTACTTGATGAGCTCTTGATGAATGGGAGCATCTGCTCTCACCCAAAACCCCTCATTATCTGTCTACCAATCAGAGATGAGGTTCAAGTACCTCCAGCGGCCAGACTAGTTTATAAAATTACACCCAGCGCTGCGGCATGTGTCAGCAAAATATTCGTCAACGACCCTGAAATCAAATCATCTCTCTCTCTCTGTACACTAATTAATTAATAGGTCCAACCCCCCCCCCCCCCTCCCTCTCCATGCCCTGCACCAGACATAGACTGCAAGGCAAAACGAGAACAATTATTTGAAGTAGCACTACAATCATCGCCCCCCCTACCATTCGGTCATCCACTTCACCGGGCTACCAATGAATCCAGGGCCGCATAAATGAAAATCACTCATAAACACACCGCAAACAATTATCAACAAAAAATACACACACACACATCCACGGAGAATATCCGCGAAAAATGTCCTTGATCAGCGGCGGCGAATCGAGTGCGGCCCAGTCAGCAAGCCGACGCCAGCTCCAATAATTGCTTTTAAACACCCTCAGACAGTGCGCACATATAAAATAATAACACCGCCGCCATCAATTAAATTAAACGAATTTAATTGGCATGAAAAAAAATATATATACGCGTATTGAGAGGCACTCCTCCGGAGATGGGCGCCTGCCTGACACACAACACCGGCTTGGACGCCATTGGAAACCTCTTTATTACCCACTCAGACAGATGGAAAACTGAATTAAGTACAATTCGCTCGCCTATCGCGGGCGCACCGGTCTGTTCCACGGCTCCATCTCACGCGTCCGCGACTCTGACTCTCATTCAATGGGGTCTTTTGTGTATTTGCATTCTGTTTTCGCCTGCGAACAACACGAGCGTCGCTGCCGGTGAGAGTGAAAATGTTTTCGAAAAAAAAAACTTTTCAGCACCGAATCCCTGCAAAAACAAAAGTTAAGTGGATGCAATAATGGAATTATATCCGTCCCGCCGGGCAAGCGCCCCACCCCCTCATCAGCACCTTCACGAGACTGTGCTTTGTCTGGTTTATTAGCTCGTCCCTTTCCCCAACCGAGTCCTACTTGACCCCCAGCTAGGCACGACGGTGTCTGGGCATATTTTCACATTATTTGAAGTAATTTAACTGAAAATCGTTTGCACGTTGGGCGCCAATCGCGATCGCCCGTCGAAGACCGTCTCCACACTTACGGGGCACACGTGGCAGTGGCGGGGGGGGGGGGGGGGGGGGCAAGGATCACTGCAGTGATGCTGCAATTGAGGTGTAATTAAATGCACGCGCTTACATCCATAGCCACAAGCTCGCTTCATTTGGCGTTTTTATTTGTAATTTATTCGGTTTTTTTTTCTGCACGCACCCATTTCATTGTTGCTCATTTACAAATGCGGTAATTTGCACACACAGACACGGAGGCGATAAAAAAGGATAATTGGTAAGAGGACTTTAATTACAGTGAATTGTGCTTCACCGCTGGCTGGTCGGTGGGGAGGGGAGGATAATGCGGGCCCTTCATATTTTTATTTCTATTTTCGAATAGGTCAGACGACGGCGGTGGCGATGGCGGCGGCCTGGCGGTCAGTGGTCTGGTTTGTTCTGGTCAGATTCCGCGACATCGAGAGTGGTGTAGCGGCTGCTGCAGCACTTAATCCGGGATCAATTTAAGCGGCAGTTAAGCAGATCACGGATTATGAAATGAATCGCAAGGATTAAGAGATGTTTTCAGTGAATTTTCAAGCAGTCATCTGCAAACGAATGTGGTACTAAGTGGATACGGTTATGAGTGAGTTTCACAACGCTCAAACGTGACCGTAATGCCTTTGATTCATTTGAATGGGATAAGCTGGTTCTTAGTCACGACATTGGTATACAATATGGACTCGTTTAAATGCATTTGCGAGTTTTTTTGTGCTTTTTTGTTTGTTTTTCTGTCGTTCAACTTTAGGGAGGAAAACTGTTATGGAACGTAAATGTCTTCTGAGCAGTAAGTGCTCATGAGACATGCGAGCCAATTGGTGTTTACAGTAGAATGCATTCAGCCCGCCTATAAAAAACGTTAAAGGAGCAACAGCATTGTTGATAACTCGTAATTTGACTTGTGGAATGTAAGTTGTTTTACCCAAAAAAAAAAAATGGCTAAGGTCGCACTTTTTGGTGTGAATAATGACAAGGAATTTTGAAGACTTCTCGTAAAGTTGACTTCCACAAATGAGCATTATTGTATTTCTGGTAATTATCGTAAAGTTGTTTGTGGATCGTAAGTAGTTTTTATCAAGAGAGCGACTATAAAATAGGAAATTTGATTATGGATAGAGTATGTTTCTGCATAAGACAAAAACGGAAAAAAAGATGCAATCACAACTCAAGAAAATATTGTGGAACGTAAGTATTTATTTTGAATAAAGTATATACATTACTTTGTTAAAAGATTTCTGAAAAATAAACCGTTGCACAATCTACTAATCATCACAAAAGCAGCTGTGGAACGTAAGTTATTTTATGAAAAATCATTTTCGTTCAAAAATTTTGAAATTAGGGTTATAAGAGGGATTTGCTTATGAAGCTGACGTCCTAAAAATTACTCAGTCAATGGTATTTCCGATAAAAATTGTTGTGGAACCTAAGTTAACTATTCCTAAGGAGAGGTCAATTATAATTTCAACTTGTAACTTAAATACGCCCTTGGGCCAAACTCCATATTTATTGTTCCAGAAGACAACATCGCCATCCAACTACTTGTGGAACATGCAATACATGACTTACATATATGGACAATACTTACATATTGCAAGAACAAGGATGCAACTTCTGTACTCCAGAAAAAAAAAAGAAAAAATCCTCGTAAAATTTCAGTTGAGCAAATACTACCACTTGTGAACATGAGTTACGTTCACAACGAAAATTAGTTTTTTCCTGGAAAAATTTTTGCAATGAAAAAGGAACACGACAACCTCCAAAAGAAAACCTCCTAAAATCACAGTTCTGCCATTACAGTCAACGAGCGTGGGAAAGGATAAGCGGATAAGTACTCCCACGGCACAGATACTCCAAAACTTTTCAAAGTTTTCATCTTTTTCCCACGCCTGTAGTTCCACTGGCACTGCTGGTCTCATTGAATTCCCTTCATTTTGACAACGTTAGCAGTTCCTTTTTTTGTTGCTGTTTTGTTTTGCTGTTTATTTCATTCCGCAACATAACTTCGTTCTCAATACAAGTGAATAAATGCCTTTAAGGATAATAAAAAAGATATCCGTCGTTTCTTCTTCTAATGTTGCTGATGCGTTCAAAAAACTGTATCTCTAACCCTCCCCCTCCCTGCCCTCGGTATACACACACACACGGACATAAGAAAATATGACATTACGTACACCCCACCCCACCCATGGCACTCCACAAAACGGACGACAACAAAAAAAAAAATCGAAAACAGATAAAAATTTCACGCAAAATGTGTCCCAGCAGCAGAAAGGACCTCGGTAAGGATGAGGCAAAAGCCCCCCCAAAAAAAAGGAAGGCTCAAAACAAAACGGGACAAGAAATGTGGAGAAAGCGAAACTTTTCTCAAAAACTTATCCCGTTTTAACGGTATGGAAATCACAAAGTAGCTGCAGCGACCGAAAGATCTCCTCACAAAAGTTGTAATTGAAACTTCTCGCCACCACCACCATCACCATCACCATCGCCACATCACCCATGGCCGTCCGTTGTAAGCCGCCAACCGCCGCCAGTCAGTCAACCAAGCAAGCCCCTTGGGGGCAATTGCGTCCTCGTTTCTTTATGGTCCACTCTTGCAACAATTTTTTTCTTTCCGCGTTCATTCTTCTTCACCCACACTAAGGTCATCTCAAAATGGGCGAACAAAAGTCCGGTTTTTATGAGGAATGGATTGGGATGGGAGGCGGGGGGGGGGGGGTCTGGTGGGCATTTTCTTGATGGTTTGCTCTACTCGCGTCATTTAATGTGAAACCAGGTGGCAGCCTCGAATGTGCCATGACAGGATTCACTCAGCCCGCTAAGTGTGTTTTCACATCCAACTGCATAGCGCACAACAACAACAACCGCCACAAAAAATGTATGGACACTCTCTGGTGAAACTTTTCACTTTGCATGGGGAGCGTGGAATGGGTGAGGAGTGGCAAATTCAAAACAGACCCTTCAGACCCATGTAGTGGGAAATTTTTTTTATTATTTCCAACTTTTCCGCGATCCTTTCTTCCCACAAGGATGCGAACAAAAAAACGCAGTTTTTCAGCAACAGTTTCTCTAACTTTGCCCTAGATGGCTTATTCTTTCGCCTCCCTCTCGCCATCCTTGAGCCAGAGATATGTGTCAGTGGATTGTGATAGACAAAGGAGGGGGAGGAGGGGGGGTGAAGTGCTGCAAATGGTAATATTCCACGTCGATTGCATTTGGTTTCGTCCCCAACAGCCGCCGTCACCTTCATTTCTATCGCCACCGTCGTCGTCGTCGTCGTCGCATCCGCGCTCTGTTGCGGAGTCTCGTTTAGCTCAATTGCTTAACTTTATTCTTTGGCGCTGGTGCTGCGTCGTCGTCGTCGTTGGTCGTCGCTCCTTCGGCTGAGTTTCTTGCTGTGAATCCTTGCACATTTATTAAGGACTCGTATGAAATGCAATTTGCATAATACGGAACCCGTTATTGGCATGATTATTGGCGCAATTCTGAGGATATGCTTCTCCTTCCTTTCACTGCGGGTATGTGTGTGCAAGGACAAAATGGCGGGTAATTTTTTTCTTTTCCCCCTGGCGGGTGTGGGCTTTAATTAAGTCTCCGGCAGTGAGGTGAAGGGAGCGCAGCTGAAATGAGGAGTCGTTTCGCGTGCATAACTGCCGTAGTTTTGCATACGCTACGATGTGTGACGTGATTAAGGCCTGGAGGGTGGGGGGAATGGGTGGGGGGGGGCAGTGGGTGTAATTGAGTGGGTGGGTATTTTTATTACAGCGCGTAAAGTGAAATTAACATATAACGACCAGCGAAATAGTGTTATTAAGTGATTCGCCGTTTGGCGGGCGGGTTTCCGCTGACGACGACTCCGGCGCGGAAAAGCCAATAAAAGGATCAAAGTGAACGTTTGAATGACTCTGATGGAAGCACGTCGTTTACACGTGAACAAGGCGCTGCTGGTGTTGCTGCTGCGATACCACTGGAATGTGTAGGTGTAAACAACGCTTTTTACGAGCGTCAAGGTGCGTGACCGCAAAAGTTGCTTATTTACGTTGCTTCCGCTAGAGGAGGACGCCAGCGTAGGCGACTCTGAATTCAGATTGTCGACGATTGGGCGGAGTGGGCGGTTCGGTCACACATTCCCACGATTCAAAGATTAAACATTTTCCCATGGGAGCATCTTTCTTAGACAATTATCTGTTCCAGGACATGAGAAAATGGAAAAACGTCCTTCTCTGTCTGCCCCTTCACACACACACACACCCACACTCAACCAACAGACTGACAGCGATCCTTTTTTCTTCACGCATTGTTCTTCTTTGTTTTTGTTGCCTAGTTTTAGGAGCTGAGAGATGACGAAAATTTACGATCCGAACATCCTTCGGTCTCTGGCTCATCTGTCTCATCGTTGGGAAGGTGATTCAAAATTTGTTGCCCTCCCATGGCTCTGGGATTCTAATGCCAGTGGCGGGAGGTCGCGCATCATAAAGGACACGCATGCATACGCTGTCGCCGCCGCTGCCGCCGTCGCCGTCGCCTTCTCCGCCCTCTGAATGCGTGTGCTGGAGTGTTGTACGTGTTTCCGGTTGCGAATTGTGTGTGTGACGAATTTTCCATTCGGCATCGAAAACTGCCACGAAGACGTGGCCCCATAAAAAAAGGACGAGCTCCAGCTACAAATGCCGCCAAGCAGCGGCGACGCCGGCAGTGGTGGCGGCAAGAAGAAAAGTGGAAAAGTTTCTCAGAACTTTTTTCTTCAGTTTGTGCTCGTTGTCTTCTGGTTGTTTTTTTTTTCGGTGCTCTGGCCTGTGTTTGTTTTATGAGGGATTCATTGCGTGTCAAAGGATCGAAATAAGGACGAGAAACATTGTATAACGTGGAGAGAGATATTCCGGACAAGTCCATCGCGCCACTGACATGCGTTTGTTTTCATATTTTCCGAGGGGTGGAAAAAAAGTTTCCGCTCGTCGTCGGTCGCCGTTCACTCATGTCCTGCGGCAGAGTTGAGAAACAAAATTCGTCTAAGCAGCGACCAAAAAAAAACTCGAGGCACTTATGCGTCTCTCCACCCCGCATTCCGAACGGAAGGGGGAACGCATCCTATCGCACGAATTATATTCGTTTTTATGTGTCATCCATCCACTGTGGTCCTGGTGCCTGCAAGGGCTCTACGGATTGGAACGGAAAGTTCACCCACAGACAGTGACGAGGCGGTGGAGTCGGAGGCAGCCAAGGAGTGAGGCAATCTTGTTTGAGTAGTTTGCAAGGATACAAATTTTATTTCGCTCTGACTGGGTCTGTGACTGTGACTGGGACAGAGACCGTGTCTGTATGCGGTGTGGCGAGAGCAACATCGATTTGAAATCTGTGTGTGACTCAATTGAATTATCCTTTTTCGGGGTTAGTCGAATGAATGCGAGTGGGTGGCTGCCTAGCTGCCTGGTTGGCACACATAGTTTCAAATATTTTATTGCGGGTGTAAATTATGTGAAAATATCTGTGAATATTTCAAACGAAAAGGATTGGCGATCATGGAGCGAGGGAGGTGGTGAGGGCGAAGGTTGGGTGGTATCCTGGAGACTTCCGCATGCATGCACATTTCGAAAAAGGGATATTCGAAGCAATTGAAGAAGGAAATATTCGTATTTTGTGAAGTTATGATGGCGTATTTCATTTCCTGTGTCAAAGTAAGAATGCTGAAGTTTACCATTTCTGAGTACAGTACACCCACACCCCACCTCCCCCCACCCATCCGGTCCGTAGGGCTTACATTATGAATGTGAACATGTCGCTGGAGCGATGAAATATTCTGTGGATTGTGAAAATATGTTTATCTGTCGAAGTTGTAGATTAAACAAAAGGGGACGTCTTGAAAGTTTATTTTTTGAAGAATTTTGTATTGAATGGATTGAGTGAAGTGCCAGAGGGTTGAGAACTTTGTCCTTGTCTTTTTGTTAGAATGGCACGTAGCTGTGCGGTATTGAAGAAATGCATGGACAAGGTCCTGGACAAGTGCTAGGGATGTGAGTTACATCTTTCATCAGTCATCGAGTGCACTCAGTAGATAGGAGGGTAGGAAAAGGTTGGCTATCGGTGGGACAAACCTACAGCACTAAGGCCCGATGAGAGAATACGACAAATCGGTGGGAGGGTTACTTAGAGGAGGGGATAGCCATCGGGAGTGAAATCTGGAAGTTTCAACACGGGCTTGAGAAAGGCTTCATCATTATTTCCAGTGACCCACTTGTTCCATTAGAAGCAAGATCTCCAGGCCACCCGAACCTTCACCATCACCATCAAGTCATAAGGATATGCGCCGGTTTCATAAAAAAGCAAGATCTTGGAGGCTTTCCAGCCATTCGTCCAACGTCGACAGAGCGAAAAATTATTCTCTTTGAATGCAGCAGCGTTTCTTGATGATGCCCACTCGATCGTTTGTGGTCCAGATAAGACCAGATCGCCGACTGTTAATAGATGTGAAACTTGTCGTCATCTGGCATTAGTTTTATGAACCCAAAGCCCCTTTAGGAAGAGCTTGTGGATGGATGACAGGCTTGAGCCTACTTTGGATACACATCGAAGGCATCATGCTCTTCTCCTTGAGATGCATATGGCCGCAAGGTGATCAAGGTCACGGTCAGAATGTCCCCGTAGGCAGTTCCTTTGACTCAGCAATCCATAAAATATTATTTCCCTTCGTAATTTTCTTCAGTTTGAAGGAACGGCTAGCTAGGAGAGCCGCCTCTAAAAGCAGCTCGATGACACTGGTCAACAACACCCTGCTCTCTCGGCTGGAGTCGTTGAAGAATGTCTTGATCTTTCTGGTGAGGTCTCTTATGTACAGGCGCCTGCACGCTTCTAGGAAACATATTCTAGGCATATTCGTGGCATTTCCTGGAATTTTGTGCGACGTTTGTAGTCAGGTTCATTGCTAACCCGTTAAATCCTCTCAATCTAGGACAACTAAGGAGGCCTTACTTCATCTTTAAGAGCCTCCAGATGTAGTTGTATTCCAAGTGGTCTGGGACGTCCTTCAGGAATATACCATTATGCCACTCCATCCTGGAGTACATCGGAAACAATGGATTAGTCCAAAGAAAACTTGCAACGTCTTCCTACTCAAGGAAATTTGCCTTTCAAAAGCTTAGTGTATCACTGCGATAGCATAATAACCCTGCAGTGCATCGTTTATCCCTCATCCCTCCCCCCCTCCCTCCCCGCACCCGACAGACCCACAATGTCTCGTTGAGAGGTGACAAATCTCCATCACCTTTTGAAAGCCAATTCAATTAAGAATGCATGTCCTGGAGTTGTCATTGGAGTGGACTGCTCTCCACCGGCCAGCTGGTCGAGGTGTCATCCTCAAAACAGAAGTCGACATCAGACCAATCTCCGATGCAAGGATCCTACCCTCCAGACATTAATCTCTGCAAGGATCTATCTCCCCTCTCAGGGAGTGCTCCGAGACCTGGTCTGAGAGAAAATTAAGGAAGGATTAAAAATATGCACTTAATCCATCTCTCCTCAACTTTCACTCTCACTCGGGACACCCGAGTGTTCAGCCCCACCCCGACATCTCTCCGCTGAGCATACTGGCCGAGGACCGAAGGAGAGGAGAAAGTGTTCAAATTTATTGTTTTAAATGAAAATGCCTCCGGATAAGCGGGCAGCTGGGTGGACTGGACTGTGAGGGGTCTCTTCACGTGATCCATTCGACCGAAAAAGAATAGAAAATCCAGCCTCAAGGCCGGCACATCAACAACATCGGTTGCGACGACAAAGCCGAACAATTAATTTCAATCGTAAAAAAAAAAACGAGGGAAGGCTCCTTAAAACACCAGAGCCTTAGCATGAGACCGCAATTCACAAGCCACAACATAGGGCATGATGATGTCCATATTTCAACCCTTTGGCCGTGGCCCACTAGCATCGACAGGCACCGGTTTCCGGGACCGAGCACTGTGTGTGTGTGCATTCCGACCGACTATTTGTAAAACGGAAAGCCAAAGAAAACACCAGCGACATGCGGCAGACGCTCGAGGTAGAGAGGCAAGGGAATGAGTGAAACTATTCCGGAAGAACAGAAGAAGCCGACCACCAACTGACCACTAAGCAAGATGAGAACTTGTTCACCGGATGTTGGTTCACTCCTTCCCCGGCGCGGCGAGGCACGGGAGCGGGGAATGATGGTGATGGTGGTGTAAACATCTGTCAAGGATGGGAGTGCTTCAGCAAGCGCTTCTTTCTCTCGCTCTCGGATGGGGGTTTTTCGGCCATCGCAAGGATATGAAATCCTTTTGAAGATATTTTTCTTCTCGTAAAGCCCCGACGCAACCAGCCGGAGCGGGGCAGGGATTGAAAAACTTAATCGGATGAAAGTTGAGTTCTGTGTGCGCTCGGTCCGTCCTCTGCGGGAGCATGCAAGGATTTATCCGCATACGGACGGCCTGTCCCATTGCTGGAGTTAATAACACAGCCGCCGACAACGAGGGGCAAGGGGTGAAAACTTTCTTAATTTTCACAATTTTTGGATTAAATTCCGCAGGATACATGAGCGGACATTGAGAATGGAGCGGACGACAAAGCTGTCAGAAGGAAAAAGGAATGGGTTACAGAAGGAGGGCGAATTGCACAAATCTAGGATTTGCAGAGTGAGTCCTTGATCCGAAGGTTGAGACGACGGGCTAAGAAGCAATTGTGTGTGGGGCTGTGGGTGTGGAGGGTGGAGGGGGGCGTAAACTTTTGCAATATGTGCTGCTTCAGTGATCGGAGTGGATGAGGAGTCACTTAGGGAGTTTCCTGCAAGGTTGACGGCATCTAATGGACGGCAGATGAATTGTTGGCAACGGTTGATGTTGTCCAGCTGACAGATTTTCAGAGAAGGTTGATATGGTTGGCGGCGGGCAAATGGGTTTGGTCGACGCCAGTTAGCAAATCTGACATCGACAACAAAATCTGGAACTAGACCATTTGTACGGTTTGTTGTGATGTGTGGAACCTATTTCTTGCGTTCTGAAGAAGCCAACTTTTGTGGAAATGCTTGAGATGTTCATGTGCGCCCCTGTTTCACAGTTTAGAATGCAGTTTGATACGAGAAGAGCAGACAAGGAATAAGGTTTGTCATGTGGAACCTGTTTTTTGGAAAAGCGGCCTCAATATCCAAACGTACATAGGTACGTGGGAAGTTTGTGCGAGAAAAATCTGTTATCTATATGAAAAAAGGGATAGAAGACTTATAACAAAGTTATCAATTTTGGCATGTGGAGCATATTGTCGATTTGTGGAACGTGTTGGTTTACATTTGTGGAATCTCATAAAAGAAGTCTGACTTATAACCGAACTCAGTCCCTGGGGAAAAAACATGCAGGTTTTAACATGTGGAACTTATTTTATTGACATCCACTTTCATTCCAGAAGCTTACTAAGTACGATTCTTCAATTTTCAAACTCACTACGAGACTAAGGAAACATCCCAGCGATTAGTGTCTACATGTGGAACTTATTTGTTATACGTGGAACCTGTTCTTTAGGAGGTTGACAAAAAAAACTCCTTATGAGATTTTGTTTTCGCAGTTCCTGCCCCGAAAAGAATGAATTCCGGCATGTGGGAACCATTAGACCGGACTATCTTAATGTTGAGGAATATCCATTGGAATCTTCTGCAAACAGTCTGCTTGACTTCGAAACTGAAGCTATGATACGACCCTTCTGTGATATGTGGATCTTATCAGCAAAACAACGTGTAGTTGCATCTCTTAAGCATTTTTCATATCCATCCTTATCTCAAGGGCGCCCCCTAAGCAGTCGCAGGAGATAATTTAAAGCCCGCCACACTCAAAACAAAATCACAGCAATTTGCCCGCTCCCTGGCTTACCTCTAACGCCATTTAAAGTCACCTCCCATAAATAATTTCCACTTCTCCCGCGGCTCAGCAAGCTCAGTCCTCATCCTCGGCTTACACTCTAATCCCCAGACACACACACACACACACACACAAGTGCCTAAAAAAGCGGACATCTACTCCGCAAGGTAGTAGCCACGACCTGTCCTTTCCTGTCCGCTTGCCAGCCGGCCTAACTACCCGCCGAGAGGATTCAATGCGAAATGAAATTTCAACAGCAATTGGCTTAAGTGCTCGCATTGATCCCGCTCTCGCACTTTAAACAAACCACCCCCATCACCAGTCCAGTGGCCCGCCGCCAGTGACACCTTTAAAATTAATGCAATCGCAGTGCCATTCATTCTCGTAACACTAAATCCCCGATTTAAATTAATTTCTGTAAATCCCCGTGAAATTTCCACAAAACTCCGCCAAAGATACACACGCCCTCATCCGCGCAGCGTTGCCCCCTTGCGACTATGCATATAATTTGCATACCCACCTTCGCCCGCTCTCTCTATCTCTCTGCGTCCCCGTTCGTCCTTGCTCGGCCGCCATTCACATTAAGTCTCTCACACTCTCCGTCGGTGGCGGTAGCGTGAGGACGCTCCCAACGCCAGCGCACAAAAAAATGTCAAACAATAAATTAATGCAAAATTGAATAACAAATTCACGGCGTCATAACAAAACCGAGAGAGCGTAGCGAAAAAACTGAATGAACGCGCGTCCCAATCGGTGGTTGTGACCAGCTTACGCGGGCGGTTGGTGGGTGGGATGCGCGCCACTGTCAGGTGAGAGTTTAATGCCGCACACCGCACGCATTAACCCCAATTTTATTTATGTGTGAATTAAAATAAATATTTTGCACCTCTACCTCCCGCTAGTGCCGCGGCGGTGGCGGCGGGCGTCGTCAGCAGCGTAGTGGCGCAGCGCGTCACCATGCTCTGGGGCTCCATAACAATTGCTAACAAGCTCTCGAACGCTCACGCAAACGTGCCACAGAACACGAGTACCGCCACTGACTGGTCCGCGGCACGCACACACATAACTCATGATTCTCGCGTCGGGTAGGTTCGAGCTTGGATTTGAGAATGTTTTGCACGCACCTCGGGGGTGGGGCTTTGCATAAATTTAGTGTTCCCTCCCGATCGCGGCTGCCGCTGCTGCAGTAGTCGAAGTAATAACTCGGCAAGTGAATGCTTCATTGCCACCTGAGACTGGCTGATGATGAGGTAGGGAACTGGGGTGCGAGCAGGTAATGATGGTTGTGAGCTAAGCCAACCACACCAGCTCTCCGGGTAGACAGGGATGATGAGGGTATGCCTAGTTGGTGGTCACTCGGTGGTTCGCAGTGCGAATGATGAGATTCATTTGTTTTCGGTTTTTATTACCGCTACCACCGGTGCTAGCGCCATCTGGTTTTATGGACGGCAATTTGCAAAGGTGATGGTGGGGGGCGAGGAGGGGGGGGGGCGGTTAGTTTCGCGTGTCGGTGTCACTTCATAAAATCGTAACGAGGGCGACACGTTACTTTCAGTCGTATACCGACACACCGTGCTGGTTAGTCCCTTGGGGACTGTGGGTGGGATTTAGTGCGTTTTTTTATTTTATTTTTATTTCAAGCCCGAGAAGTGCCATTAAGGGTTAGGACGTATCGCAGTCTATGATGGGGTGGAGTGTAGAAAGGGGGAACGATGCCAGGTTGACCGGGGTTCAGTGCGAATCTGTGGGGAGTGAAGAAGTCAAAGGTGCAGATGGTAGCTGTTTGACCTATGACTTGATGGCATTGAGGAGAAGAGTGTTATTTGAACGGTTGTCAGATGGGGTAGGGGGAAGAACAATATAAATTCAGCCTATTTGGCTAGTCCTTGTGAACTTAAAAGCTTGGAGGAAAGTATGGAATCAACTTGTAGCTTCCTGTGAAAAGGATTTCTCCTTTTTCTCATCCAAACTTATTCTGTTTGTCTTGTCTTAGCCCGATGCCACATTGGTTGGTGAGAGTTTCTTCTTCTAGGAGCGCTACAGTTCGGGGTGGACGTTGGCCTCAACCAAAATGCCTCTGCAGTCATCACGATCTTTCGCTAGCTTCGTCCAGTTGCGCAATCCAAGTCGGTTAAGGTCATTCTCCACATGCGTGCGCCACCTTAACTTAGTCCATTCTGTTGCGTTGTCCCAATGGCTCAGATTCAAAAACTTTTCGGGCCGGAGCAGTGGGGTCCATACGCTCTACATGGCGTAGCTATCTTAAGCGTTGTATCCAAAGACACTTGACCAGGCGCATGTCGCTGTACAGCCCACAGAGTTCGTCGTTAATACTTCTCCTCCAGACGCCATCAATGCAGACAGGACAACAAATCGCAGACTAAGGGCTTCCACATCCGCTTTTAGTAACGTCTATGTTTCTCGGTGAGTTCGTTTCCGACCCTTACGGAGCAGCGAGAGTTCTCCATCGTTATCCTACACAATCTCTGACGAGTTTCATAGGAATGCCAAAACTAGACATGGCACTGTATGGCTCGTCTCTATGCACGCTTTCGTTTTACTGCCTTCAAATCTGGATTTTCTCTCATCCGAGATCAGGCCTTTCATATCCGTTTGCGAAACACGTGCCAAAAACTCACCACAAATGACCTCTTATCCGGTTGACACGCGCTCCACTGGACACATCTCACCCGGGCACACGGTTCATAATTCAGGACACCATTAATTCAAATGTCTGTTGCACATTCAACTGTTCCCCATTCAACCGTTCCCCATTCGAAAAACTACTCAGGTGAGCGTGTTGGTTTGATGAGAACGAGCCACCGACCCATGCCCCTCAACTCGTAAACTAGCACACGAGGCCATACAAATTCCCATTAGCGGAGCCGTTTAAGCGTCATTCTATATGTCGGTTCCGTTTTTATTGTTGAAACATTAAAACCCACTCAGATGGCCCGCGTATAGCACACTCTAACCGATCGCCCCTCCTCCGCACTGTGTCCAAATATTTTTTGGGGTAATTTTCGAGCAATTAACGGTATATTCTCGTTTGTTTTCGAATGAGTTCTGTTGCCACCCACCCACCCCCCTTCACCGCTCTAGCTTCGAGTGTTGTGTCACATTTTCATAACTCTGGCAAATTGCATTTGTAGTCATCATCCTGGAATCACACTCACAAGTTCTACTTACACAGAGTGTCGGGCATTGGGGGGGGGGGGGGGGGTTGCGGTCCACTAAGTGCCTTTCCCCTTCGTTCCACCATTGGTGGGGCCAATTGATTTATCATTCTGCAGAGCATTATGCCAGGTTCGTGGATACACTCTGCAGCTGGTTTGGTTTTTTTTTTTTTCCTCGCTCCTCGTGCCTTTTTATTTGGTCGTTAATTTTCGGACAGTTGATTTAATGCGATGCTTATGTCGTATTCGCACACAATAAGAGTCGGGAATTGCTGTCGTTGTTGAGTCCTCATTTTGGGTTTTTTTTTTGCGTCAGTGTGCTCCTGTGCGCGAGTGTTTGTTAGCCTCTTCCGCTGGGATTCATTGCTGTTTGAATGCATTTCTGATGCAATAAAACCGATGGTAATGTTCTGTTTTCAGTTTTCGACTTTGTTGGCACGTTGTTGTTGTTGTTTTTTTTGGTTGATTTTTATTCGCGACTATAACGCGAACAATGTTTCAACACGTGTGTGTGAGTGAGTGTGTGTGTGGGGGGTGGGGGTTTGGGGTTCTGGGGATAATCGACGGAAATCATAAATAATTGTGAAACATTTTGAATGTCAAAAACTTGACAGAATGGCAACACATTGAAATGAGAATTAATGCCATCGAGATGATACTCTTCGACACCGTCGCTGAGTGATGTAATGCACCACTCAGTGCCTCAAGTGCGCTACACTCGATCACTTAATAGTTTTAATGAGCCAAAATGAAGGTAGACGTGGCAGAAGAGTTGCAGTATATGGAAAGGACTTGAAAGCCAATTTAATTCGCATCAGGATATATCATGTGGCTTGTGGCATTACGCGGTGACCTAAATAAGTCCCGTATGCCGTCGAAATGGTGGCAGGACTTCAATTAATATTCAAAAAATATTCCAGTCTTGCTTAGTATTCGGCGCCTCCAGTAAGCCAGAATGTCGTCAGAAAGACAGAAGCGTGTTAAAGTTCACTCAATTCGTATCAGGAGCTTGGATTGGATAAGTTTGGATCGTTATCCAAGCTTCATTCAGATCACCTTGTAGTCTGGCTGGCAAAACCCCTTCAAGACTAACTTAATCCACATCGGGATAGGCCAAAATGTTGACTAAAATCATTATCCGCCATCTTTAGGACTCAAGTATCATCTGAAGGATACACTCATACCAAATGTTTCACGTAGTAGTGTGATCTAAAATGTATAAGGTCCTCAAACTGAACACATTTCCAATCCGGATAAGTTCAAAAAGCGACTTAAATCAATATCCAGCATCATTTGTTGGTGAAAAAAATATCGTCTGAATTATGGCCATACATTCAAGTTCACCTCAATCGACGCAGATTATCCAGAAGAGGGGCGCACATCGCAGTTCAGGATCCTTAATGATTCTAAATGGATTCCAAATTTTAAATGCGACTTCAAAATCCTGCGTGTCTAAGACGTCATCTAAGCAAAGCTCCAATCTCATTCTACACTTAGTCGGCATCTGGATAAACTTAAAAAGTGACTTATCCGATATCAGGATAAGTTTGAAAAGTGACTTATGACATTATCCGAAGGTGCCAATATTGTTCAAAACCCGAAAGAGGTTAGAATTGAACGAAATCTGCATCAGGATAAGCCCGAAAGTATATTCAATTAGTATCCAGATTCGCCCACAACCAAGTTTTTGTCAAAAAAAAATCTAAGAACATCAAATTTCAATCGATCCACTTTAGGATAAGCAAGAATACAGTCGTCAAAATCCACCGACCTTAATGATGGCATGATTTTAAATTAATTGACATAAGGATAAATCCGGATAAGAAAATTTAATCATTATACGACATCCCTAATGAGTCAAAATGTCTTCAAAATGATGAAATGACTCCAAATTCAACACAATCCCACGCAGGATAGTCCCGGATTGTGGCTTAAATCAGAATCCGTTGCATACTGATGTCTCCCATTTCCCATTCACGGAATCCAAATTGGAAATTCCCCCTTTAAACATTTTTATTCACTTTAATAAACTCTCCTAAGCTAGTCGCCCTTCCCCCACCCCCCCCTGCACCACCCGCCCTCCGTCCAGATGTCACCTTTAGCTTTCACACCCCCCCACGAAATGCCTACAAGACGACACGACGCACTAAGGAATTCCATAAATATTTATTCTCTTCATCTTTCAAATGACATGTCCTTTGCTTTGTCTTCCCCCAGACTTGTTCCATCTTCCTGACACCCACCCACCCCCCTCCGCCCGAAGATCTTAATCCAATAAGAATGTCTGTCCTTTCTTTTTTCTGCTGTATGCGACGCTGTGTGTTCGTTGCAAGGATTTCTTATTTATAGCACGCGTGCCTCTAAACTAAGAAACAATGCCACACGCCGTATAAACCAAGAAGGCAACAACAACCACAAAAAATTCTCAAAAAGAAGGCAGAATAATATCCATTTCCTTCTCATATCCTTGCCGTATTGTTCGGGTCTTTGATTTCGCCTGCATCCCTTTGGGAATCACCAGAACGGAAGGCGGAAGCATGAGGAGATGCGGCGGTCTCGGCCACATTGAGCGTCAGCGGCGGCAGCACCTTCATTCGCTCAGCCAGCGAGGAAGCCCAAAATTTGTGGCAAAAGCGAGCGAGCACCGTATACATGAATACATAATATGGCGTGGCATGTTTAATTTCACACCACAGTGACTGTTGCGGCATTATGCACGCTCACGTTGCGCGATTTGCGGTTAAGGCGCGCACGAGACACCAAAATAATCACAAAAGTGTAGAGGTTGCGAAGGTGGCGGCGGTGCGGCGATGCGGCGGTGCAGGGGGGTAAGTGTCCGTGTTAGGATCTCTTTTAACCTTTTCTCCTTCCGTTGCTTTCCGTTTCGTTGTTCCATCGGATTTTTTCCTTCTCTCATAGTTTAGGGGTCTTTTCCGGGTTCCCTGTGGCTGCGGAGGATACCCTATTGGGGATCGCATCCTGAATGAAGAGAAAGGATTTCGCAACATCCTTTCGATACTCAAGTGGCAGCGCTGAATGGAGAAAGAAGACAATCCCTTGTCGTCGGAGAGAAATTGCGGAGGAGGAGGTGGAAAGCCGGCATTTTTACGGGCGCCAAGCCACGGCAGCCATTTTGGCTGCTGGAAAATTCCTTAAACGTGATTTTTCCATCGTTTTGTTAATTTTTCTTCCCGCCGATCGTCTCTCCCCTTCCCATTGCCACCAGCCGCTGCAGCCATCTGCACCGTCATCGTCACCACAGAACGCCATCATCGTTGCTGGTGTCGTCGTTGTGGCTGTCGCCGCCAGGATCCTTCGCAGCGATACAAATTTTTAATGCTTTTGTGGCAGGATATGCCACAAAATAATATTCGCTGCACAAGTTGCACAAGATGTTCGGTGTGCCTCGCACAGAGGGTGGATGTTGTTTCAAGTGGAATGCCAAGGATTAAACGGGGCGCTAAATGCAAGGAGAATGAGATGGATTTTCCCGGGAATTTTGACGGAAAAGTTCGCGCAGCGAGCACAAGAAAAAAACAAAAACAGACCAGCATCTCTGTGATAAAGTTTCAATGGTTTCTTAAGGTTTTGCGCACGGAACAGCTGACGATGCGAGAGGAACGAATTTAAGCGGCAGAGAAATGAATTCTTATGAAATGGCGCCCAACGGTGCGACAAGTTAAAGTTGAGTTCGGTGTCCATTCGGAGGAAATGTTGTCTCCGGGGCGAGCATTTACGATGTGGCATCTAACTCAGTACAGTGGAATGTCCCCGTTAATCCGTTCACATGCCGTGGCTGTTCTCGGTTGCACGCATAAACCGAAACCGACACGTTCTTGTGGTAAAATCCACACAAGTGATGATCAAATAATTTTTTGAGAATACTCCCGCGAAACGAACATCATCCGCCCGCTCAAGGATATTCCACTTTATTGCCTTCATTCGTTAACAGGTATTCGCTGTTAAAACGGATCTACTTGTGCATTAAGAAACTCAATATCCACATCCTTTGCGAGCGTGAATAAAACACCTCCACCGAGGTCCTGCCCCCACACACAGAACAAGAAACAAACAGAAAAAAAAAGAATGACAGCGAATGTCTCGGGCTTAATTGACGCTTATTACCTAGCACCACCCCAACCGACAATGCCGCCGCCGACGCAAATTGCTGGCGAACATAAAAATGTCCTGAAATCCTCGGCACGCGGTCTTTTAATTTCCGTCGAAAACACCCACCCACCCAGCGCTAAGCCGCAGAGTTTTTCTGCCGAAAAACCTGAAAAAGATGTTTTCACATGAAGAATCAGGCATTACGCCCGCGTATCCCTTCGGCATCGTTACACGTAACCCATTCCGATACATTTCGCGCAGTAATTCTGCCGGCGATTTCATCCTTCCCATTCATTCGATATTATCGTTCTAATATGTGCTCCGTACGCACACGCACACACAGGATCGCCGGCGGGGATGTTTGTCTGTCGTAGGTAGGGCGGGACAACTTAAGGCCCTATAGCACCATCGTCGCCGTCGCGACGACAAGCAAAAAAAAAACGCACCAAATTGCCATAGGAAGGAAAAAGCATTTCTGCCGCTTTTCGGTGAAAATGAATGAAAAACATTGAAAAACTTTTCATTTTCCTTTTTTTGTTTGGTGATAACATTTTATGTCCCAGTCGGAGGGCGTTGAATCGAATGGGGCGTCTAGGCCCCGCGAATGCGACTGCGGTCGTGGGGGAGGGGGGTTAAATATATTCAAATAGGCATTTTATGAGGTCGCAAAAAAGCACGAAGGGAAATATCCTTTCAATGAGACGATGGTAAATGCGACGGTGGCCTGCGGGATTGAGATGAGGCAGGTGGGGGGAATGGCGAACTCCCCCTCTTAAAGTGGAGGAAGCAAAAGGATTAAGTTGAGTGGAGCTATGGATTGGTTCAAGGTATTCATAATGTGGCGCCCAACAAAGGATCGCTGATGATGTTGTTTTGCGAAGAGTCGTCTGGCACGTTCGTGAGTTATGATGTCGTGCATTGGTGGGCATCTGAGGGACCAATGAAAGGATATGGGAACTTGGATCATAGAGCATGGGAAAGTGCACGATTTGAGAGAGAGAGAGAGAGAAAGAGAGAGAGAGAGAGAGAGAAAGAGAGAGAGAGAGAGAAAGAGAGAGAGAACGAAGGAGAGAAAGAAAGAGAGAGAATCTATTATCCTCAGTTTTTGAATTTAACTTCGATCCAATTTGTAGGTTTGTCACCCTTTTGTAAGGATCCGTTTTTATCCGAATTCAGGTTGAGTTAAAATTCAAAACCTCTCGTCACACAGTCAATATTCTGATTGATTTCAGCCGTTCCAGACATTGATTGCACCATTCTGACCTATTACAGACGCTGGATAACGATAAATTTGTTATCTAGGGTTATCCGGACAAATATCCGGTTAAAATTGAAGACATTGAGACTGAATTTAATCGCTGGATATTAGCTTAAGTCTTAGCGAGGGTGACTCTTCTGAAAATCAGATACATGAGCCGTCCGTTTAATCCCCGAAAACAGCGTTGAAAAACATCCTTCCCAACGAAAAAAACTCCTCCAGTGGGATCCACATACGAAAAACATGTGATTCTCATTTCAGCTCAAAGACTTTCTCCGCAAAAAACACCACATCTCGCTCCGAGAAAAACATCGATTTCCCATCCAGTCGCTGTCCATTACCCAGGATAACAACAACATCAAAAAAAAAAAATCTCCCGAGATGCTACCAAGCCCCAACAAAGCACTCTTTCGTTCTCTTCTCTGTGGCATTAATTAAAAATTAAACAACAAACGCATAAACATAAACATTCATCCTGTCTGCGATAATTATGTCTTACCCAAGGAATGTCCTTAAATCAAGATGGTGTCTCAAAGAAGCCCTTCTGTGGCTGTGATCCAGATCCAAGATGCTGCTGCAGAGAGGGAGAGATAGAGAAAAAAGCTCGCCTTAGCAAGGAACAGTTTCATTCCTTTGAATATCCTTGATGATGTTAATTACCATCCATTCGGGACTACATAAGGACGTAATATTTTAATTTGCAATCCTTTTCGCTCAACCCTCTCCTCGGTGCTGTGCGCGCCCTTACAACAAGAAAACAGGAAAAAAAGTGTGTTTCAACCACCTTGGTGATATTTTACGCAATCTGCTTTCACGTATAAACCCCCATGTCAGGTGGTGTCCTTAAGCGGGCACGCGAGCGTACAAACAGAAAAGCCAGCAGCAGCCCAAAGCACCGAAAAAACTGCTCCAGAAAGGAGAACTGAAAGTAAAAGCCTCTTCCTAATTATGTAGGAGAACGGCTGAATTATTATTTCTGTGCCTTATTATATACTAGAGTGTAGTTGTGCACAGAGGCGGGAGGCGGTGTTGGCCACGACACACGAAATCCATTTGCATCACCACCGCCGCCAAGTGAGATTCATAGCTTTCCGCAATTTTTGCCTGTGATGCAGAAAGGATCCTCGGCTCTGATTTGCAATTCAAGGTGACAGGCGGTTGCAGGAGAAATGCTACTGGAAAAGAGCCCGTTGGAATTTGCGTGTTCTTGAGGATGTCAATAGGAGGAGATAGGGAAAGGAAAGCGCAACGAGAATATGGCGAAAAGTAAGAAAGACTGATTCAAGGTCGCATTTTAAACTTGAAACTAAGCTTTTGTCCTTTAAGACACGGCAGTTTGTGGTGGCGTTTCTTGAAGACCGAATTAGTCAAATTTTTTTTCATATGACAAAGTTATCTCACACTGTGCGATATGAGACTTCGGGAAGGTGTGGATCGTAAGTTTTTCTAAGATACTTTGCATTCATAGGAATTTAGCTTATTTAGATCTTTACATAATTCAGAGCTATTGTCAATGGAAAGTTGCGGGGGGAATATGGGATGGGACTGAGATATTTATTTGGTGGTTTCATTTTGAATTTCCTGCCAAATACATGTTCTTTCAGATATTGCTGAAAGCGATCGATTTTTGTGAAGCTTATGTATCTCCATTTCATCCTTGTGGTAGCAAAATTCAGTGAGGTGTGATTGACGGTACCAGGAAACAGTGGATCGTAAGTTTTGTACTTGGTAATAGTTTCGCTTCAAAGGAGATACGCCGCAAGCGAACTTTAGTGAATTTTAGTGAAAATGTGAATCGCTTGTAGCAGACGAATGAGAACGTAGGACCGATCCTCTTGCTGGTTTCATTTAAAATTTGCTATAAAATTTACATTTTTTTAAAAATTGAGTCAAATAATGAGTTTCTTAGAAGCACCAGTCGAGCCAATAAATACGACAGGAAAATTGACCAAAGTATGCGCGAGTACTGAACGCAGGGTGATGTGGATCGTAAGTTATTTCTTAAGGGACTGCAGAAACTTTGCTAGAAACTGCACAAATAGCTAAGATTGGATAAGTTGATCAATGGGAAAGAATAGCGAGAAGAAATCTTATGATTTGCAAGTGGAGAGGAGATGACTCAATTGGAGGTTGAACATTTAAATCGCAATAAAATCTCTATGGTTCAAAATATTTAGGCAGATGATAGCTTTTCGTAGAGTCCAAGTCCATACGTCTTAGTCATAATGTCGAAGGACACACAACTGTTCGGAGATTGAAGACAGAATGATGTGGATCATAAGTTGCTCCATTTGTGATTATATCAGTTCGGAAAGTAGAGCAGAAACATGGCTTAGATCTGCCTCGTCGATGTCACTTTATGAGTTTTTCATACTTCAATGAGCACCTGGGCAGGGTGTGTGTGAAACAGAAGCTCTTTCTTCATAATCTGAGCGAATTTGCGATCTCATGAAGTGAGGAGTAAGATATCAGCTTTTGCTTGCACATACGCCATCTTTCAGATTTTCGGGAAAGCCTCTAACGGGTATCTCTTCAGATCCTCCTGCCTCCTGCTAAACAGAATTAATTCCAAGAGCCGTTTAACAGAAGTTTGAATCCACAATCCAATTAGCCCACAACCATTCATGAAAGCATTACAACTCTTGTTCCAGGAACACCTGTATCTAGATGCCAAAATGTACTGCGAACGTCCATTTTCTCCGAACAGTCCAAAACCTTGATGAGAGATTCGACAAAGTTTAGTGTGCAACATGAACAGGCCAAATTCTCAAATCCTCTCCTGCACAGATTCCAGGAATCAGCTTAGAATCTGCCTACGAAACAATGAATGTTGCCGCCGCAGGAATCTGTCACAGGGATCATTTCTCACTTCTTGGAACGGCAGATAGGCCAGCTTAACCCCTTAGTGTCAAATTAACCACCGCAATACGTAACCATAAATCATTGACACGGCAGAGAGCAAACAGTGACGGGTGGTGGTGGTGGTGGGTAGAGGAATGCAGCAGTCTCAAGATGATCCCTTTCCTTTTCATGGCGAAAACTTTCCACTCTCGATTCGAATGGGACATGTGAGAGCGTCACCCCCAATGACACGCCTCTTCACAAGTTTAATTGTATTTACATACGAGCGCTTTGGTTTCCAGAGTCCTCAAGAAGGATACGTATCCGTTTCGTATCTACGAAGGATCATAAATCAAATTTAACCCAAAAGATATTTCAAATTATATGTGCCCATGGACGCCACCACCATCAGCTACTGGTTCACAATTCAAACGTAGAAGTAAGCAAATTCCGCCAAAGGATAATGTGCTGGCTGCTGTGCTAACGACAACGACGACGACGAGGACAACGTCAACTATGGCTGGCTACACTGCAGTCGATGTTTGCACACCACTCTCGTATTGCGAAATTTCCAGTTAGTCCTGCTGGTCCTCCGCTCCTTCAGCTATTAATGATGTAAATTACGCCATGCTCCTGTATAATCATCCCAAACTCAAACTCGAAAACTGGCCCGGCATGCGAGACTGCCTGATGTGTGCGACTGTATTGGTCTGGGCTAGTCTGTGCGAGGCTGTGGGAGTCTAGGGGAGTCGAGGGGAGTCTGTGGGAGTCAGTGGAAGAGTGTGGTTTCCTGAGTGCGTGTGGGACGGGTTGCACTAATCATCGAAGGGTGAGTCTGAGGTGGGGACGGATCCTGTTTAAACTACTTTCAAGGATAAAAGGAACCATGTCTGACTCTGGATTTACTCAGCGAACACGCCTGCGCCTGTGTATGTGTGTGTGTGTGTGAATCATAAATTCCATTCAATTATGTAGAATCCTTTAAGTGGAGGCACTCATTCGTTTCAGTTACATTTACCCCCCCACTGAGCGACGTATTCAGTGACAGCGACACAACGCATCGCATCTCATCAGAAGAACGCAGCCAACCAACCAACCAACCAACCACCAAACAGACAAGGGCCCGTCTCGTGGCTGTGCAAATACCAGTCAGTCAGTCCTATTCATTGAATTCAGGATTCTGGGATTCAGGATCATTGTTATGTGTATTGTCAAGAGTCTTCCCTTACAAATTGTTGACGTAGCTGACAGTTAAGAGGCGCGTGCATGTGTGTATGCATTCGCGGAACCCGGTAAATTTTGTTTACGCACACTTGTCAGTGCGTGAGGTTCGTCTTCACTTCACGTCCGTTGTGTCTGCGTGGCGGGGAACCGAAGGCAGGATATATCGTTTATTGTTTGTAAAGTTTAATTAAGCGCGTTGTAGCGCATAAAAGTTTGAGATTATCCCCCGCTAAGAGTGCTATGCTCATAGTATTACAACATGTACACGCAACACGAAGCAACAACGTTGATGGCCGCAATGGGCGGGGCGGAGGTGGATGCTCATGATTAGTATTCAGAAATGTCCGCGCGAGAAGAGAGCCTTTCATTTACGAGATGACCCAGAAAGAGGGTAGTAAACTTTTAGCGACTTACACACCAGGAAGGGGTTTTTATGTAATGCGTTGAAAATGAAAGGGATTCTTTCAAACTATCTCCGCGCATTTTAGCCATTTTCTCCCTCCCCCCTCTCACTCTCACTCACTCTCTGTACTCGTTGTGTCGGTTTTTCGAAATAATTCGCATCATTTTTGGTTTTACGATCCATATCGAGGTTAAAGTAACCGATTACTGAGGGCATGGTGGTTCGATATCATTTTATGCATTGCACTCCCGTAACCAACGGTATTTTTCCCTTTTTTCATCTGCGTTCTTGCGATACACTCTTTGATGACAGTTTCGAGAGGACCACGTACGGGATAGGGTTGCCAATTTCACATGAAATTCAGTCCATTCACAGAATTCATGTTTTGTGTTTCAGTTCATGTGTTTTCTGCATGATAACTGGAATTTTGTTTGTCAATTCAACGAGTACACGAAATTTGCATCATTTCGATTCATGGAAATTGAAATTTGTGTTTCTGTTCATGTGTTTTCTTGCAGATATTCCATGGAACAGCCGCTTTTCGTTGTGGAACTTAACATCCATTTAGGTACACCTATGTGTGCTGTTGTTCTCGTGTACATACCTATGTTTATTGTGTATTTATTCTATTTTTTATCTTTATATTCAGTTCAGGGTCTATGCAAAATTAGGTTTCCGTCGAATTTTCGTTCCTGTTCAGGTGTTTTCTTCGCGAATTAAAGGTTCTGTTTTATTTTTGATGCATTAATTTGAATCAAGATGAATAGGAAATAATGTTTCCAGTAAAAATGTTTAAAAATGATTCAATTTTTGTTCCCGTTCATATGTTTTCTCAGTGTATTTTAATGATTCTTTTCTGTTTTCTTACAGAATTTTATTTGTCTATAACAGAAAATGAGTTTCCCGTAAAAATGTCCTAAGATATGTAAAGTCTGTGTTCCCGTTCATGTGTTTTTTCCTGAATTTGGTTTGATTTTTTCCATTTTTTTGCCCAAACTCTTACACCAAACGATGCAGGACCATATTGTTCTGAACATTTCTCTACAAATACAAAAACTGAATTTCGTAATCTCATTAACCGCAAACGCAACACCACCCACATGGCAACTCTATTCCCTACGCACTCCTACTCAGACCAGAATCGCCGTCTTTACCCGACCCTATCATCACCAAAATCGTTGGCGGTTACTATGTTCACATTGAGAAAACATTTACGAGCACTCAATACGTTCATAAAGTCAGATTTTATGCTATCGCATCCATGTCAGACCACACACATCCTGCACACGAAACGGCTCCTTTGCGTGGTGGTTACTGGGGCAACAGTAACCTCCGCTCGAGCGACAATTTCTTCCTTAACCACGAAAATGAGTCAACAACAAAAAAACGTAACCTCCACACATACGCATCCATATACATCCGCACCGAGAGATGGAAGCCAACAGGAGAACCAGAGAGAGAGGGATAGGGAGCCGAATGAAGATGAAAAGGCTTCCGTAGGAGTACGTAGTACGCGCGTACTCAAAAAGGATTACATGACGTGAACGTGATATGAACACGCAATCAGGATAAGGCAGGTTGCCAGCAATTTCCATCATCACCACAAGTCCGAGATGCGGGAGGCAACCAACAAAGCGTCCCCAAGTTGACTGAGGAGATGGCAGTGGCAGCGGTGTCGGCGGTGACCAGTGACGAGAGAGCGAATGGAAATTAATGAGCTGCTCGAGAGAGTGTCCTTCTTCATATTTTATGTCCTTGTCCTTATTTTCAAAACGCACACATACAGCATCGAGTATTTCCGTTGCCCCCCCCCCCTCCCCCCACAAGGATTCGTTGAAACAATTATGAGTCCCCAGCTGTTTTGTTTTTATTTCGCAATTTTTACGCCTCTCACAGGACAACGAGTGCGTGTGTGTGGCGGCGACGGGGGGCGAGATGGAGGAAGAAGTCCTTTCCCGTAATGGAGGAGAAATTATGAGCAATTCACTCTTACTTAACAAATCGCCGTTGTGGCGGCGTTGGCGGTGCCGTTGGCAGCCGTCGACACTTGAAGGACTCCTCCCGAAAAAGGGTCCCTGCTTGTTATGCACGCAGCGACCTCGGTTCGTAGCGTCCGTGTTTTCCTCGTAGGGTACACTGCCAGGGGATGGGGTGAATTCAATTAGAGTTGTGTGTGCAGTTGGCCTGCGACTAAGGACTCGGATTGAGATGCAGGACGTTATCGACGCAATAAATTTGAAATAATAAAAAATCATTCGTCCGGTCTATTGCGTTGCTGGACCATCAGAGGGAGGTGGAGAAGAAGTTCAAATTGGGAAGCGGAAGCAGCCGCCTCCAATTCCTTATTTTGACCCAGGGTTCACACGCAGTATTCCCATGGCAAGCAGAACATGTGCTTATCATCGACCATCATGAGGGATGCGTTGCCGCATTCGCCACGGCTTGGCTGTGCGCTGCGAGCCGGAGGTGTGCCTAATTAAAAATTTATTGCTCGCTGGCTTTATTTTCGTTTCGATTAAGCCAGCGCGTGGGTATGCGCATGGTCTTGCCTTCAAATCGAACCACTGCCAGGGGGTGGGGAGTGGGGTTCGACGTGTGTACATAATTGCTGAGTTGACTGGCCTCTGACACGACACCAGCGGGCGATGTAGGAGCATATACTACTGTACGGGGAGGGAATGAAAGTAATTAGCTGCACAAATGAACTGAGAAAGAACTCATTTACTGATCGAACCTTGGTTTGGTTGGTTCATCGGGGGAGGGTGCGGTGCGGTGGTGATGGATACGAATTGGCCGTGAATGATCGGGGAATGTGCGAGAGATGGAGGGCAGATGTTCTTCGGTGAAAGTTGTCTTCGATTTGGGGGGAGAATTCCTTATCTGTGGAAT
This sequence comes from Eristalinus sepulchralis, assembly GCA_944738645.1. Classification (NCBI taxonomy): domain Eukaryota; kingdom Metazoa; phylum Arthropoda; class Insecta; order Diptera; family Syrphidae; genus Eristalinus; species Eristalinus sepulchralis. The sequence continues at coordinate 3,032,557 of OX122885.1, read as the reverse complement.
GGCAAGAGATGAAATTGATTTCCAGAGTCATCCGGTGGGATTATTCTTTGGAGGGTAGAAGACAAGATGTTCTGGGTTTTTTCTTCACTCTAAAGTACCTCAAATTACAACTTCCACTTTGCTTATCAAACTCCAAATTGTCAACAACGCCCTTTTTCTGCTCTTAAGGTACAGTCTCATTTGGGCCCAGACCACAAGCGCCTTTAGTCAGCACGTTTCGTCGTCTGTCATCTCCAATTGCGCACATCATCTTGATACAGAAAAACGCCCTTTGTTGCACGATGTTTTCTGCTGCAGGACGTCCTCCATTAAAGACGGCTTCCGCTGTTTCAAGATGTCCTCTGTTGCAGAGCGTCCTCCTTTGTGGAACGTTCTCCTTTACAGAATTCGCTCTCTTTTTCTAGACGTCCCGTTTTGCACACTGTCTTCTGTTACAGGGCTTCCTGAATAGCACGACATCCTCTGCTGCAAAATGTCCTTTCTTACCGAACATCTTATGTTTCAGGACGTCCTGTGTTGCAGAAAGTCCTCGGTTCATGGACGCAGCACGACGACCTATGATGTTTTCTCATCCTGTGTTGCATGCCTTAGATTAGAGGACACACAGAAGAAGTTGTGTTCGTACGTCCTAGCCGGCTCAAGCGCTGGATTTGCAGACGTTACAATTCGTTACTAAAGCCATTACGCCAAATTTCATCACACCAAAAATGACAGAAACCGCTCAGGCTTCTGTCATCATCTCATCGCGTCTACGACAACGATCTTGGGCTGTCAGAGATTCATCCTACTAAGACGTCGATCTTATTTTAAGCCACGTTACAATACAGACTTCTTGCTGAGAACCAATTCATAGGACAAGTGACACGATGAGTTTCTAAACACACGGAGAGATAAAAACAGATTTGCACCTTAGTCCCAACCGTGTCTTGTTTCAGTGCAGATCACTACTTTGACAAGGAATCTATAACCTGGCTGAAAGATCCATTTAACTGCTTTTGTAGGAACCAGTACTAGAACGTGGCAGAAGCCAATTGCGTCTACAATGAGAAACCAGAAGCAACAAGCAACCAGATTGGCAAAATAAGCTGTGAAGGGCAAACCCGAGGAAGGACGAAAATAATTGTTTGCAGATTGATGTGGACCTGGGCCTCAACCAACAGTCCTCTCTAGCCAGCACGATCTTTCGCTAGCTGCTCCAGTTGCGCACTACAACTTGGTTGAGGTCCTTTCACATGACAGAGCGTCGTCTCGATGAGTTCGTTACCGGATGACCCTAAGCCGCTGCAGTGTAAAAGTTCAGCTTGAAGTGACACTGCCTCAGCCTAAGTGAACAGCCTCAGTGAACAGTGATAGACCAATTCTTGATAGTTGCGTGTGTGGCAAGATCTCCTCGTTTGGGGATCTGCTACCCCAGTGGGCAGAGAGGCCTTCGGTGCCTCAAATCTTACAGATGACCTTATGCGTGCTCCTTACCATTTTTTTTTTTCTTCAAATAGTGGCCCTTTCTCTGAAAAAACTTAAGTAGCTCCTGTGTCCTGTTCTGTTGCTTGCAAGACTTCCTGCTGTCCATTCCATACCAACAAGCTGAAATCACTTATCCGCATCTAAGGAGGTGCTCTACCAGTGCCTCCAACAGCACACATAGTTGCGTGTGATATCTCACTACTAAATCTGACTGAGAATGAGTATCTCGTGCCGGTGCTGGAACCGGAAACTTATCGCTGGCAGCAATGACCTAATTTCTCTTTACCGCCACGTGATAAGCACTGGGCAACCACCCGCCTTTTCTTTCGTCACAAGGGCAGCTTGATCGAATTAGGGTCACTTTCTATCACCCAACACTCATGTAAGCTCTTCTCACAGACACCCCACTCAAAACCCCACTCTCATCAATGTTGCTTGCATCCATCACGTAATGTCCTGAAAAATTCAAATCATGTTCCACAGCACTCTCATTTACTCATAACACACTCACTCTCCGGCAGTGTTTCGTTTCATGGTTATGAATATATTGTCCTTAATTATCCTAATTTATGTCCGCCGTTTTGTCAACTCTCCGAACTCCCCATATGGGCGAGTGTGCGCCAGAGTGTGAGTGTGACCCGTCGTCGTCATCAAACCATTTCATATTTCAACGAAGGACACATAATGGCCTAATGAAGCCTCAACGACACTGCACTGCGTATGTATGTGTTCATGTCCTGTATGTTTAATTTATGATTTACAGGACATTTCGGGACAAAGTTTGCCATCAAAGTCGGCACTCAAACTGGGTTAAGAAATAAAAGAATCTGTGAATGTCCTTTGTGGGGGGGAATAAAAGCAAATTAGGTCCGTAGCAGTAGCAGCAGCAACAGCAGGGTATACTGCCCCGAAGGAGACGCCTAATTAATGGCACACACTGTACAACTATGCGGGACTGTGTCAGCACATTGTGTGTCATCGGCAATTATTCCTCCATCTTGCATTGTTCCCGTTGCAGGACTTTTGTCACATTTTTGATGAGACTCCATCGTTGTTCCTGTGCTAACAAGCGGAAAAGAAGGAAACTCTCTTTCTCCCCCTTCTTCTGCGTATCCTCTGACAGGGATCGTTGGCTGCCTGGTTCATCTGCAGTGGAGCACTCCATCGATATCAGGTTGACATATGCACCAGTGTTCCGGTCGCTTTCAGGACTCCTCGCCATACATCCATTCGTCCCAGCATATCCTGCCAGAGTACACATAATTTATAAATTATATTTGCTCATGGTTAAGACACTGTCTGGCAGGGAGGCGGTCGATGGCAGAGGTCCTTGTTCTCTGGCGCTCCAGTCTGTGTGATCTTTTTGTTCTGACGCTCGACTGAATCCCGATTTTATTCGAGTATTTCAATATTTCAGGATTTCTTGTGTGTGCTATGAGGGCGTGGGAGCTGGAGCCACGGGGATGGTGTGACGACATCCTCCTCACGAGTGGGGGGGGGTTTGAATAATTGTCAATGACAGCGGTGACATGAACCAGCATTAATCATAATTACTTAGAGGAGGCCTGTTTCTGCTCCTTTTTCGGGTGTCTTTCGTGAGACGCATGTGTGTGTGTTTGTGTGGAGGATTGTTTGACTTGCCTTTGCTTTGCATAAGTACCTGGAATTTAATGCAAGGCCTGGGCTTTATTTGCCTACTCTGTGTGCGGGACAATTCGTCACCAGATTTGAGACAGAGGTGGGCCGGGGTCATGAAAGGTAACCTCTGCACATAAACTAAGTCCTTCTGACGAAGGCATCTCTTCACTTCACTGAGCTCCGAGCTTCTCAAGCTAAAAATACTCGAATAGACTCAAACATTTTTTGGCGTCTGCATTTTCTTCCACCTGGCTGATGTAAGTCTTTGGTAATGAAATTCTTCTCTCAGCAGACACTCCATCTTTGAAAATTCAGAAGGATGCAATGTTTGTGTTTCTGTTCATGCGTTTTCTGTCGATTGGATGCGAATAATTGCAGTTTTTAAATTGAATTCAGTGGAAGCATGCGATGACAATGCAAGACATTTCTTTTGTTTTCTTAAAAGCGATTTTTTTTTGTTTCTGTTCATGTGTTTTCTTTAAGAGTTTTTGATATATTGATACTTTTCAAGGCAAAGTTTTTGTTTAGGTCGAATGCGCATGCAGTTTATATCAGTTTTGTATTGGAGAAACTTCTTTTGTGTTTCCGTTCATGTGTTTTCTTTGTGATTTTAGGAGGTATTCATATTTCCGATACCAGGGATTGTATGGAAACAGTTTGAGGACCAAGTTTTTGTAAAAAAAACTTTGAAAAGTTGTTTTTTTTGTTCCCGTTCATATGTTTTTTACCATATGGACAGCAGCTAGATCAGAAATTGTGATGGGGAAATTGTTTCCATACACATGAGGGAGGATTGTATAGAAAAAAACACAGAAGGTTGCGAATTTATGGTTTTCGTTCATATGTTTCCTTGTATAACACACTAAAAATGATCAGTATTTTGATGTTAATTCTTAAAATCGATAGGAGTATTCGTTTTCCCTTCACTTTCTCAAATTTATTTTAAAAATTCATGCAACAATCACAACTTTAATGAAACTCTCATTTAAAACAAAATGGTTGCCCTCTCGACCTATTTTCAGTTCGATCCCGTGCGCCTCTAACTTCCATAAATCAGTCGTCATAGCCCTCGTTGAAATCAAATGCCGTGCGATAGTCTTTCCGCAAGAAACCCCTACCACAACTATTCGCAACAAAAAATCATCCAACCATTTAGCCCCCTCCCCCACACGCCCTCCACAGAATGCTGCTCCACACAAGTGCCCTTCACCTTCAAAACTTCTAACTCAACACTCAAATCACGACCCATTTCCAAAGATATTTATGCGACCGAAAGCTGCACAAGCGAAGCGCACCACAATCTTTCGATTGCCGGCGGATAACTTCCCTTCCCTACGCGGCAGAGGGCGATGAGGACGAGAGGGGCAGCAACCGAAAACTTTCCGCCAACACACACCGTCTGCCGTCTTGCTTCGTGTAAATTGATCACCAATAACGGCAACGTGCTCTACGTTTCATGACACCGTTACCATTTGGAATCCAATAAATTTTAATCTTTCGATTCTTCCCACAAAATTTAACACTTCAATTACCTGGAAACCTCCCACACCCAGTCAGCCGCCCACCCCCGCCCTCGGTTGACAATGTGCCGGTGTACGGCATTGTTGAGACGGAACGAGGTGGAAACTTTCACCCGCCAAAAGGGATAGACAATCGTTCAAGTGTGTCAACTTAAATGTGTCAACCGTGCACACTAAGCGACGCACTGGAGGCACAGAGGCGACGAGACGCAGGGCGGTGACGCAAAAATAAGCACGAACGAGACACTCTGGCGAGGGACGACTTTAAGCCTGTTATAAGACACTCCATCGCCTGGCTGGGGGCGTGTATAGAAGAGGATCGCAGCGAAGAGGAAGTCTCCTTTGACTAACTACGAGTGCAGGTATCGTGAATCTGGCGTGGATCCTGATGCGCCCGCCGCTGATGCCGCCACCGTCCAGACCGCAGTCTGTAACCGAAAAGGGAAACTTTTAGAGCCAGTTGTGCGGAGTGCGGTCCTTGCCTTTACACTCGTGTCTCCGTTCTTCGCTCGTCCCATTCTAGGCGTGAAACTTTTCATCACGCTTCTGCATTCTGCATCCTGCATCCCTGTGCGTTGTGTTGCACTGTGAGAATATGGTCTCAAAGTTGCTCCAGAGGAACTTTACTGCTCCACAGTGCAATGCAGACACACGCACGCTCAGGGATGGCGTAGCCACTCACGTTCTTCCACAGGCAAGGAGCTCGTCGCTGCTATGTGGTGCAAGTTCAAAGTTCTAACTCACCCAAGTGCAGCGTATGAACATCTAGTTTGGGGTTGAGATTGTTCGCGCCGCCCTTTGCGAGATCAACGAAGAGGAGCTACCGTAGGCGGCAATGAAACTCTTCGCCTTTGGCGGTCGATGGCAGTGGTGGCTGTGGTGTAATCCTTTGAGTGGGGAAACTTCCAACTTCTTCTCACAGTGGGCGAGGAGGGCGGGGGGGGGGGGGGGTGAATGTTGGGGGCAGACGGATGTGCAACGTGTACAAGGTCGTAACCACTTTAGTGTTGGTTTGTTGCAGTTTTGCGGTTGCAAGAATGACAGGCGTACAATTTGAAGTTCTGGAGTTCCGGAGTACACACACTCACACACAGACTGTCTGGAGGGCAGTTAAGAGGAAGGAATACTTTGTTACGGTTTCAAGGACTGTGGAGTGGATCAGTGGATGAGGAGACGGAATGGATGGAGAAAGCAGCAATGGGATCCTTCAACATTTCAGTGAGTAAGTCTGAGATGAGAGTCGCACTCAAGGCTTGTCTTAGGCTGTGTGGGGATGAGGAGTTTGAGAGAAGTGCCAGAATTGAGACGAGCGTTGGCACATGTAAGTGTGTCTTTGCCATTTTTTTGAATATGCAAAATAAATTTTGAAAAAATTTAAAGCTTAATGGTAAAACAGGGTGCTTCGTAAATTGTTTCAGTAAAACTGCGGATGAAGTGGATGAAAATTCAATGTAAACTTGCTGAAAACAATAACATTTTTGTTCCCGTTCATATGTTTTTCGGCATAAGGACAAGAGTTGGAACGACAATTTTTAACGGGATTTCAGCAACATTAGTAGTGCGGAAAAAGCCATTGAAAAAATTCCAGAAAATGTGAAATTTTTGTTCCCGTTTATATGTTTTTCAGCATAAGGGATGCAGATAGAAGCAAACTATACATCGAAATGTTGAGGTAGCATACATTGGATCAAGTTCCATTTCATAAAGCCTGGATATTAAGGTAGTTTTGTTTCTGTTCATATGTTTTTTGGTATAAGGATAACAGTACGACCAAAAATGTTTAACGAAATTCCGGCAACATTAGCAGTGCACGAAGGATAATTGAAAAAATTCTAGAAAGTATGACATTTTTGTTCCAGTTCATATGTTTTCTAGCATAAGGAAAACAGATAGGCGCAAACTTTACATCGGAGTATTGAGGTAACATACATTGGGTCTAATTCCATTTTATAAACTCTCGAAATCATTGCGTTTTTGTTTCCGTTCATATGTTTTTTTAAGCAGAAGGGATTCAAGCCGTGTTATTTTAACTGGAATGTATATGTGACGTGCAAGATATGAAATTGCATTCACATGCCATCGAAAAGCATAAGGTTAACTTAAACCAACCACCTCAATTGTCCCAAAGAAACCATCTTGTCCAGTAGCCAGGACTCCCCCACAGTGCGTGCACGTCTTAGCATCTGATAAAACCTTGACAACGTCGACACAACAACTTTTAAGTATCACCCTTGAAGCACAGAGGAGACAAACAACTGAAAGACAAGCGCAGCAACAAGGACAACTCGACACGGCGACCATCACACAGGCGGTGAGATGGAGAAGAGGAGCCAGGAAACGTAGTAAAAGCGTCACCTGGTGAAAAACTTTTTAATTACATTACGGGTGAGGATCGTAAAGTAATTGACATGAATTGATGCGCGACCGGGACCCCCCCGGAATAGCAGGCGGGGGAGCCGTGAGAGAGGTGCTCTTGTTTGGGACACCCCAACTGGGGAGCTGATATATTAATTCGTTAGCCCCGTCTAATTTCTTCCTTGTCTCACCGGAACGACACCTTTCCCTCTGGTGAGTGAGGGAAGCGTGTCAGCCATTAGCCCGCGAAGAGGGACGCTGACAGATGCGGGGGTTGTGGCAATATTTTCCAAAGGTGTCTCTGCATGCGCAATCACGTTCGCTTAATAAAAAGTTTTTATTTTGCCGAAAGACACACGAATTGAACGCGACCGACGCGCGAAAGGGAGCGCCACTCCGCCTGGGACTGAATGTACACATCCTTAATGGAAATTCATTAAGACCTGACGCACAGCCCACCCGGAGAAGGCGAGAAAAAGTGTGGGCGGCTGAGCTGGGGGAGAGATTTGGAAACTAATTACCCGTGGAATATATTCCTCGTGCTGGCTTTAAGTGCATTCCACCATTTTAATTTCGCACAGAGACAAAAAGCCCCCCGGGTTGGTTCTGCTTGCGCTGCTTCTGGTTATCCGTCAGCACCTGGAGATGTGCTGATTCGTCCTGTCAGTCAGTAGTGTCATCTATTTCTCTGTGAAGGAGGAAATGGAACTGAGAGAAGTTTCAGTTCAGCATCAAACACCGCCTAATGGTGGCGAAACAGAGGACGGAAATGGAAACGTTAAATCGCTCGTTTAAAGAGCTGCGGTTTGCGACAGCTGAAGCTGTTTCGCGGTCATTCGCTTTTTAATCCTCATCTTGTTTTTGTCAACGGATCGATAAACGGGGTGCGGTCGATGGTTGGACGTCACTTGAAGGCTGTGTTTTTGAGTAGATCTCTCTCTGTACTTCACGCAGCGTTCAATTATACCTTATTCAGTGCATCCAGCGGCGGGTGGTGGAAGGAGACAGCGAGGAGGGGCTGAGTGCCGAAACAGTTCTGTGGTGCAGTGTGGATGGATGATTTCGGGAATATCCAGCGAACGAGATAACAATCGAATGCGGGCAATTGAATTAATCGGTGTTTGTGGTTCAATCAAGCGAGAAGCGGCTCTGAGGTCGATACGTGCGGTGGCGTCGGTCGGTGGATAAACGAAAAGCATGGGGTGGAGCAGTGGGAGCAGATCCAGTTGAGGTTGCTCCTGTCAAAGGCAGTTCACGGATGATATGGGTCTTAGTCCAATTTTGAATTTTCAGCTTTCCTCGGGTTGCTTCTGGTCAGCAGGTTATTGCAGGTGCTGAGCATCAAAGCAGACACATGGCAAGATCCAAAATCCCGGAGTCGTACACTCGAAAGCGAAATTTTAAGTATTCAAGCCTGTAGGAGGGTCCCCCATTGTGACCCTGAGGTCGTCCTTCTGTTCAAGCCTATAGGCAGGCCCTTCCTTGTGACCATATAGTCGTCCCTCTGTTGAATAACCCCTCATCCTGCCAGCAGACGCTTCCGTTTCTTTCCCAATTCAGCTTTCTTTCCCCACAAGCCTTACCAACGTTCCTTCCGCCGACTGCATCCACCTCAGCCAACATAGTGTAAGCCGCCCGTTGTCCTCGTCCCGATGGAAATTTGGTCAGGAACCTTATTTGATACCCGGGACAAGTTAAATTCAAGCTCTGACTCGTCAGACTATTCCCCAGCCTCCCCGTCTGGTGGTCACACAACAAAGGACTGCAGCCAATTGAAGCGCCTTCAAGCGCCCCCTTGCATGCATGCACGCTCTCCCAACAACCGAGAGGGGGGGTGGGGGCATGTAAAATATTTAATCATCTTGAAAATGACTATCAAAGCATATCCCTTGCAACAATTCGCCCCCAATGGTATGCCAATAATTTGAAACCTTTTATTGAGCGCAAGCGGCATGGCCATGGATTTGTGATTGTGCCTCGAAAGGGATACTGCAGCACGATGCAGCAGGGCGGTGGCTCCTTCTGCCCCGTGCCGCCGCCGCCGCTGGCACGAGCACAATGCAAAGTCCATCATCAATTGATGAGAATGGAGCGATGATGATGTCGACGATGATGATGACGACGAACAACGATATTGCTGCCGCTGCTGGTGCTGCTGCCGATGACGATGATGATGATGATTGTGATGATGACGATGATTGCATGCATGCATGCTTCTATTTCAGATGCAACTGCTGCCGCTGCTGCTGCCTGTTTGTTGTTTGCCAATATACTTGAATAAATTGTTTACTGTCTGGATTTGGAATGACTCAGTTGACTGGTGGCTCGAATGGCAGCAGAACTCGCCGCGCTGCGGGGAGCGGGCGGGGGCTGGAAGTCAGACTGTTTAGTTGCCGTAATTAACGCAGTGATTGCATTGTAAATAAATGCCATTTCAATGGAAGAGTGCAATTTCGTGAAAATCGTTTGTTTCTGACTTCGAATGGGGGATGGACTTAAATCGAATTTGTGGGTGGGGCGGGAGATGTGGGGGGAAAGAGCCGCCATACAGGATATGAGTACACAGATGTTTTCGGTATTGTTCTGCTGAAAACAGTAAGCGGATGAGGAGTTCGAGAGCACTTGAGCGTGTGCACAAACTTGACATAAAGGATGCCTGTGACTGGGGGAGTTTCTAAAGGGGGCCTGGTATGGAATGAGACTCCTTATTGAGTTACGGTAGAACGTCGAGGATGAAAAAAAATCAAAACTTTGCCTTAAAGTGGTGATTTAGGGGGAGGAGTGCTTCCTCTGTGTGTGGAGCAGAGATGGAGATGAAGTGCCAGAGCTAGAGTAAGAGCCAGAGCCAGAGCCAGAGCCAGAGCCAGAGCCAGAGCCAGAGCCAGAGCCAGAGCCAGAGCCAGAGCCAGAGCCAGAGCCAGAGCCAGAGCCAGAGCCAGAGCCAGAGCCAGAGCCAGAGCCAGAGCCAGAGCCAGAGCCAGAGCCAGAGCCAGAGCCAGAGCCAGAGCCAGAGCCAGAGCCAGAGCCAGAGCCAGAGCCAGAGCCAGAGCCAGACCCAGACCCAGAGCCAGAGCCAGAGCCAGAGCCAGAGCCAGAGCCAGAGCCAAAGCTAGACTCAGAGTCAAAATCAAACTGAAGACTGAAGACTGAAGACTGAACATTGATGGGGGTGTGTTCAAATGTTTCTACAAATTACGCTCCAATCACTCCCTCTCTTCGAAATCAAGTATTTCCACGGAAGTTCTTTGCTTGCGGAGCGACTACCCCTCTCCCGGTCTCTCTCAAGAAGCCAAGCCCGTGCCTCACCTGCTCTCCAACTTTATCCTCAACCTTTACCCACATACGTCTTCATTAGAGGTGAATGAGGAATGTATAAAGAAAAAAATCAAAACATTCCTCAGAAGTACATAAATGGCATGCCCATGCCGCAGCGCAGACAACCTCCCACCCCGCCCACGACCAGCCATCAGCCACTAGAATTTCGCCCCATCCATCGGGGCGGCGGCGTTCTACTCCTTCGAATGACGATGGTGGCACGATGGCATGGATTAGGATGAGCTCAGGTCGGGAGACATATTTTCTGTCAAATAGTTGTTCACTTTCCTGCATTGCACCCACAACCTTTTAGACTTCAAATATGTGTCCTTCGGCACATTCCGATCCTTCATGTGCCCCGTCCCCGTTCTGCGTCTTCTCAGTCGGTTGAACAGAATTCCGTGTCCCCCTCCAGCTGGCTCTGAACACACGTATGTGTACAGCAGCAGCAACATCATCACTCGCCTGCCTCTCCAGCGATGACACACATTCATCACGAAGGTAAACGAGAAGGACCCACTCGACGTAATAACTTGTACGTATAGGCTCTCCTGCTGGCTCCGGCTCCTGCTTCTACTCCCGCTCTGCGCTTTGCTAAAGTTGCCGAGAATGCCTAAGTAGTGGATAGCCGTGTGGGCGAGAGCGGCGCACAGCCGAGGCCTCCATTCAGCTGCTTTTCCGGATTTTAATACACGACAAGAACTACCATCATCCGCACACAACGGCACAAAGTACTTGCAAGTTGCATAATTACGCCACCAGAGGTTAACTGAAGGACTAAGGAGAGGTGCACAGGCAGCAGCAGCTGCATTGGAGTAGGCGAGGGCGATGGGCCTGCGTTTTTTTTTTTGCTGTAATAATTTGCAGCGATAACAGTGAATAAGATGCTTAAAGGATTTAACTCAAGAGCGAAGGGACGTCCCTGATGGTGGATGCGGATGTGGACATAGAGCGGCGGGACGAGGTGCCGCGCAGTGTTGGCGAGTGTCGTGGTAGCATTTTAATTAAACTAAGTGGCGGCCATGTTCAAGGGAACTACTACTGGCTGGTGTACGTTTCATGTTTCGTACCGCAAAGCACTCTGCGCTCCACAGACGTGTGCTCTCAGAGACAAACGACGACAGGCACTGGACGTACGGTGGGGGTGGGGCGCGCTGTGTGCGTGTGGGTCTGACGTCTATTCATCCAGTTTAATGGAAATATTTTGGTGATCGGTGGCTTGATAGGGTGCTGGTGGCGGCGGCATTGGTCCCCTCATTGCCAGGCAAGAGGACGGCGGATGAGAGTGACGGCACGTGAAGAGGTGAGTGACAAATGACTAGTATTGGAGTTTATTCTGGTGACTGTGAGTGATGACGGATTGACTAGGGGGGTGGATGCATTTGGCTTGAAACTGGGCGGCCATTTGAGGAGGGAAAGAGAAAGAGTCAAATTTTGTGGCTGATGGGCTGAGACAGGCAAACTGTGACTGGCGACCGACGTGTGACGACTTTCAACTGACGACTTCCAACGGCCAATAATCAAGATTGACTGAAAAGTGGTTGAGAATGGCAGAAGACTGACTGGAGACCGACTCATGTCTGACTGAAGACTGACTGGAGGCTGACTCAAGTCTGACTGAAGACTGACTGAAGACTGACTCAAGTCTGACTGAAGACTGACTCAAGACTGACTGAAGACTGACTCAAGTCTGACTGAATACTGACTCAAGTCTGACTGAAGACTGACAGAGGACTGACTGAAGACTGACTGGAGGCTGACTGAAGACTGACTGAAGACTGACTCAAGTCTGACTGAAGACTGACTCAAGACTGATTGAAGACTGACTCAAGTCTGACTGAAGACTGACTCAAGACTGACTGAAGACTGACTCAAGTCTGACTGAATACTGACTCAAGTCTGACTGAAGACTGACAGAGGACTGACTGAAGACTGACTGGAGGCTGACTGAGGACTGACTGAAGACTGACTCAAGACTGACTGAAGACTGACGGGAGACTGACAGAAAACTGTCTGAACATTAAGTTGAGAACAGAAACAGCCTGACAGTAAGTTGTAAAATAATGCATTCCGTGGCTGAAGTGACTCTCTCTCTGATACACCGTGGAACGCAACCAACATCCATTAAAAGGAAATTTGTTTTCGCACGCGTGCACAGGCACGATACACCGTCCCATAAGACCGGCCATTAAGACTTCAACGCTCGCATTCTTTAGTACGAGCACACAATGGACACCAGCATTTGATGGGGTTGCTCAAACTTCGTCCTCCCGGGTATGGCTGTCGGCACTTTATGTCAATTTGTTTATCCTTTTGTCCTCTTATATGAGTTTGTACCTCACCCACAACAGCAGCGAACACCGGCAATAAAATGAAAAACCCCGAAAAAAAGAAACGCACAGCGAAGACACACATTCCTCACACCGCATGCATGCCTCCGCACACCTTTTCGAGCCCCTGCCTCGTTGCACCAGCACCCTCATCGCCGCACACACATCGTCTCTGTCAAGGGGAAGACCTGACGGTGATGATGTTCGTGTCGGGGTGGGCCCGCAGGACATAGTTCACAACTACTTAACCCGTTTGAGACTTTTTTCACTTCACCCCCATCCCCATCCGCTTTACAGCACTCTTTTTGAATTTTTCGCTCGCCTTCTCATCGCACGTTCGGTTGCGCGTCCTTTTTTGTTATTTCCTCTGCAGATTCTCTGAATTTTTGAGTGCCACTAGTGCTACTGTTTGCGGGAATGTTGCCATGGCTTTCTCCGTGCCCCGGCCGGGGGGTGGAAGAGGGACATGCCTGACAGGTACAGGGCGGCAAATTGTGTGTGCAGCAGCGTGTACCAGCAGCAACAACAAAAAACAGTTTAGAGCGACTTTTCGACTGTGACTTTTCCTCTATTTATGCAGGTGTCACATCAGCCAGAGGTGGCGGTGGAAGGAACGTTGGCAGGGGCGGTGGCAGCGGTGACGGTGACAGCGGCGGTGGCGGTGGCTGTTTATTCCCTCGTATTTCGCCTTTACGGAAGCTGACACGCGTTACCTGTAACCGCTGTTACTGAAATAAATGTTCTTCGGGTCATGCACCCACTTTGCGTGATGCTCTTGCTGCTGCTTCAGCCACGACTGCTGTGCTCCTCCTTGCCGAGAGATGAATGGTCGTCGGTCGAATGAGGGGACGGTGTGGAAGGAGGAAGGGAACGAGTTCAAGGATAAGTTTGAAAACACATTTCTGAAGTGACGACTTGAAGGTGTGAGGCGAAGCGTGGGCGACGCTCTCTCCGTGAGTGTTGTCAGACTATTTTTTGACACTTTGAACGGCTGTCAGAAGTCGGCGGCGAGCAATGCTGGGTTCTGGTTGCGAATTCAGAAAAATGAGATTGTGCAATTTGCGGAGTTTTGAAATGGAGACCAACCGCCTGACAGGTGGTCTTTTAAAGTTTTTAACTGGAACACGGGACGGGATGGTGCGGTATTGACAGGTGTTTGATCTAGAGGGGAGTTCGTTTTGACAAGGAAATTACGGCTGTTCAAGGTGCAAGATTAAAAGGACGAATGAACAATCAGACCCACACCAGAACTCTCAAAAGTCCAGTGCCCTCAAATCCATAACAAACTCAAAAGGAGCCCCGCTGAAAGGACTCCGCACACCTGTTCGTGGAGCACCTTTGAACGCGTCCTTTGTGCGTGTTGACTTTCATCCGCGTCCGCAATCCACGCCATTCCCGTGCAATTAAAATTGCATTTCCCTGCCTCGCCTTCGAACAAAGACCACCGTTCCCTTCGGTTGACTCTCACGCTCCAAATACACGCCACAAAGAATTATTACCTTTTCACACCGGACGACGGTGCGCGTGACGGGAAAAAAAATCTCCACCCGTATCGCCCATTCGCGTACAAAAGGACTTTCTTCCTTTGTCGCTGGCTGAAAAATTCCTTCACACAAAGACCCTGATGGCTGGCGGGAGGAGAGCGGACAGGGAAATGCTTTAGCGCCTTCGTATCTTGGTAGCCACCATCGAAGCTGCGGTGAACGCATAAAAGACGCACGCTTCACTGGTGACTCCACTTTGCATGTAATCCCAGAGAGTGGGGAAGGAACGGCGCGAGTGGGACTCGAAGCTGCAGGAAGACGACAATCTCCATGCAAAAGAGAGAGAGTCGCCGGCGACATCCTTGTGACAATTAAATTTTACACTCCATAACGTCCATGGTGACCGTAGCACAAATTACCCGTTCATGATTTACATGCACACCATACACGGGCTTACATATGTCACCCGCCGGACCCGGCTGCCGTAGGGTCGGACGACATGAAAAAGTCTCGGGAATTAGTGGCATATTACCATAATGAAGCGAATTACGCCCTGCAAGGACGAAGAACGCTCCCGGCTTGTATAGGTATGTGAAGGAGAGACACAGAGAGCGAGAGAGAGTTGGAACTTAATTCCATTTAATTGTCGAGTGGAGAAAGGATTCCGCTGTCGGTCGATTTCGACCCCCTCCCACCCTCCAGTTTGTAATTAAAACCGTGAGTGGTTTGCTGCTATCGGAGAGGGGGGAGCAAGGCGGAAGAGGTACAAAAAAAAAGAAGCGCTGCAGGAAAAACCACACGAATCAAGCCAGCAACGAGGGACGGGGGGTCTGGTCAGTACCATTACACCACCGACGCGGCAGGCAGTCGCTTCCAAAAGTATTTGCCGGCTAAATGCGATTCAAGTGGTCGACACGCCGATGGAAGGGGAACACGCCCGTGTGAGGTGAACAGGAAAATAATAGAAAAGCCAGCAGGCCACTGACCACCGAATACCTGTTCAGCAGACCTCAACAAACCATCGCCGCCCTCGCCACCATTCACCACCGCCACAACCGCCTAAACAAACCCCAGAATCACATTTTTCGGACACCCCCCCACCACGCCGCTCCTCCAACCAACCCATCACCCTGCGCCCAGCGAACCTGATGGATTTCCGTGTCGTGGTTTCGCGCCCATTCCCCCCAGCCAGTTAACCCTGAAATAGGGCTTTTCATCTCTGTCTCTCGCCACCGTCTATCCGGCGCAGGATCAAATTTCAAAGGAGCCGTGAATTTGCTTACTATTCGGCAGGATTCAGTGGAAATTCATAAAATACGCTCCACATTCAGTGACAGCCCATCCAACCCACAGTGCGTCGGTCCCCATTCACCGCCGGTCGTCGTCACAGGTGGGGCCGGCCTGCAAGGAAAATATTTTCACAATTTGTTACGATTTATCGCAAATACACCGAACTGGGGGGAGGGGGTGGGAGTCAATTCACCCCTTTCCCGTAGGCGGGGAGCTTGTGTGCGAATGAAAAATTCCTACCCTCGCCTGGCGATTGACTTTGAGGCCCATTGTTGGACTTTGATATTCAATTTATTTCGTTTTTACTGGTTTTTTCGTCCTTTTCGCTGCTTTGCTGCCTTGCTGCCTCTGCTCCTGGTGCTCCCGCTGCTGTTGCACGAGGACTGTTGGAGGCTACCTAATCGGCACATCTAATGGAGATCCTGGCAGTTTGTTGGTTGTTTCTGAATATTTGTGCCCCCCTCTCTTTTTTTTTCGTCCTTGCTCACATGGTCCACGCTAGAGCCAGTGGGCAACACTGCTTGGCTTCTAATGGTTTCGTCATGCTTTTGAAGGGAGCATGAGTGGTGGAAACACATTTGGAGATTTAATTGCGCGCGAATGTGTTGATTGGAATTTTTTGTTTTTTTTTTTTTTTTGAGTAGAAAAAAGGAAAACGCTTTGTAGGATGGTCGAGTGTAAAAAGGACTCACGCTTGGCGTGTGCTCGCGAAAAAACAATTTTCATTGAAAGCATTCCTGAATCGAATTGGAAAGGATTAAAAATGCTGTCAGTGGGCGGGTGGGTGGTGGACTGTGGGGTGTGGTGTCGACTGGAGTGAGAGAAGAGATTACAAAAGACAAAAGGATGGTGGGGAATTTCGATTTGATTCTTTTCATTGGTTCGGCTCGCCGTTGGATTGAACGGGGATGGGGTGATTTGTTAGTGGAACCGGATGTGAGTAGATTGCTTTGCTCTTCACATGGAGTTTATGTGATGATCGAATGAGTGCTAAAGGGATTCCGTTTTTTTGCCCGCAGCAGCATTCCAAAGAAAGAATGTGACTTTAAGTCGTGCTATAGGATGGAGTCGGTATGGTCTCTCAATTGGTTTACATAAAAATGATCAGAGACGTTCTTGCTGGTGTTGGGGTCCTTTCACCCTACCGTGTGCCGCCTTATCCACGTTTCCTTCCCCCACTGCGAAGTCATTTGCTTGATGATACACTTCTCTATTGCTTCAGCAACAAAACCGCTTACATTCAAGAAGAAACTGAGCAAAAAAATCGTTTCTCCACCACACATTACCGTGATTGCCGAGCAGCACACATCTTTTCCACCAGATTCCATCAGATTTCAACAAAGAACATCAATTTCATGGCCTAGACACATAAATACCCTCCCTCCCTCCCTCTCTCCCCACACATCTACTCCTGCACACACAGGTAAATGCCCATAAGGTCCTGTCAAAACTTTATCATGTCACTACTTCCGCCGCAGTACGACATCTCCCTCCGTCGCTCCCCACAACGCTTCAACAATGGCAGTCAAAATCACGACTGGGAACTAACATGAACACACGGCGAGACGACACTTAGAGTTTCCCCTGCATAATGGATTTAGTTTCGTCGTGGTAACCCAGAAGCTGGGCGCTGGCTGCTTTCCCACTCCACTCCCCCACAGACACAGTGACTCAATTACAGACGGGGACCGAGGGGACCGACACACCCGACTCCAAGACCAAGTTGATTCGCTGAATTCTGTCTGTTTCACTTCTGTCGAATTTGTTCCGCCAATTTGACTAAAAGCCCACATAAAAACGGGATCTTCCCCCGCAGACGACACGACACTCCTCTCCGCCACCGGAGTCACAGCCATCAATCAGTCCCGAGTCATAATATCTCCCCGCTACCGACTTGCCGTCAGACTTCGACGGCGATATCATCGTCAACAGTTTTCCGACTACTGCCAAGCCTGCGAGCTAATGAAGTTAATGTTTCAATTTCACGTGAATTCAGCGCAAACAAATCAACTTGCATCATCATCAGCATCATCAGCAGCGGCAGTGGCAGCGAGCAGCATCAGCACTGGAGCATCAGGGGATGGCGATGGATTTTGATTCGGAGGCGGCTACTGTGCTCGAATTGTCGAACATTGAAATTCTGGCGAAGGAGAAACTTTTTGGGAGGAGCAGAACAACTTGGGCGAGGCACAACTCCCGCACCTGAGTTGTGTGCGGGGGGGTGGGGAAGGGGGATGAGAATAGCTTCGAAGTCAGAGGGCGGTCGAGTGCAAGTGCATGTGTATGGCAGAGGGCGGACATGTGGGACAAGTGGACCTGAGTGTGTTAAGCTGAAGGATGCGTCGTCGCTTGAACTTTGACAAAACTCGCAGAGGCCATCAATCAGTGAAAACGTGAGAATCGTGTTGGGCCACGAACTGTGAGCGGGAATGCGAAAGTGGTGGGCGATTAGGTTTTGAGTGACATTTCCACTGTGGATGGCTCCGATTCTGGCGCTCATTGCGTGGGCCGTTGAAGTGGAAGCCTGAAGTTGCTTTGTTCTCTTAATTAATTCATTTGTGCGCGAGTGATGTATCACTGGAGAGTTGATCAAGTCGAGGAGATGGTTGTTTTGCGAAACTTTCAAGTAGTTGGGAGACGGGAGCCTCTACCTTCTCCATGGGGAGTCGTTGGATTGACACAGAGTCTTGTCCACGATTTGCTCGAATACAGTGAACCTCTGGAATGATGGACAGTCTCTTGAAGAATTTAGGCTAAGTGTCATCTGGGGAGGGATACAGAGTCATTTGTCTAAGCGGGTCAAGTGTTTGAAGTTCGTACGCGGGCACATTGTACGGAATATGAGGAGTACTGGACAAAAATTTGCCAAGACCAGGTTTGAGATAAGAGCTAGAAATGTCCTCAGACTATTGAACAACTAACACATCGCGATGCTTCTTTTGAGCTGAAAACTTTGGCGTTTTAAAGCGATTTCTGTTTCTTCAAAAATCTTGCGTTGGGCGCCAATTTATCCAAACATAAGAGTCGTTAAATTTCTTTGGTTTTGAGGAACCAGTTTAACCTTAAAAGCACTTGTCTACACTTCTTATCACTGGAGAAGGAAAAACAAAAGTTGAGTCTTGTTTGAATTCCTTGTTGGGCGCCAATTTAAATTCAAGATTGGGGATCGCACATGCCACAAGAATATCCTTCTAGAAACACATAACTTAGTTGATAAACATGAACTTGAAAGTCTAAAGCAATTTCGAATCATTTAAGCAGTGCTTCCTGTCGGGCGCCATTTAAAGCAAATCGGTACACCAGCAAGCTCCAAGAAGACTCAAGTTGAGATTGGTGTGACACACTTAAGCGGCATGTCTCTTCTCAGAATTTCAGAATAAATCAATGCTGTCACGTGAATTTTCTGAACTCAAGTTGACCTACCTTCAGCACCTTCGAAAAGCAACCCACTTCTGTCATGTACCAGTTGACCTTTCCACATCCTTTTTCCCGCCAGCCCCAAGGATTCCATTTACCAAAAATACGATCCTCCACACAAGCACACATACACACACACAGAGAGCCACATGGTGCACATGTCAATTGATTCTAGTTCCCGCCTCCCGCCCAATATCCTCATCATTGAGCTTGTTAATTAGAAGCGAATAAAAATGCCATCTTCCCCAGAGGCGCAGGACACACATTTTCACAAAACATCGCACACGTTGTCGTCACACCAGCACGCACAATCAAACTCAGCCACACACACTCACCCCAGTGCCGCGCCCGTCACCACTTCCACCGCCACCACCCAGCAGGACAACAGGAATGAGGCAAGGAATCCTTGTTAGTCAACTCTTTATCTTAATCTTTAATATCCTTTTGTTGTCTTTGGAAACAGTTTTATTTCCGGTCTCAATGGTTTCTTTTTCTGCTTTCTCTGCCGACCCCTGCCCCCTCCTGGACCCTTGTTCCTTCGCCGCCTTTTTTTTACTTTTCTTTCTTTCATTTATTTATTTGTGATATCCTTGTCGGCTGTTGTTGTTTTCGTTGTGATGTGGTTCACTGGTGAGCTGCTGTGAATCCTGTTCGCCTGTGTGTCGGTTTTTGCCTCTCCATTGTTTGTCATCGTGGTGGCATCGTGGCATGGTGGCCTATTTAGAGAGAGAGAGATGGCGAGTGTGTCTGTACGCTAGTGTGTTACATAAATTCATAAATTATCCCCCTCCCTCGCCCCCCCCCCCGCCCCACACACACACACAAAAGCATCGTCGCGACGAGTAGCCGTGTGCGGACGGGTTGAGTGAAAGGACGAAGACCTAGAACTAGAATGGCGTCACTTAGACAGAGTGGGAGGAGGATAAGAAAGGAAATCGAAATCTGTGCCAATAATAAAATGAAATTAAGGAACGTAAACAATTTTAGGTTTTATTTCCACCACCTTCCATAGGCGCACACAGACGCACAGACGAACGGACAGACGGGGGCGGCCGGCAGTCGGAGACGACGGACATGTGTGGTAAATCATGTATGTCCCGAGGATGAATGGATGACCTATCTGGAACTGTAGCTGGTTTGTTAGCCGCACAGCAGTTTGTCTTGTCTATTGTGTTTCGGTGCGGGTTGTGCGGGAAGGTCTTGGACTTGGGCTCCCCGCTGCTGCTGCTGGGGCTGACGGAGGAAGACGATGACTGGATAATGTCTGGGTCAGAGTGGATACACGGTAAAGGAAAGTGTTTTATATTTGGACTTTTTGAATCTCGAGAGGGTGGGGGGTGGGCGATATGGCTGTCCATTAAATGACGTGAAATGTGTGTCTTAGATGTAAAGATTCAGATTTTATATGGCAGCGTGTATGCGAAGCAGGAGGCATCAGACATCGCCTTGGTTGTTAAAAAGTTGTTACCTCGCCAACCGAGCAGAAGTGCTTCAGGAGCTCATTCTGCTATTCTCAGGCAACAAGTTCAAGATGTATTCTCGTTCTATAAAGGATGCTAGGTTGCAAACAAAGATCAGAAAGGACATAAGGAAAACACCAAACAATAGAACAAACAAGCGTCGGCACCAAAATATGGAGATCCTAGTGAAGAAATCAAAATGGATATCAGATAAACCGCCAAAAGGACACCAGAAAGGGCACGTGAAAGGCTACCAAAACTCACTCAAAAGAAAAACATGTCAAACGATATCGGAAATTATACCAGATATAACGCCGAAACTGACAAAAGGAATGACACAAAAAAGGATAAAGAAATTGCACCAGGTGAATCAAGCTGATACTAGAAATGGAGCAAAAATTAACACCAGTAATAAAACAAAAAATGATACCGGAAATGACGACTGAAATGATAGCAGAAATGACATGACAGAAATGCATATCTGCTATTCATTGAAGAGGGAATGTTACTGGAAATTGAATCAAAAATTACTTAAAAATGAAACAAGGATTGACATCGAAAATGATAAGAAAATTAAGTCGGATATGCAGCAGAGAAGGGCAAGAAATGATAGTCCAAATGAATCCAAAAATTACACCAGTGATGAAAGAAAATAAGACATCAGAAATAACGACTGTAAAGGTACCAGAAATGACGCAGGAAAAACAACATGAAATGACATTTCAAATGACACTAGAAATGACCATAAAATGAAAGATGAAATTACATCGGTAATTATACTACAATTTGTTTTACAGTAGGGAGAGGGAGAAAAGCATAAAATGATAAAATGATACGACAAATGATACTAGAAATGAAAAAAAAAAATTAAAGAAGAAATGACATCGGTAATTATACCACAATTTGTTTTACAGTAGGGAGAGGGAGAAAAGCATAAAATGATAAAATGATACGACAAATGATACTAGAAATGAAAAAAAAAAATTAAAGAAGAAATGACATCGGTAATTATACCACACTTTGTTTAACAGTAGGGAGAGGGAGAAAAGCATAAAATGATAAAATGATACGACAAATGATACTAGAAATGAACAAAAAAAATTAAAGAAGAAATGACATCGGTAATTATACCACAATTTGTTTTACAGTAGTTAGAGGGAAAAAAAGCCTAAAAGACAAAATCATACGACAAATGTCATTCAAAATGATATATAAAAATGAAGCCTGAAAGGAAATTCTAAAAGAGAGTCTGAAAAGAGACAAGGTGAATATCAAGCACATTATCTCGCAAATAACTCCAATCACCTAACAGTCCAAAAGCCACGTCACACAGCCCAAGCCCAAGGAAATCAAAAATTCAAAAAAAAAATGTCTTCAAATCCTTTCGCTCAGTGTAATCCAAGGAGAAGCCTTTAAAGTCATCCATCTTTCGTCTTACAGCATCGTCGACGACGACGTCGCTGACGACAACCGGTGGCGACAGCAAGCTCTTCTTCATATCTCTCCCAGTCTCCCACAGCCCAGATCCACCCACATCAAAAGAAGAAGATCCCGAACAACTACCAAACTGGGTCACATTCTCGCCGCCCACATCCACAAGCTTTTTTCTGATTTTGATTTCTCTCCTAATTGTGCACACATGCATACACTGTCCTTGCCGAGAGCACCGTCAAAAAAATCTGTTTCCATTCACATTTATCTCAATAAACGTTCAAAAGGACCTTCAGAGGGCGGCCAGCGAACCAAGTCGCTTGGCAGATGAAAAGGACATCCCGCTGAGCGTTTACGTTTACTTCTTTTTTTTTATGCTGTCGCGGCCACCGTCATCGCCACGGCGCTGTTTAAGTGATAATTGTTTCCAGGACATCAGAAACAACAAAATCCTTACGCCTCACTGATGGCGAGGCGTGTCACACACTCCACCGCCCGCCGTCCTTCATCGATTCACCCTTGTCAATGACCATAGTTGTACGGGGCTGTGTGCGTCTAGTTGTGTGCCGGTGGTGCTGCTGTTGTTGTTGATTTGCCGAACTGAATCAATATTGTGTTCCCCGCGTGCATGCTTTCAGACAGATGAAAGGAATTCTGCGGCATCTTGGCAAACACCGCCGACGATGGCATTCTACTCCACGTCGTCGTAGTCGTCCTATCCGGAGCGTTTACTTTCAAATTTGATTCGAATTTATTCCGTCTGCTGCACAAAGGTGATGCTGACAAGCGTCCTCTGCCAGCGAGAGAGCCACTTATTTGCAGATCCTTCTCCAGTCACCGGCCAACCGACACCGAAGGCAAACACTGCTCGAAGTTAATTCTGTTCTGCGATTTGCCAGATCCCTCTAGAGGTCCTTGATGTTCCGCCAAAAACTGAAGATGCTGTCCAATTACTTAAAGCCGGTCACCGTGGAGAGAGTGGTGGTAGCGCAGTGGCCGTGGGAGTGGTGGCGCGGCTTATTTCTCGGCCAACCTCATTAAGGTCCTTTTCAAAGGGATGCTCTCGCTCTCTGCGGCAGCGGTGGCGGCGAGGCGGTGGCGTCGTCGGCGGCGGCTGTGGCGAAATTCGATATTCGCTGATAAATAAAGTGGCTTATGAGTGTTTGATTTATGGAATGGAATGGATTTTTGTTTTTCTTTTCCGGCTTCTGCTCCTCCTCCTCCGTTTCCTTCGTCCTTTCACGATGCCGTGCATGGACTTGGTCAGTGGCTTGTTGGGGGTTTTCGACAATTCTACGACCAAATCCGCTTATGTCATGGTTTTAATACATGAGCGCAGTCATTACCCGGTGCTGGGTGGAGAAGGGGCGGCGGGAGGTCTGTGGCCGGCTTTAGTGTGTGTGCTTTGGTGCAAATTTAATAGCGCCACGCCGCCGCCGCTGAACCCACCCAAAACTGTTTGTCGCTGTCCAATTAAGGAAGGATAAATGACAAGTAAATGCGAGATTGAGAGTGTATCTGTTTTTGCGGTGCCACGGACGCCAGGCGTGGGTGGGTGGGGGACACACGTTTCGTCGGAAAATGATTACTGACCGAGGCTCAGGGCACAAAGTCGACAGTTGAAGAGACATAAGTGGATTTGTGCGGATGGACTTGCTGGCGTTGTTGTTGCGTATTTTTTTTTCTCTTCGGAGGGTTTTCCGTTTTTGTTTTTCTTCGCTCACAGCTTACGGTCTCATTAGACCGACTTGAGCTGGTGAGATGTGGATTTGAATGCTTCGCAGTGCTTGTGTCTGCTGCTCGAGTGGTTTTCGATTTTGGTGCGCGACCTTGCCATTTGTTGAGGGAGGGGATTGACCTTTTTGCTGGGAAATGTCTGAGAAACCTCATCGTTTTCTCGTTTGAATCTGTTCTTCAGTGTCATTCGGTGTGGCATGCCCAGCGGCGGAAAATTGAAAATGTTCACGAGGATGGCAGAAGGGGCCGGAGCTTTTTTGAATTGAAGTCGACTGAAGTGGCTGGAAGGTGTGGTGTGCTTAAACTGCTGTCGGAACTCTTTTGTGAGCGCTGTCAAGGGTGTCTATCGGTGAGGCCTTGTGGTTGAACTTTACGATTTAGCGACGACGAGGTCAAATCAGAGAGCCATTTGAAGGTAATTGTCTGGTCTCCGGTTGAAATGTAGATCGTCTTGAGGACTACAAGGGGGGAAAGAGTGGCTGGAGATAGAGACGATCCTGTGGAATGAAATATGCCCATAATTGGCTGCTATCTCATTGCTTGCGACAGATTTGTTTAAGTCTGATGGACAAGTTTGAACTTGAGGAGGATGAGAGGAAGGAATTCAGTCTACATCATGGGTCCCTAGGCAGGTTTTCCTCCTTCCACTACAAAATTTTGCCCTGCACTCAACTTTACTGCTAAGCTTTCATAAAGGATGCCCTGAAATGGAGCTACAGCATCTCCCAGTTGATATATTGTTGTCCAGCTTATTACCTGAGCCCACATTTCATTGCCTTGACATCCAACAGTGCACCATAAAACCCCTATCAAACCCTAACAATCCCGTGTCGCAAGATGACCCCCCCCCCCCTCACATCCTTGACTGCATCCCATCAGATCCCCCTCCGTCACCTGAGAAACCTTATCAGATGTCCAAGTGCACTCCTAGACCGCACATAAAACCTCATCCGCGCAAGATATGAAGTCCGCTCTATTGAGCCGTGTCGCCGACAACACCTTCGTCCATCCACCGACCGATCATAAAACTTTTGATTGCCGCTGAATGGTTGTTTCCTGGTCCACAATAACAAGCTCACATCAACTGTGAAAGGTTGCACATAAATTCTCCCCCCAGACGCAAAGCCCCCTCCTCCCCCCTCGATCGGGGTGTGATGTGCATCTAATCGACTGACAAGCAGTCGCCTCACCCATTGCACATGCACACACCCACACACGTGAGTGTCGTGTAAATTTAAATTTTTATTTTATTGCCCACAAATTACCCGAGAAAACATCCCGATACAGGTCCCCCGTCAAACCACCCCCTCCACACCACGTCACCGCCGACCGGTCGCGTCCAACGAGCATGTCGGCCTTAAATGGAAAACTCTCCAAATTAATCTTCCTCTCCCGCCTCAATTGTTTTCCCATAGAATTTTATAGCATCTCGGGGCGAAAAAAAAAACCGAAGCACCGCGACGCACAATAAAACTCCTAATCACGTGCACACACACACACACACACATAGACACGGAGGTCACAGCCAAGACCACCGGCATTCGGCGGAGGAGGCGACCTATTGAAATCCATAACGAATTACCGAGTTCGATTCCCTGCTCCTAGCCTGACACATTTGCTCACCTTGAGAGATGCCGCCGTCCGCCGCCGCCGCCACCGCGAAATTTATGAGCCACAAATTATTACCAAACCGACCGTGGGAGGTCGACCAGGGTTGAGCAGTGGGACGAGGAGACGTCGTCGGAATCCCGATGACGGCACGGCACACACAGGTGACTGGCTGCGGTAACAAGTGTTTGCCGGGCACCTGTGTGTGAACAAATTAGTCGACCACCAGTCCGCCGGCGACTACCAAACTGGTTGCGATGGGTCGAGACGACACAGTGACAGCCGTTTGACAGTTTTATGGGTGAACCTGAATGGCCATTGAGCCGGAGCTGGACTGTGCGGAGTGGGGGTCTGGGCACAATACGGTCCAGCCAGAGCGTCTCGTCGCGCAGGCAATGAGACGATTGTGTGGAGCGTCGTCGATTTGAATTCAATCGAGTGTTATGCCCGACAACGATGACGACAATGACGGCGAACGACGGCGGTTTGGTAATTAGGTTGGGCTTTGAGTGGGATGGCAAGCGTGAAGTTAAGGACTTCCGTCTTAGGGGCACTGGAGGCGATCCATCGGTGAAGCGATGGTTAGTCGAGTGGAATTATTGTAAAGCCAGCGCCCCCCAGGGGTGGGTGGGGGATTATGGTCTGAAGCAGCGATCATGGGGATTACATGGAATTTGACGAGGAGAAGGGGCTGTGGGAAGGTGCAGATGGGAGATGAGTCTGCTTGAGGAAGGTGCGGATGGAGGGAGTAGATTGGATGCAACCGCGGCTACAAGTTTCGGGTAGCAGAGGCACGTAGCTGGATGATGCGGTTGAACTGCTCGGTTGAGCCACGTGGATGAACCACGCAGATGAACCACGGGGTTGGTGCACGCAGTTTGAACACGCGGATGGACAAGGTAGTCTGGTAAGGCTGTTGGACTATGCGGTTGAACCAGGCGGATGGGCTACGCGGAGGCACATCGTAGTTGGGCAACGGAGTAAGAAATTGCCGGATGGTAGTAGATGGAGTAGTCAACAGTCTTGGACGAGCGGTTAGACTAAGCAGTTCAACCACGCGGCTTGAGCCATGCAGCTTGAGCATGCAGTCTGGCAAGTTTATCAACATGTCAGGACGATACGATTAGGCGACGTAGTTGGACGAAGGAGTCAGAAAGAAAAAGGCAGTGGAAGGCTCAGGGAGCAGACTTAAGGGAGATACCCAGATTGAGGACGGGGATAATAGACCTGGCATTGAGAGATGCGTGAGTAAAGTGAGGTCAAGTGAGGCCAAGTCAGCTTAAGACGTGATTTTGACGCACAGGCTTGAGGCAAAAACTTGAGGCAAAGAATTGAGGCAAAGGCTTGAGGCAAAGGCTTGAGGCAAAGGCTTGATGCAAAGGCTTGAGGCAAAGGCTTGAGGCAAAGGTTTCAGACGCGGGTTTGGGAAGTCCCTTTAGGTTGTAAGCGTAGGCGTGAGACACGAGTCCGAGACGTACATATGTGTGAGACGAAACTCCGTGAGCATGTCTAAAGTCGCGGACTTAAAAGGACAATTTGAAAGAATCCGGGTTTAAAAAGCGGGTTTGAGATGAGGCCCTCACTACATGAAACCTGGATGAACTGTGAAGCAGAAAATACATTCTGCATCCCTCCTCCCCCTCATGACTCATCCTCATCCATCAGCAGAGCGCAGAAAAGACAATCAATCGCCCCAGCAGAAGAGTCTGCAGCTTTCGCCTCTGACCTAGCAACGCTCCCCTCTTCGCTTAGGCATTCCATTCAGTTTCTGTGCGTCGCATTCCTTCGCATAAGGTTGCGAAGAGGGTTCCCATTCCAAGACAAAAAAAAAATCTTTTAGTGCGCTTCTCCATCGCCCTTCCTCCCATCCCCATCCTCTTCACCTCCCCCTCCCACCTCTCAATCAAAGGCCATTCGCCTTAAATTAGGAATCAAAAAGAACACGCCAGCCATGGCAACCTTTTGTGCCAAAAATTTACGACTTAGAATGCCGGCAGTACCGTACCGAACCGAATGAAAGCACTTCCTTCCCTTTCATGCGACGACTTACATATCTCGCCGATGGATCTCCCGATGGCTGCTGCGTACAGGAAGCGGCCGCTTCTCGACGAATGCAATCAATCATTAATCAAAATCTAAATATTCCGTTGATACCCTCACGACAAAAGTGTCCATTTGGTGACGGAGAGAGAGAAAGAGTGGGAAACCCTTTTATTTGTTTCCAAAAATGGAAAATCCTTTCATCCTTTCATACCACCGACACGAGCACCCCTCTGTGAGAGAGAGCCCGAACACACTGCGACCGACACAATTCATTAGGGTACCGAGTGGACGACAAAACTCTGAACAAAGCCGAGCGGCGCGGCGACGGAGCTGAACACAGGAATAGCCATTATCGCCGCCGCCACCACCATCATTGTCACCACCACCGCCAGTCACCACCGCCATCATCATCAACATTATTGTCGTCGTCGTCGTCGTCGTCGTCGTCGATGTCGTTGTCGTCATCGGAGATATTAATTCTGAAAGATTTCATTTCGTGTGACAAAGTGGCGAGGTGCTGCAAGGGGACCGGGCAACCCTTTCGGGGGATATATGGGCCCGCAATTAGCAATCGATGGCGGAGTGGCGGCGGCGGCGGCGTTGATAGGTTCGACGAGATTCCATTTCTTTCATCGACACGGGGTCTGGGAGTTCCCTCTGCTGCTGGTGTGAGCGGAGATTATGAGCGCTGGGGACTGCCGCCGCACAGCAGGGATGACGGAGATGCCGGCCGTAATTGGTGTTTGACAGTGGATTCGATTGTGATTAAGGCGAATGGGCCCAGCTGAACAAATAGCTGCGACGTGTGAGCTGGGCTGGTGGTGGTGCTGCTGCTGCTGTAGGGGAGGCCTTGACTGACACATTTATTCAACTGTTTCTGAATCGACGTGAAGTGCTCGATGGAAGTGGGTGAATTCAATTTAAGGCATATGTCAGGCGAATCCCAGCTATTTGCACTTAATCTGCGGATTTCTGCCGTTTGCCGTTGACAGCCTGGACAGATGCTTCATAAGGTGGGTTTGACTGGCTGCATGTGGCAGCAGTTGACTGGAGGTAATGAGTTTTAAGTCTGCGGGGGGAGCGCAAACTTTCAATCTAAGTCACTGGGGTAACGCATCGGACAAGGTTCTTGAGATGACGCACACAACTGAAGTCGGAGTTCAACCGACTGAAGATAGCAAATGGATGGATTGGGGGACACCCAACACCTCATCGTCGATTGTGATAGAGTTGGGACGATGCACGTCCTGCTCCGACCACGACTTATGTATATTCCGGCACAGTACGCAGTCATGATTGTTTTCATCACTGATTTGCCTTGTCTAACTAACTAAAGACTTCACAGAGCGTCTAGTATGTTGCTTCGGCCATGCAACAATTTGCCCTTTGGGACCGTCTGTGATTCGTGTTCATCTTCACCGTATCCCATTAAAGGGGATATTTCTTGCTGCCAGTGGGACATAAAAAGTGGAACTTCTTGAGAAGCGAAAAGCAAGTCAGGGCGGCTTCCAGAAATTCCCCCACCATCCATCTCGTTGAAAGACTGGCGCCCCACTCGGGACATTTTCGAATTAAAGGTGCCGAGAGATTTAATTGCAATCTGTCTATCGGCAATACCAGCATGCTCTTTAGCCAGGAGGGAGTCACATGGTTTCAGCCACAAGCACGCTGCAGGACATTGGAGCGACGAATTGATTTAAACCAAAATTCTGCATTGAAATTGAATATATTTCCCAATCGCTTCTGGAGCACTGGTCTAAATCAGAGAACGCAAAACTAAATCAGTTGGCGGCAGAAAACACCACCCACTGCACGGCACGTCTCAAAAAAGGTCAAACAAATCTCCTGCACCACCACCACCACCATCACCACCAACAGCAGCAGCAGCAGCTTAAAAAGCCATCCAATTTCAACCACATTCACTCATTCATTGTCATTCTGTGAATTTGAATTTCGAGCAAAATCCTTTCGCCGTTCTGCACCTAATCCACTTTGACTATCGGCCCGTAAGCCAGCAACATTGCATTACTTCTCTGTGCGGGCACAAACAAAAATTGCACACGCCCAGGACACAGCTCCCAAAAAGGTTTGCAGTTCACAGGTTTTCCATCAAACAAATATGCCTAGATGTATTTTGTATTTATTAATTGAGTTTCCTCTCTCCCCCCCCTCCTCCCCTCTCCGGCCACTGCCGCAGGCCGCGGTTTTTTTTCGCCACTATTTTGTATTTGCGTTACAATCGCGCGCTGAGCTGAGGGCTTACCTTTGTCCCAGCAGTCCACGGTGGTCAATTAAAATCAAACACACTCGTTCCCAGGTCACCACCACCAGCACCACCACACGTAGGCCACGCGGTCCATAATCAATATTTAATCCAATTTTTATTGCAAAGGCCGTCAGGATACACTCGCAAATGAGTTTATTCAGTTATTTATTTGTTTACTCGTTTTGATTTAATTTTGACAGAAGTTCTCGTCTCCCTCTGCCCTCCGTCTCTGTCCGGCGCTATCTGTCTGCCTGAGCCAGTGTCACAGCCATCAGTTAATGCGTGCAATTCCGTTGTTATCTTGTTAATGACTTTGACTGCATGCGTGCGGTCAGGCCGAGAGAATGCGAGGACTTCCCTCAGTCCTCACACACACACACACTCGCAAGCAAACAAAAAAACACACGAAAAGCAAACAAAACTGGGCAAAAAATGCGGCCCACGATTGGTAATTAATTGGCACATTAATAGGATATTGATTTGGGCTTTGTGTTTGTGTGTAAAAAATAATTAATTTCCCGTTTGAATACATTATTTCAGCCTCACGTGAGTGGGTGGGTGGGCGTATTAACCATTGACCGGGGGGGGGGGGGGGGGGGTGTGTGGCGGAGAGTATCTGTTGAACCTGGCCAGTTAGAAGCGGCCGGACGGCTGACTATCGGCTACCAATGCACTGGCGGGGATGGGCGGCTTTGGCCGAGTTGATTGGATTTTAAATTATATTTTGCTTGACACGGGTATTTGATCCTTTTGACGATCCTTGATTAAGTTTTAATGAAAATCCAAACACACTAGGTCTCTGAATGGGTTTTGTTGGCGTTTGTAATTAAGTGATTTTTTTTGGGGGGGGAGGGGGCTGGTTGGTGATGGACGTTGATGGGAGCCGGAGCAGGCAGTGGAGGGGTGGATGGTTTCAATGGGTGACTGCAACCTGAGCAATTTAGGTCGCGGGAAAGATCAAGTGTAATCAAACCAGAAATCATGCTTCTTGCTGCTCAGGCATTAGTCCTATGCGTTGTGCTGCAGCCCAGTGGAAATGCGGTTAACGAGCAGAGTCCTTTCTTTAAGATGAATCTGCCTGAATAGTGTTTGTAAAAGTTTGAAAAAATAAGTCCACTGGGGCCAGGTTGTAGCAAGCAGCTACTCATGTGCTACTCTTCCGCAAGGAGAGGGACTCAGACTTAATTGCCAACTCCGAACGGTCTAGTTTCAGAAGCTTTTCATAGACAGTGTCGTCTGCAACTCGAATGAGGTCCACTTCATTATCAGCCTGGCAACCCAAAGCCTTTCATCACGGTCCCAGGTACTCTGTTTTAAGTCATCGAAACCTAGTTCCTTAAGGTCGGTGCTCTTCATACCAGACGTTCAGTCTTCCACTTCTCCACGAGTCTGGGAGCTGGGATTCAAAGACCCTCATAGCTGGGACGTTGTTGTCCATTCGTTCGGTGTGGCCGAGCACTTGTAGGACGAACAGTAGTCTGTTGTGTCTTCCTCCCCATTCGCCTTCCACTCAGATAAGGACCGTTTATCCGCGGTAAAATTGCTCTCCCGAAGACCCATAGAACCCGATCAGCCTTTTCGCTTATCGTCTAGATTTGGGCTCCGCACAGCAATTCTGGCAGTACAAGCTTCTTGTAAAGTACGTTCTTGGTCCTCCGATATAGGAGCTTCGGCCCTTGCTGTTAAGCCAGCTCGAATGTGCATCGGTTGCCACAGGTAATCCTACGACGGATCTTCGTTTGAAGAGTTCACGTTCGTCTCGAGGAAGATAAACTCCTTAACTGCCTCAAAATAACACCTTTCGACAGTGAAGGATGGTGTATGACGGCTGAATTTTAGCTGACGGCATATATATACGACCAGCTCGCTCCGCCTGTTTCTTCAATCGACGTGAAAGCTTCTATGACGACTCGTTGGGAAGGCGCCACGATGTCGATGTTATCTGCATAGCCCAGCAGTTGCACGGATTTGAAGAAGGTAGTGCCTTCCATGTTAACACCAGCCCTCTCTTCAGCACAAGACTGAAGAAACCACACGACAGCGCTGCTTCTTGCCGAAGTCTGGCGCAGATTCCGAATGTCTCTGAGGTTCCTAAACCAATCTGCACGGTATATAGGGAATTTTTTTTAGCGTCGTGCGACACAGTCGGATCAATTTTTCGTGGATCCCGAATCCGGTCATCGCATCAGGAAGTACTTGGCGATATTTGCTGTCATATGCAGCTTTAAAGTCGATAAAGAGATGGTGAGCACCGACTTGGAACTCGCTGGGCATTTCCAGGATTTGCCTTGGGGTTAGAAATGAAACATTTTGTCGGGTTTTCGGACCGGATGCCGTACATGCAAAACGGCTTTGAACGTTCAAACAATGTGTAGCACAGGGTCTTGTAGACGAACTTCAGCAGGCAGATAGTGCTTGCATCAGGTAGGATAGCCACTTATGTGAATAGGGCATACGGAGCACGCTTTCCTCTCAAGCATTACAGATGGTCTGGTGCTTGTTTCCTACCAGATAACTGCCGCCAGACCTAAAAAGTTCCTTAAACAGTTCTGCTTGCCATCCTGCCATCAGTTGCGGTGACTTCATCAAAGATGAGCGGGAGTACTACGTCCCCAACAGAAGATGGGATTTCTTGGTTTCCTATCATTCTCTCCTGACCATGCCCATGAAGCATGCTCGACAGAGGTGAGGCCGTAAAAAAATGAACTGTTCAGTCTAGGAATCGATCCTGGGACCTATAAGGTATAAGACGACGCACTTATCCTCTACGGTGTCTTACCCTCCACGTCTTAGTTTACTCATATTAAAAGCGACCGCGCCCAATGATTTTCAAGGTTTCGGATTCAAAAAGATTGATGTCCTTCACCACTTTTAAAGTCAGACTTCCCCCTCATCCATTGACTTCCATATCCCGTCATAGACCAATCCCTACCATCCATCATCGCATACCCACACACCCAATCCTCCCACAACTCAGGTGTCCATTCAGCAAAGGACAACAAAAAAAAAACGAGTGTCCATCCCATCAACCAGCAAAAAAAAAACTGAAAAAAAAATCTCAAAACTATTTGAACTTAATTTCACGCATCGACGCACCGATTAATATTTCACATAACTCCATGTTTATTGTCAAAGGAAAACAGGAAACATTCACACGCTCTCCACCCAGCGGCCGCCAGGACATGGAAAACATGCAGAGGAGCAAACAAAAAAAAATGCCGGCCTGTAAGCACAGTCCACTGAAAATGATGAAATTTTAATTTTATTTATTTTAAATCGCGTCAAACACATGGAGTTGTTGTCAAACATTGACGGAAGTCACCATCCGAAAACAATGCACAACGCGCCCGACTCGAGGGTACGGCGCGTGCACACATTTTGGCAAATTTAAACAGCAAATGGCGGGTGTTTAGTTATTTTTAAATTTTATTATCTGTCTTGATGGGCGGCATGTAATTTAGTTTGAATTAGGCAAACACTGATTTTGGTCAACAAATGAGTGGGAGTGGGTGGTCATAACAAAACAGTTGAATGGAGGAGTCATAACATTTGTCTTTTTTTTTTTTTTTTTGGCAACTCAACATGCGACAGTGGTCGCCGTGGCCACACGCAGAAGGCCTACGTTCAATTCCCGGATGGAACACCACCTCAATCGAGTTGCTGACGACACTCAAAGAGTACAGATTGCCTATGAAAAGCTTCTCAAACCTCGCCGTTCGGAGTCGGCAAAAAACTGTAGGTCCCTTCTACTCGTGAGACAACAGTAGCACGCACAACACGAGTAGTTGTTGTAGAAGCAAGGCTCAGGTCCTTTGTTGGCTGTAGTGCCACTCAGCACTTAACATGATGACAAGCGTTTTGTCAAGTTGCTGAATACGTCACCCTGAATCGAATGCTTTGGCATAACCCTCTGCGGCTTGGTTGCGTTCCATTTAGAGAGTACATTGATCGTGATTCAAGCCACAATCCACGCAGACAGTTGAAGTCCTTGTGCCGTTCCTCTTTGAAATATTCGACAGTTTTAGAAACCTTTCTGAGAGTCTCATCATCATCTTTTTTGGAGACGCGCATGCTCCTCTAAAGGGGGCGCGGGAGCAATGCACGCATGAGAGACCTCCAGGCCGCTAGAACAGTCTCCATCGGCTCTCCCTCATCATGGCTGTTCCGAAGCGCAACCGGGCCAGTTTATGGACTTAATCCTGAGTCTGCGGAACAGTCACCTACCTGATGGAATCGCACACCTTGAAAGTCGTGATGTGAGGGCCATCCATAGCATGTGACCAAACCATCGAAGTAAAGCGCTTTCCATTCGAAGAGGAAGCTGCTCAACATTGCACATCCTTCTTCAAAACGTCACAAGTAACGTATGATTAGGGGCCTCAGTTAACCTGGTTCCAACTGAACACAGTGATCACGTTGTCAAATGCATTTGCATCCGAAATTTCATAGACAACGCTTTATTAGCTCAAGCGGTATGAAGATTGTGGGTGACAGAAGGAAGGGGCCTGCCAAACGGCTTGCATTTTAAAGGTTTCATTTTCGCATAACGATACGTTTTTATGCACGCACAAGGCATCTGCAATTTTTTATGTGCCAATCGACGTTTGCGGATGGTGCTTCAGTTCACAGGAGAACAGGCCATAGCTTCCCTCAAAAGTCGAGGGAAGAATCCGGAGGAGCCGACTTTAAAGGGTGAGCTCTTCATAGACATTTAAAACAACTCAAATGAAGTGGTGCCGTGTCGAAGTGCTTGATATGACCTGGGACGTTAAGAGTGTGAGTGCCAAAACACACAAGAAGCCGGGCAAGCCGACACTAAACGGTGAAATTCGAAACATTTAGTACTCATTGACTGTTCTCAACAACTCGAATGAAGTGGCGCCATGACGAAATGCGAGGCGTGCCCTGAGAACTTCAGCGTGTGAGTCATGGCACCAAAAGACATAAGAAGCATTTTGAAGTCCGATTTTCGAATATAAGAAGTTTCATCCACGCGTTTGAAAACAAATAAATAGCCGCTGCAGGAAGGTCTTTGGAAAATCTATCCAATTGGCGCCAAATTCTAAAAAAATATGAGCTGATGTAGTTTCTGAAGAAGGATGCTTAAACTATAGCTTTAGAATAAACTGGTAAAGGGTGCTCCAACCATATGCACGATGTGGTTTGTGGAGTCACACCTTAATGTCAAGTTTTCTTGTCCACCCTTCTCTTTCTTTCTGTGTTTCAGTGTTAGCCAAATTCAAAAATTGAACATTACGATCCTTGAGCCGTTCTACGAACATGGACGTTCAAATCAAAAGGCATTTCGTGCGTTCCGTAATTTCTTTTTGGTGAGGACAATCTAGCAAATGTGTCCACAAGCGGTAAAATTGTGCGAAACTTTTAACAGACCAAGTCTGTGGAAAATGTGAAAACATCTGTGTATGTTTGACCAGTTCGGTCGGCTGGATAAAAATGTTTGTTGTTCGCAGAAGAGAGAAGTCAATCTCGACTCGTCGTCATGCCCAACAATTGACCATCTCAAGAACAGCACTGATGCCAATTTTGAGTTGAAGTTGAATGCATAGACTTAGAAAGTTCAGTTGGCTCATGAGGTGAAGCCCACTGGCCATTTCAAGAGTGGTCAATACTTCGAATGGGTGGTGCAGCAGACAGAAGTGAATAGTGACTTCATAAAGGCGACAAGACACATTTTTACGTCACTGGATGCGTTATCAACCTGAATTGCGGCGTTTGAGCAAATGAGGAGTGATTGTTGAAAAGTCGTTGCATCCACATTGAGTGACTGTTTGATGGGCTGGCGGCGTCAGCGAGCAAGCCAAGCACTTACTGCGAACAGTGTTCACTATCAAGAGATGGTCTTTTACTGATATAGGATATGGATCAGGACGATATTTGCTTCCAAAAGGATGGTTCCAATTGCCACAAACCCAAGGAAACAATGACCGTCTTGAGCGAGAAATTGCTTGGCCGTGTTATCTCACGTCGTGACTATCTAAAGTGGCCACCAGGATCATGGGATTTGACACCATTGGCTCTTTCTTTTGGGATATTTTAAGGAAAGAGTGTACGTCAATAAAACAACAGCTAACGGATAGGAAAAATTGGCACATTACCGCCTTCTTTTCTTTTTCTTGTCGCGCTACAGTCCGGGGTGGACGTAGGCCTCAACCAACATGCCTCTTCAGCCAGCACGATCTTTCGCCAGCTGCCGCCAGTTGTGCACTCCAAGTTGGTTGAGGTCCTTCTCCACTTGTGTGCGCCACCTTAGCCTAGGACGTCCTCTGTAGTTTTGTCCCAATGACTCAGATTCGAAGATTTATTTTTACATTACGGAATAATTGACTACAGCCCACAAGGGACTAGCTTCTGCTACTGTTCTCTCACGAGTAGAAGTGACCTACAGGTTTTTGCCGACTCCGAACGGCGTGATTTGAGAAGCTTTTCATAGGCAATTGATTTGCTTTGAGTGTTGTCAGTAACTTGAAGGAGGTGGTGTCGGGAAAATATGCCAGGTGTCCCGTCCGGGAATCGAACCTAAATCTTCTGCGTGTGGGTCGACGCATTTACCCACTGTGGAACGGCGATCACGCATTACCGCCATTGAACTTCAATTTTGATGTAGATTCATTGAAAAGTTGGACCATCGGATAGATGTTTTGCCACAGAAGTCCTGGTGATCTTTTGGCTGTTAATTTGATTCGTTACATAACACAAAATATGAAGATAATTCTTTGAAAGTATTTTATCTCACTTACAAGTATCAACCCTACCTTTTCGTTGAATCATCTTTTATAAAGGGGTTTTCCCGATGCATGCCTCTATTCTTCTCTGATCGGAATATTCTTGCAGCAAAATGACACGAAAAATCTGTCACAGGAGAATAGGAGTTCAATACGTCATCATCAATAGAAAAACAACTTCCCAAAAAAACAATGTAAAAAGAGACAAAAAAAAAAACATTTTCATTGTATTTTTTTGATGTTTATATTTTAAATCTTTTTCTGTTTTAATTTATTAGGTAACTTTCTCTTTGCTTCGTCCTCCTCATCTTCAATTTTTTGTTTAATACTATCCCTATAGTACAGTAGTTGCTCATTAATAATAGTAATAAATATTTACAAAATAAACTGCCGACCATCGTGACTCACAAATCAAACAGATACATTTTTTCATTTCATTTCCTTCTTCATATCATACAACGGAAAAACTTAAACTATATATAAATACCACAAAAAAAAAAAACAAATTTACAAATTAGGCAATTTTTCTTTTTCGGTTTCTTCTATACAAATTATACACAAAAACTATAAACAAATAAATAACAATTTTTTTGTGTGATTTTTTCTGTTTTTTTTTTGCTTTAAATTTAATATCTATCGGTATATTCACTTGGCGTCGTGTCTCATGTCCTCCGTGGAGTGTTATAAATTGGAATACAAGTTAGGTTAGGTTTTTTTTTTCGTTTTTTCATTTTCTTTGAATATTTTTTTGTTTATGCTATAATTGTTTTTTTCTTTCTATACAATGTCTCTCTTTTGGGATCGCCTGGGGGAAGGGGGCAGTGTTGGAGTTGTGTGTCTTTTTTTTTGCTTTGTCAAATTATTTTACAAGTATAAGTAGTTTGTTTCTGGTTTAGTAGTTAGAATTTTTTGTTCTCTTTTTTTATAATTTTTAAATTAATAAATTCGTTCATTCTTCCATAATTTAATTTTTTTTTTGCATTTTTCATTTTTATATAAATTTAGTTAATGGGTTCTTTTTTTTCTTTTATTTAGTTTTTTTTTTTTAATTTAGTAATTTTAATGGAAATAGTTGAATATAAGAAATTTGTTTTGTTAAGTGTGTACATTGGTGTTTAAATTTTCCGCATTATCCTTTGCAGAGTGTGAACTGCAGTCGCTGTCTGCCTGCGTGTGTGATTCGTACGTGACTAAAGTTAAGTCAAAAAAAAAAAATAAGGCAAAAATAAATCAGCGGCAGCGTGTTGAATGGATGATGAGAGTGAAGAGAGTGTTGTGTCTCGGAATATAATTGCGGATTGATTGCACAATTGATGCGAGTGCATGAGCAAGCGGAACGGGGGAGACGGAATTAATTCCCGTTCGCAACAACAAAGGATAATGAATTTAAATTGAATCCCGGATCAATTTTCGATTTCCCTTAAAGTCTACTCCATTCTTGCTGCTCCTCCCGTTGAATCGATAAAAGCGAGCGAGCGAGCGAGCGCACACACACAAACACACAATACAATCCAAACAAAAGGCGGAACGTATGTAAATATCAAATTCAAAAGGATATCGCATCCCCTGTACACAAACGGTAAACAAATTAAAAATTAACTAGTTTTCGTTCAGTCTGTTGTGGTTTCGTTAAATTTCTTATCTCTGGATTCACTGTGATTTTACCTTACGCCCAGAGATCCTTGTTGGATGACGGCCGGCTGTCGAGGCTGTTGCTTATGTCGTTCAGGGAGAGATTGGACTCGTAGAGATTTGAGTGTGTCGCCGTGGGATGCTGGTGCCGGAGGGTGCCACCGTTGGCGCTACAACTGCAGCTTTTCTTGCAGTTGAAGCTGTGGAAGGTATTGGTGGCGGACGCTGCTGTGGGCAGTCCCGGGGGCGGTGGATTGGTGAAGTTCGTCGAGAAGCTGGCGTTTATGCTGCCGGCCGCTGAGTTCACAGTCGCCGTTGTGCCCGACTGGGGCGAGGAGGAGGAGGCGGTCTTCTTGCCGCATTCGCAGCTCTTTTCGCGTTCGTACTCGCCCGTGGATGGGGTTGTGGCATAGTGGGAGGGCACCGCGTACTCGTGCTGGCGGTCGGAGGCCTTCTCGTTCATTGAGTTGAATTTGCATGGCGGTCCGGTCGCTGCTGGGTATGTGCGGCTGCAGTCGTTAATGGTGGCGTAGTTGTTGCAGTCGCCGAAGCGTTTCGGGCAGTCTGGTGCGGGCCGCGGCAGTGTTCCCACACCGTAGTCGTGCGCGGTGGCGTAGATGTTCACCGCCGACGAGGGTGGGCCGGAGCAGTGACGCTTGTTGCCGCCGCGGGGCAGGTGTGGCAGTGCCATTCGGAGTTTCTGCCAGAATTTCTTGTCGTCCCACTCGATGCAGGTGGACGTTCGCAGATAGTGCCGCATGTCCATGTCGATGTCGCGCTGTGGCAGATCGCCGTAGAGGATGAAGACCAGTCGCTTCCTGCGCTTCACCATCTCGTGCACGGCGCTCTTGTACTCGAAGCGTGACCACTCGTTGTAGAGGAAGTTCTTGGAGAGGACGAGCACCACCAGCTTGGAGCTCTCGGCCGCCTCCAGGATGGCGTCGGCGATGTAGGCGTTCAGGTTTGTGTCACGGTAGTGGAGATTGAGTCTGTATCCGATGTCTGCTTCGAGGGCGTGTGCCAGGATCTGGCTGACAAAGTGCTCATCCTGCAGGCTGTAGGCGAAGTACGCGTCACACAGGCGGTGGTCCTTGTTCTCGACGAAGTTGTCAATGAACGCAGGCGACCGGTAGCACATTGTCAGGAAACAGTTGGAGTGCGCCCACATCTTGAGCTCGTGGCGATAGCAGAAGAGTCCCATGATAAGGCCGAAGAATCCGACAAATGCACATGTCGCCGCGAGGAGCAGGGGCAGGAGGTTCTCGATTTCGCTGGACCGCACATAGGCGCCGAGGTCGTCTCGCAGGGTGCACTTGGTGCCGTTTTTCTCGCGCAGGATGCTAGTCAGGTTGTTGTAGACGCAGGCCACGCGGTTGGCGTCGACGATCTTCTCCGATGACTGGGCGAGGTAGCCGCGGAACTTACTGAGGTAACTGCACTCGCAGGACCACGGATTGTCGGCGAGGCTTATCTCGACGAGATACGGGTTCAGCGCCAGCTGCCAGACCTCGAAGTGGATCAGGCGGTTGCCGTCGAGCCGAAGAACCTCCAGCTTCCGCATTCCTTGGAAGGTTCCGTTGCCGATGAAGGAGATCTTGTTGTTGTGGAGGTACAGCTCGCGGAGGCTCTCGAGCATGGAGAATTCGTCGCCCTGTAGTGCCTGCATATGGTTCTCTTCGAGGTGGAGGATGCTCAGTTTCTTGAGACCCACGAACGTCGTGTTGTAGAGCGTGTGGATGTTGGAGTTGTTCACGTAGAGGACGATGAGGTTCTTCCTGCCGACGAAGGTGTTGCTGGCGAGCTCCGGGAAGTTGCTGCCGTCCAGGTACAGTTCGGTGGTGTCCATGGGGATTTTCTTTGGCAGCTCGGCGTAGCCGGCTCCGGAGCACTCGACGATGTTCGTGGACCAGGTCTGGTCGTGGAAGCACGTGCAGTTGCTGGGGCATGTCATGTCGCAGTCGCAGGAGTCGGCACCGCAACAGTGACACACGGCGAAGCAGTGGTTCTTGTAGGTGCAAAGGAAATGCTTGGCTTCGGCCTCCATAAGTGGGATGTAGGCTCTCTCACGGGTATGCAGCAGCTTGCAGTAGATTGTCTCGAGGTCCATGATGCGAGGGTACTGCCGCGACGTCATGTGGTTGATCTTCTGTAGCCAGTCAATGTTGCAGTCGCATAGGAACGGGTTGCCGCCGATGTAGAACTCGGGCAGCTGGCGGTGTTCGGGCACCGGCAGGATTCGGAGGCTCTTTACGTCCAGCGTGGTGATCTGGTTGGCGTAGAGGTCCACTCGCGTGAGGTTGTTCTTGTGAAGGAACGAGTGCGGCTCAACGTAGCCAATGAGGTTGTCGTTGAGGAACAGAAGCTCGATGCTGTTCGGGATGGAGTTTGGCGTCACTTTGTTCAGCTGGTTGAAACTGGCGTCAAGCGTCTGCAGGCGCAGCTGGGAGTCGAGGTTGAAGCGATTCGAGAGCTCTGTGAGACGGTTTTTGTGGAGGTCCAGCCACTGTAGAGTGCTGGGCACGTGAGCGTAGTCAAAGTGCTCCAACCGGTTGTCGGAGATGTTGAGCCACAGCAGGGAGGGCATGTTGCTGAAGAGCCCGTTGATCTCGGTCAATTCATTGCCATCTAGGCGGATCGCCTGGATGCTCGAGGTCATCTCAAATGCTCCGGGTTCGATGACTTGGATGCGGTTGCGTGCCAAATTCAAGATCTGGAGGCTAGGCAGGTCCTTGAAGGAGTTCATTGTAATGTTCTCCAGGTAGTTTCCGATCAGACGGAGTCCGTAGAGGTTTCCCAGGCCCTTGAAGGCGGCCTCTTCCAGGACGGTTATCATGTTCTCACCCAAGTCGACGGTCCTCAGCAGCCGCATGTTACGCAGAGCCAGTGGCACGGTCTTCAGTTGGTTGCCGTTCAGGTTCAAGTCCTGCAGCGAGCTGCAGTTGCGGAACGCCTCTGGGTGGATGCCGATCAAGGCGTTGTTGTCCAGGGACAGCAGCGACAGCACATACAGCCCATTCAAAGCGTAGGCGTCGAGGTACTTCAGCTTGTTGTGCGACAGCAGCAGCGTGTGCAGGTTGTTCATGGGGGCGAATGTGTCTGCGGCGATGTTTTCCAGTTGGTTGTGGCGGAGATTAAGGATCTGCAGAGTGTAGAGGTCTCCGAAGATCTCCGGCTCCAGCTTGGTGAGCTTGTTGTGGGAGAGGTTCAGGAGCACCAGGCGGATCAGACCGGTGAACGTTGCACGGTCAATCCATGTCGATGTGATCTGATTGAAGGAGAGGTCCAGTGCCTGAAGCTGCTCTAAGTTTGAGAACAGCTTCGGTGACAGCACGCTGATCGAGTTGTTCTGCAGGTAGACCTCCTGAATTGACTGCGATTGCTCGGAGAACAGCTCCGATGGCAGTGCGACGATTTTGTTCGAGCTGAGGTTGAGAATCTGCAGATTCTTCAGCCCACTCAGGGCCTTGTCAGCAACCATTGAGATTTCGTTGTTGTTCACTTGCAGGAACTTAAGGCGTCTCAGGTTTCCGAAGCCGTTGGCAGGCAGCAACACGAAGTGGTTGAACGACACATCCAACACCTCAAGGTCCAATGAACACGGAACCGAGTTGCTTGCCTTTCTGGCTGATGCGCCAGCCTCCTGGCTGCTCTGAGTGCTGGTCACCGATTCTGCATCCTTCGACTTCTCTCGGAAACCCAACTCATTCACGTCCTGCAAACGATTCTCGCTCATGTTCAACGAAGCCAGACCCGTGAGATGGCAGAAGAGGTTCTCCGGCAACGACCAAATGTTGTTCTGGCTCAGGTCTAGCCTCTCGAGATTCTTCGTCGGCCCAAAGGCCTCCGATTCGATGTCGAAGTTCAGTGTCGGCCAGTTGATGTTGTGCGTCCTTATGGTGAGATTCCGCAAATCGGACAATCCCTCCAACACCTCCCGATTGAATTTCGCAATCTTGCAGTACTCAATCGACAGCTCCCGCAGCCGTGTCAGATGCACAAACGATCGCGGCTCCAGCGAGCTGCGTGCCATTATCTCGTCGTTGCACAGCACGTGCAGAGCGACCGTATTCTCTGACGGAATCACACTGAAATTCGTCGTATCAAATTCACTATTCACCGTCCGCAGATTGCATGTCAACGACACATCGTCGGACACCCCCGGCTCGGCCAGCATAAAATGACAATCGTCTGGTGCGTCGTATCGCGACTGTGTCGCGCCCGCATCCATGTCCATCGCGGCGTTCAGATGCTGCTGCGTGTTGTCAACCATCATGTTCTGATTGGCAGCGTACTGCTGTTGCTGCTGATCCGCCGATGCCGTCAGTGTGGTCAGCAGGATCAGGAGTATGAAGTTTGTTGTAAAATCCATTTTTTTTCTCTGTGTGCGTGTGTGTGTTTCACTTCTTTTGTGAGATATTTTTTTTGTGCTTTTTTTCGCTGAGTTTAATTATCCAATTAACGGTGCGTGCAAAGATTTTTTGCGGGGATTTCGGTTGCCATTCAGTTCGTCAGAGTCCTGTGAACGTATCCATAGTTTCAGGACCGCTCGTCCTGTGGCGAATTACAGAGTTCTAGCAACTTGGCGAAAAATTGCGCATATTTTCCGCGAATTTCACTTCGTTTTCTTTGGGGCAATAATAAATTATTTCATTACATGAACGCAACAAACGAAAAAAAACGGGCAAACAAAAAACACAGAGATAACACCGAGCAGAGGAGGAGAGCAAGGACGAAGGATACCACACCACCAATTTACGAGAAGACGAGCAAAAAAATTTGTGCGTGAGTTCGCGCAGTCCGAGTATTCTTCTTCCTCTATACAAATTTCTTTTCGTTTTTTTTTGCTTCCTTTCTTTGCGTGCTTTTTGCCTCTGTTTCACCACTTCCTTGCGTTAAATTTTACTTTTTTTTTTCTTCTCGCTACAACTGCTTGAGTGAGGAGGAGCAGAAATTTTCTCTTCTCTCTTTAAGGATGGCAAGGATATTTCACTTAAATACTGATTTTTCTTCTTCTTTATCATAGGAACACAC
The DNA here is from genome assembly GCA_944738645.1 of Eristalinus sepulchralis. Lineage (NCBI taxonomy): Eukaryota > Metazoa > Arthropoda > Insecta > Diptera > Syrphidae > Eristalinus > Eristalinus sepulchralis. Next base: position 2,989,793 of record OX122885.1, on the reverse strand, counting down.
TATTCACAGTCACAACACCTTTTTGTATTTTTGCGACGAACGGGAAACGATGATGTTTTCAATCAATCAAGGATTCATACACTTTGGAAGGATCTGTTTGTATTTTTTTTTTTGTGGTTTTCTTTTGTATGGGGGGTGGTGGTGAATTTTTTATCCGTTTCTAAAGACCGTTCGCGTTTGACTGCAGTGAGCGTCCTTACTTCGTTCGGTTCGTAGCTGAGACTGAATTAGAAAGAGCACAGGAGATGGCTTTTATAGAGTAGTTCAATCGGGATGATGGGAATTTCATTTTCAGAGAGTGAGAGTGAGTGTGTGTGTGTGCGCGTTCGTGTGTTTGGGCATTTTTGTGGTACATTGCTGCAGCGCGATGTTGTGCCTCTCCCTTCCCCTGTGTGCGTGCAGAGGAAATTCTTGTCGTTTTCTTTGATTTTCTCTTTTCCCATCATCGCCGGCCTGGTGAGGGAATTTTGTGAAAATTTTCGGAGTGGTGAAATTCTGAGAGCGCTCTCTCTCTCTCTTCCGCCACCACTCTCGTTCTCGGCATGAGGTATTTTCTATTATTTTTAAAAGTCCCTCTTCTGCATCGCACAGTGGGATATCCTTTTTTTGGCGAAGAAATTTTCTGTTAAGTCCTAGCTGCTGGTCAGCTGGGTTTTCAATTTTTCTTTCGTCTGCTGCTTTTCGAAAGAATGGGAAAACGAAGGAGGAAAATGTTGAAATCATTAGAATTCTTGCTGAGAGAAGGCATGCTGCGTGAGAGAAAAGGGATATTCACACTGGCACACGCAGAGAGAAAGAGAGTGAGTGTGAGGTGGGGGTCGATATGAAGTACTAATCGAATTCATACAGCGGTGTTGGATGAGACCGTAGTGGTTGGGAGGGGGACGGGGGTGCTGTTACTTAAACGGGAGCTGATTAGGTTAAGTCGATTGAAATGCAACCGAGAGGAGGAGATTTAATGATTTACGAGGAGGATACTCTTGTAGACACTCGGCATCGAATCAGTAAAGACTTGGATTTAATGACGGAGCGCGTTGAGCAGTCTTTGCTTTTAAAGGTGTCAATGATTTCTGGAGGATTTTTAAAGAAACTGTCGTGGGATGAAGGGTCTTCAAGAGATGTGCCAATTTTTGCACGGTCCGAGAGCTAACTGATGGAATTGCAGTAAAGATAGCTAGCCTCAGAACCTGTTTCTGACAGAGAGAAGGAACGGATGTGGATAGCTATCCTCAGAACCTGTTACTCACAGAGAGAAGGTATTGGATTTATTCACTTGCCGTTGAGCCTTCATAATCAGGTTCCCTGTGTCAAGAGTGAAGGCTAGGAAAGACTTGAGGCGTTAGTCGAAGTACGAAATGAGATCTTGTCTGAAGGAGCTGATATTCTGTGTTGCTGAGGGGCTGATGCGTCTGGTTTCCCTTCGCCCATAGTAGGTGACATTGAATTACGGACTGTCAGGTGACCATGTAGCAGAATTTAAGTCTGACCAGTGGTAAGGCTCCTTAGACTTCTTGAAGGCTACAGCATGGTAGTCCAAGACCAGAGCAGAGCTTCTAATCGTTCTGTCTCGCCAGTCGGTCTCAGTGATAGTACAATGGACCAGTGTTTGAGTCTGAGCGCTGAATTGCAGTGTATACCAACCTCCAACAGAGTAAGTTGGCCAGGGTTTCAAGACTTTTTGATTTAAATTTCAAAACGGAAATTTTGAAAATTTTATGGAGCTCAAAAGGTGAGAAAACTCAGAAGCCAAAATTTTCAGAATTTCCCAAAAAGCCAATTTATCGAAAAGTTAGACATTTTGAATGTTAAAAATTTCGAAAATCTGAAATTCTAAGAATTTCTAAGGTTCCTTTACATCTCGAAAAGGCAAAGTTTCCGCACCCCAAACATGTAAATGTTTCAAAGAGTCTTATGGTCAAAAAATGCAAAAGATCCAAAAGAGCCCTATGCTCGGAAATTCCAAAAAGGAAAGGAGGAGGAGCTCTATGTCTCAAAGATCCAAGTGTCCCTAAGAACCTTTAGGACCGAAATATCCAAAAATCATAAAGATTAACCATGACTTCATTTCCCCCCATGCCATAGTCCTTCCAAATCTCATAATCAAAGAGTACCAAAAAGCGTTACACCTCGAAAATGAAAAATTCCAAAAAACCGAAAGCCAAAAGGTTATTTATTTTGTATCCTTTTGCCTAGCCGTAGATTTTCTATTGAAAACTGCGTTTAGACTTCTCTCATGGGGGAGATGAACATTTCTTAGAGGTCTCTCTGTCCTTCAAACTTGACAAGAGAAAGAATGCTTCAGGTCTTACCCTAATGAAATGGAAGCTGTTGTGTTTACCCTTTATCAAACGTCCTCTACATAACGTCAGTTTCCGTCTAATGTGAGCTTTGTGTCATTTCAGATAGACCATGACCTAATTTTTCCTCTGATGCCGTAGTTCTACAACAGCCACAAACACTCTTCCTGATAAAGGCAGCTCACTAAATACAATTTCTGTTGCATTTCGTGGAATCCTGTGTAGACCAAGCTTCTTTCCAAGAGTCTTCTCTGAAGGCCTCAATTATAGATGAAAACCAGCACTCTTTCATGGAAGTAGAAAAAAAAACCATCAGGGCCTCAAAGATTTGCACCCCTAAGCTCCGGTTCTTACGAAGCACCCCGAGCAGTCTTGGAACAAAGCCTTTTAATCACTTAAAGAGATATTCCCGTGAAGCCATCCAGGAGAGGGGGCCACTTTGCCTACAGCTTCAACTTCAAATATCTGCTTCTTGGAATCCATAACGTCTTCCGAAACTAGACCAATGCCGGGCCATCCTTGTGCTCGCCTCCTTCATTGTCTTGCCAGGATTAATTTTGTGAACTTCGAGAAAAACTGAACCCTTCTCCTTTAATGAACCGCAATTGTTCGCATTTCTTGGACTCTCCCGGGAAGACACAGCACTCCGATCCAGCCAAGGATGCCGCTCATCGAACCAAATTAACTCCCATCAGGGTGCAGTTACTCGGAATCAAACATTTTCCATATCGTTCTTAATTTTTCATCTCTTCGCTCCTCAGCCAGCGAACAATGTAAGTCACCAGGACTTTGATGCACACACACTTCCCTTGCTGTCCGTTCATGGCCTTTGATATTCCCTCACTCTCTCCACCTCGGTATTGATTTCTTATTTCATTACTCAGACTCGAACTCAAACTCCGACTCCGGTCTAATGAAGTCCTTTTGTCCTGCGCCCGTGCCCCCCTGTCGTTCGCCGTTCAGCCAGCGTGTCTTGTGTCTCTCCGCAGCATCAGGTCGGGGCTATTGATTGATTTTATTGAATCAGTGTCCTGCTCTCCTTGTCGTGTTCTTCTCACTGAAAGGCAGCACACAACACGAACAAAGTCAAACTTTTAATTGTTATTTCATTTTTGCTACGTTAATGGTTTTATATTGTTGTTCTCGTGTTTTATTGTTCTTCGCTTCGTCATGGTTTTGTGACTTGTCAGTGCTGATGGTGGGGAGGGGGAGAGGGCCTAAGACTGTGGATGAAGTCATCTTGGCTGCGCCTTTGTGTGCGGCGACAACGTTGACTGCGCTTCAGTGGCTTAGTTTTTACGATCATCGGCGGCAAGGGATGACTCTCGCCCCATCCTGCCGGGCGCGTCATGATGGAAGGATGTCAATCATATTTTATGGGAAAAAATAATAATAATTAATCACGTCTGGGCGCGGGAATGGGCCGTTGTTTGATTATTGTTTCGGTGGATCTTTGTTGGTTGCTATTGTCTTTTGATGATTTGTTGTTGTTCTTGTTGTAGGGGGATGGGAAGATTTTATGATGCTCCCTATGGAATAAGAAATAGGCCCTTTATGCGTGGAGAGAGGGAGTGGGAAAAAAAGGCTTCATCAGAAGAGTGACTTGGCGAAGATTCAACGAAGTGTGCAACAAAAAGTGGCATGGGGTGGCTTTATGTGAGTCAGCAGTCAACGGTGGGGGACGCGATAAATCCTCCTTGTCCATAAATTTCGAACTTACTCAATGTGATTTTTCAAATCTTCGTCGAATTCGGGAATTTGTACCTTCAAAGTAGAACGTCTCGCGTTGGGCGCCATTCCTAAGAGCAGTCGCTCGATGGGGGAGAAAGGTATGGGAATGTTAATTGGGTTAACGACTTGTCTTGGTTTAGTTAAATAAAATTGATAAGTGGAGCAGTTGGACGGTTCGTCGACTATTAAGCTCCGGATTTGGTCTGCAGGAAAAATAAGTTTTTTGTCATTTTTTGACTTCATGTCCGTTGAGTTGCGCATAACGATCGGAGCGTAGTATCAGAGAGTAGCTTGACACTTGTACCGTCCGGAGTTGGTACTAAGCTACAAATCCCTTCCACTCATAAGAGAGCAACAACATCCTCTGATGCTAATGTAGACGTAGACAAAACATTCCAACCCGAGGTCTAGTTAAATCCAAGCCGGACGTCCGGATTCTGCAACAGAGGACGTCCTCGTATTAGATGGCGCACACAAGTGGACCTTAACAAGCTTGGAGGCGTTTAGCGAGAGAGGCATGTCTGTTGACAAAATTCACCAACGACGGGTCTACAGGGCAACATGCCACAAACAGTCATCTACGAATAGACCGCTCATGTTGAGAGTATGGACAAAAGTCATCGAATCTTGAGTCCAACGCAACAATGGCCATCCACATCGGAGATCGGGTCCACAACTAAGCAGTTGGAGGTAGCTGGAGACAGCTGGCGAGAGATCGTGTAGACATTGATGTCCTAGTCCACATCGGGCCTCAACCCCTGCTTGAGAAAGAACCAACAATTTTCTAAGTCACTGTCAGTCAAACATCTTGGAACACACTTCTTTCAAAGCTGATGTTCTTGATGCCATTAAAGAACGAACATTCCCTGCATCATCTGGAGGCCAGTAAAATGGTTCTCTACCATATCGTTGGTGCAGGCCGTCAGGGTTCACACAATTCGTTCAGAAATTGTGCGAGAAAGGCAAAAGGTTTGTTGGGGGCGATCCAAAGTTCATCCAAAAATAGGAATCTGTACAGAAAGTCCATGATGGACGGAAATAGCGCCAGACAGACGTAGGGATCCTCCCAAAAATCACCTCCTGATGAAGGTAAAGAGAACAGATTTGCATTCAAACGTCCATATAATTCATGTTCCAGTCTTGGACCTTCTCCTGATCCTCTCCAATCCAAACGTAGTTCCAACATAAGTCCCCACAGTAGGCAATCACACACTTCTTCTCCCATCGCCATTCTCAAAATGAGTCTTGCGTGCCTTTCCATGACAACTTTCTAAACGTGACTTGGCCCCAAACCCCCCATCCCCGTGGAAGCTCAGAATTTCGTCACATTCTGTTGCAGGCGATCACACACAAGCGGATTGCCACCATCCACCGCAGCCGGCAATTAAATCCGACACAAAAATAGCTTCTCATTGTTTCCTGTGCCCCCTCTCCCCTCCCTCTACACCCACACGCAATTAAGGACTTTTATTTTTGCACACACCGTCCTGCCACTTCTCGGTTGTGCGAAAAGTCACACGTGGGCTGGCGATATCCGATATCGGCACCAATTGAATAACGCCTGCGATGTCACCCCAAACGAGGGCATACCAGAGGTGGAGGTGTACATTGGAGTCAATGGCAACTTCTATGTACTGCCAATGCCGCATCTGCCAGCAGCCGCAACCAATCGCATTCCATCACACAAGGCCCAGTCACTCCTTAGAACCGCAATAATGCGAGTCCAATTACGAGCGTATTGCCTGCACCGGCAGTGGCAGCGCAACAAATCTCAGTTCACCCACCATCCCTCGCCCATCATCGCAGATGATCATCTGGCCAGCCACCAACTGGAGCGTGTAATCAAGTTAGCAGCTCCGGTCCCTTAATAATCTGTAATGACAATGCAATGAGCCTCGAATGCATTGCCAAACTAATGCGATTTGTCAGGGAAATCAGTGGCAACAAGGAGCTGCCGGTCCTCTGCCGGCAACAGTCCTCAATTAGGTGCCACCTTATTCTGTGCCCCTGCGAGCCGTGCCAAATCACACTGGTGCGTGTGTCCGATTTCAAAGTGTCACTCGTCCTGGCGGGATGCCGTGCCTTCCTGTGTCTTTGACACCTCCAGACGGCTCACTCAGGCGCGGCAGGAGCCCCATGCTGCTACCTATTGATGCAATTTGAACCGTTGGAGGTCTGCGATGCGAAGTGTGCTCCGTTCTTCGTCCATCGCAGACAGAAGGTATAACGACCCATCAGTAGGCAAAGGCCGACGGAGAGAGTGAACGAGACACAGAGAGAGAGTAAAGGAATTTTCACGGAAAAAATCACGAACAAATTTCCCATTGTTCCCATACGCCCTTTTGTTTATGCGGTGATGCTCTGTTGACTCCCTATTGACATTTCACATCCTGACTCGTATTTTCCATCCATCGTCGTCGCCTTCGCCACCACCCTCCTCCCAGGGGACGAACGATGCTGTGCAGAGTGTAGAGAGTGCGCCGCAGGACGCCGACTCACCACCAATCTCTTCGACTCCGAAAATCACTCCGAAAGTGTGGGAAATTTTCTCTTTGGCGCTCTCGCGAGAGCTGACACACTCTCTCTCTCGTCGTAAATTAAACACATTCTGTTTTTTGAATTTATCGGGGAGGACACTTTAAGGACTCGAGGGCTTGACACATGGAGGGGGACAGCTGTGCCGCCCTGGGTGCAAACTTTACTGTCTCCATTCACACTCAACTTTGACATGGATGCCCCTCCGGCAGAACTGTCCAGCCAGATGCTTGTCAACGCCGCTGCCGTGTTCGGTGCAGAACAGCGCCAATAGGCGAAAATGCTTTCAAATCGATTAACGAGTCGTAAACGTCTGGACGACGAGTGGCGAGTAACTGCAGCGCGTAAGCACACCTCCTCACATTCATTCCTCGGCCCAGTTGTATTGGCAGCGCCGAATGAGGTCGTGACCTTGTCATAATCTCGACGATTTCTCATCCTGACAGCCACACGAACCGTATCCTGCCTGCCCGACACACAGCCCAGCACAGCCTGCTTCTGCTGCTGCGGCGGATACGAAAGGATTCTTAATGGCTTTTCGTTTCCGTTTTTCTGCTTGTTTTTGTTTTCGCGTGATTCCACTTCGCTCTGTGACAGAGCTTCCGTTCTGTGTTGTGTCCTACATTCACTGCTGCCGCTGCTACGGCAACCTATGACGCCGCCAACGAGGACAGCAATAAATCTCGGAATCGTTTCTTCAGGAAAAAAATCCTCGCCTTCTGCTGAAATCCACGCCTCACCACGCCACGGCACCAGGATATGTGGATGTGTCCTTGAACTGCGCTGCATGCGCGCACCCAACAACACCGCCCCGACAACAGGTTGAGAGTTGAATCTCCTTCCAATTGTGTGCGCTATTTATCACCTTTGCGGAGCGACCGAAAATTGCCATGCAAGCGATTCTGCGGTGCGGGATGGATGCATGCTCAACGGGCTCGGAAAGCTGCAGCGTACCAGAGTGTAGTCCTTTGAGGGAGACGTAAGGCGGAGTCCTTGAACGACGTCGTTGACGGCGACGGGTTTGTTTCTGTACTGCGAGATGTGTACATAAGTCACTTTAATTGCAGCACTGCTGGTGACGTGGCTGCTTCGGTTGGTGGCGGTTGGACTGACTGACGCGCGCGGGGAATGAATGATTGCCTCATTATGAAATGGTTAGGCTTTGCGAAAATGCCTGCCGTGCTTATGACCTTCTTGACCTAGTTCTGTCAATAGATGCGGATCTAAGGTGAAGTATCGGAATTTATGTCGTGTGCAGACGACAACTGAATGCATGGTGTGGCGTTGCGGATTTCGGTGAATGGAGTGCCTCAAGGTTGACATTTTCTTGTGCATTCTGATGGGGTCTCATATGAGCATAGACAGGGACGAGTGCAGGGTGATAATGAAGATTTGTCAAAGTTTTGAAGATTTTTTTAACTTCTTTTGAATTTTGGCGTATTTTGAGTGTGAGGATCCAGGGACGCTGAAAATGTGTTAAATGAGTTTTACAGGATCTTGAAGGATATGCGTTATAGGACCGAATGCTGGGAGGGTGGGTAAGCAAAAGAGCAGCGCTTTGTTCTTGACATATGTCGAGGGCTTACGACGGTCGTCAACGGCTTAAGCAGGGTTTCCATTGCACAGTCTGAAACTTCTACTTGCCTGCCTTTCTGACATTTGCAGTCAGATCACTTTTTGTGACTTCCAGGATCGATCACGAGTCTTAGTTTGGTGGCACAGCAGTGTATAGAGATGAAAATGTTCAAATTTTGTTACGAAGCAGTCTAAAGTAAAACTCTCTGCGAGGAGAAGACTACGAAGGGGCCAAGACTCGATTGCAAATCCAAAGTGCACAATTTGTTGAACTAAGGGATCACCTGGACACCAAGATCCTAAGTATTCGAATCGCAGCCTCCACGCCAAAGAATGTGAGAGAATCTGAAACTCGGGTATTGACAGCAAGGATTTGCTGATTGTGCTGGTGGTGAAGGTGTTGATGACGTGAAGGTGCTGTTCCAAGGTCGTGGTGATGACGTAAAGTCGCGGTCCCAGGATTGTCAAGAATGGAACGCACTTCAAGGTCCAGACAATTTCAAGTGTGTAGAATAATTTTTCAAAGGCCACACTCGATACGCCCAAAAAGACGAAACGCAAAACGAGAGAGCGACAAATGGTTATGTCGGCGGAAGCTTTCTTAAAGGTTTATGGGATCTGAAGCGTGTAGGGGCTGATGCGTTGCTTCAGAAGGAGCTTGAAAGGGTAATCTCTTGTCTTATCTACCGACAAAATGTACGAAAACAAGGAAGGGGGGGGGGGGGGAAATGACGTCCACCGAGGTATGATTGTTGCCCAGGAAGAGAAGGCACCAAGTTGTCCCCACTGATACCCCCATACTGTGCGCAGGAACAACAATGTATGAGAATGGAATCTAGGGTTCGTTTTGAATATCAAATACTCAGACCTGTGTTTTAGGATTTTTGTGATCTTACTGTACTCCTCATTCGCGTAAGCTAGTGGAAATTGAAAGGACAAAAGCTGAAGTAGACAGTCCTTAGATATGATTGCCTGTGAATAGCAGCCTGAATGAAAAGGGAAAGTAAACCTCGAGCACAGAGGCATGTGCGTGTCAACGAAGAACGCATGGAAGCTGTGTACTTGGAACCACCAAAGACGGACTTCATCTCAGTTTTAAGCTATGAATGAGTCGCTTTCATAAAAAGAAGTCTGATTCACTGTCTTGCTCCGTAGAATATCAAGGGCGGCACATAGAACGGCTTAGACGCAATGTGTCACAAGCCCTATGAAGGTTTAAGTCACGAAGAATCAGAACGGGAGGTAGTTTCTGAAGAAAAGGAAAGGACATGCATTTCGGCTTCAAATCCAAAGTCTCAGGGAAAGGACAATTCTCGCACCCTCTATGAAGGTAACGCATAAAGTTGGCTAAGGCCCTTAGTGGATTAAGTGCGGGCTGCTGGGGACAGGTGGTCACTTTAAAATTGTTGTTTGAAGTCTAGATCTTTCCTGAATCGTCATGCAACACGCGATGGGGAAACCAAAAACCCAGCAGAGGGGAAAATTGAAGAAAGGAGTCTCTCATCAGTCCTCTGGTAAAATAAAAACAGTTTGCAACAAGATGCTAGAGACTGTTGCTGTCAGTGACGGAGACGGTTGATATCAGAAGTGCACAACACACAGTCCGTCAAATCCTGTTTCAAATTTCGAATTTCCAAATCAAAGCGGCTTCCTCATCTGTTTTCAGAAACGTCTTGGGACTTTCACAGACCACGTCGGACGACACCTCAGCAGTCGTGCACTCATTGTGGATTTCTGCGGGCGATCACTTTGACAACAGCCCATGGGAGCAACTTGCAGCATTGTCACTCGACTTTCTTCCACAGGAGTTTGAGCTTGTGCAAGAGAAAATATTCCTGGGCACGTAACGACAGATAGAAAGTAATAGGTTGACACCTGGGCTAGCATGGCGCTGCACTGGTCGTGGATCCCCTACCCACCAGAAACAACGGTAGTCTCTGACGAAGCTGAGGAGGTGCCTCACGAGCTCAACCTGCAGACCCAGGTGGAGTTCTGAATAAGAGACCGGATGAGAACTTCCTCTTCGTCCTTGCAGATTTAGAAGAAATCGATGGTTAAAAGGCTGAATCCAGCAGCGTAGGGATGGAAAATGAAAATTCCTCTAATGACAAGTCTACCAAGCAGCCCCTTACTTCTTTTAACAGCTAAGTAGTTTCAGATCCAGTCTCAGCTACATATGAAGTCTTGATGAGTAGAGAACTAGAAGAGCAAGCATTTGACAGACGAAATAGGCGTTCACAGAAAAGAAAAGTAGACCACAAAGTCCGCGCTTTAATGAACAAACTTTGGTCTGCATGCAAATTACATTTCCCCCCGTATCCTTAGCCAACTCCTTCTTACCATCAAGGCCCAATCGCCTCTCATCCCCTTACCGCCACCGAATCCCACAACAGACGCGCATTCAAAGTCACACCTGCACCGAGCCCCGAACAGCAACCATTACAAAACGACAGCCAACCTAATCGCCTTTGACACATGTCAAACGTCAGTCGTTAAATTTTCATTTGCCTCACCGCAATAATTAATCATTTAGCCACCAGCCCAGCGGCCCACAGCCTTGAGTGCGCCCCACGAGGGGTTCCGAATCGAAATGAATTATTTTATCTGAAATTAACATCGAACTCAGATGTCAGTCACTCTAGGCGGACGCGTCGCGCCGCCACCACCACCACCACCAGCACCACTACCACGTGACACAACCGAGTTGACATCGAGGTGGTGTGTGAGGGAACGTGCTGTCAATCATCGCTGGCATTGACAGTGGCATTGGCGACATCACAACAATCCAAGGGGCCATCTGGACTCTGGATTCCGGGGCCCCCCTCAACACGAAATTCCATGCGATGGGTTTTCTTTTTCACATCAAGGCCGAGAGATAAATGGCTTCCCTGCCCCCCCGTGCTTGAATGGAATGTGTGTGCCTTGTCCGACATGACCGCGGGAATGCCGAGAAGTGGATTAATTGACAAAGCCGAGATGCTGGACGGCCGCATGGACGGACGGACGGATGAATAAATTATGACGACGGTTGTCCGTGGTAGCGTTGTGTGCCAATAAATCTGTCACGAGCGTGGCCTGGAAGGACTCGAGTGTCCGCAGAGAGCGAGCAAGAGTTGGAGAGAGGCGTGGTTTCCAAGGAAACACTTGGGCATATCTAAAGAGGCGCTAAACAAATGGCGCTTCACTCGCCCTGCACTCCTTAATTGATTAAAGTCCTTGAACGGCTCAAGGAGGACCCTCCCGCATGTGTTTACTCTTGAATTTCAGCCTAAGTGCTTCGTGTGAGTGGGTGTCATGCGATACTTTTCCATGTTATCCTTGACAGTTGACATAGGATCCACGGCGATGATGATCGTCATCATCCTCTGCCTCTCCTCAGAAAGGACCACTTAAAACGCCAACATGTCGAATATGACACCAAATTCGTTGCTGCGTGGATCCATCCAAAACTCGTTCGCCTATCTGGAGCGATCGTGTCGAATGTTGGGAAACATTGAGAAGGGAAATCGTTGAGATATACGACTGTGATCGATGCCAACTGTTGTCCGTGGTTGCCTGCGTCGTTGTTGTCTACCTGTGTGAGACCCTTGGGAAAGGGGTCTCCCGCTCTCTCTCTTGCTGGAAGATTTATTTCATTCGTTTCGGACCCAAAACATGATCAGCACTTTTCCTTCTTCGGTGTTGTTGGGCTCAGCTCCTTGTTCGTTTAATTTTTATTGGTTTCTTCTGTTTCTCCGCCGAATCGGGTCTCGGTTAAATGGATAAAAAATTAGTTTTCCCTTTTTCTGTGCTCGTTTGGCGTTTGATTCTGTGCGCCGAAGATCCACGCCTCTGCTGGTCCGGGTAGCATATGGTGCGGCGATCGGTTAGGGTAGGTCGGCATATGGTGGCGGCGGTGGTCCCTAGTTATTATCCTATTGGAATGGTATTAGATTCCTCCTATCACCGGAGGTGCCTTGTTAAGCACGTTAACGAGTTTTTTTTTCGTCTTCCCTTCTGCTCCTCTGACAATCCGTCGATCTTCGATGAATCTCTGGGGAGGGGGAGAGGTTGTGAGTCTATTTTTGAATTCGAAGGAATGTCTCTCGAAGCGCTGAAGGGATGTTTCTTGGTATTCGTCGTTACGGTGTTGGCCGTAATTTGCCGCATCCTCGATATATCACAGTAAGTGATGCGTGTAGAATGTGTCTGTGCGGCACAACGTTGCCCCTCTCGCGTTCACCCGAGCCGGGCGATGTTTAGGGATTAATTGTGTTTGAATAAAATATTTCCAATAAGCCTCGGAGGGGTGCTGTTCCAGTTTATCCCTGCAATTATGTTGATATCGGCGATTAAAGGGTTCATTCAAATATCGTGCGATGAGAGGGGCAGATTACGTGCTGAGGTCGCAATCAGTGGGAAATTTTCAGGATGAGCAAGTTTCGGAACCGGTCTTCGATGCCGACAACAACACAAAAAATGCCATTTGCGGATGAAGAGGTGTGTAAATAGAGTGATCTTGTTCGCCCTTGGCCAGGTGGTGAGCGCAGATTAATATCCGCTATCTCTCGGCTTTGTTTGGGAAGATAATTGGGGATTTGTTAGGCGGTCCTCGCTGCGAGGTTTATGAATAAATTTCGTTGGGCGGTGCTGCGAGGCCGACCGGCGGGCTTTTTTTTGAAGTCATTATGGGATTAGAGAGATAAAAAAATTAATCCATCAATTGCAGTGTTGAAAGCAAACATGCTCAGCCCAGTGAGGCGTCCATCCTTCATTTTGCGACAGCTCTTCCTAAATAGTGGAATACAGTCTTCTAATGACGTGCTTCCTCCCTGCCGTTTCTGCTGCTCCAACTCAGTCCGTTTGCGCTTATCTTGCCAAGGCGATGTTCCAATCTGTTTTGAGCGAACCACGCATTGACAGTCATCGGTCATTCAATATGAGCTGAGGGCGTTTCGAGTTCCATTTTTAAGAGCAAATGCAAATGCAAATGGCTTACCAAGTGTCTGCCCCTCGTCTGAGAGACTGAATTTAGGAACTCTGTAGACAGCGCTTAACAAACATCCTTCGACTCGCAGTATCTGTTTACACCATCCCCGTGAGAGACAGTCGTTGTGGCAAACAGAGGCGGTAAGTCATGAGGAATCGAAGTTTCAAGGACCACAATCTTCAGAGTTCTTCGCCACTACCTGGTCCTGCACTTGATCATTCTACCTAAGAGCTGGAAGGATAGACACTGACATGATCTACATAGGAGCTGGAAGGCCAGCCACTAAAATGTGTTAGCTAAGTGGAGTGGCCCCTTAAGCAGTTGGGAATTGTCTAGAGGCATGATCAGTTTCTTCTTTTTCTTTGGAGGATGACTTGAGCCTCAGCCAATGTGCTTATCCATTGAACATGGTCCTGTGCTTAATTCTTTCATTTGTCCACCTTGGGCTGATCCATTTCCAGACTGCTGGCGGGACTTTTCCTTGTCTCCGTTGTCCTTCGATATTGGAATCAATGACCAGAGCATTGGTGCCAGTTCCGCCTGGAAGATCAGACACTCGAGCTTGATATTCTTGTTAAGGCCAAGTTAGTAGTTCGGTTTCATTATCCATGGACAGTCATCGGAGATGGGACCAAAGTATGTGCGAAGGACCCCCTCACCCTCTTTTGCTAGTGTATGTGCACCTATGCCGCATTGCAGTGCCTGATACCTTGGTACTCTGATGGAACGTACCGCGAGTTCTGGCGGACATCCGGAGATAAGGAGGAGAGACCTTATAGCCGAAGCCGACTGTTTCTTGCAACAACTTGAAAGACAACCTTCGGGGACTACTTGCACAACGACTGATCGCAGTGCAGAGAAGATCAAGAAACTGCTAAGGGAGACAAGCTGGTGAAGTCAGCAGATTTTGATGTACTCGAGGAGCAGGGAAACACAAACTCTTTGGACATAACGCATCAAAATGTTTCTGTTGGGCGCTTGCCGACCAGTCACGTCCTTCTTACCAACCAAGGCCTGCCAGCTTCTGAAGCTACTCCTCGTGTTGTGCGAACTATTGCTCTCTCATGAGTGGAGAGGTCCTAGACTTTAAAAATAATAATAATTGACTGGCACTACAGCCCACAAGGGACCAGGGCCGAGCTTCTACAACAACTACTCGTGTTGTGTTCTCTCACGAGTAAAAGGGACCTAAAGTTTCTTGTCGACTCCGAACGGCGAGATTTGAGAAGCCTTTCATAGACAATTAGGACTCTTTGACTGTTGCCAGCAACCCGAAAGGAGTGGTAGTGTGAAAAAGTGCGAGTTGTCCCGACCGGGAATCGAACCTAGACCTCCTGCGTATGGGTCGATGCACTTACCCGCTACGCCACGCCGACCACCTAGACTTTGCTGCCGACTTTAAGAAACGTTTCCCTTTAAGTGTCAATGGTCCCATTCCCGATCAACGAAGGTCTAGTTGTTCGCCTTGTAAATTGATGCCCGTTTCTCCTACATCAGAGTCGCCACACATTCCCCACTCATTCCTACTTAACTTGTCCACAGAATTCAGTTGTTCTTGGAGTGACAAGCATGCCTCCAACACCGCGCGATGCCAGCTATATCCAGTTCCGGATTTGTTTCATTCTCTTCCTGATCCACCTAAGCTCTGTTAAGTTTGGAATGAAATCATTTCCGTCTTCTGGTGGCTTTCTTATTCCATTAATTCGCAGGTTCCCTTAAGCCCCGAAAGTGGTGCAAGTCGATAAAAGGGCAGACAATCGCAACCAACCCACCAACCCACCAACCCCCTCTCCCCAAGCAGTCCATGATTAGTTATCCATTTTCCATTGGAAACATCCGTCCCTCGGTTGTTTAATTAAATATCGCATATCCTGCAAGTCCTTTGCCGCCCAACACTAATACAATTCGATTTCCGTTCGAGCCAAAACAAACGAGTGCTGGCGCAGCCTTTAATTGAAAATTAACTTATTCATTGCCCCCGACAAAGAACCCTTCTACGCCCTCAGTCGGAACTGCTAAGCACCCCCTTAACGGCATCAAAACCCGATTCGCAAAAACGATTTCCGATTCGAAAGCCGAGAATGAATGCAAAAAAAAAAAACAGAAGCGAAAAAAATTTAAGAGGAAATCCTTCGATTTTCCCATTTAAACTCCCCGAACCTCCTTAGCCTCTCCGGCCACCATCCGCCACTGCCCCCGTTGCCACTGCCACTGCCACTGCCGATGCCGATGCCATCGATGCCAGAAAGTCATTTAAAAACTGTTTACTTGTTTATTGTTTCGGAATAAGAAAGGCGCGCAGCCCAGGCAGCTCCGAAAATTATCAGGAGCCTCCCGGCGGCAATGGAGTTGGTGAGGGTTGCGCGAGGGGCACCGTGGGGTGGCAGTGGCTGTGCAGGGAACACAGTTTTTGGCGAAAAATTAATTTCTTTGCCCGTAAAATAAATTGGAGGAGTCTGTGCGAAATGGCAGGGAGTCGCCGGCCGCTTGGCGATGGCGGTAGCATTCGAGATTAAGGCTCGAGGCTTAAGGACTCTCATTTTTTGGCGATGGCGAATAGATGGCTGCGCTCGGGCGAAGGTGGCCTGTCGCGTGTAATTCACCATTGAAAATGAAAATGTGAATAATTTAGCCCACCACCGTGCACCGCCCACGCTGAGCCTTGAGAACAAGAAGAAATGTCGGCCGAATGTGCTTTTAATTGATTCCAGTGCCCCCGAGGGCCGAGCGATGTGCGAAGCAATCAAAAAGTCCACCCTGCTGACACCAGCAGTCGGCCAACGGTGCCAGGGACGCCTTTGGGTGATCGATTGACGGCAGCCTACCCTGTCTGTCTATTATCCGTCCCTAGCGCCCGTTTACACACAACGGCCCCAGGACGAGCCGGAGACCGATGGAAATATTAAAATGCAAGCCCGACGCCCACAGCTGGAGGCTGGTGTGCGCTGTGCAAATCAATCAAACGCCCGCCAGAGTGGCAGGACATGTGTGCGGAACCCTGTGTGCCTCTCTCTCTCTGCAGGGCCGTTGATTTTTTTTTTTTAATTTATCAAACAAATTGTCAAATAATGATGAACCTGCGGCACCCACACATGCAGGGCGGCGGGGGAGGGCCTTGGTGTGCACCTCGGTGCATTATTGATTTGCAAGGACCACGCCAACTACTGTCCGCTGGATGGATGCATCCGCAGGGATTGTGATTTATATGCGATCCCGAGGGCGGCACACTCTCCCCGAGTCCGCCGGCGATGGCGATGATAACTGGCCGTGATGTTGGTGCAATATGCACCGAGGGAAGGTCAATCGATTATTCGAATGGAATGATGGACGTCCTGGGACCGAGGAACACCAGCAAAAACGACATCTGAGACATTTAATTTCAAAAGGAGCGGGGAAGGGACTAGGAAATGAGAATTCCGAAATGAAATCTTCGTCGGCGGGACTCGAGTGAGCCTCCTTCAGATTTGGGTCATGTGGGGGGTATACATATGACAAGACGAGAGGTGTACTCTCGCTGGTAGGAGTCTGATTTTATTGGCACCAGACTGGTGGTGCCCGGCTGCGGTGCGCCATTGAAACTCGAGTGAGAAGGGATGTGCAGGAGTTTGTCGATCGATTTGACGGCAACGGAGGTGTTTCCATTCTCCACCGGGATGAAGTTTGCCGAGCTATGTAACGTGAATGCTGCGCTTCCTGGAATGTTGGCTAAATAATGCGGTTGTGGTCGCATAGTGTGCGAGAAACTTGCCGACAATGGGGTATCCTGCGACGGACGATACAGCTGACGGGGGTTTTTTGAGCGCTCTTACGATTGCGACTGTTCTAATCTGTGAATGAGGGTATGACAAGGATTAGGAGCCGATGATGATGATGGCAGACATGGTACTTCAATGGGAGGGATTATTGATTTCAGTGGGGAAGAGTGGGGGATGTGTGAGACTGGAGGGCGAATTGATGACATGTCTGGTAGCTGAGAAATTTTAGCTGATGTTTCATCAACAGCCGAGACACTTTGCCGTTCACTGACTGTCAGCTCATGTGACTCAAGAGGGTTTTCGTCTAGACAGAGGAGAAGTTCGTGCTTAAGAGTAGGATTTCCATTTGAAATCAAATCGATGGCTCGGATTTTGAACGTCACGAAGCTAAGAATGAGAAATGAGTCTTCCATCTGTGGAGGTCATCGTTTGTTAGGGAGTTTGAAAGATATAATGCAGACATTGCATTTCCATCGAGAGGACTTTGCACAGATTCAGCCGTGACTTTCACTGACCAAGGAGTAGGAATGGACACAAGGCGACGGACAGAGTCCAAAAATCCGAAGCTCCTACTGCTCTTCATAGAACATGTTGCGAAAATGTTGCAGTCTACTCAACGATCGAAAAGGAGACGCGACGCATAAGCGCAGATGGTTTTAGGATCATGTCCTTAAGATCCTAAAATTTCAGAAAAACCAAAGAGCTTGTCATAAAATTAAGCCGAATTCAGAACCTAATTCAAGTTCTGTTGTAAGCCCATACGAGGGGGCAAAATTTTGTCATTTTGGGACATTTGGCATTTCGGGATTTTGGCTTTATAAGATTTTGGGCATTTTAGGAGTTTACAATTTTGGGACATCTGCCACCTTTTTGATTTTGATCTTTTAGGATTTTGGGCATTTTGGAATTTTGTCTTTTTGGAACATTTGGCATTTGTTTTTCTGAACTTTCAGAGTTTTGGGCATTTTGGGATTGGCATTTAAAGTTTTTTCCTTTCTGACCAATTTGGGATTCTGTCATTTAGGACATTTGCCATTTTAAGACATTTGGCATTTCTGGATTTTTGGCCTTTTAGGATTTTGGGCATTCTGGGCTTTTCTCATTTGGGACATTTTTCATTTTAAGACCTCTGGCATGCCGGAACTGGATTCTGACCTTTCAGATTTTTTATATCGTTTTGGGCCATTTAACTTTTCTGGAATTTGGTTTTTCAGGATTTTGAGTGTTTTGGGTTTTTTGCTTCTACGGACATCACCATTTTGGGAGATTTGTATGTTTTGTCTTTTTGGTCTTTTAGGATTTTGGGCATTTCGGGAATTTGCAATTTTTTACATTTGTCACTTTAAAACATTTGGCGTTCCGGGATATTTGGCGTTTTAGATTATCCGCCTTTCAGATTTTTGGTAATTTCGGGCTTTCATCATTTTGGGACATTAAACATTTCGAAACTTTGGATTTTTAGAATTTTGGGCGTTTTAGGAATTTGCCACTTTAGGACAGTTCTTATTTTGGAATTTTGCCTTTCAGAATTTTGAGCTTTCTCCCACTTTGCATTTTCGGACATTTCATATTTTTTAATTTTGGTCTTTTGGGATTTTGGGATGAAGTCAATTTGGGACATTTGTCATTTTGGAAATTTGGGCATTTCGGCATTACGACATTTTGTCATATCATCATTTTCGGCATTCACGTTCCGAAATTTAATCCCCAATTTTCGACAAATGTATGCTCCAAGGTTTCTCGACAAAAGCCGCAGAACACACATGTGAAGGATGTCTAAGTCAGGTGGGACTACTTGTCCATGGGGATCATCTGTCTACTCCCCATCGAAACAGTTTTCACTTAAATTAAGCTTTTAAGAGCTGCAGTAAATTTGTACCAATTAGATATTCGAACTTGAGATGATAACGACTTTTTCTTAGAAATCAAAGCCTTATGGGGTAAAAAACAGTTCAAAGTCCTAGTCGTGAACAGAGTCTCGTTTGGGAATGGGCATTCTTGAGTTGATTGAGTCGGCGAAGAGATCTATTTATTCTGCTGATCGGTCAATCAACAAAACTGCAAGCAGAGGTACAAGGTCACTCCCAAGAAAACCTTGCTTCTGCTATGTTTGCGCAAACATCACTTTCTGTCCCAGACTCCCATGGAAACCACAACATTTCGCTTATTCAAGATCTCACGACACAAATTGTCCCACAAAGAACAATTCTCATAAAGCATGGCTCTTAAGCACTTAATGAGAGAGTCTTTAGATTCCCGTCAAAGTAGGCAACATTCAGAGCGCCAATCCACCAAGCACATCTTTCGCAGAATAAACCTGTCCAACCCAGTCATATAAAGGTACATCAACACTCCCTTCAAAGAGTAGCTCATCCACAACTAGAACACTAATCATAATTGCATCTCCCCCTCTCCACCCCCGTCACAAAGGCCATAGAATCTTTTAACTAATGTCACCATTTTACATTAACCACTCCCTTCCTCCTTCGCCGGTGTTTTACTTCAAGTATGTCCTTTCAACACAAGGGATTACTGTTATTATTTTAATTTTCTCGTTAAAAGGATATAGCATATCTACACCCTCCTGCTGTGCACAAGATTAACACGACACAACAGAGAGACTGAAGACTGAAGAAAAAAAAAAACCCAAAGACTGTACTGAAAGGTATGCACGCGTATCCTCAGGACAACAAGCAGCAACAGCAACCGAACACAAGAACAGGGCAAAGAAGAAGCAGCAGAAGTCCATCCCAGAATTGTCATCCGCTTTTGCAATTTGTGCACCATTATCTCATCTTTTGTTCAACCGGAGGACCTTTTCTTTTCATTTCATTATCCTTAACAATGCGACAGGATGAGCAGCAGCAACAGCAACAAAAAAAAAAATTGTCCACACAAAAAACTACACACATACACACAGAGAGCGAGAGAGAAAAAAATTGAAATGAAATGAAAACTGAAAAGGAGCTAATTTTCCAAGGAGGCAAAGTGCAGCTGTCATCATAGCTCAAGAGAGGTGTTTTTTTTTTCCTTTCTTGCTGTGTGTCATTCGATTTTCATTTAGCACAAGAGGGATCCTTTTTCACCGGTGTGTGTGTGTGTGTGCGTGTGTAAGTCAATGTTTGGCTTGTGATAATCAATAAGTAGATGGATGCTGTCTCTGGAAAGGATTCGACACAAATCGCCGGCAAAACTTCAACATTCTCGGCAAAAAGGAGTGAAAAGTTTGAAGCTTGTTTTTTTCATTGCTGGCGATGGTTACCAGAGAATCGATAGACAGCCATCGAACCAAGCACAAGTGGATCCTTCGTATCTACTCCAATTTGCAAGGTTTTTCTATGCGGTGGTGGCACGATGTTTTGTGCCCTCACAGGACATGGATCCCTCATATGTAAATCACATCCTTGTTTGTTATTTGTTTACGCCAGGCGGTAGACAATGCACGTTTAATTAAAACCAATCCAGCCCTCTTCTCACCCAATTTTACAATTTTATGAATAAAAAGTTGGGAGTTGGAAGGACTGGAGAACTGAAGACTGGAGTGGTGATTCATATGAATGAAGCGAAGTTGAAAGAAACGGGTTCAAGAAGGAGGAAGAAAAAAAAAGCCAGGATTCTCTCGAATTAATTGAATTTGATAGACGACAACAACACGATGACGTGTAGACGAGACAAATGACAAGGTCCTCGATTACATCCCTAACATCCCTTTCATCTTGCTCCCACCTCCCACTTCTCGACGGCAAAGCGCGCGTTGCCAACGACGACGCCGCCACTGCCAACATCGGCGTCGGGTCGTTGTCTGTGAAAATCTCGTATTCCATCTGCATGTCCTGATTGAATATTTATTCGCATTCGTCGAGTGTAAGCACAGGGTGTCATCGTCGCTCTTCGTTATCACTCCCAAATGAGTGGGGATGTGAATCGGTGTGCGCGCGCGAATGCGATTGTGATTACAAGTGCGAGGGGGTGGTGCTGGGGCTGGAGTGTGTATGATTGGTTGGTTGGATGGATGGTTGATGAAAGTGAATCACAAAGATTCACATTTCCATTTAGTTTAACTTCGCGCACAACTGCACCGTGATCTCTCGAACAGAGAACAAGTCGCTCGCACACCCTCGGCGTTGTGTGCCAAAACCCTATTTAAATTAATCAAATGATTGTGTGATTAGTTCCCTGAAAGACACAAGGATCCGTGATGTGCCGTGTCCCGTGATGTTGATGATGATGGCGATGATGGGGTTCCCCGCCAAAAAGGATTATAATGAAATCTTAGTGCATGGCAGCGGGTCGCGGTGGGTGGGGGGGGGGGGGGGGTAGCTGTGCACCCTGCAATGGGTTCATATGAGAACACATGTTAATCACGACACGGCGACGGAGGCAGAGTGTTGGATGAAGTAATTGAATGGAAATTGTGTTGACACCTTTTGGTGCCGAGATGTGTGCATACGCTCGTTCGAATTGGAGGCGCGCAACACGATTGCGAATGGTAAAGCTGATGTCGCTGATGGGATGTTACATGTGTTAACCGCAGAATGCATTATGTGACGTTTTCCAATTTTCCGTAAGCTTCTACCCGAAGGGGACATCCTACCGCCCAACCGTGTCAAGCATGCAAAGTGAAGCGGGAGGGAGGATGGAAGCTTCTCTTCTCAAGGCACAGAGGGATAATCGGGAACGGATAAGGAAATAGAAGCTTATAGAATATTAAAGATTTTGCATTTGCGGGGAAATGGAGCATTCAATCGACTTGGTGATGCGAAAGATGATCTAGGGACTTGAAGGAGATTCAAATATCCTGAGGTGTTAAGAAGCTGCGATAGGTCCACGTTGTGGCAATGCCCAAATCCAGAAATCTGACGAAAATTCGAACATCTACCCCGATTTGGCAGTGAACTGGGCACTTGGGGGTTCCAAAACTATGAAGCCTTCGGCTAGCCCAATCAATAGGGCAACTCAAAAGGCAACTAGAACACACTGTAGGCGATGAGAGCCAAGCAGTACAGAAGAAGGTTCACGCAGTAGGCGACTATGCCCATTAGCAGAAGAGCAGTGTCACATGGAAGACGACTAGGCCACCCAGTCCAAGAGTAGGCCACGCAGTAGACGACTGAGCTACGCAGTCCAGGACCAGACCTCTCAGTAGATGAGCAGGGAAACGCAGCAGATGACTAAGCCAACCAGTGGATGAGTAGAGCCGCACAATGGAGAACAACTATGCAGTAAGCGCCTCGATCACACAATAAACGAGTGAGGCCAGAAGGCAACAAAGTCACGCAGTAAACAATTAGGGCCACGCGGTAGAGGAGGAGGACTACTCCGTAGATGAGCAGTGAGCCGCCAACTCTGTAAAGGAGCAAAGAGACATCGCGGATAGGCTTAGACGACAAGACAGGTCAGTAGATGACCAGGGAAACGCAGTGGATGAGTAAGTTCAAACAGTAGACGAGTTGGGACACGCGGTATTCAACGAGATCACTTAGTAAATGAGCAGAGAGACGTAGGGGACGAGTGGGTCCACGTAATAGAGGACTAAACAACTCCGCATATGGGCAGCGAGACTTCGTGGATGAGTTTAGACGACAAGACAGGTCAGTAAATGAGTAGGGAGACGTAGTGGACGAGTAGGGAAACGCAGTACGTGACAAGACTATTCAGTGTATGGCTAGAGAAATGCAGTAGAAGACTAGATCCAAGCCGTAGATGAGTAGGAAAATGCAAAAGACGAATAGGGCCTTGATTTAGGCGAGGCAGGAGGTGGCTTTGTCAGGCAGTAGGCGACTATGTCATGCAGAAGATGTACATAGTAACGATTAGGATCACACAATAGATGACTAGACCCATGTACAAGGACCACACATCAGCAGTTCTCCCAAAACAACCTAAAATATCAAAAAGTGGATCAGCACAGAAAGCCAAAAAATTTAAAGCACCTTATGGAGGTTTATTAAAAAGCCAGATGCCAGCCAAATTTCGCTTAAGCACTCCAAATCCACAGGATATCCCAACCAGTTACCTCAGAAGATGACAGACGCCGCTTGAAGATCTCCGAAAACTTCCCAAATTTCTTAAAGCCTTCCAACGACAGCCCACTTCACATGACGCCTTCCCAGAATCTATCTCTCATCTCAAAGGAATCTCCATGTGACATCAATCCCAAGTGATTCTTGACAGTTGACACTTCTGGTCACTGCAACGCCCGGCGTCATCCCTTAAAGTCGCACAGAGATTGTCTCAAACACTCGCATGCAACACTTTAATACACCCCCATCCAAGCAGCATCCAGCTCGCACAGCCCCTCGCAGTGCGTTCAATCACAAATCCTTAATGCGTTAACGACCTCATTTACTACCATCACCGGCTAAGCACCGAACATAGCCTGCAGCACCCGTGAAGTGGTTTTGTGTATTCCCCAAGCGCCCCACAACGTTAACGAGATTCAAATGTCCCATGTCATCAGCAGCTGCCATCTGCACAGCACAGACTACAAGCTGAAATGCCTGTCCGACGGCAGCTGCACTCAATGTTGCAACGACGACGACACTCCCCTCCCCCTCTCTCTCTCTCACCAGCCGCCAACGCCTTCCTTCATCTGCATCAGACGGAGAACTCGTGCCGACAATCAATGTGACGATACACAATCTCCCCCCCCACACCGCCCTTCCACCACCACGTCAGAAAATGACATTGAAAAACGCCCTCTTCACCCCCCCCCCCCAAAACCATCAGGCAGCAGCCAGATTTAGGCAACATTTTGACAGACACGTCGGTCTCCCAAGGAAGGACACGAACACACAGAGACGCACCAACAAAATAAATCACACTTCCGTCAAAGTAAGCCCACAAAATTGACTTCGCAAGACATTTGCATGGAAACGACGACCACCGACGACCGACGACCGACGACGCCACCGCCAATTCCACTAAAGTTCGGATTAAAAGGATAAATGACATTTTTCCCTTTGTGCCCACAACACGGATTACCAAACCCCTCCCCTCCCTCCACCCACCACCCCTTCAGCTCGCCCGCGGGGTAAACCTCTGAAAAGTGTTTTTAATTACAACGGGAAGGTCCTTGCGCCGCCCACCAGCGGGTGGGAAATTAATAAAAATGCGACTTCATTCACTCACTCTGTTTCAATTAGGATCAGGCGGGGCAGGAGGTGCGACACAAAAAAAAAATAGGCCACACGCCCCCACGCCTGGCGCCCAGGGTGCGTGGCCGAAATATGTTGATGCTGGCGGGAGAGTGAGAGAGGCAGGACGACCTCTCCCGAGGCGCAAATAAGTAAATGTTCTGCGAAATTGACGCGATAAATGGAAGTGAAATCCTTTTTTGCTCTACTCCTTGAGGGTGTCCTTTCTCCTCTCGACGATGATGGCTTTGAGATCATTAATCCTAATCGTTGTCGGTCGTCCGCACTCCCGCCCACCTTCACGTTTTGGGCCAGACCTTTTTTTTTTTGTTCTTGTGACGTTTTCCTGCTTTTCTGTTTTTATTTAT
Source organism: Eristalinus sepulchralis (assembly GCA_944738645.1). Classification (NCBI taxonomy): domain Eukaryota; kingdom Metazoa; phylum Arthropoda; class Insecta; order Diptera; family Syrphidae; genus Eristalinus; species Eristalinus sepulchralis. Next base: position 2,965,427 of record OX122885.1, on the reverse strand, counting down.
GACTTTGGTGTCGCCTCTCAATTTGACTTTCGAAGAATTTGCTTGCTTGAGAAGCTCGCCTCTGGTTGATCCTTTTTACTCTCAGAGAAAAGAGGTAAAGCCTCTGGGGCAGGCAAGCGCCAAAGCAAAAGGGTACACGCACAATCTCTCCGAGGGTCGCTTAATGCGTTTTCTGTTTTGAACACTCACACCCCCTCCACCCTCAAGCTAAGCCCAGCCCAGCCTATCATCGGCTCATTTAGGCGAAAAGGTCCCCTGTCCATAGTCCATCATTTGGTGGCGGCGGCGGCGTCTAGAAGCCGATGAAGGAGGAGGCGCAAGAGAAGAGGTTTTTTTCTTTTCCCTTCTGTATCCTTGAGAAAATTTTAAATTAATCTTAATTACGAAAAGGTTGAGTTGGCCTGCTTTTTTTTGCCGTTCCCTGAGCCGTCTTAGGAGGTCGCAGTGACCCCCCCGTGCGACCCTCCCAAGCACGCATTCTGGCGTGTGTGTGTGTGTATGCACAGTGAAGTGATGGATGGACTTGTTTTGGAAAATTTGAACTTTTGGGCAACGTCTTGGGGGCAAGGTAGCCAGCCCCGTAGACGTCCTGTTTTTTCCTCAGTTTTCCCTTCTTTCGCTTCGCTTGTGGGGATTCAGTTTTTTTGGGGAGGCGAACTTTTTTCCTCGGCAAATTGAAAAAAAAAGCCGCTACAAGCTATACCATGCAGGACAGATGGTTGAAGATGATGGTGCGTCGTGGATGAGTGGGGGCGGCTGTGGGGGCTGAAAAGGGGTGACCAACGGGAACGGGGGCACAGGGCAGTGAAGTGCAAGTGAAAACTTTTGTACTAAAGTTAAGGAAACATTGTGAGATTCTTCAGATCAGATTTCTGGAAGAAATCAAAACGAGAAAAAGTTTAAGGGGATTGTTCCTTAAGTGGTTCTTCATCTTTTTGTGCGTTTTCGGTTTTTTGTTTTGGTGTGTGTGTGCAGGAGAGCTCAGTCCTGCGAGAAAGGATTTTGTTTTAATCCATGGCTCTGTTGCCGACGCAGATTTTTTGTTTTTGCCTTTCCCTAAGAGACCCTGCATGCAGGGCTGTGTGCCGGCTGGGCGGTGGTGGGCGGAGGGATGTTCCAAACATGTGGGTTCGGAATTTTTGAAATAGAAAAAAGTTTCTGCTCTTTTTTCGTTCGCTCTGATCCTTGTTAGAGTCAACCCAGTCAATTAAAGAATTAAATCGAGGATGTAATGCCTGCTGGTCCCAAAAGTTTGTTTTCAAAACTTCTCCCAGTGGGGTGGGGGTTTGTCCAACATTCAACCTTCAGCCCGTGTACCCTCTGATGACCGACGGTCTGTGGTCGGTTTCAGACATGTGTCCCGATTTGATTGACGTGTCGGCGCGCCGTGTCTGTCATCTCTGACACGAAGAGAAATCACAGACAACCCTTCAGGTACAGCAAGAGAGGACACAAAACGGACATTCAATGGTCTCGCAGCCACATTGCATCTTTCACATTGCCAACCCTCAGTTGAACTAACACTCGAGCAGTGAACTCTTTCCTCCCTCCGACAACGACCGCGAGGAGAGGAATAGGAGCAACAAAAAAATTGATCTCATCATCGTGTGCCAAAAGTACACAAAGATCCAGCCAAATGCCAGCTCGTCGCTTGAGTGCCTTCATTAGTCACAGAAGAGGGCATCCGCCCACCTTGTGTGTGTGCACCTGTGTGTCTCTCCCAATGAATATATTTCTGAGTAGCAAAACCTCAGCCATTGCAGTATGTGATCTATGCTCCCGTTCGCCTTTTATGCATTCGTATATTCATCTCCGCCGTCAGGCACCAACGGCCTCAGGGTTCAATGCATCCCCCCTGCCTCCACACCCACCCACTTTCACACACACACATATGTTGCCGATGCCGAGAACCCACCCAATAATTTTACCTGAATGAACCATAATTTCACTCTGCCAGAGGGCGGTGAATCTCACCCCCCCGCTAGGTGCAATGACTGCTTGAGGCGGCGACGGCGGTGGTGCTGGTGATGGTGGCGCCCAAACTGAGTCCCCGTGTGCGCTTGAAGCGCAAAAACCAACCCAAACCCCGGGAGCATTTAAATTATTCCTCATTCAGGATATTTCTTGCATGAAGCTCAAATGGAGTAAGTTAAGAACCGCAAAACCACTGAAAGGATACCAGGCAGAGGGGAGAGGGACCAACAAAAAAAAAACCAAAGTTTCGTCGAAAGACTGAAAGAAGTCGAGCAAGAAGTCGCAAGACGACGACGACGATGTCGGCGACAAAGCCGCGCACAGGGAGAGTGTGTGAGGGACAGAGAGGGGGATGCGAGGGGATGAAACCGAAAAAATAAATATTTTTATATCTCACAAGGATAATTGTAATTTATTTGCTTCACGGTAAATTGACTTTTTTTTTCCGTTGCTTCGTTCATTCGTTTGGTTTTACCCTGCCAAAAGGATACCAGTGCGACTCCCTTTCAATTGCTTATGGCCATTACTTAAGGAGCATTATCCTTTTTACGAGGCTCCCTCCCTTCTTCTCAGCCTCTCGCATATTCATAGTCTTCTGTGTCTCCTTTGAATGAGAGAAAGACAAAAAAATTAATTTTATTGGCTCTCTTTCGATGGTGTCCTTTTTAGATGTGTTTTTTCTCAGTGAGTCTCTGTCCATCACAGAATGATGCAGGACAGATGAGGATCATTGTCCACTTAAAATGGAAATTTAGGACACACAGGATACACAATACGTCTCCTCTCTTGCTCCGCGCTGTTTGCATTCACTTATCAATTGCCCGAGTGGATTTGAATTTGAACACAACTCGAGTGAGGGCAGCTATTGATCCTTGTTTGACTGGCCGGAGTGATTTGGATGGATTTCCTTGAATGCATTGTATCCTCGATTTAACGACGACTTATCCATGCCGGGGAACAATTGAGGAAACTGCCCACCGCAAGGACGACAGGCCATTCAATGACCTCCACACTTGAGTTGCAATAAAACATATTTTTTTTTTTCTTCTCTTCTCTGTCCTATTCGTCCTTTCATTCACTTCGTTGTCGAGGCCCTCTGCCATTCCGATTCTCCTTGGATGGCTTTTTAAATAAAATTTAATTGAATTTACAAAACGTCGACGAGCCGGCGGAGGAGAAGAAGAAAATGAAAGAAAAAGAAAAAAATTCCAAAGGATCATCCAGAACAATGGAGGGCGGCGAAGAAGGAGTTTCTATTTTACAAATTTCACACACGAGTGCATATCCTTTTATTATTACGCTGTTCTACTTCTTGTTCCCCCGCTAGGAGTTTTGTCCATGGCCAAGACCGAGGCGACACACACAGCATGGAGGGGCGAAGGAGGTAGGAGAACCAAAAAAAAAAAAACGCTATCAAAGGACTTCTTGTTCGATCTCCTCGTTCGGTTTGTTTCATTCTCATTTTCCACTTAGGAGACTGTACAATGAGCACAATAGAGAGAGAGTATTGTTTCCACTCCTCCCGCACCATCGCACATGCAGGGGAAGCGCACGAAGAAAATTATTGAAAATGAATTGATTTCATTGAAGTTGCAGAAACAAGAACTCGTCGTCGCTGCATAAATATAAGGAAACAATCGCCTCCCCTCTCTCGATCGTCTCAAATACATTTCAATTCGATTATGTTTATTTTACTCATTTTTGTGGACTGCATTGTTGGTGCCTTGTGTGGCGGCTCTTGTTCGTAAAAGGACACACACTTGACAGTGAATGGGATTTGTGCAAAAAAAAAGAAAATTTCTCAGGTAGGGAAAAATTGTGGGACAGGGTACAATGGAAGCGAAATGATGGGCGCTCTTGTGTCCCGGTGCATGTACAATTTGTCACTCCGGTTGCACATGTCAAGATGTCATCGGCACAGATGGCTTGGTTTTTGGTGATTTCTTATTTTTTTTCGTTCCTTCGGCGTGTCTCGTATTTTCCAGGACACACTGTTGCTAGTCGTTTGTTGTGATATTTTCCTTTGGAGATGATTTGGAACAGATACGCGTGTGAAAATGGGTGGTGGTGTGTTTTGATCGGCTGAAGAATGATTGAATTGGATGAAATTTGATTCCGAAAAGAATACTTTTCTCTGTCCTGTGAAGGTTGATGGATGTGGTTTGATCGGAAGAGAGATTTGAATTTTTTCGAAGTGTCAAGTTGATCCGGTTTCGCTTGAAAATTATCAAAATTCAACGAGGTGCCAGGTGGTTGGCTACTAGGGCCTTTGCTTGTTTGATGTTCTGTAGATTAAACACAAGAAAATCGGTGGAATGCCCCTAGAGGCGGCAAATTGTAACCCACGTCACACGTTCTCTGATCACAAAGTCGAAGATCTGGCTGTCTAGGTGCCTAATTTGAGTACAGGCGCACCCCTTTCCCCAGAAGTCTGCCTTTTTCAGCACTTCATCTTTCCATTTCAACACTCCACTCAAGTAAACAAAGCTCACCTTCATCGGCGAACCCACAATGGACATCCCATCCGAGTCATAAGTGACCATCGCCATTACCCATCCCCCAACATGGCCATCAAATAATGCACGAACAACTTCCCCTCCAAAGAACTCCTTCAATTAATCACGAGACCAATCGCAGATGAAAACAAATCTCGCCCCCCCTCCCTTCCGCTTGGCAACCAATCAGGACCAATCAACCGGCCGGACAGCCACAATCTCTGGCTGGCTCTTAAAATCCCTTCCATCACCAGACGGCATCACAAGGCAAAGCCTTCCCCCTTGGTAATGATTTTAAATTACAAAATCCGTCTAGGTCCGTCCCGGCTGCCGGTTGGTCTTCAGCAACGCCGTCAGTTCCGTCAGGAGTGGCGAGTAATCTCCTTGAAATCCCCAATTCCCAAATTGCAAAAATGAACTCTGCTCTCCAAGATCTCTCTGGCTAGCGACCCCTCCCGCGTCCTGAGCAGTCTCATAAACACTTTGACTTTGGAGTGTAAGCCGCCTTCTTCCCCGCCCAAAAGCCATTGATACCCATATTGATAGTTGGCACTCGATTTCACGGGCAATCCATGCGGAATTCACTCTCCAGCAGCAGCCAGTCGTAGTCGTGAGAGACCGTGCATTCTGTTCGCCTCGCCCCCAACAACAACCACTCATCGTGGTCTATGTCCTTTTGAAGATTGCCAAAGGCGTCCCAGCCAACCGAACACCGGCGTAAAGTGATATAAATGGCTCACTAGCTGCAGTCTTTTTCGCGGTACCTTTATTTGTCTCCCCACCGCCCACAAATTTTTTTTTTTTGCAACCTTTTGGCAAAAATCGGTGAAAATGAAACCGGTCCCTCGGTGAACATAGACACACATTCGTTCACCACTCAGACGTACACTGCCGGCAGGCAGCGGCGGCGGCGCCGCGCTCGTTGTCAGAATCGATTGTTTCGCGTAAAGCGAGCGCACAAATGTGTGCAAGAGGGCTTCGACGGCTCCACGGCAACCGATTGGCGACGACGACAGGGACAGTGGCGGCCACGCTACGACGTATGCATTGAGTCCCTCTCACCTGCCATGTCGAGAGTGCCCGTAGAGAATTAGGAACTGATTCTGAATTTTATACACTTCGCGCTGTGCACACAATAATCCAGCCGAATCCAATGTCGGTTTGCTAGGGGCGACGACGACTTTCGCCACCGTCTATTCCCCTCCGCCTAGGCGGGCAAGGGGCGCGTATAACGTGAAAAACGATTCTGCGAAAGGCTTCGGCTTTGACTTTGGCGAGCCCCCGCTCTAATCCATTGTGTAGTTAAGGGTAACGCTATAAAATGTTCCCCAGGAAAAAAAAGAGAAGGAAAACGAAAACGCTGCAATCACCCAAGGGAAATCGTTTCGTTCTCTGCGCCATTTTATTTGGCGCGCCAACATCCCGGCCTGGTGCTGAAGCGATGGCAACTGTGGGTTTGTGTGTGTGGGTGGGGGAGGGGGGCCTTGGCATATTGCATCGTTTTGCGGAGGCTTTTGGGGGTTGCCCGGGTATTTATTTATGCTTAAGAGATTCTAAAGAGAATATTGTTTCAATTTGAAAAAGGAGCGAAAAAAAGTGGAGCAACTTCAAAGGGCCATAGCGATGGCGGTGAAGTGTGTGTGTGTGTGCGCGTCTGGATTGCGGGAAGAAGTCGGCGACGATACGGTGTGGAGTGCCATAGGGTTGCGATTTGAGAGACGATATTGTTTAATCTTTTCTTTTGGGGCTGAGTTTCGATTCAATTGAATGGTGAAATCGTGGAGGTGGAGGCGTGTGTGTGGAGGGGGGGGGGGATGACAATTGAGTTTTGAATGAAGGCAGAATGAGTGGTGACTTTTTGACAAGTATATTAGACAGAGGAGGAATGCGTGGTGGCTTAGTGAAGTTGCCAAGATCACTTTGATCTTGGGACTGGATTTGATTTACGATTTAGCTGGGATTCAGATGTTTTGGGTGAGATTTTGGGAATCTGAGATGACAAATATTCAAAAGGGGCGAAAGAGTTGGGATAACTTGAACACTAGGTCCACAGAGAGATGGGATTGCCGACCATAAGCTCTAGGAAGTCAGTTGCCATCACCAATCTTACACAATCCCATGACTCAGAATCACGTAACTGCTATTAGTCCGTTTGTAAGATGGTGGAATGATCTGATTTTTCTTTCGTAGAGGCGCATGTCTTCTTCTTCTTCTTCGTGTTGCGCTACAATCCGGGGTGGACCTGGGCCTCAACTAACATTCCTCTCCAGCTAGCACGATCTTTCGCCTCCAGTTGCACACTCCAAGTTGGTTGTGGTCCTCCTCCACTTGCTTGCGTCACCTTAGCCTAGACTGTCCTCTGATGCGTTGTCTTAATGGCTTAGATTCGAAGACTGCAGCAGTGGTGTCCATACGCTCTACACGACCTAGCCATCCTAAGCGTTGTTCTTGCCGCTGTACAGCCCATAGAGTCCGTAGTTGGATCTTCTCCTCCTGATGTCATTAACGCAAATAGGATCAAAAATCGCAGACTAAGGGCTAAGTCATCCGATTTAAGTAACAAGCTGTTGTCTTGTGTGTAGCTTAGTCCTTGGAGAGAGGGCTTTTTAACTCCATTGCCTCTTGAGCCCAAGGACACAGCGATTGGCAAGAGTGTTGTTGTCCCTATTTACCGCGGAGCTGAGGTAGATGAGGTCCTTGCCTAGTGTGATGCTCTGTCCGAGACGTCGATGTTTTGCGTTCTTCCTTGATGGCAGCATGTACTTCGCTGTGCCCTCATTAACCAAAAAGACACATTTTAGCCGCTTCCGCTTCAATGCCAGCAAACGCCTCATTGACGGCTCACTGTGTCACGTCAGCTTGCAGTTGAACTGACTTTTGGAAGATCGTGTCTTGTGAGTTACGCACGATCTGCCCAAGAGAGCTGTTGAAGAAGTCACATGGCATGTGGCGCCCTCTATCTCCGACAGCGTCAAAATTTCTTTGAATCTCCTTAAGACTGCCAAATGAAATGATTCAGGAGATTGCCGTAACGTGGATTTGTTCTCGAATTTTCAGGCCGACATATGTAGAAGTAGATACTTGCAGTACGCCGACAAGGACGAAGTTATCCTCAGTCTAACTCAGAGAACTTGTCCTTAGTCTAACACGATCTCAATGATGTAGGATATAAACGGCACCATCAGCCTATATTCTCCCTGAGTGGCTTAAGTCGTCAGCGACGCGTCTTTCGAAAATTGTTTACCAGTGGGACTGGTCGACAGAGTCAAATTCAGTAATGGAGCTGACATTCTCCGAAGCTTCAGCTCTCCTCTGTTTCGCTGTGTAAGGGGCTACAGCACTGATCAGAACCTCGTGCTATCTGTCTGTTACACTCAGCCTGGATCACCTTCAAAGCTGTGCAAATGCAAAAAAAAACCTCCAAAGCTGTATGTCATGCCTGAGTTACAAAACGGCCCACTTTTGCATCTTTCTTTCGGGAAAACTGGCGGGCACAGAGATGCGTTCTATTTGAGGTGTGAATTTGGGGAATTTCGGACACAAAACCCACGGAACCCTGCTGCGCCCATGAGGAAAACTTTCACTATCCTCTGCCTGCTAGCTGAGTTCTTACTCCAGGGTCATAAGTGAAGTTTGCTTTCCTTCGACTGATACACAATATCGGGCGTCTTCGGCCCTGGAGCTGATAAGTTGTCTGTCTATCTGGAAGGATGGAGAGGAGCTACCAGCTTCCATTGATTGAAAGCCATGCCGTATTGGACTTCGAATACATGAAGGTAGTGGTCGCCAACCCTAGGTGCTGTCTAAAGCACGCACTTCTTTGTCTGTTAACCCGATAGAGGACAAGTTAAGTTCGATGTGTACAAAAGATTCGTCGAGTTTTGCTACAGAGATGGTCTCAGTTAAGACACTTGAACCCTTCTCAGTCACATTGCGTACGCAACTTGATCCTCAAAAGTTGTCCTAAGTCGAGAATGATTGGTTACCCTTTGGCAAGGCGTAAGTCATATTTCACACCCCCAACCGCAAACAGATTATAAGAAGGAGACCGTCCACAATGAAACAATTGCACGCACACTCCCATCCACCACACGGCTCAAACGAAACAGATGTTCATTTGCCAGATGAAAGTTCTAAACGCAGACAGACGGGTAAACTTTGAGAATAACAAATCAAAAGCAACTGTCCGCCGGGGAGTTTTCTCCCCTGAGAAAAAATCAAACACGTCCCGACTGCCAAGTCCCATTAGTCCTCTCAATTAGTTGACACAAGTCCACGCAACCCGTCCGTCTGGTTCAGACGGTCTAACAAACAAAAAAAAAACACCACCCCCGTCTCTGCAAACACATCTCGCATTACTTTTAATCGCACTGCGAGAGCAACACCAACCAGCCAACCAGCGAGCTGACAAAAAAAAACCGAAACTTGCATGCGACTGAATTAATGATGCCATAAGTGCTGGCGGCGTGTATTTTTTTGTTTGCACCCCCCGGCACAGTGATATCGCCTCCATTGTCCGCTTAAGTGAATTAGACCGTCCATCGCACCCCCGTGGCGGCGAGCGACGCGTTGAAAAATTTTAAATTTATTGAAATCGATCCCCGGGACATGCAAAAAAACATCACACTCTCTCTCCGCCGCACACCACGCCACCCCCGCTGAGAGGCGGTGTACAAATATTATGCAATAATAATGGCAGTTTTCAATTTGATTTCGCAGTCACCCCCCACCCCCGTTCGACGGACAGCCGCAGAGAGACGACGATCAATTCTAATAAACCGGACCCGACGGAGTTGCCTGCCGGAGGGTAATTTCAGTATCACCATCGCTGGCTGCAGGCTGCTTCCCCCTTTCACACTCGATCCAGCTCTCGATGGGCGGTGTGGCGCGGGAGGCGGGTGTTCAGGCGAATGGCTTTAATTGTGAAATCGGCCTTCAATTGAATTCAGCAAGTGCAATTAGTAATCACTAGTCTGTGCGGTGGACGGTGGATGAGGGGATGAACAGATGAACGGAGTGGCCGGGGTTGGGGTGGCGGCTTGGTCTGGGAGGAAGTGAAAATTGGGTAATCAATATTTGTAATGTGATTTGTTAATCCAATTAATTTAAATTGAAAATGTCCACGGAACGATGTGACAAAGGACCACGCCGCCACCGCCGACTGGGGGTTGGTGCTGCTCTAAAATAAATCACTTGGGGCCTCGCACTGTGGAGCGGGGGCTATGCGTCTGTGAGTGCAGTGCAGTGTGTGCGTGATAAATCACTGTCGTTCAAGTGTTACTGGGGTTAGAGGAACGCCGAAGGAAAACTCTCTAATTGATGGCATATGACGGGTTGGGAGAGAGCCGAGACAGGTCCCTCCTTCAGATGTTGACTCCTGCTGACAGGGGATAAGGGAAAATTATGCGAACTAAGGTGGAGCGCCGACAGAAGACAAAGGCAGAGCACTCAGCCCATATGGCGGTGTAACATAAGTCGTGTCGTGGCTACCTGCTGAGCGGGCAGGGACTCGTTAACGCTGCATGTCCTCCCGATAACAGATTTTTGAAATCACCTCCATCTCCACGCGTCAGTTGGCCAGAGAGCACAGTAGCCGCCAGGAAAAGGTCGCACAGGTAAGCGTGTGTCGCCAAAAAATTTTATCACTCTCTATTTTTAAACAGATTTAAGGATTTGTTGGCATTCCGCCTGATGTTGTTTGGTCCTTTATTTTCGTGCTGATGCTCCTCAGAAGTAGGACATCACAGCAGTCAATTGGTGAGAGCGCAATGTGCTTAATGTAGTCTCTCGGCATGTGTAGGGATTAGAGTGAGAACGTGAGCGGAGCGGGGGGGGGGGGTGGGGCAGGCGACAAGGCACAGCAGGACCAAAACAAAGACGCACACACACACAGTACACACGAGAGTTTTTCTTCGCTGTGTTGCGTGTCATTGCGAAAGGTATGAGACTTAATCGCCTTAGCATCTGGATTACTTGTTGGAATCGGGTCCTTTTTTTAGGCAGCTTCTCTTGATTTATTCCTCTTCTCGAAAGAATAATTGAATTTCTCTGCCTGTTGGTGTTGTTTGTTCTTCCTTGTTTTCCTGCGTGTTGCGTAGAAACATTTGCGATGGCAGAAGTGATGCCTAGATGAGATTACAAGACAGGGAGTCGACGAGGAAGGAATTTTGCGTATTGAAGGGAAATTGACTGGAAGCTCTGGATGGGGGAGAGAGATGGTCTTAGGGTTTCATTTCGGTATGCTGCTAGTGACTCACGGGGAAAGTTGAAGAAATTTTCGATTTTATATCGAAGGCGTCGATTTGGAATGTATTCAAGTGACAAACTTCTGACACTTTTGATGTGGGAAAGGATTTGAAGTGACGAAATGGGTGTCAAATACGTACATTTCGACAAATTCGCTGAAGGATGAAGGGCGTGAGATTAATGAAGGAAAGTTTTTGAAAACTTGTTGCCGAAACATTTTAGAACTTGAACTTTGGCTTATGATTGGCGTATGATTGAGGTCTGACTAATTGGGTGGCTAACGTCCGACTGGCTATCGAACGCTAGAGTGAGTCATTATTGAACATCTAACTCGATAACGGCCTACAGACTGACTAATACGCGAACTGACTGACTGCCTTAATAACAAACTGACTGGTTCACTGACAGCTTACCGACCAACAAGTGATTGATTGACTGACGACTGGCTTGTTGACTGATTGGTGAACAAACTTTTTGATCACAGACCGACTAAGTGATTAACTGACTGGCTACTGACTGGTTGATTGGCGCCCCAATGACTGTCTGCCTACTTACAGATAGACGACAGACTTATGAACGACTGACGATCAAAGACTGCCTACTTTCCACTGGTAGACTAGCCACTAGCCGACCAACCAATGGCCGAACGGCAACTGATAAATGGAAAATTGAATGAATGAATGACTGTCAGCATAACTGACTAACTGATATGTTGGTTGAACTGGTTGACAACAGAATCACTAGATGAATTCATTCTTACTAGAGACTGACTGACTGACGCTTGGCTGACTGACGACAGGCTGACTGATGATCGACACGTGGACTGCCTAGCTTACTTTAGACTAATTGCCTGATTTACCGACCAGTTGACTGATTGACCGACCAATTGACTCAGTGACCGGCTAACTGACTGCACACTGACTGGCTTATTGACACCTAACTGGGTGATTGAAGACTTTCTAATAGATGATGGACGACAATTGACTAACGTTGACTGATAGGCGACAGACTCACCGAAGAGGTTACTCATTCACAACTACGGACTGAACTGGCTGATAAATTTAAAGCTAGTGACTGACGACGGACTGCCTGATAATAAATTGACTGACTGGTTGGTTGACTGACTATCTGAATGAGATCTGAGTGCATAACAACAGATTGACTGGCTGAAGACATACTGACTGATGACTGCCTGCCGATTGACTACAGACTAACTCGCTAATTGACTGATTTACTGGCCAGACTCTATCTGACTGATTCACACCTTTCTGGCTGACTAAAGGGTGGGATACAGGTGACGGCTTCCCGACTAACCGTTGTTTTGCTAAAAATTGACTGACAAGGTGCGGACTGACTGATGAGTCACTGATTACCAGCGTTGGACTGGCGACTGGCTAAGGCTTTATAAACTTAATACATAAGTGACGACTGACTGACTGATGAATTCATTCATAATCACGACTGACTGACTGCCTGATGACTGACTGTCTGATGACTGACTGGCTGACTGCAGATTAATTTACTGATTGACCGGTTAACTGACTGAACTCTGACTGACTGACTCAACTCTCACTGACTGAGTGGGTGATTGAAGGCTTATGTACTTTCAGAAGACGACTTACGACCTCCTTTCTAACTATTGTCGCAGTAATAACCTCCTGGCAGGCGACAGACAGAAGAGATTACGGATAACCAACTATCGACTGATGACTGGCCGATAATTTTGAAGCTATTGACTGGCGACGGATTGACTGATGATGAATTGACTGATTGACTAACTGAATGATATCTGACTCTCTGAAAGCCGACTTAGAGCATACTGACTAACGACTGCATGGCTAATAAACTGATTTTTTGACGCCTGCAAACTGACAGCACACCTGGCTGCGATTGACTGACTGAGTCTGAGTTGACTGATGATTGACTAGTGATTGGTTTACTACAGATTTCATAAAAAAATGAGCAATTAAGAAAAATGGACACAAACTGTTGATGGCAAGTGGTTGATGGAAGAAGTGACTGTCAAACTATCTTCTCTTTTGAAAAATCCAACCAGTTCCCGATATCAATAGACTCCACATTTGGGCATCCAGTGGCTCAGATAGTCGTCAATCCAAAAAGAATGAAATTTCCATCAAAACAAAAATAATCCACTTCACGCACCCGAATCAAGTTCTTCTCTTTGACTGAAGTCCGACAATCAAAAAGGGACAACCATGTCAGGGAAAAACGTGTCTGTTCATCTTTCTATTGACAAACCCTCCCACCACACCCCATTTAGAGTGTCAACCCGATATCACATGTCCTTTACTGGGTTGAGTGGACACCACTTGGTAATCAAATCTTCAAACTTGATCAGGTTTGTTTTCCAACCCCTTCCCCCACCCCCCAACACCACCAGCACCCTTTACTCAGCCATTTACCGTGTCCCCTAAAAGTGTTTATTTCGTAATTAAATTCCTGGAATTGTTTTACTCCCCGTCCACAGCAGAAACAACCGAAGCCCCACACACGAGAGGGATCCAAACCCCATCCATCAACTTTGTCTGTTCCAATTTCCCGAACTGCCAATAAATCAAAAAACCATCAAAGGCGTATCCAGGGAATTCAGTTTATCCTACAATCAATCGAACTCCTATCCATCGCTGTGTGGGGATATGTGTGTGTGTGTGTGTGTGTTATAACCCGTTCCCTATTGCCCCGTCATCCAACAATGCCCCGAGATAGAATGGAGAAAAAGGGTTTTTTTCTTTCTCCCAAAGAACAATATAAACACGAACCCCCGAACCCTCCGCCATCACCACCACCCCCCCGGTCCAATTCGGATACAACAACATTTGACCTCGTTCACACATGAGCCAACTCACGCGCAAAGACGCAGAAGACTATCGGAATTCCTTCCGTCAAAAGGTACACTGACAGCCTGCCTCAAACCACTTGACATGGCTCCTTCAACTTCCGCTCAGCCCACCCTCCATCCACGATACATCCGCCATAACTGTATCTTCATTTGATCTTTATTTCGATTGCGGCCGTGTGTGTGTGTGTGTGTTAAGGGGTTGAGATGGATGAAGGGATGGGGATTGGGATTACCTTTAGCTGTTTGATTCCGAACAGGTACAATTTGTCAAAACAATTTTGTATCCTTCAACATTTTCACTGAACACCGCCCAATGCCCCCCAGCCCCCCCCCCCCCCCCTCAACCACCCACACCCCCTCGTCATGGCAAAGACAAAGGAAAAGGACGAAAATGAGAAAAAGGTTGTAAAAGTATTCCCTTTCCAATAAAAATTTTTTTTTATGAAATTTGATTCGAATTTAGCAGACGAGAAGCACCACACACAAGCTTCGATAAGCGACGCGATGCGCGTGTGTGTGTGTCTGTGTGGAATATTATTTTACAGAACTCAAAGGAACAGGACTGTCTGCATTTATTTGCGCTGATGTCCGCCCCAAATCCATTCGGATCTGCCGCCAAGCCCCTGAAAACAAACGGCAGAGAGAGGGAGAGAGGGAGAGAGAGGGTGAGGAAAAGGGGATGCCTGTGTTGTTGCGTAGGAAAGTAGCAAAAGTGGAGAAAGAAAAAGAGCAAACGTCGGATAGAATTAAATCAAGCGTTGCCTGGGACATGACAACAAGTGAAATATATTCAAAACTCAGCCCCCCCGCCTTCACCGTGTTGGCCTGTGACTGCGGTGAGAAGGAATTGAATCCGCAGTTATCCTTTATTGTCTCAGCTATTGCGTTTTGAAGAAGAGATCTCAGTTCTGTCGCCGCCACCACCGTCATCTTCCTTTTGAATCTGTGAAAAGACGCGACCCTCTCGGATTCCATGGCAGCCACTCACTATGCATAGTCTGTTGCAGTCATAAATATCCTTGCATGTGGCTGAGAATGTACACCATCCTCTCTGTATCGGTTGTGACATTCTCAGTAACTGGCAAAATTGTCTCAAAGACCAACGAGATCACGGGAGAGAGTGGAAAAATGAAAAAAAGATGAAATTCCAACTGTCATTTGACAATTGCGTTATAGTGTCAGACTGGTACGTGGAGCGAGCCATCCCAAGTGTCGCAATGAACAGGAGCAATATCCCTGTACACCCCTTCCTTAACGGGTTGACTTTCACAGTCTGTGTCTGTGAATCCGGAGCGGTGGTGACTGGAAAATTACTTCACCCATCAGAAGCCACCCCTTCGCCGCCCAAACAACGAGTGACCGGGTGCTCAGAGAGACCGGGAGGAGGGGGGGATAAAATAAAATTGTAGCGGTGAATCTGCACTTGCACTTGATGTATCCCGTATCACGCCACAGGTCCTTGTCTTTGTGTCTCTCCCTCTCTCACTCTCTCACTCTTCCTCACCCTGTCTCTCTGTTCATTATGGAATCCTGTTGGTTGGCCTGTTGTTTTTTTTTTGTTGTTGTTCTTTCCCTAGTGTGATATGAGAGATCCTTGGTAATTGCACATTTGGGAGTTGCACTGTGATTTACCCACCACCCCACCAACCCCACACAGAGGGAACATTAAAGGATTTTCCTTTCTTTTCTCTCCGTCGTCCTTGTCATAAATCAGAGACTCAATGGTGTTCTCTCTCCCTACCCCCCCCCCCCCCACCCTCCCCTCAACCTTTCTCACGGTGTTTTGTTTTCGTCGAGATTCTTAACGAAGAGAGAAGCAGGACATTCATTTGTGCCGCCTCACCCGCCCATCAGAAGTCATGTTACAATGTCATAACTCCATGACTTGACTCCTTTCATGCCGGGATTACTTAACTCTTACTAGTCACACTCACACACATAGACACAACCACCCACATGTGATCCGTCCCTCAGATTCATCGTCCTTTGATACGAACTGTGACTCTGGAGGTGTTAGGAAGGGGATTTACTGTTAATTGGCGGTTAACTAACATGAACTTACTGAGCCATAAACGCCTCTCGTGTGGTGGAGTTTTTTTTTTTTTTTGCTTTCGTCCTGTATGTGTGGGTGGACGAGTCCTAGGTTTTATGGTTCGAAGAATTATTGTTGAATAAATGCCGCTCCAAGGGGCATACCTAAATCAATTTTGTTTTTTTTTTTTTTTCTTGGGCAGACAATAAACGAAGAAGGACACAGAAGAATGTACAGATGTGTGTTGGCTGCAACAAACTATTTGTAATGAGATCCTTAGGAGCGAGTGTTAAATGTTCCTGCGGCAGGAGTCGTTCCGTGCACATGAATGCAACCCAAGGGGCTGGATGGGGATAGGACATTAATTCATTTTCAAATTGCACAAGTTCATTCAGAGACAAAGGACTCTGTCGGCAAGGACGAAACTCTCACCAGGAAAACTATTCCAAGTAATAAAACTTTAAAATGTTGCCGCATAAATTTACTAAACCATTCCGACCTTCACCCCACCCCCCAGCATAACGTCCCTACCCTTGTGGAAATAACCATATTTTCGGTGTCCATGTCCTCTTCGGTTGTGTATAGTGTCCAAGACGTAAGAGTATCCGATTTTATGGTGCGCCCCGTTGCACAATGAAAGATGGCCTCAATATTGTGTGTGCGCTACAGACTGGGTTCTCTGTGGCCAGGATAAAGATGAGAGACGGGCTACAGGACATAAATCAATTCATGCCAACGAATCAAATGATTACCATCCCCGCCCCCACCCCCCCCCCCCCCTTTAAGAAAGTGTACAAGGAGAGATAAAATTGTTTTTTTTTTGTTCGCCCTCTCTCTCTCTCTCATTTTCTGTCTCTCAGTTATCCTTGATTTATCCTGTTACCATGTCTACACGTTCACTGGGATTTAAACCAACCAAACGGACGGTAGATCGTCGTGGTTGAGGTGATTCGTGACGGTCGAGAGGGTCGAGAGGGTAGTCGGGAAGCGAGAGCAACTTTTAGAGTTATACCTGATAAAAATGCAAATTTACGGTAAGTTTCTCAATTTTTGTGCCACAACAGCAGCAACGCACACAACAAACTTTCACACAGGGGGCTTCTCGACTCTGTGCGGAGATCAACAAACAAAAAAAAAATGAACAAAAAACCGGCAAGTAGCACAAAAATCTCCTGAAACGGAAGAAAACTTTGTGTTGGCAGTTTATCATCGGTGTTCGCCAGCTCGCCGGAGAAGGAACATTTAATCATTAGCCACCAACGCCACCAACGCCACCAACGCCACCATCGCCACCGCCATTGCCACCGTCGTCGCCGCCACTGACGAGCCATAGCTCACTGTGCTTGTGTGTGCGACGAAAGGTGGAGGAGTTAGCTAGGAGAAGGCCGCTGTTGCCACGAGACTGTGTGTACAGAACGGTTGTGCTCGTCTTGTCGGTTCATGTCAATTAACTCATTGTGAGGCTGAAATACACCCCTCCCCCCAGCCCCACCCTCACCACCGAACGGTTGATAGTAATGAAAAGCTCTTCTGTCTGACACCGAGTTGTTAGCGCCGAATTCCAGCGCCAACAGAGGATAATTCGAAACAAATTGAGATCCTTTTTTGATGAAGCGCAAGCTCACTTCAAAGAGGACAGACTCGCTGTTTGCACAGGACTTGCAGAGTAGTTGCGGAGGTGTTTGTGTGTGTGTGTATGTGTTTTGAAGTCTAGTCGGGTGATAACTTTTCGGCTTTTTTGTTTTGCCGCTACAAAGCAAACGCCCGCCCCTCCCCCTTTGTACAGCTCATTCAAATGTCCTTGTGCTGCTCGCCGCCACCGCTGAGAGGATGTGTGTGTTGTCTGAAATTAGACAGTTGCCACTTACGCTCGAGTACGTGACGCGATGGTGGCATTTCAATTGATAAAAAGAAGCGAAACGCCACGAAGAGGAGAGATGGCGAAGATAGCGACAGCGCTCAATGCTCTTCGCTGCACACAACAACGCACTCGGGGAGGATGCAATGTGACACGGGAAGACATGGTGTCTGGCAGAGCGTCGCGAGCTACAGGGTTGCCATGACGATTCTTTTGAAAGTTTTCACTTTGAAGTGTAATGAATGTTGAGTGTGTCTAGAAAGTTAAACGAGTGATGAGGGTAAGTGAGGGAAGAAGGATACACAAGGTAGATCAAGTAATCCTAGTCTGGGTTGGCAGCCCAATTCTACGTCAGGGTGATAGGCAGTCGGAGCACAGATCATAAACAGGATATGTGTCCGTTTATTTGGACGATTTAAAAATATTAAATTGATCAAAATTGTTACCAAAGGACATAGGCGTTTGTTCAGTAGTTAGACAGATTTAGACAGATCCTCTAAGTAGATATTCTATTTCGGCCCAGCTCTGTGACGACCAGTAAGTCACAGTAATCTCTCGCAGACTTCTGAATTCGCAAATCACGAGATGGCTTGTACCCCAGAAATAACAAGCTATGATCTTCACAAAATTGTGACCCATTTATAATTGTAAACTCTGAACGTCTTATACTTCAAATGAGATAAACACATATGGAGTAAAGGAATGCCTTATGGAGGCCACATCTTAACAAAGTTCAAAGAGTTACTTATTCAGTTAGAGACAAAGTTAGTGAGAGAGAGCCTAAGGAACAGAGGAACAATCAAGCCTAACCAAATTCAGAGAAATTTCGCACTGACTCTATAGTTAACCCGATGAACCTGAAAACCAAGAAAAAAGTTTCATATACCAAGCCTACACCCTTCACCTATCCCGGACACGTCAAGAGAATTCCCCCCGCAACCAATCTCTGATCGCACGTCGAGGTAGAAACCCAGTCGAGAGATTGGTTGCAACCTGCAAAAGAAAGTCTAATTGCCTAGTGTAAAAAATAAGACGTCCCCCAACATTAACTCAAACGGACCCCCCTATCACACACCGTCCCGTTGACACTGAAGTCCTCATGGAAT
This sequence comes from Eristalinus sepulchralis, assembly GCA_944738645.1. Lineage (NCBI taxonomy): Eukaryota > Metazoa > Arthropoda > Insecta > Diptera > Syrphidae > Eristalinus > Eristalinus sepulchralis. The sequence continues at coordinate 2,946,856 of OX122885.1, read as the reverse complement.
GCAACCAACTCCTTCCCGGAGGCCAACAAGGAAACAATAGCTAAGCGAGGTACTCACATAGTTGATCACTGATGCGGACTAGAGGTGCTCCATCGACGGCTGGCTGGACGTCAACCAGACTGAAGACCTACCTGTTTCGTCAGTCCAACGGTGGGAGTCTTGTCAGCGTGCTCAATGGGCAGGAAGGCAGATGCAGCTGGAGACACTCAAACTGATCGTTTCGCCACATGTGACTACACTTTACACAGACAGGCGTTGAAATCGAAGGGAATACACGAGAAAGTGGGCAATGGGAATAGAAGCACTTCGCGCCCGTCATTGTAAACCACAACACTCGCGGGCAGCCGATAGGCGGCTGGAAAGCCGATCATGGAAAATTAATCGCAAGGGGAGCTCAATGCGGACAGATGGGGACACATTCCGATACCGAGATGCATTGAACGTGACACAAAAAGAAAGACTTTGAAATTAATTTTGACAGGAATTCGCGGGCAAATTAAGAAAAGGACGCAAGAGATCAGCTATTTCGACGCTTAGACATACAGGGGAACGTGACACGCAACTTGAGGAACACCGGGGGACGGGCGATAAATCGGGGGATATCTAACACGAGGGACTTTCAAGCGAAGAAATAGGGACACACTCGCGGTACCAATCCGACACTTCCGATTCATGAAATGATCTTCTTCTATCGAAAGTGGAGGGCGATGGGGTCCTGCTTAAAGAATATACGCGAAGGAAGGTACGAAAGGAGAGAAATATGATTCGCGGGCAATTTAAACACACTCCGAGGCATGCAGAGGTACACGTTGATACGAATGCGCACCCGCTTCTCACGCATTAGACAAAAAGGGAACGGCAAGGATATTGAAACACACACACGGTACCGAGCCGACACTCCCGTCACTTAAATTGCCGGTTTCGCATCGCACAGACTATGAGGGGGTAAACTAATCGAAAGGAAGACACGAGATAGGAGGAAATGGGGATTCGTTGGGGATAAACCATGATTCGCACAGATCGTAAAACACAAGAAATACGCTCATAGACGCATGTGCACTGCTTCCAGGCGACACTTACACTGCACTTGCAACCGGCAGACATTTTGTGCGAGAATCGAACGCGACACACGTGAATATCGCTCCTAGCTCACCAAGCGATCAATAGGAAGCACTTCGCAGCAAAACGCGATGGGGGCTTTAACCGAAAGAGATGGCGTCAAGACACACGAATTATCAAATTAAACAAGACCGGCACTCGCGTACAAAACCGGCACTCGCTTTCATTTTCTCCATACGATACCCGGTGCGGCGGTGGGACATTCTTCCGCATTCGCTCATTGCCACAACATTCCCGAAAGCAAAAAATGTAAATTCTCTCAAAAATCGCAAAAATTTACAATTTCCACACAGACCCCCGGCCATCTTGAAATTTCGCTAAGACGAAAAAAAACCCGACACCGACGGAATTTCCTCTCAGACTATTCATACAATGGCCGCCATCTTGAAGAAAAAAATGTTAATCGACTCGAAAAGCACCGAAATCGCTGAAATTTTGATGAAATTCCATGAAATTCTTAGACTTTCGCGAATGAACTCCTTTTTAAAGACATTTTTCAAATGGAATCTCGAGTCTTTGTGAAATTTATTTCAATTTGAAAATTGTGCAGTGCACTCACCTCTCAAAGTCAGCCATGCCGAATTTCACAACTTGATTCCGACGAAAAAGCACCAAAATCGATTGAATTCCGATTAAACTTGATACGATCGAGGAGAAGAAACACTTGTTGCATACTTTTTTCATATTTTTTGAAGGCTAGCGCGAGTTTTTTTATTTCTTTCGAATTTTAAAAAATTTGCACACAGGAAAAAGCACACTACTTCCGTCTCATTAACTGCGGAGATGGTGTGGAGAACAGGTGGAGAATTGATGGAGATGATCGATGGAGAGTGTGCTGAATGGGGAGAGAAGGCAAATAATGTGGGAAGAGTGCGGTGGAATGCAATTCTTTTACATGGCGAAATGCAACTGCACCTAAAGAGGGATTTCTTACGAAATGAATTTTTGGTGATATTTTATGCCATTGAAGGAAATCGGTACTTGTCGATTAATTTGAGGGCATATTCTGATCGATTTTCATGCAATTTTTTATAAGTTTGCAGTGCACTTACTACTTCACGGCAGCTATCTTCTGTATTCGATGAAAAAACAGTGGAATGTGTGGTATTTGGATTGAATTGCACTGGCTCGCGGTTAGTCGAAACTTTGATCGCACTTTTGGACATTTCTTGTGAAGAATTTCAACTTTTTACGGCTCAATTTTTGTGTCTCTTGGCGGAAAACGGAATTGCATACTATTTCCGTCTCCCTTGCAACGGAGAGAATGTGTGCAGTGTGTTTAGAATGTGGAGCGGATGTGGAAACTGCTGATCTACTACAATTGGACATTTTAAATTTGAAGGTAAAACTATTGGCAGCGATTTGCATGTAAATTGTAGTAGATGAACGAAAACAAAAAATTGTACAAAATGAAATATTCAGAATGATGGACTTTTATTTGTCAGACTTCAGTTTTATTTAACAAAAATTGTAAATGCCTAAGACGAGAAAATTTTACAAATAATTCAAGGTTTCTATTAACACGAAATTTACTTTGGTTGAGGCTGTCTTCCAGTGGAGACCCTTCCCAAATTCAAAGTTAGTAAGGAAACCTAATGGTGGTAGCTGTGGCGTAGTGGGCGAGTGCCCCTTTGCAAAGGGTCTATGTTCGATTCCCGGACGGGACACCTCGCATTTTTTGATCATAGTCTTAAATGGAAGCTAGTACTTGCAACAGTTCCTCATCTTAGGCCTTTGCAATAATTTTAAAATTTGCAATTTGAAGTTTGACAAAAGAAATCCCGTCATTGTGAATACTTGCTTCATTTTTGCACAATTGTGTCTTTTCGTTCATCTACTACAATTTACATGCAAATGGGTCTAGAGATTGCTGCCAAAAGTTTTACCATCAAATTTAAAATTTCCACATTCAAATTAAAATTGTAGTAGATCAGCAGTCTCCACTACCGCTCCACATTCTTAATATTCTTCACACTCTGCATACAATCTCTCCACAGTAAGAGAGACGGAAATAGAACGTGATTCCGTTTTCCGCCAACAGACAAAAAATTTCAATGGAGCCGGAAAAGTTGAAATTCTTCCCACGAATTGTGCAGAAAGTGCGATCAAAGTGCTTATTTACCGCGAGCAAGTGCAATTCAATCAAAATATCACAAATTCCACTGAATTTTCATCAAATACAAACATCATTCCCCAAGACGGCTGCCGTGAAGTAGTAAGTGCACAGCAAACTTTTCAAAAATTGCATGAAAATCGATCAGAATATGCCCTCAAATTAATCGACAAGTACCGATTTCCTTCAATGGCATAAAATATCACCAAAAATTCATTTCGTAAGAAATCCCTCTTTAGGTGCAGTTGCATTTCGCCATGTAAAAGAATTGCATTCCACCGCACTCTTCCCACATTATTTGCCTTCTCTCCCCATTCAGCACACTCTCCATCGATCATCTCCATCAATTCTCCACCTGTTCTCCACACCATCTCCGCAGTTAATGAGACGGAAGTAGTGTGCTTTTCCTGTGTGCAAATTTTTTAAAATTCGAAAGAAATAAAAAAACTCGCGCTAGCCTTCAAAAAATATGAAAAAAGTATGCAACAAGTGTTTCTTCTCCTCGATCGTATCAAGTTTAATCGGAATTCAATCGATTTTGGTGCTTTTTCGTCGGAATCAAGTTGTGAAATTCGGCATGGCTGACTTTGAGAGGTGAGTGCACTGCACAATTTTCAAATTGAAATAAATTTCACAAAGACTCGAGATTCCATTTGAAAAATGTCTTTAAAAAGGAGTTCATTCGCGAAAGTCTAAGAATTTCATGGAATTTCATCAAAATTTCAGCGATTTCGGTGCTTTTCGAGTCGATTAACATTTTTTCTTCAAGATGGCGGCCATTGTATGAATAGTCTGAGAGGAAATTCCGTCGGTGTCGGGTTTTTTTTCGTCTTAGCGAAATTTCAAGATGGCCGGGGTCTGTGTGGAAATTGTAAATTTTTGCGATTTTTGAGAGAATTTACATTTTTTGCTTTCGGGAATGTTGTGGCAATGAGCGAATGCGGAAGAATGTCCCACCGCCGCACCGGGTATCGTATGGAGAAAATGAAAGCGAGTGCCGGTTTTGTACGCGAGTGCCGGTCTTGTTTAATTTGATAATTCGTGTGTCTTGACGCCATCTCTTTCGGTTAAAGCCCCCATCGCGTTTGCTGCGAAGTGCTTCCTATTGATCGCTTGGTGAGCTAGGAGCGATATTCACGTGTGTCGCGTTCGATTCTCGCACAAAATGTCTGCCGGTTGCAAGTGCAGTGTAAGTGTCGCCTGGAAGCAGTGCACATGCGTCTATGAGCGTATTTCTTGTGTTTTACGATCTGTGCGAATCATGGTTTATCCCCAACGAATCCCCATTTCCTCCTATCTCGTGTCTTCCTTTCGATTAGTTTACCCCCTCATAGTCTGTGCGATGCGAAACCGGCAATTTAAGTGACGGGAGTGTCGGCTCGGTACCGTGTGTGTGTTTCAATATCCTTGCCGTTCCCTTTTTGTCTAATGCGTGAGAAGCGGGTGCGCATTCGTATCAACGTGTACCTCTGCATGCCTCGGAGTGTGTTTAAATTGCCCGCGAATCATATTTCTCTCCTTTCGTACCTTCCTTCGCGTATATTCTTTAAGCAGGACCCCATCGCCCTCCACTTTCGATAGAAGAAGATCATTTCATGAATCGGAAGTGTCGGATTGGTACCGCGAGTGTGTCCCTATTTCTTCGCTTGAAAGTCCCTCGTGTTAGATATCCCCCGATTTATCGCCCGTCCCCCGGTGTTCCTCAAGTTGCGTGTCACGTTCCCCTGTATGTCTAAGCGTCGAAATAGCTGATCTCTTGCGTCCTTTTCTTAATTTGCCCGCGAATTCCTGTCAAAATTAATTTCAAAGTCTTTCTTTTTGTGTCACGTTCAATGCATCTCGGTATCGGAATGTGTCCCCATCTGTCCGCATTGAGCTCCCCTTGCGATTAATTTTCCATGATCGGCTTTCCAGCCGCCTATCGGCTGCCCGCGAGTGTTGTGGTTTACAATGACGGGCGCGAAGTGCTTCTATTCCCATTGCCCACTTTCTCGTGTATTCCCTTCGATTTCAACGCCTGTCTGTGTAAAGTGTAGTCACATGTGGCGAAACGATCAGTTTGAGTGTCTCCAGCTGCATCTGCCTTCCTGCCCATTGAGCACGCTGACAAGACTCCCACCGTTGGACTGACGAAACAGGTAGGTCTTCAGTCTGGTTGACGTCCAGCCAGCCGTCGATGGAGCACCTCTAGTCCGCATCAGTGATCAACTATGTGAGTACCTCGCTTAGCTATTGTTTCCTTGTCGGCCTCCGGGAAGGAGTTGGTTGCATTCCATGAGGACTTCAGTGTCAACGGGACGGTGTGTGATAGGGGGGTCCGTTTGAGTTAATGTTGGGGGACGTCTTATTTTTTACACTAGGCAATTAGACTTTCTTTTGCAGGTTGCAACCAATCTCTCGACTGGGTTTCTACCTCGACGTGCGATCAGAGATTGGTTGCGGGGGGAATTCTCTTGACGTGTCCGGGATAGGTGAAGGGTGTAGGCTTGGTATATGAAACTTTTTTCTTGGTTTTCAGGTTCATCGGGTTAACTACAGAGTCTGTGCAAAATTTCACTAAATTTGGTTAAGTTGATTGTTCCTCTGGTCCTTAGGCTCTCTCTCACAAACTTTCTTTCTAACTGAATAACTAACATTTCTGGCAATTCTTCCTACTGAAGTATTTTCCTTATAGCCTAAGTACATGGCTCAAGGCAGATGTGATATGCCTACCAACTCCGATCAAAAATTTCATCTAATAGGAGCTTAGAGTGAGCTGTCACATTAATCTCAAGACCAGACTAGTGCAAAAGTCACAGCCATCATCCTGCACATAGTCAGGACATTTTGACACTAATCCACAGCCAGGATGGCTGGCAACCCTCTTTCACATACACACACACTGTTGACACCCAGTCTACTTAAGACGTGAATCCTTACGGAAAGTAAACCCGAAAAATCATTCCACAAAGTAAGTGGAAGATCCTTAGCTCATCCTTACGCCAGACTGTGACAGCTGTGACTTGTGCCCAGGCATGCCCATGCATTGCAGCAGGAACACCACCAGAAGGACTCTCTCCTCATGACTGCAATAAAAATTATCGCAATGACGTATCCTATTAATTTTTTCATCTCTATCGTGTGTCCTCTCTGAATGGAATCCCTTATGTGTATGATTGATGGGATGGTGCGCGTTCAAATGGAGTTGCTGCCCGCTTCTGTGACATTGTGTTGGCAGCGCTTTGTGGCTAGCGCGTTCCCATGGGGGTTGCGGAGCATCACCGAAGCAGTAAACTCAATTCGAATCCCGTGGGGTGAGAGCGAGGAAGCTGACAAGAAGGACCGAGAAGAAGAAGAAGAAGATGCATTTAGATTATTATTATCGCCGAGCGCCGAGGACTAGCATCGCTCCGAGAGATGGAAGCAATAGATGTTCCTCGAGATGTTCCCCGAGATGTTCTTTATGTTCTTCCATGTCGTTTGGTAATTTAGTGCTCTCTGGTATTTATGAAGTATTTTTTGTCCCCGTCTATTTCGTCTTGAGTTGACTGCGCACCCTTCGTCCTGGCCGGTGGAAAATGTGCGAAGGGGGGGAGGGAAGGAAGATATTTTCGGCGGAACTTGGAAAAAATTCTTTGGTCTAGCTAATTGGATGCGGGAAGGGTGGGTGAGTCCCCCTCGCGCTCGGACGAACTATTTTTGGTGATATATGATGACACACGAATTAATAGGATTGGTCTTGCGGCAGGGGGTTGGGGGTGATTTGTACTTGGAGCCAATTTTGCTGGAAGTGCGCGCTGTGGGTTTTTTTTTTTTTTAATATTGTAAATGGAATCGATTGCGGGCTGAGGGCGTGCTCCTTTTTCCAGTTTCGACTGGCTGCCAGGAGTAATGTGGGGAATCCTTTGACCTCTGGTAGCCGGTATTGGCAGATGTGCTGTGATGCATGCGCCGGGAGCTGCACTTAGTAGAATGTAATTCTATCAGTGTGTGATATGTTTGCTGGAGCACGGTTCACTGGCAGGGCTCGGAATTTTCGGGGCCTTTTGATAAATTGCGTTTCGATATTGTATCTGAATTTGGGTAACGAATTACTGTGCGGTGCAATGAATCATGAGGGCGAACATGTATGCCGTTGGCAGTCCTGGGAATCGGTTGTGAATGGTTGTTGGCAAGTGCGTCAGTGAGACGCGGATGGAGTTGTTGGGAAGTTTTACTGTTTTCGAGGGAGGTGGGTTAGATGAGCAGCTGCTTTCAAGTAGAAGTAGATCTGGCTGAGATTCGGAGGAGTTCAGAGGCAGGTTGTCTTCTGTGTCTGCCATTGACAGGGGTTCCAGATCTACAAATTCCACAGCCGCCATCGCTTTGATTTACAGAACTTGCTGAGAATGAATTGACAACGTGGGTTGGCTGCGGAAACAGCGAGACCGCAAAGAGCTTCGACAACAGCTGTGCCCTGGCTTCATAAACCACGACTTTCGACGAGATCGGACGACAGTCGTGGCTTGACTTCAGAAAGCGCGGAGAAGGTTTGACGACTGTCGGCTTTTGCTGCACAGACCATGGATCAAGAGAAAGGTTTGACGACTGTCGTGTCTTTGCCGAATCAACTGCAGAGCTGAAGTCATATTCGATGACACCTGAGGTTTGACTTTAGAGTCCGGGGATCCAGAGAGGGTCTCGAAGACAGACGTGATTTTGTGGGAGACTGCAAATTGGACTGCTGTCGGCCAATTGCTGCTGACGATGCGTATTCAGAGCCATTGTGAGCCATGTCAGTCGTGTGTTCTTATCAGAAACTGTGTCTGTGGGCAGTCGCGGTCCTGCTGCAGAAGGTGGTGATCCAGAGGAAGATTGGCGATAATTTCGTCATTCAGTAAGAGACTTGCCACCAGTCTTGCAATTGGTGAAAGAATATGGATTGAAACGAAGGTTCGATGGCAGTCTTCAATTTTTGATTCAGAGGAGAGCTCGATGTCAGCCATGCCTTGGCTACAGGAAGTGCAGAGTTGTATGTAAACTCGACGGTAGTCCTGCTTCTGCTGCAGAGTTCGCCGAACCAAATGCAAGATTCGACTGGTATGCCTTCCCTGAGAGGTCGCATATCCACAGGAACTTTTGGCGACTACAGTTGCAGTGACCGTGAAGCCAAAGGAAGACGCGACGACAGCCTGAGATCACTGATTCTGATTAGAGATCGATGAGAGCCATGCCTTTGCTTCAGAAACTAGAGAGTTTGCTAGAGGCTCGACGGCAGTCCTGATTCTGCTGAAAAGTCCGTTGAACCAGATGCAAGATCCGACAAGAGTCGTGCCTAACGTTAGAGGCCGCTAATCAACAAGAATGATTGACGATTATGCAAGAGACCGTGGAGCCAAAGGAAGACTCGACTACAGCCTGAGATCACTGATTTAGAGAAGAGATCGACGTAATGCATGCCTTGGTCGCGGAAACTGCAGAGTTGGATGGAAGCTCGACGGTAGTTTTGCGTCTGCTGCATAGTTCGCTGAAGTAGGTGAAAAATTCAAAAACAGTCGTGCCTTATGCGCTTGGCCGCTGATCCACAACTTGACGACAGTTGTGCCCATCTGAGAGGTGTTGAGAACAATTCGAGGGTGGGGCCGTAAGGCTTCTGTAGGAGACAGTGTGGATCCAGAGGAAATTTCGGTGATGGTTTGAAGTTGCCGCTGGGACCAGAGCTGTAAAGTTAAACTCTGCGCCAGTCTTCCCATGCTTGCTGGGGTTTCAAGGCAAGAATTTGTCCCAGTCGTGCCTTTTTTGCAGAGCCGCAGATCTAGAGGAAGAGCCCATGGAGCAGTCGTGTCGCTGAAACCGCGGAGTAAGGTGTGGTGACAGCCTTGCATTCAGAAAGCACGAATCCCGACCGAGATCACTGGACTTGGCTCCTTTGGTGCTTACACAAACCACAAATCATTCCTATGGTAAGAACCTAGTCCCTAACAAGCCACTTGGTCCAGAGACTTAATGCATTTCCAATCCTCTCATTCTTGCTGGAGGCAATTCCTGCAGAGACTATTGATGCAGAATGCTCACCAATCCTGCTGGCAGCATTTTCAAAAGGCTTGTAGAGACAAGACCCCTTTGATTTCGACCTTAAAGGTCGCACCTTTCCCATTCCCTCCTAAAACCCAATTTCTATTCTCCTTTCCCCACAACAACCTCATTACTCATACAAATCCCATCCGCATACATTGTCCCAAGTATAAATTTACAGATTCACCCTCTTCCGGACGCGCCCACAGCCCCGCCAACGGCCAGACCTACGCCGATGAATCCTCGCACTAATTCGCATAATTATTGCACAACAAATAATTTCCATTAATATCCTTGCATATCCTCGCCTCGGTCAATGCGCCAACTAATCACATTAGTTAGCCTCAGCCGCAGCCTTAGCCTACCCGAAAACTGATGTTGCGGCAACAGCAACGGCAATGTTGGTGCCAGTTGGCTTGTGTTCATTAGTCTCTCATCCCCCATCAACCATCCACCGCCCCCCCCCCCCCCCACGCAACAAATTGATGACCGCTATCTCGATCAAACGATTGATTAACTCCGCAGTCGGTGCGGGTGATGATCCCAAGCCACACCCCACCCCCACCCCACCCGCAGGGACACCAACAAGGAACGGAGAGCGAATCAAATTAAAAGGATTTCCCCTTGTTCAAACACTGAGTTGATTAAACATCGCCCTTCGTCGCATCATCATCGTCCTCGACGTCGACGTCGTCGTCTCTTCTACTTCAACTTCTTTAATCCATCAAATAACGGTTTTATTTGCTCACCTAAGTCAACACAAGAACACAAATCCCCGCATCGCGGTGTGCAATATCATCGCCCTTATTTATCAGCTGACAAATTAAATTTACTTCAGCGTGAGGCAGGGGGGCGGGGGCGGTTGCAGCGTCAATGGGACGACCTTAACCTTCACCGGCACCAGTATCACACCGCAGGTGAATCGCGAGGCGTGTGTGAGTCTGTGTGTGTGTGTGTGGAATGGAACGACAAACTTCCATCATACCCACTGCTGGCAGGATATTAATTTCGATATTTCCACAGTCATTAGACGCATTCACTGTGCTCACCCCTTTCATTCGTCCGTTACACCGACGCACACATCCGGGGCCTCGAATTACACAGTCACCCGCATAGAAGCTGCGACGGTGGCGGAGAGGATGTGTGCTTGCTTGTGCCGAGGCAACTTTTAGTCAAACGTCAAAAATGAGTTTTGTCAACACGGGGAACAACACAGTCTGCCCGTCTCCGTGAATTGCCGTGGCGGGTGGGTGTGTGTGGGGGGGCGGGGGGCAGTGAGAGATTGCGTATCACCGCCGCCACCGTCACACGACCAAGCGGAAATCAACAGAAACAACGTCACACAATGGGCGACGTTGTTGGCAGTCTAAAGGACGACCGAGACGCGCTCATCCAGGCCCCAACAGCAGCAGCAGCGCAAACAAAAACCGAATCAACGGGCAGAAGGATGTTGGTATAGAAAATGGGATACATGATGGCGAACAACAATTGCAATTTCTGAGTCATTATCCTGACGGGGAAAGTTTTCCCTCAAACCGTCTCGCTTTGTCTGTGCGCGTATAGCCTGTGAGTGGTGTTTCGACTGCGGCTGATGGCTGTATCCTTTTATCCTGTTCTCCCTTTTAATGGTGAATTAAGATGGAATTTCAATTGAAATCAATCAAGCCGGAAGGATGCGAGGACAAAGTTTGAGGTTCATTTCGATGAAACGACATTTTTGGTTGGGTGGTGGGGGGTGGGGGAGGGACTGGTGTGGTGTGGATTTTTCCGCACCCTTCCCATCACTTGTGTAGTGCTTTCAGATGAATGAAAGCGGAATTTACATCATTAGTGCGTGCGGGAGGGGGGTCGCTCGGTCATTACTGGGAGCGGTACCTCCTGGAGCTAACGAATTATCGCAGCTTTTCTTGTTTTTTTGTTTGTTGCTGCCTCTCCCTTGTTGTCGCAAATGGAAAGTCAACGTGTCAGTTCAGCAGTAGCGGCAGAGGCGAGCTGAGAGCTCTTAGTGAAGCCTGTGGCGGTGGCGGACGGTAGCAGCGCCTACCGCCGTGCTATTGAGGCCTCCTGCTGTGGCTTAATTGCGTTGAAGGTGAGTGGAAATTTATGATTGTTTCTACTCCTGGCGGGTGGTTGCCTGACTGGGGGGAACTTACTGCAAGTGTAGTGGATTTGCTGACAGGTGGCGTGCTGTAGCTGGTGAGACTTCATTTGTCTTTTGGAATTGCATTGATGGTGGATGGTGGGAGTGACGTTGGCGGTGGCATGGCAAAAGTTTCGGCAAATGAAGGAGTAAGTTGGGCAAATTTGTCAATTCGACAGAAAGTGGGTGACTGTTGTATTTCAGAGATGTTTTGGCGGACGGTCGTCTTCTCCTTGCGATTAACAGAGATTTCGTAGACCTGCAGTTTAATGCTGACTCTGAACGTCGGCATGTGAGACGTCTTTCAGAGCCAGCTCTTTGAGTGCTTTAATCAATTCACATGATGTGGTGTCATGAATCCGAGATGGTTTGTTCAGGATTCGAGAGGAGGGTCCTCGACGCACTAAACCACCGCTCCATGGCGGCACATAAAAGAAAAACACTTTTAGCCTTCAATTTGGGTTCTCCAGTTTGGATCATAGACGCTGAAATTTGATTTCGGACCCTTGGGACCTTTGTCACTCTCCATTGCAGGGTGATGTACATGTTTCGCAAATTCCATCAGTTCTTTGACACAGCGGCACTCGAGAGATATTTTTCAACATCCATTTTGTTCACATTCCATGGCTCCACTTTTTCAGGACACTCTCCAGTGCCCATCTCCCCCCTTCCAAAATCTCATCTCCCATTACAAAGAACTTCCCAAAAATCCAAATGAAACCGTAACACTCTCAAATCTCTCATCCATCAAAGCCATTTAGTTCTGGTCCTCTCCCCTCCCAGCCGCCCACTCCCTTTCCCTCTCTCCTCTCTCTCTCTCTCAACAAACATTAGGTTCATAGTATGCCTCATTCATCAGTCCATTACCGTGGACCGAATTGCAATCCACTTAAGCCACTCGCATTGCATTAAATTCTGTTCCAAATCCTGGCCCAAAAGAGCTCTTGATTGCATGTCACTTTCAGGCGCATCCATCTCTCTCGCTCGCTCGCTCTTTTTCAATCCCTCTGTTGTTGGTTTGTTTTTTTGAAGTCCGTTGAAACATCGAGGACGTGCCAGGAATGTTTTGTTCCCATATCCAAAATCAATCAAATCTCAAATGGTGGCCGAAAAAAGTACACACCCCCACCCCCTTTTGATCCGAAAAAACAATTTAAATATAAATCCGCAACTAAATTCTTAACATCGAAATCAGGACATGTTACACCCCCAGCCGCGCCCCTCTTCAAAGCCCAATCGGTCTCATCATCATTCAGTGACAGCCAATCCAATCGATTTTCAAAAAAAAAAAAAAAAAAACACAAAAACCGTCAGCGGTCATGTTCATTGCAATACTGGATAGTGGTAGCGGCAGGCTAAACCGGCCTAACACCGCCCCCTACCCCCACATTCAATTAATTTGCCCAAATCGCTCCAAAATTGAATGTCATGTCGGCCCATCACGTTCCCACCCCTTGACGCTCTCCCAGCAACGAATCTCGCTTCATGCCGAACCACATATGCACAAGAGTGGCTCTGGAGTGGGAGCAGAGGGAGGGGGTAAAAAATGCGCCACCAGCGCCCACAGGCCTCGGTTCATTTGAATATGATGGATTGCTTTATGATTTATGCGCCAAAGGGGGCGGACTGGGCTCGACCGGCTAAGCCCAGCGAACGGCGACTGAATGAGCCAGTGTGTCGTGTGACATATGGAACGTTTCCCAGTCCACTGCGGAGCCAATTTAGAGACGTACGAAATTCCCGGAATGCCAAGCCGATCAGAGCGAAAGAGAGGAGGACAACAAAACAAAACCCGAAAACAATGCTTTGTGTCTGCTGCTGGCATTCGGGCGCTGTGTGCTGTGAAATATTCCAATTTTTCACCGGACTACCCACCCCCTCCCCCATCATCATCAGGCACCCACCATCGGTCAGAGAGCACAGCACAATCCCTGGGGCGGTCGAAAAAGGACCTAAACTGATCAAAATGACCTTCCATCAGTGTGGCCGAAGAATGAAGAGGACCCGAGGTGGAGGAGGTGTGGCGTCGGACCAGAAGGAGCCGCAGCCATGTTCGATTGACTCACCGACTACCGCCGCCTCCACCGCCGCCGCCGGCAGGTGAGCAGAGCCACACATCACACACTGGACAACCTACAGAGGCGAGAGTGAAAATCCGGTCGCCCAATTAAATTCCGATATGTCCCCTGCCGGCCTGCATCGGCTGGAGTCGGTGGTGTGTAAGTGAGAACAGTCCTAGTCGTCGTCAGCGTCACCGGCAGCGCTATCGTTCTCGCCATCGCTGGGGGTATGCAAAGTAGACATTCGTGTTCCGTCTCCAGGACAAATTTAATCAATTCCGAGAATGTTATGTGTTTAAAGGATAATCCATTTTCGAAGTCCTGTTGTGGCGCACAAGTAACGTCCCTCCTCTCACTTTCCCTTCGTGCTGGTTGCTGTGCCTCAATGCTGCTGCTGCTGTTGGTGGAGCTGGCCACCACCGCAGGAGTGAAGAAGTCGAATGGGAATGCAAATAAATACGAGACCGACCACTGTGAGTGTGGGAACGAGTGCAGACGTATGTAGGTCAAAAGGACTCCGGTCCAAAGTGGATATCCTTACACAAATTACCGCTTGGGTATTAACAATATACACAGTCAAGTTGTAAGTATGAATGGAAATCCATTCTACCCCGCTCCATCCTCCCCCTCCCCCCATCAGCCATCCCATCACCCAGTTAAGAGAATGGCAAATGCAGATGAGCTACTAAGTTGACAACTAGGTTGTCAGGATGAGGCTAATTTGAAAAGGACATCTGAAGGAAATCGCATTATTGTATAATCCAGGGTCTCCTCTTGGTCAGGCTGACTGGTGCGAGTGAGTGTGGAGAGTGAAGGCTTTGTCTCAAGGATACTCGTCAGCAGCATTGGTTTCGCTTTCGATGACACACAATTTTTTTTCGTGGGATGGGGTGGCGTTTGAGGATGTCCTCCCCTGGTGAGCGGGGATTTTTGCACTGCTGTTGGGTCAGGTTTGTTGTGGGTGTGGGTAGGGTCTAAGCCGGTTTTTGAGGGAATTTTTCGGTGAGGTCGATATCCTTCTTTAAGACCTTTATGACAGGAGACCTAAGCTTGGAGGGTATATTCAAGTAAATGGAAATTAAGGGTGAACCCATGCCCTCTGGGCTTTCAGCGTGGTGACGTCCAGCTGAAGCTCAAAAAGTCTTCGCACAGGACCTCTGTCCAAGGAGATAACATCAAGTTGGCCTGCAGTGGCGTCAATGAGCTTGAAAAAGTCTGGAATTGGCGGTTTAGAGGGAATGCAAATCAAGGTCACTCTTAGACAACACAGAACTCGTCTCCCTCACTCACTTCATAGGCACAAAGGACTTCATTCGTCTGCCAATTCGATCGACCAATGAAGTGAACCCGATTCGAAAGCCATCACATTTGCATAACGGCATTTTTCCCACCCCACAGGGCCCCCTCCCCCTTTCCTCCCACAGCACACATTTACTCAGATCTCATTACCATCCCTCATCCTGTCGTCGCCTGGAAAAACTTCCTCAAATTCTAATGAATTACCCAACCAATCAAGCGAGCACAAACTAAATTCCTTTACTGTTACTCGAAACGGTGCGATAAACGTTAATTAAACGTCATGAGAATATGATGTGCTACGTTGCTCCTGACCCACAGTAGGCCGCCAGCCAGCTGCCGACAAGCCAGAGCCAGCACCGGAAGCAGCCAAGCAGGCAGGCACAGCACACACATCCTATACCGCTGCCACCGCAACTCCTCCCCTCCCCGCCCCACGCAAGTGAAACAATAACAGTAACATTGCATTGCAATTTTATAGCCCATTTGACACTCGGTCCAATAATAATAAAATTAAATTGCCAATAATTAAGACGGCAAGGACTCGGAGGACGAGACACAGGCACACACACACACACACGCAGGGACTCAGTGAAGCATACCGATACACGGTACACTGAGCCACTGAACCACTGGGCCATTGGGCCACTGAGCCATCGAACTGGCCAGAACGGTGGGTGGATGCAATGAAATTCTCGGATTGACTTGACTGTATGTGCGGCTGATCCTGTTTTGTGCCCTAATTAGCCAGCTGTTGTGTCTGTGGGTGAGAATGGGCGGGGGGCAGATGTGGCAAATTTATTGTAACGAGTTAGAGAGGGCATAGGCATTGGGAATGACTTCAAAGAGAGCCACCATCGTCGCCAACGCGGCCATCGCTGACGACAACAACAACAACAACAACGACGTCGACATGAGACTGAAGAATGAAGCCTAATGCAGACGTAGTCTGGGAGCCAGAGTGTGAGCCGATGGGGTAGACTAAATTAGCTTAGTGACTTTTATGTTGGCCACTTTGGAGCAGCCGGTTGCCACTAGCTGATGGGATGGGGGTTGAGGTGATGGTGGGTTGAAGGGGGGAGGGGAACAGTAACTAATTCCTCGGTGGGAAATGTTAATTACAGCTCACAGGACGTTGTTAATTGGAGTTTCTTTTAATTAGGCGAATGCTGATGAGGGTGTGCTTGGGGGAAGGCTGGGATAAGCGTTGGGAAGATGTCTTCATCTGAAGGAGTTCAGGGGGTGGCGGGAGAATGGATAATCGACTTCTTTAAGGTGATTCACAACGTCTTGCGCGAACTATTATCAAAGGGGAAATTCTAATCGGATTCTGTGTGATTCTTGTAGGACGTTTTGGGGGGCAAGGTGGAAATGATTTTCGGGAGGTTATTGTTGTTGGGATTGGTGGATAGGTGGACAGTGAAACCTGGTTACATTTTGGAATTGTCAACAAGCCTACCTTTGAGAACACACACAACCTGGCTGCAAGGATCCCCTTTTCAAACAAAATCTATCCTAAATGTAAGTTCACTTTCTGCTCTGTAAGTCTTGTGAACATAACAGTTATGTTGAAAAAGCCGTTGGACCATGAATGGGACTTCATTGTCAGAGACTTACTGTTTGGGCGGCTGACTTTTGCAGTCAAACTCACCTTTGACATAAAATATCTCGACTTTGATGCGATGTAGGATAAAAGTGAATATAACGGTTTTTGCAGATGATAGGTATGTCTACAAAATACAATTGTGAAACACGAGAAAAATGTCCTGTGAAGATCTCAAATATGTGATCTTCAAAGGAATAAAAATTAATTGAAAAATATCCTGAAAACAGGATATCCTCAAAATGTCCTGTTGTCATATTCCATGACCTTTATATTTAAGTCGTCACCACCTCAAATCTGAATCGAATCCGTTAAGTTGTTTCTGAGATATTCGAAATAATTCGTGGTAACCTATAAAGGAAAATTCATTTTATGAAATCCGATGTAACAAATGTCCTTTACACATCCTTTGTATCGTCATTTGAGCACCCCATATATGGACACTTAGTCTGCCAAATTTCATGCATAACAGATTCGCAGATCTTAAGAAATTCATGAAAATATGTGTAAGATGGGTAAATGCTGCTTCCCCTTCGAATATCCTGAAAATGAAGAGTCCTGTCAAAATATTTTAAGTCCTATCTAAGACGTATGTATGTGTGCTTGAAGTCTGCGAAATTTCATTCAAATCCCTTCAGCCGTTTTTGAGATATCTGCATTTTTGTGCTTCAACTCCTCAGAAATCCACTGTTTTTCATTTTCACCAAAGAAGTCGAGTGGAAATCAAATGAATTCACCTCGGAATTTCATGCCACTAGAGAGCACTGTCTCAAATTAAGTCCATCCCATCTTTGATGGCCGATATCTCTTAAACCGGGGCTCCAATGGGAAAAGTGGTTATAATCAAATTTGAAGGTTTTTTCATGGGCTATAGGGTGAGTCTATTTCTGGAACTGATTTACTGTTATTTTTAGGAGAAATTTAAAGATATTTGAAAGAAATAGGAAAAATCGTTTCCTGTGCCTTTGCGTCATTTAAAAAGGACATCGCTTGAAAAGGACTTCATTCATAATCCATGGACGGATGAATATATGGTAGAATGTACCGTTATCTCTAGGAAAGAACTTGAAAATTTAGATTTTTTGTACGAAAATGGTTATTTTTGTCTGCCGTTCGATCACTTTCACTTTTCGTACAATATTCTGCATGTCCTCGAGGACTTTTCCCTTAGAGGTTGTTAAACTTAGGAAGATGACTTCTTTGATATGTGCATTGGATTTCTAGATTTCCGAGACATGACCATCTAATCGAGATTCTTGACAGATTCACTTCCATGTCTGGAAGAAGATCTGAAAACTTACCTCCCTCGCCAAGGACAAGCACAATGTAGGTCATAGCAGCTGGAATGATAGAATTCCTTGACAGCTTTGATCTCAAACAACTCCATCACCATTCAATTAGCTGCTTGTGTTCAGCCGCTTGCATGGACTTCTTGCAGTGGACAGATCGTGACTGCGCATCGCCCGCCAGTCAACCTCATAAATTGAAAGGATAATTGACACCACTCTCGTGCAGGACCGTTTCTAACGTCTCTCAGCGTCGGTAGCGTTAATTTAAATTAAACTTGAAGTGTGCAATGTCATTCCAAACACCTCACACCCCCACCCACCACTGATAGTCCATCCACACTGCACTGCATCGAATGGAGCGCATTTCGCTGGCAAAGCGGTACGGTGGCAGTGATGGTGCGCTGTTTGTAATGGAACACGATTTAACGGGCGTGGTACGGTACACATTTTTGAATGCAAATTCCCCTTTGCGCCGTCAACAGCAGACAAACAAACACATCAGCAGCATCCCTCCAGCATGCAATCCACGACAAAGCAGCCGCCCAAGACGAAGACGAAGACGCAATGGGCTAAGTGAGTTTGCACTTCTTGTCACGATTGTGCGAACTGGGCGGTGGGATGACGGGGTGTGTTTCATCGCGTTCAGAAGTTTCATTCTCAACCTCGGCGTAAATATTTACGGAAAATGCTTCTTCCCCACGCTAACGGCTATTATGACACGTCCTCGGCTCGTCCTTATTCTAAACACTCCGAAACATTCGTAATCCCAGTGATGGAATATACACAGACTGACAGAAAGGATTCTGGGTGTGTGTGTGTGTGTGTGTACCGCACCGCACCACCGCTCTGTGTGAAGTGAGGAAAATTTGATTTTCTTCCCTTGTCCTTGTGTGTCGCAGATCCTGTTCGTCGCTCCATCTCTGTGGGTGTGTGCATATGAAATGTCAAGTCACTCAAATATTTGAACCCACTTTCAGAGGGTGGGGCCGGGGGACAAGTACATCGCGAGAGGAGGACTGCAAACGGAGGAAAACTCTGCTGAATTAAACTGCTGACGGTGACAGCAACAGTCAAACCGACGACGGACGTTTCATTTCAAGTGGCTGCAGGGGACGCAAAGTCACCCACCTCCACCTCGCTTCCTGTCAGCCACAAAAGGACATCATCCCATTCCGCCACTCGTGTCACAGCCAAAATCGAATGTGGACATGTCGACGTAAAAAATTTCTGCCTTCCAAGGAGCAGGACTTCGCCAGACATAAAGTTCTGCTGACAAATATCCTTAGCGATTCGAGGAATGCAAGGATTACATCGGGCATGCATTGCAGGACATTTAAGGAGCCAGAGGATGACGAAGATCCTCTTGAGTCGTTTGTTGAAATGCATGCATGCCCTTGTGGGCTGTTCAAATGTAAGAGGCATCCAACATTTAGTATCCTGTGTCCACTCACAATTGAAAGTTAAATATTGACTCGAGTCCTGCGACAAGAGCACCATGTACCCTGCACGCCGATGCCACAGATACTTCACAAGCCTTGTCCGAGCGATGGACAGGACACATGTGTGTGTGCTTTGGAAATCCTTCAAATTGATTTGGAGAGATGCTATTTAATGTGATTTCGTCCTGGTCCTGGCAAGGATTGCTGAGAATTGAAGGTAAAATGGATTTTTTCCTACTTCCCTCAGTGCCTTTGTGAATGTCCTTGTTCTTGTGTGCTTTCTTTTTTGTCTTGTCCTAGGAAGGATGTGGTTTCTCCCTTCCCAAGCTGTGCATCCCCTGCGAACAAGCATTAAATGAGGTGAATAATTTCGCAAACAAATGAACATATTACATCCTTGGATGCGTCCTTACGCCTTTCCGAGGAGTGTAAGTGCACCATCAAAGGCACACACACATCTGAGGATGCAGCACAACTGAGAGACAATTTGAATCGTTTACGGGCATTTAGGCAATTTATCTTCGACGAACTTGAGTGGATGAGGATGTGTTGCTGTCCGGTAACAATGGCGGGTGACTTGTTGGATGACAGCGGGAGGCTGCAGAGGGCGACTGCAGAGGGTTGTTTGCCTGAGTTGATTGGATAGTTTTGTGGAATTAAAATTTGTCAAGAGAGGCAGTTCCTTTGGGAAATCTCAGAGACTCCAGCTACGGGAATGCAAATTTACTCAAGGGGGTGGGGGTGGGTGGCTGAAAGATGCAATTTTTGACTAACTGACTGGGGGTGGACAATTGAAGAAAGTGTGTGAAGGGTAAGTCATCGTTTTTGGTGTTGGAGAGCGTGCAGAAGGCGTCTGGAAGACTGTCGAATGTATGTGATGGAACTTCAATTCTGACGTTGAAGTGAAGGGTTTTCGATTAAGGCTATCTAGCCTCCATCAATCCAGACGCAAAACTCCAAGGTAATGTAGAATGTGACAGCAAAGCGGAGGCTCATTGTTGCCGCTGTTTGGAAGAAAATTTTCAAACTACCGAGTCCAAGTTCGGGCGCCAATCTTGTGGACATTACCTGCAATGGAGATTTTAAAACATTGGATGAAGGAGATTCTAAAACATGTTCCCTCGACACAAAAAAATAAGACCTGATGGAAGCAGTCATACGGAAAATTTTGACAAAGAAAACAAACTCAGTTTGGGCGCCAATCTTTAAGGCGTCAACCTCAGAAAAGGGAATTTGAGAAATCGAACCTCAGAAACTTCAGAAGGCTGCCGAATTTGAAAGTTTCTCAAAGAACTAGAACGAACCTGGTAGCCATCAGATGCAACTGAACAACTTGACGATTTTCGACGCGAGAAGATCAAAAACCATCAATTCTTATGGATGTGTCTGGCTTTTGGCCGAAGGAGGCCGTTTATATTGAGAACTTGTCAAGCAATTAACTTCCGTTCGGGCGCCAATATTGAAAACTTCAGAAATTAATCGATTTTCGAAGACGTCATCCACTGAAACGCCTTAAACAAAGCTGAGAGGTTGGAGACGATGAAATGAAAGCTTTCCAAAAACAGGAACAACACTGCTAGGTTCATCACGCTCCTCAATCGAATGAATGCCAGTTTCAGTCACAAAGCATCCATCAAGATGTAAACATCCGCCTTGCGGACAACGAGAAACGCAATTCCTGTCAACTCCAGCTCTCAACAGACGATCCAAAAGAAGTAAGGAAGTGCCTGACAGCGATCCCATTACATCCTCACTCCTCCCCTCACCAAAATAGAAAATTTCCAATCCACCACCCCCTCTCCACCTGCTGATGACCCACATTCGTTTGACGGTCTCAAACAATCAATTCCACCATTCGCCGGATAGATGCATGACCTTAAGGCCTATTCTATTTGTTTCCCATTGTTGAAGCTTCTTTCAAATTCTACCACCCCCCCACTCCCCCACCCACGATTACGTGGATGTCTTTTCAGAAATTACTTCCTGACCACTTAGCATCGCAGATCCCTCGAGGATTTTTCATCTCCTGCCTCAATTCACCAGCCACCCACAGATATTAGTTGTCTTTTTCAAAAGAAAATGTCTTCGGTCTTGCTGTCGTGTGTTTACGAAGGAAAACAAACCCCCTCCCCCCGGGCCCACACAAGGCCACTGACTCAAGACCATGACCATTGCGAGGAAGAGCAGGCACCAGCAACTTTGCCGGAAGAGGAAACTAACATGAAATTGAAAATGAAATTCGTCGTCCTGTTCAATTGTTTCCACCCCCTCCCGCCCACATGACGGTTTTTATTTCCCTTTCAAGTGCTGGTCTAGTTTGCTTGGCTGGTCCGCTCGTTCGCTGTAACAATTGTTTATTCTTTCAATTCAAGAATTTTTATTTGTTGCGCGCTTTCTTCCCGCACCCCGCACGACGCCCTCTACAGGCTTGTACATACGCTCTGCGAGGAGAGTGGGAGAGAGGGAGCGAGGGGACTTGTGTAGGAACCGTGAATGGGCAATGAACGTATGGCTGTGGACGTCCTTTGAAAATTTCACTTGTCTTCCTGTTCCTGGTATTTATTCTGGAGTTCATCCCGAGAACGCTCACCCACACACGAAGACCGAGCGACAGAGTCACGCAAACGCACCCAGCAGCCCGTGTCCTGGTCGGGAGGAAGAAGTTTAGCTGCAATTGAATCGTCATCATTCCAGTTGAGGAGTTTTACGTTAAACATTCGAGTGTATAATGTGTGTCCTTGCGAGGGACAACCTCTCCACTTCACTCCACTCCACAGTTCGATTCGTTGTCGTTGAAGTTTCGCTTCCAAACAACCGAGCCGAGCGAGACAAGCGAACGATGTTTGATTTGTGTGCGCTTCAGGGAGACGGACGCAGACGACCATGACACAACCAAGACACGACCATATTGCTGCACGCCAGCCGGAGCGGTGAGAGGTGGAGAGACTTTGTTTCGGAAGCAGCATCACGCTTGTTTGGCATGTGCCAAAGGACATGCTTGTGTGTGGAAAATGTCAAATGCGAACAAACAATTTGTGCACAAACATGCGCCAAGCCACTGACGGTGAGCGGTGGGGTCGGGCGGGGAGGTCGAAATGATTTTGTATCCTGTATCAAATCGAAAATAAATAAATTCAATCCTCCGAGGAGGTTCCGCTGCGACCCACTCAAAACTTTTATTTTTCAATTGTTTTCCTTATTTGGGTGAAGATCCTGCCGGGGAGGGAGGGACGATTAGGTTCCGCTGTGAGGAGAGAATCAATTATTCGGCAGAAGGTCTCCTGTAATTTTTATGTGGCCCCAGGGAGCCTGTGTGTGAGAGGCGATTCGAGAGACTTTTCGAATTGAAGTGAAATGAGTTTCTGCGAAGGACTCTGTGGGAACTGGATGGGGCGTCACTTAGCGTAAAGTTAATGCCTTCAGACGGTCCTTAAGGTGATGGCAGCGTTGATTGAAAAACAAAAGTGCCAGTGTCAAGCTACGACTTGGCTGCCAAGTAATGAGCGAGGAATTTGGTTGGATTTGCGAACGCGAATCCTGTCTTGTGTCGAGTGCCGTTGGCGATTGGAATTTTGTCGTCGTCTTGACCTGTGACTTTTGACGCGCAACTGACTTGTGCGTTTCCAAAATTGACGAATTGGCATTTGTCGTGTCTGGCAACGAGCTGCGTGGTGTAGGCTTGGGGATGGGAATCTTGCGAGAAGGCGAGGCCTTAGGATGAGATGACTTGAAATGGAAGAGGCTAAAGTGAGCCTGAGATGGTAGACAAAAGCACAACAGAGTAGGAACGACACACAACATCGACGTCTTGAGATGAGAGTCAGAAAATGTTTGATGTTCGATGTTGTTGGTTTGACTTGAGAAGTTGAGGCATCTCTCGAAAAGCCACGGTGGTTGTGGACAGTAGCTTGGTCATTCTTGACCTTCGGAGCGATGAAGAATCTTGGAAGTTATAAGAGCAGATGAAGAAGCTCTTGGTCTTCCTGAGAGACGAGGTCTGTGATAGCCGATTACAGTCTCATTCCACGCCGAATGTCACTCATCTCAATGGAAATTAGGGCCACTGTTGTCCTGCCAAGGTGTGAGGGACCTCATTTGACTTCGCACAAGCCTTTCCCGTGCATGAAATTTTGATCGCTTAACGATACTCAGAGGAGATTATCAGTCCTGCCTGCATTCAGTGCATCTGGAGCTGAAGATTCAACGTTGAAGTCTATAAACAGTGCCGAAGAGTCCATTTCTTCAAGTTCACGGGATAATGAGGCCATTCAGAGCATATGAAGAGCACAGTTGTATCGCGAAGGGTTTGCCTTTCTGTGGTCAATTTAAGAGCGCAACAGAGGACGCTCCCCTCTGAGATGGCATGCAGAAGTGGACAGCGATCCAAACAAAATTGGTGTGCGACATTGGATCCAGTTAGCGAGAGGGAGCCCTGAGTTAGATTGAAGGCCAGGTTCGCCCCTCAATTCAATCGAACCTTGGGCCACCAAGACGTGTAACTTGACACACTTTGGCAACTGGCGGAAAGCAACTCAAGCAACTCTCAGAAACCTGCTGTTCCCTCGTCAAAGCGCCTAAACTTGATTAATGCTTCCTCCCGCATTTCCCAAAAGGGTTCTCCTTCCCCCCCACACAGACACAGTAGACTTCTTCCCACGCTTAAAAAGAGCCTCCCTCCCCCTTCCACACTGACATCACACGCCACATGTTCCACTTATCGAAAGAACACACAGACACGGTTGCATCCTGCCGTCGGAACGACTACTTATCGAAGTGTCATGCTCATCCTAATTAATTCCCAACAAATGTCTGGTATTTTGTCTTCGAGACAAACGACCCATCAATTCAAATTTGTCCCTTTCGTGCCGCCGTTCCTTCCTCGCCTCC
The DNA here is from genome assembly GCA_944738645.1 of Eristalinus sepulchralis. Classification (NCBI taxonomy): domain Eukaryota; kingdom Metazoa; phylum Arthropoda; class Insecta; order Diptera; family Syrphidae; genus Eristalinus; species Eristalinus sepulchralis. The sequence continues at coordinate 2,922,877 of OX122885.1, read as the reverse complement.
CCGCAGCACCGGAAACTTGAATTTTTACCGCGCATCAGTTTGAGGATTACGCCGTACAACGGTGCGTGGGCTTCTACCACTCGCGCTACCTTCATTGTAATCGGGAACACATGCCGCCATCACCACTGGTGACAAATCACCGCTGCGACCGTCACACTCACACGCTTGTCCTGACGCACAGAAGAACGTGGTACACACAATTATCCTGTTGAATTGAATTCAAATACTGCACCCAAAACCAAGCGCGTGAAGGAAGATATCAAAAGTCAACAAAGGATCTGTTCTCTCGGGGAGTCCTTGTGAAATTGAATTACTCGTCAATTTTCTGAAACATTTCCCACTAACAATGGCCCAGCGCTAGAGTTTCATTCGATTTCATTTGAGTATCGCTTTCAGAAAAGGACGCGGACGACGGGGACAGATTGAAAAACAATATTTTTCCTGGCATTGTCCTGTCACACCATAGAAGTCAACAACAATTGCATTCAGGACCTTTTCGTTTTTGAGCAGAAATCGACATAAATCCCAGCGCTGTGGCAATTAATTCAATGACAAGGGTGGAGCGAAGACCACGCCACACACACCTTTGCCGGGCAGGTCGCCTGTGCTGCACGGTAAAGGAGAGCACACAAAGTATCCTGTCAGGAATTCCCACAAGGAATACATTTTCAATTACTTCCGAATTAGATTCAGGCCAAGTAGTTGCGGGTATTTCCGTTTTAAATAATTCCTTCTTCGTGGTCCTTTGCTGTGCCCCACACACAGGAGACACAGAGAGAGTGAGTGCCTTGCAGTCTTCTTTCTTTGGATTTATACCCGTTCCCATCCTCATTCTGAAGGAAATTGTCTTTTGATTTTATTTCAATTTTCTTACTGTACTTACGACTACAAGAGAGCGAGCGAGAGAGAGAGAGTGAGTGTCCTTTCTGCTGCGTGCCACTTCCGTTCTTTGTTATTCAACATAACTGTTGTCTTGTTCAGGTCTCACCAAAGGCACTCCCACACACCCACACACACACGGGAACACTCAAAAGAAACGAAATTGAAATCCGTATATCCTTTGAGATTCCACTTTCGTTTCGTTACATTTGCTCGTCCTTCTCCTCCGCCCGAGAGGACTGTCGTTTAATATCCTTTTCTTTGGTTAAAGGTAAATATTTGATTTGTGTTTGGTTCCCTTTTCGAGGGGTATCCTGATTGATGTCCTCATCGCACCATCCCCTTCCCGAAGTGAATTCATATGCCACCGAGGTGCTTCTTCTCCCTGACAAGGGTGACCACCCCGATGACGATGGCGCTGCTGCAGGACACACACCTTGGTGTTCCTGCGTGCGAGAGGAATCACAATGAAATTGTTTATTATTCCTTCCGGACGATGCGACCGGCCAACCAACGGGCGGTCGCTCATTCATGCAACGTCAGGATGAGTGACAAATTCATTTTTCGTCCATTAAAATGTCGGTGGGAGTGGTGGTGGGAGGGGGATGGGAACTGTGCATTGGCACAGTTGACAAATTGATGGCGAAGACCACCTGCAAGATGAGATGATGATTGGACAGCGTTTGATTGACGCGCAGAATGAAGTTGTGCAGCGCGTCCTGTGGGACCAGCCACCATGAGTGGATGTATGAAGCAGTGGAGTGGCCCAGGGGGGATGGAATTTCATGAAATCTTGCGTGAGATTATGAAAAACGTGATGTTGACAGTTGTGAAGCTGGAGCCGGTTGGCGGACGTGGGATGGATGTGACAGGAGCGATCATCTCGTGTCCAGACATCCCATCAGGACTCTCTGTTTGACTCAATTTATTTATTATCGTGTTTTCTTTTTTTAGGGGAGATGTGATATTTTTCGACGGCATTGCTCGACAATGACCTGGTGGACGTCTAGGCTTGTTTTGCCTTCAAAGAAGCTGTAAGCCACAATAATCCCGCTCTCTTTTGAGCCATCCAGGACTATGATCAAGTCCGCAGACTCACTCAGAAGCTTCTGCAACTCAAAGAGTCTGTTGTCCTTCTGACACACAATTTCGGTCACCCCAGGTGACAAGAAAAAAAAAATATCTCCCCATCCCCAGCACACCCAGGAGGCTGTGAATCGACAACCTCCCCGGAAGGACCATCATCAATTTAATTCGTTGCACAGGATCTTCACTTGCCACCGGCATTGTGCTCACCTTTTCCCTTCCGTGCGACTGTAACCACCAGCAGGACACCGGTCGTCACACATTTCTTCTAATCCGCTTCCTCTCCCTCTGTGCAGTGATTCTGTTTTTTTTTTCTCTGACTTTCGAATCCGATTTCCCATGCTTCCGATGCAGTTGTCTAGAATTCGTTCTTCCGGTGATGGTGGTGGTGGCCACACCAATAAATCCCATAAATAAGGATCCCGAAGATCGTTGCTGCCACTGCCGCTGACAGGGAACGAAGAGAACTGAAAAGGACACAAAAGGCCACCAACGTCAAGCTGCTTTGTAATGTCACAATTTATGACCGTTATCCTCGCCTCAGCTCATCATTACACAGCTAATTAGCATTTTATCCGAATATCTGGCGGCGCGGAGGTACGGCAGCGGCGGCGTTGGAATCACTAAAATCCAATCAAAATACCTCACGCCGTCGCCAGAGTCACCGCGAACCCTTTTCTTTAGGACACCAAGGAGCTCGCGTCCTGTGTGTGGATGTGATGGGGTGAGTGTGTGCGTTAATGAGAATTTATTATGCTAATAACCCGGTCCTTGGCTTCCGTCTGCGCAACGCGACACACACACACACATGACACGAGCAAGAAGGCGCTTCCTCCACATCTCGGCGCGCTGTAATAAAAATATTTTAATAAGCGGGAGTCCTGCGATAAGGACTTCTAACGTGTGCCTGCCCACGCACGTACATACAGAGAACGTGCGCGGTTTTGTTTGCCGACCTGGTGGGGTGGCGGGTGGGGTGAGTCTGCAAGGATGACGCAGCCATCCATCGGAACTTCTGGGGGTTACGGCAGGCTATTAGCAGTTGTAATAACGGGTTTACATTATTCGCCAACGCTCTCACATTCATTTTAATGGGACGGAGGAGATGCACTGCAGACGGGCTGGTGGGTGGGTGGTCCGATGTGCGGTGTCAGGTTGAAAACGGATTACGCGCTGATGGTGGAGAGTTTACTTTTCTGGAAAACCTCGTGTGCAGTATTAATTCGGATTATGTCAAGATAATGTGTCGCTCTCCGACGACGGCTGAGGGGATGCGCTGGAAGCGCGCTTGAAGCGCGGTCAAGTTCCGACAGAGAGACGAGCACGGGACTGCATAGTTGATGATCATGATGATGGCTACGATGCGGTCGAGTGCATTGCATGACCGCAGCTTGGTGCCCGTAATCGGTTGGCCAGAGTGTGTGTCTGCCGCTCTGGAGGTTAGACTCTAATTGCGGATGCGGATTTTCGGAAATTTACTAGAGAGCCACGATTGTTGTAAATAAATCTCGAGTGCTTGATGTTTTCGGCTTGTGGTGACGGTGCACATTGGGTTTTGATGTGTGTGTGTGTGTTAGGGGGAGTGGTTGGTGGTGGTTTATCGCTCCAGACAACCGCAAGTTTGGTATGATGGTTGCATGTGGTGCCGTCTGCTGCAATTTGTTAGATTGTCGTCATGGCGAAAGATTGAAGGGTGACGCTGCGTTTGAATTCGAAGGGCGTCAGATGCGGAATTTGAATGTTTTGGGAGAGGAATGGAAGGGTTTGTGAAGGGGGACCAACTTGTGGTACAGTCTCTGCAGTCTTTCGCTTTAAAACGTGGATCAGTCTTTCACTTTAAAAATTTCATATGGAAGCTCTCTGACTAGCCTGTGGTGAAGACTGGGTGGTGCCTCCTCTGGAGGATCTATGACTAGCTTGTGGTAGCTTTAGACATTCGTTTAGAGGCTTTTCGACGACCTGGGAGTAGCAGTTCTTCGCTTAAAAACTTCGTCTGTTCGGCTGTTTGTGGCGTCTGTTCGGCTGGCGCCGCTTTTTGTTCAGCTTATGATACGTTCTCTGCAGCGTCGCATCTGAAATCTCGTTGGCCAGAGTGTACCCGCTCCAAAAACTTTTCTGCAAACCCTTTGACCCACTGTTGGTACAGTCTCATTCATTCTTCGCTTCAAGACTTCATCTTCGCAAAGGTCCTCCTTGACCCGCCTTTTATGCGGCCCCCCAGTTCTTCACGTTGAACTCCATCTCAGTACCTGGACCAGCCTATGGTACTTACTTTTCAGTCTTTCGCTTCCAACTTTCGCGGCTCATACACTAGCTTGGAGTAGAGTCAAACATTGCCTAGGTGCTCCTTGACCATTCTATGGAACAGTACCTACAGTCCTTCTCTTCAAAATTTCAAGCGGAGGCTTTTTCACCACCCTATGGTCATTTCTTGGAATCTGAACCATTGGGACAACGCAACAGAGGACGGCTCAGGCTGAGCTGGCGCACACAAGTGGAGAAGGATCTCAACCAACTTTGAGTGCTCAACTGGAGGCAGCTGGCCAAATATCGTGCTGGCTGGAGAGGCGTGTTGGTTGAAGCACAAGTCCATCCCGAGCTATAGCGCCACAAGAAGAAGAAGATGGTAACTTCAGGAATTCGTTTAGACGCCCATTGACCACCCTATGGTAGAGTCCCGATAGCCCTTTACTTTGAAACATCATCTGGAGGCGCCTTGACGATCCTGTGGTAGAGTCGCGACAGCCCTTCACTTTGAAACATCAGGTGTAGGCTCCTTGGCCATCCTGTATTACAGTCTCTGCAGTCATTTACTTCAAAACATCATCTAGACGCCAGATTGTGACACAGTCCCTGTAGTCCTTTGCTTCAAGACTTCGTCTGAAGGATCTTTGGCCAGTTTGTGACAGTCCTCGTCTAGTGTCCTTTCGATCAGCTTGTTGTCACAGCCTTTGATTAAGGAACTTGCCAACAGCCTTCGGTACAAATTTGACATCAATGCCACATCTCCACATCTCCCTTTCTCTGCACTTCAACGCGACAAACCACCATATCGCCTTCGAAATCTGATACCCCAACCTGATCACAGGATCAATGGCAGTCCCGAGTACCACGCCCGGAATTCCCCGAATTCTTCGCCCTGCACATGCACACACCTTAACACCGGTGATCCAATTAACTGACAAGCGCGTCTGACCAAAAGCTAGCCGTCCCGCCACTAGTTCAATTCCCGTGCTGCCGTCTAGCTGCAGCGTTCGTCCTCGCATCACCGGGCCGGGGAAATGAAACTTTCTGCAAAATTTTCGAAACTAATTGATCCGTGAGGTCGACATGTTTCCCAATATTCCCTGTCCTCGATTCCATGAAATCCCAATTAGGTTGGCACAGCAGAACAGCTGACACCACTAACCAGTGGCTGTCGACTGTCGACTGTCGAGTCGTCGTCCGTCGGTCGGCGTCATCGTCATCCGCGCTATCATCGTCATCATCATCACCACCACCACCATCCACCGCCGACCGATGTTGTCCTGCTGCCTTCATCGCCGTCCTCGTAGTTGTTGTTTTTGTCAGCGGCAACGGAACAGAGCACACGGTGGCTCAGACCGCGTAACATTTGACGCGCAAGTAAATTAGAAAACTGTGGGATGTCCTGGCCGGTCGTTCGTTGTTTTTTGTGCACGAGTGTGTGGCAGTGTGCGAGCGCTGCCTTTGCTTCTGCCTGCTGTTCGCGGTCGCCAGCTCCTGTTCGATGTAATTTCGATTCGTTCTACCGTCGCCTGTGCTGTCGGTGCGGCGATGTGCTGCGGTGCGGTGAGCGGGTGCCATGGTAGCGAAAGCGAAAAGCAGCGGTTCGTCTGTCTGCACGGTCTAATGATTGGTTTTCGATGATGATTGACAGCTTTTGATATTAAATTTTCTTTTTCTCGTCCTCCCCTGTCATTGCTGACGTGTCCCGGGAGTCGGGTGTCTTTGTTTTTGGTGGTGGTGGTGCTGCTGCTTGCATTGGCCCTAGGCGCCGCCGTGCTGCCGGTGCGTCGGTTGGTGGCGTCGTTTTGTTTCGGCGAAGCGTTGAATTAGCTGGGCGTGAAATGAAAGTCATCATCCACCAAGGATAGGACGACCTGGTCCCTGTGCTCCTATCCGACTCTCGGGACGCTCTGCGATGTTCCTGCGACGCTCCTCGTGTGTACCGTCGCCTGTTCCATTGACTGAGGATGAATGACGGCTAACAACGGTAAGGATAATGAGAGCAACTGCTATTGATGTTGCCTATTTTAAATGAGACGGGCGATTGATTAATGAGCCTCGTTCGGGGAGGGGTCCTTTCAAGGACTAGATGATAGATTTTCGAGCGTGTTTTGCGTATTTGGATACACACAACATACATAGGTGGGCGTGGTGTTTGTGCGGCAGAGGGTTCCTGGTTCTTTTTGCGTTCGGTGCCGCCTCTGTTTTGAGCGTGTTTCCTGGCCGAGGTGATAACTAGCGAATTTGAAGAATGACTTCGTTGCTGGATGATGGTGCGTATTTTGCTTTAATGAGGTGTGGACGTGGACATGGACGAAGGTGGAGAGGTGGAGGGGTAAATTGGAAGGCAATCAACCGGATGGTTGAAATGATGTTGCTGGTGGTGGTGGTGATGTTGTGGTTTCATCTCCTGTCATGGGTTAGTGATTAGTTTGCACAAAATTTTGAACGGATACCTATTGGAGGTGAAGATTTTTAGGTGTTCATCGAAAAGGACTTGAAGGAGAAATCAGTATTGAGAGTGAAGAAAGGGAATTGTCAGAAATGCCCTACTTTTTGAGTCAATCTTGCTGTTCCTTACTTGTCTTAAGACTTGTTTGATTTGTGGACAATTTGTACTCATGCTGAGTAGTTTTAGGATTCTCCCATTTGACCCCCTCCTGCTGTGTGGTGCAGATCTTCATCTCAGCGTTAGCAGAAAGTTCGTCTGCGTCTCATTATTGACGGCAAACTGAGTCAGAAAGTTGACATTCCAGGACGTCCTTGAGAGCTCTCTACGGCTAATGGGTGTTAGAGACGTCTTGTCTACTGGATTTACACTTCAGCTGTAAGATCGGGTCTCCTTTATGAAGTTTCTGTATGGTGGACTGTCATACCATGAACGTTGTGCAGGGATAGGCCTGCATGTGCATCAGCAACCACATCATCTGCTGCACCCACTAATCTTCTTCATCTTCCCTGATCTGACGACTGTTTCTTAACGACTTGCCTAGATCAGCAGCGGTGCGCGTCATTGGGTGGAAGTACAAGTCAGTATTCATCTCACGTGGGTAACCATGGAATTCCCGGGAGTTTCAAATTTCCATCCTCGCTAGGAGCGCCATCACCTCGCAGGCCACTCTTCAAGGAGTTCCACAAAGTTCGTGTCATATGCCTCAACTAAGCATTTTCTTCAGCTGGTCACATCAATCATAAATGGCCCGAGTGCACAGTCTGACGAATCACCAAGATAATCTAGCACAAGGAAAGCCTTCAGAGCTTGTAAGCATTTATTGGCGTCTTTACTGGACATTGAGCCACTGGGACACAGGCAAACAATCTGGATCTCCTCCACGAAGAAGAAAGAAGATTCTGTTCCATCTCATCTGTGTGTGTGAAACCTTTTCAGATGGAGGAAGACTTATCTAGGATGCACCTCTTCACAGGTCTCATTGATTTCAGTGAAAGTAGCATCACCACCGATAAAGATTGAGACTCATCTGGGACACACTTCTTCAAAGATCTGATTGATTTCAAGATAAGCTTTCCGATTCGCTTTGCATCACAACGGTCTGCACCTTGCCCAGCTCCGCCACTTCTACCCGTCGATGGCATTGAAGGCGCGTTTGTAGCCGACAAAAAAATTGAAGTTGACATCTCTGCACTCATTTTGCTCCGCTTTGCTCAAGAACGTTCTTAGTGTTCACTACTCATGTGAAATGTCCCTTGGACCTGCATGCGTCTTCTGCACAGAGAGACATTCATGTAACTTGGCTTTCCAGTCTTCTAAGTTCGCCTCCAGTCCAGTTAGTGAGTGCTTGAGGCTCGCATTTGTCCTCTTAACTAGCCATTCCTGATTTGTTTGCGTGTCCTTTCTCCCTAAGACGTGGCTCATTTAATGAGTTCATTCCGTCCCTACCCCTAACACACCCTTGCGTAGATTTTGCATCAATTCCGATTAGGTTTTCATCTCTTTTCTTTTTTACATCGCCGCTGATGCATTTCCCTGCATCACGAAATAGTTTCCCATCAAACCGCTTGAAAGTTGCCGTCTCCTCCTTTTGTTGTTGTTGTTCATTTGTTTTTTGTCGAGCATGAAAAAGATTGATTGGATAGATCGCAGCTGTGCATACATCGCTTTACATGCATAAGCCGTCACGCTCAATTGAAGCCCTTCATCGCTGTGTTTGAACACATCCCAGGCATTGTGCATCATACTTGATTGCATTTTGTGGTGTTATCACACCTGCTTCTTGTGGGAAGTTCTCATCTCATCTCGACCACATCGCAATCCACTAAAGGATGATCTCCTTCAACTAGCCTTTCTTTTTTGGTTCCAATCCTGAAACCTGGCTTTGTTTGCTGATGAAGGCACGAATGTCTTAAAAGACGACTTCTTCTGGTTTCATTCGATAAAGGAAATAGAAACTGGAAACTAAGGGCAATGAAGGGTCATTTTTGAAAAAATTCAAAAACAGATGGAAGGAGGAAAGTTTCAAAGGTTGGGAGAGCAAGGATGAGACGTGGTCAATTCAGAACAAAGAATGAGGAAGGACTTCAGTTGAAGTGCGCTTTGGCGTCTTTTGTGATGTTTTTCCACAATCTTCCCCCTTTGACTAAGAATCCATTCGTCGAGGCATTTTGACACCTTCGTATGAAGCAAGTGTCTGTTTATCAATCCAATGGCACATCAATGTCATCCAGATAAAGTTCGAAGGAGAGAGAGTCTGGTTAGTAAGCTGCGTGGAGTAGAATTCCCCAGCTACGCGCTTTGAAGGTGTCGCAGAAATTCGATAGAAGAGGAAGCCCTGATAGCTAGGAGCGCATAGACAACCCATCCCTATCCAAGAGACTCTTTGATCCAGAGCTATTGGCACAACGCAAAAAAGAACAGCCTCGTCTGGGATGAGAGACACAAGCAGAGAAGGACCTCAATCAACTTGGCGTGTGAAATTGAAGGCAGCTGGCGATCGTGCTAGGCATCTGTTGGTTGAGGCTCAGATCCACATCGAACTGTAGCGCCAATCGACGAAATGTTGGTCCTGTTTGAATTGATGGCGTCTGGATGGCATCTGGAGGAGAAGATACAAGGGTGAACGCTATAGGCTAGAGTTATTCTAAGGAGAAGAAGAAAGTACAAGAGTAAGGGGAAGAGGAAAAAGAAGATGAAGAAGAAAAAAAGATAACGAAGAGGACACTCCTTTTATGTGAAGTTGGTGCCTAAATCTGGCACTTCTCGAATGCTGTAAAACGTCCTCTCAAATTCTGTGTTGATGATTAGCTTCACACACCCTTCCAGCGTGCTTCCCCCCACCTTGATGAGCTCTAATGGACTGTACCTTCTCCTTTTAAGAATTTCCCAAATCTTTCATTTTTTTTCCTAAAATTTCATTGATTTGAATTCCTGTCCTCCAACTTTCCCTACCAGCTTCCTCCCGAACACCAAGCCACCACTCACATGCACGTTTCAATCTTCCAGCCCATCCAACCCAGGCGACACTGTGGTTATGAAAGGATAGCACTGTTCAGCGCTGACACTCAATCTATCTGCACATCAATCTACATCTGTCTGTCTGGCTGTGTGTGGGTATGTGTGTGTGTGCGCCAGCGTGTGTGTGGGCTGTTAGCAAGGAGTTGACAGGAGTTAGATTGGTATTGTTAAGGCAATGATGCATTACAAACCATTTTAGTTGTGTGGTGGGTGGGTGGTTGGGTGGGTGATTTTTTGTTCATTTTGTTCCTGCCACTGGCGAATGGGTTTTTGATTTTGCGTCTCATGACAAGAACGAGTGTGTGTCTGCGCGGGAGAGGGAGTGCCGAGAGGGTGGTGGAGACCATTGAAGCGCATAGACAAAGGGTGACGACTTTCATTTGATTGGCAATCTATGCGGCAGAAGGAATTTTCTATTTTTTTCACTCATCTCCTCTTTTTTCTGCTTTTCTATTTCACTTGGTATAGTCGTCGTAATGGCGGAATGGCTTCCTGTTGGGTGCGGGCACAGGGGGAGTTGTATGCATGCAGTTTTCTATGCGTTTCTGGTGTTCCTTTTTTTTTTTGCTGTTTTGTGCCTGGCCAGGACTGGCCTCTGTGTTTAGATAGTGGACAATGGCCGGGTAATAAAGCGGAAGAGCTGGCAAGTCCTTGTTTTTTGCTCAATCGAGTGTGTGGAGAGTGCATATTGGATAGGCGAAGACAAAGGAGAGGCCTTTGTTTGAGAAGTCGATGATCAGAATCGTATTGGATGAATATAAAGTGAACATTGTAGCGAACGGAATCGACAACGAGCCTCAACCATCCACCCACACACAAGCACACACAGAGAAGGAGCCATCGATGCCTACACACGAGGCTGTGGAGAATCTTTAGGAAGGTGTTTGGTTCGTTTCTTTTTTTGCTTCTGTTTCTGTGCTCAAGGGATATGAGTTTTATGGAAGCGTTGAGGTGAGATGGTAGATAAGTTTCGCAAAAAGCCGGAGTCTGGACGAGGAGGTGCGATGACGGTGGTGTTGTGTTTAGGTTGGATGCAGACCTGTGGGAGGCTGAGACAGGTGATGAAAAGGTCAATGGCATTTTGGAGATGAGGAACAGTGTGAAATCTTAAGTGGCAGCCATAGCCACTTTTTCCTACTTTTGCCCTTCACGATCTGGTGCTTGAACTCCTAGTCCACCACTCCTCCACCCTCGTCTTTGAACTCAAACGCCAGACTTAACAAAAGTCGCCGTGAAAGAAAATTTTGAGTAATTTTCTGCAGCATGAACATGAACAGACTACAGTCCTTTAGACAATCGTTCCTCGCTCCATGCCCTTAATAAGAAAATGCTAAAAATCTCCTAAATATCATTGCTGCCCGCTTGTCTCTCTCCCCGCCCAAGGGTTACTTTGATAGCCCCCTTCTTCCCGCAAGCACAACACTTCGATGGTCTTGATGAAAAGTGGCAACTTCTTGGAAAATTATTAACCAACCAGACAGTCAGGTAATCCCATTAAGAGCGCAAACTTTACCGTCCAAAGGTGTGTAACTCAAATATCACGACAGCAGCACCCCACTCCCATCCAAGCGCCTCACAACGTGATTCAGTTTCAGGTTGTAAACTTTATTAGCTTTCATCCGTTAATAGCCCGACCGGGAAAACCGAACCCAACAAAGCGACGGTGCAGAATGAATGGTGAAATAAAACTTTTCTCTCACTCTCGCCGGCATCGTGGATCCTTGGAAAAACAATTCGACTTGACTATAACGACTTTGGCTCGATCTTAATTGACTACCAACACGCACACTGATTTCTCGCATTTAACTTAATTAATTGATTCCTTTTGTCTACTCCGCAACATCCCCTTGGGGACAAATGTACTGACTTTGGGGTGGTGGTGGATGGGTTTCGTGGGCGCCTTGTTTGAGGGGTGGGGGCAAATCCGATTGTGTGAGTTTTGTTTTTTGTTTTCTCTTCGGCAAACAGGAGTGAGTGTCACGCGACGGTTTGTCGTTTGAAATATTGAGATACTTGCCGAGGGCATTCCCTTCTAAGGATGGAAGAGAATTCTTTGAGCATGGGGTATACGGGAGACATTAACTTTCCAGATTCAAATATTTAATAAAGGGCTTCCATTACATCGCTGTGTAATAACTTGACGAAGGAATGGAGCATTCAGTTCATGTGTAAGCTGTTCAAGTTTCCCATTAGATCCATCCTCTAGAAACAGGTTTCAGGTCATCACTCTACAGAACGACGCGACATTTGCTGCCAACAATCGCTTCTTCTTCTTCTTTTTCTTCTTCTTGTGGCGCTACAGTCCTGGGTGGACCTGGGCCTCAACCAACATGCCTCTCCCACGGTCTTTCGCCAGCTGCCGCCAGTTGCGCACTTCAAGTTGGTTGAGGTCCTTCTCTACTTGTGTGCGCCGCCTTATCGTGGCCCGTCCTCTGTTGCGTTGTCCCAATGGCTCAGATTCGAAGACTTTTCGGGCTGGAGCAGTGGTGTCCATACGCTCTACATGGCCTAGTCATCTTAAGCGTTGTATCCGTAGACGCTTGACTAGGCTCATGCCGCCGTTAAGCCCATACAGTTGGTGATTGAATCTTCTCCTCCAGATGACATCAACGCAAACAGGACCAAAAATCGCACGCAGAACTTTTCTCTCGAAGAGACCAAGGGGATTCTCATCCGCTTTTAGAAGTGTCCAAGTTTCCGCTCCATAAAGTCAACAATCGCTTGCTATCATTTAAAAGGATGCAACTGCGGGGATTCATCAACAATTCCACCCTGAAAATGCACAGGTCCTAGCGCTACATTGTCTCAGGCAACATTTAATCCCACTGACCGTTCCCAAATGTCGGAAAGTGAGAAAGTGTGAATTTTGATTTACATTCATCCATTTAGAAACAACAAACTTCAGAGAAAAAGTACAGGTCCCAGCACTCAACCTTCTGGTACCTAGTCTTTGGCAGCATTTGTTGTCAGCTCAAGCTTGCAAATGGATGAAATCCCATGTTTAAGGTGTTTTACATCAAAAAGTCCCCACGAATGTAAACCCTTTCAGTAAAAAAAGCATAGGTCCACTGAACAGAAACTCCAACCCCAAGCACGTGTGCGACATAATTGTAAATTAAATTATCTTAGTCCAGCACATACCTCCTCTCCACACAGAAGGGCACACCATCTCCAAGGACATCTCTTTGTCCCGGTCATAAATACTTATTAAATCGCCTCGCAGCAGAGTCTAGCAGGGAAATTACTTAAGAGGACCGTTGCCGGCAGAAGGAGCTGCTGCTGCTCATAAATATAAAGCTCATCGTCGTCGCTTTCTTATCGCTTAATCGTTATGAATCATTAAGCATCGAATAAACAAGACTCAAGGCAGCCAAAGGATTCGCGGTAAACTTGATAATTTCTGCACAAAAAGATTCAAAATTGTTACTTGTGCCTGGACAAAGATCAAAAGCGAGTGTCTCCCTCACCGTCGTCGTCCTTTTTGTGCTGTACGAAGGATCCATTAAATCGCATCACTAATTCACACGCCCAGCAGGCAATCAGTTCAGCTTTAAGTGCGCTACCATCACAGACCTCTGGCTCTGAATTCAGGATTGTTTTGCATCGTCCTCATGTGGAGACGGACTAACCCTCAGCCAACACGCCTCTTCCATTAGCTCAAGAAAGCAGCAGCAGTTGTTGCATCAAACGAAGGTTCTCGGTGAAATATTAAGGATTCAGCAAAAGTTAATCAACTCTGCGATGCATTATGAATGCCCTGCCGCGCGCACACAAACACAAATTGCAGGGACTTTGCGGTCGATTGAAGATTGAGGGGGGGGGGGGGACAAAAAAAAAACATCAGACACAGGACGACTTTATGGCGATATAGCAGTTAATTTCGGATTAATGCACATTTTCTCTCAAAAAGGAACATCCGTTGTGGGCTGGGGCGGGGTCGGGCAGGGGAGTGCTAGGGAATCGGTTTAATTTTCGCGTGAACACGGGATTTTATGCGGTGTCCCAAAGTGGAGATTTGGGGGTGTGTTCGTAAAGCGTTTTGATCGCCAGAATTGAGTGTTAAAATTTAATTTTGACGCTTAACCGTTAGGGATGGTATCGTAAACTTTAGTTTAATGAATCTATCTGGGGCGTGATGTGGTTTTAAGTGTTGTGTTGTGTTACGACAGAATTAAATTGTAATTTCTCGTTTTTCGCTTCTCGTGCTTTATTGCCCTGGAAGTTTTTGAAATAAACGAAGGCGCACGAAAAAAAAAAGCAGTGAATACGACGGGATGGAGCACGTCCCGCTGGGAAAGGGTTGAATAGTGTTAATGACGATTATTAATTATTTTAACGACTAGTCTTTGGTGGGGAGCACGTGCGATAGGGTGGAGGAAATGCCTACTTCAGGGAGGTTGGGAATTTTTGAAGGACTTTTTCGTTAGTTTCACATTCAGTTGAGGCACCCGTTACACGCCGGTCGTAAAATAAAAATAATTATTGAGTCGCACTACAGCCCACAAGGGTGTAGCTTCTTCAACTACTCGTATTGTTCGCGCAACTGTTCTCTCCCGAGTACAAGGGACCTTAAGTTTTTGCCGACTCCGAACGGCGAGATTTGAGAAGGTTTGAGTGTTTTCAGCAACTCGAAAGAGGCGGTGCCGTAGAAATATGGGAGGTATCCCGTCCATCAATCGAAAGCAGACCTTCTGCATGTGGGTCGACACACTTGCCCCCTATGCCACAGCGACCGCCTCTCGTTACGTACTGTCTGCTTCCTTTTAAGCCATTTAAAGACTTCTGCTAAATTAAAGAAAAAGATTATGGCAATCAAACTATTGGTCTCAAAACAAGCATCTAAGTCTTCATCTCCCGTCTTCTCAGTCAGTAAGCCGTTTCGCTTACGCGAGAGTGGTCAATTTTGTGATTAGCAGGCAATACAAACCTTAAATCTGAGACATTGGAACAACGCAACAGATGACGGCCTAGGTGGTGGTTGTGGCGCACACAAGTGGAGAAGGACCTCAACTAACTGGCGGCAGCTGGCGAAGGATCGTGCTGGCTGGAGAGGCATGTTGGTTGAGGCCCAGCTCCACCTCGGACTGAAGCGCCACATGAAGAAGAAGACGAAGGCAACACAAATGAATGATTTAAAGCGTTGGTTTCAGTTGCCTGTCCTCTGAAACTCCATTCTGTCGATTTCCCCTCTAAAACGATGAATTTAGGAAGTTGTTCAATTCGGCACAAAATTGGTCAGAACAACAACAGAATGATATGCTCCACCCAGACCCACCCAGACCAGAACAGCCTCCATCTCTCGTGTGAAAGTCGATAAACTCACGTAAAAGTGTGTGGAGCTCCAAATCGGTCAATCAGAAACAAGAACTCCTCAGGCAAGGTTTAGGTCTCAAACATCCACAGCCAACTTATGAAACCATGGAGCTTTTGATCAAATCCTCACAATAACCATTTTGAAATGCTGGATGAGAGATCACTGCCTTCACCTCTGAGTGGCTCATGCAGGTCTGTCGGTCTTTCAACAGAGCTCACGATAGACCATTCCCGTGCGGCATTGAAGTCAGGCTTCCTCTGTATGTCCTCAAGAAACAGTCAATCAACCAGCATCCCCATAGGGTTCATATTGGACATCGTACCTGCCTCGATGGACGATCCTCGGCATCACAGGCTAACCAAGACTTAAAGGAGCAGTCTGTGTGAGAAAAGTGAAACATGATACCCATGCTCCACTGACTGCAGCGATCTTCAGAGATGGGTCATTTCACAGAAGAGCATATCGATATACAAGAGGCCTCCAAATTCCACAAGGGACCAGGGTCCAGGTTCTTCCTCGAGTAGAGGACGACTGACAATTTATTGCAGACTTCAAACGGCAACATTTTGAAGAGTTTCCTGCGTAGTAAGCAACTCAAAGTGGTGATTGATGGATTGATCCCAACTACAACCCACAAAAGCTTCTCGTGTTGTGCGTGCTTCTGGTCTCTCATGAGTAGGGGGGACTCGCTGATTCCGAACGGCGAGAATTAAGAAGGTTTGAGTGTTGCCAGCGATTCAAAAGTGGTGGCGCAATGAAACTAAATTCGCGAAATGAAGGTTCAGTCGATAAATCTAACTTGGGATCACTGGAGTGTACGAGTAAGTGGACGCACACCTGCCACATCAACATCGTCATCACTTGAATGCTGTCCCTAAGCGAGGGACAACTTAATCTCGCACCTTCCTTCAGAGCCGTGACCCATTGACATTCGAGTTAAGTATGAAGCTGGCGAATTTTCTGTCCAATCACGCAGAGTAAGTCTAAGTGTATCGGGTGTCCCGGCGCTGGCATTAAACTAGCACCTTCAGAGCAAACAACCTAAGCCTACTTATGACACCCTGACACCCTCAATCCTCTTGGTCCAGACGTTCATATGTTAAATGAGCAGAACTCAGCAACGATGGGATCTCTTGTGAGACTCATCTGCCCATGTCCACTCATGGGGATACACTTAACCATTCCCTCTTCTGACGCTCCCTCCCTTCTGAAATTTGTTTCCATATCTCGTCTACGTCTCGATTAAATAATCTAACGACGTGGACAGGACCTTGTTTTCTGCTGATCTGTTTCAGATGACTTTCCACTCTCGTTTGCAGATCATTGTAAACGAGAATTGACAGCAACAGAAGAGTCTTGGTCCAACCCCCTTACCCTCCGGCACACCATCTCACATGATAATCCCCTTCATTTGCAAATAGACACAATCACGTAGTAATGGCAAACGACAACTATCTGCCTGATCACTTTCAAAATGAGCCCCCACCACCACAAGATGCAACCGTGTATTGCCTCAACTGATTGACGGATTAGCAGCAAACCAAAAAAAAGAAAAAAAACCCCTCCAGTAATCCCATCACGTTGTAATCAATGTTTAATCGACAACCATTTAATCGGAATGGTCCTGGCAGCGACACATCCCACTACCTGATTGCTAATGCCTCTATTACAAACATCAACGTTTCGCTTCGCATTGATGGTCTCTTGCATCATTTACGATAAATCGAATGATTTTTAACCCCAACCCCATGGCACGTAGCTTGGACTTTGTGTGGGCGCGCTGCGTCAAAAGAATCGCCACCCTCGTCCTCATTGATTAATACAAATGCATGGAGCGAAGGCGTTAGATAAGCACAAGGAGCTGGACTACTCTCCGCTCCGATGCTAAATGTCCTCGAAGACCACCGCATAACTGCGCCACCCATCATCGGGCGGGGGGGAGAAATCAAAAATTCACTTCAAGCACAAGCTTCAAGGCGAAGGAAAGGACGAAAAGTGTTGGAAAGCTACGTGTGGCCGTGTCTCGGCGGCTGATATCCACTCCGACAGGAAACGGAAGAAGAACGGAGGACACTTATAGGAATTCTTGGACGTAGCCGTATATGAATCCTGTTAGCTGGCCCGTATCACATTAACATACGAGCCGTTGACTATTACCACCACGGACACCAGGACCAGTGACTGTCTGTTTTTCTATGTGTGTGTGTGTTCACCCCCTGGTGAGCTAGGTTTCCCGGGGGCAATTTGTTCATGGATTTAATGGCTGGCACATCCTGTTTGGTGATTCCTTACACGTTTCCCCCTTTTTTCTTCACCACTCCACCCTTCGCACACAAACACACACACACACATGCACACGTGCAACCACGCAACTATCTACTTCAAAGATATTTTTTCCTACGTGCCTATTAGTGGCCGTCCTTTTAGACATTCAGATTGTATTCCAGCATCCTCGACTTCGCTGCCACTCCTAGACTGCGCTCCTGCCACAGGATATAAATGTGTGTAAGGGATATGATAAAAGCGATTGCCCCCACAGCCACCGGCGGCACCTCCTTCGCCACATATCGATGGCGTTTATGGGCGTCTTCGTCATCTGTGCGAATGATTGTGGCGTTGGTCTGGTTGGTGATGGTTTGGTGGGGGGTTGGGGGGAAGGGAATGTTGTGGAAATTGTTCATGTTTCGAATACACATTCGCTTCCAGTTAGATCCTCTGTGTTCGTATAAATCCAACCAACTACTCTGGCATCAAAACGAAATGGCTCAGGATGATCCTGATTCCACATCGAATCCTTTTTTCTTCGTTTTCTCTCCAACGTTGGTCTGGTCGGATATCCATGCAATGTGTGAGAATCCACCTCAATCCAAGCTGAGAATAACGAATTCCAATCCATTTCCTTCTCCCCGCCCCCCACCCCCCTCTTCCACTGTGGTGTAGGCGATCCTCGAAGTCCTCATCGTAGTCGTCGCTCACACATCGTCATAACCAAGGAGCAATGATTTTTCAAGGATTTTCGCTCGCTTCTGTATATTTGAAGCTTCTGTTGCTTCCGGTCCTCAATTTAGTCTACTCCGTGAGGAAGAAGTTCCCCCCCCCCCCCCCCCCCCGTACCCTTTCCGAACCAGGCAGACGTGATGAATTAGACTTAGGATGCACTCTCGTATTGTGTATTTCTAAATTCAGCTCCCTCTCTCTTCCGCGCTCTCGGAGGCGACACACAATTGGATTGTCCTTTGGTTGCCGAAAAAAAATCGAAAGAGAGAATATCCTCCCGTGGCAATGTGGGTCGCCAGAGGGTGATGCAGCGGAAGTTATCCTTAATATCCCAGAAAATGAGGTACTTGGAATGTAATGACGTACCTTAAAGGATATACTCCACATCTGCAGCAGCTCGATGCGGTGCCGCCACACTCCTCATGGTCACACACGTCAGCATTCGCAGTGGAGCATTGTGCCGTTCTATGCGATGGTTGGGTGGGGGGGGGGGCAATTTGATTTTACGACTGTGAGGTGTGGAAAATCGCACACAAAGGACACAATGAGAGTGGGAGTCACTTTATTGAGAAGTTATGCGGTGCTTCCGTATGACAGGGTGACCGAGAGGCGGGGATCGGAACAATTACCTTGATATGGGTTTTATGGGGGGGTTTTCCGGTGCAGCATCGATGTGAAAAGTGTTTCTCTGTGATGGGTCTTCTTCATTGGGGGTGATTTACATAACGGCTGAGGACAGTGTGGGAGTATGGGAAGATTGATCACTGCAGTGGGAGGTGACGTTTTTTTTCGGTTTAAGGTGGCGCTGGCTGAGATCGAGTGAGTCTCCTTCAAGGGGGCCTTACAAAGTGTCATCCCCACTACGGAACAGTTTAAGTGGATTCAATGGTTTTATCGAGGAAGCACTCCCTTCCTTAGTCTCCTAATCCTGTCAATCCAACTTTTAACCTAGCTCGTCTCAACAAATTGAAGTGAAAGATTCGAATCACATCAAAAAAACCCCCTTCCCCAAGTCCCGTCGTCCTTCAGGACTTCAATCACAATGAAAACACTTCAAAAACTTCTCCATTATCCTGTCCAATTGCACAGACTTGCCACATCATTTGCCAGGAGATCAGAGAAATAATCATCACAACGACAATTTCAAGTCCTTGTGCATCAAAATTTACTGCTGCTCCTAAAAATCCTTTTCCCTTCCGTTCTCCACCGTGTGCTTAATCTTTCAACCACACTCCCATTCTGGGAGTCGCCCACTTTTCACTTAACTGTTTATGGTGAGAAAATTCAATTAAAAGCAGAAATGTCTCACAATGTGCGACTAATGGAGCGCACTACAATCTTACAATCGGGCAATTTAGGACAATGGTCAGTTGACTGTTCTCCTTTTGACTTTAAATATATCCTTTCCTTCCTCGGTGTGTCGTTCCTGAATGTTGTTATTCGTTCCATTGCCTTGCCGCTCCCTTGGCCATCATTGTAAGTCTATGTCTGACCAGGCGCACACAACGAAAGGTAGAACATCCTGCGAAGATTGCATTGTGTCTGAGGCTTTGTTGGCACTCCGCTACCTTCACCCTCCCCACTCCCCCGCCACCACAAAGCATGTTCAATATGTTTCGCTTCCAAGCCACATTACTTCAATGCCACTGTGAAATGTTCATTGGAAAGCTATTCCTTTCACCCCCCTCATCGAACGCCACCACATTCCGAGATATTGTTGCAATGGTCTGCCACACAAAAAGGATAATGGTGCATTGCATTGGAGGAGGTTTTTCCTCGATATCGCGCACATGTACACTCCTCCGAGCGGAATATTGCACAAAAGCCATTCATTGAAAATCCAATAAGGGCACTCTCTTGGTCCGCCCACCCCCCACCCCCCACCCTGGCGTGCTCGAACAGAACAAGCAAAACCATCGTCATTATCGTCATGATCATCGGGCAGAACATCGCCCAATCCAGGTGCAGTCGTTGCAGTTGCGAGCGATATCCCATTCTGTGTGCGGAATGTGGCGGAGGAGAAATTTTTCCGAAACGCGCTCAAAGCAATTTGCGGTGCACATTGTGGATCCTTAACGGTTGCTTACCCCTTAATGATGGCAAAAGGATATCGTCTGTTAAAAAAAAAGGATTTCGACTTGAGCAGGGCTAGCCCACAAACAGTCGAGCGGCTGAGATAATTGTTATTTGCGTCGTATCCTTTTGTCCGATTTCCTGACCTGCATTCGAGGAGTCAAAGAAAGGATTAGAAATGCAAGATGGGCCGGATTATGCGGTCCGGGCCAGTTGATTGGATTCTATGTTCGATCATTAAACCTTGAAGTGTAACCAATTGCCTGATCGGTTGGAAGAGAAGTACAAACGAATTGAAGGGATGTCTGCTTACGGGGTGGATTTGGTGTAAGATCGGATTTGGTAGGCTCGTTCAATGCGGTAATCTGTTGCGTGAAAGGTGAGGCAAATGCATGCATGGGATATTTTGAGAGTTGGGGTGATTTTCAATTGACTTCGACTCCGAAAGGTGATCATTGATTTTGCTGGATGTTTACCTTACCGATGAGAGGGGAATTTGTTGAAGGACGAAGAAAATCTCTGCGAGGCTTTGTTTGAAAGGATATTGGAGGTGATGTATTGAGGGCGCTGACACATGCACATATGTGTCAGTGTGCATATGTGAATTTAAAAATAATTAAGATCACTTTTGATGAGTCCATCCTTCTTTACTGTGAGGTGGAGGTTGGGACCACTTGCGGTGAATTTCAAGAGCTTCCCAGTCGGGAAGCGCACTGCAGGAAGAACATCGGCCTGTCCTCCAAGTGGGTAGTCTGCTCAAGCTCCTTGTATTTGAAGACCAGATCAGGCACTTGAGCAGGAGCGCGAAATTCTTGGGTGTCATGCCAGACTCACACTCAGCTGTCTCAGATCAAAGAAAGACCTTAAAAGCCTCTCAAGGAAGTTATCGGATATGGAGTCTTATACGGCGAGTTGTCTTCTCGATCTACACCTCCGTTGCAGAACCCATTCTCCTTTAAGAAGTGATCTATGCCTTCATTGTGCGGACCTGTTCCCCTTTAAGGAGTCCCTGTTTGGTGAACAGCTCAAGACAAACCTGTAAATAGCAATTTAACAGACCTGCCTATTTTGTTACAGAAATTGGTATGTATGGGATGCACCGCGCACTGAAAGAGTCGAGAATTTTTGCACCTAACAAGACCGATACGGAAGCTGTCAGGTTGTGGAGAAGACAGAGGAAGAAACTCACTAGCTAAGGAAGTCCTCAAAGACTCTGGTAATCTCTGACCTGACGGAGTCATTCAATGTCAGGTCTCATCTTTGACGACTGGCGAAGCTTTCTAATAGGATAGCACAAGCGGACTTTAGACCAAGTAGCACTGTCTAAAGAGATTTGAGTCGATATTAAATGGTTGCACGTGCTAAGTGTTAGACGCGACGATGGGCATGTGGGCAGAGATCTTCTTCTTCTTCATCTTTGTTTGGCAGGGGGTAGACCTGGGTCAACTAGCACGATCTTTCATCAACTGCCTTCAGTCGTGCGCTCCAGGTTGAGGTCCTTCTTCACTTGTGTGCATCCTCTGTTATGATGCCTCATATAGCTCACGTCCCCTATTATGTTGCCCCAAATGACTCGACGCTCTACATGACCTAGCCGACTTCAGCGTTGTATCCGAAGACGCTTGAACAGGAGCTTGCCGCCGTACAGCCTAAAAAGTTCGTCATTGAATCTTCTTTTCCAGATGCCATCAACGCAGACAGGACCAGAGGTCCCATGCAGAACTTTTCTCTCAAAATGACCAAGGACGTCTTCATCTCCTTGCAATGGACCTCCTTGCGCCATAGAGCAGAGACTAGGATGATCACAGTCAGCTTGGTGTCTGGAGTGATGACTCTGTAACTCAACGCCTCTTGCGCCAAGCAACGATTGACTGGAGAAATTCTGCACTTGGTCTCGGGTGTGCTGTAAGTGTCCATATTAGCTCCAGAGCCGAGGTTGACGAAGTCCCTGACCCACTCTGTCCGAGACGTCGGTGTTGTGTAGTCTGTTGTGATGAGAGCTTGTCCTTTGTTTTGCCCTTCTTCACCATTTCAGTCGCTTCCGCTTTAACACCAGACAAACGTCTCATTGACGGCTCGCTTTGTTCGTTCAATTACGTCAATGTCGTCGGCGTAAGCTAGCAATTGAACTGACTTTTGGAAGATCGTGTCTCTGGTGTTGACTTGTGAGTTACACACGACCTTCTCAAGATTGATGCTACAGAAGCCTGATGGCAGTGCTTCTCCTGATCCATGACCTTCATTTTGATATTAAAGGCCTCAGTGAGTTCGCTGTCAACTTTGATGGAGCAGCGAGTGTCCTCCATCGTCATCCTCGACAATCTGACGACCTTGGCAGGAATTTTAAGACTAGACATAGCTCGTCTCTACGTCTAGCTCAGCACTGTCTTGAAATCGACGATTGGGTGTCAATCAGCATTTCTTGGGTCTTCGCCAGGGTCGGTGGTGGACCGCCATGGCCTGAAATCGCATAAGCAAGGATCCTTCGTCAATGATTTCAGGCTATCACACAAAACGGCGGAGAGGATGTTGTATGCGATGTTGAGCAGACTGACTTCTCGATGGTTGGACATAGTGGGGAGAGACACTATAGGGCCGGTGCTATCGCATGTACATTGCTCGATGTTTGGTGCAGGCAACTGATCATCGGACAGATAATACTGAGATTTCACTCATCAGTCAACTTTCCTTCGACCACATCTTACAGATGAGCTCCTGCATGCGCCCAACACGATCACCTCTAACCGATTTGGTGGAAAAAAGATCAACCGGCCTAATTGTCTTCCGAAAGGACAATAAAAGTAGTAGTCCTGCGAACAATCAAATCAGAGACTGGTCAGCTAAGCTAAGGTTCTGTTCAATTCTTCCGTACTCGATAGATGACAAAGAAAGTGTCTGTAGGGCAATCTCCCACCTCCCAGGCCACATGCTCAAATTCCCCATTTACCCTCCGATTTGAAGACAATATATCTCCACAACGCCACCACCTCCACGTCAGTTTGCAAATCACATCACGAGCAATCTCTCCAATGAACCGAATTGTCATAAACCCCAATCACGTCGCTTCATGAGTGCAAATTGTGGCTTCAAATTTTCAGGACATGCTCTATTAGCACCGAACCGAATTCCCCCTAGCATAATGCCGCAGTCCCTCCTCATCGATCTCATAATTCCGCTCACTTAAGCAGCCTCATGCTGTTGCCCTGCCTTAAGATAGGCGCTCCATCTTCCTCCACCGCCCGTCTAACATCCGGCCGATAAGGAGGGAACCTACGAGGCGGCTCTATTCCCTCGCTTGTTGCTTGCGATAGGCGCTTCTGCCTCGTTCTCAATCATAAATCAAAAATATTACCCTTCCATCCGCCAGCCAGCACCGCTGCCAAGAGACTACAAGAAGCGCTACAATTTTTATAAGTTTATGATTTTATGGCACCATAAAAATGTTTATGGTACAATAACTCATTTACCTTGCTTTTTATTTTGCCTGCATGTTGCGTAAGCGAACGTCGTCCTGATCCCCCTTCAGCATCTGATCCTCCGAGTATGCTGAGGTGCGTCTTACTCCCTCTCTCTCTCTTGAACACTCTGCAACAAAGCAGCAACAGACACAATTTTAAAATCGGGAGAAAATTTATGCAGAAGGCGCCTTAACCGGCCAACGTCAGCAGCGGAAGGAAAACGAACTTTGATTACAAATAATAAACTCCGCAGCCATTAAGGAAGGAAAGGAAAAAAAAAATTAAACGACGACGACGACGAGGACATACACAAACTTTCTCCTTGCGCGTTGCATGGGAGACGAAGCAGAACACTGTGCGGCCGGACAGATGGATACACACGCCCGCCGCTGCCGCCGCCGGATCGGCGAACAAACAGGAGCCGGAACGAGACGAGAAACGACACCAAATCGCCGCAATCACAAGGATAAGGATGTGGACATGATATGCAGATGCTTCAAGGACCTCCTGGAGCTGCCTTTACGACCGGCAGTTTATTAAAAACTAATTCTTTGACGAATCTCCGCAGCGGAGTGCCGGCTAGCGGTGGCGAATGGCGCCCGACAAGGGCGCTCACCGGAAGGAAGTACCGCATCGATTATGGATTGAGTGCAAGGGCGAAACTTTCCCGTCTCCCATCATGGTAATGCGTTAGGGACCTTGATTGTTCTCCGGGTGGGAGTGCGCATCCCGAAAGGATATAAATCATCATCGTGAACTGCAGCAGCTTCCTCTGAGGGGGGTTGGGGGTGGAAAAAAAAAATCCGACGCTCAGCCAAAATATCGCAAAGAAGCACCGCAGCGATGCATCCTGCACGAATATATTCTTGACTCTCACGGCACCGCTGCTGGGGAGGTGAGAACGAAAAACAAAAACTTTTGCATTTACTCAACCTCCCTTCTCTCTCTCACACACACACACTTACCCACACAGATGGGTGTCCTCACATGATGGGGCTATCCTTGAAGGAAGCAGTGTTCGGTAAATTTGAGGAAAACTGCTTGTTTTTGCAGTTCTCCGTGGACTTGGGCAGAGCTCCTCAGCCACTGTGTGCAAGCTAGCACAGCAAATCGTTGCGATAATTCGCCAAACTTACCGCCACCACCAACACCACCCCCATCACCAGCACCACTGCCCATTACCCTGCCCATCATCCATTGTCCTCTGGGGTGCGATATGCATGTAATCTGAGAGAGAATGTACCATTAAGGAACTGTTGTCGGCGACGAGGACGACGAAGTCGTCCAGGCGGCGGGCGGGGTGCCAGCGCTTTCGGGGGGATGATGCACCTTTAGGATAATTTGCAACAGTTTGACTGGTGGTCGGA
The DNA here is from genome assembly GCA_944738645.1 of Eristalinus sepulchralis. Lineage (NCBI taxonomy): Eukaryota > Metazoa > Arthropoda > Insecta > Diptera > Syrphidae > Eristalinus > Eristalinus sepulchralis. The sequence goes on along the minus strand of OX122885.1, from coordinate 2,897,986 downwards.
GTTCGAGCGGATAGTGGTCGTTTGGCGCCACATGGGAGAGGGTTTATTATGGGTGTGTGTGTGTTTGTGTGGGAGAGGGGTGAAGGGCAGGGGGTAAAATTTTTATTACAATTGATATCGGTAATGGACGCAGAGATGCAGATTCGCCTGCATTCTGTTCGCTCGGTTATGAAGGGAATATTTGATTAGAAATGGGATGCATTTGCATGAAAAAATAGGACGGAAGGTCGATGCGGGGGGTGGGGGGCGGAAGGGTGGTGGAAACCCATTCAATATTTTTAAGTGAACTGTTATTGTTTGGCTTTATGGTGACGGGTGGTGCGATTATGGTGAGGAGAGAGACTTAAAGAAGGACGCAAAGAAATGCAGCAGGTGGTGAATTTAATATAGCTGATGCAAATGCTTGATATAGTGGAACGAGGGAGTCTTGAGACACTATAGAGTCGGTACCATCGCATCTACATTGTCTCCGCAAAAGCAGTTTGTGAGAAAATGAGTTATGATTGTGAAGAGATGGGGTGCGTAGGAGAGTCTTTGTTTGTCGGACTAGGGCAAGGCTTGCAGCTGGAGTGTGTTTAGAATGAGGTCGTGTGGCAAGTGTGGAAAGTGATTATCTTTGAAAGTGAGTAGATTGTGTGGCAGAGCCCAGTTTCTTCAGCAGCTCCTCGTGTTGTGTGTGTTTTTTTTCAAATGCGTATAACAAACGAAACCTTTTATGCGTGAGTAAAACTTTCACTTGTCCAGTTTGGTTTTGTGGCGATATCTGACTCAGTTTTGAATAAGAACTTGTGCGCCGTTGTATACTCTCTGATGGGTCATGTCTTAGTTTCACAAACAAGGAGGTGCTCTCTATTTTGAATCTTCAGATGCCTCCAGCTATAGAAGGGAAAGGATGCCTCTTCCTGATGGCTGTCTGCTAGTTGTTTGTTTTCTTGACTGAGCCCATGGCTGGACCATCTTGTCCAGTCTACAAAACTGCATTCTCGCCGGCACTTCCTGTCTCACTGCTCCCCTCAAAACCCACCCCGAATTCTGTGAAGCCGAACTCTACGGTTCTTCCTTCATAATGTCAAGTATTCCAGGAATCTCCATCTCCCAAACATTCAATCGTTTGCCCAGACAAGCCTTGAATCACAAACTAAAAGCACTCACCGCACACCCACTCACACTCCAGACGCACGTCTTTCCACCCAAAAAAAAACAGATTTTCCGTCTGTTCCTTTCCCTGAAACTGTAATCGATTTGTGTCGGGTCTCAGCCCAACATGACTGGAATTCCCTAATCCAGAAGCTCGCTGTCACCGCCTCTGACGTGCATCAGTCACGTGACAGCCGCACTCTAACTCTGGCATTCCTTTGACAAGACCAAAGAAAACACCCTCACTGTGGTCTCGTTTCAAATGCAACTACCAGCTCAGACAATAACTGTCAAAGCTAACTAAATTGTTAAATTTGCCTTTTCGTTTTCAATTCTCGCAGCTCGCTGCTGCGTCGCGTTCAACTCACTCAAGCCGAGCCACCTCGACATGCGACGACAAGGAAGTCGACTTAAGACCTCAGTCACGTGCAGCTTATAAAGGCGAACCCACAAAAATTCATTTTGTATGTTTGACAAATAACAATTGCACCACTTTTCCCCAAAAAAAAAGAAAAGACAACCCTCGTCTCGGTGTGTGTGGGTGCTCGCCTTCCCAAAACACCTTCGAATTACTTCTTGTGCACACGCAACGCACCGGTGACAGTGGCGAGGGGAGAGGACGCGCTTCAGCCATTCCATGGGAGGGCGCCAGGATCGTACGTGCCTCCGCCTAGGCAAAGCCTCCACTCTCGGCGTGTACGTGTGCACTCTCTCAAGGCCTGCACCGAGGGCCGCCCATTAACAATTCCGAAAACGGCTCTGACGAAATGCCTCCAACACATAAAACCTCGTCTTTTATTTTTGTCTCGGTCCCTCGGTGCGGTGCGCCCCCGGGGGAGATAACATCTGAGGACTTGGCCATGTCCCACTGTTGCTTCCACTGGGTGAGCGATGGTGGAGGAGGCGGGGGAGCTGGGGAAAAATATGACAAAAGGGTGCACTTCCATAACCTCTCTCTCTCTCTGGGTAACGATGTCTACACTGACGTTGACGCGTTATCAGCGGAAACCCATCTGAATACTAAAACATTGAGTGACGAGACGCTGCCGCCATCGTGCCATCGTCGTGGTCGTACCTGTAGCCGGCTGAATTCCTTCTCCGGCTGTGGAAGAGATTGCCGATTGCCTACCTGGTGCAGGCGTGATGGGAAGTTCGATGACAGAGGTTGGAGAAGGGTTACGCTGCGCACGAAGATGATAAAATTTAATTATAGTTCCGAATCGTTCCGCCACCGGAGCGACAAGCCTTCGACAGATGTGATGACGGGATAAGAAACCGAGAACCGAGCCTAGAGAGGGGGGGATTGTCAATCGTTGTGCGCTCGCGGTGTGAGCTAATTCAGGCGGGATAAGCTTCGATTTTAATTAGCCTGTGTGTGAAGGGGGAGGTGGTGGAGTTGAAAGGGACACTCGTTTCTATTTCAGGAAATAGAGCATGACGAATTGGACAGCGATTGATTGTCGGGATAGGGATGTGGATGCGGCTTGGGGGTGGGGCTAGGAGTGTAATCAGAAGTGAAAAGGTCGTGACACCAGCAGCCACTGACATTCGCACGCTTTCTGGGTATTTTTGTGGCGACACACTGCGTGGGTGACTGGCGAGGCGACCTATTTTTGGTTTTTCTTGAACCTCTTAAAGGCGAAGAAGTTCTCTTGGAGTGTAAGAGGCCCGGAGTGGTTGCAGGTGGCCTGGAATTTTGTTCCATTTTTGAAGGATCTTTAAATTTTCTGTAATCCCTGAACGAGGTGGAAAAATTTTGAGTCTCAGAGGCTGGACAGGAGAGTTGGTGTTGTCACAATTTGGTACAAGGGAAGTTAATGGTCACTGTGGTTCATAGCTTGCAAAAATTGTAAGCATTGCTATAGTTCTGATCTAATTTTCGACCCAATAGTTGTCCCCTGCAACAAATTTGGAACTTATCGGAAATTGGTCAAAATTTTGGTATTTTGGTACAAATTTCGGTATCAATTTCCGCTGTCGCTGTTTACCTCCTTCTCTCTGATCATCTTCATCTGAACCGAATTTACATTTAGTCAGTTTGTAACTGTTTTTTGTTGGAGGTTGGGATACACTGCACTGGAGCTCTCAGACTCAAAACCTGGTCCATTGTATCACCAGGCAGTTCTTTCATTTACTGCAGTTTTTCTGGTATTCCGAGGAAAGACCAGCAGGCGCTTCTGTGTTCTTTGGTTTCGGATCAAATTCCCATCAACTTCGCGTCTGCTCTTACTTCTGACTTGTGTACAGAAATCTGACCAAATTTTTGACAATGTCGTTTCTGAATTTTTTAACATTTCCAATAAAAGTTAGTCTTAGTCTTAGTCGATGCCTAATCCAAATTCTGAACCACTGTTCCTCTGATACAAATTTTGTCTAAATTTTTGACGCTGTTCTAAGTTTTGTCTGAAATCTGTTTCCGATCTGATTGCTCACCCAAAACGTGTCTTCCAATTTCTGAGCTGGACATTGATGTGAAGCCTGTTAGTCCACTAGTTGGACCTCCATAACATTGATTCAAATTTTGGTACAATTTTCTGACCATCACCCTATACTCAGTTTGAATCTGTTTCCATCCCTGAGCCAAAATTTGTTCTTATTCTGATAAAAGTTTGGCCCTCTCTAAATCTTGCTCCTATTTTCTTCTGACCCAGCTAATCCTGAAAACAGTCCAAATTTCCAACAAATGTTCCCCTAGAAGGATTGCAAGCAATGCCCCAGTGTCCTCTTAATTGCCGCCTCAACTCCAGCCATCATCCAATTATCTACCAACCACCCCTAGAAATTGCGTCAATCGTTAGGGAGCGAAAAAAATCAATTCCACCTCGGAGTTCATCAAACCCGAATCGACACTCAAGCGAATCTCATGCAAAACACTGCCTAGCAGCTCTCTGAACTCATAAGTGCTCCTCAGAGAGGGCCGGAGTTCCGCATTTTTTGCCGATTTTCACACCCACCAGGCACACTAAAGGCTCCAAATCAATGAAACTCTTTAAAGAAATACTTTCATAACAACAAATTGATGAGGATTCCCTTCCTTCCCCGCCCCGCAACTGGGGGGTGGGCGAAAAACAGAGGAGAAAGCATCTTTGTTGTTCCCTATGTTTCAGCATCTCGGCAACGGCGTCAATGTCTGACGGCGGGTGGCTGGCACGGCAGACGGGCGTCATCCGAGGGGATGAATGAAAAATTCATGAGCGCAAAGTTTCGATAGGAAAAAGTATCCAAGTAGAGCGCAAAAAAAGCGAAGAAAGCGAAAAAATGCGAAAAAAATCCAAAAAAGGGAACGAAACTAAATACGAAGCCAGGAGCAAAAAAAACTTGATGTGGAACAAAGAGGAACCGGAAAATCGTTACCCACTTGTAACTAACCTAATTTCCTGCAGTGGTGAGGGCGGATGGAGGGCCACCTCGCACACCCACGCAATACACACTTCCGTTGTTTGTGTGTGTGTGTGTATTTTGTTCACTCATCCTTGAGTGCGTTTTGGGACGTAAACAGCTCTCTTAATTTTTTTTTTTTGCAAAGCGATCCAAATGCCGGCAGCACACCACCACCACCACCGCCATTGAGATCGTCGATAGTGATAAGAGGAAAAGTTCGACACAAGACAAGAGCGGATATACACACATCCTGCCGAACGTCGTCGGCGTCTTTTTTGGCGTTGTGCTTCTGCGAATTTGATGTGTGTATTTGTTTGTTTTCGTTCAAAGTGTGTGCTATGTTGTGAACCACCCACCCCCCCTTCCCCATCACCCTGCAGCGTATAGCCTGACTTGGCAGAAGGCACAACACCGTGGGAATCGAATTCTGTGCCAGACCAGCCGGTTTCGTCTAAAGAACGGGGTTAAATTGAGTTGTTTGCTCAAAAATTGCTCATCTCTCGCTCTCCTCTCGCCGTGTGTGTGTGTGTGTGTCGTCGGTCTCAAAATACAATTTATATGCGAATACGTTGGAAAACAAAACCAAGCTTCCCACCATCATCAACATCTCATCTAGGGAGTATCGTGTATCCCCGTGCACATACCACAGCATTGTATCGCCAATTTTTTTTTCTCCTTTGCTCCTGTGGCGGGGATAAGGAAAGGATAACGTAAAGGATGCGCATAAATTTGAAATGAAAATATGTGGAAAATGAATTCGTTAAAAGAAAAACATGAGCAAAGTAGGGATGCCGCCCCCTACATAGAGAGGTGCACGCCCCCACGCCCCCGCCACCACCGCCCCACGAGCGGGGTCAATCCTTTAGGAGTCGCTCCTTTGTCTCTGTGGGTCGGTGCGATTAGGAGAACGACACAGGAAAACAAACACAAAAATTGTCAAAAAGAACGTCGGGACTCATCCAATTTGTTGTCTATGCGAGGGAAAGTTTATTTGCTTTCACCTCGGCGGGGTGCGGAGGGCGGGGTTGAAATGAGAAATTCCTTATCCGGAGCAGATGAGAGTGACACTTAAATGTCTGTCGAATGGTATGTGTTCCCAAGGGGGGGGGGGGGACGCAAAATATGATGGAGCATCATTATGCGATTGTGAAGATACTCTTTTTTGCTTTTATTGGTGAATCCTTTTTACCGTTAACTCGCTTTGGTTGAGTTTTGCGTCAAAGGGGGTGGCAGGGTGTACATCCTGTTTGCATTTGATGTTAGTGGGAAGAGGAGTCCACAGGGAGCAACAGTTTGTCGACAGGATGCCCGCAAATATTAGAAGATATGGGGACGGCCAAAGCCTTCAATTTGTGTTTACCAAAGTTGGGTGCGATTTTGCCAAAACATCTCAAATTTAAGTTTTGTCAAGGGAACTGTTGGATTCACTGCAAACTCTAGGTTGGCCTGCAAATAGTTTTATGGGCGGCCTGTAGATGGTGTCCTAGTGGAAAACAGATCGAACATAAGGCTGCCTATGTGCCGCTTCTGTGATTTGGTCATTCTCTGGTGACAACGATTCAGTTGTTCGACAGACGAAATCAAGGGCAAATCAATCCTGAGAAGTCTGGGAAAGACCAGACCTAAAAAATCAGACTTAAGAGCGTCTAAAACGACCGCGATAAAGAAAAAAGAAAGAAGGCTTGACATGGTGAAATCAGTCCCCATGAAGAGAAGGCCCAAGGAGGCCAGATCTAAGAGGAGCAAGCCTGAGACGAACAAACGTAGAGAGTCAGACCCAACAGCAGCCTGCCTTCTGATCGGAGAAATGGCGGGACAGTGGCTGAAGGAGTGTTCTGCAGTGTCGCCTTCTATTCACACATATCGCAGGCGGTTTCATCTTCACATCATCATAGTGGTCGGTTGAAACGCTGGTAAGTTGTCTGGAGTGTCTTTCATTCCACAGGCCTCACAGAGTGCTTCATCTAGCTTGCCGAAGCACACTAAGGTGTTTGAAGGAGATGTGGTGAACCGTTGGTTCGCTGGTAAGTTGTCTACAGTATTTTCTGTCAAGACATCAAATTGGCTTCTCAAAAACGGAGAGAAGCTTGGACCTGGTATGCCTCCATTCTCCCAACAGGGCTTCAAGTTCCGTGGTCCCGTGGCCACCCAGTATACAAACAAGTCTGAGGGAATTTAAAGGACTTCTTAAATTGAGAGAAAACTTGCATTCCCGAAAGGGAAGTGGATAGAGCCCTTAGCACAACTTTGCCGTCGCTGTAGACATAAGGCCCATCAGTTCGTGTGTAGTTCGTGGCCAGAGGGAGGGCATAGGCTTCGGTTTGGAAAGTCAGCGCAAACTTGCTTAAAATGGATTGTAACTTGATGTCGTCCCTCGCGACGGTGTCAATCACAAAGTGACTTGACATAAGACACAACTTAGGTATGTCCGGATGTCAATCTTCTGTCCGGGTTATCTTCCTGCCTCTCTGACTGGACCTACGTACCTAAGCGTCGGTGTTTCAAGCTCCCCGTCCAGATGCCATCAAGGTAAATAGGATCACAGATCGCATGTAGAACCTTTTTCTTGAAAAGGAAACCATGATTTGTGAGGTCGATCCGGCAGCTCCATTTTATCTTGTTTGTAATGCAAACTGAGCGGCTACTTGTCGCTCATTTTCGTCGCCAACACTCCCACGTAGAAAGTCTACTTTGTGCGACACGCAGTCTCCACTTCCACTCTCTGCTCGAAATCATGCTGTTCCCACATCATCTACTGATCCCGTCCACTTATTTCAGACACTTCCTATGCACTTTCTGCCGAAGGATTAAAAGGAGTGCGTCCCACCTTCCGTTCATGGCGTAGGTACCTTGAGTCCTTTTGCTTTCGCCCCCGCCCCCTCCATCTCATTGTTAAGAAACACCACTAAGACTCTCAAGCCGATTATTGATGAAATCCTCGGTCAGGCTTCCTTATAGTGAAACCAGAAAAATGAATCCACAGCTTTCCCCAGCCGTCCTCCACCCCTTTCTCCAGCAATTGGTTACAACCCCGCACAATCGAAGTCAAAATCAAAAGGCGTGTCTGTCGTAAATTCACTAACCGTCTCTCGCGCCCTCGCACAGTACGAAAACCCATTTCCGAATTACCTCCCCCTCCCCCACACACCCCCCCTCCTCCGTCACACAAACACCTAACACGCACAAGAGTCACTTTCATTTCATTTTGTTCATGTTGGCACTTATTGCCGATTATCCTGGCGTTTATTTTCCTTTCTAATGCCATCACACCCACATTTGGCATTCGAATTCCATTATTCATTCACCCCCCTCCACCGCCAATCCCGCCCCACACCCCACTAGCAGCACACACCCTCTACCTTATGCAAAATACATTAACAACCGCGAATATTTGCGCGACTGTTACCAATCCAGCACTTATGTGCGCCATTTTATAAAATTAGATCATTAAAAAGTAAAAAGCGCCATTGCCGCTACACGACGCCATAATCAAATTCATAGCGACCCTCCCGGCTCGTACTCGTCGTCGTTGTCGTCGTCATCGTCCCGTCAATGCGACAGCACCAGCACCAGCTACAAAAATAACAACCGCAGGAGCAGTCGGAGTCTGATCCGAGCAAGGGGATGTGAGCTTGGGAACAGGGCTGGAAGCCAAATCGCAATTAGGTGACATCAAAGGTGATTATCTCTCTCCCCTGCCCGAAAAATAAACGGCAAAAGTGTACGACAGCGATTCATCATGTAATATGCACCAGGGGTTGCAGGGGGTTCTAGGGGGTTGTAGGGGTTACGCGGCTGCAGCCCTGCGGCTATGTTGTTTCATTGCTTTGCGCCATGCCAACGTGGAGTGGCGGCTGTGGAGGCGGCAAAAGACGCTCTCCCGCAAATCCTATAAATGAATTTAATCACTTTTCATAGAGGAATATGCGCCCGGAGGCCGACTCACCCCCCCGTCACATCAGCCACATATTCAGGCAGGCTCTGGCTTCCGCCTGTGCGCCTCCATCGCACCCGCCTCCCGATGTGGCAGTTTGTGTGTGAGTTCTCGCTTTTTTCGCCCCGTTTTCTGGTTGTTAACGCACCGTGGCTTGTCACTACCCTACTGCAGGTGGTTGACAGGTATTCACTTCAAGCAGCCGCGGCGGCGGCGGCGGGGTGTTTCAGTCTGTGAGTGATGCGGTTTGGGGATCATCACCGCCCCGGGTGAATGGTTCGAAAGTCGGCGACGGGGTTCGGGTTTTTTTTTTTGCGCTTTTGTGATACGAGTACACTTCGTTTCTGATTTTTTTCGCATTTTTTTCTTTCAAATTGTTATCGCGAGAGGTATTGAGTTTCCATTGTGCGGCGCGACGCGGCAGGCAGCAGCATTGGAATGGGTGTGACACGATTTTGAAGGCAAATCGAAGTCAAACACTCCCGTAGGGTGTCGTATCTGAATTGAATTCGATTGACTTTTATAGAAGATCCCCCCCCCCCCCACTGACAACCCTCCTGAACCCCACCAAGCCACGCCATGGGTTCGTTTGTTCGTTTTTCGATCCCCGGGAGGGCGCGCTTGTTTTATTGCAAAGGAATGATGCGATTTGTTCGATGACTTGGAGGGGTGGGGGGGGAGTTGGTTTTTTTCTTTTTTGTCTTAATGGGGTTATCACGATGCAAACTGCTTGGGGATGATTGATTTTATGTGATGCCGCAATGAATTGAAGTCATACGCTGCGGTTTTTGATCGACTAAGTGCCTCCTGAATTTGATTATGCCAATGAAGCGATTATTTCGCATACGAAATGAGGTTTGGGGTGAGAATTGAAGGGGAAAGCGGAAGGGGAGACTATTTCTCTAGCTGAGGTATTGCACTCGGTCCGGTGCTGCATTACGTACGGACATAGGGGTCTAATTCCGATCAGAGCCTTAAGCCACATGTTGTCGACATTCTTCAAGTTTGAATAAGAACCTTTAAGTCTGTTAAGGATCTGCGATGCCCGTCAAAGTCGGACTGCGTCAGAGTATCTGCGTTGCCAGGAGATCGGCTGTACTCATCGGCGGACTCTAAGGAATTTGACTCTCCAGCAATGACAGCGCCACTCAGTCTGCATCATACATAAGCCACTGCTCATCCTTTACAGCTCCTTGGTGTAATTGCTTCTTTAGGCATAAGACCCACCTAAGCTTCTGAGGACTTAGATCTTGTCTCATCATAAGTGTTTTTGCTGTCAAGCTAACAAGACAACAAAAGGGGGTGCAATAGACCTATCGCGGCTCCTACTACCAGCCTTAGGTGCCCCCTTCTGTTACCTTCTTAGCTTGAGAGATGCCCTCAAATATGGGTTTTGATGTACTAGACTCCTGTGACACCCAAGTAGAGGAAGACCATGCTGAAGTATTAATTTCAAATCACTTTCGTTCAAGAGTTTGAGGATGAGAGACGGTTCCAGCTTATAGTTGCTACTTGATAAAATGGCTCCTTGTGTGCCAACGTTTCATTAGATCCCTGTTCTGAGTTTCCATTTGACTTCCTATAGAATCTACAGAGTCCCTGCTCTGCTCTAGCTTCCTGAAATGTTCCTTATGTCCACAAGGCCTGGTTAGGAAGCCCCTTTGACAAGAAGGTTGTTTTTACAAAACTTGAACAGGCTTCAAACATTTTTCAGTTTTGTCGGCATCTTCTTGCCGATAGGTTCTTCCTGCTTCTCTCAGTAAGGACGTAGTCTCCTGCGGAGGACGAAGGTCCCTGATTGTGGGTTCATGAGAGGCTCCACAGTCCCTTTCCAGGTCGTTGAGTTGGTCATCTCTGTATCTTAAGTCTACATCTCAGTTTCGTGGTGTCTTCCATGCAGCAACATTTCTTTGGACAGCCATGCTCTCGACGGCGTCAAAATTACTTCAAATGAGCTCATTTCGGAGAAGATATCCTGAATCCGGCGATGGGGAGTCCCAGTATAACCCACAGTGAGTACCCACAGACGGATGAAAGCCTGATAGAGGTCTTGGGACTGATATCTACTCTAGGAAACCCTTAGTTAAGACTAAAACGAAAGAGATCTAGGAGTCACTCTTCTGCTAAGAGACCAGCCTTTGTCGATATCGCCTCCTAGATCGCTCATCGTGTCGTAGCTGGGACATTGATTGTAAGTTCCTCCTAGGTGACCGAAGAACTCAATCTGGGTATTCTGTATCCTTTTCCTCTGTGGGACAGTGATATCAACGAAAAATGTCAAAACTTTCAAAAATCGTCAGAGGTGTGCCAAATTTTGTCCGAATTTGTGAAAAATTTCTCAAAGTTCGGAACGGCTTGTCAACTTTCTGCCACATCCGGCAGCAGAATTGCCAAAAACAATGAAAAATTCATCAAACTCAGTCTTCCTCCGTCCCTTAGTCGTTTCGAGAGAAAAGTTTTGCGTGCGATTTTTGGTCCTGTTTGCGTTGAAGGCATCTGGAGGAGAACTCTATGGGCTGTACAACGACATGCGCCTGGTCAGGCGTCCTCGAATACAACGCTTAAGATGGCTAGGCCATGTAGAGTGTATGAACACCACTACTCCGGCCCGAAAAGTCTTCAAATCTGAGCCATTGGGACAACGAAACAGAGGACGGCCTAGGTCGAAGTGGCGCACACAAATGGAGAAGGACCTCAACTAACTTGGAGGGCGCAGCTGGAGAGGCATGTTAGTTGAGGCCCTGGTCCACCCCTGGTCTTCCTCCTTCCGCGCCCTAATCTCATCAACAATCTACACTAACCCTCCCCTCACTCTCCCCTCATCTTAAATTCATGAACCATGATGCATTTCACCCCAAACCCAGCCATCACATTGGGCATCACCATTCCGCATCAATCTCATTGATGGATAAATTAATTTCACGGCCTCGCTCTTATCATCTCTTCCTTATCAATACCATAGTTCATTTCCGACAAGCGGCACGCGTCCTCTCCCGCCGCAGCCCATCGCAAACCATCCCATCCACGCGCACAATTAATCTTCGTCACTCCAAATTGCGTTCAATTACAAACGTCATCTTCGCTCCAATCTGCATTTGTTCAACCCTAAGACTTCTTCTGTTCCGCTACAGTCTCCATCAGCAGACAAATGTTGCAGAAATGAACTCACCACCCTGGAGCGGAGGGAGTTCACGTAAATTTCTCCACTCAACGATGACTATGACGAAACACCCACCTCTGCAGTGGAGGGTGAGAAGAAGGTCAAGGAATTTCCTTATGAGAAAAATGCGCCAACTCACGGCATCCCTCAGACCAGTCGGTCGTCTCCAGTGCTGAACGAGCGGCCAAAATCCTGTTTGGGTCCATGAACTGTGACTACTTTGTGATCCTGTTTGCACAATACTTACAGTTTCGTGACTCCGACGAGTGGTGTGATGACTTTGCGCTAAAACGTTTATGAACCGTTTTCTCGTTTGCCTTTTGGACGGTTGGGGGTGGCATGTATATGAGATAAGAATGTGGGCAGGCATCTCGTCGGAGCTGAACGAAATCACTGCTCACTGTCGATGTCAAGTTTTCCATTATTTTGTTCATTCATTCGTCCTGCGGGTGATTTGATTTTTTTTTTTGCTTCTGTCTTCCTCCTTTCCTCTCTCTCTCTCTCTCTGTTTGATTCACTGTCGCCCTGAAGGTAGCATGTTCAGTGGGGCAGCGGGGAGAGGGAGAAAATCAAAAGCAGGTTTCATGCTTCAGCGAATTTGTGAAATTCAATTTACCCAATGGCGTTCGCTCCTTGCTGGCTGGCTGGCTCACAGTTCCGGCTCCTTTATCAAGTACATTCGCATACACACCAGGAAGCTGAAAATAATCATGTCCAATGAGTCGGCAATATTTCCTCGTGCTCTGCTGCTGACGATGAAGATGCGAGCGGCGGACTACGATGAAGAACTACCACCCCCACCCCACCCACGGTCACAAGCGCAACGATTCCCGATTCGTAGACATCGTGAAACAAGTTAAATAGTCAATCAGGACAATGATTTTAAGTATGCATATTATCGGGAATGAAAAGGGACGACAACGACGACGACGCACTCAACTGCTGTATTGTCGAATTTTTCCTTCTCCTTCAGTGGGCCCCTTCAAAGGGAAGCGAGAGAGGACTTTTAGTTTGTCTCCTTCTGCTCCGCTGTCTTGTGCATCATTGAGGGTGAACTGATGGCTGGGAGCCTTTGATTTTCTGGCAAATTTCATTTTTTGCATGTCCGTTCGATTGGAAACGGAAATGACGGAGACACGGTGGCGATGGCAATGGCTTGACGGTGCCGACCGATCCCATGACATGGGAGCGATACAGAACGAAGATGAAGTCGATGTCGATGTCGAAGTCGAAGTCGAAGTCGGTAGTCCCAGTTGAAGGAACGTCTGTTTGTCCTTAAATACACGGACGGAATCAGTGAATCCTTTTCGTGCCCGCTTCGCTTCGAATTTATTGTCTTCTCCTCCTTGTCGATTGGTTATGTCATTTCAATTTCGAGTGGGTGGATGGCGACGAGGGTGGCGAGGACTTCTTGAATTTTTACTCATTACGGATGAATGGTTAATGTGAGCGGAGGTAGGACGGGGTGGAAAAAAAATAGAAAAAAGGACCTCACTGACCCACTTTTTGAATATGGGGGGGCGTAACTTCAAGGGGGTCATGCTGTCTTTCTTTTGTTTGATGATTCCTGCTGCAGAGGTTGGGGTGGGGAGGGGGGCGGAAGTCCTTGCTCAGGTTAAGTGGCAGTCAAGGAGCGAATGGCATTTTCATCTCATGAACAGACGTGTTGTTCGTTTCTTCGAGGAGGGGACGATTTTAATTTGACAGATGGAACGATTAAGCCCTGAGGAGTTGTGGCAGAAGAGCCTGTGCCATCGGGAATGGGTCAACTTTGTGCGAATCAATGAATAAGATATGTCTTGTGTCTCAAGTGTCGCGTGTATCTTTGGATGGCGTCAACTCTGAAGCTCCTCTTTCCCAGTTACCACTCAGCTTGTCTTCTTAGGATCATTGGCGTCAACCCTGAAGCTCCTCTTTCCCAGTTACCACTCAGCATGTCTTCTTAGGATCATTGGCGTCAACTCTGAAGCTCTTCTCCCCCAGTTACCACTCAGCTTGTCTTCTTAGGATCATTGGCGTCAACTCTGAAGCTCCTCTTTCCCAGTTACCACTCAGCATGTCTTCTTAGGATCATTGGCGTAAACTATGAAGCTCTTCTCCCCCAGTTACCACTCAGCATGTCTTCTTAGGATCATTGGCGTCAACTCTGAAGCTCCTCTTTCCCAGTAACCACTCAGATTCTCTTCCCAGGATCATTGGCGTAAACTATGAAGCTCTTCTTCCCCGGTTACCACCCATCCTCATCTTGATAGCAGCAGAGAAGCATTCATCCTCTGAAACGAGCCCTAACTCTCACAACCTGCTCACAGTTACGTTCGTCCTGTCTGTTCCCTAAAATTGCTGAAATCAGCTTCGCCTCTGAAACCCATTCATCCTCTGAAACCAGCCTTTCGTCTGAAAATTAGTCATCCTTTGAAAACCGCTTCCCACCTAAATGTCGTTGCAAAGACTCCTCATACTCCGATGTCCTCCGACATATCCCCAAAACGTCACTTAATTTAAGCTGTGACTGCCGTTTAAGGTCTCAGAGGTAGGCAGTCAAAGTCCATCCTCTGTAAGTTGCTCCACAACTAGACACTTCCCAGCACTTCCTCGGAAAGTCTTTGAACACTCAGTTGCTGGCGCTTAAAGTCTGAAAGTCACTCAACTTCGTCATTGTGTCCTCTGAATGGCGTTCAACACGTGCCCTGCCTCCAATTGACTCCTTGACCCACTTTCTGCACCACCAGTTCATCATTCCGTTACCAGGTTGTGAAGAAAAAAATCCATAGCTCTCGGCAGCTCACTGACGAGATTTCTTTCATTGAATTGCCGCCGCTCGCAGGTCGCTTAAAATGAAACTCACTTGACTGTGGCTTGCTTTGCCTCCACTTCGTCACTATTCATCAACGCCAACGCGCGCCCCCGTCTATTCAGCGTGTCTAATCGCCGTCGTAATCACCACATAATAACACCATTACCGAGTTATCCTTGAGAGTAACCCCTTGCTCCTCATCTCCGTCCCCCACACTCTTCCCACATCGTCGGTCACATACTTTTGAAATTCATTCATACCTCAACCGCGTACGTTCTCCTCCCAGATTCATTCATACCCCAACCAACCACAAGATCCCCCTCCCCCACCATCCCCTCAAACATGACTTTTGGATAAGTAACAATTCACAAGGATATTTACGATTATTGAGAGATCCTGCCACCGGTACTTCTCACTACCGATCCCTGGGTGGCCGTACTTTGTAACTCTCCATCCAACACACACACACCCACGTGTGTGGCCAAGTCCGTGCGTGTGTGGGTGCACTTCACGTACATGTCCCGAGAAACCCATCATCATTATAAAACCACAACTCGTTCGGCAGTCGAAGGCAGCAGCAGCACCGGCACCAGGGAACGGATGGAGTAGAGTAGGATCCTTTCACCGGGTGATGAGGCGCAGGGTGGTGGAAAACAATTCCGATGAAATCTCAGCGCTCCTAACTGGTCCTGAGTGTGAGTGGTGGCAGTACCTCTCAGTGAGTGTGTGTGTGCACGGAACAGTTATTGAGATTTATGTTCTACCACGCACAGCAGCGGCAGCAGCCTCGGCACGGGGTAGGCAGGTGAGGCGACGTCGTCGTCGTCGTCGGCTGATGCCTGGGAAAAGAAGCCGCCCGATGGCTGGTGGAGGAAAATGAGAATTTATGAACGCGTGGGGAGAGCCTTCAATATCGATTTGAATTCCATAAGGACATCATAAGCAAACAATGAACTCGCATTGCGTTCTCGGGGCGTAGGCATCTTTGCAGGACATCGAAGGCTTGACGGGGCTGACTGCGGTATGGGCACACGTTTGATGGCCATCGTGCGGAAAGGAGTCGCGCTCGGGAATCTATTCGCATTCCTCGCTCAGGAGAACAGAGAAAATTCCATTTTATGGGAATTTTATTTAAAGCGATTTTCAGGGTGAGGCGCGGCAGTGGCGCTTTGTTTGCGATCGCATGGCAAGTGCCAATAAAATACAGAATTCGCTTTGTAGTGCCTTCCGGGCAGGGGCTCCCGGGCCTGGCTTCTGCCGGCGACCTGCCTGCGCTCAGCCCATGTCCTTATGCGCATTCTTCTTTTTTTTTCTGTCAGGCTTTCTGTACACGACAACGGCGATGGCGACGACGATGAGCAGCACTCGTCCTGGAGGAGCTGAAGTGGTGATAATATACCCATGGAGGGATCAAGTGGCGGGTGGGTGGTGGCCGACTTTAATCCATACATTCGATTTGGAAGGGGACTGGATACCCTAAGTGGTGTGCGAAAGGGAAACAAAACAGACAGACCAGAGAAAAATGAGGATAGGAATGTCCTGAGAGGATAATTAATTATTAAGATCGAGAACAGAACGACAGCGAGCACGAAACGACAGAGAGAGAGAGAGAAAGAGAGAGATGAGGGTGATAATCCTTTTTGCATTGTCCTTGCGGATAATTTATTCACTAGAAGCGCCTCCGCATTTGAGGTCCTTTTTTGCACTTTATTACGTCTACAATGTATGATGAGTCTATTTGGTGTGTGTACTCTCACTCCCTCTCCCTCTCAGCAGAAAGGTTCATGAAGTAATAATTCATGCAGATGGGTTGGGGCTGGGGATGGTCGACAGGACGATGAATGTGGCGATAAGTGGATGTGACACATCCCTTTGCCCAAAATGGCTGATGATGGACGCACAATGGCTGAGAATACGAAATCGATGCGATAATTTGTCGATCGGGGATTGAGCCCAATTTCCAGGCAAAGGACACTCACCGAGACTGGACTTTAATCCAAGTGAGACACAGAGGATTTCGTCTCTTTGATCTGCTGCATGGCGCCCAATCAGTTGCTGTCTAATCGCATAAGTGGCTCAGACCCCAACCCCCCCCACACACACGCGACCGTCATTCAATTCATTTGAAGGACCATCGCACGAAGAGAGTCCTCTTCTCAATTCTCTTCAAGAGTGCGTCCTCCGTTAACACCTTCAAAGCGCCCTTCAGCTGTTCAGAAATTTTGCATAATCCACTCAACTCTGTCAACATCCTTGAATCATCTTCGACGCTCTCGATTCCCCCGAGCAGGACCTCGTGGATGTGAATCCTCCAATCAGACGTTTTTTTTTCTCTCTCTCTCTCTGCTCCTGTCTCCTGCTCTCTTCCGTTTACCTCTTATTTGTCCACTTGATGGTTGATGATGAGGGTGGTGGTGGGGTTGGAGGATGTCCTGGCATGCATCATCCTAACCATCGCCTACACCGACTTTTTTTTGCCCTAGCAGGATATGCAACATCTTCAAACAAAAGCTCTTGAATAATTTTTCCCTGAGATTTCCTCCTCCTTCCCGTCGTCTCATCCACCGCATCCATCCATCCAGCTCAACCAGTAAGCTCTCTTGCTTGTGCTTCTCTCAGCCACTACACCACTTGAAGGATTGCTCACCGGAACCAAGACCGGAGCTCGGTCGATGACGAGAGCCCGTGAAGAGGCAGAAATCGAAAATTCAACCCACCGCCCCCGCCCCCGTTCCCCCATTCATCGTCGACGGTGCGGACGACGATGCCGCGCCCCTTGTGACATTGATTATGAATATGATGACTCTTCACAAGGATTTCGATTTCCACCACACAGCCAGCATTCCACACCGTGCACCACCCCCGTCAGCACACAAAGCGAATGCAGTTGATTCCAATTTGTGTGAGGACTCGGGTTTCAGGACCTCTTGATGTCAATTCGGCTTTGGGACAATATTTTGATCCTTTCGAGTAATTGGATAGGAATGCCGAATTTCTATCGATTTTAAGCGTCTGTCGGGGCGTGTGTTTGTGTGTGTGTGTGTGCGAGAGAGGGGAAGAGGTAGAGGGAGAGTGACTGCCACATCTAGTTATCCGGATCAAATGACAAAGGATACTGTTGTGTCGCGTAGCTGCCTTAAATCAAAACAAATAAAAGGGAACCCAGGCTCCTATTCGAACCCCTGCAGCACCGTGGCAACACACCTCTCTCTCTTTCTCTCCATTTTCCCGTCCTTCGTGTCCTCTGAATGAAACTCACTCACTCACTGGCACGTCATTGTCGACGTTAATCCGATTGTAATTGTAGTTCGACTCGGAGAATTATTCAGATTTCTCATTCTCGATTGATTTCCGTCTCGTTGATCCTGGATCGGGATCTACACGGTACGGGATGGATCCTGTGCAATTGAATCCCATTGTCGTTGCGCTCCGTGAAAGAACAGAAAAATTGACCCAATTCCAGGGACGAAATGAATGGTAAGACTTAATCGCTTGGCAGTGGCACTCTTGTGCATTCACCTTTCATTTGCCTCCGTCTCCGTCGTCGCTTTGTATCCTGCCACCTGTTTTACGGAGACGGGGCAAGGAAAAAAAAGTGAATCTCGCAGACAAGGAAGAGGTGTGATTCGTTTTCTTCTCTCATCAGCAGCGTGGACGTCTTCGTCTGGTTTTTATTCATCGTGCCTGCCACTCTTCATTGGCCTTCACTTGATTTCGAGTTGAGTTAGCTACCGCCGCCGCCGCCGCCCGCACCCCCTTCCCACGCCGCATCATCGGTGTGCTGCTACTGTTGCAGTTTGGGTCCGTTTTTTTGCTTTTTATCTGCCCCGCCATGACTGCGCGATGCTTTTCACTGCAGCCCGTGCCTTGACGGTGGATTGGATTGAGGGGGGGAGGAGGAAGTGGAGTTTTCTTCTTTTTGTGAGCTTTCTTTGCTCGCGTTTCAATGGAGTCTCGGTGAGCTATTTGAATTTTTGTTCATTATCCTTCTCGTGTCTGTTTTTTTTCTTCTTCTTCTTTTTGTTACCGCTTTGCTTCTGGTTTTAGAATTCTCGGGTTCTTTATGAAGATCCTGCCAAGTGTGCATTTTAGTGTGAAAGGATGGATGGGAGCGGTGAGTGGGGAGGGGATGAAGAGCAATGCAGAGAACTGCAAAGAATCGGAACACTAATCCCGGGGAGGGCTTCTCACTTTTGCAAAAAGATTCACAAAAGGATTGTGGATTTTTAAGTGGGAATTTTCTCTGTTTGATGAGGATTAAAGAGATCCTTTTTTTGTTTAATGAAATTATCAATTGCAGTTATTTGTCAAAGTTTCGCGGGAGGACTTAGAATGATGAGGACTTAATTATTTAAGTGCGTGGTGAGTCCTTAGCGGTCAATGACTGGACGAGGTACTTTTCGCATCGAGAGAGAGATGAAACTTGTCTCCTTCCACAGTGGTCTGGTGACTTTTTTGTCTTCTTTGCATTGAGGGCAGCTGAAGGGATGTTCTGAGATTCTCTATATCTGCTTTAAGGCAGCATACGCCTAACAAAGGATCTACGGATACAAGGCTTAGGCCGTGTAGAGCACACGGACAGCATAGTCCCGTCTCGAACTTTGTGTCTACGCCAGTGAGACAGCAATGAGCAGAGGAGGTCGGTTTCACCACACGGAGTGCGCAATTTGAGACAGCTGGCAACAGGCTGTCTTAGTGGGAGTGACATGCTGGTTGCGACACAGGCCCATCAGACTGCACTGCGAACCAAAGAATAAAAAGCTTGGAGAGGGGCGTTTTTCTGATCTGAAGACAACGATCAATGCAATAAATCGATAAACTGAGAAGACGTCTGTCTCTGTGTCTGTCGAACGAAATCAAAAATTCGACTAAAAACCGTGTCTAAGGTAATGAAGCACTTTTGCCAAGTGCCTGGACTGGTACGTAGGAGGTGTCGCCTCTGAATTCTCTGCATTCTCTCGAATTGTTTGCAACAGACAAGGAGTGTGCCAGTTGAATCTGTGGCAAGGACGTGTGAAGGACGGCACACGTTTCAAGTACTTACAGCCGATATCAGCCGTAAGCTGAAATCCTGTAAGCAAGAGGTAAGGAAGGAGATCTTTTGTGGCAATCAATCGAGGAGAGCCTCAACTTAATAAAGTCTTAATGAAGTTGAAGACTGATCTCGCAGGAAGACTGATCTCCAAAGAAGACTGATCTCGCAGGAAGACTGATCGCGCGAAAAGACTGATCGCGCTGAAACGCTGATCTCAGGAAGGCCGATCTCGCAGGAAGATTGACCTCGCAGGAAGACTGTTCTCACAGGGAGACTGATCGCGCGGCAACGCTGATCTCGCAGGAAGACTGATCTCGTATCTTTCTAAGCCAGCAAAGCGCAGCACACTGACATAGTGTGTGCTCTGCAGCATTATCATACTCAAGACGGAGTTTGCCTTCAATTTCAGGGGACATATTAATTTTATGTAGCTGGCAACTCAGACCTCAGGGCCATGTGATGTAGCTAGCGAGTATTCTGTCACTTTTAAGAAAATTTCTCTAAGGGTCGAATAGTGATTTCTTTGTTTGACGAAGTCCTTGAAATTCTTTTCTAATGAGAAAGATGTTGAAAGTCTTGAGAATTCAACTCCACACTGAGCCGAGAAAGTCTCCTAACTGACTGGCCTGAATCAGTAGGGGGAACAAGCTGATTCAGACCAGTCTGCACAGTACACTAATCTCGACTCTGCCTGCGATTTTAGGTTTTAGGCAACAGGCACCACGATACTCCCACAAGGGGTCGTACCCCACGGTCAAGCTGAAACCGAAACAAAGGGGGCTCCTGTCCTCCCGTGGCACCAGAATATAGCATCGGTCACTAGAAGTCTGGTTCCCTCAACACCTGGGCTTGGTAGAAGCCATCCCATCAGTGCTTTCGCTGACACTAAGAATTGTGTGATGGAAGGGATTTTAAATCAACTGTCAGTCACATCATCTGGAGTCAGTTAGAAGGTCAGTAATGTTGCTGACGGTCGATGCCTCTTAGTCCGAGTACCCACCAGAGTTTGAACTTGCTTCTCCTGGCAAGGTTCTGTAGAGCGCCGCGGCAATCCATGACGGATTTTGAGCTTGTACTGTATTATGTAAGCGTCTTAAGAGCTCCTTGGCTATAAGTAGATGATGGAGAGTCCGGGTTGGATGGCAGTTGAACAGATACCTGCCCCTAGTGCTACTAAAATGTTTGCTGGCGGTGTCTTCTATATATGCCATCAAATCCAATATCACTGTACCAACTGAGACTATTTGCGCTTTTACAGGGGATTTCCACTTTCCCAGCTTAAGGCGTTCGGGAACAGGATCTCGTCAAGTTGCTTCCGTGATGATCCTCTTTCCAAACCCATTGAAGTTCCTTTCTCTGATCACGAGCAGATGGCGCAGTGAGCACATAGAATGTATTTATTCATTGAATTTCAGTTGAGGTTTGTGTCCATGGTACTTCTTCACATGCACATAGAGCATATGCTCATAAATTGTAGTAGAGCGTTTGAGAAACTATTCCTTTAGTCCCACAAAGGTACACGAGGGTTCATATCCCCCAAAGAACCTAAAGGGTCTTCGAAAAGCACTCAAGCTGTGCGTGCTTTCCTCCTTTCACGAGTGAAGAAGACCAGTTCCAGAGTCTGGCCCGGAGTCACGATGGCCACAAATTAGCACTTAAGTCATTCCCGAAGTAAATCTTATAAGTTGCAAGACCGTCTCCATCTCCACTCCATTCAAGGACTTTAGCATGATGACCAGACACCTCCTGTGGTCTGCCACAGTAGGTCCATGTCCCTCGAACTGCAAGGGATCCATAGCAGACAGATTTCTGAAGCATCCCGTTTGAGGTTAAACTTAAGAACGATGTCGACATTCAAACAACCGATGTGCTTTCAGATTATACATCAGCCTGCAATCAAATTCCCAGGATCTCTCAGTTATGAACTCTCCAACTCTCTGCCTTACGCTACGCTACTGAGATGACAACTTTCATGAAATCCCCACGACACTCAGCACTCTCAACAGTCGTTACCGTCACCGTTGAAGATGTCGTCCTTCGTCTGACAGACATTCCAGATATCTGACAACGGTTGCAGCCGGTTAACGGTCCCAAAACTCTGCTGATATGAATCCCAAACTCTCTCGCGCAAACTAAAGACCGAGCACAAAACGAAGAAGAAGCTTCCCTTAAAGGACCCCATCAAGGAGAGGCGAAAACAAAATATAAAAGAAGATAGATTAACAAATTCCACACAGACGTAGGTCCATCGTAAAGTTGTGCTTGTCCTTCGACAGGACGTCACCCTACGGCCATGGAACATCTTCCAACAGCAATTAATTAATTCCTTCCCCAGAGCAAAATGGCCCGTTGCCGCCAATGCCTTTGCCATCGCCATCGCCATCGCCATCGCCCTCACCATCCGAACGAAGAGCCAATATTCCCGGGGCCCAAATCTGAAATAACTTAAAATTGTATTCCAACTGACTGCATCCAGAAGTTAAACCAATAATCCAACAAAAACGGGAAAAGAACCCAAGCCTGGTGGGTGGGGGGGTCGGTTGTCTTGAAAAGTCCCTTGTAAAGATCCCGATCAACACAAGTCTTCTCCAAACCACCACTACCACCACCACCACCACCGCTGCCACCCGGCTCCGTCGTCGAATGCGAGAGGCAGCGCAACAGAGAAATGTTTAAACCCGCCCCAAGGACATTCAGAAGAACGCAAAAGGGAAAAGATTCCACTGAGAGATACAAATTAAACCCAGCATCCTTATTTGTATCACACACTTACACACAAGCCAGTGAAGACGAGTTTAGACAAGTCGAGTAATTCGCAGTCGACATGAGGGACAGTCGGAGGGGCGAGGGCGGCGCATGGAAGGAAGGATATGTTCACTCGTTGTCCATCATTATGAAAACGCATCGAGACATCTTTGAATGTGTGCCGCCCAGGATATTTCATTTTCAGGGCGCAAAAGTTTCTTATCCCATCAAAAGGATGACAGCCTTTCTCTCCCTCTCTCTTTTTCACTCTCTGCATGTGTGCGTATGTGTGGTGTGGAGAGGGAGAGGTGTGGTGTGGAGAGGGGAAAAAACTTTAACACCGGAATAGCTGCAAGTGAAATCCAGACGACACAGACGAAATCTCTGACAAAATTTCGTTTCGAACTTTCTTTCTCAACAGCAGCAGCAGCAACGCGTTTTAATGGTCCAGACGGCATCCAACGGGTGCTGTGGCACCAGGCATTCCCCTTCTCTCTCACCTCACGCCCGACCGTGCTGGTGGCAAGGTTCAAAATAAACGTTTAAGCCTCGAAGAGACATGAAGTTGAAGGATATCTTCACACACTCACTCTCGTTCCCTTCCTCCCCCCAGGGATTGCAAGTGTCGAGCGGGCTACAGGATCATATGTTTATTCAAATTTTCTTCAAAAACATTTTGTAATTCCCTCGGACTGTGACGCGGGGGAGGGGCGAAAGTCGGAGAGTTTCTTAAAACTAAATCTATTAAAGTTTTCCTTTCATCCGTCCCCCACATGGCGCCCACACCCGGGGACGTGCCGGCATGCTGAAAGGACCCTCAGCCCCACCCAACTCAAAAGTGATTATTTGTGCAGAGCGAAGGATAGGTATCGGGTTTCAGTGTCAATATTCACCGAGCACCATACACCGGAGGGGGGGGGGGCGACACAGGACAGCACACACTCGACGAGAGATGACTATCAATTTGAGGGCTTGATTAGGGAATTCGAAGTTTTGATTTGCTGAGGTGCTGCGAAGAGGTGAATATTTTAAATTAATTGCAATCGACTACGGCCCGGTGGTGAATGAAACTAAGTTTCAAGTTCATTAAGATATTTCGTCCTTTTGCGTGAACTTTTCTCTACCTTCCCAGAGATCCATCGAAGACGAAGAGGATCCGGGTGCGCCAAGTCGTGGATGACAGTCACCTTTCGCCGTCTCAAAACTTCACCCCCACTGCAGCCAATTGATATCAATCGAAGGACTCAGACGGCGTTCACATTTCGGGACGTCTTTCAATTGCATTTGCGTTGAGGGTGCAGTGTGAATGGAAAAGTTTGCCACATCCAACCACTGAATGGGTGTCGTGCTGGGGTTTTGCGATTGCACTTTAAGCGTTGTTAACTACTTTTTGAAGACTATGCGATTTTGTGTGTGTGTGTTGTGGTTACCCTGCGGCAACTTGGCTCATCTGAAAATCCTCTCATATATTTGCTGGAATCTTTCAATGAACCACAAACGGATGGATCCTTAAGAAATTTAAATTGTAAGGACTTTCTTTTTCATTTGTGGCTATTGCGTAGATTTTTGGATTAATTTTTTTGGGCCAACAGGTGACAAAGTTGGTGAGGCTTGTTCTCTCTCTCTCTGGTATCTTCCCAGTCTTCTATCATCTCTAATGTCCTTCCTTCTATTCACAGTTCTGGCACCTGCTCTGTCCTCTGTTGTAACTTCTGTTCCGTTCCCTCTTCTTTTCTCTGCTCTATCCTCAGTCCTGATCTTTGTTCTAACATCCGTTTTGTTTCCACTTCTGTTCTTACCTCTATTCTGTTCCTTCTTCTGCCGTCTCTTCTGTTCTCTGCTCTGACTTCTGTTCTGTCCTCCGTTGCATTCTCTGATCTGTCCTCAGTTCCGTCACTAACATGTGTGTTGGCCGCTGTTTTATTTTCTCATCGGTACTTTGTTCTATTCACTGTTCTGTTCCCTGGTATATTATTCGCTCTGTTCCCTCTTCTTTACTCTGTTCCGTATTCTGTCCTGTGCTCTGTTGCATTCTCTGATCTGTCTTCAGTTCCGTTTTTTTTTCTAAAATTTTTGTTGGCCTCTGTTCTATTCCCTCATCTTTTCCCTGTTCCGGTTTCTGCTCTGTCCCCTGGTCTGGGCACTCTTTTATCCTCTTTTCGGTATTCTGTTCTTTCTACTGTTCTGTTCTCTTTTCTGTGCTCTGCTCTATTCACAGTTCTGCCCTCGGCTCCGTCCTCAGTCCTGATCTCTGTTCAAACCTCTGTTCCGTTCCCTCTTCTGTCGTCTGTTCTGTTCTCACCTCTATTCACAGTTCTGTCTTCTGCTCTGTCATAACCTCGATTCACAGTTCTGTCCTCTGCTCTGTCCTCAGTTCCGTCCTTTGTTCTAACCCCACTCTTTTATCCTTTTTTTGGTACTCTGTTCTATTCAATGTTCTGTGCTCTGCTTCGTTCCTAGCTCTGACCTCAGTTCTGATCTCTGTGTGAACCCCTGTTCTGTTCCTTCTTTTTTCTCTGTTCTGTAGTCTGCTCCATTCATTTTTCTGCCCTCTGTTCTGTTGTATTCTCTACTCTCTCCTCAGCCTTGATCTCTGTCCTATCCTCTGTTCTGTTTCCACTTTTGTCATCTATTCTGTTCTTCATTCTAATTTCTGTTCTGTTCCCTCTTCTGTTGACTGTTCTGTTCTCTGCTCTCTTCACAGTTCTGTTCTCTGCTCTGTCCTTTGTTCTGTCGTCTACTCTGTCTTTTGCTGCATTCACCGTTCCGCCTTCTGTTCCGTTTCCTGTCTTGTTCGTCATTCGGTTGTCTCTTTCCAATTTTCGATCTCTCTCCTGTTCGCTTATTTTTGTCAACTGCTCACCACAAAAATCGCTTCTATTGCATCACATTCCATCTTGTTGTTGTTGCCTTTTATTTCATCCACGAACCGAAATGTAATTAAATAAATTTTAAATATACTGACCACGAGGCCGCACTCAGTTCCATTTACGTTTTTTTTTCTGTCTCCCTCCGCTTGCAGTCGCTCCCCCATCACACTTCCGCCATCCTTGGGCTCTTGGTCCTTTGTATTCGAGTTACTGTTGGAAAAGTTGCCAAACCGTAAAAGTGGTTTTCAATCCGATCCGTTCCGACTGTAGACGCTGGCTCGCAAACACTAAAACTTCCGCACGGCAGCACGGAGTGTGCAGCTGGACAGAAAAAGAAAAAACACAAAACGACAGCCACCCATGTCCTGCAATTAACTAACGAATTTTCATTCTCGCAACAAAAATCCCGTAATGACTTTCGCCCTATGGCCGCGCAGCCGAAAAAAATTTTAGTCCCAAACCGGAAAAGCCGACGAAGAGACGACCACTGCAGCGATGACGACGACGTCCATGACGCCAACTACGCCGACGATGACGGAGTAGAAGGGCAGAACGAGTGGGTGCTTGGCGATGCCTTTCGAGAGCGAAAGGAGAAAGCCAAACCCGTTGGCGAAGCTTGGCCGACGCCGCCACCGCCGTCGTCGTTGCGCGCTCTTGAAATGAAAGATTTTCTTTTCTTTCGCTGGCCACCACTTCAAGCCTATTCACCAAGGATAATTCAAAACCATGTCTGCACTTTGCTCGCAGTCGCTGAGGCCTCTCAGCCGGCCGAAATGGACTTTCCTACACTCCCTCCTCTGGGCTGGCCGTGGAAAGAAAAAAAAAACTACTCCTCGTCCTGGGCACCGTTGATGAAAGGACCGTCGACGGGGAAGCGAGAGAGTGAGAGCAGAGAAGCCCATCAGACGTTGGAAATATCCTTTTGAAATCAAAACAAACGAAACGAGGAAAAGGGATTCGCTTCGAGCATATCCTATATGCAAGGATTTCGAATTGGTTTCACTCTTCATCCCTCTCTTTCTCTATCTTCGCCAAGTGTGGTGGAAATTTTAATTTGAAATTAATTCCAAGCTTCGCCGTCGTGGTTGTCCTTCCAAGGAGTACACACACACAGCCACAAAAGCAAATCCCTTACAGGACGAAACAGGGTTTCGTTCGCTTACATTGTTCGGGGCTGGAGTTCATTCAGTCCTGACGGTTTTTTCGGTTTTTTTGTCGTAAACTCATTTTCTGTCCACATATGCGAATCCTGGCTCTCCCTCTTTGATTAGCCCTCCCACAGCCCTGAGTGAAAGGATAATTATGTGCTAATGGTTCCTATTTAACATGCGAAAGGACATGATTTATATATTTTTAATGACCATTTCGTGGTTGCCTGTGCTCGGCTAGGACGAGAGAGTCCTTTGAAAAGTAAAAGCAATTATTTGACTTTGACAAGTGTCCTGAAGGATGTACACACTGCATACACGACACAACAACTCTGATGTGTCTGTTCGAAATATTTCCGCTGAAAGGATCAAAAGGATACTCTGCCCGCGCATTCCCATTTTAGGACCATTGCTCCAAAGTGTTTGGCAACCCTTCGTTTTCTTTGCAATTATTCTGCTACCTCTCTCCTCCCCCCCCATTGGATGTCCTTTTTTTTCCCAATTTTTTTTTCGCCGGTGCTTGTGCATGTGATGTAATCAAATTACGCAAGGACATAATTTTTGGGCAGGAACCCTTTTTCCATATGAAAAATTCAGAGAGTGTCTGTGTGCTTAGGGGACGGCTGGAAGGGGGTGGATTTTTTTCTCCATCCTCATATTTCGCAGGACTCTACGACCCTGTTCACACATTAATTTTTTTGATGTTCCTGTTGGGGGGGTGGTGAGCGGACGAGAAGTTGGGGATGAAATATTTATGAAATCTAAGAGCTGCTACCCGGTCCCTGTCTATCGCGCGTGTATCCTCTTCTCGGTGGATCCTCGGTGTGTTTGAGGCGCTGCCGTTGCCGCCGCCGATGCTGCTGCTGCTGCTGTTTCTGTTGGCGGCGGAGTTCAGTCAGAGGTCCTCTTGAAGGAATCGAGAGCAGCGAGTGGTTGGAGTCCTTTTAAAATAATTGAGTTACGTATCGCGCTTGTTAAACTCACATTGCCGCCAACGCTGCTTCCGTGCCGATGGCTCAGTCTCAGTGTATGAGTGTCTAGGACTCGTGTACGAGGGTATATCGTTTGGAAAAGCGTCCTGCCCCATCGTTTTTTTTTTCTCCCCTTCAGTTTTCGAGAGCGAAATTAAATCTTTTGACGTTTGAACAAGCGGTTTGGGGGGGGAGAGGGCGCCTCCCACCGAAGAAGGGTTGAAATTTAAAAATTAGTCAGGGATGTTGTCCTTCGAGAAAAGTAATAAGCAATTTACACTAATGATCAAAAGTCAAGATCCTGGAAAACGAGACGCAGGCAGGCACAAGTAAGCCGGGAGGTTTGTTTTTTTTTTTTTTTTGAAACAAACTTTTTCCGAGGGCGTGTGCGCTAAAGTATGTGTGTGTGTGTAAGTTGAGTTCTTAAGGACACTGGAGGGTTAAGTGAATGAAGTGAATGGGATTAAGAATTCGTTCTTAACGTCCTCCCCCGTCCACGCCCTCGAGACGGCCGCTTTAACTGGTTTTCAGTGTTGCGCTGCTGTGTCTGGAAGAAAAGAATCGACAGATGGATGGTAATGATGAAGTGGGGAATTATGAATGTAATAGGCGGCAGTAAACAAGGGTACATGCTTGGGATAAACATTTACAAAAGCGAAATTCCAAAGGGACGTGCGTCTGGGGAGGGGGTGGGGTGAGGGGAGCAGTGCGGCTGGCGATTTAAGATTCAACGGCCGTGTAATCCTTTAAAAAGTTCGCAGTCGGAAGTCCTTAAATTGTCCATTTAAGAAGTTTTAAGTTTTTCGGAAGGATTTTGTGGCTTTAGGAGGGTGGGTGTTGATTGCGTGAAGCTTTAATTTTGCCGAGAGTTAGAATCGGGGGTGGAGTTGAAGAAGGAGGGCTTTAGCCGCAGTCGCAGCCGCAGTCGCAGTCGCAGTCGCAGTCGCAGTCGCAGTCGCAGTCGCAGTCGCAGTCGCAGTCGCAGTCGCAGTCGCAGTCGCAGTCGCAGTCGCAGTCGCAGTCGCAGTCGCAGTCGCAGTCGCAGTCGCAGTCGCAGTCGCAGTCGCAGTCGCAGTCGCAGTCGCAGTCGCAGTCGCAGTCGCAGTCGCAGTCGCAGTCGCAGTCGCAGTCGCAGTCGCAGTCGCAGTCGCAGTCGCAGTCGCAGTCGCAGTCGCAGTCGCAGTCGCAGTCGCAGTCGCAGTCGCAGTCGCAGTCGCAGTCGCAGTCGCAGTCGCAGTCGCAGTCGCAGTCGCAGTCGCAGTCGCAGTCGCAGTCGCAGTCGCAGTCGCAGTCGCAGTCGCAGTCGCAGACGCAGACGCAGACGCAGTCGCAGTTGCAGTCGCAGTCGCAGTCGCAGTCGCAGTCGCAGTCGCAGTCGCAGTCGCAGTTGCAGTCGTAAGAGTCAGATGGCCTGGGATCCCCTTTCCGCCACTTGTCTTTCATTTGAACCCCCCGCCAGATCCAGCCAATTAAGCCCCTGCCAAGGTAACGTCACATTGCACCACTTGAAGATGCATCCAGAATTCCACCCCACATGCATGCACCCACTTCATGGCTAATTTCACGGTACTTAGACAATTGTTTTAACATCCTAACTACAGCCGTAACACAGAGCGTAAGGAGATTCCTCTGAAATCCCCCATGCATGCTCAGCCCACCCCTCCCATGCCATGTCACGAGGGCGGGTGACAGCGCTTTGTTTCCACACCCCTGCAGGATTAAACTCAACAAAAGGGCAATTATG
Organism: Eristalinus sepulchralis; assembly: GCA_944738645.1. Taxonomy (NCBI): domain Eukaryota; kingdom Metazoa; phylum Arthropoda; class Insecta; order Diptera; family Syrphidae; genus Eristalinus; species Eristalinus sepulchralis. The sequence goes on along the minus strand of OX122885.1, from coordinate 2,869,067 downwards.
AAAATAGTTCACGACTCCTCCCCTCGCCGGGGAACAGTGTCGGTGAAGTGACTTTTAATTTGAATCCTCGCCAATTAACTGTATCGGCACTTCACTCGTCCAACAAGCACTCCAGCTCCAGTTAGCAGGACACACGTCCATCCTCTTCAAACTCGAGCAGGTTCAGCTGGGGTTTAAGAAACTTTTTGAAAATCTAGCCCTTCGGTCACCAGGAGCAACGTCCCTGCTGGCCCAGCGCAAACATCACATGCACCCACCTACACAACCACACACACAAACACCCGCGTACAAGGTGGGCGGGAAGCTGCGGAACACCCAGGTGGTTTGATGTACACGTTAGGGCATGCATCACAATAAGCACAGCTCGTTGCACTGCTGATGCCACCCTTCGCAGTTAAGTGAGTCGGTCGCTGGCTCTGGGCGGCGACGGTGTGGTGGAGTGCGACTTTTTCTGATGCTCCTTTGTGGCGTCCCGCGCTGTAAGACAGTTAACCTTTCAGCGACATACGCTTGAGTTACGATGCTCAAAAGCGAAAACCTGCCACTCACCGCGGGCGACGTCGCCGTCGCTGATGTTTGTCTCTAAACAGTGGGGGGGGGTTCCACCCACCGATGAATAATGACAACCCTCATCGAAGCGGCAATTGAGAGAGAGAGTGCAATTCACTGGTACGCAGAAGGGTTGCCATGGGTGAGGGTGAACGTCTGCGATTTGCAAGCATCGAACATCTTTCATTAACTGCACCTGTGCGGGCGAAGTAATTCTCCCTACCACCTCACGACGCCTCGAACTGCCGCATCATTGAAATTAAAAGCACACACGCATCCGTGCCATTTCCCGACGCCTCGCCACCGCCGCCGCCGCCGCCGCCGCTCAACGGAAGTGTGTGCTTCCTTTTTAATTTCACTTAATTTTTATTCCCATTTCCCGTCGCGTTAAGCTCGACACATTCATTGACTCCCACCGCGCCCGGTCCACCGCAGCAGCCTCGCCCACATTTCCCTTAATTAGCGTGCGCTCCCCGTTTCCGAGAGTTTCTGGAGCATATTTAACTCACAAAGGACTCGCTCTTCATCTCTTTCTCTCTTTCTCTGTGTCTGCCCACGCTCTGGCGTCTGTTCATCCCCCTCCCCCCCCCCTCCCTCCCGACAGCACAGAGGGTTCATGTAATTGTGATACAAAGTAATTTTTACTAATTTGGTACACAGAGCACACAGAGTTGCCGCCCGCTCTGCCGGCACCGCTCGCTGTTCGCAACCATCACGTGAACTGTCATATCTAAGGAGTCGCGCCCTTCCGAGCTCTGGGTTATGTACTCACTCACAGCCCCGTCGGCCATTGCTGTACATCACCACCGACGACTGCCGCAACCGCCCTCGCCATCGCACTCACCAACCGTGCTGGTGTCGGGCGAAGTGTAGTGCGCCCGGCAAGTGGCAATTTCGGGTGCTTTTTAGTTGAAAAGGCAAACACAACTGAAAACACACAGAAATACCGTTTAATGCCAATTAACCCGTTACAATATGTATACGCTTCACAAACTTTTCCACAGTTTTATTCATCATCATCATCAGCAGCAGCAGCGGCAGCCGTAGCAGCAGCAGGAGTAGCGACAGCAGAGGTAATAGCAGCGGTAAAAGCACCACCGTCGCCATTGACGTTGTCGTCCCGCGTGTCCTCCACCCCATGGCTATTGGCTGGAGATGTGGCACAGGAGCATCCTCATCATTACCATCAACCAATTCGCTTCAACAATAATGAATGGCGACCGGCCGACATGATGTGGGGGCTGTGCGGGCGGGCGGGCGGGTGGGTGGGTGTTGGGCGGTGCTGCTGGTTTGCTGATGTTAAGCAAATTACACAGTTGGCATTTACAGTTGGATTTTCCAAAAATTCCCACCTTTCGTTAATTAGAAATGACGAGTTAAATTGTCGGGCGTCGTTCGGGGAATGAGGAGGTGAGATGGCCTTGTAGCGGGCGTTTAGGTCAAAGCTCACTCAAGTGGGTCTCTCGTGTGTGTGTTGGTGCTGAATTTCAGAGCTTTTTTTTTGGTCTCTCCTTCAAATGGTCACTTTGGGATGGTGAACTGGTAAACACAGAGGTATAACATTGGGACCGGAAAGACCATTTTTCGTTAAATAAGCGGTTGCGGCCGGAAGCGGTTGTGGTGCTCTGAATGTGGAAAGCATATGTTTCTTGGTCTCCATTGGGAATGCCGGTTGCTTTGTGAATTTCCTCAAATCTCGATGGAAATTAAATTTTTGTCGGGTGTGGGAGAGATTTGAAGGCGATGTGGAAGTTGCTGCTTTTGATCGGTAATCGTGCGGGTGTTGATGGGGAGTTTGGCGATCTGCAGCCTGAAGGGGCTGAATTCATCAACTTCTGGATCTTGTCTACGAATGAAAGGCGATCAAAATTGGACAGTGATCAATGATCTTCGGTGGAATGGAAAGACAGACGAAATAAGTGAACCAGAATTTTGAAGATCACCTTGCTCCTGATCGATAATTGATCGTCCTGAGGATCATCTGGGTTATTTGCCGCTTGATCAGTGAACGATGTGGCTTTCAGAAATCCCAGTTTCCACTATCTCCTTCAAGACATGCTGAAGAAGAAGTGACAATCTTCAACAACTGGCAAGTGATCAGTGATCTTCACAGTATCCAAAAAATGTGGAACGCCACCTCAATTTTGTTGGTGTCAAGACTGCACTTGATTGGTGCAATTGGGTGGAAAGTCCTTGAACAATATTGTAATCCTGTGTCAGTGATCTGGCGAACTGTACGATCAGCTGCACTTAATCATCCAAGCTTCCACTGGCGCTGCACGTAGTCTGAAGAGACTTAACGAGAAGGACCATAGAACTGTTGGTGACTTAGGATTGATCGGTGATCGTTCAAAGTCCATGATCACCAATCTTGCAGCCCGAGTAGTTGTTGAGTGGATTTTCCAAACTCCCCCCACAATAACCTCGTCCTTCAGGAGTTGGATCAATCAATCTTCTCTTTCGATTCCTTAATCTGTCTAAGGAAACATCCTGTAGAGCAGAAAACTTCCTCAACTCACTCTCTACAAAGCTGCAACCTCCTTAATTGAACGGATGATGCGAACGAAAGTCTGATAAGTTGAAGATGAAACTATAACCCCGAGGATATAACTTCATCTAGTCGTCACTTCCGATGACTAGACACCACCGCATGCCCCGAGGATGCATTTTATCGTCTATCAAATAGCAAGTTCGTTGTGCTCTCTGTCTCCATCGAAGCACATCCGCATTACAGTGAAAAGACTTCCTACAGTCAAAATTCATCAGGAAGCACCTTCCCACAGCACTACTCTCCTGCGCTCACTTATTCAGTCTTGCATTCCCGTCATCTGCTTCGGAATGCCTTTTCTTTCGCCTTTTCGAAACTATTGTCTTCCGGGGCTGCGCAACGACTCATTATCTCTCACTTTCACCATTCTACGCTCCAGTGCACGCCTTCCCCGCCCTCCATGTCGCACTCCAGCATGTTTCACTAATTTTAAGGATCCTAATAAAACGAATTCGCCTCCGGAATATCTGATGACATTGAAAAAGCCATTAGTCGGCGGCGACGGCAGCGGCGTGGGCGGCATTCATTCTCCAGGCTCCTCACCCGCATTCGCGCTCCACCCTCCACGCCCCACACTCTGGCCTCTGCACGCCCGCCTACTGCACAGTACAGACTTAATCTCTCTTGTATTGTCTTTGGTTGGGAAAAAGGATGTTCTCACGCGCCCTCCTCGATCCTAGGCGAATTCAAATTTTCGTGATTTTAATCATTTTGGCAAATTGCTTTCTACTCATCGTTCTCTCCACGTTGCCGTCACTGTTGTCGTGCTCAGGCTTGTACCCGTCGCAGTTGTCCTCCTAGTCATCGTCGACGGCGACGTCGTCGTTTGAGTTAATTGTTATCCTTGCAAATGCGGGATTGTCATTCAGGTACACAAATAGGTGTCTGCTGTTTACTAATTTATCCACTTCACCCCTAAATTTGCCGCTCCCCCCCCCCCCCCCCCACACACACTGCCAGGACCAGCAGCAGCTACCAGCATTATGGTCCTGACATGTCCTGGAAAAGGTTTCTAAGGTTCCTTAATGTGTTTGCGTATTGTTCTGTAATTTATGAGTGTTAGTGCGCCCGTACGCTGCTGGTTACTGAATAGCTATCCGTGTATCCACTCGGTTCGTGTTAATTGAAAAACTAAACTAATTGGAAAAAGAACACACAGACGTTCAACTCACATCATTCAGACACTGGGAGACAGAAAAAAAAATCGGATTTCAACTGATCGCCTTGCGCTGTGTTGGCGGAAGCGGACTCCTCCTGTTGTCATCTTTTCGATTTCGATTTCACTTGGATCACATTCGGCCCCCACCCATCCCCAGGCCACTTGAAATGGGCATCTGTTTATGTATTCCATTTGCATGAGTATTCTGTGAATACTTACTGACAGCTTTCAGTTTGGTTTGAGCTTGTGTTCTCCTGGCTCTGGTGCGTCCTTTTTTGCACTTTTTTTCGGGGGGTGGAGTGAACCTGGAAGCTTGGGTTGCCTTTGGTTTGTTTGCCCGTCACTTTTAGTTGTGACGGCATCCGTTTCCCCGAAGGATACAAATGGAAATAAATAAATTGAGAAAAATCATTCGGTAGCATGTCTGTTGTTCTATTTGCCAGTTCGGAGTTCTTTTTTTTCCGGAGCGGACAATGGATGTCTCCCTTCTTTTTGAATTCGTATGCAGAATTGATTGTGTAGTGGAGTGGAGTATGAAAAGGTCGGTTGAAGTGTATCCTTGGGGCGTCTTTAATGCGATTACATTGCGCACTTTTAAGTACAGAATGTCCCGTGGGAGGGGAGGAAATCGAAGGGGCTTGTACTGAAGGTAGACGGGGATAGTTTATCTTGGAAAAGGATATTCGCACTTGTTGATGTGGCGTTTCCTTCAGTTGTTTTACGAATTTTTGTCCTTTGAAGCTTTAACTTCGATTTTAAGTACAATTCACTGGAATTTGTCCGAATGTTATTAATTTTCAGCGAAGGACAGGCGCTTATTAAAATTTTGGTTATATGTTCGATTTTGATATAGTCTCTTAAAACTTCCGATTCGATTAGATCAAAGGTATCTCTCGGATATGTATCGTTTGCTGACATAAATTGGTTCTGGAACTCAACTCCCTTACGAGAGTAAAGATAATTCTGGACACAATTAGTGAAACTTATCCAAGTTCTGTTTATCAGGGATCCTCTCTAAGTCCTGTCTGTTACAATTCTGATCACAAATTCTGACAAGAATTGTGCTCACAATGCTCACCACAATTCTGACCAGAATTTTGACCACAATTCTGACCACAATTCTTATCACAATTCTGACCACAATTCTGAAAAGATTTTAAACAAAATTTTGACCACAATTCTGACCGCAATTCTGGCCACAATTCCGACCACAAATCTGATCACAATTCTTACAACAATTTTAAGCACAATTCTGACCACAAATCTGATCACAATTCTGTCCACAATTCTGACCACAATTCTGACCAAAATTCTGACCACAATTCTGATCACAACTTTGACCACAATTCTGATCACAATTCTGACCACAATTCTGTCCACAATTCTGACCACAATTCTGACTAAAATTCTGACCAAAATTCTGACCACAATTCTGTTGACAACTTTGAGCACAATTCTGATCACAATTCCAACCACAATTCTGACCGCAATTCTGACCACAATTCTAACCACAATTCTGACCTTAATTCTGACCACAAATCTGATCAAAATTTGCCTTTGAGGCTTAAGGGCTTGAATTCGATTTTGACCTCAAAACAGGTGGACTCTCAATTCTCTAGCTCTCGAAGGGCAATCAACTCTCGGCATCGTCCAACTCACACTCCAAACTCATCCACTTAAGCGTCACCACTTTCCAAGCATCTCTCCCACTGATTCAACGTACGTCGACCTCCATTGGGTAACATTCCTAATGCACTGAGTTGTCCCAACTTCCGTTTCATTCTCAAACCCCCCCCCCCTCTCTCTACACCCTCTACCTACTTCAATAGACGGTGGTAGACATCCCACACACTCGATTAGAAACTTTACCCTTCACATCTGAGAGCACATTATACGCCGCAAGCCTTTGATTCTAGATACAAAGGCAAACAATGCAACTGCACACCACATCACCCCTGTCGCGTAGCCACTCTCGAACGACAAAACATTCAAATGGGAAAATTAACAACAAAATGCAAAAAAAAAAACGAGTGCAAAGCCACCTCAGACACAAACACCAGACACGCTCTTAAGGCGCAGCTCTGGCGCGGTGGCGGAGCTCTTGCTACCGTCGTCCTGTCATGAATTCATGAAATCCATGTTCTCGAGCTGCTGCTGCTGCTGCTGTTTTGCATATGGAATACATTGAGAGGAGCACAACAAAAACTACCACAGGGATATTAAGCAAAACACTGCAAGTGTTTTTCAACCATCCCCCAACCACGATCACGGGTGCCACCCCCGCACGACTTATTGACGTTCGCTATCAGAAACTTATTCGGCAAACAATTTTCGAAGTTTTGCTGAAATTCATAATCTCCCTCAAAGGGGACGGGCCACTCGGGCAGCGCACAAAAACTATCTGACTGGGGGCGTGGGGGCTGATCCCCGCTATCAACTTTGTAATGTCCTGCAATTAAGTATACGATTCAAGTTGAAGTGCGCGCTACTGGTCAAACCCCACGTCCAGTGTGTCCCTCTCTATCCATTCACAGCGCACAGCGATGGCCATAAACATGTTAATTTCTTTATTGCCAGTCAAGATCCTTGGCGCGCATAAAACGAACCCTACAGACAGCCGAGATCGTACCCGGACCAGCTGTGTCCGTGGCGCTGTGGATGCGGTGGAAGGATGTTAATTACTTTCTCGAGCTCAATTTCTCGCAAAAGAAGTGAGAGAAGCAGCGCAAAAGTCAACCCATTCCATGGGTGAACCGCAGGGGAATCAATGAAACCTCGAGACCACCCAGAGATAATGGACATGCCCTTGAGTTGTTTCTTCGTCTCCATCTTCTCCTTTGTCCACCAGCAATGGTTTTGTTTTTTTCCCTTCTTTTTTGGGTGGGGTGGAAGGAGTCAAGGATTTCTGGAATGCGACCGATTACACTTGAGTGGCCCTGTAGATGGCGCCACATGAAATTCATGAAATCAAAATTCAGTACATTAACCCTCACCGCCCATTCTCCACCCATTACACATATCGTCGTCGTCGTCGTCGTCGTTGTCGTTGTCCTCGTCCTCGCACGACCATAAAACAATAACTTCTCAGCGATTTCGTGTTGTCCATGTAGCCGGCCGTTAATTTATTCCAACTAACTCCCGGCCCAAGCACGCGGCGGGAAATGTTAGAGATAAAGTTGCGGAGGCTTTACGACCGAAAGAGCAGCGAAAAAAAAATTTCAGCTGAAACTCAATTTGGCTCCATGGCTGCCAGCCAACCCAAACCACACCCCCTATCAGGAGAGGGTATAAAAACTCAACGGCAGTTATTTTTTGCTGTTGCGATGGCGGGGAGGGGGAAGGGGGCACAAGCGGCACATCTCTGCTATTGTTGGCACTTGGTTAGGAAGACCAACCCTCAATTCACCGCCCCGCCAGGCGGCCACCTACGTCATGTTGACATTGTAATGAATGTATCGGAGGTACAGAGACAACAGTGGTCTCTGCTGGGGAAAGGACACCTCCGTACACATTGTGCCACAAATTATACGAACCTCGGAGGAGTTGGCATGGTGGATGGTGGCCCATAAAAAGATTTAAATCGTGTGTGTCGCGCTGACTCTGTCTGCGGATGGATGGCTGACTAGTAAAATAAATAAACGGCTCAACCCCCCCCCCCCCACCCAGCCCCTTCTCACCGACACACCAGTGTTGTTGTTGCTGTGTGTCACGACCGTTAAACATGCCACGAATGTCCTTACAACGAAGTCCTCGCGTCGACAATCAAACAGCAAATCGCATATATCGGGCAAGTGAGTGCTGGAGTTGTTGGTTGTTGGGGTGGTTGGTGGGTGTTGGGGGGGGATGAAGAGTGATGGGGTGGTGGGTAAGGGGCCAAGTAATCTTTATCTCTCTCCATTTTGTCGCAGCACAATGAATTAATTTCGGTTTTAAATGGCTCCCAACCCAATTACCCCCGATGGCGCTGGTGGTTGGTGGTCGTTTGGTTGACGTTTTTCGTTCTCGTTCCTGCTGCTACTGTTGCTGACAAAGTTGCCGCGAAAATTCAGATGTCCTTCATCCTCTGCCATCTCATCGTCCATCGGGTGGCTTGGAGCGGGGCAGAGACAGAGAGAGAGAGAGATCGGGGAGATGCCACCAGTGTCGTTAAATGGAGGAGTTTCTGTCTTTTTTAATTTTTTCCCCTTGTTTCAGTTTGTCGCGCGGAAGTTTTTATTGCCAAACATGGTTACATGTGTAGGCACTTGACGATACAGACGCCGGCCGGGGGGGTCATGTATCAGACGAGATGACGAATGGGAGAGGGGCCGCTAGAGCACGACTGTCTCTAGGCGCCTTCCAGCTTCTTAAGAATGGATGATGCATCACTTCTGATGACATCACCTCTGACAAAAGTTTCACTCCACTCCATGCCAAAGAATTTGCAAAAAAATCCAACCTCCTCACATTGAGATGAGGTGAGACTACAGCAGACCAGAGCAACAACCCCACACACGCCACGTCCTGCCCCACCCCACCACAGCAAAGGCCTACACCAAAAGTTGCCCCCTCTCGCATGTTTACACCGTTGTATGAGTACATGCCTAACGGTTTTTTTTTTTGTTGTTTTGCCCTTTGTTGTCATTTTTATTCCTGTCGCTTGCGTTATCCTTTTGCAGTGTTAAATTTACGGTTGTGTTCATAAAATCCCCCGTGTGGGCAGAAGTGATTTATGCATTTAACGGTATTTAAATTGCACACTATAAATCCACTTGGTCTTGGCACCTGTGCGTGTGTCCTGTCTGTGTCCTGTGTGTCATGTGGTGATGTAAATTTTTTGTTTATCACAGAACAGCCGAAGAACCCTTATTTTACACCACATCGCATCGCAAATCTCTCTCTCTTCTTTTGTATGGGCGATGTCCTGGTTGGTTGTCCCTCTAACGGACGATCCCTATCTCGGCTGGGGATGATGAGAGCGAAATCCTTCTTTATTCATTCTGATAACACACTTCATTAGAACTCAAGGAAGTGAACCCTCAAACGAGTGGTCAACGGATCAATTTCCTTGTGCCCGGTCGGTCCCCCCTTTCCCCGCGTGGCACGACTGTGTGACACAGTGAAACCCCACTTCCCTTCCGATTGAATGAAATCGAATTTGGATGAGTTACGTGTTGAAGGACAAACAAATTTATTTGTGACCACCGACCGTAGAGGTGTCCTTAATCCATATCCCAGTTGGGGTCGGCTCCATCATCATGTCTCCCTTGTCCGTCCGTCACGCCTCTCCGACAGTCGTTCACTCTTTTTTTCCATCCTCAAGAGATGATTATCCTTTGTGGGGATCTTCTTTTCCCCATAAATTGGGTGACTATTGTCGAAGGACGTCCAAAAGGACGAGAGCTGGCGACAAAAGCGGGAATCTTTTGAATCAAGTTTGACCTGATTACTGGCAAACGTGCGACTCTGACCAGTTCTCACTTCTGAAAGCCGAAGGGCGAGCCACGAGAGAAAAGTTTTCTATCACGCGTGCTACCGCAGACTTGTCGGGATGCCTAGGCGCCGCCTTCCCTCTCTCTCTCTCTCTCTCTCTTCACCGCATTCGCAGAGGCATGATGAGGTGATTATTAGCAGCAAATTTCTACAGCGAACGATAAGATTTATATCCTTGCCAAGGATCATCGTTTGTCTATGTTGACTGGAAAGTTTTATTCCCTGGCGTTCCCCTTCTTCGTGGTGGCGGACAATGCATGACTAATAGGTGTGTGCGGCGACGGCGGCGGCGGTGCTAATGGCAGTGGAGGGGAACCGTCACGGAAGGCCACGAATGAAAGGATTCTCGCCGCCGCCGTTGCTGACGCGCCAATCCGGAGGAGTATCCTTTTCTTCGTTGATTTCCTTTTTTTTCTGTTTGCCCACTTTTATGCATTTCTTTATGAGGATTTTTCCAGGACATCAATGGCTGTGGGGACAATGACAATGATGGTGGCGGGAAAGGTTTGTTTTTTTTTTTCTTTGTCGGCGTTGTCTTCTCCCAAACACCCGCACCACCCCCACCTTTCTGCAGCATTTTCAGTCAGATTGCCGTTTATTTATGTAAATGTCCTGAGAATAGGGTAAATTAGGTGGAAAGTAGGGTCATTTATGTCTTGTTGTTGTTGTCCGTCGTTTTGTTGCCTGGGCCGTGTTGGTTTTTGTTTTTTTTCGGCCAGCCCGTGCTGCTGCGTTGTATTGTCTTGTCCTGGGGAGGATTATAAAATGTTATTGCTGCAGAAAGAATTACCCGAAATTAATTTTTATTTCTGCGTAGCGTGGCCGCCGGCTCGCCTGCTCGGCTGTGTGGGTGCGTAAGTTTGTGACGATCGGACGGGAGGACCTATGTACGCCATCACCTCCTTTTGTTTCACGGGCCGATTAATTGAGTTGTTTTTGTTGTTGGTGTTGTTGCTGCTGCTGTAACTGGTGCTATGATGAGGATGTAAGTCGCAAAGTTAAATGGCCGGATTCTTTTGTGTTACTCTCCACCCTCTGCTCGTGTGCTTGTGTCGCTGTGTGAGTGAGTGAAATTTTTTTTTCCGGGTGAAAGAAAATGACTTAACAGGACAATGTGCTTGTTTTTGGGTGAATTGCTTTTGTTATATCCTTCGCTTGGCTAATTCTCCTCGGTCGTTGGACATTTTGTCTGGAACGGCTTTTTTTTTGTCTTCTCATTTTGCGAGTACTGATAACTGACCTTGGTTGTGGGTGGATGTGTGTGTGTGGGTGTGTCTGCACGTGGCGTTGCTTTTGTGTGGTGTTGGGAGTGATCATTTTTCTTTTCTCTTGTAAATCGATTTACGTTCAAGGGCAACGGGAAGCCGCGAAGTGTAAGAATTTTGAACAAACACTTTGAGTGAGGACGTTTGTCGGTGGCCAGTATATTGTGGCTGCTTCTGGGGAATCTGAGATCGATTCCGACGGAAATTAATTTTTCCTTTTCGTTGAAATTTAAAATCGAATCGAAGACTTCCAGGGAATTTGGGTTCTTCAAGTGAAAACTCGAGTGACGTCGCCGAGCGGTACTCCTGGATGAACGCCAGTGTGACCACGATTGTTATCGCAATGGTTATGCTGACAGCGTCGTCGAACTGACGACTCACTGTCATCTGACTTCTTTACCATCTCCTGAATCATTTAATTCGACACTGACAAAGAGATTCAAAGAAATTAAATCTTTTGGCCTCAGAGATAGAGGGCGCCACATGCGCGCTGTGATGTGACTTCTTAAACATCATCCTTGAGAAGATCGTGCGTAACTCACAAGTCAACACCAGAGGCACGATCTTCCAAAAGTCAGTTCCGTTGCTAGCTTACACCGACGACATTGACGTGATTGGACGAACACAGTGAGCCGTCAATGAAGCGTTTGCTGGCATTGAAGCGGAAGCGGCTAAAATGGGTCTGGTGGTTGAATGAGGGCAAAACGAAGTACATGATGTAACCAAGGAAGAACAAAAGAACGACGTCTCGGACAGAGAGTCACACTAGGCAAGGACCTCGTCAACCTCGGCTCGGCGGTAAATAGGGACAACAGCATCAGTACCGAAATCAGACGCAGAATCACTCTTGACAATCGCTGTTTCTTTGGGCTCAAGCGGCAATGGAGTTATAAAGCCCTCTCTCGAAGGACTAAGGTTGCTGAATACAACAGCTTGATCATCCCAGTCCTACTTTGTGGCGCGGAAACCTGGACGTCTATCGAGAGAAAAATTTTTTGGGTGCGATTTTGTTTTGTTTGCCTTGATGGATGGGGGAGAAGATTAAATGACGAAGTCTACAGACTGTATGGCGACATGCGTCTGGTCAAGCGTCTTCGGCGTCTGCAGAAAAATTCAACGACGAACTCTATGGCCTGTACAGACACATGCGCCTAGTCAAACGTCTTCGGATACAACGCTTAAGATGGCTAGGCCATATAGAACGTATGGACAGCACTGCTCGGACCCGAAAAGTCGTCGAATCTGAGCCATTGAGACAACGCAACAGGGGACGGCTTACGCGTAGATGGCGCACATAAGTGGAGAAGTACCGCAACCAACTTGAAGTGCACAGCTGAGGGCAGCTAGCGAAAGATCATGCTGGATGGAGAGGCATGTTGGTTGAGGTCCAGGTCAACATCAACACGGCAACTATTTGCAGGCGAACCTTTTCGTCCTTCCTCAGGTTTGCCCTTTACAGCTTATTATGCCTTTCTGGTTGCTTGTTGCTTCTAGTTGCTTCTGAAGACTTCTCTTGGTCGAAAAAGACGTTTCTTTGTGATTGTGATGTGGAAGCATATGCTCGTCGCCTCATTGATGAACAACTCCACTCCATTCCACAACTCTACCAACACTTGACAACGTTGATCTTCTTTTTTTCATTTTCCACAACTTAAAAAGGAAAGAGGCGCCAAAAAAGTGTCAGATTGTAAAAGTTGTGTAAAATCCTGTGAAAGGTTCTGCCAAACGATGATGTCATACAGTTTACGTACTCAGCGCCCTGCTTTTGACAATCTTCTCGACCTTGCAACTCTGTAGCTGATCGAGAAGAAGGCTCAAGGGAGACAGGTCGACAGGCATCTTTTCACATCTTGCTGCGTAGCCATCAGGGGCATGATGATTCTGTTCTTGTAAGCAGATTGGCGTTGTTAGAGTGAGGGATATAAGAACCATCCTCCTTGTGGTGACAGAGCGTCACAGATACCTCTCTGTAACATATAAGGTTGCGTTTAGTTTTCATATTTGATGCAAGCAATTCAAGTACGAACGAAGCTTCAAATCATTAAATTAATTTATAAATCAAAGAGTCCTTCTTATCAGCTCTCACAATGCACACAAAACCATCTGTCCTATCCCAAGGCACAAGCTCTAGCGTCTCTGGTCCTAGAAATGTCCACAATCCCATGACTTTCGTTCCCATCCCCCATCCCCCTGATGGGGGGACATGATATGCCTTTTTTTCCGCGAATTCGATTGAATCATCAAGGATCTCTTTCCACTCAAAAAAGAAGAAAAAAAAATTAAAACTAAAACCTAATCTAAGCCAAGCCCTTGCAAATTAAATCCCATCTCATGAGCCCAATCGTCTGTGTCCTTCGAAACAATGCCAAAACAACGGGGAAGAAAAGAAAAAGGGACACAGCAAACCAGTCCCCGATTATTTGTACCATTTCAACAGCATACTTAAAGGATCATGTTTTCCTTGCGAATATGTATCAAAATAAAATCAATATAATCTATAAGAAAGGACACACACACACACACCCGATTGGCTTCGAAAGAATATCATGTTGTGTGCTGCGTATTGGGTTGTGTTGTCCTTGTTGTCCATAACATGACAAAAAATTTATAAATTCTGTTAAATTATGTGTGAAATCTTATATTTCCCTCTTGGGTTCAAGGACATTTTGCCCTTTTTTGCATGACAAACCCTTCAACGGTGCTGCCCCATTCCACTTCCGCCTCTGCCGCCTTTCGGACAGACCACAGGCTAAGCTGGGCTGAGCTGAGCCCAAAAACTAAATGCGGACTGAGGTGGTGGTTGTGGGGGGCAAACAATGAGAAAAGAAAGAAAAAAAAAAAGGATTCTCCTCAACTTTCCCTACGTCATCGTAGTCATCGTCCTCCTTGTCGTTGCCGGTCGGTCGGCGTCTTAGTTTTTGTTATCGTCTTTTGGGGTTTCAAGTGGCCCATAAAGTATCAAAAGGACAAGATACCGAAGTCAAACCCAACCCCCCCACCACCCCCAGCCACCCACTCCAGCCGCCTCGTGTCGGCCCGCCACACGACGAACTTATGGTTCGTCTTGTACTTCTTCTACATGGTTTCATCTTGTTTTGCCGGGTGACCTTTGTGGATGGTTTCGAGGACACACTAATAACGGTAATTTGGATTCTTAATTATTTGTGAGCGAGCGGGAGAGATGAAGAAAGAGAGAGGAAGGAAGGGAGAGACTGGGAAGACACAACCGAGGGAAGTGCTAAATGGAACGGAAGATGTTTGAATATTTTATGAAAATTTTGCGGATCAAATCGTTCGAATTGAAGGGGTTAGGCCGAGTTTGCGGTGGGGAGTGGGGGGGGGGGGAGGGCGGCATATTGGACAAACGGGAGGCATAAGATCGGACTAGGAGGCAATTGCTTGTATGCTGGACATCTCATTCGATTGGACATAAGGGATTATCATGAGCGCACGTGCTCGCCAGAGGTCGTCAAGTTGTCCGTCGGTCGTAGGCCGACACAGAATATTCATTTTAGCGCCGGCGGAGCCTGGGAAATATGCAACCAGGGCGCACTTTTAGCCTCTCCGAGTTCGGTAATTGTTTCGAGTTTTAATGGGGCATGGTGGTCGTGGACGTATGCGGGGTGGTCTGCGGCTGATTCACAGTCGATTTGATTCCTTAAATATTCTCATAATTATTGGGACACGATGCGAAGAACATTTGTTTGCGGGGCAAAATTATGCCTGGCCCGTCTCCTTAGGCTCCTCGGCCGGTGCTTACATCGTCAAATATTGATTCTTTTGTGTTGGAGTGGCATGTGAAAGGAGTTGTTGGTCAGGGACTGGAAAGGATTGAGTCATCACAATCACCACAGACAACTGGTTTGGGTAGTGTCCTTACGAGAAACTTAGGACATTCTGAGAAGTTGAATAACAGCAACGGCTGGGTGGCCTTCGGAGGGGATTTGCGCTTGACACAAGCACTTGATGTTTGCCATCGAAGAACTTTATATTGTGAATGGCTGTTGTGAGGGGGTGGGGGAGGGGAATGGGATGTTTTGGGAAGGTCAAAGTGAATACATTGAATTACAAATTCAAATCCAATATCGATTACATCTCAAACAGCAGTGACTGTGGCTCAATTTTCATATGAACAGCAATAAATTTTTGATTGACTGCCAAAGGATTGCCAAGGATTTACCCATTGAATCATCTTATGTCACCCATCTTCAATGCGTACAGGGATTACTGATGAATTTCTAATGAGATCTTTGGTCAACTATTGACTGGACATGGGAGGCGAGGTCTTCGTTTTGCACTTGGAAGGGACACCTTCTGGGTTTCTAGTTTGATTCACGTTCATCGTATCATATGATTGAGTTTTCAAGGACATGGTCATTCAAAGGCATCACTTTCTCTGCGAAATGTTGATGATCGAGCTTCTTTCTAGCCTCGTGGATGCCATCTGAGGAGGATACTCGCTCATCTTGCCTACTTTTGAAATTGGAGTCACTGCAGATTCAGTCTTTGTTACCCTTCACTTGCTTTCATTTTTAGCCAAATGCGCCTCTGTCACAACTCTCACCTCTCTGTCACATCTTCAATTCGAAGTCTATCGACCCAACAAACCAGTTCAATGTCTTTCCCTTATCCGCTCGCGCCCAGCAGTCCTCAAGGAGCGCCGGCAAGTGTATTCCTTCATCGTCGTCCTTGCCATTGAATCGCTAATGAAGACAGAAAAACGTCAATCCTCAACTGTTTTTATCCTAAATCGTGCCACGAGCGAATTCTTAAACAGGAATGTCCCTCAAATTCGCCACTTCAAGGACGCAGCGTCACCGATAAACCTGCAACCAAGAGAGAGAGAGAGAGAGAAATGACTTCGTCCGCCCGCATTCCCCTTGAAAGATAAACGAATTTTATTTCTCCTCTTCGCGCCCCCCTCAAAACAACGGCTCATCAGGCACACGGCGAAAAAAGTGAAAGGAATTTTTTTTCTTCATCCTGAACGGAAACCTTAACGGCGGTGGCGCCTTTTTTTCTTGCACGTCTCTTCGTTTGGGTGATTTGCGACGACATATGTGAGGACCTGGCACATATGCGCGCCCTCTCAAAAGCCCCCCCCCCTCGCGCGATGGTCCGCAAGGGTTTGGTGAAGGGGGGTGGGGGAGCAACTTAATGGAGAAGAATATTTCATCGGGGCGCGAGACTTTCATCACTTTTGGCACACGTTCGACCTAATAAGGATATAGAAGGGATATTTCTTTTTCTTCATCCCCCGCCATTTCCGAAGGCGGTGCGTTTTTTTTTTTTTTTTTTGGTGCTCGGCGAGCGGCTGTGCCCCTCGTGCGCCCTTGGATATTGGTAACCCAGGTGAAAGCCACCTTCTACTCCTCATCAGGCATTCATTTGACTTGACATTTAGAGTAGAAGAAAGCTCGCGGGCAGTGTGGTGCGGTAAGGTGGGTCGCAACGCGGTGCGGCGGTGGCGGCTTGTTGAGGGTGATTCAGTGGAATTTATGAGTGAAATTAAGGGAAAATTACTTTTGAGTTAAATTAGCGTAATATGCGCGTATGTTGAAAGAAGGTTATGGGTGAGCGGTGGTGGGGGGGTGGGAGGTTGGACAGATGATGATGACGTGGGCGTGAGAGAGGTGAGTGAGGGAGCATAGCACAAATGACGGGGCACATTTGGAACATGATTTTATGGCGGAACGTAAATTAACTGACGCGTGATATACACTTTTTCCAGGCTGTGGCAACGCGCTTCAGTGGGGTGCTCGCGATGAAGTGAAGATTTGAAAGAAAACCGTTGACGGTTGCGGCACAATCTGCCGCCGCCTTCTGAGTGAAGATTCATTGGCGTAGCCAGGAGCTGATTTAGGATGTGTATTAAATCAGGATAATGAAAGCGAGGTAACCTTGGCGCTGCGGCGTAATCCATGTGTTCCCAGTTCAAATGGGAATAATTGGGATAATTCGCGTTAACAAATGACGTCAAACAGAAGACACCCACTGACTTCTGTGACAAAAGAGGGGACATTTACCGTGCTGAATGGGATATGTGAAGGGCATCTGATGTAAATTATGCTTCGCTTTGTCTGCAGTTTAAGAGATCTGACAGGAAAAGGATTCACCGGAGTCACACCGGTTGCCTTGACGTCAGTTTCTCAGAATTACGGTGGGGGAAAAAGAAAACGTACGGCAAATGAGTGCGATTCGCTTTCTTTTAATTCCACGAATTTGTTGCTTGACTTCTTGGCAGGGTTCCCTACCCTGATACACTCTTTGAGGTTTATTTGAGGCTTCTAAGAGGTTTAGGGTGAAGAGGTCTGGGCAGGGGATGTGCCGAGCGGGGGATCTTTTAGAAGTTTAGGCGACTTAATGGGTGATTTGTTGACTTTTTCAGATATTTCCCGGAATTTCTTCAAACTGTGGTGGTACCCTCATTAAAAGCGATTCGGAAAGATAATTTTTGGCAGAAAATTTGTGTCTGACTGTGGTTTAGGAGGATCAGTGGCAGGAGAACAGATTTCATCAATTTTGAAACTTTGCTTGACAAGTTATCGACTTGATGGAGCGTTGAAAAAAATTGACTAAGTTTTTTGAGGATGGAGCCATTTTTGCAAATTTTTCACAAAAAATGGGCCACTTATCGATTTTTAAGGCACACGTACCAGTGCTCGAAGAAAAAATTCGAAAAATTGACAGTTTTCCTTGTCGTTCTGCATCTGCTGTGGTTCCAACGGTGTGAAGGCGGGATGGATGGGATCTGACGACCGTGGCACAGTTTGAAGTCACCGATCCTACCACCTCACAACTTACCACTGCTGTCCTTGGAGTGCACTGCAACACTTGGAAAAACAAAAGACCACCTGGCGGATGATAAGCCTAGGCAACACATCGCACTCAACGACAACATCGCCTTCACCTTCAGACATCTATGCGATACACAGCAACACTAGAATCCATCAGGGATACTCCAAGACGCAGCTTCTTACCCACTCAGCGGCGGAGCGACATGCTGAACAACATCGAGCCCATCAGATAATTTCACGCCAATTCGCTCTGTTGACCATCCCTTCCTTGTCATCCAGTTAAACGGCCAAATGTGACGTCTGTTGCTGGAGAGGGCGTACTGCAGTTGCATAGGTGTGACTGTGGCTGGATTGTTTGTTACCAAAGTCCTTGATTGTGCTGCTCAGTATGTACCGGCACATGTCCGCAGGATTGGTGGGATGCTAGGGATACCATTGAAGGATCATTGGCTTCAAGAAACGTCGGATTGCGAATGTCCTCGCCATGCTGGCAGATTGGCAGTTAGCAGAGGTGCCTTTTTGTTCAGTTGCATGGACCGACTGCTTTCTGTTACTCACTTGCTGTCACAAAAAACCATCGATACTCCAAATTCTATGTCCTTACGCTCCTTGAAGCTTACCACTTGCGTGGGAATTGATAGAAACGTATCCTGCATCGGTCCAGCTGGTGCCCATGTAACTCAATGTCGCAGACGTCCTCACTTCAGCTGTCTGTTTATTTGCACCCGTCTGCTTATGGCGTACTTATAGCGAGTGTGTCGCGATCGTGTCGGTTGACAGTGGTGCCCCCATCTCTGTGTCAAACCTTTCAAATTTATGAAACATGTCAATGACACATCAGACAATTCCGAAATAGTCCTCACATCTTACAGCACATTTCAACTTCTCATAAAATGTCATCCATCAAAATTCTGCCCATTAAACCGTCCTCTCACCCTCCCCCCCCCACGCTCCTGCACCCGCTATTTCGCTATTTCGACGTTAATCCCAGCTTAACCAACAAGTTTCGTTGTAAAGCATAAAACGCATCGCTATCCCAAAGTTATGCATGCCCACGTCTCTGTCCCATTCGTCGTCGCCCGAAAACGAATAAAATCATCTCCACCCTCAACCCTCTCACCCATCCCCGTGGCAGTTTTGTCGCGAAAAATTATCCTTGACATAAAAAACTTCTGTGCCGCTGCATGGTTTTTAGTTAATCTGTGTCAAAACTTCAATCCCTGTGTCGTCTGCACATTACTTCGTCACCATTAAGCAGAGAGCATCGTCCCCGATGTCGTTAAAAGCCCGCCTAAAATGTCCCCATTCTCGGCTCGTCTTTACGACCCTAAGCACCCTATGACGCGGCGACTGTAGCTAGGACCCGTACACGGGATGACTTGTCATCAAAAGCCGCCCCAAACTATTCGGTCGCATAAAATCGTTTCCTCCCCTCACATAACCGTCTCATAGATCTCATCGTTCGGCTGGATTTTCCCTCCCACCCCCCGCCGCAGACATATCATCGCCACGCATTGGGGATCGGCCTTCAGTTGAATAACTCCATCGCGTGCGGTGGAGGTAAAATATCATAACAAATTGGCTGATGGTCAGTGCAGAGGGATATGACAGTTGTCACAACAACAACGCCATTAATTGGGAAAAAGAGTCACTCATCGAAATGCGAGAGAAAGAGCTGATTTTTTTTGTTGCTGGTGTCCTCCACAGGATTGTCACGCTCCGATGACGTTGGTGGCGCTGTGGCAACGACGGCAACGACAGCAGCGATGGCGGTCGAAATGAATTACATGCGTGAGCTAATTAATCAAAAGGATCGTCCAGTATAACAATGTTACAGGGATGTAATCACAATTATAATCGCTGGACGCGAAGCGCGCCGCACAGAAAAAGAGAACTGAAGAGAATTGAAAACTGAATGAATATCCTTTTTGGGTGAAAATCGCTTGCGAACCGTTGAAGCGGACGATTGTGTTGCGGGATTGTTTTTTGCGTTTAATTAAATATTTTCTGTTTTATTTTTTCTTTCAGTCTTTTGATCTCGTTTTGTTGTTTTTTTTTGGTTCTGATTGCCTTCAAATTTGTCCAGAAGTTGGTGGAGGAGGAGGATGTGTGGTTTTGTTTCATTTGGTTCGTACGCAGTTTTTGTTAGAGGCAGTTTGGTGTGAAGAGCGGTCGTACGTTGAGGAAGTTCTAACCTGGGCGTGATCTCTAGGCTTAGCAGTCCACAGGACCGCTTAAGGAGGAATCCCAATACTTGTTGTTTACCCTGTTAGGCTAAGCTGGCAGTTCTTAATACCTCTCATATAAAACCTCACACTGTCCCTCTCTATAAAAGTGGACGCCAAGTCGTCTTCCCAAGTTGTTTTCCCAAGTTGTCTTTCCAATTTATCTTTTCAAGTGACAATGAAACACATTGATCCAAAAACATTCCAATAAACTCAACAAACTGAACTAAAGAATCTTTACTCTGAATTGAAGAACGCAACCCTACCCGCGCAAACGAATTTTGAAAAAAGCCAGAGCTGCCTTTGGGTTCGGGAAGCTCGTCTTGCACGTCGGAATATCTCGATCAAAGTCTCGCCCCCACAAACCAACACTAGAGTGGGTCCCTGATGACACCAAGTCTCGTATGGTAAGCAGAGAGATCGGTATTTGGTCTTTGGACCCAGCACTGGGATTTCTAGACCAATGGGTCAAGTCCTTCAGTTTCCCAAGCTGTTATCCATGCCATCGTGAAATGCCCTAGGCAAACGTCTCTTAGCGGATCAAGGACTGTACAAAAAAGCAAATCCATTCTGATTGCCAAGCCGAGCCTTATCGCCCAACAGTGTCGACCAAAGAATTTTGAAATGTTGCTACGATCCATACAATAAAGTAAAACTTGGCTGGGTCTCTGAAAACGAAGCAAGGCTGTAAGCAATGAATTCGCAGATCAACTCACTAGGGCTGGTTCGACAACTGCCATTCTTACGACATAAGCCTTTCCGTAGTGTCAAGTGAACCACAAAACAAATAGGAACCTTCACATCGCCTAGAGCACACGACCAAACTGCCAGCAATCTAGGCTTATATTGTCCTTCCCCCAGACGACGAATGCTTAAGGAAGCTTGCTGGCCACTGCGACCTGGAATACCACCTTAAGAAGGCAAATCTACATCAAGCCAAAGAACGTCGACAATGCCTTACAAAGGACGAGACATCCATTTTTATGGGAGTGCACACTACTATAAGGATTAGTGAAGCTTCGGTGGATTTAAGAAAGCTCCACCACAAAAGACACACAGGCTCCCTTGCATCAGGGAAGCAGTACACTTTTAAGGGGTGACTACAATCTGAGATGCAATAGATCTGCAGTGGTCGATGTGTCTTAGCCATAGCGGCTAGGTTGTACAAGAGGAAAAATGAAAAGTTGTCTTGCTCAACCGCGGACTCTTGTACATCCTACCCCATCCTACCTTGGCCCAGCTCCACCCCGGACTGTACACACAAGAAGAAGAAGAAAAAGAAGTGGAAGAACTATGAAGACTTTTAACGCTTCAAGAATCAAAGACGCTAGGCACCAGGTTAAAATTTTGAAACGATGTTGATTAAGAGGTATGCACTGTAGTTGACGAAAAAGCAAACAAAACCCATTTTAAAGCCGTTTTCCACATAAGCCGCTTTCTTTTACTGACCTGACTGATGGAACAACTTTTACAGGAGCCTAGATGAAGTAGCCGATGCCAGAAAATTCATTCCACAATGTCAAAGCAAAGTTCCAAGTCCAAAGGTCAAGTTAAAGGTCCCACGTTCAATTCCAGAATTCTTCATCTCCGACTTCTACACGGCACTCTCTTTTGAGTGGCTCACACCACCCAAAGGGTGCTAATTATCTTTGAATTGAATTTCACCATCCAGAGTCGGCAACAAACTGTAGGTCCCATGCACTCGTAAGAGAGCAATAGCACCGAAAACACGAGTAGTTGCTGAAGAAGCTATCCTCTGGGCCTTAACGTTAGGCTGTTAGGCTCTTCTATGTCTAGCAAGTCTTACGCATTTTTCTCAAATCAAATTTCTACCATCAAGTCGGCAATCATATTCAGCATCAAGCTCGACTGTCATCTCTGGTTTAGGCAAAGTTAGAGAAGGTTCCTTGTCTTGTCTTGAATTTGCTTCAAAAGCATTTTGATTCAACAACAACTCAACTCAGAGTTCTGGTCTTCCCTGTGGACTTGTGCATCACCTAACCAGCACCACGTAACATAACCTAAGGCAGCTTCAAAGGACGACTTCATCATCTTGACATCAACCCCCCGTCCCCACCTGATTTTCAACCACCCCCTCACAACAAGGTCATGAAATCAACACAACACAAATTCATTCTCAATCAAAAGTTTTGTGTCCCACAGGACTTCACCCTTTTGTCATCGGTGGCAATTGCTCCACTTAATCTAAAAGCCCTCCTAATCCGAAAGACAAACAACCCTTCCATGCCCGAGACAATAACGAATTTCATTTAGATATTTATTGAGTATCCCTCCCAGAGCCTGCATGAACGTTTGAGGGGCCCGCTAAAAGAACTCACACAAAACAAGTCGAAATCAAGCCGAAGGGATAATCAAACCGGTCCCCCCCTCCGACCCCCCGGGGGTCGGTTGTGTCCGTTGACCCTATCATAGATTACTTCCCGGAGTTATCCTAATTACACTTTAATTCATCCTCACAAAACTAGTCGCCTGCCGGCCCCGTCTGTTTGCACTCCTTGTCCTCGGAGCGAATGCTGAGGCAAAAGCAAAAAAAAAAGGACATCCATCCATCCCCGAGGGTATCCTGAAATCATGCTAATTTACCTGTCCTCCTCGGTCGGCCGCAAAACGAGAGCGGGCACAGTGGAACGAATCCGACGAGGAGGGACGTTTTTTTTTTCCTTTCTTCGTTCAAGTCTAATTTCCCTTTCGCGTTCTCTAATTCAATTTAAATCGATCCTTTTGTCTTTTTCAGGATCTTCTCGAAATTAGCAAATCGATTTGAATCACGCTAACGCAAACAAACAGCGACAGCGGATACTACACAGGCAGACACACGCAGGAGCGGTGGATTATCGATGCCCGGAGCCGAGTGGTGGGCGAGGGATGCCGCCACCGCTGCTGGGGCGAATGGATGGATGGTTGGTTGGAAGGAATTTGTTTGCGTTTTGGTTTGGTTCGCCCCGTTATCCTTCTTGCCATGAATTAATATGCAAATTAATTTTGTCAACCAATTAGAAAGTAAGACCCAACCACCCTGCCCGGCCCATCAGATCGACGACGGCGTCTGCGTGCGGGCGGGCGGGTCGGACCGGTCGGTGTGTGCGTGTGTAATTTGAAACGAAGACGGATAATTGACGATGACGAGGACGACGCTGGCGATGGTGATGGCAGCGGCGACGATGTCGAAACTTTGATTTGGAGATCCAGGGGGTGCCTGTGTTGTGGCTCCTCTTTCTTTTCGTGCCCATGTGTGTGTGTGTGTGTGTGTGCTTCAAGTTCTGGCAGAATTTCGATTAATTTCCGTTATGTTGACTTTGTGTGTTAAGTGGATGGATGAATCTACGACCCTACGGGCCTGAGGGTCTTGTGTGGCTTAGGAGTGGGGGTGCAGTGTATGGCGGTTGGAATCAGGTCGATTTTCATTATCTTGAGGTTAGGAGTTCCTCCACCTCCACAACCTCGGGGGTAGTTCGTGTGTGTGTGAGTGCGTGTGTGCTCCTGAACCCTTTTCAGAGGCGACCAGCCTCACAACTTCTAAACTTCCCTCGTCGACCTCGTAACTATTTTTCGGTTCGTGCCGTTGTTTGTCTCGCCTAATGCAGGAATCATGTTTTTCTCAACCAAAAAAGGATACACGCCGTTCGCCACTCGCCGTTTGCCAGCAGTTCGGACTGCGTGTGCGTGTGCGCCTGCTGAGGTTTTGAATATTCAATTGACCGCCGGCCGTGGCCGTGGCCGCCACTTGAACCTTCCTTGAAGAGCCTGCGGTTGAGTCTTGAGAAGGATGAGCAAATCCTTCACCTCCTCCGCCCTACATACACACACATGTGCACAAGCATATGCCAGGTTGCTGTTAAAATTTTAATGATGTGAATGATGTTGTTATTTCAGTTTCCATTCCGACGGGTGGTTGAGGGGGCGGCCGGATGGGCGTGTCTATCTGTGTGTTGTGATAAAGTTTTCATTGAACACGGGGTAACATGTGTTTACCGAAGAGCGGGTGGCACTGTTAGGTTAAGTGTACGTAATTTCATTGTTCCTGAAGTGTTTGCATGGAGGAGGGGAGGAGGGGATGAGATGAAGATGGAGGAGAAGATGGGAAGTACAGAAGAGACGCCTGAGGATAGGTTAGATCTATTGAAAGGATAACATGTTTTTGATTAACCGAGCAGGAGTGTTGACTTTCTGGCAGAATGGATGGATTTTTGCATATTGATTGAATTTTGTTGAAACATATTCCGAGGGGTGGAAGAGAGAGGGGGGGGGGTGGAAGGGGGTTCAGTGAGTATGTTGTGGTAAATTGAATTATTGAAGGATCTTAGAAGGATGCAGATAAGCACTATTAAGGGGTTTGTTCAATGGATTAATTATGTGAAGACTTTGGTTTGGAGAAGAGTGTTCTGTGCTTCGAGATGTTTTTACTGAAAAGCCTTAAAGGCACTTGAGTTTTGTGTATCATCCTACTACAGTTCTGTGAAGTAGTTGAAAGCGGGCTGATGCTGGCTTCAGGTTTCGAGGAGCAGGGGAAACAGTCGGCAGTGATCTGAAACTTCCCTTTCCACTGTTGTGTCGCCACAGATGGCTGCCAAGCTGGCAACAGCTAAACAGCCAGCTAGAGCCTGGCAGCCAGCTACAGACTGGCAGCCAGCTACAGACTGGCAGCCAGCTACAGACTGGCAGCCAGCTACAGACTGGCAGCCAGCTACAGACTGGCAGCCAGCTACAGACTGGCAGCCATCTACAGACTGGCAGCCAGCTACAGACTGGCAGCCATCTACAGACTGGCAGCCATCTACAGACTGGCAGCCAGCTACAGACTGGCAGCCATCTACAGACTGGCAGCCAGCTACAGACTGGCAGCCAGCTACAGACTGGCAGCCAGCTACAGCTGGCTACGGCCTGGCCTGAAAGCCAGCTGCAGCAGCTAGCGATCCTCAAATCTTCAGACAGCTTTAAGCTACTTGATGGATTTGCAAAGATAGCATCGGTGTAGAGATCTGAACCCAATTTTCAAAGGTCCACATCTTGTCCTTTAACCCCTTGTCATCCAAGTTGATGCAGTCTTAAGAAGATGATCCAATTCAATGAGTTTTCGGAAGCCGGCGTAAAAGTGAATAACTCCACGGAAGAGCCCAGTGAAATCAATCACCACCAAAACTCTGACTTCCCCGTCGACTTTATGACCGAAAAAGAAACCTTTTCCAACCGCATCGCTCGTCGTTTAGCGCTTGGATCTCAATCCTTCCCCCTCCAACGTCCTCATATCGCCCTGGCAGAGACTACGGCCAGCAAGCATAACCCACTTTTGCGGGGCCAACCAATCCATCACTTTCACTTCACAATCTTAAATCACTGACCCACTACGCCACTCCACTACAGACCCCCATCCGCATTCCCGTCCGAAGCGCACAAAATTACACATTCAGCTCAGCGATAACTCCATTATCCTTCTATATCCCCTTCTAAGCCCGTGTCGCGCGGAACCGATGAGGCTGCTGCCACCTACCAGTGGCGTCATAAATTAAATCATTCAAATCGCCCAAACGACGCCACAAACTTAAAAAAAAACAGCAACGACGCACACACACACACACACACACAAAAACAGAAACGAACCTGAAACAGAGGAACATACACAGCCACACACGTGTGCAACACACCACTAACAAGGACTCATCCAGAAATCCCAACAGAGTTAGTGGAAAGAACGACGTCGAGTGTGACGCAGAAAAAAACCTGCTCCCGCTCATAAATTCCAAGCGCAACGCTACGGAAATCATCAATAAAAAAAAAATGGCGAAGCGCACACATTCAGCAAGGACTCTCGCTTTCTCTCTATCTCCCGGGTTTTCCACATGGATTTGTTCCTTCTGGCAGCGGGCTATCCTCCATTGCCGCCGCCACCGCCGCCACTGCACGTCCTTCCCTCACGACAGCACCACATATTAACTGTGTCAGAAATTCCATACAAACATCAATCAAATCCTGTGAGATGAATACAAAATTGGGTTATAAGGAAAATATAGTGGATCCTGTGCGATGGGGCGGTGTGTGCGTTCGTTCGCTCCGTTATTTGTGGGTTTTTGTGTGGAAACCGATTCCAAGGACATCAGACGTCAGTAACCGTGAACAACTGAGTGAGTGACTGAGTGGCACTATGCGATGGGGGGGGGACGTGGCGGGAGGTGTGGGGTAAGAAACAACGAAAACGCGTTGGGCGCCAAATTGTATGTGTATGCACACTTCTTCTGTTCTGCACTGCTCTGTGTGGCGTATGCTCAGCGCTCTGTTTCGCTGATGCGGCGACGTTCATGTGATGGAATCCCGGAATCCCAAGGACGCCGGGATGACAAAAAGCACAACGGGAGGCGAAATAGATTGAATGTTTGTTTGCCCTGGAGTTTGCAGTTACTGAAGGAATTGTAATGTCAAATAGTTGTGTGCATGCGTGCATGCATGATGGCGGCGTGGAGCCGAAGGAGGTGTGCTCACTCACGGGACTCCCACCGCGCACGGCTGCCAAATCAATTGTGACGCGATATTTCTGGGTCACTGAAGCAGGCGCGCATTTGCTTGCATTGCATTGACTGCAACCTGATACCGGAACGGGAGCTGGGATGCCCGGGGGGTGTGTGGAGAGATGCGCGTTTTTGAGTGGAAGATGATGTGCATCTGCTTTGTTTGCAATCCTTTTCAGTGCGAGTTTTGTGCGAATAGGCAATCCTGTTCGTTGTGTGTGCAAACAAAGGTTTTCAATGGGAAACGAGTGTGAGATACCTTCGTCGATGCACGTAGTTGGCTTGTAGTTTTGTGTCCACAGGGATTTTGCTGCCAACGTTGGCTGTGATGCACACAAAACGGGCTCAGTCGCAAAGACCTAGATTTGTGATTTCCATGCCGAAGCTGTCTTAAGTGCTGTGTCATAATAGACATCGTTCCCTCGTCCCGAAATCACACGCAGAATACCCTCGCCCCCGCCAGAACATATCTGCTTGGCAAAAGTCGCCCCCTCCCCCCTAGCAACCTCATTGCAAACTGGCACACTTCCATTGCGGTTATCATTCTTCAATAGCTCATAAATCAAAAAACCGATCTTCCCCCGCCCCTACACTATCACCCTTCCAACTGTGCCACTTACACACTCCCTTGCATCGACATCTCCCCCTCCCCCCATCGACATCGTCCACATTCCACATTCCAAAAGCCCCAAAATATCTCCAAAACATGTCACCTTGGTCCAGAAGGGAGGCCGCCTCTTGGCTTCTCTGTGACTCTGTGACCTGCCTCCGCCCACTCGGGCGGTCGTTGAAATCCCTCAACACACTAACCACCACTGAAGCCATTTATCGTGGTTACAATGTGAAAAGGATTTTATTATTGCTTCTGCGGTTTTGGAAATTTGCAAATTCCTCGTTTATCCTTCGCAACTGAGGCTCTGCGGGGGGGGGGGGGGGGGGGTGAAGAAGGGTGATGGCGCATAGCTGTTCATTATAAACGGCCCATAGAGCATGGCCATGTGGCTTCCGGAGCACATAGCTTTGGTTCGAGCTCATAATTAAACGGAACTCGCAGGGGGAAAAAAATCTCACTGACCTGTTTGTGGTCGCAATGAGGGTGATGCAGGGGGCGGCGGGAGGGGCTAGTATGGATCCTTGTCAATCAGGTTTTAGCTTATTACGCAACATGTCACTTACCTTTCAGGGGCACAATGAGTGACGGCCCGATGATGATCGATGGCAAGTACAAGCCACAATTCTAACAATGTCCTGCCTGCTTGTCCTTCCTCGTAGTCCCGCTTCGGCACGGCCTCTCTTGGGGGAACTTATAAACAGACGAAATGAACCTGTCTCTCCGCACATGTCCTGCTTGCCAGCAAACGGCAACGTAAAAGGACACCAACCACTGGATGGGGCTGTGTGTTGTTGTCGTCATCGTCGTCGCATCGGGTGAACGTCATGTGTGCAGGCGACCACTTTCGTAGCTCTGTTACAAGGAAAACAAGAGCAAACAAACGGTAGCAGTAGGCCATTGTCAAATAATGGTCCTTGGCTATTGCATTGCGCTTGGTGAGGAGCGTGAGGGTGGGGAAGGTCGCCGTTGTAGGTCTGTGAAACAATCCAAACTAAGTTTGACTTTTGCGGAGGATGCTGGCGAGGCCAGGGACGAAGAAGTCTTTCGGGGATTGCTGAGACATGCATCATCACAGGTCACGATGCAGAGTAATTGCTGGGGAGTGCTGTAGAGATTTACGATTCTATGAGGGTTGCCATGTGGATTGAATGGATGTGGAGGGTGTAGGTGGGGAGTTTACTGACTCGTTTTTCAAAAGGAGGTACGAAACTGGCGAAGGTCTTAAATAGAGTGAAGGTCCATCTTGTGGACAAAATCTGAACGCTGAGGCCAAGGACCCAAAAATTTGTCGTGTCTAGCCTTCGATTCAGTCTTTCAATACTTGACGGGGACATTTTTGAACGCTTACATCTTGCATCTGCGTGGTTTTCTGGGGATCAGATGCTAAATGGTGGACTTAGAAATGGCGCCCGACAAATGACACGAAAAAAGAATTCAAAATCTAATGGCAAAGATTATATTTTTCTACACTTCACCCTAGAATGCTTATTCTAACTGCATAGGCTTCCAAATTTATTTCAACCCAAGTCCACCCCAAATAAGTTTACGTAGGGAAGGCACACAACCAGAAGGCAACAAGATCACCACATGTAGACCAAGAATTCAAGGAAAATGTGCCAAAGCCATGCACCCATCTGTTCACTACAAGCTTGTCTTGTATCCAGGAGAAGCAACAGTAGCTAATGCAAACAAACTCCATCCTCTATGCCCCTCCGCCCCAAAGAACTCTCGTCCTAAAGTCCACTACGTCCTTCAAACCGATCGATCTAAGACTTACCTCTCATCACTCCCTTAACTGAACGCAACCATAATCTTCTTTCACTCGCAGCGCACACCTGCCAAACTCACTCGACTCCGGAACCGGGTCCGATGTGGCCACCCTGCCGCACACCCACAACCTAAACTACAAGGAAGCCTATTTCGGAAATTCTGTCATAATGTTTGTCCGCCATTCCAGCTCTATCGTTGACGAGAGTAAGCAACCAGCCACCCGTGTATTTATTCTCCCCGCTCAGTCATTCGTTCATTTGTACACCGAAGTGCGTACATCAAGCCGTTGCACTGTGAGGTCCTTCATCAAAATGACTCCCAGACCTCTGTGCGTTGCAGAGGGCGGAGGCATGTGGTGGGAGAGTGTCGTGCGTGTGCCTAGATTGCAATTTACTTAATTTAAAATCTCTCCCTCTTGAAGTGATTTTGAGCCCAACATACAAGTCACGTAGAACGGGCGAGATGAAAATTCCTCCAAAACCACATTGTGTTGGGGGCGGCAGCGTGTGTGTGTGTGAGTGTGAGTGTGAGTACGAGTGTTGACCCAATGCCCCAACTAAGGACGGCCAACCATTCGAGTCATCCTTGCAAGCCAAATGAGTGCGAGCACTGGGCGACGACGATGACACGACCCTGCAGCATAGTTTGCATAAATGCCACTTGAATTCTCGTGCTCGTGTCCTCGTATCGTCGTCGAACTCTACCTCCAGGTCCTATTCTACCAGCACGCCAGCATCGTAGCCAACGTTCACTTTGTCATTGTCGTTGCAAAAGAGAGAGAGTCGACCTGGGCGCAGCAGTACTATCAGACCAGCGCCGCCGTCGCCTCCGGAAGCTGCATTGGAATTTCGCAAAAACCACATTCAATCCACTCCTGCTGCACATGCCGGGCGATGTATTGAGGACGTGCCAGTGTATTTGTCCATCTCGAAATATTATGAAGGACAAATAGAAAGCAATGAAGCAGAACCGCCGTCCCCCTTCTCTCTCTCACCAGCCCACCTCATGACACACAGGTCCAGATGTAAGGATGCAATTTGGTTCGGTTTTTGTTTTATCCGTGTCACAGTAACGAACCGAAGTGACATCTGTATGCAAACTTGTTCAACATTGATTATGCATTTGGGCCGACATTGTGAGGGTAGGCTGTGGGGGGTAGAAAATTGCCAAAAGAAGACAAACACTCAGCCGTAGCCATGGCACAACGCTCGCAACAACACACAGAGGCTGTCGAGTGGACTTTGGTGTGTTTTTGTAGGCTCTGGCATGTCCTTTGTGCAGCATCCTCTTTCAGTTGGCCCTCTTGTAAATTATGCACATATTTTGTTAGTTCTCAAAAATAAAGGACATGCCACCACCAGGACCACAGCCAACAGCACAACAGTAGCAGCACCAGCATCCACATCCACTTCCGATGCATGCCTGGAAAAATATTTATTTTGAGCCAAAAGTAAACATAAATCACATGCATGTGCATGTCAGGAATTGGGGGTGCTCTCGGAGGCGCCTGCACGGCCTTTGCCGTGCTGCTCGTCGCGAAAAGGCTTTGCGTTGATGACGCTGCCAGCAAGCGACAGCCTCCGAGCCACCACTGATTGGATCTAATGGACCTTGTGAGAAGTGCGCCTCCCACCACCCACCACCCACCGATTGCCGAACCGACATGAGTTATTTATTTTAAACGCTGTGACAGTGATAAAGCGCCCGCTCAAGCCTTGCATCGGAAGTCCGCGATATTTAAGTAATTGATGGCATCCGCCGCGGTTACAGCGGACGGGAGGCACGGGGCAACAACAACTGAAACAAAAAAAAAAAAATGAGTCACTGTTCAGGGCATATGTTGGAATCCAGGAATCTGTCAATATCTGGTGGCCTGGCGGATGGCGAGCGTCGAGTGGCGGTGAACTTTGGCCGGAAACTGTGTAAACAAACCCTGCAAATGCGTGCAGCCACAGCGGTGTCCTCATTCGGTGCTCCATCGAGGGGAAAATATCGCAGTGACCCGCCGCCATCGGACGGCGGACGGGCGGTGTGGGCCGGTTCGCTTGTTCGAGTGATTTCCTAGCGTTTGCTTGTCGATGATGGGCACGATTGGTAAATTTGCAAAACCCTCCAGATGGACCGAACCGGACTACCGACAGTTTGCACAGTTAGTTTGGCTTGGCTGTACATGGCCGTGACGAAGTTAATAGCGGTTGTCATCGCTTGATAGTTGCTCGTAATGAGGTTGTCCTGGCGTTTGTTTGTTTTCGACGGTTGTCGGAGCTGTGATGGTGGAAAACTGGAGGGGAAAAAAATTGCAAGCTGAGACTCTGGGAGCATCTGCACGTTGGTTGGCGTGTGTTGACGCTGTGAAAACAGTTTTCTGCAATTAGATTCGAAGTGGAGGAGGGAGGATTAGTTTGTCAGTGTCTGATTGAGTTTACATGGAAATCAATTTGGGATGGATGCGGCTTGAGAGGGCTTCAAATGATTGAAAATGGCGGACGGCAGAGCCCGAAATCATGTTCAAGAATGGCGCCCAACTGCGGACGAGAGTGTTTTCGTGGGAATCTCAGGGGATTTTCCTTTAAATTCAATTGGTTTCTCGAAATGAATGCGTCCATTGAAAATGATGCTCGAATTTGTGAATGTTCAGCTTACTAAGACTTTGCGTGGAAATTTGTTGTGTTGAGAAAGCTTAGGCAAGTCTTTACAGCAGAATATTTCAGGCTTCTGAGGGCATGGAGTTGTACATTCAGTACAATCGTCAGATGAAAGGCGTAAGTTGAAGCTTGAAGAACAGTAAGAGAAAGGAAAATTTGGTCGGTTTTCAAATGAGTAAGGGGATGTGGACATAATCTGTCAACCAGAGTGAGAAATTTTGTTTTAGGGTTTTGAGTGATTGTAAGAGAATATTTCAACTTGACATATGCGGCTCTAACTTTTCCCTGTTAAGGTTTGGGAGTGGCGCCCAACGCATAACCCAACAAAGAAAAATTAAAAACCACGGAAAAGTTCAAAATGTTCCCCACGTACGGCTGTAAGGACTCCTCCCCCTCCCTCCCTTTAACAGTTTAGAGAGTGGCACCCAATGAGTGACACAAGAAAATAACTCCTCTTCACCCTTTTTTCAAAGGTCAGTGTCGTATGCGTAAATCCACTTCTCAAGGTCATGATCATTCAACCCTCACCCCCTCCCACCACCCTGCACCATCAGAACTGTCATTCGCAAATATGAAACCTTATCACCCACATAAATCCCACCGATTACTCTGTCAACTCCTGTGCCCGGAATACCAACCAAAGGAGAAAAAAAACAGGGCCACATCCAACTGATTGAAAGCAAATAACACACGCATCTGCCGCACACACACACACAAACGAAATTTAAGATCCTCTCCAACCGTAAATACCGCCCAACCATAGAATGAAGCAATCACCAGGCATACACGCAAAGGACACGGCAGGAGCACAGAAAAAAAAATATATGGACATGCCAGCAATCCTCTATCCCGGCGATATCTTCTCCAAGTAACCATCCAAAGCTAGTTGATCACCCTCAGTGACATAAAACAAATCCAACTCACAGTTCTCGCAGCAGAGCAGCACAGGGGAGTAGAGCGAGGGGAAGAAGGCGGTGGTGATGGTGGGAGAGATGATGTGAGATGAGTTGAGCATCCAGTGGCAGGGCATGTGTTGTGGATCGTTGGGTGTCCTTCATTTCCTTCCGCTTCTGCATGGGATAATCCATTTGCAGGATAAAACGGTCACCCACCCCCACCCAGCCGACAGCATATACACTCCGCAATTCGTCATGAATGTTTTATAAGGTGCCACCAACACACACTCGACTCGAAATTTATTTATTTTCCCTTGCCCTCGCCCTCGCCCTCACTCATGCCCCCCTCATTGTGCTGCTGCCTCTTTTCGTCGTGTTTTTCGCAATTTTTCGGGGATTCTCACCCGACAGCGACCCCAAGTAATGGGGGATGCATTTCATTCAATCATTCCTCTCGTTCCATGCTCACGTTTAAACGGGGGAGAAGAGAGAAAAAAACGCGGAGATCCAAATGCGAATGAATTCGCCATCCTAAAACCACACTCGTCCGCGTTTCAGACGAGGAGGAGGAGGGGGGCGTGTTAGTTCGCGCAACCGGATGCGACTGTCGATTTCGAATCTCTAAAGTGCCAGTGATGCCGCTGATGATGTCACAACCCATACACCCAACATGCCATTAGGTGCGGCGATGGGGAGAAGGACGGCAGAGGGGGAGGGGGCCGCTTGGGATTGCGGCCATTATTATTTCATTTCAGAGCGAAAATGAAAAGCGAAATAAATATTTTATAGAAATTTATTGTGGAAATTCTTTTAAATTGAGTGCACAACACATTTTCAGCGGTTCTCACTACGGGACCGTGCCCCCCCCCCTGTACCGCCCACCGGCTACGAGATAGGTTAAGGGGGGACGATGATGTCATGAAAAATTCATTTGATTGGTAGCATCACTAAGGGCCCTGTACTGTGCTGTGCTATGCTACCGCTGCCACTGCCACTGCCATCAATAGTCGACCGTTTCGTTCGCTCTCGCTTTTGCTAAAGGATTAATGGGTTTGATGGAAATTATTCGACGAATTTCCACAGGGGCTTGTGCTCTTTAAATAACAAAAGGCTCGTCGTGCAGCAAACAGCGTGTCACCGGGAGGCAGCTGAATAGCGATGCACGGAATTCAGAGTGCAAAACGTTTGTCGACGCGTGAGTGAATTGTGTATTCTACGGTGGAATGAGGAACGTTGCGATATGTTGCCGTAGTTACTCAAAATTGCCTGATAATGGGATGGAATGGTGGGAAATTAGAGTATGACAAGCATCCCTTCCGCTCTAGAAATCTGGGGCTGTTGCCGAAAATCAATTCTCGCAAAGTGTCAATGGTGAAGCTGGCCTTTTAAATCATTCGTTTACGTCCCCGCCCCAAATTTCAAGGCATCCTCTAGGACCATAATTTCCCGCTGACCTCCTCATTTTCAACCTCAATTTTTCTTCACTCTCCCATGACATACCCTGACCGACGAGTCGTCAAGAATTTCCATCGTCAGCTCAATCTGCTGCACTCAATCCTCTAGACACACACACACACACACACCCACTGAAAGGCTCATGAAATTCCGCAAACACCCTTCCAGCACTGGCGAGCATTAAGATCCTCGTAAAAAAAATGAAAAAGACCGTACAGACCTAAGCAAATAACGCGAGCGCACGCAAACAAGCCCCTTAATTCCCCCGCCGAATGCATTCATCACGGCGTCGCAGCATCACAGCATCCATCGGCATCGACCCTCCCCGCGCGAGTTACCATACCCAGCAACACCATGACTCCAATTACAATACCTAGCAACACCTCAACTCCAATCAACATACAACAACAACAACTACAGCAGATTGACCAGTCGACACGATCGCCACCGGGACACGTGTGGGCATTGAACTCCAACCCAATTTTTCCCAGCAATGTAATGCACAGGTGAATTCATGAAACACTTGCTCAGCGTCTGCTGCGTTTCCGAAATGCAAGCTCATGAAATCACCTCGGCAAAACCGAACCTTCATGTTAAATTAAAATTATCAATAAAGTTAGTCTGTTCTGAAGAGTACCACAGTGAAACAGTTGTTTTTTTTCTTTCGCGTTCACTACCAAACGTTAATTGGCGCAGTCGGCAGTCCGGTTAAACTAAGTTAAAATATATTCAGCGGTTATCTGAATACGTCCCGTACACAAGAGAATATTGTGATCGTTTTTAACTAACAAGCCGGTAAAGAACCAACGTAGTGAATTCGCGGCGGAAAAAATAAAAAGTGACTGAAAGACATTCAAGTGTCCGAAAAACTCTCAAGTGATAAACTGATCAACTTCAACTGTGACTTTCCGAAGATCAACTCTCCAGACGGCTCACCCAGAACGGAAGGCGGAAACATCGAGGGATCATCGCTGGACTTCCACCATGCAAATATTGCAAACTATTTTCGCTTTGGGGTTAATGTAAGTTTATTTTATATTAGTTATATGTATATTGTATAAGTAAACTAATCAAGTTGATTGAATAACTATTTATAAATTAAAACTGAATTCACGCTATCAAGTCTCAGTGTAATCTTTGAAAAAAAAAAAAAAAAAAAAGAGTATATATTTGTCTGTAATCGGCTGTATACCGATTAACCTATCTTATTGTATCTTTCGTATATATTAATTTGCAATCGGCTGTATACCGATCAACCATTATTATTGTATCTTTCGGAAATCAATTAATATAAGTTTATTGGAAAAATCTTGTAAAACAAACAAAGTGCAAATTCTCTGTAATCGTAAAAACCTAATTGTTAATGCCTAATCGTAAAAAGAGCCCGCAAAAACATTCCCCTCATCCATATCCCAAATTTGGACGTCTGTTTAGAAGCTTGAGTTCAATACCGCGTTCAATTTTATTCGAAGAACCTTCTTCATCTTTCCATATACCTCTGTCTGACACAATGAATCAAGAATTCGCTCAGAATCCACAGCAAATGCAACAAATGCAACAAGCTGAAGCACCTGCTGCGGCTCCTCAGCCGAATCTGAGAGACATCTTTGAAGCTCTCAGAATACCAGATGCTGTCAAGGATCTGCCAAAATTTGATGGCAATCCAAGACTGCTCTACGAATTCATTTCAAACGTCGAGGAAATTCTTTTGTTCACACGGGGACTCGAAGGTAGTCCATACTCACAGATTATCTTGAGATCCATACGAAACAAAATCGATGGCCAAGCCAACGAAGTGTTAAACATGTATGGAACAAGTCTCAATTGGGATGAAATTAAACACAATTTGATACTTCACTATTCCGACAAGAGGAACGAAACCTCTTTAATTCGCGACTTACACGCATTAAGGCAAAACAATAAAACTGTTGAACAATTCTACAGTGATATTGTTGAGATACATGCTACAATGAATAATAACGTCCTTATTCACGAGAATGAGCCAAGCGTTATTAGAGCAAAAAAAGATCTCTTTGCCCAAATGTGCTTAAACGCGTTTCTTTCCGGATTAAGAGAACCACTAGGTTCTAGTATACGTGCTATGAAACCAGATTCTCTCGCGATCGCTTTATCTTATTGTATACAGGAACAAAATATGTTCTATGTTCGTTCCGACTTCTATAAATCTCAAAATGCATATAGATCTCCAATCCCATCCTTTCCAAAAATAACCATGCAAACACCATTCAACCGAATCCCAAAACCCAATACTTACAACCTACCTCAACATAGGAACAATATGACCTTTACTGGAAGGAATATTGTTCAAAATCCAAATCCACCCAATCCCAACTTCGGTTTTCATCAAAGAAACACCGGATTCAACCCAAATAATCCACGTAATTTTCAACCTAGACCCATCTTCCCTAACAATAACTTCACAAACAATTTAACCAGAAACAATTACGCAGCTTTACCCCCTCCAGAACCTATGGAAACTTCAACCATACGTTCAAATCTGAATCGTCCTACTCCACCACAACCTACAAGTTTTACCCGTTTTACACAAAGGTCAAATAGACCATTTTCTCAAAATCAACAACCACTGTACCGCCAACCTCGGTACAATATCGAAGAAGTCAACAACATAAATTCACAGGATCCTTATGATCATTTATACAAACCAACCTTGGACGGATACTACCAATATGAAGACGATGGAAACTTTGCAATCCCACCTGAGGACCAACACTATGGAAATCTTGAACAACAGGACATGGATATTCTCAACACCCTTCAAGAATTGGACACAGAGGATTTTCAAGCATCAGCCTCCCCGAACCAACAGGCTACCTAGATGTCAACAAACATGGGACAACACTACCCTACATCAATATTTCTTCTCCTTTCGGACGACCCCTAAAATTCCTCATTGATACTGGTGCATCTTCTTCATTTATCAACCCTGAATTTACAACTTCCTTTACTCGCGAAAATTGTGATCCGATTACAATCTCAACTATCCTTAATAAATACACCCTTCATGAAAAAGTTACTCTGCCCTCATTTATTGAATTTAATGAATCTTGCGATTTCAACTTTCTCATATTTAAATTTCATGGATATTTTGATGGTTTACTTGGTCTAGACATCCTAACGAAACTAGGAGCAATAGTAGACCTCAAAAACAAAGAACTAGTCACCAAAAACGCCAGAATACCCTTGAGATTTAAACCAAATTTTCGTTGTGATAAACAAACAATTCCTCCCAAATCCAAAGTAATCATAAAAGTTCCTGTCGACATAGAAAATGGCGACATACTCTTGAAAAAGACAATAGTTAATCAAAATTTATTCATATCTGAAGGTGTATACAAATCTAAAAATTGGTTAAGTTTAGTCGAAGTCTGCAATACTTCAAACAAAGATGAAACATTCTTTTTAGAGCAACCATTAAAATGTGTTTCTCTCAATACTTCTGAGTTTAACTTCGTTGAAGTAAACAATTTTAATGTCGATTATGTCAACACCGACATGGACAATAGGGTAATGAATCTATTGCGAACTTCTCACTTAAATCACGAAGAGAAGAAACAATTGTCCAAATTATGTAAAGAATTTGACGATATATTCTTTAAAGAAGGCCAAAACCTTACCTTCACAAACAATGTCAAGCACAGGATTCCCACCACAGATAATTTGCCAATCTATACAAAAACTTATAGATACCCTTATTTTCACAAAGAAGAAGTAAGGAAGCAAATAAGCGACATGCTTGACCAAGGTATTATTCGACACAGTTATTCTCCTTGGAGCTCACCTGTTTGGGTAGTCCCAAAGAAAAAAGACTCCAGTGGCAAACAAAAATGGAGACTCGTAATTGACTTTCGTAAGTTAAACGAGAAAACTGTTTCTGATCGCTATCCTATACCGAACATAAATGAAATTCTGGACAAATTGGGAAAATGCATGTATTTCTCAACGCTTGATTTAGCGAGTGGTTTCCATCAAATAGAAATGGACCCACGAGACATTGAAAAAACTGCTTTCACTGTAGAAGGTGGACATTACGAGTACGTTCGAATGCCATTTGGCTTGAAAAACGCTCCGTCAACCTTTCAAAGAGTGATGGACAATATTCTTAAAGATCTTATAGGAAAAATATGTCTAGTCTATCTCGACGACATTATTGTCTTTTCAACATCCTTACAAGAACACTTAGAAAATTTGAAGAAAGTTTTTAACAGACTACGCGAACATAACCTGAAAGTGCAAATCGAAAAATCTCATTTTCTCCATAAAGAAATAGCTTTCCTGGGACATATCGTTTCAACAGACGGTATTAAGCCCAACCCCGAAAAAATCCACGCAATCAAAAACTTCCCCATTCCCCAAACACAGAAAGAAATACGAGGTTTCTTAGGACTATTAGGGTATTATCGCAAATTCATAAAGGATTTCGCAAAACTCGTTAAACCCCTAACAGAATGTCTTAAGAAAGACCGTAAAATAGTCATCAACGAAAGTTACATCAAAACCTTCGAAACCTGTAAAAATTTATTAGTGAACGACCCTATCCTTCAATATCCAGATTTTTCTAAACCGTTTATCCTCACAACCGACGCTAGCAACTTTGCTATTGGAGCAGTGCTCTCACAAGGAACTATTGGGAGTGATAAACCAATATGTTTTGCTAGTAGAACCCTAACTGATTCGGAAATTAATTACAGCACCATAGAAAAAGAACTATTAGCAATAGTTTGGGCGACAAAGTACTTCCGACCCTATCTCTATGGTCACAAATTTAAAATAGTAACCGATCATAAACCATTGACATGGGCCATGAACCTCAAAGATCCAAATTCTAAACTCATTCGCTGGAGATTAAGGTTAGAAGAATTTGACTATGAAATTGTATACAAAAAGGGACAATTCAACACCAACGCAGATGCCCTTAGTAGAATAAAAATAGACAATCCAAGTAATATAGAAGTAAACGTCAACGACTCATTTTCTAACCAAGGTACAAGTGGTACAACAGTTCATTCAGCTGAAGAAAATTTGGACGATGGTATACCCATCTCAGAAAAACCATTGAACGAGTTCAATCTTCAAACAATTTTTCAAACAACAAATAGAGGTGTACCAATGACTCAAGAAATGCTGTTCAAAAACAAACAACGTCGGACATTACGAGAACCATCCTTCACGGAAGACATCGTAATAAATATTTTCAAAAAATTTCTTTCTCCAAACAAGCTAAACGCTATCTATTCCGATGATCAAACTTTTCGTACAATACAATCAGTCTATTCCAAATACTTTGCTCAAAATAAGAAATTCCGTCTAATAAGATGTATGGAAATTCTTCAAGACATACGGCAAACAGACGAGCAAGACAAGCTGATAAATGATTACCACATCGAACATAACCATCGTGGTATCGATGAAACCTTCTTCCACCTCAAAAGAGAATTCTACTTCCCTCACATGAAAAGCAAAATAACGCAGACGATCAATAACTGTGAAAAGTGTCATACGTTGAAATATGACAGACATCCTCCAAAAATCGAATTTATGAAAACTGAAACTCCGACAAAACCTTTAGATATCATACACATCGATATCTACACAATCAGAAATCAATACATACTTACAATCATTGATAAA
The DNA here is from genome assembly GCA_944738645.1 of Eristalinus sepulchralis. Classification (NCBI taxonomy): domain Eukaryota; kingdom Metazoa; phylum Arthropoda; class Insecta; order Diptera; family Syrphidae; genus Eristalinus; species Eristalinus sepulchralis. The sequence goes on along the minus strand of OX122885.1, from coordinate 2,829,482 downwards.
TTTTCAAAATTCGCTGCTGGCTATACCTTGTCAAGTAGAAACAGTATTTCAGTGTTGAAATCACTAAAACATTTCATAAGCCTTCACGGCATACCTAACCAAATCATTTGTGACCAAGGAACAGAATTTACTTCCAACATCTTCAAAGATTTTTGCAAACAGTATCATATCAAACTGCACATTACATCTTTCCAGCAATCAAGTAGCAATTCACCGGTAGAACGTCTTCATTCCACTTTAACAGAAATCTACAGAATTATTTTAACCACAGCAAAAGAAAAACGGATAGAAATCGATCACGATGATATTTTTTCCGAAACCCTTTTTACCTACAATAATGCGATCCACTCTTCAACCCAATTGACTCCGTTCGAATTATTTTATGGAAGAACTTTTAAATTCAATAAAAATTTACAATTCCAAAGTGAACATGAATACTTAGACAAACTAACAAGATTCCAAAATGAACTTTTTCCTTATATTAAATCCAAATTAGAGAATGACGCACACAAACGTATAGATAAACTTAATGAACACCGGGAAAAACCCGAAGAAAAAGAAGAAAATGAAATAATTTATCGAAAAGAATGCAGACGAAATAAAATTACACCACGATTCACTAAACATATTATAAAGAAAAATAAAAAAGTTACTGTTTTAACCACGGATCATAAAAAGATCCACAAATCTAGAATTAAGAAAAGAAAAAAATTTGAAAAAACGACTCAGAACTAGACGACTTCTTCAACAGATATTTTGCTTTCAATTTCCATTTAGACGTCCTCTCCAATCATATAACAGACGTAGCCGAAGCTATTGTTTTGTCCAAATTGAACATTGTTCCTAAAATGATCCTAAGCCTTAATGAACTTCAAGAAATCAGAGACATTTTCACAAATCAATCAATAGAAATTAAATCAAATGAACACGTATATGAACTGCTCGAACTTCAAGCTTACTACAACGGCACCAACATAATATTCAACATCAAAATTCCAATTTTATCCCAACAAAACTTCTCTCTTTTCCATATTATCCCAATCCCCATAAATCAAACCAAATTAGTTATTTCTAAGCCATATATTGTTATTAATAAGGATAAGGTATATTATTTCGAAGACATTTGCCCCAAGGTAGAGAATATGTTTATTTGCAAAAAAGACACAGCATACCATCAGCCAAGGAACGAATCCAACTGCATCGGAAATATACTACACAATCAACCTGCAAGCTGCCCTGTAAAAGATGTCGGAGATATTCAAGAAATACTACAACCAGAACCGAACTACATACTTCTCATCAACGTGCCACATATCAACATCAAAACAACTTGCGACAGTCCTTTAAAAACAGTAAACGGTTCGATGTTACTTCATTTTTCGAAATGCGAAGTAACAATTAATGAAATAACCTACAAGAGTAATTCGAGCGTATACTGGGACGAAATCTATGTGGTTCCAGCTTCATATTCTCACATCAAGCCCAATTTCACCATCCATACCCTCAATCTAAAAACTTTTAAAGACTATCAATTTAAAAATAACGAAGCAGTCTCGTTAATTAATTTCAATCGGAGAATGGACAACCTTATTTCATTTATCCCAATAATCTTAATAATAATAATCATATTAACATACATTCACAGAAGAAAAGCCAACAGCCAAAATGCATCTTTCGCTCGAGCCATAGCCGATAATGATCTTCTCCAGCCCTCGCTCAAACTTAAGGGGGGAGGAGTTACCATACCCAGCAACACCATGACTCCAATTACAATACCTAGCAACACCTCAACTCCAATCAACATACAACAACAACAACTACAGCAGATTGACCAGTCGACACGATCGCCACCGGGACACGTGTGGGCATTGAACTCCAACCCAATTTTTCCCAGCAATGTAATGCACAGGTGAATTCATGAAACACTTGCTCAGCGTCTGCTGCGTTTCCGAAATGCAAGCTCATGAAATCACCTCGGCAAAACCGAACCTTCATGTTAAATTAAAATTATCAATAAAGTTAGTCTGTTCTGAAGAGTACCACAGTGAAACAGTTGTTTTTTTTCTTTCGCGTTCACTACCAAACGTTAATTCGCGCATAAGGTGTGCGAAACACCAGCGGCCAGGCGGGCGAAGCTTTACGATTCTGTATGCGATAAACGTGGAATTATTCATCCCTGTGGCAGGGCCTAAAATAAACTGAATTACTTCTCGTGTCCTCATTACGAATGCATGCGATAGGGGATGACACAATTGGACGGTTTCTCGTTTTCTCTGTTTTTTTGGGGGATCTCCTTTTTTCTTGTTTTTTTTTTTTCATTTTCGCCTTTTTAAGGTTTCGTTTGAGGTATCGAGAGTCCGACAAGGGGGATGGTTTTTCAGTAGGACTTCGAAATGACCCTCAGTGGTGTACACTTCCTGCTTCCCTTGTGTCTTCCAGCCCCGACGATCCAACTGACTTGTTCGACAACCTGAAAGACTTCACAACATTAGCACGATTTGTGGGAGCTTCGATTGAGTAACCCTTGCCTGGTCTCAGTTTAACTTTAAACGAACATTTTTCGCCATGAAGCGTGACCGTTCAGTAGCGCGTGGGTCATGGGCAAAATGAAAGAGACGTCGAATGTCGTTAAGGCTTTCGCGTCTATCCGGTCTTTCTGGTGGAATTTCCTCTAAATTCGAGCCGTTTTAGAAACTTTTTGGGTCAAGAGTAGTAAGCCTTAGGAAGCTTAAACAGAATCAGGAAACAGGTCATAAGCCAACATGCCTCTCCACCTAGCCTCTCCCCAGGTGGCCTTCTATTTCACACATCAGGGTATTAGAGGTCCTTCTCCACTTGTGTGCGTCACCTTAGACGCAGACGTCTTCTGCCGCTTGCAAAGGCCCGAATTTTAAGACGCTTTGGGCCGAACTTGGGATTTCATACGCCATCTTAAGGGTTGTACCCATAGATGCTTGACGAGGAGCATTCCCTTGTACAGCCTACAGATTTTGTTGTAGAATCTTCTGAGCCAGTCGTCCTTGATTGAAACATGACCAAAAATAGCACATACAGCTTTCCATTTGCAAATGATCTGTAAGAACGTCAGACGATGTCGTAGCCCGCCTATTGTATGGACCGGCTGGGGATAAGAACTTGTAGCGCAGCTGCTTTCGTGGTTCGGAGCTCCTTGAACCCAACTAGACAGTGCCTGAAGCTTCAGTTAGCCTTACGCGTCTCAATTGAAATAAGGGGACACGAACTTCTTTAACGTACCAAGGAGATTCTGTCTCAAAGTGCTGTCATGTGCCGCCTCAAAGTTGATGAAAAGGAAGTGTGGACGGACTCCCTGTACAGAATTTTGTCTACAGTTGATTTTCTGGTACAAAAGCTCGAAAGTGCCCGCTTGTCCATAGACAATTACTAATCCTTGAGTGCTGTACTTGAAGGCTTAAGCAACTCGGTCCAGGACCCAAGCCGATGTTTAAGTCGAAACACCTGGCTTATAACACGCAGTCGAAATTTTCTACACACCGCCCAAAAATGAATTCCATGAAAATTCCTTTGAATAACGAAACCCTCGCCGAGCGAGCATAAACTCGCTCTTGCTGTGTTTATTCTGCGTTTATAGTTGACTTTGCTTTCTGCTCACGTCTGCTACATTTTTGCTTTAAACACTTTTATCGCTTCCATTTGCCGAAATGTTTCATTTGTCGGTGTGTCTGTGTATGTGTGTCTGCGTTTGTCCATCCCTGTGGACAAGTATAAATTAAAATTGACACACTTTCACCAGTGGTGGTTTGCTCAAAGGAAAAAAAAACGTCCTCAATCCTACAGCCACCCCCCCCCCCCCCCCTACCGCCCACACGTCACACTCTGCTGACAGACAAGCAAATCGTTTAAATATCGCTTTCAAAGGGCACAGAAGTCGAGTTTGCCTGCACAAATACGGCCGACTACGGCCGAAGGAGAAAAAGAGCGAAACAGCGCTTTCATCCCCATCTCGTGGCGGCTATCTGGACGCCATTAATTTTATTCACGCCCGCCGCACAAACACTCCCCACGAGTGCACGGCCACCGCTCAGGTAATTGTAATTCATTTATGTGAATCCTTGTTGTTATCCGTGTTGACACAGGGAAATAATCGTCGACCGCAAGATAAACACGCAGTATGCCGCAATGGAAATTTTCGGCTCAACCCGACGGCGGTGGCGGTGGCGGCGGCACAAGGGAGTGTGGTCTGGTGCACCTTCTCGCACGAATGGCAAAGAACTTCAACTCCAACTCCACCTTGGCATCACCTTTATCCAGCCTGGGAGGGCGTGTGTGTGTGTGTGTGCGGGGGGATATCTGGTTTCTGCGTCCTGGGAAGTTAATTAAAAATTGTGACCCCCGCAATGTGCTTAATGCCGCAGCAGCAACAGTACCACAAGCACCGGCAGCAGCAGTATACTCGTACCCGGCCGACGGAGACATTGTTTACGTCATGTGGTGGAGACGGCTGCGGCGGCGGTGGTGTCGACGTCGAGTGGGGGCCCGGCAGGCGGATCGTGAGGAGTGTGCTTTTAATTTATGGCCGTGTCCTGCAGTCGTGCTTAATATCCAGAATTTCAGTGGTGGTCCTGTTCACACCACCACCGCCACCAGCACGACACAATCTCTGCCGGTACACAGGCGCTGGCTCACCTGCCGCCCCTACCCTTGACAGTGACACTGTCTCGAGGGCGGAGGCAGGAGAGCTTTGCTTGCTTGCAGGACTTTCACTCCACTCCAAGGACGGATTGATTTTTCATCCGAGAGCAGCCGGCGACAATACGGATTCATTTGCGCCTGCATTTGGCAAGCAAATCTCCTTGTTTCGGCCTCACTCCGCCGCGCATGCCGTATGTCAATGAAAGGAAGCCATAAATTAATTAGGCAGCTCGAAGAAAACAGGACTCCGCCGGAGAGGGGCGGCGGGGATTTGAGTATTTTTGTTTTCGGCTCTCGGACGGACCGCACCGGAAGCGAGTTGAAACGAAAAAAGGAGACCCGCCGGGAAGACGTACAACGAACGAGTCTCGAAATTAATTGCAAATTGCCAGTTTGTGTGACGGCTGCGGTGGCGATAATGTCGAGAGCCGTGCACAACTTCCCGATGGGGGGATTGATTTTTCACAGACTGGTACTCAGACATGCCACCGAGTGGCTGACGGCAATGTCGGGCTAGAGCGGATGTGCCTCGGTTTCAGAGCAATTTCTGAAGACCGACGGCTGACGAGAGAGCTTTGACGATGACTGGTGACTGGTGTTGGGGTAACGGTTGTGGAGGCGGAAATTAGTTTGTGGGGATGAGGATTAATTTGGTAATGAACAGGAAGATGCTGAATAAATCAATTCAAGCAGCTGGCCAAGTAAACACTTTGATTTTGCCGTCACTTCAAAGTGAATTGAGATAGCCTAAGGGTGTCTGCAGTCGCTATGGAAGAAATGTCTGTCGTAGGATGGAGCTTTGAGTGCTTGAAATGGGAATTTAGTTCACTCTGAGTCCACTGCACGCTCTCAGTCTAAATTTTGCGGGTAAAATACGGCGGCAACATAACAGTTGAGAGCTCGGGATAATTTTAGAGGAGCTAGACGAGACCTTGCCCCGAATCGTAGCTCATGGTGAGACCATAGGCCCCAAAGGGCGTTCACGTGGATCCCATCTGAAAGAAAAAAAATTGCAGATGAGGGGCTAGATCTTGAAAGTTATGTCGCGTAGGCAACTATTGACTCGATGCACTTAGGGGGCTTGTCAATGTCACACGGACGGCGACCCCTCTAAGGTAAGCATATCTACAACGTGTTAGTTCGAGGAAACTCGTCTCTAAGCGGTGTAGAGTGCAGCTTTCAGGTTAAGTACAAGTTGGTTAAGTTTGTGGCAAATTTCCATGAATCGTACGTGACTTGGAGAAGCTCTTTCTCTCTCTCATACACACCCTGTCTTTGTACAGAATGAAACAGTCTTTTTTGCTTCAATTTTCTGCAACAGCAAGGACACCAATACGGCCTTAAGACTAAGAGAAGCGCCTGTTGTTGCAAGATGGTATGTGGTACAGCGGTGCTTACCCAAAGACCAGCTTGCAGTAAGTCGGCGCACTTACTCATACGCCATGGCAGCCATTTACTGGATGTCTATGTCCCTCTTCAAGGTGCTGCAACCTGTATGTTGAACTCCTTTCTTAACAAGAAAACCACAAGTTCAGGTTTCGCCGTCATTTTGATGCTGCTGTCTCAAGTTGAGCCACCAAAGTCCGTTCTGTCGTAAAAGCAATCCTCGTGTGTATGGAAACATCGAAAAGCACGGATTCCTACCGGGGACCATAGGGAGCACAAAACTGCCTTTAGGCTCCATAGGGAGCATGAAGCTCCTTTTAGGTTCCTAAGGTCCCAGGTAGCTCTTTTCTCTCCTCAAACTTAAATTCCCTAGTGTCCATCATCATTTGACATCTGTAGAAGGGGTTTTTCGCGTCTGTCTCAACCGAAGCCTGAAGTCTTTCATGAAACGTGAAAAATTTCCGAAGAAGTCTGCCAGAAGGTATTTGGATTCAGAATCCCAGAATCAGACATTGCGACTGAATGTTCTGACGAGCATGTAGACTGAATCGAAACAGAAATTGGACAGAATCCTCAAAATCGGGGGAAAGTGTAGATCAAGAGATCAATCTCGGCTCGGCCATCCTTCACCACAAAATCCTTTTCAAATCAGAAGGCACAAAGCACTTGTGGTACTCCGTGGAGTTCAACTGTCTCCTTGAGATCAAAATTTGTCCCTTCCATCTGCACTCTTGAAAGCTTCAAATTGCTGCATATGCTTGGGCGTGTTGTGGCAATTTTCAAGCGGTTTGGAACTTATCTTGGGCATAGCTTCTCCAACTGTCAGTCAAACATGGTACGCGACAGATACTCGGAGGAAATTCTCATCCAACGGAATTGTAGGCTAGCAGGGTGCTACAGTGGACAACGCAGGCACAGAGTCTTCGAATCTGATTCATTGATTAGACTCTACAGCAGAAGATGTTCTCATCTAAGTTGGTGGATACAAGGGAAGGTGCCACTGAGAAGCAGCCACCCCGAAGCCGAGCTAGGTGGAGAGGCATGCTGGTTGGGGCCCAAGTCAAGGCCTGACTCTAGTCTCACACCACATCGAAGGATACATTAGTTTTGGGCTTATATTGTACTTCTTCAACAACATTCACCCTCACGAATGGAGACGAACGGCAATTTAAAAGTGATTCCTAATAACCAAGTTAGCTTGAGGACATAAATATTAGAAGGCGGTTTGTTCTTCATGGTCACTGCCATTAATTTAATATAGAGAGGAGCGTAATTTGAAACAGAGAGGGCCGTAAGGTGTCTTATCCCTCCAAGGCATTCGAACTCTGCTCAGGGTACATAAGAGGAGGAGGAGAGACTTACAGATGGATGCTTATAGTTGTACATAGTTCAGGAACTGGTGAATTTTCTATGACACAGGGAAAGATCTCTATATCCAGTGAATCCAATTAGTCCGATGACTCCAACCACGTAAGCGACAACTAAAAGCTTAAGCCACTGACCATCCCTCAGTCTTCCATAAAGCACCCACCTTCCAATAAAAACAAATCCAATCCTTACCAAGATTCCAACCTTCGAATTCCAAGTAAGCCAATAACGAGGACTCCTTGTCAAGTCCCTCCCCCATCAGCGCACGCTGTGTCAGCCTAACGGAGCCGCTACAGCAATCAAATTATCTCAATGAACCTTCTCCATTTAAGGGAAATCCGGTTTTCTTCACCCCTTCTACCGGGGGTGGGACGCCACCACGGAAGGGATAACGAAAGGCATCATAAAAAAAATCAACTTTAACCTCAACGCAAACAACCCTGTCACCTGTCAAGATGTCAACGCGTCAAACCCATTTGCATTTGCTCCGACCAAGTCAACGCCGGTCCGCACCCCAGCCTCGCGCCACCGCCGCACATCCAACTGTGCGTGGACTACGTTCCTGCGGTTAGTTAAGACCAAACCAAATACACATCGGAACCCTGAGCACTGCAAGAACGCACGCGAAAAAAAAATTCACAAGCAATCTGCCCGCATTCCCCGACAAATTATTCACTGAGCGTATCCTTCGGAATGACTAGGGATAGGTGCCCCGCGAGGCAGCACCGAAGACGGGGGAGTGACAGGCAAAGTGAGAGGCGAAAAACAAGAAAAGCGAATAAGGAATAAAAGGATATGACATAAAATATAATTCCCGTTGAAATGCGATGACAGGATTTCAACGTTTTCAGCCATTTTCCTTTTGAGAGTCATCTCCGTCAAGCCGTGCTGCTGTTGCTGCGACGATGACGACAACGACGACGACGCTATGCGAAGATGAAAGCAGACCAAGATGCCAGTCGGAATAACACACACAAGCACCCTCTCGCGCTCGCTCTTCCTCTCCGTGCCGAATGAAATTTTAATGAAACACCCTGTGTTTGCGAGACACAACAAAAGGAATCCGAAAGAGCGAGATGATGGGCGGCAAGCGCGAGATGGCGCGCGCGAAAAAAAAAACGAAAGAAATCTTTTATTCCCGGATGCCCATAAATTATTCAAATGAAGTTCGCCTGCTACAAGCACCAAAAAGGAGCCGAGAAGATCCTTGAAACGAAACACAAAAACAGGAAACCTCAGTGACTTGGAATGGAATTTATGTTTTTCACGCGGACTTTCTCCCGACCACCCCCCAGCCCACCCACTCCACACCACCGGGAGTTAGGAGACAGTCAAAAGGAACGCAGAAAATGATGATGATTACCCATCAGCCAGGCAGAACCCTCCCCTGCCCGTCGTGGCGGTCGTCGGTCACCCGTCTCACCCAATCAGCGGACGATTCGGATTTAGAGTCCTTTGTCGACATTAATACCCAATTGGAGCAGAGCGCTGCCCTTTGTGCACTCGAACATAACTCGATTCGCTTTGTTCTACTGGCACACGAACACAAACAGAGGGACATCCTTGCGGTGGCAAATTCAATTTGAACGAGGGAAATATGACAAAATATCATTTATTCGAGATTTTCCTTTGGCACTCCGCACAGTCAACGCACAGTCCTTTGCCGGCTAACGGAAAGATTTACTAATTTAATTTGAAACACAAAATGGAAGACGAATGGTAATTTTCCCCCACTCCCGGTCAATGGCATCGGCATCGTCGACGACGGCAGTGAGATCGTATAAAATTTACGAGATTCCCTTTCTCGTTAGATCCCGAAAGTATGCAATGTGAATCGTGTGCGCTGATCTCATGATGCGAACGAAATAAAACGGCGACTCCTTGTGCGGATAGAAACGTTTATTTGCTAGAAAATACAATAAAAATGAATGAAATGATGTGAAGGAATTGAAATTCAAGCCTATTCGGCGGGTTTAACATCTGTCATGGGGGCGGCGGACCCCTCCGGGTAGCCCATGAAGTAGTCGGCGATGCGACCGGCCTCACGGAGCCCGCTTAGGAATGCTCCGTGTACTGTTGCTGGATAGTTACGAATTGTGTGTTCACCTGAAAGCCATAGAGATAGAGATGAGATTAATGATCCTAAATGTATGCAATGGAAATCGAAATCAACAGTGACAGTGGACTTGGGTTCCACATCGATTTGAGACTGATGTCTGTGGATGATGATGATTTCGATTGCAGTCTCTATAAATCACTTTGTTTTACCCCCCAACCCCCCCCCCCCCCCCTCTTACACGACACCTCTCATTGCATATCGTCGCCGGCTATCAATTATCCACTCGTGCTTGGCCACTAACAATTCCATTTTTCAACTGACAGCAGCGTTAAACACTCGACATCGGAGTGATTGAACGACAGCGTGGAAGACGCTGATGCTCCTGTTCCGACTGCTGCTGCTTCTTGTGCTGCTGCTGCTGTTGATGATGATGATGATGATGGAGATGGTGATACCCACTAGTCCACTGGCACTGTGACTCTCATTCTCGCCGACGACTTACCTGCAAAAAATAGTCTTGGCATCTCTTTAGTGTCTTCATCAGCGGTGGTGCCATTAGCATTGGGCGGTATGACCGGTGCAGCGAGCAGATCATAATCGGAGCCTGACGAGCCAACGGAGACGAAGCTGTAGGATCCGCGTGCCCATGGATCTGCACGCCATCTGCGCGAAACACAGAAAAAAACAGAGAAAAGTGTATGAACGGGGTGAGAAATTAATGAATTCAAGGTAAACGATATTTCATTGCGGCCGACGCTCAAAGCGGAGGGAAGAGGATTCCGCTTGCAGTGTTGTGATGGGAAACGAGTTCACTGCAAAGCCGTATCAAACGCACAATGTCTCAATTCAGTCTTTTGAAGGAGTTTTAAGGAGTTTTGATCTGCTTACGGATATCCTTTCTCATCGTAAGCCGCTTGCGGGCGTCGCAGAAAGGGATTCTGTGAAAATCCAAGCACTCGCGATGCAAATCGAAGCAAAACTTTATGAGCCATCACAGGATATACTGCAAATCGAATCGCTCCCTCATCCCATTCACCCACTTACCTAGTTACGACGGTTTCCTTTGGCTGCGGCACCGAACCATTACCGAAGATCCCCTTCAGAACGGCAATGCAACGTCCCACAATAACATCATCGGATACGTTCTCCATAATCGCAGCCGATTGTCCCGCGACCAGGGCCAGCAGAACTGGCGACTGAGAGATGCTCCAGAAGAGGAAGAGTTCGCCTGAAAGGGAAACATGACAAAAAGGATGCATTGAGTGGGGAGAGTACAGAGTACAAGGACATTTTGTGAAAAGAAAATTCATCATTAATAAGGATTTGTGTCAATTGACATTTTAGACACACACCCCCCACCCCGCCGCTCGGCAACCAGCAACCCACCACCCGGAGGGAATCATTAATTTCCATGCCCAGTTTATCTCTAAATTGAATTTGAATTTCGAGGATTTTGGAGCGAAAAAATTCACGGATTTCCCCAATCGATTCCCATGTTGCCGCCGCTGGGGATGAACTGAATGACACTAAGCTTACTCAGCCCCCACCCCCTCCCACCCACAGTCCAATTGGGTGATGGGAGTGGTGAGGAGAGGAGATGGCGTGGCAAGGAATGGGAGAGGCGAGATGATTAGACGAGGAGATGGTGAGGCGAGGAGATGGTGAGGCGAGGAGATAGTGAGGCGAGGAGATGGTAAGGTAAGGAGTCCAGCAGGTAAGCACCTAACAAGGAGAGGAAGGGAGGAGTCTTTGGGGTGGCGTCGACTAGGAAAGGGTTGACAATCCTCCATGGCATAAAACAATTTCTTCAAAACTACATTCCCCGGCCTTAAGCAACTCTTACGCGGTTCAAAGGGGCTTTAAGTTCATGGCAAGGGCTTGATTTGCGTTCCCAAGTCTTAACCTTTCTTTACAGTCAAGAAAAAATTTCAACACGGCGCCTCCCTCGGAATGCAGGCAGGCTGGGATGGCAAGCCACGAGGCATAAGCTAGGAAACGAGGAAAACCAAGATTCCCGTCGCTTCGGAAACCTGTACAAAAGAAGAGCAATGCAGCAATCTGGCGACAAAGCAGAGTGGCACAAATGCCAGAAAACCAGATAACTGAAAATTCGCTTCACTCTAGAGACGTTCTCCAAAAGGACCTGTCCGCCGGCCAAAGAGGAAATTACTAAATTTAATTACAAAACTATAAATGAAATGCAAATGAGAGGCGAGGGGGTGGAGGGGGCGGGCGGGGGGTTTAGTGGACCACAATTCAGTAAACAAAACGACAAGGTATGCTAACCAACGAAACAACACGAAGAGCGCCCCCAACCACAAAAAAGAAACACCGCTCACCGAAGAAATGTCAAAGGAGCGCTGCTGCAGCGGATGGTCGCAAATTTTATTATCCTTTTCCGAACAAATGCGAAATTTAATTAAAACGAATTAAAAGCCAGCTCGGGCAGCATTAATTGGATGCGACAGACCGGCGGCTGCAAGCGCCAAACGTTCAGCGCGCAACAAAACGCAACGCGTACCTTGCTCGCTAGCGGATGTCTCTTGCCGAAGGGAAGAAAATTGAATACAATTTTACGATCACCGGACGACCATCCAACTCCGTCCAGCAGAGCAGCGGTCACATGGGAGTCGCGGCACAGCGGCACTGCTGACACAAGTTCAAGACTGGTTCGTAAATTGTTTTCGGTGCTCTGTCGGTGAATTGATTTTGCACCGTGGACATGGAATCGGAATTTAATTTGATTTCAAGTCGGTGTCCTCCGAAAAAGTGGGCATTTCACTTTTGTCAGTCTCCGGTGGGGACTGGGATGGGGTGGGGGTGGGGGAAGGGCACACAGATTGGATTTGTCAGTGAATGGTCCATTTGTCAGGATGACACTCTGAAGACTATTGCCTCCGGAGACAGTGGGTTGGAAGCCAATGAGAATCGAACCTGTGGCACCCTGTGGTGCAGGAAATTGACAGTTTTTTTTGTATTTTGCACATAACCGAGGTGGGGATTGTGTGTTTCAGGGGACCCTGAGAGGCTGTAAGGATCGGAGGCGTTTTGAGTTTAGAGGCCTGCTAAGATCCCTAGATTGGCACCGATCGCTGGACAAACCTTTTTCTGTCGTTGTGACACCGTCGGCAACGAAAGTGCAAATCTTGAGGGCTGACATTTTTGCCCTGGGCGGAGAAACTAAATGAACAGGTCTGTCGACTCGTACATCGAAGGCCTAGTGTTGAAAATTTCGGGTTTCCTACGCCCAAAGCCACTGTTTTGAGTCTCACTCCGGACAGGCACTTTCACATCTCATACTAGCACCTCTCGAGCTCCTGTCTATGAGCCACAATCTTTATGAAGCAAGGCTGGCTAGGAAAACCTTCTCAAACATCGACTTCTAGCTTCCACAATAGGCTCTAGATGTGACAGAAGGACAGCACGAGTGCTTCCTAGAGACGCTACACCCCAAGTTTCCTGTGGAATGTGGCACTCTCGACACTGAAGACTGAACCTCACTTTCTTCCAGCCAGCCAAAGCCTTTTCATTCGATGCCAATGCCCTCCTTCTACATCTGCTCCTTTGGCAGACACTCCTCTTCCCTGTCGCCTGTCATCAAATACATCACGGACATAATTCATTCAACACCATCGGCAACACATCAATGCTCCCGACAAGATCCACTTTAGTCCATCCACTCCTCATGTTATCCATCCCCCCTCCCCCTTGCACAACCCCTATTCCCGTCGATTGCCATAAAAATACCTCGAAGCACTTCTAATTACCATTTGACAGCAACTGTACAACCAAGTCTTTAAAAATAAACAAACGCCACATCACACCCTCATCATCATCAATAACCCCTCGAACACACACATACACACACACCCTGGCTGTCAGACATCCTCCCCTCATGCTGCATGAAGTGTATTTATTTTTCTAATCATAATTATCATCATCATCTGTACAAACAAACACGCGCGCACCCACTTCGGGAGATATCCGTGTCATCCCCTAGAGGAGCAGCAGCGGCGAACAAACACACGCGCGCATCCTCAATGCCGCACCGGAACCCCGCAGTCATACCGCCATCACACGCCACCATCGTCGCTGCCACCACCACCTTAACCACCATCGCCACCGCCACTATGCGCATACACGAAGTAGCTCGAAGTAGTAGCGATCACATTCCGCGCGCACACACACACACTATCTGGCTGCCTATCTGAAACGTATCAATTACCCAATTGTGGGCAATTCATTTTCAAATTCCACCCAACCCGCCGCCACTCCTGGGCGACACAGAAATCAGGACACGCCAGCACCAGCAGCCGAAGAAGCAGCCAGCAGTAACAGCAGCTCACTGCCGCAGCCGTTCTGCGGCTAAATGAGTTTTCAAAAAGTAACGACGCGGCATAAATCGAACGCGAAGGGCTGCCTCATTGGCACCCACATCGCGCGGAGAGCTGCGCTTCCAATCAGACGGAAGAGGTGTCTGCCAAAAGCGTCTCTTTATACTCATTTCCTGTTCCATCCACGGTGGGGGGATGGGAGTCGCAGGTACTCGCGGAGCGGAGATACCTCACCGACCGGTGTGCCTCTTCCTCTGACGCACTGGCGCTGCTCAGCTCGGCGTATCTTTATGGGGGAACCTTATCGCTGGCATTTAATTAAAAATCACCTTAAATTGATATCGAAGTGTGTACATCTTACCGTGGAGCGCGCGCACACACAGCAACGTCGACATCGTCATCGTCGTCGTCATCGTCGCCACGAGCGAGGCTTACTGTCCGTCGATTGCTGTGACTGTTGCTGATGCTGCGATGGCTGCTACGAGCACCGCTCCTTTTTTTCTCCGCGCCGCCACCTCTTCCGCGCCACCACACGCTCACTGTGTTCGCGGGTAAAATTTATTTTGAATATTATCAGCGATTATTACCCGAAGGGGATGTGTGAATGGAGCGCCCGATGGGTTTCGATGGATATTAAGTGTTGCACTGTGCCGTCGATCAGTGGAGACGATGAGAGGATTGTGAAGCTTAAGACTTGGCGATAGACCGGAGTTGGGAGTGGCATTATCTCCAACCTTAGCGTCAACTATCGAAGGATCTGTTTCCCAAGCCTTGGATATAAGATCCTTTCCGCCGTTTTGTGAGAACGCCTAAAATTTTTCATCAACATCTTGATGAGCCTCGTATGGTCGTTGTTTACGGGCGAGGCCCCTAAGATTTGAAGGTTGGGTTTCTATTCAGTCTGGAGGTGGGAGGAGATGATAAAACTAGTTCATGAGGTGTTCCAGGGACACTGTTTGGCGTTTAAGGACCACAAGCATCTTGATGTGGTTTATTTTCACGACAAAAAACAGTCCCATGCGTTATTCCAACGTGGTGTTGAGCCCGTGTGGATCATATGGTGCCAATCCAGAGCTCTGCAGTCCTTGTAAAATCAGCTTCCAACTTCAAAGTTGTATGGGCTACTAATCATGCCAGGGGACCACTGAAAGTTTGAGCTTGAGGCCCCGCTGTCGTCTATTCTCAACAGTCCTGACCACACTGTTGTCAGCCATCTACGGCACAACCCATTGCCTCACTGGACCCTATGTCTCAGCTTCCATATGGACCTTGAGCGTGGGACTCTCGCTCTCTTAACTGGACTGTTCTCTACTAGCTTCTGTGCTCAACTGGCTTAGATGAACATTTATGACTTCCAACCTACATCCACATTCTGCTACGTCTCAGAGGGTTCGGGGCCATTCCATTATCCGTAGATGAGTTAAAATCGACCAAGACCTCCGCTGGGCAACTCGGAGACCGCCCCTACATCAGTGTTATACAAACGATTGCCAAGCACTTGGTCAACTTTGGCACGGGCCCACAGAAGGCTCTGCATACGTGTTGGCCTCGTCATTCGTCAGACGGACCCCACACGAAATGCAGTAGACGGGAGTTGCCACCCGATTCCCTGACAGTTGGGTGGACTTCGATCCGTTTGATATGGGTTTGGGCCTTTAAGGAACGCAACCCTCACCCAAATTGTCAGCTCTGATCGAAAGCTGTCCCCAAACTCCATCATTGCCGCATGTTGCCCCTTTTAGACCGCACAGTTTGTGAAACCATCACACCGAATGGAAAGAAAAAACTACACATCTCATCAGCACACACCACGTCACGTGTGTGCAGTCTCTTGTTTTCTGAATTGATATACATTCTAGGGTGTGTACACACTTTTACACTGCACAGCATTCTCAGGCAACACCTCACGCCCCGCACCCTGCACGCCACACTCACGCCCATTGGGAGCTCATCGTTATCCACCTTCACCACATCGAAAGAGAGTTTTTATCGACGAAATTCCCATAAAATTGTAATTTATCGTGGCACTTGCTGCCAGGCTATTTAAAAAGCTGAACTGAGAGCGAAGTTGAGGAGGCAAAAAAAAAAAACACACACACACACGCCAGCATTTATAAACGACACCTCCGACCGCCGAACACTGGATGACTGTTGTGCCGGGCCACACATTCCGACGTGTTGCAGTGTGTGTGTGGGGCGAAGGGGGGAGGGGGGGCAGGCCACCACATTCACATCATTGACGGGCTTCGCCGGTTTATCTATCCCGCTGCACGTTGCCCGTGATTCGGGGTACCGTATCTGAAATTAGAAATCGATGCAGTTTCCTGCGTCGTCGTCTTCCCTTTAATAACTTTCGATATGAAACAACTCAAGATGTGCTTTGGGGGGCGGGGGGGGGGGGGGGGGGGGGGGAAGGAGTGGCGGTGCTGCCGGTGGAAGGAGTTTCGGTGGGCAGCTGCAGGAATTGGAACCGATTGTGATTGTGTCATAAACTGGCAAACTTACTGCACAACTGTCGGTGCTATGGTGGAGTGGAAGAGGCTCCGAATCTCAAGTCACATAAAGTCGTTGAAAATTAATTTCGAATCGATGGGAAGAGGCGCCCCGCGTCAGTTTAGTGTCAGGGCACGGTTCGCCCCTAGCCTCTGAGCCATCAAATGCTAAACTAGCAAATGAATGCTTAATGATGTCCGCAAAAGGTCGTGCCACTGTTGAAAGCGTTCGCCGACTCTTGTTGGCGGTTGCCCGGTGGAGCCTGGGCGACACTTGGCGGGGCTATTTTATGGACGGCTTAGGAGGATCTAATTGAGCGTTTAATATGAGCGGAGATATTTCACGGAATTTAATTGTTGAGAGTGGTTTGCGAGCCGGCAATTTGATTCAATGGAGTTGGCTGAGGGGGAGGGGGGTAGGGGGAGGGTAAAAGATATGAGTTTGGATTATCTGATGAGTGGGTGTTTAATTAAGATAAGGGACAGAAGTTAATTTTAGAGTCGTTTGGCTTGTGCCTCTTAATCTGTGTCTGCGAATGGTTTGCGTTCTCGCTTCTGCGTCGTCTACGGCTTATGAGGCGCTGTTGCATTTCTGAAGAAAAATTATAGATTTCAACTGAAGCCACGATGACGGCTTTGTTGCGCTTGCATTTGCTAAGCTGAGCTCCGCTGGTCGGATAAGCCGTGTTCTCGGACATCCAGCGACGCGGTGCACATTTGTTGAAGCATGTTGTTGACACCTTTTGTCATGAGTTTCTTAAAGAGAATCGCTTTGAATTTCCGTTCGGATTAGGGCTATCACCCAGGAAAGGAGAAAGAGTTCTGAAAAATCAGAAATTCTACCAGCATGTCGTTCCTCTTGTTTTCCTCCGCATGGCTTACTGTCGCCAGGCGGAGTACTTGCAAGGTTTGACCTGCACATCGGACACCTCCTTTTCGAACATTTTGACTTGTCTTGACAGTGAGTTGAGTTGTTTGCCTGTTTTGGGACTTCGGGGTTTCCGAATTTTTTGGGAGTTTTTGGATTTAATCTCTTTCGAGATTTTGGGTCTTTCGAGAACTTAGGCAATGCAGAATCTTGGGCCACACAGAATTTTGGGCCTTAGTCAGAATTAAGGTCCTTTCAAGATTTTGAGCTTCTGGGACTTCTGAAATCTTTGGTCACTCATGATATATGTATGTCCTAAAAATATTTTTGACTTTTCTGAATTTCGGGTGCCCTAGGACATCAAGCCACCGATAGCCACCGATATTTAAGGCCATTCAGAATTTTAGGCCACTAAGTATTTCAGATTTTCTGAGAATTTGAAACTTTTTGCATTTTGACAGAATTTTGGGCCTCAGGTTAATTGGGATTTTGGTCAAGTCAGTATTTTGGGCCTTTTGAACTTTTCGGATTTTGACTTTTAAGAATTTTCTTATTTTTAGAACTTTGGGCCCTTTAGAATTTGGGACTTGTAAAATTTTGCGTCATCGTCAGAATCTTAATCAACTCATTAATTCCTTTATGGGATTTTCGGGATTTTAGTCTACTCAACACCTTGGGCTGAGCTTTTCGATATTTCACCACACGGCTGGTTGGGAGCCTTCTTCTAGGCAACTGGACTCGAGAGACGTGTGAAACCCGAATTACAGTTCAGTCAGTGAATCCAGATTTCCGACACAGGTGTCAACACGACGGCCTCTTACTTCGTCTAAACATCATCTAAAATGTCCCGTGACTTGTCATACAGTCCCCTCCAATTTCAAAATCATGCTAACAGGGCAATACCCTCACAGCCATCCACACAAACTTTCGCCATTGGATTCCCTTTGATATTCCAACCCATCTGAAGTACAATCGTACTCCCACCAACCCGTCAGATTATCATCCAACAGCCAGAGGCTATTTATATGAGAACAGCAGCACGAAGCTCTCTTTATCGCCCTGATGCAACAAAAGCCAATTGCTTTGTGCTAACTAAAGGATCAACCGACACGGGCGGCAGAGTCATCATCAACTGATTGTCCCTTTGAGCACGTCCATACATTACTCCGCAGAGCCGGCTCCCGTGCGACATCAGACAAAAGCGCAACACAACAGCAAGGAAAAAAAAATGCAGAGAGGCGGCGACGTGACATCATCCCCAGAAGAGAAAAATTAATTGCAGTCACTGTTGCTGCAAATGCAAGCAATTTGAAGCTAATTTCAATGTTTAACATTCCGCCCACTGCTGCCCTGGTCCCTGCTGGATGGAGTTGGATGGCCGATGGTCGGATGGCGGATGGCGGATGTGCAGCACACTACTGCTGAAAGCGACCAACAAAAGGTTAAAAGGAATTAGGTTGCAACTATTAATTAGAGAGTCGTCCTCTCAGCGCGGGCGAGACTGAATGAATGGCGGCGTTGTCGTGTGCACGTGCCCATTGCCGTCAGTCAGTACAGACTCTATCTGACTGACTATCGAATTATTTATCCCTTTGTCTGTGTCGAGGGTGGCGCTGGTGGAGGGTGGGGAAAGAAAGTCTCTCATCCTTGCTTTTAATTATTTTCCAACTAAATGGCGAGCGGTGTGCTGGCTGTGACGAGGATAATCATTTTTCGTGTTTTTTTTTCTTCCTCGTCTTCCCTTTCAATTGAACAACCCTCATGTGTGTGTGTGGGACAATTGAACGGGAGAGACGGGGGCGAGCGAGTGGGCTCAGAATATGAGATAAAAATAATTGCAAGAATGAAGCGGGTAATTAAACAGGAGTTGCTGCGAGGACACCCACTGATCGGATGGCTGGTCGTCCTCGATTTGTTTGCTCTTCCATCGGTGAACGGCGGTGGTGCGTTCAAATTGGGGTGACGGTAGTTACGGGCTATTATCCACGTCCAATCAGGGAATAAATTTATTGGGTCTTCAATTGGATGAGTGTGTGTATGTTTGTTTTGACTTGAAACAGATTCAATGTGCGAGGGTGGAGAAAGGGAGTGATCTTGTCGAGAAGCGTGTGAATGAATGTGGCGATGGTTTCGACGAAGGATGGCGTTTGCAGCCACTTATTCACAAACTGATTAAGGATTTTTCGCTTCCTTTAACTCGCCAAGAAGTCCTTCCCTGTCAAATGTTCCTCACAAAGCCAATCTTTCACAGTCCACCCCCTCCATTCAAGACCTAACACCATGTCTTCCAGTTCAGTACGTTTGTTGCAAGTTTTTTATTATCCACTTGCTGGAATATGCGAAAAACATACTCCACCCCAACTCCTGTCGCCTAAACACATCCGGTTGGAAGCCAAAACCGTCTCTCCTCCACTTCTACAGGTTATGCGCGGCCCACTACCCCCGTTGGATGATGCCCAAAACTTCTGCACGACACAAGGAAGTAGTCCCCCCCCCCCAGTTCTGTGCATTTTTTCGTCTGTTCCGTCATCCACTGTTCTTCTCATTTCTCTCCGCTTGCTCGGTTGATAATTTTTATGAACGCACCCGGATGGAGTCCATTTGGCTGACATCTTACCCTCTGTCGGTCCTCCGTCTCCCCACTGGCTGCCCCGTGCAAGCTACACTCCATTCGTCGGTTGTCGTGAAGGAAATTCTGGCGAAAAAAACAACACAAACGAACAAGCACATTTTGTTTTTGAAAGTGTCCTGTTTTGCGCTGCTCTGCGACGACAATGCATGGTCCCGGCCGCCTCGGTCGCACTGGTCTCCGCTTGTTTCGCTCTCGTCCTTGATAGAGTGTGTGCCTGTGTTTATTTGGTGTTTTATTGTTATTACTGCAGTTGTTGACTTTTATCATTTTGGACATATTAGTGTGCATTATTATGGAACTTTATTGAAGTTGAATTACATTCAGAGGCAGTCAAGTGGAGTCGAGTTAGGATGCAGTTCGGTTTTTTTTTGTCCCTCTTGGCTTGTGGAATGAGGTTCGTTCTTGGCAAGGGGAATGCCTGTCTGCTGGCTGAATGGATGGATGGCGGCGCGGCTTTTTGTGAGACGAGAGATGCGACAAGACGTGGCGATAGTGTCAAAAGTGGCACGATGAGCGGAGATAGGACGGAGATTGTTCCAGTTTGATAGGAGATGAAGTTTGTGCGGGGCGACGGGTTTCTGAACATTTTTGGGATATAGAGCGGTAATCTGAGGTGCTGGGAAGTAAAATTTGCATTTCAACGGGCAAAGGGGATGTGAATTGATTCAAGGGTTTGAATTTCGTCGATTAGTGGATCAGGGATTCCACGACAGATCTCCCAAGCTGTGCAACAGAAATGCCAAGTCAAAGGTGTCATAGCTGGACGTGAGTGAGTCATTTGACGCGGCACAGCTTCCAGTTGAGTCAGTTGACCAAAATCCAAGGTGGGACGTGAATGAGAAGAAATGACATCCGTTGTGGATTACAGAAGATGAGCACGTCATTTTGAAGTCCCGGTCGACTGTCCTTAATTTGCCAAATCTGTCCATCAGAAGGTAGGACGTCGCACATTGTTCATTCTCCGCTGGTTGGCCAATTCTTCGCTTTAGACGTCCAAATAAAGCTCAAAGGTAGCATTGAATGTTTGGCTAAATTGCTTGACAAATAAGAGCAAGGATGTCAGGAGAAAGATTGACCAGCTTTCCTATTGCACTGAAGGACGAAGGGGCACAATCATAAGAGGCAATGCATAAGAGGAGCTGGGCGCTGTTACTGATGTCCTGCAGATTGTTGCAAAAGCACTTAAAAAATTATTTTGGTATCTGGCACGCTCTAGGGAGGTGAAGGTGATGGTTTCTGGCTTAATTTTGCGTCATCTGGGAGGACACCTAGTCCACTTTGCTTCCCAAACTAAGTCCTCATTCATTATCCCCAGCTAAGCCACACCAGTCCAAGTTATCCTCACGTCCACGCAAGCCCCCGTTAAATCAGTTCTCTCAAAATCCAACCTCTATAGCTCCAAAAACACCCACAAATCCCGTCCAATTTCCAGGCAAAAAACACAACTGCGCCATAAATTCCCCTAACTACCCATTAGCGCTAGTCACCCTAAAAACTAGTTTCCCGTCAGACAAGCTCGTTGTCGCCCGCCGCCACACCCACTCAATTTTCGATTCGAATTTATGAAGTGCCCAAGGGCGGCACACAATCAGCCAGACACCCTTTCACTCCCGAATTCCGACAATTCGAAGCCCATTGTTGGCGTTTCGTCAAATTTATCGTCAACTCGTGTCACAATTACCTTCTGCATCAGCAGCTTCTCGTTGCATGGTGTGTCATCAGTCTGTTTGGTTTATTCGAAATGCATCCGCCACACACACACACGCGCGCGCACACAGGGAGCTCTCTAACTCACCCTGTCAGGGAGAGTTAAGTGTTAAACGAATCTAAGTGGTCCCGTGGGAGAACATGTGTTGACTGTCATTGTGAGTGCTTCCAAGTCCTATCTCATTACACTTCACAGTTTCACATTTCGCATGCAATCTCCCCAGCCCTCGCTTTGCACCCCCTCAGGGGCTACAGAGCGAAATTGAGATTTTTGAGGGATCCTCCGTTTTTTGGGGGGACGAGGGGTGGTGTGTTGTTTTTTGTCTGCTATCCTAATGTTGGTTTAATTTATCTCCAGCTTCATCCCCCTCCCCCTCCCCGCCCACCACGCCCCACGCTTGAGTCATAAGACAATTTGTTGTGATTAGTTTTTTTCGGTGTCTACTGCAGGGGCATCCCCCATCGTAATGAGATCTAATTTCGGGGCTAAGCAACATCCGGCGCAATGTGTTGGCGCTGACAGTCGTTTTTTTTTGGGAGAGGACAGGGCTCAGACAGAGACAGTCGCCGCTGTCGCTGCTTATGAAGTGCGTGGCAATGGAAATGTGTTTTCGTCAACTTTTTGTCGAACAACTTCTTCATCCCGTCCCCCCATCTAGGCGCAGAGGAGGAGGAGGAGCAGGCCGCCTTGTGACAATTGCCAGGAGGAGGAACTTTCTCTCTACGCTCAATCTTATTAATCACCGCGTCGACATTGTCGTTGTCGTGGCTTGGGCTGTGACGCTACACACACTGTGGAGAGGATGCTGAGTAGTTTTTCGACTATTTTCGGATAACAAAGGAGGGGGTGAGTACGTTGTGCATCCTTTGACTAAGTACTGGAGTGTAGCCCAAGATGTGAGTAATAAATTGTGACGCCAACAAGTGTAGATGATAATTCGTCGTCGGGTCTTACGAGGCAACTGTGGCCGTGAAGCTGTTGGCGGGGGTAGGTTTGTGCATTTGATGGCAATTGAGGGAGACATGGTGTGTGGTAAGGTCTGCGGTTACATTGAGTCCCCAGGGGGAAGTGAAAGGCGAGTTGAGTCCTTGAGGAGATGATTTTGAACTCGTTTTCGAATGTGACGCTACACACACTGTACGTACGGGGTGCGATGGAAATAGATCGTTATGCGGTGGTAATTGAAAGTGATTGGGATGAGTCGACTGTCTTGTGGATTTGAGGCGGATTAACGGGGACAGATGGAGGCAGGAGAAGTCTAAAAATTCAACGCTTACAAATTGGAGCTGATTTGAATGGTGTACGGGAATATTTTGTTTAGTGAGCTCTTGGCTCGAGTTTTCTCGCGAACAGTCATCAGTGTTGAGAAGCTTGATGGCTGTCACGATCATGGTTTTGTCTTTGTCCATCTTAGCTCTCCAGCAGTGACCGGAAATGCCACAACCGAAGCTGTGTCATTGAGCTTAGACGGAAAAATGAAGCATGGGCAATACGAAGAGATTCCTTGCCGTATCTAGAAGGAAATTCTTTGACATCCGTGTTCCTGTATCCGCAGAATTGGGAGGAGAAGACTAAACGGAGAACTTTGCAAAATTATACAAGAACTTTGACTAAGTCAAGTTCAACTCCTTGAAGAAGACCTGTCCTTCGGTGGCCTTCCAAACTTAGGCTGCCTCTCCGATATCGGGTTTTTGCCTCAATACCCTAGGATTGTCTCTGCGACATCGTTATCAAGTAATGAGAGAGCAGAAGAGGCCCTAAAACTGCCTTGAATGAGGTGCAACATCGAAGAGCATGCCGCCCGTCCTGACTTAGGCTTAAACAAGACAAGGATGGTTGGCAGGGCCATTGACGCCCAAGAAGAATCTATGGGCTTCTTATCGGCAGAAGAAGTTCCGCCCCAGGGATTTCCAAGTTTTGAAAGACTCCCCATGACTTCCACCGAAGCGAAGTTATCTATTCCCACTTCACACCGAACTACCGAACAACGGATGGATCGTCTTTCTCACACCTCGTGGCCATCATAAATTTCCACAAATCAACCATATCGATATCAAAGTAGCAGAACGTGACAAAATTGATTTTAAATTCCCTCCAAGACGTCCGCCCACAGTCCCATTCGAAAATTACTCCCAAGCATCCCACGAAGCGCTCGCCTTCCTCAGAAGTTAAGTACATCCCGCGCCGCTTGAGCTCACTGTCATAAAACATGTCTCCTCGTTCACAGTTTAAGATGCTGCCCCCCCTAACCCACCCACCTGCGCGTACACCGCCAACGCAACGCAGCACAAGAAAAACGCAAACCGAAGTCTTCATTTTGATGGTCTGTTAACAAATTTCAGGACTCTGTCCGATCCCGCCACTTTATTGGCGGCAATTTCGCAGCGACCGCCGCCTCAAGATCGACTCAATAAAACCCTGATTTACGAAGCCCAGCGCACAAATTTGTTCACAAAACGACGAAACGAAGATGCAGCAGCCAACAGCGGCCGAGAGCTAATTTCAGAAATACACGCCTTTACGGTACACGTTTACGACCCCGACGTGCATGCGTAAGGCCCGCGACCCCGCGGCGAACGCGGGCCTCATCTGCATTCGCTCGTTTTGAATTTATTTACCCATAAATTGTGATTAATAAAATTTATTCCGTCGGGGGGTTGTGTGCGACGCTTTGCGGGACACAATCACACCAGCGGTGGCGGTGGGAGCCGCAACAGCGGCGGCGACATTTCGCGCGCTGCCGCATTAATGACTTTCTTCATTAAACGCGACCGATGAGGAGGAAAATATGACAACAAGGAGCTGCTGGTAGCCTTCGAGAGAGATCCTCACACGCGGCGCTGTAGCCGCGGTGTGGCGGCCCAATTGGAAACGCACACGAAGGGCGATAATGTGCCGGCCGCCGCTGATATTTATGCGAATATGGGCATCGCATGCGACGGCTAACTGTGTCGCACCTGTGGCCGCCATTGCTGCATCGATCCGATTGACGGGGATGCTGCCAACTGGACGGCTGGATGGCCTATGAGAAGCAGCCGGAGCGGGCATTCCCAGCGGATTAAGTCTTTTGTTGCGGGCTGCTGCTGCATTGGCCAGCACTCGCCGCTCCTGCCAATGCAAATTAATTAATTTAATTAGCTACGGTTGCACTTGTTCGAGAGCGTCTTCCCGACATCCTGACCGACGTCTGCTGTGTTCCAGTGCGATTCTCTGACGGGGGGCCTCTTCATGTCCGTGTCGCCTTCTCCGCCATCGTAGTCGACGTCGCCGTCGTCGTCGCCGTCATCGTCGTCGTCGTCCATGTTGGTCATTAGTTTAAGTGCACTCTCGAGCTTATGCAAAGTTGATATTGATGCAATTTTATGCACGGCGATGGACCCTGAGTCTTGGGGGATGGACACCCGACTGTGTGTGTGTGTGTCCTTCCTGACACTCGGTGGACACATTGGACATTGGATGCTGGACGTCGACGTGGACGAATGACGGCGCTTGCCAGCTACTTAAGCGTGCATTTATATTCGAAATGGAATTTTTAATAAAAAGCTTTGTCCCTCTCCACCACGTCGTCCTTCGTCCCACGAGTGATGCTGGTCAGTAAATGGCTTGGGAGAAGAGTTTAGGAAATTAGGACAGCGTTAGTTGAGTTGATGACGCTCGTAGGATTGCCTGCAATTTAAACGAAATGGCGACGTCCACAGGGAATGGCGTTTGCATTAAGATGCATCAGCATGGCCGATTGAGGGACGTTTGATGGGCGGGGTCCGATGAATTTGGAAGCTATGCAGGAAAGTGCGTCGTAATGGCTTAATTTGCCTGCAGTTCCACTTCAATTTTCTTGCAAGTCTTGTGTAGATTGTGTGGACAGCAAAAATTCAGCAGAGCATGACTGAGAAGCTGAAATTCACCAGAATTCGGAATCGAGCAGAAAAAAAGAGTGAGCTGCTGCATGGACTCTGAAATTGAGTGGAACCACGTCTGGTACGATGAATTGCAGCCACATCGCAGAATTGAGCTGATCGCGAGGAAGGCGCAATATTTTTGTGGACGGCAGTACGGAGGATACAATCAAAGAGATCACGGGTGGGGCGCCAAAATTTGTTGCTTCATGACAAAAATGCCAAAAATTGAGTGACCACGGGTGAGGCTTCAAATTTGGATAACAAGCGTGCACCAAAAATGTGTGTCGACCACGGCAAAAATTCGAAATGTGAACAGGCCACAGGTTGGGCGCCAGCATTTCGGGAACTACGGCCATCAGAAGAATTTCAACCAACTTGGTGTGCGGAATGGAAAGGAACCTGGAGAGCGACCGTGCCAACTGAGGGGAGCGCCGTTTGGAGCCTGGGTCCACTTCGGACTTGAGCATCAACCTTGGCCAAAGGGGAAGCACTAATATGACAGAATTTTGGGTAGGTGAGTGATGAAATGGATGAGTCACGGCAGAAACCCTAACACTGCACGGATAGCTGTAAGAATATCAAAATTGTGTGGATCACGTGTTGGGCGCCAGTATTTTGCAGATCACAGGAGGGGGCGCTATCATTTTGTGGACCTCGGCTTGAGCCCAAATGTTAACGGATGGAGTGCCTTTCCCTACACAAGAAAAACAAATTTAAAGAAACCGGTGTTGGGCGCCAATAATTCGTTATCTTACATACTCGGCTTCCAAATTTGATTTAGACGCGAAAAGGATGCCAAAATGCATTGCAATGAAATAGAAAAGCCAAAATTTATCAGAATCCAGCAGTAACATCAAATTCTTATGGAGGTCACTGGCCGACCTCACGGACAACCTTCCACTGATTAGGCCATAGAAGCATTCATCAGTGTCGTGTCGTGCTATTGTTGCCATCGCATAAAACCCGCTACACAGCCGCCATTTGAAAAAATCCTTCATTTTCGCTTTTATGACCCTGGGACACCTACCGTTTTGAATGTCCGTAGCAAATCCGTTCCAATTCCCAACGAGGTCATCGCAACCAATGGCCGGCCATACACGCGAACTCACGTGTTGTAGCGGCCGCTGCTGGATCGCTTGATCGTAAATCAAAATCAATTAAGAGCCAAAGTAACGCCTCAATCTGGAACTCCCCTTTGTCTGGCGATTCCCACCGTCGTCGCTGCAGGAATAATAAACCTATTTGTCCCCGTCGGAGACTGCGACGACGACGACACCGTAAAACAATATGAATTTATAATTCCGAGAGGGGGCGGCAAGGGGGGGGGGGGAAGGGGGATGCCCATTTAATTTACGACAACCAATCACAGTCGGCCCCCCCGATTGTTTAGAACCTTCGACTAGCTCACCTGCGCTCACCAGAGATAACCGGAGCTCCGCAGAGCTCAGCAGAGCCTCAAAGCTGAGCTCGTAAAAAACGCATAAAATCAACGAACGACTTTAATGGCGAAATTAATTTGTTACAAACGAGAGGAATTTGTTAGGCGACGGGTTCACGAATATTTCAATCAATCCACGACCGGGGGAGACACTCTTGAGATGACTGACACGATTTCGTGCTTCGTGTGCTGGAGCTGGACTCCGTCGGCTCTGGGTGGCATCGCGCGAGTATCCACTTGACCGGTCCTGCCTCCGGCTGGACACTGCTGCACCCCGGACTAATTAAGGAAAAAAAAATTTCACTAATTAATCGAGGGCAGGCCGAGGAATGCACGGCTCCGAGGATGGATTTGTAATTTTTTAATTGGCCCCCGTCCACCCAGAAGATTCATGGGTTCAAGCGTCTGGAATGTGCAGCACATTGTGCAGCCACCGAGAGGTGTCCTAGAGTTGATTAGAATTTTTAATTTCCTCTCTGGGCGGTGGACCTTTCAGTCGGTTTATGGTAATCGTGGGGCCGATGCCTGTGAGTTCGTCTAAAGTGGGGCACTCCCTGCCAGATACAGGTGCACAGATGGTTTTTGTCTTCTTGCGGCACTCTAATGGTGAACATGTGCACTGGTGACAAGTCGGAGAATTTATGGTGGCAACTTGAAGAGGGTCCAGGTGCTGGTGGTGGCAAATCAAGAAGCTGAATGGTTTTGGGAATTTATCGGCTTTTGAGGCGCGAACTTGTTTTGAATTGTGGAAGCTGCGTGTATGTTCTGGATGGCAAATGGATGGAGTATCGGATGTGATGCTGGTCTGGTGATCACACGAGGTGTGGCTGGAACCGGATGGGAAGGGAGACTCAGATTTGTTTAGAGAAAGTGTCCATGAAGGAAATTCCTTGAAAAAGTCCGCCCGCCTTGATGTCTATCTTCGCCACGGTGATTCCTCGATCTCATTAAATCTCTCCCCTCGCCTAATGGACTTATAATGTCACAACGAACCCTTTAGGTTCGCTATCGCTCATCGCATCATAAACAAACGCGATCCTTCGCGATAGCAATCACACTTTCGATACCCCGGCCAAGGACCACGCTTCCACGCCGGTAACCTCGAAACCCATAAATTGACCCATTTCTTCCATTTCCACCATTTCCACGAATTACCTATCGAACTCTCATCACGGTCGGCGATCGACGAGAATCTTCAAAATCAACTGTCACCAAGCGAGCGAGAGTCAATGCGGAGATTTACGAACCCCTCACGTAATGACTGGGTAACCTATCGATAGGTCGCCGCACCCCTGGACACGAAGGCCGGGGGAAACCTGCTCACTGCTGCCCTTCCACGTCCACATCCATCCCGGTCACATAAATCTAAATAAATTGTCACCTCTCGTCGCAGGAACACGGACCGAACGAGAGAGCGGAGGACAACCCTCATGAGGACGACAACGATGTGTGTCGGTGAGCATGAACGATCCGATCCCACCGAACACTGGGTACCTGCATGGGTACATCTCAATAAATCTTTGTACAGAAAATTACTTGCACAGCACTCGTCGTTGTCCGTCGTCGTTGTAGGCTCTGCCTGATCGTCGGGATGGCGTGTACCCCTCTCGCTCCCGACCACAGACCCTTTGAAGGTGGGTGAGGCAAAAAAAAAACGGGCGAAAATCTGTGAAAATCCCTGCAGACAGACGGACGAATGGTGGCGAGCGATTTTCCACGTAATTCCACTTTTGGATTGATTCCCGAACCCAGTGGCTGCACGGAGATGTCGCTGCTCAAGGCTGGCTGGCTGGTTGGTTGGCTGGTTGGCTGGCTGTGTGCCGGGCGTTCTTGGCGTCATAAATAAGGATTCAGCCACAAATGGGCGCTGTGTTGCGCCAATCGTTGTTTGCAATCTTGGACTGGCTGGTGCTTTGCTCAATTACTATGCGTAGTGCGGAGTCGACGCTGCCAGTCGACGGCAGACGGATGAGCGAGATGGATTTGACAGTCTGAGCTCGGCTGCCATAGATGACTCTCGCGCTCTGTCGGGAGCTGTATGCCCAAGATGGAGCAGCGACGGCGAATGCGGACGCTACGGAATGACCAGAATGGGGTGATTGTGCAAATTGTCGTAATTATCTGGAAGTAATGGCAAGGATGCGACTGAAATACATGAATAGGCAAGTGCTCGAGTTAGGGGTGATCAGGAAACGAGGGAAAGTATCGCAGGGAACTTTCTGGACAATTTCGTTCAGAATTCGGCGCGAAGTTGTAGGAGTCCTGGATAAGGGGAATCGACTCACCGGGAGCAGCGCCAACTGCGACTCTGCTGACATCGCTCAGGCATCGTTAAGAATTCGTTATAATACGTTTACAACCACGCTGTAAAGCGATGCCCTTTTCAGTTTTCATGGAAGTCCAGAAAATTTGTGGTGCCCTAGGAAGACAAAAGGTCAACGAACACCGCCTTCAGCCAATTCTTCGACCTCTTAGGATGACAAAAAGGACGTCCCCCGCCAAACCCCACCCAAAGCCACGCTCATCACCGTAACCAAGGCGCCAAACTCGCTCCACAAATCCCAATTAGCAGCCTCGACACTTCTCATAAATATCCCCGCAACTGCTGCACCCACTGAGACACCGTCTGACAGTCCAATTAGCAATTTCTCAAATCCGATTCTGCGCCATCTCGCGATCGCCGATACAAAGCCGAGCCCCGCATCGCCCCGACACTGTGTGTGTGGGATTCGCACTTCATAAACCTATCAGACGGCCCTGCTGCCGTCCCAGCCACGATTGCAATTAATCGTTAGGCACACATAGAGAGCCCATCCTACCCCCTCCTGTCGCGCCAATAAATTGAGTTGCATAGAGCGACGGCAATCTCGGCCGGTCTGCGGGGGCGTCGTAACAGCCACCGCCGGCGAAGCTTCCTGCAGACCCAGACAGACACATTCTGACACATTCTGCTGAAGCGTTGGCCAAGCTCGCCGAGATGATGCATCTAGACGAGTGCTAACAAGCTTTCGCGCATGCGGGACCACGACGGCGTACAGATCACATATGTAGCTCAGACACCGGCACAATGTTCAACCGACCAGCGTCACCCTCAATTTTAATCGGGCTCATAAATTGCCGTCCGAAAACGCAGCACAGCATCGAGAGGCCAGGGAGCGAGAAAATTCATTTCCACAAAAAACCACACGAGAACAACGAGCGTCCACCACCGCCGCCGCCGCCGACGACGATCGCGGAATAAAACCATTAACATGACGGTAATTTATGGGCCGCAATCAAATAAACTACATCGCGGCGGACCTCAACGCTGAGGCTGCTCCGCGCGTCTGTCTCGTTTGTTGGCTGAATTCGCGCGTGATCGTTACGTTTTGGCCAATTTCAGTCGGGGCGACGCGGCCCGACTTCCTTGCAGTCAGCGCGCGTCGCTGCAATTGTTCCTCTCGATTATTGATTGGTTTTTGGCGCATTGTGATTGGGGCTCACAAATAACCTCGGGACGCGGGCTTCATCCGAGCCAGCGCTCTTGGGGCCAAATTCAAATCCAATTCCAATTGGAATGTATCTTCCCTCGACGGCAGCGGCGCTGACAGTATCTTTCTCTCTCTCCCCCCCCCCCCACTGCATCGTCAACGTCGTCGTCGTCCTCCGAGGACACAACTACTGGCAATAATCATAATCGTGTCTTGGGAGATTCGAAAAAAAATGAATTGAATGGAATGCCAAGTCGGCGGGATATATGCGAGGTACGGTCAGTGTGGTGGGGGTGGTGGCGGCGGCAGCGGCAGCGGCATACTGAACCAAACAACCGCCGGACTGTCTCTCATCGGCGATAGAGAGACGACCGAGGAGCAGGCACACAATTTGCTTGTGTGGCTTCGAAATGGATTTCTTGGGTGCGAACGCGCTTACGCTTCTGAGATCGGTCTCTCACCGGTGAACCGAAGGTGGACGGTGATTTGTTTTATGACCACTTTTGCGCTGATCATACACTGGCAAAAATTTTTGTTTTGAGGGCACCATTGCAAGAGGATTGAGATTGTGCAGATGACGCCCTAAGCCAAGGATATTGAGTTTTACTTAATTTTTCAGGGCAAATCCTTTCGGTTTCTGGAACGTGGCTTGTACATCACTCAAAAAAGACTTTGAGTCAGTTTTGGGCTGATCCCTAAGTCGAGTTTTCAACGTAAAGTGTTCTAACACATAAAACGCGGCTTAAATGGCGCCTTAAACGGGAACCTCTGAATCAGTCTTAGCTAATCTAGAAGGAAGACTTTTGAAGGTTTTAACTTCTTGACCATTCTTGGTAAACAGAAGAAAGTTATCTCACAACTGCTGGCTTGCTATGGTCAAGTTTCTTTGAAGATATGGACTGGACTGCGGCCTTTGGACGTATGGGCCCTTAGAGGAGAGTTGTTTCACTGTCGCAGCCTTAAACCTTGAGCGACAAAGAACAAGTGAATCGATGCGCACAAGTGCACAAGCTAATACATGATTTCGACTCTATTTTGGTGCCACATTCAAGCCACAGTGTGTCCCTGTCCTAGGTTTGCCTTTCCATCCCATGTTTGCTGCGCAATTTTTTGTGATGAGGCATGACTTTGACCATCGCTCCACCTAGGCACCTCATCGCTCGCTTCCTAGGTTGAAGTTAGACGAAATGGCGTCGGTGACCAAATCTTGAGCTGAGGCTCTAAGCCCCGAATGTAAGCATTGAGTCCTCCAAAGGACTTGACGTAAATATACGAACTAAAAACTGAGATCTAGCTTCTTCAGCAACTAAAACGCGTTGTGCGTGCTATCGAGTAGAGGGGTCCTACCGTTTATTGGCACCTCTAAATGACGGTGGTCGGCGTCGACCCACACGCAGAAGGTCTTTGTTCGATTCCTGGACGGGACACCTGGCATATGTTCACGGCACCACCTCCTTCGAGTTGCTGACAACACTCAAAGAGTTTCTTCTTCTTCTCAACCCTCGCCGTTCGGTGTCGGCAAAAAACTGTAGGTTCCTTCTACTCTTGAGAGAAGCACGCACAACACGAGCAGTGGTTGTAGAAGCTAAGCCCTAGTCCCTCGTGGGCTGTAGGGACACTCAATTACGGATGACAGAATCTGGTAGACTTTTGATAGTTTCGGTTGTTTTCGAATGTCAGCAATTCGAAAGAAATGAGTGCAGTGAACCTGAATGAAGGTCCAGGTCAGGCCTTGAACCAAGAACTCAAGTATGTAAGTCCCATCCTCCAGGACAGTTAATAAATCCTCAATAAATTTCGGTTCAGGATGTTTCTCATTCCGTGTTGACCATCTTCTTCATATGGAGCTACGGTCCAAGGTGGACCTAAGCCTCAACCAGCAGGACTCTCCAGCTGGCACGATCTTTAACGAGCTGCCTTCAATTGGGCACTCCAAGTTGACTGAGGTCCTTCTCCACTTGTGTGCGTCATCGGGTCTGTGGGCGTCCACTCTTCCCTTGTCTCCCTGGTTTGGAGTTGATGACTCTTCTGACAGCCAGACCATCTTCATCTGCTTCCGTCTTAATCTAGTCGTAAGGGTCTCGGACCATTGGACAAACTCGCGTCACATCGACGAATCGGGCAGACCGTCAAAATGGGAAGCAAATT
Source organism: Eristalinus sepulchralis (assembly GCA_944738645.1). NCBI lineage: Eukaryota > Metazoa > Arthropoda > Insecta > Diptera > Syrphidae > Eristalinus > Eristalinus sepulchralis. The sequence goes on along the minus strand of OX122885.1, from coordinate 2,797,009 downwards.
CTTTGAGGCAGACAAGAACTTCATCTTTCTCGGCTTCGTAAACAAAATGGACACAAGAGACAATCGATTGTTTTGGCGCACACTGGTGAAGAAGGGCCTAAACCAACTTTGACTGCGCAAATGGAGACAACTGACGACCGACTGTGTCTACTGGAGAGGACTGTTTGTCGAGGCTCAAGTTCACTGTGGAATGGCATTCGTCGGAAATTTTTGTTTTTGGTAAGAAGGTAAGGAGTTTCAAAACTGTTTTGTTTATAACTCCGATCATCTCTAAAAGCAGACGCTTCCTAGCGCCTTATACGCTGCAAACATTTAGCGCAGCTCCATCAGCACGTTTCCGACGTAAACATTTCTGATTTGTGTCCAAAGATGTTTTCATCTTCTCTCTCTCGGAAACCCTTTCTGGCCACGCTTTCCAATCACCAAATTGATGTGTCTGCCAGATATCTGCCCCCAATCGACCTACTTCCCATATTCCTTCGATTTCGTTCCGTGTAACCCTCATAAATTCTCGGGCAATTCACTTCGAACGCCAAAGAATGGCTATGCCGCCAGGACACTTCGCATATTTGTCTCTCTTTCAGTGAATCTCATTCCAATTGGATTGCCCCCGCCCCGCCCCTCATCCAATGGGTCCTCGTACGTTGGTAATACACTGACTCTGACACTAGACCCCGCACAGCATAAATAATCCACGTTTACCTGTCAAAAAACCACATATCGCCAGAAAATTGACGATGTTACCCAACGACACCGACAACGGCGACTGGGAAAGAAGACACAACGACGACGACGATGGCAATGGCAATGGCGATGGCGACGAGGAGAATTGCGATGGCAATGTGAATGAGGATGTAGATGGTCACGATGAAGAAGCAAAGGACCACGACAGCGACGAAGATTCGCCAGAGAATGCGAAACGACCAGCAACGACCCACACACAAAAAAGGATCAAGGTGCGCAATTGAACAATGTCAATAGGTACGAATTTTTATTACTACCGTTTCGCACACACGCACACACTCACTTTAATTAAAGAGAGACGCAGAAGGGGGGCGACAGGCGACACACAGTCCACCGAGGGACCCCAATTTGCCAGCGGAGGAGTGAATCTTCGTGCTGCGTTGTCACGGCGAACCTTTTGACAGCGATTATTGGCCCCTTTCGCATAATTTAGTGTCAACAATTGTTTGGGGCAGGGTCCGTGAAATGAAGCGAACACGGCACATCGCCAAGTCCTGCGCGCAGTCGAGGCAAGCCTGGACCCTGAAAGACGGCGCGAGAATTTATCATCGGCATTGGCATCCATGTCGGCTTAAGCCGCAAAGTAATGAGCCCCCTCCCCCCCACCCCTCCCAGCAAACGATCGACTGACAAATGGACGGTCACGGGACGGCACGCTCTATTCACAGCGATGGAAGGTGACATTTTTATTGGCCTGCCCGGGGAGCGGACTGATTTGATGCAGTTTCTGCAGTTTTTGTCTCGTTTTGACAATTTTATTCGGCTGTGACGGCGGCGCATGATTCATCTGACGACGATTGTGTCGATTTTTGTTGCTCCAGGGGGGGAGGGCGGTAGGTGGCAGCCGAACGAAGTGACGACCCACACCCGGGGTGAGTGGTTAATGGCGTTGTTATGCCAGACTCGGGTGAGATTCTAATTAATTTCGCGACTAACTTGACCGGGCCGCGAATTGAGGTGTGAACTGATGAATCTGCTGCTTGTTGCGGTGTGTCACTGACCCGGTGGGGCTTCATGTTTGGCGATAATGTATGTCCAGCGCTGGGACGGTGACGATGATCGAGCGTTTTGGAGACGAGATGGATGACTTAAGAAGGTATGACTGGCTTCAGACAGACTGCTACCAGACTTAAGAGGGAACAGCTAGCTACAGACGGCTTTAGACATGATGGGCGGCTTGAGATGGAAACAGGGGTTTGCGATGAAATGGATAGCAGGGGACCAGGCAGTTGCCTGACGAGGGAATAAAATGGTTGAGACGGGACAGATGGCTTAGGGACATCTTGAGAAGCGGCAGCCAGCAAAAGACGCTGGAGATGGTTTGAGATGCAACGGTTCGCTTGGGGCGTTGCAGCTGAGTTAATAGGGAACAGAAGGCTTAAGATGGGATGAAACATTGCGAGGAGAGACCCTGAGAGGGGACAGATAGCTAGAGAAGGAGAAGCAATTCAAAGACAGGCCAAATCGTCTGAGAGGTGACGGATGACTTAAGACAAAACGGAAGAGCCGGCTTGAGGCACGACTTCTAGATAAAGACAGAACGGCTGGCCTGAGATATGGCAGAAAGTTTGCAACCAGACGGATGGGGCACCAATGGGTAGTTGCCTTGGAACAGGCGAGACGATTCCTTTTTGTCAAAGTTGCACCACAGCCCAACAACGAGAGAATTGCGCTGCTGGAAGATTGGCTGAATTTCGCTCGTGGGCCAGACATCAAATCGACATTTAAGACCGAAGTGACAATCTGGAAAGATCTTGTCGCCTGTGAGCCCATAGATCCATCCACGCGATACTCCCCCACACTCAAGCGAAACACAAGAAGCCAACATGTCAGTGTCGCTTGCCGTCTAATCTCCGCACGAACAAAGCCAAATCTACAGACCGAACCTCGATTGGCTTCCACGAGCGCAGAATGAAGATCTCTTCAGCGAAATATCCGCTGATCACCCCGAAAAGACAATTGCGCCCACACCGCCACCATCCGCCATCACCACCGCCGCATCGCCAGCTATCGCAGTCATCCAGTGAATCACAATCACACGAGCCACGAATGACATTGGATACCACAAACAATCTCCAGTTCGTGATCGCAACTGATCGCGTCGCACGCCTGCAACATGCCACATGTGTGCGCGTTGCTTGCGGAATAGTGAAAAATTTCGAAACCCCCGTCAGACCTCTCCAACCAACGAACCGACGACGACAACGAGCCAGCTCTGGGGAGATTGGCATTCTTGTCGCAGGGGTGACCAGAGTTTCCGTTCGCAGAGATCACGAAAATCTCTGCCTCCGCAGCCACTCGTGGGGACCGTGTCATGCCGCCACCACCTACCATCATAGAACCGAAGCCGGCCGCACGAAACCCGAGACAAAGTCACTCAAGTGTGTGTCGCCTAGCCCGAGGCACCTCGAGTGCACATCGTTATGAGACACATTGATCAAAACACAAACACCTAATAAAACCGGCGGGGAGGTTGTTTAATGCGATCAACCGATCAACTGCCAGCCGCCGCGCGCCTCCTCGCGCCCGGCCTGGATGGCAAATAAATTAGGAAAGGAAAAGCGCGAGAGTGAGGACCGCCGGAAGGTCTACGATCCCCGGCTGGTAATATGGATTGCCCCGCATGGAAGCGTGACACCAGGGCCTCGCCGACGACATCGCTGCACCAGGAGGAGGACACACATCCAAAAGAATTTATGTCCGTTTTATTCAAATTCGAAATTGCGCGCTACGTCTATGCGCGCGGAGCGCGGAGGTGGTGGTGCGCGGACTATTGATTGAGGGGCGCGAGTGTGACTACAGCTCGGCACAGACCAACACAGTCCAACACAGACCGACACAGTCCCCGACAGAGACACCTGAAACTTGATACCTTTTTAGGTTTGGGGTCTTTGAGAGCGCAAATTGCCATCCTACATGAATGGACATGGACACATGTACGCGGATGGAAACGATCACGACAACGCGGACTACGACGACACTGCGCTGGCGATGATGACGGTGCAAGTGCTGAGCCAATTAATCCCGTCATCCTAATTTCACACGTACTCGCCGAAGATTTACCTCTCGGTGGAGTGGCGGCGACGGCGACGGCGGCGGAGTGGAGCGAATTGAATTGGAATTCATGACTCTTAAGTGGCAGCGATTTCTCAAGTACTTCCTGGGCATGGTCCTCGGAGTCGTCGGTGCCTCGGTGTTAGACGGCCGTCAGTTTTGCCATTGGACAGTGTGGGGATCTACTCCGTGGCCAGGCGAGAGTGTGTTCATAAATTTATGTGAGCACCCGAGGGGGTAAGTTCCTGATAGAGAAAGAGAGAGGGAGAGGGTCGGGAAAGGCGAGTCTGTGTTTGGCTAGGTGGGTGGTTGGTGATTAGTTGCATCTGTGAGGGGGAAGACAGGATGTATGCGACACGTCTGGCGGAGATCGATTAGATGAAGATGTAGATGAAGTGAGAAGCTGGCGATGGGAGTGGACAAGCAACCTGTAGAGAGGTGGGAATGCGAAAAGTGGAGGAGGGATAGTTTTGATAGAGAATCTTATGGGATGAGGAAGAACAAGAATATTTTAGGAGTGGACAGCCAAGACCTCTAATCGTGGGCTAGACGGTAGTAAACACTTTACAAGGCTCTTCTGTTCACTAAGAAGCGGTCAAATAATTGCACTTCCTTACTTCACTCTTCAAGGATAACTAGGCAGATAGGTTGCGGTAGGTCGACGGCAGAAGGTTGAAGTCTGGGGGCCGAAGGCCGAAGACGGAGGGCAGATGGTTGAAGTCTGAAGGCAGAAGGCCGAAGACGGAAGGCAGTAAACGGAAGGCAGAAGGTTGAAGTCTGAAGGCAGAAGGTTGAAGTCTGAAGGCAGAAGGTGGAAGGCAGTAAACGGAAGGCAGACGGTTGAAGTCTGAAGGCAGAAGGTTGAAGTCTGAAGGCAGAAGGTTGAAGTCTGAAGGCCGAAGACGGAAGGCAGAAGGTGGAAGGCAGTAAACGGAAGGCAGAAGGTTGAAGTCTGAAGGCAGAAGGTTGAAGTCTGAAGGCAGAAGGTTGAAGTCTGAAGGCGGAAGGTTGAAGTCTGAAGGCAGAAGACGGAAGGCAGAAACTGGAAGGCGGAAGTTTGTTCTTCAAGCTGGAGTTGAGAACGCCTTCCTTAAAGCACTCTTTCCTATTTTGCAGAGGATTAAAGAATAATCGACAGGGACATAATTTTTAATCTCAGGTGCAAGCCATCCTGTAAGTCCTCCGGTATTCACAGAATGCGGCCAACGAGGACTGCGCTCAACTTTACTCTACTAGAGTCGATACAAACGATGCTGCGTTCTGTAGTCTGGTCGTAGCTCTAGCACACTTCTTAGCAGTTGGCCATGATCCAGAGAATTTGTGTCGAAATTTCAAATTCAAACCAAACTCTTTCTGAGCTTAGGCAGTGTCGTAGACTCAGTCCAAGTTGAAGGACGATTTAAGGACTTGTGCAGTCTCAAAGGATTTGCTAGCAAATTTGACATCTTTCTCTTCACATTCCAGCCCCTATGAAAACGATAAGAAACTCATTTAAACTCGACTAAAAAGTCCCCAAGGAAGGCCCCGCCTCGCCTCCAAATAGATCAATTTGAACCACAAAATGGACTCGTACCACACTCACCGCATGGAACCCGTCAATTTCCTCATGATTTACCGCTCACTTAATGTCCTCATCGATAAGCGTTCATTTCCTCCATCAACTCGGAATTCAATTACCCGACACCGAAGACCGCAATTTGGACACAGCGTCCGACAGTGACGTACGACCGACGCCGTTACACAGATGACAACAAACGGCCGGGTCAAGTGCACATGCGACACGAATCCATTCGTCTGACAGCAGTCATTGACACTTTTATGGCAGAACTCACGGCCGAAAGTAATCATAAGTCACCTCTCAGCCTCCGCTCCCCTCCGCCGCCTTGACGCATAAATCCTTTGAAGACCTCTGAACCACCACCAGCGTGCATTGGCACCCGCATACCGTGCTGCCACCACTTTATGATACACAAGCCCATTAATTTCTACGACCTGTCATTCCAATGGACATCATAAAATTCCAGAAGTACGCTGCATCCCACCCCCCCTTCTCCCTCCCGGCCTACCTCACCGGGGCGGGCGATGCAAATTGATCTCTAGCTGTGCGGCTGCAACGTTCTCGCATTCATAATGACAGTGGGACAGCAGCGGCGCGCAGCTCACACGCACCGGGCAGACCTCCGGCAAATGTTTTTGCAACAATCCGCGCTGGAATTCAATTCGCTGCCGTTAATCGAGGACTGAGTTGTGTGCCCCATTTGTTCCGGTTTGACTTAAGGGCCAACGCCGAGGCCACGTGCGTCGTGCCGCGGACATGAGAAGTTATTTCAATTTGCATGCAAATTGCCGATGCTACCACTTGTTGGATCTGCAGGCCATCGCGCCACCAGGAATTGTGACAATTAACAGAAATTTAAGACGCACTAGGGACGGGTAACAAATTTGCATTTTGCTACCGAAAAGCGATGTAAGCTTCAGTGGGCTGTAATAAAGGTTTACGAGGACGGATGGACGGTTCGGTGGGAGTACCACAAGACTGTCGATTGGATTGGAACTTACCTCTGCTGGCAGTGGTGCTGCCAACGTGTCCAAACAGATTCGAATTTGGATCCCAGAAGATCCGATCGAAGCACAGCACCACCTTGTTGAGATTGCCAAAGCCCAGCCGTTGAATGGCAGCCTGCTTCCACTCGGGCAGCGGTGGATCAAACTTCACAGTGTTCGCTTGGTTTGTTGTCAGCGGCGATGTGGCCACCTTCAGGACGCCCAGTGTCAGTGTGCACAGAACCAGATCGGCTGCAAATAAATTCAAAAAAACGGAGAAAATGAATAAATGAGACCGTTGAAGGATTAATTATTACAAGGAGCAGCAGCAGCAGCAGTGAGAGTGCATGTGCATGGGCACAGAGCCGCGCCAGCGGATGGTCCTGCTGCTTATTTATAGCCGTGTAAGTTGGGTAAAATTAAGCTATAATTCAATTTAAACGCAGGAAACAACATGGCATGCTACCTTGTGGGCCATGCCGACTGCAGGGATGGGTGCTGGTCTGCATCTTGATCCCGGAAGGAGCTGCACTGGCAAACGAACGAGCGAAAGAATGATGGGTGTGTGTGTGTGTGCGTGTGCCGGAGAGTGGGGACGACATATGGATCGGGAGCAGGAGTGACAGATGGGTGGTGGTGCTGGTGGAAGCTGGGTCAAAGGGATGCCATGCTGCAGAGGAAAATGAATGGCATCATCTTGGTTGTAGGAACCACTCATCGCACGAAAGATATGACTCTTGCCTTCGGAATTAATGACTTTGCCACGCCACTTGGGTTGCTGCATGCTGCTGGATGACATGGGTGATGGGGAATGAGGTGTGGTTGTCGGCAGAGATTTGCGTACGCTTTGGGTTTCTGCGGAAAATGGAGCAGGGAGTGGCAATGAGAAATGTCCTTTCGACGACCCCAAAAGGAAGACCCACTTGTTGCCACGACCAACGTGAAAGTGGTGATGATCTCTTCATTCGGGAAATGGCAGACCAAACGGCACCTAGACGTAGTCTCAGTCCTCCCCCCTCCGGTGACGGCCATTACAGCGGAGACCTCAGACGAGTGACGAGCCCCGCAGTGCCCAGCGCAACGCAGACCCACGAGATGTCAGTTAATGAGCGTCGCGATAAGCGAAGATCTTAGCCCTCGATAAGCGCAGGGAACAGCAGCAGCAGGAGCATAAAAATACCCGCAGGTTGTCCCCGTTCACGTTTCGGTCTGCGTTCCCGTCTCTATCTCAGACTCTGTTCATTCGTTCATCCGTCCCGCCCCACTCGGTTCGACTGCGGCTCTAGCACCGAAACTGCGTGAGAGTTCATTTATGACACTAGGTGGTCAGTGGACCCAATCGCACACACACACACATGCACATCGAGGTCCACCAAATAAAAATGTAAATTTTTGTCGGCCGGCGCACTCGGTCTGTCGGAATGTGTCTTAACGACTTTTCTAGGTCATGACAGACCCGATGGAGTCGCCACCATCACCATCACCACCACCACCGCCACAGCGCAGCACAGCGTCGGCTCTGTTTTGTGTGGACACAATGGAACGCTGCGCTAGGCTGTGACCCCGAAAAAGGGATGCACACACGCCGGACGATCACGATGACATTTATACGCTCTGAAAGGGAATAAGTGGATCGTAAATTAACTGGCATTGCCCATTGAAGATGACATCTGACAACATAGTCAATGTCTGTCTCACTCACCCACTGTCATTCGTTATCCATAATTTGGATATTTTATCGTTTATCTTCTCGTGGGGGGGGGGGGGGGGGAATTAAGGCGGAAAGGGTTGCCGTCCATCTGTCAAACTGGACTTTCAGGTGAGATGACAGTCGTTCGCGCCGCGGCATTAGCGACCATCGCGCAGAGGGAGGGAGCCCCTCGCACTCTGTCCCAGGCAGGGAGGTGTAAAAGGCTTTATTACGATGTTTATGTTCCCTTTGTTGGACTGGTTATTGGTGGTGCGCTCGGTGTGCGCCCAGTTGTCCTCCCTGCAGCACCATTTTGGACGCTGGCTGGGTTGCGCTTTTTGTTCCCGCCTGACGTCTGAGAAAACTGCTTGTCACAAAAAAGTTTTGTTTGTTCATGCGGCCGCGGGGGTATTTATGGGATGTGTGCGGCCCTCCTCAGATGGGCTGGCTGGTGGAAATTTATTGAATCGAATTGTTGTGCGTGCTTTGGGTCATTAAGCCGCCTCTTACAGTTCAGTCTTGTAAACGCCATCGGACCGGGTGGTGGGGGATTTTTATTGCGTCCGCATTGTCCTCCGGTGAAAGGATGAGGTGAATGGATTTTAATTGGTGTAGAACTCACGCGGTTAATTGGTTGGAAAGGGCAGCGGGAACGCCTGTGGGAACGTCACGGCCCACAGGCGTTCCCGTTTTTTTTGGCAACAACTCGCTGAGTCACTGGTCACAGTCGTCGGAAAGCCAACTGACTACCAAACACCTTCCAGTCGCGCCCGAGACTCACGAATTTACATAAAACTTTGGACATTGTGCGCGAACAAACGCGCCCCGACATCCGCCCGTCGTCCGCGGTTGATTTGTGAATCGTTTGTCATTGATCACAAAGAGCACCCCGCCCCGTCGCAGCATCACACCCACACGGCCGGCCAATTACAAGCAGTTGACATCCCACTCTGTTGCACGGGCGACGGGGCTGAACTTGAGCTTATGCAAGAGTCTTTTGTTATCGTGGCAATCCGAATTGTGGCTGCTGCTGGTCCTGCTGCCTGCCACTGCAGCAGTGCACGTCCCCAGGAGAGTTCCTTGTGAACGACCCATGGCGCGGGGCAGTATCTTTTATTTTATGACAGGCCGCCGCAGCTACAGATGTAGCGCGCAGTAAATCAGCGGCCAAAAGAATGAACTTCATGTTTTATTGCGGCCATAAGTTAGTGGGCGGCCGGCTGGAGATTTATTCGCCATCGAAATGTGTGCACGAATGTGCGCACGCCCTCTGCCACCGGGCCACGTACCGGCAGCCACGAGTGACACTCAGATGCGAGGCATCGACGTGGAGTGCTGCTGCCTGTGCCGCGGGTAATTGCTATGGAAAACTAATCGCGCAAAATTGCTCCACATTGGAGGCGAACGCCAATAACGACGACGAAGCAGCCGGCGTCGACGTCGCGGCCCCTCAACGACATCGGGAACGCATAATATCACCGGCAATGATCTTGTCCGAAGTGATTGAAGATTCCTATCTGTGATTTATTTAAAAGCCCCATCTCCGGGAACAGACACACATACGGGCTCCCAGCCAGTCGTCTCAGTTGAGACTCAGTCACCGAGTCGAACAGACAGTAGCAGTCGCTGCATCCATCCATCCATCCATCGGCTGCGCTCCTGTTGCTCGTTCCCATTTAGCCAAGTTATTGAGGAAGTAATTGGGGTGAGGGTTTGTGTTCTTGTTACCTGTTGTCGAGCTTTTTTTTTTTGCACACACCGTACACGCTTCGGACTAATCTGCATATAAATGCGCGATTAAGTGAATCAACGGATTCACAGCGAAATGAATGGCGTAGGCCAGGTCGGGCGACCAAATGGCCTGGAATTCAGCAGCGCTTCTGATGCCTTGACTGTGTGTGACACTGCAGGCAGTTTGGGGTAATTTATCAATCTGTCGGGGATGATTAGCGATGTCGGTGTGTGTTGACATTTAAAATTGAAATTTATTTGTTGTTGTTGCAAATGCAATGGGTGGGGGAGGGGGGGGGGGGCTTTTTCGATTTAACGTGTAATGCTGTGGGATAGGAGGTTGTGCAGAGGAGATCCGTGGAGCGATGAGTTGTGTCAGTCAAGAGGATGAGATAAATTTTTGCGAAATTGTAAAAAGAAAGGGTCTGACGGGGGAACCTTGGGGAATTACGTTTAGTTTTTTTTTTGAGAATGGGAGGTGGCTCCAAACAGTGTCCGCTTTAGAACAGAAAACTTGGTGTCAGGGATAAGTTTTTTGTAGACGTTAAGCGACGGTCAGTATATAACCGCAAGCCCTACGCACCATGCTAAGTATTCTGAAAGACAAAGACCACACCCAACGAATGCACAATAGTACTTCCACGAGGAAGATGTCTGCATCAGCGGAAGAACAGCCTCCGGTATGAGGCCGAAGCCATGAAACATACAGCTTGGTCTCGAAAGGTGTCTAGATGATACCATTTTGATGGAGGGCTGCGCAAGTTGACACTTAGAACTCCATTAGTCTCTGTTCTGATTAAGCAAGTAGATCAGGAGGTGGAGGTCTGTTGAGGAGTTTAAGTGAAGGACTTGGAGATCTTGGTCTTGATAATTGGAAACTCTGTCCCAGGTGCAGTCTAGACTTAAGACTCGGCCTCGGTTTCAGACACAGGATATGGTGTGGCGTTAAAATGAGAAGCACTTGGAGACGAAGCACCATCAAGGACAGAAGAGTAGCTGAGACTGAGATCCACTTTGGATGGCTGACCCCTGGCAGAAATGACCGATCAAACCTCAATTTCCCAGCGACAGCGACATCTTGATACAATCCCCAAACGTTCACAAAGCCCTCTGCATTCATTCGCGAAGGCTGTGAGTGGTCTCACCGTTATTCATACTCATGATTGGCACTCCAATCTGCCGTGACTGACGCGCTAACAAGAACGTCATCTTCTACATCATAAGTTTTCCACTCACCTTGCGGCCATCATCCCTCAGTCTAAAGGCCACCCCAAGTCAAGTTGAAGATCAGTGTCTTTGAACCTGTCTGAAGTCCACTCAAAACCCAAATCACATGCCAACTCTGTCAGCAATGGACAGCCGTACGCTCACCCACACGCAGTCTGCGCCGAAGCATCGAAAAATGAATTAATCCCCCCCCGCCACCACCGCCCACTCAGCAACAGCAACAGCAACTCTATGGGAAATTCGAAGCACACCAACAATGAGTGCAAGGTAAAGTGCAATGTCTCTCCGCGCATGCGCACAGCATCGCCTATAAATGGCCATTTCGGGCACCACAGGCAGGAATGGAATGCCATTTAGGCCTAACGCGTATTACCTTGCCCCCCACACCCCCTTTACCGCGCACAATATCGGTGACCGAGGCTAAGGAGAATTTATAGTCATCGTTAAGGCCGTGTTGCTGGCGACTTGGAAAAGTGTAACGAAATCGCTCCTGGCCAATGGCCGGTGACCGCAACCCGTGCGTTGCGCTGCTGCAACGCGGTGCAGACAATTGCGCCGCCTGCGCCTTCGTGTGTTCCCCAAAACGAGGAGACTTTAATTCATTTCGCTCGCAAGGCGGAAGATGCAAAATTCCCGAAACACAGACACACTCTGGGGGACCACGCACGGGCTGGCTGTGCGTTTAAGGGAAGCCGCACATCCCGCCGTGGTCGTCGTCTTCGTGGTTGGCATCGTCGTTAGAGTGCCTTAGGCAGAGCACCACAGCGTTGGTCGTCGACTCAGGATGGAAACATGTGCCGTGTCCATCCGGCAGCCAATTTAGACGCAGGCCCAGGCCGCGGCTGGTCGGCCTGAGAAGCAAATGAACTCGTTACATGGGATTTCATTAGAATTCGGAGCCGCGAAGCGGTGTATGGGAAATCCCCCTCCCCCCACCCCTGCTTCAACCACATGCACACGGTAATTGCTCCCCAAAAAGGGAGCCAGATAATTATCTCATCAATCGGGGACCGTAAGTGCATCGCTCCTAATCTGGCCGTAATCGGCTTTCAATGGCCCCGGCAATCAATCATCGTTTGGAGTGGACTGCCGGCCGCCCGCCCCCTCCACCACTCCACTGACCCGGAAGCGATCGGGGATTGATTCTTTTCTCAATCCCTCCGCAGCCGGGCGACATCTGTCAGATTCAATTAGGGCTCAGTGCAGCCGATAAGTTGACGCCCAATTCCGTCGTGCCCGCCGGGGGATCTAATCTCCATTCCATTATCCGGCGCGGCGATGTCATCGCCTGCAGCTACCAAAGGAGTGCACTGGCATTGTTTATTGGCCGGCAGCAGCGGCTGACTGCCGTCTGTGCCAAGGAGATTAGCGCGTCCGCTCGCCTCCGCCGTCGCACATATGACGCTCCGACCGGCCAATCGCCACTCATTCATCCTTGCGGTGGCAGCGTGGCACTGCTGCTTGTTGGCAAAGCATCAACGCGCGCTGTCGACCGGTGCCTCCAACGTGTGAAAAGTCGTTGCAGTAAAGCATTTCTGCGGATGGAATAATTATTTTATGGGCACCGACGCAGAGCGCTGTCGTCACTGCGCGCGTCGTTGGCGCTGCTTGCACGGGGAGAGTGCAGCCGTGTTATCAGTTAATTAATTACGCGATAAACCACGATGGAGTGCATAAATTTGTTGCTGCACCGATGTGCGAGTCCGCGTCGGAGAGGGTTGCGCGATGGGAGTCAGGTGACTGCGGCGGTGGTTATGGTGCGGGCGGGTTTTCTTATGGCAGCTCGACATGCTAGGGGGTGACGAATTATTTTTTATGGGAGAAACTGAACACCGGCACCTGGTGGTGGAATCAGTTTGCTGGTGGAAATTGGCTGGCGCTGAGATAGTCGAGCTGCCCTGGGTATTGTTCGAGCGATAATGTGGGTCGGCCACCTATCTGCGGTACAGGACACGTTTAGATAGGGAGCGGGCAGTTTATGCGATCATTTGTTGTAGTGGGTGCACAATGCTAATTCTATTCAATTAGCATTCATCAAATGGGGTGACAACGGAACGATGCACGGCACCGCCGAGGGAATGCCTGGTATTGTGCAGGTGTCGGTGGCTGGTCGTTAAACTCCAGGGGTGATGTGGTGACGAATCACATCGACTGTGAGGGTGGGTGAGATGAGGTGGTCATGTCGTTGACCTTGGGTCTGAGATGCCGGAAGTGCAGAGGTGTTGGCATCTGCTGGACCTGAGATGGTAGTGACTGAAATCATTCCTTTGGGGGATTTTTGAGAGTCTCCCAAAGCACTTAAGGAGCTTAACTGCCAGAGACTGGGATTGGTCAACCCACAAGGATATCATAAGCGCTACTCAGGCTGTAGACCTGTTGAAAGACTTTCCTTCCTTAGACCCTCGCAGTCCCAGCCTCTTGAAAAAGTGAAATTTAAGTCGGAGAAAAAGAGATGTTGTACATGAAACGCGGCGTGGTTGGTAGGTGCGCCTGGTCTTACTCGGAAAGTTCTAAGTTCGTGGCCTGAGCTGGACAAATATCCTTCAAAACACACGGTTCCACCTGTCACTTCCTCCCAGGTATAAAGCGCCGAATAAAGAAGAAGTTATTTGGCGCTTCAGTTCTGGGTGGACATGGGCCTTACCCAGACCCAGACCTCTCCACCTGGAGCGATTTTCATTGGATGTCAGTTTCACACACCAAGTGGGTTGAGGTTTCACTCCACTTGTATGCGCCTCTCATTCTAAGACGTCCTATGATGTGTTCTTCAAATGCCTAGAATTCTAAGACCCTGGCGGTCAGAGGAGTGCGGTGGATACGCTTGACTTGGCGCATGCCGCCATACAGCCTGTATAATTGGTGGTTAGGTCTCCTTCTCCAGACGCCGTCTACAGTCTCTAGATCAAGAGCTTCTTAGCCCGAAGAAGCATTCATGCTTCACTGTCATACAGCTAGCTAATGAGAGGCTTAGAGATCAGAAGCGAGTCGATCTTCGGGAAACCATTTAAAGACTCTAGAGCTGGAGAAGTGTGGATCATGCCCTCTCCATCATGTAACTCTGCTAAAAGTTGCATCTCTTGACTGGGCGGAACCTCCTGTTCAGTCGATAGAGCTTGTCGTTAAATAGTTTCCTTTGCACACAAGGAGCTGGATACCTCCCAGTGCGGCGTTGACATTTATTGTGATTCAAATTTGGCTACAGACAGACTTTTGGCTCTTTACAGATGCTAACCTAGTAACTTGACTGTCCGTCTTTGGTCTACAGCCAGAAACTTTAATCGTCTAGCCTCTTCCGCCATTATGAGGCACCGTGATGAAGAAACGCAAAATTTGGAACTAACGCAGCGCACCCACGCCTCTCAGCCAACCAAAGGACAACTTGAAGTCAACCCTGTAGCTGAGGAGGCTCTTTAGCTGGTCCACAACGGACTGGAGCTGGATACGTTTCTTTCTTAGACAAACTTGTGATGTCAGAGACAAGCAATCATTCCACAAGGAATTTCAAACCAGCCATCTGCTTCGATCCCATGTCGGCGCTTCGTTTGAATCCCAAACTTGACCCTCCTCACACAGCCATCTGCAATCTAACTGTAACCCAAAATCGACAGCAACCACTGTGAAAGGCAACAACCCGAAGAACGAGGAAAAAATTTCAATTAACACGGCCAATTCCCTTCCGTCGGCCATGTGGTAATTATCAAAACAGAAATTTGAAGAGCAAACCCCCCTCCGCCGGCACCAGCGAAAACAAAGAGCCACCGATTTCCATAATCTCTCAAAACCGACAAGACACTGCAGCCCAGTTAGGGCCCAAAGGTGTATATTATTAACGTTCCTATTCTAAGTCCGGCGGCAGCCAGCTACCGAATGTGTCACGTCCGAGCGGGCTACCGTGATTGGACGCTCACGATAACGTCTCACGCATGCCTCCGCCGTCGCCGCCGCTGCTGCTACTAGCAACCAGGTAAGATAGTCAAAATGAGAAACCGAAGCCAAGAAACAATGACCCATTGGCCATATTAATTGGAATTTAATTAGAGCGGCAGATCGGCGAACTGTGACGGCCCGAGAGAGAGAGAGTCCGAGCGGAGCGGACGAGCCATGTAATCATTTGCTAATCTAATATGTAAAGCAACGATAGTGCCTTGCGCCTAATTACGAACGAGAGCACTTGTTCGCGTCAGTTGGGGTCATTTGAAATGCAAATTCAGCTGTCACCCGGGCCGCAGACCCTTAATCATCGTTTGACGGGATGACGGTTGAAATTTTTGGGAGTCTCTCACGCAAGACCCCGATCGGCGATCGGCGGCGGCAGCGGCAGCGATCTACGCCTGTGGGGCATCGCAGTCCTGTTTATCTCAATCGGACGTCAGGGCCACCACCCCATCACTCGTGAGACAATAAAAATGGAAATTTCCAGACCTTTTCCTGTCCGTCTAATTTTGCCCCCCCTCCTCCGCCTCCTCCCAAGAGCAGTGATACCATTCCACCAGGAGGAAAAGGAAGCAACGACGCATCTAACGGATAAATTTATGCACACACCAACGACGCGCCGCCGTCGCCGCAGTTGCCGTCAGCGGTAATGTCGGAGTGTTGTTCGTTAGCATTGTTGCGTTGCATGCGTTGTTTGCTGCGCGCATCCCCGCCACCATCGCCACTCGTTCCATATTGTTGGGCAAATGGCAAATAAATTATCACCTGACAGCTCACATTGTGGATAACATAAATTCCGTCGTCGTCGTCTTCGTCTTCGTCTAGCTCTCTCTCTCTCCCTGGGATGTGCACCCAGTTCCAGAGTTGGGATAATTAAATCGTCATGATCAAAAGGAATCATCGCCGGCAACGTCATTAATAATTGTCCGATTGGACGGTGATTGGGGGATGGGGAGGTTGAACGCGGCACGCAGTATAGGATGGACTCCCCATGGCTGTGCGGCGAACGAACGGGCTCCTTTTGAAATGGAATACGTGTCGCCTACGGGGCAGGATTTTGTCACAACAGCGCAGTGGCATCAGCGTCAAGGTGCGCAATCGGATCGTGAAGATAAACGTCTGCGGCGGCGAATGATGGCGACTGGGTGATCTGGAGCGAATGGGATGACACTTCAAAGCGAGTTTCACTCATTATGATGGACGTGCGAATGTCGTCTAGACTGGGGAGAGCGCCTTTTTTGGAAGAGCAGAGCTGGAGGTGAATTTGCGCAATTGAGGGATTGAGGCGATTGGAGATAATTGCGTTGGTAGATCAGGATGCCCAGATCCTAGGAGACGCAACAGTGCAACAATTAAGGTACATACGGCTCTGGTTCACCGCCGAATATTTTTGTATACACCCATCAAAATTTTGTGCAATGCAATTTTGTGGAACGAAATTTTTTTTTTGGAACTCAATTTTGTGGAACGTATTTTTTGTGGAGCACATTCATATAAAACCACATTTTGTGGAATACAATTTTGTGGATTGCAATTTTGTAAAAAGATATTTTGTGGGATGCAATTTTGCGGAACGCAATTTTTCGGAACTCAATTTTATGAAGCGCAATACAATGAAATGTAATATTTTGAAATAAAATTTTCTGGAAAGCAATTTTGTGGAACGCAATTTTGTAAAACGATATTTTGTGGAATACAACTGTGTGGACTGCAATTCGGTGGAAACCAATTTTGTGGAACGAAGTTTCGTGAAAAGCAATTTTTAGTCTTACGTTTTGTGGATAGAGATGTACTTTTTGGGAAGCAATTTTGTGGAACGCATTTGTTTGCTGAGTAATTTTGTGGAACGTATTTTTTTGAAAATTAATTTTTTGGAACGCAATTTTGTATGTGTGTACATTGTGACATGCAATTTAACGGAAAGTTATTTTGAGTTATACAATTTTGTTTGAAGTTACTGACTTTCCTGTAAAATCATTCACGATAAGCTCTTCCGTTGGGTGCTTCCTTTCTCCGAATTTCCAAAACACCACATGACATCCAATTCACCTGTCCACCCTAAGCCCACACAAGCAGGTTATCCTTATCACACCACCCAAGCCCCTTATCACCCCTGACCATCACCACCATACCGAGCGAAGGCTCTACACTTCTGTCACAAAAGTGCCACTTCTCACATAACTTAAAAAACACCACCAACAACTGAGCTGATAAGCGAAAATGATTTTTACTCACCCTTGTACGTCACCGTCGAGTTGTTCGTCTTCAAGTTCTCGGTGGTTATCTCGACACCGCCTGGAAAATATTTGATTGTCTTCACAGCGGTATTCACACGAATGTCCAGGCCCTCGGTCAGTGCGATAGGCACACACGAGTATCCGTTCCGAACTGAAAAACAAAAATAGAAACAAACGTCACGTGAGAACAATGCCCCGCAAGTTATTAATAAAAACAAAATTAAATAATAAAGTTATTGCTCATGCGGCAGCATCTAGCGGTCGTTTGTCAAAAATGCAAATAGGTCCCGCGGCGGCGGAGGTGACGGCATGCACTCAGCCACGCAGAACCACGCGGCCACAGAATGAAACTGTCAAACTCGCGCAGAGTTAGCTGGAGATCAGACCGCCGATAGGCGTCACGAGGGGAGATCGGAATTTATTCGGAACCCCAGTGCCCTTCGGTGCGTCTAATTAATTTATTTATTTAATGCGCGCACTTGCACTTGTCCGTTCGTTTCGTCTCTGTGCCGCTTGGACGTGGGAACCCACGCACCGCACCGTGTCACCCTCCTGCTGGCCACGGCCGCAGACGTCTCTATTTCTTCATTTCTAACGTGGCCGAGCTGCGCTTTGTTATGCAAAAGATGAATTGGGGACCTGTTATCCTGAGTCGGCGGCCGGCAGGAGCATTAATAACCAGTCGCCCATCTAATCGCACAGACACACTGGTCCCTGCGGACCGGCGGAGGCGGTGTGGTTACAGTGGATTCTGCTGAGCGAGTGTTTTTCAATAATTTACGTGGCCACGGCCAGGATTGTTTGTCAGGCTCGTTGATTAACGTTCGACGGCCGTCGGATGGGCGCTGCTCCGCTCGCTTATAATTTATGATCCTTAAACACTATGGGGAGGTAATGTGCACTTAATCCATTAGCGGTGGGTTGCCAGTTGCCAGTGGTCGGTTCCTAGATGCGCACATAGGAAGGTGGTGGTTGCCAGCTCAAATTGAGTTGAGTTGGCCCAAAATCAATTTGCAGCGTCCAGCGCTCTGCACCGACCGACAGAGTGATGGTATGCGGCGGCACCCTCGTCGTCGGTGCACAACTCCGGCGGTGGTGATTTTAGGCGGAGAAGATATTAATCATGGTCCAGGGGATGCATGTAAGTGGTGGGTGATTGATAAACATGAATTGCTCATGAGGCTGGCTAATGACTTGTGCTTGCGAATCGACTCCGGAGCACGAGGAGCTGTGATTAGGAACAGAGTGGATTAAAGAGAATCTTGACGTAGTTCGATGGAGCGACTGGTGTGTCTGTTAACAGTCAGATTGTTTGCTGTTGGTTGAATTTCGGGAAATGTACGGCAGCTTAAGAGTCAGTTGCATCAATTCATGGTACACTTAGTTCTGTACATCTTGTGGTCATTACTTTTTGATTTGACACAAATTAGGTCATCGTGCTGGCTGGACATATTCCAATTGGCACTTGCGGAGCAACATTGGAGCTGTGTGCGTGCGTACCTGCGCTTAAACTTAACCTTCTACGAAGTCAAATACTGGACGTAACAGCGCCATTTATCCAAAAAATAGCCAACAACTCGGTAGAGCGCTAGAGACAGACCAAAATTTTGTGATCTCTACGTTTTCCTAACCAACCCTTAAACATGCTTCTCAGTTTGATGCTGCTGATGATTTGAAGGTGGATTTTGGACATCTGAAGTTTTGACCCAGTCACTGATAAGCCTCCTATTCCACAGCTTCTGATAAGCTCTCTAAACTCCACGCCAGCACTATCGTCGAATCCACATGCACCAAAAATACCTTCCGCCTCTCCACTAAGCCGAAAATCACACTCAAATACCCGATTTCCACACCATCAAAGTTCGCCAACAACAAGCCTTCAATCGTACCGTGCAAAATTGTCGCACCATGTCGCACCATCAATCCGCCGGCGCGCTGCTAAACTCACAATTGATTCCATTTGATTCGACCTGGCGCACCCCAGGGTGTGTCAACCGAAATCATTATACTCTTCCTAATTAAATGAATTCGACCAATTAGCCAGGTCCTGAAATTATTCCCAATTAAACGCGTCCACCGCCGCCACCGCCGAACACGTCGTTCGCAATTGCCGCCAATTATCGCGAAGCGATTTGTAACTTCAAACATAACCAACCAGCCGGTCCTGGGGCCAATTATCAGTCGGATGCGCGAATTATATCCCCCGCTCGCACATGTCCTGACACCCGGCTATTACCGAGCAAACAAGCCCTTCGCTGATAATTGCCAGCGATAGCGTCGTCTGACCTCAGGATTGCTGTGTGCCATCCACTCAACAGGCATCAGACCAGATTCGGTACGTGACGGCATTCTTCAAACTTCTCTATCAGGTGTGCAACCGTGTGTGCGTGTGTGTGTGTGAAAATTTTAATTAAACAAGGGCGGTCCTGACTCCATCGCTCGCGCTCCCCACCCAGCACACACACGGCTGACGGCCATTTCATCAGTCATTCGCTGCTTAATGGACTAATGCGTCCTAGACCCGTCCCGCGAATAGTCGATAAAATTGATTGCAAGTCGTTAATATTCCGCCAATGGAGTGCCCCACAGGTCCCACTTAGGACCCACACTGTGCCGATTGCATTTGCAGCGGCTGCGGCCAAATTGCACGCAGCTTTGCGCGTCGGGAAATTAGTTGGGAACTTATTACAAAATCATATTTCATGCACTCTTCTGTGTGCGATGCGGCGCGGCGCGTACCTGCACACACCTGACAGTCCACCACCAGCATGGCGGCGACGGCAGCGGGATAATTTATAAAGTGCTAAGATACATCACCATCTATGGCTGTATCCGACTGAGAGTCGGATGCTCGCAGCTGATTACCTTGGCTTCAGTCTGACTGGGTCTGGCTGGGGTGACTCCTTTTTTTTTGTTGTTCCTTTGGGGCGCGCCGGCGGCGACGGTGGAGTTGGGACCGCGTCTAGGAGGCGGATGACGGCGGCGAGGATGTGTGGAGTTCCTTAATGGTTGTGAGTAATTGTCTAATGGGATCCTGCGAGAATTTATCATCATCTGCATTCGGGTCGCTCGTGACCTTCGAATATTTCATTCTCGTAATTTGTATCTGCCGGACGGACGGGAGAATATGGCTTTTGACACCACGGGGGGTGGTTACCTCAATTTGGAGAAGAAGAAAAGGGACTTTGGGTGAGAAATTGCCTCTGATTTACGTTGTCTCCCTTGGGGGGAGGGGGGGTTCTGCTGAATGGGCGTGGAATGCTAAGTGGACAAAGGGTTTCATTTCTCGTAGGCACTGAGCGCACGCCAGAGCAAAGGACTTGTCTCTGTGGAGGCATAGGTCAGCGTAATTGAATGTGAGAAGATATGCGACGGAGGGCGCAGCATGACGAGAATTAATTGATGGCTTCGAGTCAGAGAGGAGCTCCAATTAGCTGGGCTTGTGACAATGTGAGGCCAAGGAGCTTCAAGCGGGTCTGTGGCAACCATTCTAGTGAAGTAAGTCACCCACAAGACGTTCGAGAGGTTTGTGTAACATTTCTACAGAACCGTCTCACATACCACCTGCAGACCTTCTGTATGCCTTCCGCTTGTCTTGTACAGATCTTCCGTACGCCTGCACCAAACCTCCCGCCTTCCGTAAACCTTCCGCCTTCCTTCCACCTTTCGTAAACCTCACTCCTGCCTTCCGTAAACCTAACGCCTTCCGTTAACCTCCCTCCTGCCTTCCGTAAACCTAACGCCTTCCGTTAACCTCCCTCCTGCCTTCCGTAAACCTCCAGCCTTCCGTAAACCTCCCGCCTTTCGTAAACCTCCCACCTTCCGTAAACCTCCCGCTTACGTAAACCTCCCGTCTTTCGTAAACCTCCCGCCTTCGGCTAACTTTCGGGTTTCTTATACTTTTGGCTTCTGTAAACCTTCCATAATTCTACCGCAAGTCGTCTGCACAGCTTCCGAAAGCATTTGCGTGTCCTTCTCCAACCCTTCTATAAGATCTCCGCAAAGACTTAGGTAAGCCTTGTCAAACTTTCTTCACTTTTCGCATGCCTTTGAATCAGTCCACTCCCGCGCTCAGAATTCCCCCTTAAGCACATCGTCGCCCCACTCATGCTGCAGAAATTTTCGCATGAATCACTCGCGGAAGTCCGATATCTGCCTGCCACCGCAGATGACATAATCCCACTCACGACCTGTTGCAGCGGTCCAGTTGAACGTCACAATTAATGATCGCCTACACTGCACCGCTCGCTGGCAAGTGCCTGATCATTAGTCTCCTCAAAGCTCTCAACACCAGTAGCCAGGCGATTTGTTCAGCTAAATCCAGGCAGTGGCTAGTGATGTCGTTGTCTCCCAGTCGGACTGAGACACACGATTGATCATTCCGCCGCACCCACCACCGTAGCGGCACGTCGTTGCGCGCACAATTAATTACGAAGCCTAACAAGCCGACGCGGCAACACCGGAAATCGAAGCTTAATAGGAATCTGCTCGGTCGTCCGCACCTCGCCGCCCACAAACGCGCGACTGCCTGACGCGGCGGCAGTTCCAGCTAAGACTGAGCAACCGCAGAGATTAACCGCCGAACGGCCACCATAAAGTAAACATCGTTTCGCCTTAAATCGATTTTCTCGCACTTCTCCGTTCCTCCTCGACCCGCTCTCTGTTCATGTTTATTCCTCGCTTCGTCGTCGTTCGTCAGTCAGATCGGAATGAAATTGGATTGTGCTCCGGTCGCAATTCATTGGAAGTGGTTTGCGAAGTCGTCGTCGCGGTCTGAGGTGTCAAATTCAAGGTTCCCCGCCCCCCACACACGTCCAATGAATGGACGAAATTCCGCAAATGACTGTCGTCGTCGTCGTCGTCCTTCACGTGACCCCAGCGAACACAACGAGCGCATCTCTTGGGTAGATTTCTTTATTTCTGGGCTTCGGGGCGGACGTCCCGTTCGAAGCGCATGTTTTCGCCAGAAATTCATCTGAAACCCGGGCTCACGAGTGTGCTTTGAATTTTATTGCACTGCTTAGCCGGTCTTTCGCCCTCTCAGGGCGCACACAGAGCGCGATTCTGCTTCAGATTCACAGATTCCAATTCAACTGTCCGATTTGTGAGGAAAGTTTATGATCATTGGCTCGGCTTGGGACCGCTAACAACAGCCGATGGCGACTCATCGCCCGGCTGGTGATGCTGCCCGAGCTGATGTAGCGGCTGGATGAAGCTTTGAGCCGGGAGTTTGGGTTAATTGGTGAAGGTGAATGCTGTTTGCACTGTTAGGTGACGCAAGTTGATTGTTGTGCTGATCCTGGAGTATTGGAATGCCAACAGTGCCATGCACGGGAACTTGCATAACTTTGAATGGCTCCCCAAGACAGGCAGCTGTGAGCGCTCATGTGGGAATTGAAAAGTAGATTTCAGCTGACGCTAGCCAACAGCCATCTGATGACTTGACTGCTACTGTCTTGAACCCACATTGACTCATTAATGCTTCCCCCTTCATAAAAACTACTGTTGGACCTCTCTTCAGAAGCCATATACGCCTCACAGAAGTCAACTGCTTTAAGTCAGAATTTGCATTGCAAATGCCTCTTACGGCAGAGTTACGAGCCTGCTTTGGGATGCTAATATCCCCAGATGTGCCCCTGCCGCGTCTAGCAACCAGTCTGTCAATCGCCCCAATCTGGGTCTAATGCCTCAGAGCTCTTACACCCCACACACGCTCCCCACTCAATCATCACACGGTCTTTATGAAAACGCATCAAGCGAACGACTTTATTAGAATACTCGTCCAACTGGGCCATTCACAGCTCACTTCAGTCAGCCGTCAGCTCTTCGCAGTCCATTTCTCATATCACCCGGCCCCAATTTTGGCGGGGGAGCTCGACCCGCCAGCGAACGTCGAAATGGTGAAAATATCGAATTGCACCTCGTTAATTGCCGCCGTGATGACGGTGATGGTGACGATAGATGGACGGATGGAAGCTCTATCCAGAGCTGCACATTTTATTGTCCGTCCCCCTGCCACATTAAATGCGTCGGATGCAGACGCTTCGCGCACCGCGCTGTCCATTTGATTTATGGACATGGGAAGGAATTAAATCGATCGTTTACTAGGCGCTAAAAGTGTTTTAATGTGTGTTTGCCGCGGCGACGGTGTGGAGTGGAATTTATTCGCACATGTCTCGTAAAAATGAAGTTCTTTCCAAAAAAAAAAACAGCCCAACGAGCAACAATTAAGTTTTAGAACAACTATTTGGGAATTTTATGATTATTTGACGTCGCGCGGAGAGATAATTCTGAGGAATGTCGGTGGTTAGGGGGTTGCCGGAAGCCTGCGTCAGGTGCTGGCCCTATCGACTGAGATTACCTTGGCTGCCAGTGAGCGCTAAAGACTGGCAGTTTACCGGTGGATTGAAGGGTAATGAGACGAGTCGGGATTCTAAATGTCTGCAATTAGTGTTTGACACAGGGATCGGGTTGCCAAACAATCGGAGGACTTTTACGACAATGGAGGCGCATCGTTCGGATGAGGTAAGCGGTCGTAAACAATTCTCGACCAGTTGTCGAAATGATATTCCCCGGCTAAGGGTGATATCGACGTTAATCCGATGGCCCCTTGGAATGAGTGGTTCTATGCTTGATACACGGCTTGTGACGTTTATGACCAAGGCGAAGTACAGGGTACGTCTGTCGATGGAATGGCGCTTGTAAAAGTTGATCTTGGAGACAAAATGGAATGCCGGTGATTACATTTCGTTGTTAATTTGGCATTTCAACGTGAATCGCAGTGTCTTTGAGTTGAAATGACAAAGGAGGCATTGCTTTTGTTTTGGAAAGTGTGCTCTGTCGCTAAACTAAGCTTTAGGTCTGGTTCGACTTAAGAACAACACCTTCCATGCGCCACTACAGTTCAAAACTAAATGATGAAATATAACTTTATGTAACAAATAGTGCGACATTTGTTACAAGATTCGCTCAGTTAAGTAGTTTCTGATAACTCCGAAAATTCGGAGTCGATGCATTTCAAGTTGAATACTGTCAGAATGATGCGGCATATTAAATCTTTAGTAGGTCTTTGAAATTGTCAGTCGACGAGGCTGTTAGCTAAAGATTCGGAAAGAAATGAATCACGATTCCGAAAATTTCAATTAAATCAACTTGCATTGACTGGGGGACTGAGACAAGAATCAAGCATGATTATAGACATCCGGCAAAATTATGTCATTAAATGGCCGACACATAAGCAATTTTTGGGATACTCCGAAATTTCGGCGCTTTTATTCGACACTGTCGTTGATTAGAACAGTCAGTTCATATACACTTGAGTGAAGTAATGCTTTAAAAGCCGACATATCTGCATGTATGGCGTTGTCGTATTGCACTCCGAAATTTCGGAGTCTTAAGTTCGTAGTGTCATTAAATCTAAACGTCAGTCATAACCAGCAGTTTAGTAATCCCGAAGTATACAATGTATTTGATGACTCCGAAATTTCGGAGTTTCAAACACTCTTGTTGTGTGACAGAGATCAATCTTATTTGCAAATGCTTTCAAAACACATCTGACATATTCCCTTTACAACACTTCAAACCCACACACAACTCGATCATCTCTTCAAATTTGATTGAAGACGACACAACATGGCTCAAGCATCCCCCACGCAACAAAAGAGAAAACCCTTCATTCTCGGACTTGCATCCACCTTGACATCAAGCGCCTTCAAAGATGACGTACCCTCAAGCTATCGGTCACCAAACAGGCGCCACTAAGAATGCGGATTTTATTTAACAAAATTTGCATAGAACACCGCTCTGCGCGTTCACTCACGCAAACCACAGATTTCGTTCCCACATAACTCCTTCAAGCTCTGAATCACCAGCGCCGCCGCCCGGCTCAGCGAAGAGAATCAACATTCCCTCACGTCAGAGTTCATAGCCGAGACGCGGATGGACAAGAGCCAAGAACCCACTTAAACCGGCATAATCTCGGATCAATTAACTCAACTCATCCCAATTTGCATCCAATTATCGACTTATATCGACTCCATCCCCTCATTAAGAGCCCCTCCGTTCGCCTGTCCGCCGACCACGTTGAAGGTTAACTTATTTCGGCCGACCGTTGCGTGTCGCCTTCGCTGCGCTGCCACAGATGAGCGATGGCCCCCGCTCGCTAAATTACCATCCACCCAGCAGTCGGATTTTTAATCCAACACCAATCTTGGCCGCCCTATCAAGGCACGCATTAGGCCAATCATTAAACCAATTTCCCCAGCGAAAGACCCCGATTCCGACCCGAATCGACCGCCTCGGGATCCAGGTCAGACACCAGGAATTCATCTGTCTGCTGGACGACCAATAATTGCCACGTAAAGTGGATAATTGACGGGATTTCTACTGTCGGCCGAAAAACGCCGGAGGAGTAATCGGAAGCTCTTAGCCATCGGAATTTCACCTGCCCTTCCAGAGCTGCCACACCCCGACCACGACAGCGGTGTCTGCAGTCGCTTTCGCTGAGTAAACGTATTCGAGACCTAATTCATAGGAAAACGTCTGTCTGGGCTACCGTGCGCTGGACACAGACAGCGACAGCGACAACGACGACGACGACGATGATAATTGATTGATTGCTGCCCTCGAATTGAACCTGAATCCATCTGCGAGGTGAAAACCACCGAAAACATTCAAATTATCTGCTCCCTGGCGTGTGTGGGTCGATCGCCCTGTGAAGCTGGCCAGGATGCACGTGATTTGACTCCTCATTTGTTTGTTTATCTAATGGATGGCCAGCACAACCGCCTGTCAGGAGTTATAATTGAGAGCTGTGCTCCGAGCAGGACGGACTCCTAATTGACAAACGTGGCAGTTCGTAAATACGAGACGACTCCTTTTGTGCGCACAACACACCGGCGGCAGCAGCGGCGTCGGCGCACCGATGTGTGCACGAAAATTGGTCTCTTCCTGGAGGCGGACATCGACTTGCAGGGTGTGGAGGTCATAAAATCGGCTTTGTTCAGAAGGAACTGCTTCGATGTGAGGTGACCTGAGCTGAGCTGTGAAGACGGCATAAATATTTTTACGAGTCCTCTGCACTTCAGAGCTCACTGGGCCGCTCGTTCAAATGATTGCGGGTGTGTGTTGCGTCTATAAAGCTGATGGCACGGCGGGCGAATGCTTTATGTGTGGAAATGTGAAAAACGCTCATCAAGCGGTGCGGTGATCGTAAAAGTTCGCCAGAGTCATGTCCAATTAAATTTCTCTGAGAACGCATACCGCAGCAGGTTGCGATTGTTATACCATTGTCGTGTCAATGACTGTGGATGAGTGTGCGGGGCATGGGACGGGGGGCATGGGAGGGGAACAAGCGATGGGGGGAGGGCCTAAGCGGATGCTGGGTGTGAACTTCTGATTAAAGTTTTGTGCGAAAATTTCGAGGTGGAAAGTAGGCCGAGAGAAGTCAAGTCTATTGTGTGTGCGATTCATTTAGAGGTGTCATTTTGAAAACGAAATTTTGCAAATTCTCTGTGTGGTAAGTGGGTAAGGTTGATGCATGGCCGTTAGAGTAAAAGTCACCAAATCGCCAGACAGACAGTATCACTCGTGGATGGCTCAAGCAAGAGCGACTTTAATGGCCAATTGGTCGCACAGAGCTCTTGGGTCCCCTTGAGGTGTCACGTTGAAAGTGAAATTTGTCAGTTACTTTTGCAAGGCAAGGCGAAACCTTTAAACATTATTGGAGAGCTAACGGGGAAGTACAGTCACTGCCACTTCTGGATCGGTCAAGTGAAAGCGATTTGTCTGACTAACTGGTCTTAGAAAAAATTGCCAAACTTCCTGTGGGGCATGTGGGCAACATTTTGACTTTGCTAGGGAGCTTGTGGCTTCCCATTCACAGAACTGCCAAGAAATCGTTCATTCAATAGACCACGTCAGTTCCTGATCCTGTAGGAGCTATCTGACTGAGATCTCCGACCATCATTAAGAGGTTTCATTTGGAAAGGGGAAGGGATGGTACTTTGACTTCATCTCAAAGACAACATCTCGCCGCTGAAGAGCACTTATCAGACCTCCACAGCAATGAACAATGGCAGCCCAGTGAATCACCAACCAAGAGTCTTCATTCGACGCCCTTACATACACCTCATCTGTCGGAAATATCTTCTCGCCATGGTGGTCTATCTTCTGTCCCGTGCAGCAACTTCGCACTCATTTCGCTGCTGGCCGAACAGTCGTGACCCAGAAATAACCGCCACTCGCCATCACAATCAACGCATCCATCAACAGTCCGCGCTCGGCCGGCAGTGCATTCCGGAATGTTTACCGCCAATCGGCCTGGCCATCGCCATCGCCATCATCATCATCATCTCCTCGTCAAACATCACCTTCGGTGCTCGACCACGGGAAAACAAATAAATTCACAATCATAAAAATGCCAAATCAATTTCGAACCGTTGGCCATGGTCATCATCATCCAGTGAACCCCAACCGACTGCATCGCGTCATGATCGCGGTCGCTGTTCAATGATTTCAGTACCCGCGCCATTGCCGCCGTCATCGTGGTCGTGGTCTGGCCATCATCATGCTCCACCGTCGTGATCTGCCGCCCTCCCCCCGATCACCAAGAGCAAACAACAATCAACACAACATTACCGATATGTTACCATTATTATTTTTATGTGACTTATATAGAGTGGAGCTGTTTGTCCTGCCCGCAGGTCGATCCTGGAAATGAAACGATTGCCACCCCGAGGGGGGCATGATGCACTCAAGCCATGCTCTCCATGTGAACTGCAGAATTGAGATCAGATCAGTGTGATCCATGCGTTCTTGGGTGTCTGTGTCTGTGTGTGTGTGTGAGGAGGCAGAGAACGTGTTGAAAAGAAAAATTACCATTGCGATGGCTGTGGCTTGTCTTCCTGGTTTTTTGTTAATGTCTGCCTCGAAGAAGGCCCAATTTGAGGCTCGCAATTGGGAGCATCGACGTCATCCGTCAACGGGCGCGTATTTCGGGGACATGTTGACGGGTGACATTATTTCCTGTGTGATGCTGGGGATTTTTTGTTTGCCGGTACGGGCCGAATGACAGATTGACCAAAATTAGCGGGATGTTGGGTCGGAATGG
The DNA here is from genome assembly GCA_944738645.1 of Eristalinus sepulchralis. NCBI lineage: Eukaryota > Metazoa > Arthropoda > Insecta > Diptera > Syrphidae > Eristalinus > Eristalinus sepulchralis. The sequence continues at coordinate 2,768,739 of OX122885.1, read as the reverse complement.
ACATTTGACAGGTTTCGTGGACATGGACGGGATATTTTGGGTGACATGTTGAGGTTGGGACTTTTTTCTTCAAGGACTTCGCAAGGGGATTGCTGCGGCAAGGAATTTGAACTCATGTGGCGCGTCTGTGGGGTTAATGGCCTAGGTAGACTTAGGATACCTCGAGGGCAAGTTTGAGAAGATGGACAGAGTATACCGCAGTCTGAGCCGCTAAGGAATTGTCATGTGAGCGGCTAATGATAGGTGAAAGATGGTAAAAGACTGACGAAGAAAAATTCAGATTGAGACGAGAGGAAAACTAAGGAATAACAAGGCAAAGACGATGAACAGACGGTGAAAGGACGAGGAAATCGAAGAAAAAGGCGAAAATGAATGAATGAAGAGCCGTCCCTTGAGAAAAAGACGAGGGAAACAGGAGGAACATCGACAGGGAATGGAGAAGCTGAAGGGAGGCGTAGGAGAGATTATAGAAAGACGGGAAAGCTGAAGAAACAAAAAAGAGGGTGATACGCGACGCTTCCTGAATCTAGGCCTCCTTATCGCGCTTGGAGTTGTTTTACGTAATTTGACGGGAACCAGCTGAAATCGAAGCAAAGTCGTTGGCATGAAAGTTTGAGTTCAGTCCACTTTCGCATGGTCCACGTTCAACCGTAGACTATAAGTAATCGACATTCATAGAAATTCCCAAATGTAGGGCACATTTCTGGACGTTTGTCCCAATTTCCGGAGTATTTGCTTTGAAAAGGGATTTACCATAAATGAAAAGCAAGCATGACAGAACCAATTAAATTAGTTTCCCTTAGTCCTGGTAGGTACCCCTCGGAAGCCTACCCTTGCCAATGCTCCAAAAGTTGCAGGAACTACATCATCGAAAGTGACCTGCATTTATTCAGAGTCAGTTGACCGTTGAATTCTTTACCCCACTGCCCCACCAAAGACACTGTCCAGCCCCGACTTCCACCACTGGCAACCGAACGAGGAAAACTTCAACAAACTTCTTCACCCAATTGCACGGCAATAATTTCGAGCACCGTCCTCTATTTGAGCCACCTGTTCCATGGTCATCATTCAAGACCAGATGTCGGAGCGCCCTCTCCCACTCAACCCCACCACCCGCCTAATTCAAATAAATTTGACATTTCAAAAAAGCCCTCCACCGGAATATAAATTAAATTTCCCCCACCCCCTTCGCCTACGAAACTCCAAAACAAAAGAACAAGCCCAGGACACCAACCACCACCCACCAACCACCGCACAGTCATTTACACTGTGCCACTGCCTTGGCAGCGCCGCTTCGGTTCGGAGGCCTCCGTTTGGTGGCCCAATTTTGACCCTTTCTTAGTGAAACATTTGTGCACAGGAAAACTAATTAAATAAATAGGACACAGCGAAGAAGGCAACAAAACAAAGCGGGCACACAGGAAACACCAACCAAGCGACGAGGACGACCCCCCGCAACAGCCTCGAAAAGAAAGAATTAAATCAAGTCCTCTTAATAACCAAGGACTATCTACACAAAGGAACAAACGGGTCAAAACGGAACCAAAGCAAAAAAAAAAAATAAGAAAACCCTCCCCCACCCACTCGCCATTCGGCAAACATGGCCCAAAACGAAAATTTCAATTTCGCCGAAACTATTATAAAAACCATCTGCCGTCGCCATACACCACCACCACCACCAGCACCACCGCCATCATCACCAGGGGGGGGAGGAAGAGGAGCCGAGGCAGGATAACATTTGCCAAGGACACATTGTCCAAGTGGAGAGGATTGCAATAAAAATATAAAAAAAAAATCCTTCCGTGCCATCGTCGTCGTCCTCCACCTAGTCGCGGCGCAGTTCTCTCCTGTCCTGAATTACCTGAGTATAATTTCTTTTTTAATTAATTGCATTTGTCCTTTCATTATGAAGTCGTCCTTTCTGTGTGCAAAATGCTGCTACTGCCGTTGCCGGCGCGGCGGCTGCTGCTGCTGCCTCCAGTGTCGCTTCAACTGCTTCTCCAGTGCCAGAGGAGACTGCACTGATGATGGTGGGGATAGAAATTAAGCTCCTTTCCACTGTGCGCTATGCTCAATGAACGTGTGGTGCTGCGAGGATACTCGTGTACCTGTACCGGGCTGTGATGAGACTTAGCGAGAGATATCGAGTTATTGCGGTTATTTGCTGGCTGCTTGGGCTATTACGGCTCGACTTGACTTTGTGTGTGTGTGTGAGGTAAGGGAATGGATACGTTTTATGTTTGCAGCCAGAATGAGTGTGGGGGGGGGGGGGGAAGGGACGCAGATCCTTAGAGTCACACGGGGGAACGAGTACAAAAACCGAGTAACGACGTGGATAAAAAGTAACACAAATTTGTTGGATGTTGTGATACTTCGGGGGATAGTTGTGTGCTATAACTGCTGTCCCCGCCACACCCGCTTACCCCTCCGCCATGGGCTGAGGAGGGATAACGATGGCGGTCATGGGGTTTTGAGTAATGTCGAACTTTGTGGTGTTGGGATGGTGTTGCCAGATTAAGAGGATTATTTTCAGATGACGGTGTTGAATTCTTTCAAGAATGTTGCTGCAACATGTTGCAGTGACAGGGAGATTAATTAAAACTGAGTCTGTCTTAAGCATGGTCTGTCTTTTGTAACAGAAACTATTATTTTTAAAGTTTTTTCAAAATGTTTCTGCAACATGTTGCGAAGGAAACTTGTTTGATGCTGAGTCTGTGTAAAGCATAGTTTGTCTTTTGTAACAAAAAGTTAGATAATCTTATTTTTAAAGTTCTTCAGAATGTTTCTGCAACATGTTGCGAAGAAAGTTTGTTTGACACATCACTCACAAAAGCAAATTTTGCTATGAGCGGCAAATTTCCCACCTTCCTAGACAAAATTATAGTCTTTAAGGTCTCAGGGTGATCCAGGGATACCTAGAGCTGATGGCTCTTAAGGAAATATTCCATTTTTTTTGGGCCATCCTCAATCTTATTCAGCTCCAAGACCAAGATGAGAGATTTTGGGATCATCCTGCCACTAAGCCAGATCAAGACAGGATGAGGAATTTATCAATGCTCAACTTGTCATTGAAAACAGCAATCAGAAGGATAACTGTCTGGTAGATTCCACTTCCAAGCAAGTCTCTTTACTCCTTGTCAACATTTAGTGCCGTGTCCACATCAAGGATGTTGCCTTAAAGAAACCTCCTTTGTCCATCATTTCTCAAGTTAAACAATTAGTAAATGTTTTACATTCATGCTTGATATCCTTAATCTCTTCAAGGATACATTCCAGCAAATTGGCCATGTCTCTCAAAAAGAGCCCTCCTTCACACCCGTCCCCTACAATTAGTGCACCCAGCAACTTACTGCAACATAACTCGTGTATAAGCCCTGCACTCGAAATCATTTTCAATTTCAAAACTAGAAAAGTGTCCTTAAGTGACAAGTTATGTACCATCTCATACATCATCTCAACTTCGGCTAAGTACCGCACTTTGCTTGATTTTCAGGAGCAGAGAACATCACTCGAACTTCGACAAAACACAAACTTCTGTGTTCAAGTCCACTTTTGTGCCTTGTCTTGTTTGCTCTCCACCTTTCCGCACACACACACACACGGAGAACACACCACCAAGGTGGAGAGCAAACAGTCAAACGTTGTCAAAGCTACAAATGTGACAATCCACCTGGCAATGTCCCCACCACAGCATCGTCGTACCGCACCGCCTCGGTGGAGTTGTTTCAATGTTATACGAGAGTATTTGCTTGATATCCTCTGCGTCCCGCGTAGCCTCCCTCTGTACACAGAGGGACAAAGCTATTTCAAAGAAAACTCTTGTAGTAAAACCTATATTTCGTCCTTTCAAATTAAAACCAACAACAGGCTGCTGGCAAAGGACTACTCCGCACACACACACACACATTGTCTTCCGAAGGGCATCGCACAAGGAAGCCCCATGCCAGCCTCACATAAACCAGAAACAACAGTGGGTTCCGTACATGCCATACACGGATCCACTCGATTGCACAAAAACAACGCCGGGCGGGGAGGGGGATGCCGATCCTTCAACTCCGAGCCGACCCAGTGAATCTCCTCTGCCCCAATCCCCACCCCCCTACTCCACAGCCTGCTGTTATTCTTTATCCTGTTCCTGCTCCTGTTCCACACGTTGTTTATTTTTTTGCCTCCGTGTTGTGTGTGTTTTATATGAGAATGTCCTTTTTTATACGGCTCGCTCCCCCCTCACCACTCCTCCCACCGCACACCACCACCTGGCTAGGTAAACGGGAAACTTTTATAGCGCTCTTCCGCACAGAGCAGAACGTAAGAAAGACGTTTGTCTGTCCCTCTAATCGTCTGCCAGTCTGACTGAATGTCCTGCTGACTGGATGTTTGCTTGGCGAATGAAAATTGTACACATATTATAAGGAGTACGACGACGATGACACACACACACACAAAAAACAATCGTAACAACATCCTGCGAGTACGTGATTTCATTTAAAAGTTCACTACAATTTGTTGCAAGTTACATGCTGCGGTATGTCGTCTCTCTGTGTGGCAAGGATTCAGGGGAGACACACACTCTCTCTCTCTCTCTCAATATAATCCTGACACAGGCAAACGAACGACCTCCATTTTTATCGTTATTACATTACATAGCCTCCGCAAATGAGCCTGGACGGGAGTGGTAACGTTGACGGGATCGGAACCGGGAGAGCGGGCTGCCAGATTGAGGCCAAACCGTGATGGCGTAGAGAGGGGTGGGTGGGTGGGTGGTGGCATGAAGCTTTGTTGCTTAATTGCAAAACCTGTAATTTGCGCTACGTTTGTTAGATAATTTGTTTTTAGCGTTCTGCCATTCCCAGAAAGTGCTTCACTCGGTGTGGGGTGGATGTGTTTGTGTTGGCTGCCGCAACACAGATATTTAGGCCAGCAAAAGATTTGCACTACAATTGTCCAGCGGTGGCTCTGCAACAGGGCCAGACCACTCTTCTGAGGGGCGACGGAAACCGGGGCAGTTAAATCGTAATCATGTTTGGAATTGTTTGGAGGATGGAGGATAACCGACAGGACGGGGTGGAGCGGACGGTCATGTCCCATTGGTGGCGCTGAGGGATAGGCAACGCCAGCAAGAATTTCTCATTTTGCTCTGATAATCGTGATGTTGGACGGTGCCGTGAGCCGGGCGCTTCAATTAAACTTTTCTGACGCAATGGGAAGGTGGCTTTAGTGGGTCATATGTACCTAGGGTGATTTTAAGATCTAAGTGAAAGCCATTCTGAGGGATAATATGTATCTGCAACATGTTGATAGGGGAGATTATCAAATATAGGAATGCGTAAGGTGATCCACGTCTCGGCCAATGTAGGTCAATTGAAATTTTGAAATCTTATAAATTTTGCTGCAACATGTTGGTGAGATGTATGGACACAAATGTTGAAAAATAGGAATCGATTAGGAGTAAGTCTTTACTAAGGTTTTCGTAGAAATGTGGGGGGAGGTGAATGCATTTCAAAAGTGTCTAGAAAATGTTTCCGCAGCATGTTGCTGAAAACTTACGTCGAAAAATGGCTGCTTAGATAACTAGTTTTTAACGAGGACAGAAAGTGATGCGAAGACCGTGATAAAAATATCCCAAAAATGTCGATTAAATGTTTCTGCAACATGTTGCTAAGCAAAGAAACTTTTATATGCCTGTTTAGATTGTTAGTTCTAACAGAGGACCTTCAGAGTAGTATGTAGCTTCATAAACTTCGTAAAATCGTTAATACAGGAAATTTCTGCAACATGTTGCCAAGGATAATTTTACGAAAAAAAAGTCTTAGGGATCGAACCTTATGGAGAGCTTATACTTGCTTCAGACAAGGACCTTGGTTAACCAACTGTATGACTGCTATCCTTTGTCTTGTTACCTCTGAGTCAATTCATCAGTTCGAATTCAAGCTTCCTCAATAAAAGTTGCCAATGTTGTCTACGCACGCACACTCAGTCCAATGGTTCCCCTCATTCCCACCTCATCCCTCTTCCCAGACAACACGTGACCACTTATCTGATCTCTGAATCTCTTGGCGTTGACAAAAATTACCACCATAAAGCTGACAAGACGACTCTACCCATAAACCGCTCCCCCAGATGACGGACCGTAATGACACTCTCCTCACATACTCGCCTAGAGCGCGCCAGTCTGAGGCACTTCCATTCGTCTCCTTTGTGTTCACCCATTCGCCAGATCCTGATTAGATGATTGCCCAGGCTGGCCCCTCCCTGCACAACAGCCGCCGAGACCGTCGAAGCACACAGGCCTGCAGCTACACACGGCGTCCTATCTGGGGGAACATGGTCATAAACCTCGTATTGCATCCAATCGATGGCAAGTGATAAAAAATTGTCACATAATAATAAAAATAAATTCTGCGGCGAACAATTCTTGTTCTCGGCCAACAACGACAAGTCGAACGGGGGGCTATTACTGCGGCGACGACCTCTGGACGATCCCCGCGTACTCGTCGGACAAGTCTGACTCTCACTCACTCTCTGGGCCCCTCTCTCCCCGGACCACGCTCTTTGATGGGCGACTCCTTTTGAATTTGCATCCGAAGCGCTCTGGATTCGCTCCACACATCTCGCATCTCGTTAGCCGCACCGCGCCGTCGCACTGGCAGCTATCGGCTGGGGGCTGAAGAGTTGCCAATTTGAATTTCACGGAGGGGTTCGGCGGCGTGTCGTTGCTGTTGTTGTTGCAGCGCGCAGGACAAATTATCTCCTTCGATATAAATCTGAATAAACACCGTGCGCGGTTCGGCTCAATCGATTGTGACGGTGCGCGGCGCGCCGCGCAGAGGGCTAGAACAAGCGAAAGATGGCCCGATCGGTGGATGTGTGGCAGAAGGCGTGGCGTTGTTGCGGGAAAGGGACGCTGCCGAGAAATCAATGAAAAACAGGACAACAAACAAGAGCAAGAACATCAAATTCTTGTTAAGGAGAGCGAACGAGCGAACCAGAGCGAAACAAGACCAACAACAGACAGAGGTCCGCTGCACTAACCAAAGGGTCATGTGATGATGGGATGCTAACACAAGAACTCACTCAGGCCGGACTCGGGAGCACTGTGCTCGGTGCGCCACACTATGGGCTGGGTGGGGCGGGGTTGGTTTGGATCGCGGCTATTAAATTGTCCACATACGGGGCGAGCATGTGGAGATTTGTTGGTACGCGCGGCAAATAAGAACATCGGTGACGACAATTATAAGGCTGGCCGGGCGGATTGGGGAAATGATCACGAGGTGGAAAGGAGAGGACAGTGAGGTGGAGAAGGAGTGATCAGTGTGGCATGAGATTTGAGTTGTTGAAGTAACACGATGCGGAGTGGGAATCAATTAAAAATTGTCAACGAAGCTTAGCAACATGTTGCAGAAACAAGTTTAGAATTAGTGATGAGTGAAATGGGAGAATTTTGACCGAAACAAGATAGTAGAAGATAAATCATGAGATACGATACAGATGTCGACAACCATTGGAAAGTTGCACCATTGGGGGAAAGTTGCAGGAACATGTTGCTGACTGACACAAAGATGAGAATTAAGAATCAGTGTCAGACCCCGACAAGGAGGTGTAGATGCAGAAGGTACACACATTTTTTTATAAATTAGGGATGTTGCTAACATTGAAGCAGGTTGCAGCAACATGTTGCGGACTGATGCAAAGATGAGCTGGGCGAATTAGCAACAGACACCGACAATGAGGTGGGGATGAAGAAGGCAGACAAATTTTTTTATAAGTTAAGGTTGTTGCTAACATTGAAGCATGTTGCAGCAACATGATGCGGACTGATTCAAAGATGAACTGGACGAATCAGCATCAGACATCGAGGTGTGGGGAGAAATTTTTTTATAATTTAGGGATGTTACCAACACTGCAGCATGTTGCAGGAACCTGTGGGACATTAGCAGACAACAGTCGTAGAGGTTAACCCAGAAACTTTCTTGCCACTAAGACTGTTCATTGTCTCATCGAACAACGAATTCACTTTTTGTCACTTGGACTTATGTTCGGCAACACGTCCTGCGCTGCTGCTCCCCTTCATCGAGGGCAAACAAAACAAATGTCTTTCACACAAATGTCCATTTTTAGGCTAACACTCCGAAATGGGACGCAAATTCCTTGTTGTCAGCACATCAGAGAAATGCAAACGAGTGCCTCCTGAGCCGCGTACGGTCCGTTGACCAAGACGTCGTGTCGTTGTCGTCGCATCGCCGAGGAGGGACAAGAGAGAGAGAGAGAGGGGGAGAGACACTTCGACAGACTATGAGTGGCCTGGAGGTGCTTCATATGCTCCACGTCGTCGTCGTCGGAACAAACACAAACGAGGTGTTTGTCGGACAAATATATCGCCTGGTGTCAATTGGCGTACAGAGTGACGCAGCCCTCAGCCCGAAAACAAAGCCTTCAAACACACACACACCACTGGACGTTTCTAACTTCGGCCCGAAGAAGAAAAATTTATTTCCGTTGTACGTTGTGTAGGCTAATTTAACCTCCCGACAATGTCCGCATGAGGAACGAGGGACACGGCCAGTAGAGGCAGAGAGAGAGAGAGAAAAAAAAAACCTCGACACAAATAAAGGACAACAAAAAAGAACGTGGATGCCAGTCATTTAGTGCCAAGCCGTGGCTCCTTTGTTGTGCGTGCCCGTTCGAAGACAATCTATTACCGCGTGTACTCGTCGTACACGAGATGTAATTTAACATACACCGCAGCCAGCAACTGTGGGAGCTTGAGTGCGCGCGCCCGGCAGAGTCACCAATATCCTGTGAGTGGAGAGGCAATAAATCAGTCTTTGGCTTTGGCCGGAGAGTGTGTGTGCATCGGTCCCTGATTCCAATTTGTTTGGATTTCGACACTACTATGCTGTTCGCTTGGCCGACAAACATGCTGTATTGGGGTCAGAGATACGATTTTTTTGCGCATGGAAATGAGCAGCGAAAATGACTGTCGGCAGCAATGAGTCATGGGACGTGTTGTTTTGAGGGATAGTGGGAGCCGGGACGGGACTTGATTGTGTTGTGACTGAAGTGGGCTAGAGATGGGGAAGGGCGGCAATCCGTGATGGGATTAAGGCTAGGGGGAAGTCATTGGGAAGGTTTTGAGTTCCGCTAGAGGTTTCTTGACCTTCTTGACGACTGTCTCCTCCGCTGCAGACAGAAGTCGACTAAGACCTCACACAGTCGTTAGTTTTCCCTCTTTCCGAACTCACAAACAAGGAACTGCGCCTCACCACAAGCTCCTTATCATCTTCATGCTTCACCTCCAATTCAAGCCGCCCCTAACTTGCTTTCCAACAGCGCTCTCCTGCCGTTTGCTGCCTGATGCGATTACCAAGCTCATGGATGCGCACCAATTTTGTAATCGCAACGCAACTGGACCCAATTAACGCTCCAATGAGTTCCACTCGCCAGCTGATAAGCCAGCTCATCCGCTGATGGCTTACTTAGACGGTCTGCGGAGCTCTCACCCCATCCGGCTGATTGCCGATTCCGTTTCTAATTCCGTATCCATGACATGCGTACGCGTACGCATTTAGTGGCACATTACTGGCTTGGTTGCGTTAATAAATTAATATACGTGCGCTACAGACCGAATTGAGTCGCCTCCCAGTGGGGACTTACCCCCCCCCCCACCGCTCCGGCATCATGAAAAATCCACGCTGGCGGGGAACTCATCCGCCGACGGGACGCCGCCGCCACCACCGCACCGCCGATTCGAATCTCTAACTCCTTCGAACGTCGTTGTTGCCGCCATTCTACGGCTCTGATTCCCCGTCTGGATTAGGTGTGTGTGTCTGTGAGTGAGTGAGGGAGTGAGGGAATTTATGGTTATTGCCATAAAATTAAGTGAATTTTTCGAAGGGGGGAATATTTTATTCTACAGGGCCACTCCAACGCCTCGGCGCGAGAGAGAGTGTGAGACCGTTTTGAAGTGCACAAGGTACAGGTCTCTTAAATAATTAAATCCCTTCGCCATAATGGAGGTGTTCTACCGACCGATCCACAACTATGGCACACCCCTGTGCACTGAGGTGCCTGCTCCACACCTGAGTTTGCCGGACCTGCAATTTATGACCAACTTAAGGAAAAAGCCAAGAGAGCAACTCGAAGAGCGGTAAAACCTCTTTCCCCCAAACACACTGGGAATGTGAGGGTGGGGAGGGGGTGAGCAAGTGCAAGGATACGATTTCAGTTCATATCACTTACGTGATGTGAATTTCAATTGATACTGTACGGGAAGGAATTTATTTTCCCTCCCCCTCCCCCCCCCCCCCACCCAGAAGGCACACACATATGAGGCGAAGAGGAATGGCATCCAATTGGCGGTGCTAATGTGAGCGTTTTACTTCTTTTTAACGAAACGGAATACGCGCCCCGGATCGAATCGGGACAATTTAATGGCCATTAAGTGATACATTCACGTAATTTTACGCGCGCGCTCTCAGGACACCCACCGCCCGCGGAAGGGATATTCAAATGCTCTAGCAACGACAAATTACTTTAGGAGAACGATGCGACGACCGACCGTTTCCCGGTTCACGCAGGGATCCCTTTTTTGAATCGAATCACGACCACCGACGTGATGGGGTTCGAATGACGCCCTACCATGGGACACGGCACCGGGAACCCTCCTTGAGGTCTTCATTCTCTCCACCTGATGTGAATTAAATTATCGCACGATGTTTTCGAATAAAATCAAGTTAAATCGACGACGCTCAACTGTATCTGACGCTGCCTGCCTCTCTAAGTGAGTGTGTGTGTGCCTCTGAGAGAGTGCACGTTTCTATCGCACTGCAATGTGAAGTGCAGTCTGAGTTTATGACACGCCACGGCTGTGCTGCACCGCCACCGCCGCCACAATGGAGCACATTTCCATCACGATTTGTGATCGTAATCATGCGCATGCATCGGTCGTTTGTGTGACAATGGCTGTACAGCTGTATCGGGACTGCATCGGGGCTGTATCAGACCGCTGAGTGCAAGGGAGTTAATGTGGCATTTACATGGAGTGCCATTTGGTTCGCGTGTGGGACCTGTTTTGTTTGCTTAATTAGGCTACTGAATTTTTGTGGTGCTGGCGAGAGAGGTCCTTTGACTGCAGACAGACGGGGATCTTGTTTGAATCGCTGATTTGCATTCCCATGCAGGTGGGTTTTGAGTTATGACTCTTTTGTATATGAGGGCGCAGACGTAGACTACTGTCGTTCGAGAAGGAATTCGAATCGAGGAGTGGTTTGCAAAACGTTCTCACATGCCGGCTGTCCACAGGCGTCGCTGAGCGCGGGTGAGTGGTGGAAGATTGTGTGAAGAAGCGCTTTGCGCCGACTTCCCAGAAGTAATTTGTGTCGATTTGTGGTAAATCAAGCCATCTGTCATTCCCCCGTGATGACATATGTCGACGACTTCTGACAGGCTGTCAACTCGGGGACTGCATGACACATAACTTAGAATTTGGAGTTTGATACGGAACTTTAATGAATTCTGCAGTAATTGTCCACCGAGATGGCACTTACTTCAGTATCTGTGCAAGCAGAGTCTCAAATGAGACGCAGAGCAAACAAGTTGCCAAAACTTTCTACAACTGTGGGAGAGGAGACGTTGTATTTTTCTGTCGAGTTGTGGAACGTGCCACGCCTCGTCCCCTTCCGTCCGTTGAAAAACAACACGACTCTCAGAGGAAGTCAGTGCCTCAAGAAGTCGTTTATTTTGTCCCCCTTACTTTCGAACCCAATACGTCTCAGCAAGATATTTCCCGCCTTTGACTTAGAATTCACGTATTGTCTGTCGGTGAGAGTTGAGACGGAGGCAAGAGCAAGCGTTGTCAAAGTGAAACGCTTCTGTGTTTCAAATTCCTCCCGAAAAGCATCACAAACTTCATGAGAGATCTCAGGCTCTCAAGTTTGATCACTTTTCGCACTCAGCTTAGTGACTCACCACTCGTCTAATTCTCTCACATGCCTTGCCACATCAAAGTCGCTGTCAATTGGCGAGGTAATGTGTCAAAATACACACACACACAAAATCGCCAATCATCACCTCAGTGTCAGCCGGTTGCTTTCAAATCGGCAACGACTCCACAAAGACCCCTTTGGCCGGCCATAACTCTTCAACAACCGTCCTGAGAGCCGCACACCATTGTTATTTGCACAAACGAGAGACAAACAATTTTCTAGAAATTGGTCATAAAAACCCTCCAGACATCAAGAATTCACACATCACCCAGGACCGAGCTGCTGCTCCCGCCACCGCTGCTGCTGCTGCTGCTGTTTTGCAACATTGTGCTAACGTGAACGAGCCAGGCCAGCTAGCCAGCCGAAGATGACAACCGCTTACCGCACGCCACCCATCGATCGGTGGGGACGCAGCACCGATCCCATCCATATCCGTCCGAGGCAGAGCACAGCGATGATGATCGACACAAAGGTTCGAAGGTTGCTGCTGGAGGCCTGTGCACGGGTATCTATGCATCTCCGGAGTGTGGAGTGGCGTCGTTAATTTATTGGCACATATTTTTACCTAGGCAACAAAGAGCGAGAAGAGATGAGGAGAAGACGTTCCTTCGACAGCGTCGCCGGGCCGTATTTGTTAAGTCCAAGCGGACAGAGAAAAAGATGGGTTTTCACACACAAAACTGAGGGTGATAAAATATTCTCGATGCGCGCAACAATATTTGCGTTCTTTTTTGTTGCTGCCCCGGCGACTCTTCTCTCTGGCTGTTCATTCGCTTCTCCAAGTCCTTCCTGTTGGCGTTCTTCCTCTTGCGTCCTCTTCCTGTGGCAAGTTTGAGGGTCTCTTTAAATTAATCGACAATGTTCGCGTGTTGAAGGACGACGATGAAGACGGTGATTCCTCTTCGCCTCCACCATTGTGCAGTGTGTGTGTGTGTGTGTGTGTGATGCGAGATGGACGGATGGATGTGTCTGTAGGCTATTTTTAGGCGGAGAGGAATTCGCGGGACTGCCACTTGCCAAGACTGCATGTTGGACGCTAAAGATCGCCGAGGAGGTGTTTATTGGTGGTTCCGTGCGGTAAGTGCATGTTGGAGGCGAATAATAAATAAATAAACGCTCTCTGTCGTGGCGTCGGATTTTTTGCCTGTGGTCTGTGTGGTTTTTCTGTTTGGATGCGATGATGCACAGTAGCTGATGGGCAAAGTTTGTTGGCTTAAACGCAGTCAGGAAGGCCATCTCGGGTTGCATATCAGGTGCTAGCGCATCTGCGCTGTGTATGTGTGTGTGTGCGCGTCTGTTGATGGAGGAGTCAATTAATGGAGGATGATGTTAAAAGGTTTTCTCAGACACAGGCTTCATCCTTCGCACAGGACAGAGATAGATTGTGCTTGAGTTGCCCTCAGCTTGACCTCATCTGCATACCGGATGAGGGCCCTTCTTCTTATCCACCGTGTAATCGCAGCTCACATCATCTCCGACTCCCATTCGTTCACTGAGCACAAGTCAAAATGCCGGTAAGCTTCAAAATTGCCCCAGAAAGCGATAAAAAACGAGAGGAAACGACGAAAATGACGTCTTAGCCTGTGTTTTCCGACGTCCGTACACTTTGAATCAGAGGCAGGCCAGTAAGCCTCCAATTTGTATCAATCAAAGCGCTTCTGACTTCGTGCCGCCTCAGTCTACGTCACAGCTGAGCTATTTCACACACAATAACAGCCACGAAAGCTGTAAGCGCCTTAACATTTCAGCGACGTCTTAGAGGCGCGTGATACCCTCCCTGCACGCGAGGCGTCACCGTCATCGTCGGCAGCGTGGCATCTGCAAAGGGGTACATCAAAAAACATCATAATTCCGACTTGATGACATTTCTCGTGGGGACTTTGTATAAGCCCATAAGCGCCCTTGTTAATGGCTCATTTACGAGTATACGTCAGGTATTCAATTGACGCGCTGCCGTGACGGTGGTGGTGGTGGCGGTGCTGTTGGTGGTGACGGTGTCCCGGAGTGCCCCTCCACGGAGTGACGGGTGTGAGGATTACTCTTTTCAAGCGGTAAGCGGATTATTTTGGCACCTTGACGGTGTGTCGCGGTCGGTGTCGGCAATGCAACAACGCGCTTAGGACCATTTTTATTGGAATCGAAGAGCCCATTAGGGTCACCGCAACTAGTTCGGTGTGTCCTGTGATATGGATATGAGCTCCAGGAAGGCGATCGTATTTTGTTGGATTCCAGATTGGATGTGTGTGACGGGTTTTGGAGGTTTCGGAACTCACCACTGATCTGGACAAAGGCAAGGAATTAGCTGGGACATGGTGACGAAGTGCCTGATGGAGGGTTCGACACGGGCACACCTTTGACTTAGGTCGAGTTGCGGAATACAGTAGCGTGGTGTTTCTTTGAGGAAATTGAAATGGTCTTTCGTCGGTCAAGCTCCGCCCTATTCTGTGACTGTGTCGGAGCATGACGAGTGTGTCCATCTCGGGATTCCTTTCACTCATTTTATTTAATTCAAATCACTGAAATTTCGCAACTTTCAGCCAAAATTAAACAATTCCCCAGCAGCGCCCCTTTAAGTCATGCACACCATCCATACAAGCACTCACGTTCCACAAGTGAACAAGTGCATAGCGCAACCGGTTGAGTGTCGAAAAATCGCCCTTGTTATTGTGCGCCCCCTCCCACTCCTTCTCCAGCACAGAATTACAATATTTTCCAATCAGATAATGAACCCTAACCCGGGACTTTAGGGCATTCACCCATCTCCGCGCCTGCTCGCCAGCACTGTGGACCAAGCAACCGCCTGTGGACCATAACTCTACCGATAATCCATTAATTTGTCATCAACTGCACAGCGGTAATTAATATTCCAGCAGCACGGCGCGATAAACGCGTCGAGTGTGAACTCCCAACGGCTGCCGGCTGACACAAGATATCTCTTTTTTCCCCTCCCCCGAGTTTGTTGTTTTTTTTTTTTTCTTGTTTTGTCCACCGCCCGTTGCGTCGCCCGCCATCTGATGTGGTCTAGAATTCCCATAAAACATTCGCGCATCCTTTAATGTCCACCGCGACTCACCAATTAAAAATGCACTTCCTCTTTTGGTCGAGAGGGCTGCGTCCACCGCCACCGCTGCCGCCTCTTGGAAGGCGGCACATCGGACGATTGCACGTCGTCGTCGTCGTCGATGCACTCTCATTGTTTCGCGTACTGGAGAGAGGTGCTGCTGTGTGGAGTCGGAGTGGCCAAATGACTCTCGGTGTATGCATGCATTAGATTGGGACATGTCGCAACCGTCCCGAAGCGGCTGCCTTTGGGCCATTTAATCTTCCGCCGCTGTTGCAACTCCCTCTGATAGGGCCACAGCACCATACAGAGTTCCAGCACTTTGCCCGTTTTATTTATGACCGCATTCAGAGCGCTGAAATTTTATTTTTATTTCAGCACCACGGTGTGAAAATAATTCGGTTCTAAGCCCCTTTTTCGGTTGAATTACCGGGCAGCAACGCGGACGCGATGTATTTGTGCCATTTGGCCGGTGGCGGCGGTTCTTTGCCATCGCCCAGCAGGAGTCGCACATGGCCGCGGTTGGGGGTTCGCGTCCCCATGGCCGGAGGGATTTGGAGGCGTCTGAGAGAGCCGCGCTACCTGGCCGGAGCCGGGGCCAGAGCGGATGATCAACGCGCTTTGTCCGCTGACATGCCACGGTACGTGGTGGTGTGTGCCTATGCAAATTGTTTGACTCGATAGATACAGATTGGGAGCGGTGGGGGTGACTTATTATGGAGTGGCTGTGGACAAACTTTCCCTACATAACAGGAAATTTATTGGCCGAATAGAAATTGGAGTGGATTTCCATTTTGGGTGCGCGGGCGAGTGGCTGTGTGTGAAGTTTCGCCGACGACGACGACGACGACGTCGACGGAACGGTATGGTTTTTTGTGCGGCTGCCGCGAGTGACATTTTGGGGAAATATATGGCAAGGGTTGAACGCGGAAGCGTGTGTAGGTGTGTGTGTGTGTGTTGCTGAGGGGGCGAAATTTGTTTGGCGAGGAGCCGAAAAGTTTTGAGTATCGAGGTGGATTAGTCTAAGCGCACATGTTCAAGGTTTAGGAACTTTTTCCCCAAATCGGCGATTAGCTAGTTTTGCTATGAAAAGGATTTACAAGGGACTGGCTTGTCGCCGGTAATTTAAAGCCGACGAGCACATAAACCGAGGATTCCAGTGTTAGGTGAGGTCACCACGAGGAATACGTTCCTATTCTGGAGAGGAGTGCATAGAAGACAGAAGACCCTTAATTATGAGGAAAGTAGTATCTTCACATGAACTACAATATTTCAAAAGTATCTTACCCATGGATGGGCAGAAGAGGAAAAGTAGGAACATGGATATTAATCAAAGGACATGCACGCGATAAAAGGGGCAGCAAGACAACAAAACATTTTGGAAACAAAAAAATTAACAAAACAATAAGGCACGGGAAAAAGTCTAAAGGGTGAATTTTTTTTCTGCCCAAATAAAATGTTCCGAAATGCTACGAATTGTTACGAAATGTACTTACTTCATTGGATATATTGCAAATACTTCCAAAAACATAAAAGCTTGCAAAAAAATGTTCCGAAATATAACGAATAGTTCCGAAAAGTTTCGAATTTGTCGAAGGATATTCCAGACTGTTACAGAGCAAGTAAAAATTGCAAAATGGCATTTATACAGAGATACGATAGATATTATTCCGAAGAATTGGGTAACTTTTTCGGAAAGTTCCGAATCATTCCGAACAGCTACAAATTTGTGTAAAGAACTAATGATCTGTCTCATAAGGGGTAAGAACAAATGCTTGAAGTTGACAGATTGCTTCAAAATAGTTGAATATTATAGAAAAAAATATTGGAAGCTGTTCCGAAATGTTACGAATTGCTCAAAAAAGCTGTTAATTGTTCTAGAATCATGGAGAAAATGTTTCAAAAAGTCACGCATTGTTTCTATAGAGTTTTCCAAAAAGTTTCATAATGTTCCGAAAATTTAATCATTGTTCCGAAAACTTTAGCTATGCGCTCTAGGTGGTATACTTATGTACCCAGAATACAAAGAATCGCCAAATGACTGAACACCGTATAGAAAATAACTGAATCCAAAGTTAATTTTCGTAGACAATCATTCGCTTTCTGAACAAATTGTATCATTCCATTCATCAAAACTCCATTCTAGACCCCATTCTAATCCCATCCCCACCTAAACCCTAGTTAGTTGTATCGAATTCATTCAACAATTAAGCGCCGCATTGCGAAATCCGCTACTCATGCCCATAACTCCAGGCAATAAAGTGCAAATTGATTTAAAAATCAAATTACCATTATCGCCACCCCTTGAATGCATCCCTTGCCCACTACACTAACTTACGGAACATTAAAAAATTGACGCAGAAACGAACTCGCCAATTTATGAAACCCAGAGTACGGACGACGGATAGGGGAGTGGTGCACCCTTCTCAAGGTTGGCAGGTTCGTTACAGCTCCTTTGCTGCTACTGCTCCTGCTGTTGGCTGCCCATTCCAAGGCAGTTTCTTTAATTTTTAATTAAATTATCCCCTCAAACCGAATTCCAAAAGGCGGCGGTAACAGGTGTGCGCTCTGTCCTCATCCTCATTCTCGTTGTCGTCAGTTTTATTCTTTCATTAGTCGTCACTCTCCCTCCTTCTCTGTCGCCTCCTTCTGCGGTGACGACGACGGTGGAGGAGAAAAAGTGGAAAACGCCACCTTGCCCAAGGTTTTATTTCCCAAGCTCTCACCGACTGGAGGTGAAATGAAATTAACAGAAGACCCATCACACCAGAGACCAAGAGGCGCACGGAAGGCTCGGACAGAATTAATAACTGGTTTCTTCGAGTGATTCACATGAAGAACGACAACTCGGTTCAGCAATAGATCTGCAAATAGGCAATTGCTGGTCCAACAGGCTGCCGTCGAGAGCGAGAGAGTGTGCGCTCGTAAAGCGAGAGATTTTATTGGAATTTTATGGAAATCCCCGGCCTAACGTGGATCAAGTTCTGCTCTGCCGGGCGCTGGGCGAGTGCGCCCATCTCGAAGGGTATTCAATTAAAAGTCCCATGCACATTCGTAAATTCTAATAAACCCGTGAGCTATGATCGTTTGGCAGACCAGAAGAACTGGGCCCATCAGGCTGCGAGCCGCCGAGCGATGCACCATCCCCAAATGGCGGCCGAGGCGAAGAGGACTCGTTTGCTGCCGGCGATAAATTGGGATTTTCGTCGAGGGTTTTATTCGCATTTGTAACTAATTTGCTCGCTGAATGTCCTTAGAATGCCGTAAATAAGAAACGGTTGCGGAATTTAGTGGCACTTTGTCATGGCTTATGCAGTCGGCCATTAGGTTTGATGTCAATTGGTCAATTTGGCAAGGAGAACCGGTTGCACGAGGGAGGAGCACATCGCGATTGTGAGCATTAAAACGGATCGAATCGATGTGGGTAGGAGGCGAGGAGACCTACCTCGGCTTGAATGAATTGCTGTGGAGTTGGGGATTCCTTTCGGGACCAAGGAGTTGAGAACTTTAGACAGGATTGGAGCTGTTCTCCACAGAACACCCAACGCAACATCAGATCGTGTGCAAACGTCAGTCAAATGTCAAGTGAACCACATGGCCTACACCTGCAATCAGAAAACACCTTCACCATATTCTAGACGCAGTGGTTACTCGCCACAGCCAGACACTTATCTAGTCGTAGCAGCCATCCTCATCTCTTCGCCTATTTTGCATATTTTTGCATAACCACCTGGATCAGTGCATGTGGAAGGACCTTGATGCACGCCACCAATTCCAATCCCAATTCCAATCATCTGCAATAAAGACTCATTTAAATGCCCAGATCGAACTTTCATTTGGTTTAATCGTATTCCAAGGTTTCACAAAACTGCCCCGCTTAATGGGAAAACGCAGCAGATCCTCCCTCCTCCGGTATTCGCCGGTAATCCACTGCACCTGCCAGCCACTGAGGACTAGCCGGATTATGTGTGCCCTCCCCCCACCGCCTCACGTGATCGCATAGCCAAGCCAGAGGTAATAAATATGCAATTCCCACATCCGGTGCACATATGAGAGCTTGGCACATGGCCTGGCTGCGGGCTGTGCGATTGCCAGATCCCAGACGGTGCGCACCGATCATCATCGAATATGGGTTGGCTCACACCAGCCTCCTGTGCAACTGCATTCAGGAATTGATCGGGGGGACGTGTTTTTTTTTGCGGCCTCTCCAAATATTGTCATGTCGTGTAGACATGTTGACATTTCAAAAGATCTGGATCTTTCACTCACCCGACGAGTTGTGACATTTGACAAGTTGGCGGCGATTTGGTTTAATAACCCGGGGGCACACGCACATACGGAGGCACACAGAGCAGGCGGTGAGGAGAGACGCCACGCCGACAGGCAGGCAATTGTTCGAGGCGGCGAGTCTTTGGATCACCAAGCGGCTTATTATGGATGGGAGTCGTCGGGGACAGCCGCACAAGTGTGCGCCAAACGATTTTCACGTTACCGGCGCACAGCGAACCCGTGTGTGTTTGCTCGTCCCACCCAAATATGGCGATTTTACGATCGTTACGACCAATGTCAAGTGCAGAGCACTGGTTAGACATATTCGCCGGGATTGCAGGAGTCCGCGGCTGCTGACTTTTTGTGCCCGAAAAGATACACGACACGAATGCACAGAAATTCCTTCGGAATTCGCGGTTAAATTGGGGCCACGGGTTGGACGAATGTCGTCGTCCCCCTCGAGTGACAGATGGCTGTGAGCCTTCTCCGATCGATTCCTTGCATAAATTGGTGCACGATTCGGGCACGTACCCGCCACAGAGAGTCTGTCCACGGGCATCAGTCTCACGCAGCAATGTACGCGCGTCTATCCACAATTTTGATCAGAAAAGCTCCATAAATTTACGTGATTTTCAAATCCGATTACTCCGCGGATTCAGAAATATTTAAGACTTGAGAATTTTTCGCCGCCCCCTTGCTCTCCCTCACAAGGCTGCATAGAGTTCCACCTACCAGCCGGTACGGTGCACTATCCTGCCGTGGTCGGGTCGGGACTGCATTCATCTGCGCGCGTCCGCACAAAATTTTCTATAATGTCCAACTCACGAAAATGCTATTTTCCTGGTTCAATCGTTTTATTTGATTCCATGTGTACCCGGCAACCCCGGTGGAACACACACTAGCACCGGGGAACATGGAAAAAAAAATCGCGCTGTAATCCCAAGACTGCCGAAACGTCCGCGGTATCGCGCGCGTTTGTAGCCCCAGCGCACGGGCATAGGACGCGACCGTGTTCAACAATCTTTTCGTGAGTCGAAATCAATGTTGGCTTGATAGTGCAGCCAGCAGAGCATCGTGTGTATGCAGCGCCCCCCCATACGACGACGACGATGATGATGATCATCCCCATGCCGTGCAGTCGCGCACAGGGCCCGTTCTAGCCACGGCAGCATTTTTAGAGTGCGTAACAATTAAGTCGTGACGCGGCCGACTGGACCGAATGGCGGTTGCAATCGCGTATCTGCTCGGATACATAATTCTGCCTTGGCTCCGGTTGCCCTGTGTGTGCTCCCCTGTGTGTAGTGCGCTGCTGCATCTGTGCCTCGTCTCCATCTCCCTCTCTCTCTCTCTCTTTCGCTGTCTATGTCAAGTGGGTAGTAGCGGTTCCATCACGACCGAGGCAACAGCAAGCAATATGCTGCTCCTTGCTGATGCTGCTGCTGGTGCTGGAGCACTGCTGCTGATGTCGGCAATGGTTGACTGGGTTATTGCTTGGTTTCGGTACAATAGATACTACTCTTCAGATGTCTGTTTCGCTCGTTTTGTTTTTTATTTTTGCTCTCGGTGCCGGTGGAGCAGTCTTGCACTGAATCCGTGGAATCTGTAGCAGGAATGAATGAATTTTTGAATGAAATTATTGCGAACACGTCTCGTTGATTTATTGAATAATCGGGAATGAGTAATGGGTGTGTGTCCGATGGTGCTGTTGGTGGTGGGGGGGGGGAGGGAGAGGGATACATGCCCCGAAACCAAGAAGGACCACAACAAACGATGACAATGGCCGAATACAATTGAAATTTAGAAGCAATTAAGGTAGCAAAATGAAACAGATACAGATTCTCATTCACCATCGCCATCACGGCTAACTGGAGCAGTCGGGGATTTGTCAGTTTTATGCACGTTTCTTGTGTGGAATTGCATCGACTAAGGGCGCTCACCTTTAGCGTATGAGAACGGGCATTCTTGGGAACATTAAACAAAACACGTACGTGGCTACATGATGGTAGGAATTCGTTTCGATGGGAATGTGGAACATGGTCACGGGCATCATTGGGTATTCTTGGGATAGCGTCTTGCTGTTTTTGCTAGACATAAAGTAAATATTTATTTGTTTCCTATTCTTTATATGTTTTCCTTTTGTGGAACTTATCTTGAACCAGAGGAAATTCGTTGTGGGACGTATTATGATTTTTTTCTGTGAATGATGTCTTTTGAAAATACATATATTCCTAATGCACACCAAGATTTATTTGCCTTCACCAATTACGTTCCACATGTGGAACCTGAACTTAAATTTCCCAAACATATAAATATTAAACTTGGCAATACACAAAGATTAAATATCCATAAGTCCACAAGAATTACCATCACATATGATTTATTTAGCATTGTGGAACATATCTGTAGAACATTTGCAAACGTATCATTTATTTAAAATCGATTTAAAATACAAAAAAAAAAAAAATCATCGCATCAACCCACAGCTCAAGACAATTACTTCCTTCTTAGTCTTCCCATTCTTCGTTCCATAGTCCTGCAGCGATGCCAAGATCTTTAAACCCTCGACGACCCTCCCGAATGCCACTCGCTGTCCGTTCAGAACCTTCAGCGGCTTGAAGCTGATACTAAACTCGATGCGGCCGGAGCTACCCTTGCGCTCCAACAACGACAACGTGCCCGCCTGGCCGTGATCGATGACAGTTTTGTTTGTCAGTCCCACCTCGACCCCATTGGGCAGCTCCAATGTCCCCTCGATCCACAGATTCGGGTAGATTCGCTGAAATGACAGTCTGTGACTTTCGTCTGCCTTCGACATTCGCACCCAGCTCAGCACCACATTCGGCGCAGCCTCTGTGTACAGCACAATGACAAGTCGATCCAGTGGCCGAACATGTGAGATACCCAAGTCCAAGTAGATCTTCGGCCACAGAAGCAACGGAATGGCCTGGGGATTGACGAGCGGCAGAATCTCCTTGTACTTTCGATACATTTCCCGTCTGTGCTGCTCCTGTTCATGGGAGGTCCCGGAAACCGTTGTCACCTTCTTCGCCGTCCTCGTGTTCATTGTCGGCTTCATGCAGAGCAACCGCTTCCCAAGGTACTCGTTCTCGTCGTCGACCCTCCGCAGCCACTTCTTGACATCCGGTATCTTGCTCATCCCCGGGACCGATTGCTCGTTGTAGCACCTCACCGCGCCCTCAATCCGCTGAATCTTATTGATCTTCTCCAGCAGGTCTGTGTTCTGGCTCAGAATCCGCTTGAAGACCTCGGTGTCTTTCCGCATCTCTGTGGAGCGAAGAAACGTCGCCGCCTTGAACTGCGGCGGACGTGCGTCTATTATGCAGCGCGCATTGCGAATTCGGCAGGCGTAGTCCATGTCACTCATGGCGACTAGGGAATTTAAATTTTTCCAGATCCAGCGAAACCGAAAGCCAAATGGGGAACACACACGCAAAACAAACGAAATTGAGTTCCTTCAAAATTTCTGACGTCCTGCCTCTGGGAAAAGGCAGGTGACTACGATCGCTGTCCGGTGCGGTGCCGCTGATCGGGGGCAACTAATTAAAGCGAAGACAATCCTTTTTCGATCGACTGCTTGGCTTCCTCTTTCGAAGGGCGAGCGGCAATGAAATTTAATGGGATCCCAGGTACCCTCCGTTCGGGCGCTCATTGCGCATGCACGACATGACTGGGCGGATTTTCAGCCGTTTTTCAATTTTTATTCGACTGCGCCGAGGAGCAGGAGCAGGCTTCGTTTACATTTTAACGAGCGTTCGATGCTCAAACCCCTTTTGCTTTGAAACGGCACCGACGAGGACTGTCAAATCAAGGGTCGCCAATAAATTCATTTTATTACGTCATCATCACTCCCTGGGAATCATTTCAATCGATTGATGGTGGACGGGTCCCAGTCGATGATGGGCTCGGATCGGCTTCACTGAATTGGGAAATTATTCGCTTCCCGTGTCCCGTGAAATTCGGTTTATGTGTCCATCGTCTTCATCGTTTTTGACGTTTTTCAGCGTTTTCAACACAGCCGACGTTTTCATCGCGTTCATTTTCCATTGTTGTGCTAATGAGCTGGCTAACATAGTGCGGCCGTCCCAAAAGAAGTGTGCGCCTGACCGGCATAATTACCCCATGCGCAGGGCACCGATCTGGCCGTGTCCAATGATCAATCACCTGTCAGTGGGTTTGTTTTTCGGGGAGAGAGAGAAAGTCATATGCGACCCCGGGTCGAAGGGGTTGGCATTGTTCCAAGGGTTTAATGGAACATATGTATGACCACCGGCTACGCATGACCGACGACTGACGGATGGACATGGGCGTTGCGCGCCGTTTTTTCGTGTCTTGTCACTGGCACTCGTCCAGCAGTTACACGGGTGGCAGGACGATCTAATTGAGATATGTCAGTACGCTCGGTATTTTCGGTGCATTATGGCAGATTGACGGGGTAAATTTGTCGGACGGTGGTGTTATGGCGAGGAGCCGACAGGAAATTGATGCCAATTAGATAAGAGGTAACACGAGAATGCCATAAAATCGCTTGGGCGGATGCATTTGAATATCACACTCTTTGCGGTGATGTTTGCACTCGGTGTGGAGGGTCCTCGGTGAATAATGAGATGTGTGAGGTGATGATGATGATGTCAGTTGGAAATTTGTGGGTTATGTGATGTATGGTTAGGCCGGCATTTGAATGACAGGCTCAGGTATCACTTTCAGTTTCTGACGGTAACTGCCACAAAGGTGCTCGGACTGAATATGGACTGTGGATACTGTCAAAATGTTCGTTCCCAAATTCAAAATGCGTTGATTTATATCCATTTTTAAAAACTGCATATAGTTCTCCTTTGTGGAATTTATGTTCAACCTTTTCAGTTCTATGTGGAACGTATTACTGTCTTCGCCCCCAAAAATACATAGTTTGGAAACGTACTTTTTGTACATACATATGATTGATAACCTCAATATAATAGTTCTATGAAAAGTCAGGATACATATGTAGGTTATCTATTTTGTGGAACGTATGTTCCTTCTTGTCGATCAATAAAACATACTTCCGCCTGCATTCAAATCAGTAGCACTTAAGATCTGGACATTCTAAACGTTATTTGAAATTCTGAAGAGAATTTTACGCCCATAACAGCTTCACATTAAATGCGTTCCACTTGTGGAACTTGAAATAAATTGTCTGTCTATTGCAGAAATATACTTAGAAATTAAAAAGTGATGTGAAGACTTAAAAAATTTCGCAATACAGAATTGTGGAACGTAAGTTTACTGTGAGGAACTCTGAATCATGGAATATATCATAAGCTTATGATTGAAAATTTTCAATGAAAGTATACATCCTTTCGTGAATTTGAATCCAATACCAACAAGGCAAGAGTGCACAAGATATACATTCCACTTGTGGAACATGAAGTTTGCCCCTTTTTTGGATAGGACATGTTTCAGTTGATACAAACACAGAGAAAGGTTATTTTGTGTTGTAGGATATGGAGTTTACTTTGTGGAACATATTTATCATATTCTCCACAACTTCAGAGGCATTCACGGTTTTCCAATCATTTTCCATTTCTATCGTCTACCAGAATCTAGGCCCCACACAACCACATCAATCGCCACACATGCACCGTCTTCTCATCTCTCCCCAGGGCGTTTGTCGACCTCCTAATTTGCCCACGGGGACTGGTGTCTTGCAAACTTAAGAGCACTACAACCTCCCAACCGTCCAGTACACCAATTTTTCCCACCTAATTGGCGATCTTCCCCATCCAGCCCGCCGTCCAACATTGCTGCGGCAGCAATCGAAAATCTCGCCGATCGACGCCGATCTTTATAGACCCGTACAAAGTGCCAACCAACACCACCATTGCACGTCCTCATGGCAAGTCCCCAGACCCATAGAGCCTCTTCACAGGCCAGCCCAGTCGTCCCCACTGTCCGTACATCATCGTAATCGCCATCACTGTCGCTGTGGCCGTTTTGCCCGGTTGCCTGTCATCGCTGTCGTCGTTGTCGTCGCTGCTGCACACTGCACACTGCACAGAGCCTCCTTCCGTTCGTATAAATAATTTAATATTGTGGACATGTCAAAAACATCACGTTAAAGTGCGGGCAACTTGTCTCCTTATTTATGCAATTAAGTTGGAATAAAACGACAGACTCAGCCGACCAGTCAGCCAGACAAGCAGGCAGGCCGCAGAGCCACGACAAGGTAGTTACCAGCGGTGCAAGTTGTTTTATCGTCTCCCGAACGTGGTCCCGCGACGATGTCATACTTCTTCATCGGCTCTGCCGGGGGGAGAGCTGTGTGCAGGCGAGTGTTTTGCGAGAATGAAAAGTGAATCTTTTGTACGAGGGACGTGCGTGTGCGAGTTGTTAGAGAGATGCGACGCGACGTTGATGGCCCCGGCAAGCAGATACACACAAGCTGAACGAAAGGAAATTCCTCAAAAGGAGTTTCACTATCTACGGCGATGAAGTGACGATGGCAGCGGCGGCCAATCATTTTGATGCTTTATAGGCGCCGGTATTTAATGAGAATTCAAGCCAATTAGGTTGCGTAAAATTTCGCCTCGCCGTCTAATGCGGAACCGGCATGCGGCAAGCGGCGAGTGACCACTCATCTCAACTGCTGTGCGGCTCTTTAGCATACCGCTCGGATGCCACATCAGTAATTAGCCTCCTTTTTGGTTAGAATTGCAGCGGAAATAGTTTGCAGCGCTGCTATAGTTGGCTACAAAGTGAGACTAGAGTGACATTCTGATGCCGACACAACGGAAGCCACTTACGAAGAAATGCACTCACTGCGAAGGAATGGAAAGAAATAATTATCGCTGCCCTCCCGGTGGGGTTGCGCAGATATGTCATCCTTCAGATGTGACCCGCAGCCACCTGCTGCAGCGGACACACATAACTGCACAGACTCGGCCGCGACTGCAAAAGTCCATCAATCTCTCTCCATAAAGATGACCGACGAAAATGCATTCCATGCAAAGTGACGAACGAAAAGCCTCGTCTGTGGCATTTTTACCGCGCTCAAGATTCACCGAAAATTACAACCATTTCAACGTCCGGGCTGCTCCAACAATGACACCCTCGGGCAGACGGGCAATTTTTCTTCGCCGTCCCTTCCCACCCATTTGTAACTGCACACCACGCCAATCAGGCGATGGCGTGCAGGACGTTGTCGCTGTTGCGACAATCTACACGCACATAATCATAACATTTAATGACGCAATAGCCGGGAGTCAGAAGCGATCAGAAGCCGATCGCTACCAAGAACCAGCAGCGCGGCCGGTGTGTCAATCTCATATCAATACGTCATCTCGGCTGAATGATATAATACCCACGCCCATGGAGAAATTGATAAATTAGAAGTGTTCCTGGCCGAGCAACGTACCGACGGCGCGCCGGTCGCTGCTTTGAAGGCAGCCCTTGGGGTTGTGATTTTTTGCGCTGTTTGATCGCCTCAGCAACAGCAGTAACGCATCAGCGGATCATCACCATCATCACCATCATCATCATCATCGTCGGTATCGTCAGTGTCGTCGGTGTTGTTGTTGTGTCCTCATCGACGTCTGTTGTCATCGGTAATTTCAGCGACGTTATGCAGTACACGCACGTCAGCTCATATTACGAAAACTACACCGTGTGCAGGCTTCAGGATCAAACGATGTCTTGGCTTGGCTTGGCTCTGGCCTTCTGGTCATTTTCCATTGAAATATGGTGCGATAACGTGTTTCTTCTTCCGGACATAGGCGACGGCTGCAGGAGGAGAAGGACGATGACGAACTTCCATCCGCATAGTTTCGGTGTGTCTACAAGCATTTGCGTGCATCTCGGAGCGTTGTCACCTTTCACTTTCCGACGACGACGACGTTGCTGATGGTTTCTTGAATTTTGCTTTTATACACGCCCCTGGAGACGGATTAATTGAACATTCATCAACCGGCTAATGGACGTCTAATGGCTGAGTGCTGGGAATTCGATAATAAGTGGTCTTAAGCTGCGGACATGCCGCCCCTCCGACGGCTGGTGTTGGGGGATTTATTGACTGGAAGTCTGCGAAAGTTAGGAAGTGATGAAAATCTGTGAAGAGTATGCCTTGAGGATGCACTCAAGTTAAGCCGCTGAGTGGGTGCTGGATGAGTTTGACAGGATTGCCACAAGGTGTGCAACTTCCTTGTGCCTTCTCTTAAAGGGAACTTTAATGAACTTTTGATCAGTTTCCTTTTTTTCTTGTTGCTATGTGAGACCGTGTGACGATTTGTGAGACATGATGTGATTTCCGTTCTCCTCTGCTGACAAACTGATGTCAGTTCGAGTGTAGTTTAGGGAGGAAGATAATCCCGCTTTTCTTGCAACGAAAAGACTCTCCTTCTGAGCAGCACATTCAAGACCATGCTACAGTGCACCTCCGTGAACGCTTCAAGTAGCATCCCATCATCCAGTTCAAGCCCATATGTGTGCATCTGAAATCGATTGCAAGCAGTCTTCCAGGTCACATCCCACACCTCTAAGGTCCATTGGGTAACTTTCTCTTTAAACAAAAATTCTCGCATCGCATCCCGTCATCAGTCATCATCATTTACAGATGAACAGAAAAAAAAAACAGAAAAAGAAAACCCGAACAAATTTCTTCTCGGAGTTCCCCAGATTCCAGTGGCAATTAGTGCTTCTCCGATACGCTTTTTTCCCTCTCTCAACTCTCGCCGGTAATTGTTTTATGCAGCAATCGATATCAGCACCTTAGTTCCAGCTGTTCCGCACTGCCACCTCTTAATTAACACATCTCACTCGTCATTCCGTCGAATCGGATTTTCATGTCGTCGCACCCGCCGACGCCGCAGCCGCTGTCGTTCGGTGCGGCATTTACCCGGGCATCGAGCGCGCAAAGTCGACAGATCAGATAATCGAATTATACATTCATATCTGGGATGTATCTCTGCGGCCGGGTATCAACTGCACACCCAGTCGTGTGTTAATTTTTAATCGAACCGAACCGAGAGACGACACCAGACACCTTCTGCTGCCACCTTCGCTGCGTTCGCCTCCTAAGCCCTGACGTGCATATTGGACGTGTGTCTGCCGCGGCCAAGGAGCCAAGGCAAGGGAGAGAATCGAACGAGCAGCCGAGTGGAAGCGATAAATGTCATGAAAAAGTCGCCTGCAAAAGGCCACAGTGCACACAGTGGATCCACACACGAGGAGCTGCAGCGCGTGACGATGGCGTCAAAATTGACTGTCAACAAATTCATTAACCCTTTCACTGGCCGCTGGGAGCATTGCTCAGTGCAGTGCATGTTACGGTACATCTAGGTGCACGGTGTGTTGACGTTCCTGATCTCCGGAGCTCACTAATTGGAGACCTTGGCTATGGCGGCAGCGAGTATGAGCCGAATGAGCATCCGAAATTTCGGAAATTGTAATTACATTTCTGAGAAGGGTCACACGCAGGGTGCTAATGAGAGTGCCCCCGTCTAGCGCGACCTAGTTGCGCGCCCCGAGAAAAAGTCCACAATTATCACATCAATTGTTATCTAGTTCAGACGCGCCCCGACCAGGGGTCATAAATGCGATGTCTGTTGTCGGATAATGAACATGTTTGCCGCGTCTGCGCAGCAAATAAAGGATTTAGGCCGCGCCGACCGGCAGCCATCAAATGGCAAAGGGTGGAGGCATGAGAATCATTCGTTTATGATCTAGTTGCGTGCGGTGTGTCCTTTGATCGGGATAAAGTCGGCAAACAGAAGGTGAGAAGCGGTCAACAGTGAGCGTATGCCGCGCGGTGTAAGCGTACAGAAGCCACAAGGATCGATGGGCGTGGCAAAGGTTTGGAAACTCATGAACAAGTGTACATGGGCTCAGCGGGTGTGTGCTGAATCTGAAGGATGTCTGGTAGAGTGATAAAGGGGTTTATGAGTGGAAATTGTTGAGACTGCAGGGAAGACACAAGGACCCATTGTGCTGCCTTGTGGCACTCCATGAAATTTGATGATTTTTTAGGTAATCTATAGGAAATTTGAAATTTTGAAGAGGGAGAGGAATGTTTGGGGATACACAACTCAACGAACTGTGCGAAGACCTGAAGAAATTCTAGAAAACTGGTCATTCGACAGGTCAGAGCGAAGATTTTACCATTGAAGAACCAAGAAGGCTCTCAATTTTTAACGCCCAGTTGGCTAAGGTCTTTCTCCCCTTGTGGGAGACTTCCAATTTGAAGGCTCTTCGAGCTGAAGATGGCAATTCTTGGCATGACTTAACCAACTTAAGCCTTAAGCTTATAGACGATTGAGTAGCCGCATGCCGACGTTCAACCCTATAGGCTTCGCCGTTGAATTTTCTCCTCCAGATGACGTCATCCCAAGCCGGACCAAGAATTGAACAGAACAAGGACTTTTGTCCGTGCTTCTACGCCATAGAGTAGGACAAGGATGTGCAGGGTGTTACAGAAACTTGGAGCACCTCTCAATTGTCTCCGAAGCCCAAAGATCAGTTGGAAAGAGCTATTCTGTGTTTAACTCGGAGCTCGTACTATTGCTGAGAAGCCAAGGTAGACGAAGTTCTTTTCTACCTTGAAGTTAAGGCTGTCTTCGCTATAACTTCACGGCGGTGGGGAACTTTCTGTCAGCGGTGGTAGCGATGTTTTGGCCGTGTCGTCCACGCTGTGCGTCCCTCCTCTATTGCAGCGATTTGTTTGGTTACTAAAATAGTTTGAATCTTCAGTCATAAGCGTTGGTCATGTGCCTTGTTTTGCCCTTAATCACCGCTATTCTGACCGCCTTTGCCACCACCGTTTGGTATTCCACAGACTTCGATGGACAATCCTTCAATTTCCAATGAAAAAGACAATGTTATACAGCGCCCCCTTGTGATATCTCCTCAAATCAAATGGTTTTCGAGACAATTCCGAACAGAATCAAACGCAACCTCATTTCATAGACATTTCAAATAACAGCCGGCAGACGTTTTATGTGAAGGTTGCAACGATTTGATTGCATTTTCTTGGTACAAGTCCCTCGCATCATACACACGCACACCTCGCACTCGGTAGTAGCAATGTCAATTATCGTCCCTATTATCACCTCATCTGCGACAGAAGAAGACCTTCATTTGAAAATTGTTACGAGACCCCATTCTCTCCAGTCTGAAGTGAAACTCCGTCGTTGACGCTCGTCCAATGTAGAAACCTCTCACCTTCAGACTGCACTGAATAAACACACAATCGCGCAGAATGCGCCGTCAGACCAAAGAGTTTGTACCTGACACACACTAAATTTTTATGATTTCCACGTAATAGATACTGAAAATACCAAACAAAAGGCAAACACACAAACTAACGACCGCATCAAGGGGGAATAAGGACGTTTTATCTGGAATTTTCGCATTTTACTAATTATCCCTGGTAGACGTCGACAATGACGACTCGAACGGGGTGTGGGGAGGGAAAAGGAACGAGAACTGCTGCTGCATTGGAAACCCCAACGTCGGCAGGTACCGACATCCTCACATCGTCATCTCCATCGTCGTACTGCAGCAGCAAACCACTAAAGATATGCGGAAAACCGAAAATACCGATTGAACTAATTGTTATGGACGTTTAATTGTTATTACCAAAAGCGGCATGCAGTGAGATACTTTGAAATACATTAGAAAACAATTTTCTGAATGAAATTCGCATCCGATGCGCAGACGAAGCGACCGAACCTAACTGCAGTCAAACAGCAAAGTGAATTGCAGGCCGATCGCTATTCAAATACCTCCGAAAAAGATACACATTCCCCGGCTACTGCGATTAAGCAAAACACGAAACGCATACCAAATTATGCGCTCATCAGTATTGCTGCTGGCTGACTGGCTGGCCTAAACCATCAGACAGGGCATCCATTAGCTCTTGGGTGCATTTTAATTACCATAAAAATGTCCAATGGCATTGTGCACACGGAGAATGCCTCATGTGGATACGCTTACGCATTCACAATTACCAGAGCGCCCCGCTCAAATAGATACTTTGTGTGTGCGTGTGTTTTTTGTATCACCCAACCGATTTTTCAATCCCCAAAAAAGGGCCATAACACGTAGTGCGCTTCACTGCTTCGCCGCGCCGATTGTGGAGCAGTGTGTGCACATTAAAACCAAAACATAGAATGTACCCAAATGTATCTAGAATCAGAAAAGAACAACCACAACGACCAAAGAAACAAAACGAACAACTCTCGCGCTTCACAGTGATTTTAAATGGGTTCCTTGTTTGATCTTTCGTGCACGTCCACAAGGTGAGAGACGTGTGTGTGTGTGTGGAGGGGGGCAGCTCTCATAAGCAGCAACATCGAAACGAGACTAGACTTAGTGGCTTCATGGATAGAGCTGATTATATGCATTTTGTGCGCTGTGCTAAGACTTTGAAAAATTCCAAGGCGATAAACGAAGAAGTTCCCTCTCTGTCGATGGCCGGTGACGCGGACATGGGGTGAAATGCGGAGGAGAACCGGGGGGGATACAGTGAATGCGGGCGGAATGCTTAATTCGTTTGGGTTTCATTCTTGTCGATGGTTCTTTGTCTATTCCAACCACAAGTCGATACGAATCAGGATGTTTTTGGTCAAGAGGTGATGAGACGACTGCATGGTGGACTACTAAGTGCTGTGTTGGCTATGTGGAGTTATCCTGGTGACGACGGCATGTCTGGGGAGTTATGGAAAACGTTGATTTGTGAGAATTCGACAGATTGCTGATAGTTTTTCATCGGAATGACTGGAAAGAGTTGTGACAATGTGGCAGTTTGAAACGACGACAGAGACCTATTCTTTCTGTATGCGGATGATACTTCCTTCAGGACCTTTCAAACTCCATTAAACTGCAGGAGAATCTACCTAACCATGACAAAGAACTAGTTTTTGGGGTAACCCTTTCATTTTCACTAAAAATTGGTATAGATACAAAGATACTTGCAATGCAGACGAACTGCACACTGTAGATTCTACGTTTCTGCTAGAGAAAGGATGGAATTCATTATATGATCATGCAGATACACATTCCTTTCTCATGAAGATAGAAAGATACATTTTATTCGGATGCAATTTCCTTCGGACACTTTCAAATTCAATCGCGAAACTCTACGTAATGGTGTCAAATCGCAGGTTGAACTCTACATTCCACTTAAATGTGATATAGATACAAAGATACATTTAATAAAGATAATAT
The DNA here is from genome assembly GCA_944738645.1 of Eristalinus sepulchralis. Taxonomy (NCBI): domain Eukaryota; kingdom Metazoa; phylum Arthropoda; class Insecta; order Diptera; family Syrphidae; genus Eristalinus; species Eristalinus sepulchralis. The sequence goes on along the minus strand of OX122885.1, from coordinate 2,736,210 downwards.
GTGCTTTGTAGATTTAAAATGTCCGTGCTTATTTCCACAAACATGTGGAATGCCTCATAAGAGTATGCAAGACCAAACTTTATCATCATGAAACAAAGCATTCTAGATACAAAGATACATTCATTAGGCGCGAATTCTACATTATAAGCTTCCACTTCAGTCGCAGAAGTCTATTACGCGATTACGCACCTAAGATAAAAATGCAGAAATATATAAGATACATAGATACTTTCAATTCAGTAATCAGATAATTTTAGAAGATCTACGAAATTGTGGCATGTCTCAGTAAAGTGAGGAAAGATTAATTTTCTCTAACTTAAAGTCCTGTAGATACAAAGATACTTTTAATATTTTTTTTAAGTTTCGTCGTGGAAGTCTATAAAAGATGAAATTCCTCAAGTTTCCTTTCCCACTACAATTCACTTGCTTCTGAATCTAATTCCGAGAAACAAGCACTAAACTGAATCTAAAACCAAAATTAGCTTATTGACCTCCTCAACTGTTACCACTCCCACCCTGCTAAGAATGCACAACATTTTCCCATACCCTCCGTAGAAGACTTGACTCTAGCCATGCACAGATACTTACGGTTCGCTCGCATGTCTGAATGCGCGCAACTTCGTCATCATTATCGTTGCTGTCATTATGCGAGTACCGAGTATCTTTTCACTCCCGTCGCAGTCGTTTGCGGTTTTCCTTTCGATTTCGCTTCTCCCCCGTCCAAGTGTCGCCACCACCACCATTCGCGACAGCTTCTGTTGGCGGTTTACACTCCTCCCGCACGTCTGCAGGATACAATCCACATGTCGCTGGATTTGATGAAGTTCTCCGCCATTGTCTTCGTCGCGACTCCGTTGCCGTGTCGCAGAGTGAAACGATGCGATATTAAATTTTATGCCGTGTGGAGAATTCCTTTCGCGGATGGTTTGAGAACTCATAACCGTCTGAGGCCTTGAGACGGGCCTCAAACTTCACTGCAGAGGTATGCCGAAATATTCGCCGTCTAATGATGACAACAATGCGACAACGATTACTTTCTGCGTCGCGTTTGCACTGCAGGTGAAGGAGGAGGAGGCGAACACGCGGTTGGGTGGGAGGTTTTCGGGAGGGGTATCTACATCTGTTTGGCAAAGTACTTTTTGTTGCTGCATACCTCCGAGGGGCTTGGATGGGCAATTACGTATGTGAACCGCGACCGTTGTTGGGCAGCAGCAGAAGAAGAAGTCTTCGCCAGCATAGCCCGAGAGACGATGATGGAACGTAGATTGATGGTTCAGGTTTTTTGCGCGTTTGTCTGCGCCGCGCTGATCAGTGTACACAATGTGCAAGCGGGCGGCGGCGACCGGAGCGCATTTGCTGGGACCGGCTACCGGCTATTGTGCGCTGTTGTACTGCGACGTGGATGAAATTTTGAACAGAATCTCTCCCCATTTGATGGCATTTCGTGTGTTTGCGTTTCTCGCACTTTATGTGTTTTATTTGAGTTCAGAAGGGGGCGCATTGTGGGTTTTTGCAACGACCGACCGACCAAGGATGGTTCGAGCGAAATTTTAAAGCGCAGTGGTGGTGGCATTCGTTCTTAAATGGCTTCGAAGGTGCTTGACTTGGTTACGTTAATTTCTGCACAGAGACTTTTGGATGTTTTTTATTCTTCATTCTGCAGTTTTTTTTCGGGGACAACGTGTTAAGGATATTGGCGGGAGATATTGAGGCGACGAAATGTTTATGAAAAATGTCCGCTGTGGTTCCGTGGCGGGTTTTTTTTGGAGCGACCTGCTCGATATTTAAATTCTTTCGGTGCAGAATGCTGCTCGAAAGAAATGTGATAATTGCTGATTTTGACGGCGATAGAGTGGAGATATTTTTATGAAATTAACGCATGAGCACGCGGTACGCTTTTATGTTCAGTTTGCGAGAGCGAAAGATGTGTGTGAGATAGACACGGCCATCGAATACAGTTTAAACATATCCTATGTGATTGAGAGAAAATTTAAAATTGAATTAGATATTTAAACATCAAGATCTGAAAAAAATCTTACAACTAAAAGTATCTTAAAACTTTTGTATGTATCTGTCACAAGAAAAAGTGGCTTAAGTTCATATTAAATTGCAAAAAAAAATATTTTCGATGAATTTTTTGTAAAAGATACAGTATCTAAATCACCGAAATTTACTCTTAAGCATCTTATCTGCCTCATCATAACAGAATTCAGCTTTAATGACTTTAATCTGTACGTATTTGTTCAAAAGATACAAGTATCTCATAAATTCTTTATTGTATAGCTCACATTTGCAACAATTTATGTATCTAGCTATGCTGTAGAGTGCGCAAAACATAAAAGGTAATCATTCTTATGATAATTTGCAAACATTTAGGTAAAAGATACAAGTATCTCCAAAATATGTTGACATTTAAGCTGCACGAATTTGCTCGTATGTTAATTGCTCATCACAGAGTATAGATCGCTGCCTTCATAAGCAGTAAATTTTGACAAAGATACAAGTATCTCAAAGATTTCTCCATTTCTGAATGAAGTTATCTTGCCCAAAAGTTGTAACATGTCGCAGTAAAGTGAAAAAGATACGTGTAGATATCACAGTTCAATCTAAGCTTTGAATCTCTAAGGAATTCGCAACAACGGTAATAACCAAATTTTCAAATAGAGTTATAAAGCATTTCATACCCTCCCCACGTATCTTCTTACACCGCCAAAGCTCAAAGCGAGTTGTAGTCCTTCTCCAGACAAGATCACATTCCGTGAATCGATCTCCCCGATGCCTCATCCACGAGTACTCCACCAGCAAATTTATGACTTGTTATACCATCCTGTCAAGCATCATCAGTACACCACTGTCGGCACATGATCATTGATCATCAAATCCAACCCGGCGACAAGAGTTTAAACGTTTGTTAATGCCCGTCACCACCAACGTCCGCTCGATCCCATGTCAACAACACCCGAGCAGGGAGAAGATGAAATTACCGAGCGCTCCCCTCTGCAGCCGGGGCATCATAAATCTAATCAACGATCGTCGCGCGATCGCGTACATACAACTCCAATCGAGAGGCGCGCACAGATTATCAATTGACTCAACCACTGCCATACTCTGACCATATTGGCTGGACTAAATATGATGGGAGACAAGCAGAGATACACGCACAGTATATAAAATGTATTCACTGGGGATTGCGTGCGTCTGCAGTGGCAGCGGTGAAGTAGCAGCTTCCAGCTGGAAGGACGACTTGCGTGATGGCGATCACTTCTGATGGAGAATTTCCCCACTCTCCGTTGGATGTCTGATTGAATTCTGTTTTGTCTGTGCGCGCCTCACAGATGGACATCCATCGCGTTTAATTGTTCTCGAAGCCGACACACAATGCGCAACAATGGTGGCCATGTCACATCTTGAATCTGACATGATTACCTAAATGACTTCCAACTGAATAGGCACAACTGGGTGATGGCTTAGCGCGCCCACACCCACACACAGCTATCTGGCACGTCGTATCTCTCCGCTTAACTGCTAAAGATTCGATTAAACTGGAAAGCTAGGACCACATGCTGGGAGCGAACCCATAAAGCGCCCAATAAACGTTGATTGGTTGATCGGGAAAAAAATCTGAAATTGACCCAGTTATCTCACATCCTCATCGGCGCACGAATGCGTGGGCTTCGGATTGGATAGCCCGCCCATTTGTCGGTGTGTACGGGGAAAACTCCCTCTCTCCGCTCCGCGCTCATGTTTCATCCAACAGAAATTGGCAGAAATTCGGTCAGAAATGGATCCGGATGCAGAATTGACGTACTCGGAAATTTCCTCTCAATCTGCTCGGTTGTTGCATAATTCGCCTCCCCATCCGTCGTGTGTTTGTGCATCGGCTTCAGTAGGTTAGATTTTTATCGAAACGGATTAGTTTCCATCTGCTGGATGGTCTCTTAACCTGCTTCTACCTGTTTGGAGCGATTCTCTCACTCCTGCGATGCGATTGCAGCTATCCGAGCAGTCAACCGGGCATAAGCACCAGGCGGCATCGACATCAGCATTGGCATCGGCAGCGGAGGACCAAAACCAGGAGTATTTCGAAAAGTATCGAATGTTTGACCATTGTTGTCGTTCGTTTCCCCTTATCTGTGTACATTTGACAATGACACTTGTACATTCTCCGGGGATACACTATCTTTCGATGCACATATCGACTGAATGACTTTTGTGCTTCCTCCCGTCCGGTGTGTGTGTGTGTGTCGTATTGTCTTTGGCCGGAATTCATCTTGTTCAACAATCTTGTTTTATAAATTGGACAGATGCATAGATAGCTATGACATTCATAACTTAGCAAACGGATGGTCATTCCGAACACAGAAAACCAAAACCGAAACCGTGACGAGGAGGAGGAGGAGATGGAGGAAGAAATGAGGAGAATTTTGTGTATCTCACGGATACACTTTCTATCACAATTCCGGTGCTGTTCCGTGTTTGTTTGTTTTTCAGTTTGAGGAATTTACATTGAAATGATGATTTCGGTACAAGCTGCTGAGTCGACATGGAGCTGCTCAGCGGAGTGACCAATGTGGATCACCAGACATAACGTATCTGAATACGTAATGACAGTGATCGAGCTAGAATTGATGCCGATCGTTTATTTCCAACAACCAACAAAGGGGTCATATTTCAATCAATTGTTAACCCAAGGGACTGACAGTGATCGAGAGCCGGAATGGGCAAAGCCTACATGTGGACAGGCAATGTATTCAAAGATCCAAGGAAAAGTGTCATGAGGTGATCACACAGACGATCAACTAAGCGATCAACCCTAACGATCCTCACTAGTCAGCATGGATCATAACAGAGGTGTCACACTGTGATGGTGAATCGCAGTCAATGGGTGGACAAGAAAAATCATTGATTGGGTGAAAGAGCAGTCTTTTGTGAAGTGAACTGCCTCCAAGGTGATCGATTTTGAAACGATCGTAGTCGAGTTGTCGATCACTTAACGCAATGCTACGGAAAGGAAGGGGGAAAATTGTGGGAATTTCCACTGAAATATCATCTGCCGGAGCCGAAGTATCACGTGGTGATCTGGAATATCATTCATAGGACAAAAATCACTCGAACTTGCTTTTGAGAGCAGAGACTCGCAGTTGCTGCCCTGTGGATCGTGTGCCATATTACAAGTCTCTAAGAGAAAATTGTCGCGCGCCAGAAGTCACTTGATACGTACATCAGTCTGCCTTTCCTTATTGATCCTGAGAGCTTCTTTTTGTTGGAGGTTGGGATACACTGCACTGGAGCGCTTAGATTCAAAAAGTGGTCCATTGTACCACCAGGCAGTTACCATCGTCAACGTTGATCAGTAAACGGTTCAAACAAAAATTCAACATTCAAGAGGAGATCAGGGTTTGTTGACGAACGATCACTGATCTCATCACAAACGATCGATGGCGGCCCTAATCGCAATCTACGAAAGGCAATACTTGGCTGAGACCCTTAAGCATATCTTTAGACCGTCGAAAGTACAAAAATTTCCATTGACCATGTTCAATGAACTTAAATCTATTTTTAGAGCACCGCTCAACTCTCAGCAACCACCCACAGCTGTCAGTTTAGCTTCATCTGCCGCACAAAAGAAACGCACACCACCAACACCCGTCCGAACAATGAGATGTTGTACTCGCAGCAACAGCACGCAGTACATCTCCATCCGGAGATTAATTACACCCTCACTCTGTGACATTTTATTTCGTTTAAGACATCTCTCCCAAGGACCACGGCTGATGGTACCCTGGTTTGGGTATTTTTAGAGAGGGACATTAATCAAAATTTCACTGCGATTAATAACGACATTAATTGTATTTTCTGTGAAGTTTATCGCGCGCAGAGTCCGATACCACCGCACCGCACTGTGGGGTGGGTGGCGGTCAGAGGAATCCATCAGCAGCGCGCAACACAAAGACCAGCATCAATTTTCATCTCTTCAAACACAAATGAAATTCATTGACCATAATAGACGCGAACAAATGACTCATTCAGCGGTAATTTGTTTTGTATATTTCAGTCGTTTCCACAATGGTGGTGAGGGGGAGGCGGAGGGGGATGAAATTCGATTTTCCATCTGCAATTGTGCCCCGGAACGGATGGATATAGTGCAGCATAAAATCTGCATTAAATTGATGCGTAAACGGATCCAATGAGGGGACTGTGAGTGAGTTTTGGTATCTCTTGAGTGGGAATTCACTCTCTCTCTCTCTCTTGAATTTGAGACACTCAAGAGAGGCACTCAAAGAGAGAGAGAGAGTCTAATTGGATTTGAAACAAGTAAGATACAACGTGTCTCAAGGAATAGATGGACTTCCCTCCCCGCCACCCACCATCTTGGAGCTTGTGTGGAGTGTCATGTGACTCAGCTCGAATGCAAAATGTTACACCGAACGCCGCCGCACCGGTGGAGATGGAGAAATACGATCGCAAGCTTGTTCAGCTATGAGATTTGCGGCATTCCGATTGCAGTATCCCATGGCACTGTGATAAGATAAATGTCAGTGGACTGCTGACGAATCGAGGGCGTGCTGCGAGTTGCGATGAAACACAAGAGTTGTGAGACATGCTCTTGTCGTGTTCAAGGTTGAGTGGGAATTTTGTAAGAGGAACGTGATTAATGGAGAAACTCTGGGTACAACTGGGGGACCAGTGTTCTTTCTGAAATGTGTTGCTAAATGTTGGGTGAAATAGAGAAGTGAAGATGAATGTGTTGGGGTCAATGGAGATGCGGAAAAAATGAAATTGAGAGCACAGATGCGCCGAAAAACCCACTGGAGTCTCCATCATCTGCCGACAGTCCACCTCATCGTTTTCAATTAATAATCGAAACCTCATCTAAGACAGTCCTCATCAAGTTCGCCTGTCACCCGCAGCGTCCTCAAAACCGTCAATATCTTAATAACTATCTTCGCGCATGATTTATCACTCCCGGCACACCCGGCGACTTTCCGTGACACAGGTGGCGGCCTGGGGAGTGGGGGGGAGAAGAAATTTGATCAGAATTTAACGTGTGAGATACACGATGTCTCGTGAAAGATACAAATTCTAACTGCATCTTCATTTCCCTGCCATTTTTCCTAATCACACGCGTTGAACATAATTTTTGTTTCTTCTCCTCAAAAATACGAAGGAAATTTAAATATCGATTAGTATCCAGCTGACTTCGGTGACTTTGTACCTCGGCATCCGAGTCCGCGTCCGTCGTGCGCTAGGCTTTGTGCGTCTGCTGGACCGGTGAATCTCACACACGGCATCGTCGCCCATTAATTCACTCGATTATGACTATTCATTTGTTCTTCTCGTTCGCGGCTGTTGTGTGGCGTTGTTCCTGGGACAGGTTTACGAAGAAAAAAAAATTGCTCTCTCCTAACAGCTATCTTACGGCAATCAATTCTCATTGCCGCGCTCCCGATGGGACAAAGCGCAATCGAAACGAGGATGGAAGCGATAAGTCATCGTTTTGTCTTGCATAATTGCATCCATCAGATACCTGTGACCGGCGATTGGATTGTTTGCCATCAAACCTCAGATTGTTTAGCCAACTTCATCTATTCAAACCAGCGCTGGACATTGTTGGCCTTGCAAATGTTGGGCAATTGCCGCACAGATACAAATCCAAATAATTGGCAATTTCAAAGTGGCTGTGTGTTTACCTGCTTAGCACCCCTAACAAGAACCTGATACGAGGGGATGCAATCAACAATGAGCCGAGGGAACGATGCACCCAGCAACTGGGTCACCTGTCACATAATATATGCTCCGTCTCGCTCGCTGAGACCTTCTCAGATTGAATTTCATGTAACACAGAGTAACAACAGCAACAACAAATTCTGCACAAATGTGAGCATGCATGCATTACTTTCTCACAAAGATACATTTTTTTTTTTGAAGTTTGCCCTCAGATGCAACCTTCTTCTTTCAGTCTGTTATGCGATGAGCTAAGAAATTCTTGCAGGCAGCCATCAAGTGAAAAGAAACGAGGAAAAAAGAACAACACAGAGGCGAAAAAAAAGATCCAAAGAAATCCATCTAGATACATTGTTATGGTGTGAGTCTGTGAAAGAAAAGGGTAAGCAAGGCACAAAACAAGTTTCGATTACCTGAAGTTAGATACAAAAACAAAAATTACCTTAATCATTGAGTGGATAGATTTCCACACGTATGGCATGCTCTCTCTGAGAGAAACACAGCATCGGGAGAGGGAGAGAGATAGAGAAAGAGAGCGTGTCTCACAAACACAAAGACGTTGGGATCGAGCGTCTTACGTTAGTTTACTCAAAAGATCCATTTCGTTGAGAGTGGTTTAAGAGGCTCAGGGTTCCCATTTTATTCTAGATACTATATCTGGTTTTAGTACTAGACAAAGGTACTGTCGAAAAGGCTGCTTCGCATGCCAGAAGGCAAGTGGACATAAAACTATTTGAGTCATTGAAAAAATTTCGAAAAAAAGTGATTCAGATACATTTGTATCTATTTGGTGATTACAGCAGATTACAGCAGCATTCTATGCTAAAGACTTAAGTAATTGCAACAGTCCATGGCAGGAATCGAAACAAGAGCAGAACGGCATAAAAACAAAACCGTTAATCTCTGCCCATCACGTATCTGAGGCGGCAAGGAAGTATCTATGATATTTCCAACGCTCGCAAATATATCTATCGCTTAGGTTCTCATTTAATTCTCAGTCACAAATGGTCATAAATGATTTTGAAAAAGTATCTTTAAAATACAAAAAGAAATATCATGAAACATTGCATCACACTACACAACTTAATTCGTATCCGCATCATATTTAAACGGAAATTCTCCAAAATGTAGGAAAAAAATATTTTTTCAAGATATTCTTTGAGTATCTGAAGCCACAATTAGTCGACTAACACACATCTGTTCTATATAAACATGTTATTAGTTGAATTCTTCACCTATGGCTTACAGATAAACATTCGGAACTACGCTTCCAAAAAATATCTGTTAGATAAATTGACAAGTTATAATAGATATCGAATCTACATGCATCCACTTAGTTCCTATCTGCAATGCCAAGAAACTATAATTATGTATAGTCCCAAAATATAGCGTTTTGGAATAGATCACAGGATATCTGAAGCAAAATAAGTGTATCTTAGCTATTTTTTTGATCTAAAATAAGAAATCTGACTAAATTTTTTGACTTAATTGAACAATTGTAGTTATTATTGAGCTATTGTAATAATTTATCAACTATCTTTGATGAATTTGTAATGTATCTGCAAGATACGAAACCAAAATTCCTTCATCTCCATAAGCAAATTGAGTTCCGATTAGCTTTTTTGACTCTCTATTGCTCAACACACCAACGGCCACACTGATATTGAGTCTATCTGAGTATCTTTTTCGCGGCCAATGCATTCCCAAGAATCCCAACCGTCACATTTCCACACTCTCTCGCTCATCCACTCAGCTTGCGCATACAAACCACGCACGACTCAATAAACACCAGCAACACACAATCCCAGCCAGAGAACAATAACCCAGGTAGACGATACAAAACGAAGAAAAGAAAACGCACACACAAAATTTTAAAACATATCTATTCACATCTCAGTTCATTCTTTCAATTCAACTTCGCTCACCCGTCGTCTTCCCAGCCAGCTTGCCACTGCATCCATGTGTTTGTGTTAAGTAACCATCCATCCGCTCACGCAAGAGCAAATGAGATCGCTGCTATATGCGTGCATCGGGTGAGCAGCCGAACAAAAACTTGCCTAACCGGTGGTTGTTTTTGTGCGCAACATTCAACTCAAACTCAACCGACAGCGAGGCACACACAAAGGGAGTCGTCGACACACAGCAAAAAAAAAGAATCCAAAACGAATCTCTGAGATATACTGAACATATCCAGAGAACGAGCGACTCTCCGATCAGTTTATGAGAAGAGTTCAAGTCGATCGGACGTGCGACCCCGTGCCGTTGTAACCGAAAGAAAATATTTCAAATATTCAAACACTCCTGAGAATTTGTAAATTTTCCCAAAAAAAAAATTATACCGTCGCCCGTTCACCGGTAAAAGAATACTCGGATCGACTTAGAAACATTTTCGAGACCCGCGCATACCCCACGCCGCCCATTGTGTCGGATACGGATACGTCTCTGCTCGGCCGCTAGTGTGAACGCAAAATGCATAAAAATGTTGTGAATTCAAAATAAATTCAGAAAATCTGCAAAAAAAGATTATTTTTCAAAACAAAGTGTGTTGAGATACAAAGCGATACGAAAAAAAGAAACAAGACGCGAGAAAATCTGTCGCGAGAGAAAAATGTGCACCCGAACCCCGATCATGTCGAAGACGATCCTCTCGGTTATGATCAACTTCATTATCCCGATCCTGGGCGCCGCGTTGTCCAAAACGGTGCTCTACCAGGCACCTGATGAATGCCGCTGGTCCGGCACCACCGAATCGGATATTGTCCTTGTCTGCCAACTGCGTACCATCAACAGCGAACTGGAAAATACGAACTTCAGCGTGATCCAGCCGCAGAATACGATTCGTCTGCGATTGGAGTGCAGTGACGGACTCTTCTACCAGAGCAGCCTAAGCGCGGATAGCTTTCGCTCGCTGGTGGAGTTACGCGCACTGACCATCGAATACTGCAAACTGGGAAACATCACCGAGGGCTCCTTTCGGGGACTGCAGGAGCTGCGGAATCTCACCATTCGCACGCATAACGCCGATTGGTCCACGATGAGTCTGTCGATTGCGCCGAACGCATTCACCGACTTCCGCCAACTTGACCGCCTCGACCTCAGCTTGAACAACATCTGGTTGGTCCCAGACGGTGTCATCTGCCCTCTGAAGACCCTCAGTCACCTGAATATGTCCCACAACGAAATCCAAGATTTGGGAAACTTCCACTTCAGCGCGTCCCTGAGCACCAGGAAGTCCCGCATCTGCGGCTCTGCCATCAACTTTCTCGATCTGTCAAAGAACAAAATCGCCAATCTGCCATCGGCAATCTTCTCCGCCCTGGGAAGACTAAAGCACCTCAAGCTCGACCGTAACGGCATGAACTTCATCGCAGACCGTGCCTTTGAGGGTCTGGTATCGCTGTCAGTGGTTGATCTCTCCGAAAACAGACTCACCTCCCTGCCACCAGAGCTCTTCTCGGAGGCAAAGTACGTCACCAAGATCTACCTCCGCAACAACAGCATCAATGTGCTGGCCCCAGGACTGTTCTCCGAGTTGGCCGACCTCCTCGTCCTCGATCTGTCAGCCAACGAGCTAAACTCTCAGTGGATCAACGCTGTGACCTTCGTCGGTCTCAAGCGCCTGGTCCTCCTCGACCTGTCGTCGAACAAAATTAGCAAACTCGAGCAAAGCATCTTCCGCAGTCTGAGCAGCCTGCAGAAGCTCATCCTCGAGGAGAATTTCATCGACCACATTCCCGACAACACCTTCGCCGATCTGACCAACCTCCACACACTCATCCTGTCCAACAACCGCATTACCACCATCGGCGCCAATACGCTGCGCGGCCTCAACAACATTGTTGTGCTCTCGATGGACTATAACCGCATCTCAAAGGTCGACCCGATGGCATTCAAGAACTGCACAAGTGTGCAGGACCTTCACCTCAACAGAAACAAACTGCTCACAGTTCCCGAGGCCCTGGGACAGGTTCCGTTCCTGAAAACCCTCGACATCGGAGAGAACCTCATCACGACCATCGAAAACACCAGCATCAGCGTCATGGAAAGCCTCTACGGGCTGCGCCTCACCGAGAACTCCATCGACTACATCCGCCGTGGCATCTTCGACCGCATGACGGCGCTCCAGATAGTCAACCTATCCGGCAACAAAATCAAAGGCATAGAGCCAGGCGCGTTCCACCGCAACATTCAGATCCAGGCCATCCGCCTCGATGGAAACCACTTGAAAAGCATTACCGGCCTCTTTACAGACCTGCAGAACCTCGTCTGGCTGAACATCTCCGACAACCACCTCGAGAAGTTCGACTACGCGCACATCCCCACCGGCCTGCAGTGGCTAGACGTGCGCGCCAACAGAATCACGCAGCTGGGCAACTACTTCGAAATCGAAACTGAACTCATGTTGAGCACGTTCGACGCCAGCGCCAACCGGCTGACTGAGATCACCGCCAGCTCTATTCCCAACAGCGTGGAAGTTCTCCACCTGAACGACAACCAGATCGAGAAGATCCAGCCGTACACGTTCTTCAAGAAGCCGAACCTCACCAAGGTCGACCTGGTGCGCAACAAGCTGACCACTCTGGAGCCGAATGCCCTCCGACTCTCGCCCATCCCCGAAGACAAGGAGATCCCTGAGTTCTTCATCGGATCCAACCCCTTCCAGTGCGATTGCAACCTGGACTGGCTACTGAAGATCAACACCGAAGCCCGTACCCAGCCCAAGCTCATGGACTTGGACCAAATCTACTGCAAACTCTCGTACGTCAGAGGCAAGTCCCAAGTTCCCCTAATCGAGGCCAAGTCCAATGAGTTCCTCTGCAAGTACGAGGCCCACTGCTTCGCGCTCTGTCACTGCTGCGACTACTACGCTTGCGACTGCAAGATGCAGTGCCCGGACCGCTGCTCCTGCTACCACGACCAGAGTTGGACCTCGAACGTGGTCGACTGCTCCCGCGGCAGCTATGACCGCGAACTGCCACAACACATCCCCATGGACGCCACCCAGCTGTATCTCGACGGAAACAGCTTCAAGGAATTGGGCAGCCATTCGTTTATCGGCAGAAAGCGCCTCCGCGTGCTCCACCTCAACCACTCCCGCATCGACATGATCCACAATCGCACATTCTACGGTCTCCTCGAACTCGAGGTCCTCCAGCTAAACCACAACAACCTCCGCCAGCTGAACGGAAACGAATTCCAAGGACTGGACAACCTCCAGGAGCTCTACCTCCAGCACAACAACATCGCCTCCATCGACTCACTAACATTCACCCACCTCTACCACCTGAAGATCCTCCGCCTCGACCACAACGCCATCACAGAGTTCAGCATCTGGAACTTCCTGCCGCCATACCTCAACGAGCTGCGCCTCTCCGGCAACCCCTGGACCTGTGAGTGCGAGTTCGTCGACAAGTTCAGAGACTACATCAACCGTCACGACTCTGTGCAGGACCGCAACAAAATCAAGTGCACCACCACCGGCAAAGTGGCGATCGGCTCCAACTCGACCACCACCGTCAACGGCGAGTTATTCTCAATCTACGCCAGCGCCAATGACTCCGCGAATGGAGTTCGTCTCATCGCCTGTGGCATCAACAATCGATCAAGCGCTTTCGCCAATGGATCCGACGCCGAGAGTATGGCCTCCAGCGGCAACGTAACCTCCAAGATGATCCTCAACCAGCCGCCGTTCCAGGACTACATCCCCATCCTGGTGGCCATTCTCACCGGCTTCCTCTTCGTGATCATCTGCACCCTGGTCGTCTTCATCTTCCGTCAGGAGATGCGTGTCTGGTGTCACTCACGCTTCGGCATCCGGCTCTTCTACAACGCCAACAAAGACATCGACAAAGGCGAGCGCGAGAAGCTCTTCGATGCATTCATCTCGTACAGTTCCAAAGACGAGGCGTTCGTCGCCGAGGAGCTGGCCCCAGAACTGGAGAACGGCGACACACGCTACAAACTCTGCCTCCACCACCGAGATTTCCCGGTGGGCGCCTATATCGCCGACACAATCGTGCAAGCCATCGACTCTTCGCGCCGCACGATCATGGTCCTCTCCGAGAACTTCATAAAATCGGAATGGTGTCGATTCGAGTTCAAATCAGCTCATCACCAAGTACTGCGTGATCGCCGCCGTCGCCTGATCGTGATCGTGCTGGGCGAGGTGCCACAAAAAGATCTCGATCCAGATATCAGATTGTACCTCAAGACGAACACCTACCTACAGTGGGGCGATAAGTTATTCTGGGAGAAGCTGCGATTCGCCCTGCCAGATGTGCCCAACAACCAGCGTCGCCCACACGGTGGACACTGTCCAGGAGTGCACATCCCGATGGCGCCACACCATCACAACCCGCATCATCATTTGCATCACTTCCAACCGCAACCGCATCATTTGCAGCATTCCAGCTTCCGAGGCACCAGCATGCATCATAATTTGATGGCCGGCACGACCAGGCAGAATCACAATCGGAATAATAATTCCAATCAGCAGCAGATGCTGATGGTGCAACAGCAGCAGCAGCAGCAACAGCGCGCCGATCAGGATCAACAGCAGCAGCAGCAGCGATCGCCACACATGCCGCATGCGGGGAGCGGTGGACCTGGAGGAGTTTTACCCGGACAGGCAATACCAGTCGCCCAGTGCCAAAGGAACGCTTCGCCACGGACTGTCGCCGTGCATATCTAAGTGAACGTGTGATTTGCTGCGCATCTGTCAAATTCGAATTGGATTGTGTGAGTGGAGTGTGACTGCCCTGTGGAATGTAGACAAAAAGTGACTTACGATGACCACCACTAAACGATCAAAAGTGGAACGTCGCGGAAAAAGTGGAAACAGTGATTCAAGAGAGAAGATAAACTAGCCATCGTGTGGAACGTAAGATTGTCCATTCGCCTCACGTTCACTTTTCAACACGACTCTGCGAAAAAACAGTGGAGAAGAAGAACGAAAATCAGCAACAGTGATATGCAAATGAGCCAACGAGCATTGTCGTGTCCAAGGAGTCGATTTCCTGCCCCCAACTGGCCAACAAGCACCCAAAGACCGATCATCATCGAGAAACACCGTCATCGGCGCAGTCATCATCATTGTGGTCAGCGGTGCTTCGATCTGTTCGCTCCGTCATGATCATCGTTCTGGAATTAGCATACCTAACAAACAAACATTCCACATCAGGGACAGACGCAGGCGAGAAGCGCACTGCAAAGCAGCCACCAGTCATCAGCCATCACAGACAAAAAAAAGAAAACGCCAGCTTAGTGAACATCATCTTGGATTATTGTCAACAATAGCGGTTTTGGAAAAAAAAGAAATTTCTCCGATTCTCGCCCTTCATTCGCAGCCCATGAATATTCAGACAGACCGCCAATCGACAGACAGAGAGAGAGACAGAGAGAAAGAGAGAGAGAGGAGGAGCAGGAACAGGAGACCTCTCTTCACCCAACAAATGTGATATGATACGTTGTGTAGATGTATTCGCTTTTATTCTTGTAATTTAACTTATGTAAGTCATTAGCTGTAGTCTCCTCGTGTAAATAGAGCTTCATTTTGTAAATATATCTCGCCTTTGTACTTAGAGAACGAGAGAGAAAGACAGAGAGAGTGTTGTGTTGAACCGTCTAAAGAGGCGAAAACTAACCCAAAACCCGCCTCTTGCCATACTGACTACTGTACTTTTTTAATTTTTGTTTATTTATGTATTCTCGACTGACTATACTGTAAGCCCTTCAGAAAACTGTAAATATTTGCCTATAGCGCCTTGCCCCCCCCCCCCCCCTGAGGGGTGAGGAATAGAAATAAATTTGAAAATCAAGAAAAAAAATTCTGGTCTTTTGATTGAGTGTCACTTTCAGCAGCAATTATCGGATATCGTCGCTAATTACAGGTTTATCCAATTGTTGGATAAACATAGATACCGATGGGTGGGAGGAGGAGGGGCGTCTTCTCGGAAATGCACACAAAGGGCATTCTTCGAAATTCTTCTTTCGTGCAGTGAGTGCTTACATCTGTGGGCCACCACTTCTACGGGCACGTCGATTGCAGTTTGAATACATAACTAACGAGTGTAACGTCGTAACAAATGCTGCACTGCCTAATGGGGGAAAAGTAACCGAAATTCAATTGACGACGACACCACTTCTGGAGGGGCTATAAAAACAAAACAAAACGAAAATTGAACACCGCTCGAGGACAGCGAAGGGGGGCAACAGGGTGTTCATTAAAATTCCCAACGTGTTGCTGTGCACCCCGCACAAACAGTTGATTAGTTTCTGTGTCATTCTCTGGCTCTGAGTGGAATTCAATCACATCTGGGAACCAGCCACGCAACCAGAGAGGGCCCCGAAACAAGATCATCGAAGGAAATGAGTTGATTTTCAACTTCGATGATCGATGTATACACGGGCACAGAGCACACATCACATCATCGAGCAGAGCGCACACATCAGATGTCAAAATCAAAAAAAAAAAAAAAATAAAAACGAAATTGTCATTCATTTTTTATCGATTTCAATCTGCCAATTAAGAGATTGATATCAGGGGGCTGTCTGTTTGAATATTGAACAGGAGCTGGACGGCAGCGACGGTGGCGGCGGCAGAGGATTGTGCCGCAAGAGCCGCACGAGAGACAGAATGAGGTAGTAGAATGCAGGTTAATTGATTATTAATAGGCTTTCGTTGGATTTCTGAAATGAAAACGGTGTTGTTTTCCTTCTTTTTTTCGGGGAGAATTAATTGCCGACAGTTAGTGTCGATTTAAATAGATTGAATGAGTTTACCGAGGGGGGGGGGGGATGATGAATATTTTTAGCGAAGATTGAAATGAATTCCGAAGTCTTGCCCGACAGGTGGTGTGTAAATGATTGTGATTTGGAAGAGAGGCGACTTGGCCTTGTGAGCAGATTTGCGGGGGCAATTTGAGGATAGAGGGAAGGCAGACACAGCTATTACAAGGACCAACGTGGTGTACTACGAAGCCCAAAAAAATGGCTTCATTGTGTACTTGTCAACGTAACGCCTACATAAATTTGGAGTTCGTGAAAAGCGGACTTTTTCAACATCATTCTTGAGAAGATCGTGCGTAACTCACAAGTCAACACCAGAGGCTCAATCTTCCCAAATTGCATTCAACTGCTAGCTTACGCACACGACATTGACATGATTGGACGAACGCAGCGAGCTGTTAATGAGGCGTTCGCTGGCATTGAAGCGGAAATGGGTCTAGCGCTAAATGAGGGCAACACGGAGTATATGCCGTCGACAAGGAATGACACACAACATCGTTTTCGAACATCATTTCGCACAGACCGCACCAAATAGGCAGCAGGAACTTCGAGGTAGTCAAGAACTTCGTCTACCTCGGCGCCGCAGTTAATAGGGGCAACAACATCAGAAGACTCACTCTTGCTTATCGCTGCTTCTTTTGGCACAAGTGGCAATTGAGTAACAGAGCCCTCTCTCGAAGGACTAAAATGGATTTGTATAGCAGCTTGATCCTTCTCGTCCACCTTTATTTGAAAGTACCTCAAATCGGGTCTTTAGTCTTTTCGAGCGAAAAATTCTCCTTCCGACTTGTGTCCCTGTTTGCGCTGATGGCGTCTGGAGGAGAAGATTCAACGACAAACCCTATAGGCCGTACGACGGGATGCGCCTGGTCAAACGCCTTCGGATACAACGCTTAAAATGACAAGCGCATGTAGACCATTTGGACACCACTGCACCAGACCGAAAAGTCTTCGAATTCCAGCCAATGTGACAACGCAACAGAAGACGACCTAGGTTAAGACGGCGCACTCAAGTCGAGGAAGACCTCAGTCAAACTTGGAGTGCACAATTGGAGGAAGTTGCTGAGAGGTCGTGCTAGCTGGAGAGGCATGCTGGTTGAGATTAAGGTCTACCCCGGACTGTAGAGCCAGTCTTTTCTAGAGAAATAGCGGAGGACGGCCGCCCATAAATGACTTTGGACCTCAATAAAGGCACTGCACTGAGGGATCCTGCGCCTGCGTCCCAAACATTTTCATAACACTCTCGTGGAAGAGATGATGGATTGATCGAAAACGGGGAATTTTGACATCCGACTGAACAGAGTCTTTAGAACCCTAAATGGAGTGTGCATGACACAGCTCTCTACTTTGCCACAACTGTCCTCTTCGTCTTATGTCTTAGTGAGTTACGATGACCACACGTGTTCTACTAAAGGGGTAGCGAAGGCAATGACCGTTCGATCCTCCGCCATCGGCGCTAACTCATGAGGAGCCCCTCCCAAGCGCAACCTGGCAAGTTTATGGACTTCATCTCACCACCTCACCTTGAGACAGCCGAGCGGCGGGCGGTTGCCTTGTTGAATCGAATCTAAGGCTCGCCTTAGAAGTCGTGATAAGGGCGAAAGCCGTTCAATGTGGTCTGCCGAGCGGACACCTACTTGATGGTATCGCATCTAAGGAAAGCCTTAGAAGCCGCAACAAGAGGCAAAGTCATGCCATGTGGCTAAACAATCGGAGTGTAGCCCTTTCTGTTAGAAGAAGTAGCTCCTAGACAAAGAGTTCACCCCGCACTGAAGCGATTCTCACACTATCCCGGGGAGTGACTCCCGCACCACCACGGAGAAACCTTATCTCAACAAATATAAGCATTCGAGATGATTACCTAAATTTCGTGATCATGGGCGAGAGCTGGAACAAACTGACTTCGACACCAAGCTTGGCCATCTAGTCTGCCCTACTGAGAGGATGTTTCTCCATTCATAGCCACTGCAGTTTCCCTTAACCAGCAAGAACAGGCACAGAAACAAGCCAGAAGAACCCACTACGACTCTCATAACCCCCTGGTAAGTGGTAAAGAATGAAGGGACACGCTTCGAATCCGGTGGGAAGTTAGCCTTTACTTAAGAGAGCGACACATCAAAGGAACAAACAGCATCCGTTCCACGGAGAACGGCTTTATCTCATGAAATACAATAATATTGAACATCTTCACAATACCCCCTCGCCAGACATAAAATTCGATTCGAGCATCGCGACACTCGGATTCACATTGCTCTCCCCCAAGTCGCACTCCTCATGACACTGGCAATCAAATTCGAGCTGATAAGCGCTTCCATCGCCGCTCAGAAGTCTTGCGGCGGAAATCTCAGCACACTCTGAGTACCCCTCAATGACAGACGAAGATGCTTGACCCATTGACCCCACAAAATGCTTCAGCAGATAACTCTCCCCCCCAGTTAAGTCGCTCGCCAGATGTGGACAAAGCAAGCAGACAAATCCCACATGGAACGATTTAAGCCCTTAATGGAAACCGATTCGATCGTGAATTCCCAAGAACCTCACGTTCCGGTCAAATCTCGGAGCTTTGCGCTCTCTCCTGGGCACTGGAATTCACTTCTAGTGCGTATTTCATACGCTTAGCGCTGTCACGCCAACAGCCTTGTTTATGATTTTTAATCACTTCGTCAGTCCAGGTTCCGCTCGGGATCCATCCGACAGCCTTGAGTGGAGGTGCATTTGCCGCGAACACGCATTAGCGCCTAAATTATGATTTTCACTGACTGCTTATGAGTGTTCTAAAACCGTTCGTCTCCCGTCGAATCCGTGCTATTTGTGGACGGAGATGTGTGTGCTCGTCGTCGCCACCGGGCCAGGACAACATTTCTCAAATAATTACCAGCAGGGCGAAGCGTCGCCGTTGTCGCCGGCGACAAGGGACAAAAGACAACTCATCTTCAAAGGCATTCCAATTCACTTATAAATTTGTTTGTTTCTTAGTTTGTTTTTTGCCTTTATCTCGATGCACGATGGAAATTTTAATTCGGAGAGGGAATCCCATTCATTCGTCCGTGCGCGTCACTGTGGTGGTGTTCGCGTATCTATCGCTGCCTTATTGAATTAAATGCGTGCATGCATGCGCGCACTTGAGGGGAGTCTGTACCGCGCCGCACCGTCGAGTACCAGTCCGCCACCGCCGCGTTAACTGCCAACAACATTATTCACTGCCTTGTCTAAGGGGCGCGGAGGAGAAATGATGCCGTTTTCTTTCAGGGAAATGTTTTAAAATTAAATTAGTAGACGTAACGAGTGAATCGGTGATTCGTGGGGGGTGCAGAGTGGGAGGGGCGGACGGACGGGTAAAGAGTTTAAGACAAATGCTGATTATGAGGGCGCTCCGGCAGAGAGCTTGTTAGTCACATGCGCTCCATGTTAATGGTGATGGCTGGCAGGCAGCAGCAGCAACAGCCAGCAGGCGTTGGCGCTTTTAATTAAACCCACATGCGCGCAGAGATACATGCGGCTGGACAGGACGTTGTCATGGGTCGCGGGGGGAGACTGCAATCTAAATGAATTTGCACACACACAAGTTACAAGCGCCTAATGGACGGGCAGCTGCGTTTCGCGACCAAGGGACAGAGAGAGAGACTGCCGGACACTTTCACTCGGCGAGCCATTTAAGTCGCCTAACGTCGTCGTCGGCGGCGGCCAATAACCACGACAAATAGATGCAGATACATTGAATGCACTTTGTCCGCGAGTCTCTCGAGTCGGCTGCAGATAGCTGGAGTGGAATAGCAGCCGTCCACTAGATCTGTCTG
This sequence comes from Eristalinus sepulchralis, assembly GCA_944738645.1. Lineage (NCBI taxonomy): Eukaryota > Metazoa > Arthropoda > Insecta > Diptera > Syrphidae > Eristalinus > Eristalinus sepulchralis. The sequence continues at coordinate 2,715,901 of OX122885.1, read as the reverse complement.
TGGGCTGTTTTGTGCGGCGATTTATGAGTAATGCACTTGAGTGCAGTCTTTTGTGGTGAGTAACGTTGCACAGTGAGTGGGGGGCGCTTTTTATGCAATGGACCGCCGCCGGGGTCGGCTGCTGATGGACTGATGTTGACCAGTGTGCCGGTGAAGGAGGTCTTATGGCAGCCTGTCAAAGGTGGTCACAGATGGAGGGTTTTTCAACGCGGAAAGCCGCGGACGGAGTCTTACGTAACGAGGTGCTGGAACATGTGTTGGGAGTTTGAACTGTCTGTCGAGTGAGGATGCCTTTTACTGCCCTTTAGTCGGGGGGAATGCTTTTAAGAGCCTGCCGGCCCAAATTGTCTGCAGATTCTTGATGGGAAATGTTGACAAATTGGGAAAGGATGTAAATTTTATCACAGATGACAATGTTCACTGGCTTTTTCACGGTCGCTGAGTGAACCGTTTGCTGTTGCTGACTGTAAGTCTTTGTGCTTTGCTCGCTGAAGGCGCTTGACTGTCTTTCAATCAGCAGTCCGCACCATCGCCACGGTCTTTTCCTGCCTGCGAGCTTCAACATGCAAAAGGCACGAGGGCATGAGTCGACGTTGATCGTTAAGATTGATGAATCGGGTTCGGAAACCAAGGTTTAGCAGATTGAAATCGGAGCACTGGAGTACAATTTCGCCACTTCTAAGGTGTTCGCTCTTAGGAGGACTGGTGATGTCAAGCCTTGGTGTATAGCGTCACAGGCAGTGTATGCGATTCACTGGTGCTTCTACTTCCTTCTTACTTCGCACCATAATACGCTACTTGATGAATGAATTCTGCATCTCCCATTTCCAGCTAGTCCTGACACAAGATCCAAAAAAGACGAGTAAGCCTATTGTTGGGACAAATTTGAGAATTGATTGCGAAGTCCAGGTTGGACGACTTTCACCGAATTCAGGCCACGGCGGGTAGCTTCCGAGACTTCGATGGGTGTCAAGGACGCTCCTGAAACTACCCCAAAGGTGACGCAATATTTTAAGTATTTGTAACAGTTCGGCAACAAATTGTCAGAAGACGACTCTGTAATGCTACACCTCTGGTAATACTTAATGCGCCTGGCACTATGACTTGTAGGGGTTTCGAAGGATCAAACATCGACATCGATCGTTCACCCCTCCATCCACGCCTAAGGTTTCCATAAATCGTGTCAAATAAATCGTCGAAGGCCCCTCAAATAGAGACTCCACCTTGGCCTCTTTTGAGAAAACCGCCAAAAAAACACCGAATCACCTGCGATATGAATTTCCAATTTATTGGCATGAACCACCGCCAAACCGAGCACCGATAAGATGCCCTCAGATTGTGGCCATCACTTCCCGTGAAAAAAATACAAACCGTGCACATGCGAGACCACTCGTAAACTACCATCCCCAAGATCGATGGCGATAAATGTCCACCGCGCTGTGCGTTGCATTGGTGAGGTAATATGAGAATTTTGTTTATTATGTAACTTGCCCTGCGCTGTACCCCATCTCGGGGACCGTATCACCCGACAGATATCGGAGATAATGTGCGCTCCCGTGAGAGGGTCCTTTTCAAAAATTCGATTAAACGACGCGTATGCACACCGATGTTGCGGCTGCCGGTGCCGCTGACCGTCTGCCTTTCAAGCTTCTGGGTATGGAGCAATTAAAATTTTGAGAATTATTCGGGAAAGGGAAATCGACTTTTATGGGAGTTTGAGCGTCGCCAGTGGACCACTGGTGGTTTCTTGTTCGAAGTAAATTATATTGATGCCATCAGTGGCCCGCAGGAGAACGCAGGACCATTTAAATTAGACTCAATTACTGTTTGAGGGCTTTTATGTGTGGGACTGCGTGCATTCGATCGAGGGAAACGTTTAAGAACATTTTTATTTCGACAGCGGTTAAGAGTGCCCCGTCAGTTGCGGCCGATGGCTGTGTTTGCTTAACGAATGAGAGATAAGTAATTGCTGGTAGTGTCTCTGCTGTGGCGTGGTGTAATAAAATCGGTCTGAGGGCAGGTCAACTGCACGGGTACTTGTTGGCGCTGAAATTCGATTTCCCCGGAAATTCGATGAAAGAATCGTAATTGTTCGGTGGAGTGTAGGTATTGCTCTTTATTGAGGTTTAGGCTGTGTCTAGACGGGGAAGAGGACATTTGATGGATGGGAATGTGCAGGAGATGTGCATTCCAATGGAGCTGCATTATTGATTTCTTTGAGGGTGCAGAATTGCAAGTCAGAAGAATAAGGAGGCTGACTGAAATTCAAATGTTACAGAAAGTAAGACACACATGATGCGGAAGCAAGACAATGTCCTTCCAGGTTCATTTTCCTCGCTTTGACACCCTGCGTTTGTGAAATGTACAAGTAAGAATTGACGTCTTCCTCTGGATCACTGCGTTTTAGCAGTTGAAGTATTTTGAAGAGTCCTTTCTGCGTGGGATGCTTGGTCTCATTTAACAGCGTCAACATCTGTCAGCAGATGAGCTCCGACTCGTTGAATCTAAGTCACGAGGACAAATATGAGAGGAAGTCCTCGGATGTAGTGACGCACATAAGTAGAGAATGACTTCTACAAGGTTGATGTGCGCAATTGTTTGAAAGCTGGCAAGAGGCGGTGAAAACTCGAGAAACAACTTGACTGAATCTCATGTCCATCCCGCACAAAACAGAATACGCTAACTTTTTCCATGACTACCAAGATGGCTTGTGGTCGCCGTAACGTAGTGGATAAGTGCGTCGACCCACGAGGAAAAGGTCTAGGTTCGATTCCTGGACGGGACACCTCACATGTTTTCACGGCACCACCTCTTCTAGGTTGCTGACAATACTCAAGGGTATCAATTGTCTATGAAAAGTTTCTCAAATCACGCCGTTCAGAGTCGGCAAAATCTGTAGGTCCCTTCTACTCGTGACACACAGGTAACTATTGTAGAAGCTTGGCCCTGGTCCCTTGTGGGCTGTAGAGTCAGTCAATTATTATTGATGACTAGTTGGAACCTGCTTTCTCTGCTTTCTCCCAAAAGAACCAAAAGAGTTGAACCAGGTAGTCATATGAAACCCAACTTGTCCTGTTCTGAACTGAGAAACCTTCAAGGTCGGCCACTGCCAGCCAACTTTTTCGGAACTTCTTGACCTGGTGTTCCATAAGGTTGTCAAATGGGATCAAATTCGTTTAAACTGAAGCACTTCTTGAGATGACCAACAATCTGGTTGTAAATGGTCGACAGAAGAGTTTCGAAAAACATTCAAAGTACACTTTGATGTGATCGCCTAAGAGTTGGCAAGCATTTGCCTCCATTTTCACCCACTCTTCCGAACCATAAGCTTGTCGGTTGTCAACATGCTGCCTTCATTAGCCAATTGCGACACACAACCTCGACAGCCTCCTTCAAGTAGTCTGTATGCAGCAAATTTGTTGACAAATTCAAAACACTCGCAGATCTCAGGACTCCGTATCCTTGTGCCAACTGTTTAACAAAACCAAGTCTCTGCCTTGTCATATCCCCTCTAAATTTTTGAAAAAACCATAGACCGGGCTATTGACACAGGAGACACTTGCTTACAAAGCTCATCTGCTCGAACCTCAGACACCTCATCTGACAACTATTTGGAAAAGTTTACAATTTTTATAGAGTCTTAAGACTAACACCTTTAGCCTTAAGCCTAAGGCCTTTAGCCTTAACGCTGCCATTAGGTGGCAATTTTTTGAGGGTCCAAAGCTCAGTCTTGGAGTTCTTCGAGGTAGTAAATTCACAGGCACCCAGCATATTGCCAATTCATCAGGCGCTTCGACAAAAACAAGGCCCAACCCTATCTGACCGTAATTTGTTACAGTGGGTTTAGCCCCATTGACAGCTCCGATGTGTGCGAAACGAGGAGGCTGGCTCAGGTAAACCCCTCAGATGGGTCACTTCTCCTCACATCTTTGAATATGGCGGAAATCCAGCTTCAGGTTGTTGGTTTGCCAATTTTATTCATTTATCCAAAACCCCCATCTTGTCAACTTGTTCATCTGGTCACTGACTCTCCAAAATTCGCACAAAAGGACACAACAACCAATCAAAATTGTCCCCCCATACATCGATCGCAGAGGATCTTCTTCAGTCCCCTCACAGGCGATAATAAATCCACAACTCAATCCATCCAGATGCATATCTACCTAGAACACAGATTAACTTGTAGATACCACCATCCCCCGTGGATCTGCACAGCCGCCCACAGGCCGCGGCGGAGAATAATAAGAAAATATGTTAACACTCATAAAGTATCAGCGCGGCGGTCGCTCCAAACAGATATGAGCCGCTCATTAAAGTGTCCGGGCATCTATTTCGTCCCAGCGTGACGCCCGGCATATGAAACATTAGTGAAAATTTATGCATACTTAGCCAAATGTATCCACAAATCGGTCGAACATCACCGATTCTGAGGGGAGATGTGTCCCCGCACGCAGGTTATCGACTGCCTCGCCACCAAATCGAACAAGTTTTTGGACAAATTTTGAGCCCGGCATTGCGGCCGAGTGGGGCCTCGGCTACAGGCCTCATTTGCATAGATACACGATTGCTCATCTGGGAGGCGATTTATCACGCCGATAAAACACCCGCGCCGTGTGTCGCGCTGTGGGTAATATAATTTTTCAACGCAACCTCATAAGCATACGAATTCGCCTGCCAGCCCCGGGAAGGTGACAAAACGGTGTAACCGCCGACGAGAGACACTTTGTACGCCGGATGGCGATTCATTCCGCAGACTTTGACCTTGACCAATCGGAGGAGCGCCTAAGCAAATCGTCGAGAATTCGATCCTCTTTGACAAAAGACTCTCGAGCGCTGATTAAAACTTGGTCCTCGGCCAGGCTGGTGGTAGTCTGGGTCGATCCGATTCAAACTTCTCGGCTACATCTGTGCGGAGGGTTTGATTTATGGCCTTAGACCGCCCTCCAATAAATCAACCATAAATCGATTCATCTTCTCGGGACGAATATTCATTTTGAGGTCGCCGCGCTGGATGCGTGTATCTCCGCGGAGAGGTTTGTTTTGATAATGGCGCGATGTGATGAGAGATGCTCATGGAATGGTTCCGTTTTTTTTGGGGGGAGAACTTGTTGGCTTACATGTTCGGCTGACCTTTCTGCTGTCTCCATCCTCAGATTCGTTCCGTTTGCTCAGCAAGCCAGCTCTTTGCCATGGCCACCGCACGTCGACCCACCGCACAATGAGTGCCCATTTCGGCGCCTCTACATCTAGCACTCATGGCAAACAAACGAATAAATATAGACACATCCACGCGGACTTTAATAAGCAAGAGAAAGAGTTCTCCTTCCCCCGGCGCAGACCCCTTTCGACGACGGCATCAGCGTCTTCTTCATCGGCGGTGTGTTCTGTGTTTCATTTTTGTATCCGACGCGTGTGTGTTTGTGAATAAGATCCACGCTGCGTTGAAAACTGTTTGTTTAATTAAATAAATTTTTGTCACTTTATGTACACCCCGCTGCTAGTTCATATTTATAGAATTTATCGACGCGCTAGATATGAATGGGTTTCGTCTCTTCGGGGCGATCTGCAGTGAGAGGGGGGAGGGCGAATGCATTGGGCAGGGAAATAAGCTTCGAGATGCGGGCCTGTGAGAGAGTGAATACAGTTGCGATACATCAATATATCATCGGAGCATAATGGGGTGCCACAGGGGAGTCGATTAGGATCGATATTATTAATCACTTTGTTAAATGTTTGGAATTGTTTCTCGTGGGATTGTCGGTTGGGTTTGTTTCGTTTTGTTTTTTTCGCCGGCCAACAGATGGTGAAGATGAATCTGTTTTATTTTCTCCTCTTGGATGGCCGATGACAACAATCGAATTAATTTGGGGGCCAAAAATTTGTGCCGTGGGATGGAAAATTTTGAGAAAAGAGGTGGAAGAAAAGTAAAACTTTCTTTGCCGAGACTATTGATTGTACACGGCAAGGGGCTAGACGGATTTCAATAGAGGCTTGTAGATGTGAACTGGACGGAGCCTGTTCTCTGGTGTGCCTACTTCGAAGAGTCAGTGAAACAGTGCAACAGACGACGTTCTTGAGTGATATTGAGCACACAGGGCGAGAAGGACATCTATGAAATTGGTGTGTACAACTATGGCTCTTCCTTCGGGTGCTCTTTTGTTTCGATAGCACTTACACAGCCACAGACTAAAGACATTGACAGCACGTCCGCATTGGGTCAAGAACTTAATGTAAAGATCTTATTCCACAGTTTTACTCCTTTCTTTTGGAAAGCCTTTGTTGAATAGAGGAGAAGACATACATAGCTGCGAACTCTGCATGCTAGACTCCGAAGCGGATGCTCTCGAAAAGCCAAGGATCGACTAACTAAATCGATCACAAAAGCGAATGCATGACAACACTTCATCTAAGACAGCCTTCGAGTTCCAACCTCAAGTTGAGAGAATGAATGAAAGACGGAACCCTATGGCAGATTGGGCTCAAGGACTCACATCTGCGTTCCCGTTAAGGAATGATGCCCTAGACCAGGCTCAGGCCTCTAAGGTCCTATACCAGGCATCTATGTGTCGCTGACTTGATTCACTCGATTGGCATTCAATTTGCTCTGATATCGATTCAGGAATGTGAAGGTAGTTCCTTAGCCGACGATTGAATTACACAAGGTGAACAATTAGAACACGCACTCCTCTTCCCTAAACCGAGAAACATGGACTTTTAGGAAAGATAAGGCGCAGCGGCGCAGTTTTTTCCAAATTCGCAAGACCGTGTGGTACGTTCGGAAAAGAAATATGTCAAAAGTCGCCAAGTTGTACACTCTGTGCTCCCAATTTACTAGAGACGATATTTTTTTGAATAAAAGGGACCTTCATTAAGTTTCCTTTAAAGGCGCTCTGACTGACTCTAACTTCGACGATGTGACTGGTGATCTTCGAAGTCTTCGAATCCACCCCCGAGGGACGGCGTAGTAGAGGAAGACCGCGAATCAGGTGGACCTCAACCATCTATGCATGCGAAACTGGAGACAGCTAGCTGGCTGGAGACGCTTGTTAGTTAAGGCCTAGGAGGTCCAACCCGGACTGTAGCGTCACCTTAAATAAGTAAGACTGATGCTCCGCTGTAAGCTTTTCCAAGATGATATTTCAGTCTCCAGGCCCTACAATCTTACAGTTGAACCACTGTAAAATCAACCATTCCAAAAATAATCACCTCTCTTCTGGGAACTAGATAAGTTTACAAAGTCCAGCTAAATCGAGTCCTTCCCCGACATCTACAGTCCCTTGATAAGACAAAAAACAAGTTCCCCAAGGTAGCCAACTAGCACCCAATTTGTTCCCATTCAAATCGACTCCTCCATCCAGATACTCCACTGCGAGAGTGATGATGTGACCGAACGAGATAGCTACAAGAATATCCGTCTGACATTGGCTTCGTATCTTCAAGGCCTGCCGCTCCACCTCTCCCTTCATTTCCATATAAAATCGATTCTCCTAACTCTCCCTTTGATGTATTTACCAATTACAAGAAAAAATCACCCTCAACATCGGATATCGATCTCTGCCCCTTCCCGCCCGCTGAATCTGTGTCACTTTGTCAATCTCCAAAAGTCCTTCCCCCGATCTCACACACTCGGAGGGGCCCACTCAAAACCATTAAAGGAAAATGGGAAAACAAAGAAATCTCTCAACTGTATCTCCTGCTTTTTCCATTAATTTCGCCCATGCACGACATGCACTGTTCTCTTCGCTCAACTCCATTTCTATCGGACTACAAATGAGAACCGGAACAAATAATATTCATCCAGCAGGCACCTTTCAACAGAGATTCAGCCAGATGTATGTCATCATCGCCGGCTCCTAATGGACGGTCTCAACGAGGCTCACCTACAGGTGCAACTTTAAGTGACCACTTGAGAGGCCTACGAATCGAAATATCTAAACGAAAAATTTGTAAAACATTAATCAGCAGAGGCACACAGATACAAATCGAACTGAACCGAGTGCTGGTTAGGTGGCTTGTTTGAACAGTTGACGTGTCTCTGATTCCTTGAAATCAGGTAGCCACCACCAGAAGGAGTTTATCACAAAACACAGATCACTCCTGCAGCGGTGGTGGTGGTGGCACGGTGGTGGCGGCAGCGACGACGACGACGCCGATGAGAAATAATAATAGTAACCACTTTTGGTCGTTGGTTTTGTTTAAGTGGAATTAATTTGTATTTACCTACACGACGACAGGCAGTTGGTATGCACCCCGCCCGGGCGCACATGCGGACCGACGACGACGACTACGACGATGACGATGACACATAAGTGGGCACTTCTGGCGGAAGAAAAATGCCCTCTTCAGGGCTGTCTTCTTTGTCTATCTGTCTGCGCGCGATGAAGATGATGGCGATGATGTTGATGATGATGAGGCACTGCTGCTGCTGCTGCTGTTGGTGGTGCTGCTACTTCTGTATGACAGTTCTATGAGATTTTTGTTATTCTTTCCCAAATCAAAAAACAAACACACACACACACACACAGACCGACAAGCACATGCACGCCGACCCATCTAGTCTCCCAGCGCCAATAGGTGTCAAGTGTCAGTGTTTAAACATGAATTTTTCTCAAGAACTCGCAGCGCAGAGGACTCTCCTCTCGATAGACTCTCGTGCTTCTGTGAAAGACAAAAGATACTTATTTGCACACACAGCCACCAGCGCTCTGCCGGTAATAAGATACATTTAGCCGAACGTGTGCATTCCCTATTAACTGTATAATCAGACGAGAATGTTCGGTGGGTGGGTGCGTACAGCATCCATCACCCACAACGCAACGCAAGATGAATGGATTCGATGGGAAATAATGGGAATAATGAGAAGTAATGACCACACAACTCGAATCGATAAATCACTCGAATTGCTTAAATTAATTTCCTCCTCTTATTGCAGTATCTACGTGGTGGGATGGAGGACCAATTGAGGAGGGGGTGCAACCGATTGGGGGGTGGCCCGAAGGATGAAGAGAATAAATTAATGTTCGAATGTAAACATTTTCATTGCGGAGAAAATTATTTGAAATTTTCAAAATTAATTTCTGTATCGATTGTGAATTATTTAAGAAGAAGGATGTCCGACCTACCATTCCGAATGAACTGACCACTGATGGGTGGGGCGGGGTGGTGGAGAGAAATTGAGGTTTATCCTTGACTTAACCACTTCGAATCGATAATTTGATTAAATTGAGAGAGGGTTAGTGGTGCCAAGGGGAACGGAAGAACGGGACTCCTGCTGACTCGCATGCATCAGATCGGTCTGTGGGGAGTCATCAGTCTATTTGAGGCGGAGGAAACCTAATAAATTGATTTCCTGTGGTTATAAGTTTTGCTTTGGCCTCTGGGTTACCAGAGATCTTCATCAATGAACTGTAGACTCTGCGCAAAAAAATGTTGGGTGGTTTTTTGAGAGGAGTTTGTGCAAGAGAGGGGGGTTTTAAATTTCTAAGAATTTCGTCTAAATTTATGTCCAAAAAATAACACGATGTCTGTCATAGCAGATTTTTCTTTTAGACTGCTTCTAAGGCAGTTTCACATGATGGTTCGATTCCTAGACTAGACATTTCAGCCGTAGTTTATAAGCAAACTTCACTTCACTTGATTCAAAATGCTACAAGCTGATAGTTGTCTTCAGGACATCGCACACGGGTCTGGTTGCGACGGTGATAAATGAGCATCAACTGTTTTTTGAGCATGTGAGCAGACAACGTGCCACCTCCAATGAAATTTGTAGAAGATATAGGAACAACGAAACCTTAAAAGTGTCAATTTTGCGCGAAAATACTGATCGACAGTCTATCTCCGTGACTGTTCACCATAAACCAAAAAAAACTTCTGCCATACATCCTCCAAAAACAACGCCCAACAAACTCTCAACTTTCACCGATTATTTTCCTTTGAAGAGTATGCCGAATTTTCGCCTAGCACATCCCACGACAAATGATTTCGATCAAAAACTTCCACAAAAAAAAAACTTCTTCTTCATCTTCTCCAGTTCCGATGAGAGATGAAACGATGCAAAGAAAGTCAAAAGAATGAAACTGTTGTTAGGCCAAGTTGTGGCCCAAATTTCCAATCATTCACCAGCTGCACTCCACACACCCCACACACAGAGTCAGCGTAGAAAGGGGTTAACACCCAACCGGTTGTATTTGAGCCGAACCGAAGTAGTCCAAAGGCAAAAGTCATGGACCAATCAACCGCCACCCACCGGAGCGGTTTTGCGGGGAATAAAATATTGATTTCCAGTGAAAAACTTCAAACTTTACCACCCTCCCTCGCGCCGCATAGGATAGGATCCCCAAAGGACTTCGGCTTCACTGATGTTTATCCATGTAAATATTAAAATGGGAATTAGATTGAATTTCAGTTTGCTTTTCATCAGCTAAGTGGGTGGGCGTCGCCGCACCTCCCCGAACGGATGTGCTGCCCCCTAAGTATCCACTCTCAAGATACCCAGCCCCCCCCCCCCCTCCACCATCTTCCCGACGATCCCAAATGGAATTTCAATCAAAAGAGTTTATCGAAACCATATTAGCTGTGCGCCGACGGCGGGGGTTGTCCTCGGTCAGGTTCGACGGCTCCCCCGAGTAACTGTGCCCCGAGCCAGAGCGCGGTAATGGCCCTCCTGGACTGCCCTTTGAATTATTTTCCGAAAATCTGATTCGGGAAATATGACATAAAATTATTTAATTGCCCAAACGTGCCTCCCGACGACGACGGCTTTATGGATATCGAATTTCATAATTTCGGCTTTGTTCTGTGCGCCGTTGACAAGGCTTCGCTCTTGGCCGGATGGTTTAGCCGGCAAGGGCCAGTGCGCTGCGATGCGATGTGATGTGCCGGTGCGAGGCGCTATAAAAGAAAATACATTTACTGCCGGCATTTATGAAAATTAAAAGAATTTATGCCAATGGTTCATTGTGTCAGTGGTTTATGAGTTTATTGTTTACTCTGGAGTGAGGTGGGTTGCGGAGCGGGCGGGGCGGGCAATGGACGAACGGATGGATGGACGCGTGGACGGGGCATCGGTGTATGGCTGATCGTAAACTTAAAGACCGAAGCTTATGACCCATAGAACGGGGTTTAATGGGCACTTGCGTATTTGGTGGAGAAATTGTTTTCCCATTCAGCCCACGGCGACGAGGTGAACTTGCAACAGGTTTGGGGCTGGTTGCTGGGTGGCGCATGTGATGCGGGAGCGTTTATCGAGGTCACACGGTGAAGGAGGATTTTGAAGCGCATGTTAGGAGGGCTAAGAATGAAAGGGGAAACTTCGACATGATGGCTCTTTGCACTTGGATGCTGCCTGAGGTGTAAGTGTCTGCTGCGGATTGTTCTGCAGAACAGCATCTTAGAACATAGAATATTAAAAAAAAATTAAAGAACTTAAGGTGGACAGTTCTATACGCAGCACGAATGAAAATAAATTCAACTGAACATAAAATACAAAACATAGAACATAGAATACAAAACATAGAATGGCAAAAATTTATAATTTCATAAATTGTTTTATTGCCACAATTTTAAAAATATAGAATAGCCTTTCTGAACCCTTTAAATAGCGAATCACTTTGTTTTTTGTAGTTGCATCCGGGAATTTTAAACTGATGGCAAACCTTAGGCTCTTCACTGCGTCTACCACAAATTTGTGACCATCGATGATCAATTTATAGCTAATATATCGCCTGTTTCTTCCACCTTCAGCCAGCATCTCTTTCGTTGACCCATTTACCCCCTTCTCCACCCCACCATCAACATACAGCAGTGATTCACAACTCAATAAGCCCCGTATTTCCCACGACACTACAGTTTCACCCCGCATCCGCATCTGCGGTGACCACCAAGTGGAACTTTCTTTTCAGGTTTTCCCGCGCGTCGCTAATGAGAAAAATCATAACTCACCCGAACACCCGCCGCCGCTCCCTCACGGGTGACAAATCATCGAAACAAATGTCTATCTAATCGCCTCATCTGTGGTTTTGTGCCCCGTAAACAAACACCTCCGACACACCGGTTTGGCGGCTCATTTTAATTCCAATAACTCCCCTCTCCCCCCCTCCGCCCTCCCTCCTCACCCACCCAACAGTCACTCAATCAATTCCTTATCGTCACTCCTCATCTAATTAACATCGATTTCAATTCAATCTTTTACCAAATGAAGATATATCGGTAAAAGCCCAAAAGCTCTCCGATACGGTTTGCCCAGCGGTCTCAATCGGATGCATTCCTCCTGACATGTCTCGGAGGCGCAGAGTGGGGGACTTAAGATGAAAAATCTCCTTTTCAGCCGCCGTCCACACACAGCCCACGGGCGGCGAGCGCACATTTGCATATCATTGAGATGTGCGCACCCTGACAGATGGAAATGTATCTAATCGGGCAAAAAATGTCTGCCGTTGGTCATTCGCCGCCGAGATTGAAACTAAAAAGCTTGCCATTAATAATCGGGGACGCGCTGCGATGGATGCGGCTGGCGTGAGCGTGTGCCCAGGCCACGATAAATTCTCGAAAAACAAGGAAAAAGAATTTCCGCCATCAGGTTGGGTGCGGGCGAGGAGTGTGTTCGAAACGCTCGTAGACGCGAAAACATTTCGAAAATATTTATACGTGCTCGGCTCAATGCATTGGCATCTATCATCGGGTCGTATCCCGGTGCAGCATCACTTAATCATTAGCGCCTTCACCGGGGGCGAGGGCGGTGGCAACTGACGCATCTCCAACATGCGCCACAACTGCAGCCGTCGGTTCGATGGATTGTTTCAACCCATTGTGCTCTGCCGCTGCTGGCTGTTCGTTTGGCGTTGATGCCATTTGCTGGTGTCATAAATCAAGGAAAGATGCATTTTTACAGGGCACTCTCTTGTCAGCTCTGACATTTAAGCCTCCCCCCGTCGGCCACCCGATTGCAGGAGAGTGCAACAGCGACAGAGCACCGGTAGAGTAGCGACTTTCTGTGATGATGTGGTGGGCGACGATGATGGTTTGGGATGTTCGTGGAGCACCCCTGCGGCTGCTGGACATCGCAAATTGGTTTACGTTCGATTTCTTTGCAGACGCTGCTCCATTGACGGCGCTGTCCTTTCGTCCGTAGCAGAATATCACGTCCAGCCGGAACACAGAGCTCGCCGTTCCGCGAGGACAGCGACCACTGTGTCCAGTGGGAAGAGAGGACACCGCGCGGTGTATCTGAAGAACGTAAGATTATGCTCGTTTATCAGATAAGATGCGGCGCGTACAGTAAGATGTTCGCTTTCGGTTTTTATTGTCATAATTCTGGCGGCAACGCAGCTCCTCCACCCTCTGCGACGCTGTCGTCGTCGTCGTCCTCGTGCAACAGATGTGCGGCACTAGCAATTGATTCTTTATGATGCTGGTCCCCAGTGGGCCCGGAGATGTTGTGCATGTGCGAAGAATTGACAAATGATGCCTTCGTATTGAACCAGCAGCGGCGGGGGAGGGGAAGCGCGTTGGGGTGGGAAGTGCGAATTCATGTCGGGGTGACAATGATTTTTCGATTCGTTCGTTTTATTTGACTTTTATTGGGTGGTTGGCTGGGGAGAGAGAAAAACTGCGAACAGGATGAGTTATGACCCGCCTGGCAGTGGGTGCGGAGTGGAATTCATCGAAAGAAAGTTAATCTTCGCATTGACGGCGAATTCCGCGGAGCGATTGCAGCAGTCGTGTACATGACGGGAAATCGTGCTGAGGGCGCCTAATTTTCATAGATCACGCTTTAAGTTGTCCTCCTCTCTCACGTTGGCTCTGAGAACCGAATTGTACCCCGAACCGGCACAGACAGATGAAAGTTTTGATGGGAATCCATCGGAACTTCGTTGCCCTTGATTGGCCCTTTCATTGCGTGGAGAAAGTGAGGCTGGGTTTGCAAGTGGGTCACAACTGGAAGATCTATCAGAAGATATCCACGCCGCCGATGGGGGGTCATCTCATCTCATGCCAATCCAGTGAATCATCTCACGCCGGAAAGTGAACTTCGATCAAAATCGCTCGAAAAACTCCCAAAAAACCACAAGTCAAGCCCACACCTCGCGGAAGACGACTCACTGGCCATTCGCATCTCTGATTCACCGCGACCGCCATCGCGACGTTTATTGCCCTCGAAAGTGAAAACCGCTCTCACACGCACGGGCTATCATAGAACTGGATCACCCCGGAGGGCATCCTCAGGCCGAAGCCATCACCCCGGAGGTCGATAAATCGCCAAACAGATCTCCAGCAGCCGCACCAAACCGAACTGATGTCCGCTGTGACTGAGGATCAATAAATTTCACCCAAATTTGGTACGAAAACCCGTGTGCCGTGTGTGCGAATGGATAACAAAGACCGTCCACAGACGCTCGAGATGCTAACAACAAACGGGACCAAAGGGAAATGGAAGAAACGACGATACAGATACGGGCTCTAAGGTACCACCAATTTTTCACTTCTATTAATGGCGTTTATTAGGTGGGAATACAATGGCAGCAACGATGCACGTGAAGACCGCATTTCGCTGCATCATTGACTGCGCGACTGGTTCTCGTGCGCTCTCGCTCTCTCTCTCGGACGGGATTAATTGATTTTCATCTGTTTTCATTGGAATCATCGTCCATCGAGGGATGGCGGGGCGAAGATGAAAAGAAAGCCATGAAAAGGCGATTGAAGTTATGAGCGTTCCCTCAAGAGGTTGAAGACGCGCGCAAGTTCTTTGACACGACGACGCTCTGGGCGGAGAAGAAGAGAGCATCGTTTCTGGCGGGGGACCACACCAGTTGCCCGAATGTGCGGCGGACTCACTTTAATTGAGAATGTGGAGCACTGTTATTCTGAGAAAGAGGCGCTGATCAGGTTCTGATGGAACACACTTTGAACACTGATTTATGGATGATTCATACATGGAGTGGTTTGAGTGGTGAGGAGTTTGTTGGATGATGATGACGATGAGTCTGGAGTGTTATTGGTACGTATGGTGTTACAGAAGAGATCTACGTTACAACAACACTTTTTTTGTGTGGAGATCTTGGTGGATCTTTGGAGTTTAGGCTCTCAGTGTGTGGTGCATGGATTTCTATGCGGACATGGACTAATCAGGACATGGAAAAATTGGGGTTCCTTGCGGACTGAAGCGACATTTTATGTGAGCTCCAAATTTCCAACAACGTTTGGCTAACGTTGAACATAGAAAATCAAAAAACATTCCAACTTAGATTCTAAAAAATGCTTACGATGTCTCAGAAGCAAAGGCGAATAAAAAAAAGGCATAAAATATAATTATCGGTGTGCCAATGCATAGAAAACATAGTTGATCACCGAATATCAGAATGAATTATAAAATAAACTGCTTACGGACGCACTCTGAGTCTAAGGAAATATAATGGAACATAAAACAAAAAACATAGAACATAGAATTTAAAACATAGAATTTCAAAATAAGTTCCATGCACGGTTGCCTCTCCATCCTTCAAAATGTCGACCACTTTGAGAAATTTTGAACGTCTATATTTGCGTTCAAAACCATGTGAAGACTCAAATCCAATTCTTCCTCAGCCAGAGAGTAATTCCTACTACAGAACAGTTTTGGAAATATGATATTATATACCCATAGACAACCATCCACAATCCTTTCTACATCAAAGTCTGCCCAGTGCCAGAGCCTTTATGTACACGCAGAGCGTCAAAATTACGTCACGACGGATGCTACCAAGGAAATCATCTAAAATGGACACACCAGTAAATCACATGAAACTCAACAATTTCTCCATGAATAACCATCCCACTAACACCGTCCACTTCAAAGCAGCTCTTCAAGTACATACCAAAGTGTCACTGAAGCATTCCTATTAGATTCAGGATTACTTACATTTAAAATACCAACTATCTCCTTCTCAATTATCACAAAATTTAATCAATAACAAGCCTCTCTGCCCCCACACACACATTGCCACACATTGCCAGAAGTGCATCCATTAAGCCCACAGATACATTCCACAAGAGCAAACAGCTTCGAATCACTTGGAAATTAATTAAACACAAGCTATTTAGTTGATTTCCAAGCATCCCATTCATTCCACACTGAATCCCGTTTTAATGGCATCCTCTCCTCTCCGGAGTCTGGGTCCCCAACTCAATTCATTAGCCTGTTCAAATTTCGCTTGCATTTCGAACCTCAGCCTGGCCCCTCACTCCGATAGGCGAACCGAGGTTCAGAGCTGTGTGCAGTTGCATTCTTTAGCACGCCCGTCCCCTGGCCCAGTGATTGGACGGAGGGCACTTCTTTGCATCCGCAACGTGTCATTTGTTATTCTGAGGTCAATACGAAAACAAATTAACGAGCATAATTCCCCCGGGCACACCGGAGAGCGGTGATGTTTGTTTGTCAAACGAAAATCGGGATGATTTCGGGTTCGTTCTGTTGATCTACGGAACGACCAGCCAGCCAGTCCGTCCGACGAGGTGTGTCCTATATTCCACGACAATCTGCCACTTGAAAGGGTATCCTCTTAGAGAGGCCCCCTCCGCTTCGCACCAAGCACCAAGCACCAAGCACCAAGCTTCCTTGCGTCAATATTGATTCGAAATTCTTTAGATGATTCGTAACGCAAACCACTCTGGAGCTTGTCAAACAGAAGTGGAAGTGGTCTCGACTCGGAGTCGTCTCTCTTCTCGCTTTAATCGCGTTGGGTAAACACATTACCATCATCGAACCGGAGTCAGCTACCATCGGAGCAGTCACACCGCACACCACACACACGCCAGCCACCCGGGCATGGTCATTTGAATTCAATTGAGTGCGCCCATATGTCCCGGGCAGCAGTGCTAGAAGTAGTCGGCCGTTCCTGGCCCCCGGCAGCGGCGGCCATTCACTTCTTCCCGCGCTCATTTGTGTGTTAACAAGTCGTCGTGTTATTACGTGCAGGCTGCAATGATAATTATGTCCACAGGAGGAGAAGGATTGATGCAGCAGCCTTCGGTGCGCCCTTTTGTTTCATCGCCCCAACGCTGCGCATGTCGTTCATGTTCACGGAAAACACGATGCTGACGATGCCGATGCCGATGATGATGCAGATGACGTGCGATGAGCATGATGATCATGACGATGATAAACCACGCACGAAATGCTGGAACAAAGAAGCACGATCATCATGGATCACTTTGTTTGCGCTAGATTCCCTTGGACCGCGCTGAGTACACACGCCGAATGATTGAGTGCGGCCGGCGAAGAGGCAGCCTCCGCCATTCGATTCACTTCATAATCCGATCCCGTGCCCGCTTCTCTGTCTGACGGTGCGGTGATCGCGCTGAGAAAGCTCATGAATGGCGTTCGGAGACGAAGATGATGGAAGGATGAGTGTTTGCTGGCATTTTTCCATTACTGCATCCGCTGGCTGCCTACCACTGGCTTTCGGTTCAAAGTTCCAGCGATGCTCTGGATCCGCGCTGATCGGCCATGTGCATCTACGGTGGGCCCCGCTGCCGGTTTGTCGGTCGTTCTTCCATCGATCGGCTGCACTTTTGGTTGGAAATGTACATTGCATCAGAGTGTTATTATCTGTGGGGCAGGTCAGAATGGATTGCGATTACTGCTTGTGTTCCTCTGCGTAACATGGCCACAAGCTCGCCCCTTGCAGGGGCGAGGGAGACCTCCTGGTAATGTGGAACATATTTCAAGTCTAAATGGATCAGGCGTAGATTTTAGAATTCATCATCAGCTCTGTCCGGGGTGATCTTCTTCCTCGGCTGCGGCGTCCACCATTCCGCGTGGCATCGTAAATCGTGTTGGATGCATTAGGCCGGAGAGGGGTGTGTCGAAAGACGACTCCAGCGTGCAGTGGACGAAGTCCCAGCCTCGCATCAACACCCAGTTCATCAAGTGGCCGTTCCCGACGGACACTCAGGGAGTAATGTTCGAAACGAATTTTTTTTGAAATGAGGCCAGCGAGACAATATTCAATAGCTGAGGCATAGGATTCCATTAGGTCGTGTGGGGCTTTCCGCAGCAAAGGGCGTTCTGCTGATGAATGCATTCCCAGAGCGGCTAATGTGCTCCAGAAACGCTGCGGGACTTCCGAGGAGAATTTATTGGACGCTGAGTCGATTAAATTCTATTTTCTGCCTGCAATCGATTGTCCAATGGGGAAAGGGTGCATCAGCGATCGTGTTTCAATTGATGGCGAAAGAAGACAAATTTTTGTGGGGAATAAACTGATGTTGGGAAAATGGAAATGAAGTGTGAATACTTCAAATGTGATCATAGCACGCAAATTTCAATAGGATGGCAGGCATAGAAAGTGGGAAAAATAGGTATGCGGCGATTTCCATTTCTAAGGAATAGACAACAATGAAAAGACTGCTGAGAACATTAAGAAAACGTTCCACATAGAACGTAGAATGAATAAAACCGCACAAGTAAATCTGTGAGAACTTTATAAAGGTCCGTATTGTAGAGGAGTGCCCAGAAAAATATAAAACTCAAAACATAGAACATAGAATCAAAAACATAGAATGACAGATACTTATTGTAAGCAACTAGAAATTATTTTGAGTTACATTATTTTGAGGATTTCAGTGAATTCTTGTATAAAGAAAAACGACATTCTACAGAATACCCATACTCTGTGAGCTTGAGTTAATTTTACCGAATCATAAAGTGTATGAATTTTTTATCTCATTCAGACTCTTAAAAACTGATATGCAGAAGACAAAGAAAACAAATTTTGACTACAAATTTTGAGCAAATCTGAGTCCAAATAAATAAATAAGTATTTTGCATGGAAGCCTTAGGTATCCCACGAAATATGTTTGCCTTTCAACGATCACAGTTATTTCTTTTTTTTTCACCTCTTCCGAGCGAAAGGTGAAAGATACAATTTTCGATTATTCCACCTACGCCCGGACATACATCTCTATAATTCATGAGAAAGGGAAGAAACTGAAAAAATCACGAAAAATGTTCACCACCACCAGCACCACACAACGCCCAGCACAAAGAATTTAATTAGCCATCCTCCACGCATATGTACTCCGCGCTATCGATAATGAATTCCATTCTTCACTTGTAACAGTTCTTTCATAATTCGAATAAAAGATTTCTGCCGCGTTCCCAAATCGAAACTCTCACGAACTTTCCCATCTAATGGCCACGAGCAACGTCTGCGCCGGCTGGACCGTGTGCGATTTCATTATCTTCCTAGAAACCGCACAAACGCGCATCTCAAACACTCGGATACGCCTCAAAAATATCTGCGCGCTACAAGCTTGTGAGTGAGGGGCATTTTTAAATGAATTTCACTTTCAAATCCACGCGAGAGCTATGGTTAAATGCGATTTGATTTATTGCGGGGAGAACATGAAAATGTATCTTTTCATTTGATCTTCATACCACGGGGCTGGATGCATGGAATCGCATCATCTCCTCTAAGATTTACGCGCAGTTTGACACACTTTTGGTCGTCGGGTGGCCATCGACTGGCCCTAGCTGCTTCTGTGGCCGGCGATCGGTGATCGGTAAATTGATCCGTACGCAACGAAGACTTTTGATGAAAAATCAAAAATTAAAAATCAATTAAGTCCCTTCAATTTGTATGCAAATGAGTCAAGCTTCTACGGAAACACTGCAGGGAAGCTGCGGAGCTGTGTTCGCCACGGGGGGAGTGTGTCTCCGTTCGTGATGTTTTCACAGGTGGAAGCTGTGCGTCAAATTTGCGGTTCATAACGTAAGTTTGTGCCTGATTATGGACAAACGGTTCACAAAACTGTGAACCAGACAACGGGTATCGATTACATTCTCATCGCGATCGCGTCTCATCATCTCCACCGCAGCTGTCGTTCGCCGCTGAAGAGTGATGACGATGCGGAGGAACCAGTTCGGAGCACTGTCCTCCCCATGCTGGGCGAATTAACTCCATTTAGATAAAAATTTGTATCTTCACATCTCATCTGCGGTGGGTTTGCGGAATGCGAGGGAAAATGTATCGCAGTGGAAGAAATGCAAAATTATTATAACGTCCAGCAGGGACGATTAAATCCCTTAAACAGACACACACTCGCTGGAGTGGAGGATCGTTCAGATCGACGGTGCGTGATCAGGACGATCATCAACGATCAGCACAATGAGTGCGATGAATGCGATGGATGCGCTGAAAGAAAAGACGCTGAAGCCAACGCACAGGTACCTAATTAATGTTTGTCAAGTTATCTCGATCGGAAGATCATCATCCGCAGCAGCAGACCGAGCAGCAGCATCCCATCTTCGTCATCAGTCCGCAGCCAACTTGATCAGTTCAAGAGCGCAGCGGAATATCATCCCGTCTGCATCACGATCACGGCCACTTTCAGCCAGCTCCAGTTCAGCAGAACTCTCTGCCCTGCCAGTTCCCGTTTGGCGATATCAAGGAATTTAGCAGCTTGCTATGCGCTGCGTGCACTCCTGGTATCTGCAAATCCCCGAGAGATCGCGCAGCGGAATTTTTCAAATTCTCCTCGCTCATGCGTCGTCCGCACGAAGCGCTCTGCGTTTTCAAGATGGTTTTGATTAATATTTCGCTTCACCGCCACGGCCTGTGCCTCGGTCGAGGTCTGGTTTGAACCCTTTTCTCTTCGGGTTTCTTTTCGTCAATGGCTTCTGCGTTCAGCTCATTTGGCCCGTGATAAATTAACGGTTCGCGTATTCCTTTTAATGATAAAATATCGACAGAAATTAACTTTTACGGGCATCAGGAGATTCGTTTGAATTTCTATCCTCCTCCCCCCTCCCCCCACCGTTCTATCGCATGCCACGGCCCATCATTCTCTGGGATTTGTATGCATGAATGGTCAGCTGAATGATGGCGTGTCGAAGACGACGAAGGGGAGGGAGTGGGGGAGCGCAGAGGGATTTCGTTTTCGGGAAGAAAAAGGTGACGAAAAGGTAAAAGGCAAATGGTTCGTGGTTTTGTTACCGTGATTCGGGGCTGATTCTGTTCTTCTTCGTTCTCGATGAAAAATGTATTTCACGGATGAAATTGATGATTGCCAACAAACCTTTTATTTCACTCCATTCTGCCTGCTCTTCGGCTTTTCGGATTTACATCGAATGCTTGGGATTTTGTCTTACACACAAGTGGGCTACTGGTTTTCTGTTTTGAAATAGAAGATCTTCTTGGAATTTGAAACAAAAAGAAGTGGTGTAATGACGGAATGATATGAGAGGGGGACGTGGATGGCTTGAAAACTGTTCGGCGAGAGAGCTTTTTTTGCAACTTCAAGGCATTTTTGTGACAGAGTCGATGATTGTTCAAGTTAAATGGGAAAATATGGCCAGTGGCGGACTTAATTAAATCGATTTTACCACCTTGCGGGTCTCTGCGTTGAATGAAACGGAGTTTGCGGAAAATGGCAAACCGTATACTCATAAATTAACCACTAATATATGAAGGTGTCACATTCCGAGTATATTTAAATTAATTTTGAAATTGTTACCTCCAAGTGAATCATGAGCTAGGAATATTTTTCACAAATTCCATACAGTGCGACCAACTGAACAAGTGACTCATTAACAGAGGACCAAAGTGGTCCCTTCACATATGGACAGCTTGGCGCCACTAAGACTCTAGTTCCCACAGCTGCACGGAGGATGACTTCAGAGCGGAGTCATCTCTCCCTCTTGGAGGAGTCGGTAAGCATTTCTCATGCATCTCCCTTTCGCTCCCCTTTCATATACCCAAGGATCCCTCGCCCATCAACACCTTGTGTCCAGTCATCATGTCCTCGTGGGGCCCTCAAAACAAACCAAAAAAATATCCAACAACAAAACATTTTGTAGTGACAACATTTTTCTCGATAAAATCAATTCGCAACACGATACACGAAACGAATCTCTTTCACGCACCTCAACGCACCATCGAAACTCACCTGCCACCGCTACCCGTTCACCCGTTCATCCGGCCCAGCACCACTGCTGCTGTCAATACGTTCGTACCCAAAGGAGATACATAATCTTGCAAAACTCTCGATTTCGCCCGGCCCCAAGTCGACTAATAACCAATGACTTCCAAGTGATTATATCATCACCGTCATCGTCGTCGGTGTACGTATCGCAGCGCTGGGGACGTTCATTCCTGAACACACACACAGAGAGAGAGATACGCAAGCAAAACTGATCGATGCTCATTAGCATTTTATCTTGACGGAAGAGCATCATAAAATATCTGACATCTTCATCGGAACTATAAAGCACAGATACAAATGATCGAACGAATTTTCATCATTTTTTTTTCTCTGTATCCCTCTCCATTCTCTCTCCCTCTCGCCATCAGCCGGTTTCCTGCGCTTCGACTTGTTTACCGCAGCCATAGAGACATCTTCGCCGCACAGGATTATGGGTTGAAAATTGGCCGGATTGAAACAGGCAGACAGTGGCAGTGGCAACTGGCAAAGACACAACAGCACTGGCACACACAGTGCCGCAGGGGCCAGATGATGATGATGATGGCGATGGCGATGGCGGTGGTGATGGTGATGGCGACGGCGCTGCTGTGTGCGATGGTGGTAGTGGGTGTCTCTAGGGATTGGCGGGGGCTTTAAAGTGGGAACACATGCTCACGCTCTTGTAGGCTGAAATACACAAACTTGCGTTTCTGTGGAGTGCTTCAAAACAAATAAAGAAAAAAAAACTCTGACACATTTCGCTCGACGCTCCTTCGGAGGCTGCGCGATGCACAGATAACATACAGTCAGCGAATGGATTCAAATTTAATTTACGCATGGAAGCAATGCATTTTGAGATGCTTCGATGAGTTTTAGTATCGATGCGTTGATAAGGAGTGCAGAAAGACGGAGGTGCGGCGGAAAGTGTGATTTGTGAATGTTTCGCTGGAAATCCGAAAAAGAGCAGGTCCAACGTGGGACTCTTGTGGAACTTCAAGGCGACACAAGGAGAGGATTACGGTCGTCTAACATTCGGAGAAACAAATTACAGGCCCAATAAGTTACCTTGCAGGATATGTTCCAAGTAAATCAACTAAACTACCAAAGCTTCGGAAATGATGTTTCTTCAAGAGGATCGTGCTCTCCATGGGCACATAAGAAACGGCACAAATGTCACAAATGGATGGAAATGGATCGTCCAGTCACCTCCAGTCATCTCGTCTGCAAATTATAAGGTGGGCAGGCAAAAAAAAATTGTGATACGGTCCTAAACAGTCTACTTGCGGAACTCCGTGCATCTTAAAATTGTGTACAGAGACTCATGCTAAGCAGTATCTTGTAAAGCAGGCTGCAAGATCGTGTAAAAATGGTATAGACACCTTACAAACGAAACAGGCAAGACCATCCTTCGATAGAGCATCTATATCAATATATTTCCGTGGGCCATCGCAGGACATCTTTCTATAGATTCTGTCCTCAAGTCTGGCTTCCTTCGGAAAATTCTCCTTACTTGAGATTCTGAACATTGGATGACGCCTCGAAAAGAAAGCCGCAATGCATCACAAACTCATGAAAAAGGAACACATTCAAAAGGTTCACTTGTGGAACGTCATCTCTCAAAAATGGCAAGTTCCACTGTTCTGTTGTTAAAGGTTAGTAACCGAAAGCAACGTTAATGTCGTGGTCGTTTCCCATCTCAGAAACCAATACGGGTCCTATTATGCTCACTTGTGGAATCTGATTCATTTAGCAAAGTCTGAGTAGAGAAGGAAGCCTTGGAATCAGTGTTTACACTTAAGGTCCACCAGTGTGGAATGCCAACCTTCTTACAACCAAATTCCCATTCTAATCATTGCCCAGTTCCAGCATCTCCTCCGATAAGGCGGACTTCGTGACTCCTGGTGTGCCTTCATTAATTTCTAACCGCCAAATATTTTGATCTGTTTTTCTGCACTCACTCGAGCACGCCGCTCCATTCCTCCGCCACAATTCAATTGAACCACCTTCTGGTGCATCTTTGGCCTTCCATTTGCCAGACACAAACACAGACACACAGGCAGTCACCCGCAAGTGGCTAACGCTCTTACGAATTGGTCTTGAACTTGATGCTGCCGTCGAATAGACCGGCCAACCACAGACCACCGATCTCTTTCGGTGAGTCTCAGGGATGTTATTGTTATGATTATTATTTCTTATAAACGGTGAATAATTGAGTTCGATTGTGTGGAATTGCGCGCGGGGGAGATGGGGGCAATGCGAGACCGGATCTAAGATTTATTATGCGATGCCCCAACAGAAGACCTTTTTTTTTTCCTCTGCCTGCTGCCGATGCTGGTCGTGTTGTTGTTGGTGTTGCGACCGCTTCTCTATGGGTTTGCTTGCCTTTCAATTTGTTACGGATGCCAAATGTAAATGGCAACAGGGTGGCGACCAGAGAAGGGGGTCTGCAGAGAGACGGTCAGAAGGGAGGTCGGGCTGGGTCTGAGAGGAGAAATGTGGAGGAGCGCTGGGTCTGCGGTGGGCGATGATATATGAGGGATGCCAAGAAGCGTTATTGTCCCTTGGAGAGAGGTTAATGTTGACATAATAGTATTGGCAGGAAATTATCATCTGGGGGCAAGGACTTGGGTATGCACTGGAGGTAGGTAATTGAATCTCGGCGGTAATGGGCAGCCGATGTGTTGTGAAAGTTTTAAAGTATTTCGTGGGAAATTTAATTAGTTTATGGCGGTGGGATCTAGGGAATGGAGTGGGAATGCGATGTTGTCTCGATGGGGCGGGACAATGGCATTTTTGATGGTGGACACTCGTGGAGAAGACCTTCAAGCAATTTGAAGCGCGCAAAAGTGGGAGGCGATGGGAAAGGATTGTGTTGGTTTGAGATGCTTGTGGATGAGAACAACTACATTCTGAAGAAGCAAGGGAAAGACATTAGGGAGATTTCCGAAAAAAAGATGCCTTCGTCAATGTTTTTTTATAAAACTAAGGTCCAGCCCGGCATTTAAAGCTACATAAGGAAAGAGAAGAACCTCTGAAGCTCTAATTCCATTATGAGACTCAAGAGTGACGCCAATCATTTCGCCCCGATTCCCAGGCCTTTCCCAAACCAGATCTCACTCACCCCCCCCCCCCCACCCACTCAAAACCTTCACAAACAAGAAATCAAACATCTGTCCACAAACCACTAGAGCATCGAGAAGAAAGCCTTTCTCCCAGCCGAAAACAAACCCTCCCCTCTATCGCCACAAACAAGAGTTTAACAACTCCAGTCGAAGGCATTCGCATCTTCGGTCAACCACGTCAAGTTGTGTGTCTCCTCTCTGGTGACATCCGCAGCAAAACTGTCCCACTCACTGTAGCCTCTTGAAAGTCTCGAAAGTATCTCACGACAAGTGATACACACAACAGCAAACAACCGGCGACGAGGAGGAAGACGACATCGAGTCCCATTCTGACAACCTGACCATGATCATCCACCATAAGGTTCTCAACAACAGCTTCCCAGAAATGCCCAGCAAAACTCACAAGTGTTCTTGTCCCGCGCATAGATTGGCGCATAGTACCACTTCACAGCACAGCCACTCAATGGGTCACGGATTCTGTGCGGCAGCGCGACGGCGGATGGCGGACGGCGGCACACAGACAACAATTCGTCGTCCACCAGTACCATTCGAAAATGGCCCAAATAGAATTCAGGAAGCTTTCACTTGATTGAACACAACACACATCCGCGGTGTACGGTGTACACTCATTGTTTTAGAAAGTACCGATGCTTGGCGGCGCGGCGGTGCACCGCCGAAAAACAAACATCATATGGGAACTGAAACAGCCGCGGCGCTGTTGCGGCAGCCAAAGTGGATCGTAAAATATTCTAAGCCCCCTTCCACTGGCAATACACTGTCTCCCTTTCCGCTGCGCGCTTGCCACTTAACGGCCACCATTCACTTTGCAGACTCTGATTTGGTTTCGAAGTCAAAGTCGAACTCGAAGTCCCTTTCCCATCTCCATCACATCGCGCCCATGATTTACCTCATTTTGTGTTTTCCGCTTTGAGTGCGGTTCTTCTTCTTTACGCTTCGCGAAACGCTGAATTCGGATCGGAGGCGGGGACGGATACGGGCACTGGCACATTCATCCTCGAGCGCTGTGAGTGGATGTGAAGCGCGATTTTCATGTGCTATCCGCGAGACACGAAGAGAGATGAGTTCCAGTTCGTTCCTCCGAGCCCGTGTCGTCGTCGTCGCCGTCGCCGTTGCTCAAGGCGAGTTATGAGTGAATGACCTGTTTACCGGGGAGACTAGGCGAACCTGCGTGCCTGGGTGCGTGCATGCGTGCTGCGTTGGCTCGGTGCCATGATCTTCGATTAAATCACTGCACTTGCCTTCCGAGGAGCAGCTGATTCTTCAGATTCATCGAGCCCATCTGATATTGGCTGAGAGGGAGTCCACGGCTACCAGTTTAATCTTGTCCGCTGGTCGGGGATCTTGTGCGATTTGAATAGGAATTGAGTGAGAATTGAAGGCTAATGCAATGGGAAGGGGTGTTGATGATGGCATGTGCAGATGCAGCTGAAAGAGCTGCACGACATGGGATCTGGAGGGAATTCCGAAGGCAGTTGTGGTTTAATTTTACTTTTTTGTTTGGAAAACGGTAGATTGGGGTAAGCTTTACGGTCAGTCCGCCCTTCTCGGAGGGGAAACAATCGAAGCGTCGTCGAATTCCATCGGAAAACCCAGCTTAACGTCAACTCCTTGACCGAGAAGCAAATTGTTCTTTGTAAGATCATTGAATAGGCTCAAGTACGGCACAGCCGTGCCGTCTGACACGAGTTCTTTAGCCAACTAAAACGAAACCCTTCACCGCAGCCAATCCAATGTGAATTGGCACAGATTCCAAAAAAAATCGATCACGATCCCACCGCAGCCTTGATTTGGACCACTCATGTCTAATTTCTGACTGCCACCAAACGCAAATAGCCCCCATTCTCATCGCCATCTCAACGATCTATCCATTTCAAAAGCGTCCTCATCAAACGTGAGATACTACAATACACACTTGAACTCGTACAGTCTTGAGCTTCGCCACTGAGTGCGTGCTCCCCCTCCCCATCCGCGAGCCACCTCTCTAATGTTTCAATCGCGCCTTCAAGGCTAACTTTTGACTCCCAAGAGAAGCCACTTCCTACCAGCGCAATCTTCATCAACCGTGATGCCCCTCCCCTTAAGGGTGTTACACTTCACGTGAAGTTCCCCACGAAAAGAACAACAAAAGCAGGCTGGCCGAAAAAAGAGGCAAACAAAAAAACTGCTCAAAGACGACTCGCGTATTTATTTATCCAAAACAATCTGCAAATTAATTGCAATTTGCTCCCCAGAAGGTACACACAAAATTAAACCACAAAACGGACGGCCAAGTGTCGAGTGAGTGGTGAGAGGCGGGAGTGAAAGAGCCTCGAGTGTCCACAGATCTCTCGACTAAGCACCACTTAATCCAATTCGCTGGAATTTCTCACTCTCGATGCCCATACTTCACCCGCCAGTCGAGTGTTTTTCATCCGTTAAATCTATTATTAAGCGCTTTTTTGTCCGCAGTCAGATTTTTTTCCTCTTGCGTATCTCAAGGCGGTCCGTCGTCGTGTCGTCGCCGTCTTCTTTTTGCACGGAGCCCACTTTTAATTGAACGAGATGAAGAATTCGACACAAAAGGATCCTCTTCAAGCGCACATCTGTCTGTTTGTCCAAGACTAGGCGCAGCAACGACCGCCACCACCACCACCACCACCGCCAACGTCTCGGTCGACGAGCAGAGAAATTAATAGTTAATGCCTGATTTATGATGGATTAACCGAACCCACTTAGGGAAATTCTAAAAATAACAAATAAACATCACAACGAGCTACGGTGAGGGGCTGGGAAGAGGGGGGGGGGGGGGGGGGGGGGGGTGCGTTGTGAGGCGGACAACCCTCGGTGGCTGCCTCGAAGAATCATCGACAAATTATTATCAAGGAGAAGCAGTCACTCCACTCCAATCTAATTTTTGAATTCTCTCAGCTGAGTGGGATCGATTCACCTTTTGGGTAGGCTCTCGAGACGTTTTAGTTTTTCTTGGAGTTTCGGTCTCTCGAGAGACACGAGGCGCGTTGTGGATCGTTGATCGGCGTATTGCACAGGGACCGCTTAGGAGCTATTTCATTTTTATGGATGAGTTAATAGCTTCAGAGAAACGTTTTTATTGATAGCCGGACACGGAGTGATGGAGGAGAGTCGGCGGACTGCGTGAAGACTGTGTACGTTATGGGATTTTGAGAAGTGCAACTGGTTGTTGCTGTTTTTCGCAAGTTTAGATGGCCATTGAACTGCTGAGTGTGTATGTCGTGAGGTTTCCCTGCTATGTCGGAAATTCCACGAAGTGGTAACAGTTGTGGTTGAAGTGTACATACGAGCCAGGATGTCGCTGGTGCATAGCAAATCATCAATTCTTCCGTCGCTGTACGAGTTTGCACACACGTTCTGAGAATCAGTGGGGGTATGCAAATGATATTTGATATCCTCGACGGATCTGTTGTGGGTTTTGAAATTGTTTTCTTGGGTTTGTTGACATTTTATGTGTTTTGAGGAATTTTAAATATGGATGTCTCTCTCTGTCGTTTTGTTCCTATAACTCTCTTCATTTCAATTTCATTCTAATTCCTCTCCCACTTCATCTCAGTCATGATCTTCATCCCTGGTGGTGTTATAAAGGGTGTAGTGCCAGAAAAATCGAACTCTTACCGGAAGATGACATGCAAATAGGCGTAATAGAGCAAGAATTCGTAAGCAATAAACCCTAAATGTATATTTATCTCCATCTCCATCTCCATCTCCATCTCTATCCCCATCTCCATCTCCATCTCCATCTCCATCTTCATCTCCATCTCCATCTCCATCTCCATCTCCATCTCCATCTCCATCTCCATCTCCATCTCCATCTCCATCTCCATCTCCATCTCCATCTCCATCTCCATCTCCATCTCCATCTCCATCTCCATCTCCATCTCCATCTCCATCTCCATCTCCATCTCCATCTCCATCTCCATCTCCATCTCCATCTCCATCTCCATCTCCATCTCCATCTCCATCTCCATCTCCATCTCCATCTCCATCTCCATCTCCATCTCCATCTCCATCTCCATCTCCATCTCCATCTCCATCTCCATCTCCATCTCCATCTCCATCTCCATCTCCATCTCCATCTCCATCTCCATCTCCATCTCCATCTCCATCTCCATCTCCATCTCCATCTCCATCTCCATCTCCATCTCCATCTCCATATCCATCTCCATATCCATCTCCATCTCCATCTCCATCTCCATCTCCATCTCCATCTCCATCTCCATCTCCAAAGCAGTGGAGAAAGGAAGAGAAAGGAGAGAAAATAACGTATAAGCATCCCTGAGGACGTTAGAAAGTATCCTCCTACTTGACACCCTCAGTAAGACATTGCCCAACAGTAGACTTAAGCTGAAACCGTGGACATGTACATCCCTCTTAGTCTTAGTCCATTTCCATTTACATGTGGAGGTTCCTCAGGTTTACGTACTGGGTTCACAACTTTTGCGAATTTTTCCACAGCGAGACAAGCGTCTTGCAAATATTTGACGCGATCAAAGGCTTACAAACCTTACACATCTCCAGTCACATCTAGATCGACCGCTGCCAAAGATGCCCTCATAGTTAAAATGTGAATACCTTTCACTGAAACTTACTGTCACTTCAAAAACCTTTCAAGATCCCCCCGCTGAGCATCAACTCTAGCCTCGTGCATGCATCCCTGAAATTCCATAAGCCATCAGCTCACTCACCTGAAAAGAAAGAAAAAAGACACTTGTTTGACTTCAAATCAAAAATCAAAGAGACAAAAGCAGATGATTAAGACCACAGGACTTTGAATAGAGCCATAAGGCACACCATCAATTCCCATAAGCCAGTCTATGAGCGGCATCCGCTCACTCATCACAGATCCCCTCATTCGATCGAACAGTGAATTCAAACAAATCATCCCCCTTTATGCGATTTCCCTCGAATAATTCACTCCACACGCGTCCACAATGCGATCCTAGACAAATGACCGCCACTTCCCGTGTGCACCGTGACATGGAGCGCATATCGCCTCCAACTCCACGGTCACCACCACGCACCACGAACTCAGTTGGACACCATGTGCTAGAAGCGATCGCATTCACTGACCAGACAAGCACACGATCCCGGACTGTGTTGTGTGGGTTTCACAAAAGATCTGCCGAAGATCAAGTACACACGATTAGCCACCCGTGTTCTGCTGCCCCAACGAAAGCCGAAACGCGCCTGATCTTGAGCTCATTCCTCATCGTCATCGATCGCCTTTCATATTCCGAAACGAAAAATTAATTGATCCTTTAAGGGCGCGGAGATCGATCGTAGAGCGATCTCATAATGAGATATCCAATCGATCCATCGCGCTGATGCTTGCGAGGAGGAGGACCTTACATTAATCAATTAAAATGAGACTGCTCGAGGCACATGCGATCGGATCAATTAGGCCAGCAATTGAGACACGATCAATGGATGAGGGAGGGGGAGGGTGTGAGGCGGTTCCCGGAAATCCTCAAAGAGAGGGAAAGAATTGAAGTCCCTCACCTGAACGAGAGGCGGGACGGGCAGGATAACAAATTTGAAATGTAAACATATTTACTCGTCTCGTCTCGTCCGTCCGACAAGAAAGGAGTAAACAAACAGCCATCTGTGTATGCGCCCCAAAAACATCCCGCAGGACAATAAACCACTCATCGGACACATAAGCACACATACACACACACGGATGGCACAAAGGACATGCGGAAAAGTACTTTTCTTTAACTTTTCAGCCCACAGAATGTTTGCAAACACCACAAAAGGAGAGGCACACAAATTCACCCAGAAACCCAGCTTAAGACTGCACGAAATTGAAGAATGATGATGAGGGAAGCAAGGACCTTTTCTTTTCAGTTCGTTTTTTTTTTGCCTTCGCCTATTCTTTGCTCAGCTCTGGCAAATGGACAGCCAGCTGAGTCGATAAACCCCAAAGGGACTTGAGAGCCAGTGAGTGAGAGCGAGAGCGAGAGCCTAGAGAACCTTTTGACGGATGAAAGTGAAAAATTGATCCCATTTGTCGGGGGATACAAATCACAATAAGTCGAAGGCGAAGCGATATCCCCTCGACAAAGGATCCGTTTTTTTTTTTTCCAATTTTGCACAAACAAACATTCGTCCTAGATTTTGCAAGCAATGACGAGGATAAGGAGATGACGAAGACGAGGCGTTTTGCGATAAGATGACGAACTCAATCGATGATGTCCTGTGAGAAAATTTCAAATCAAATTCACTTCCCATCTACCTGGCAGTCGAGGGTCTCCGTCGTCCTCCTCTCTCGTCTCGTCCTCGTGAACGAAGAAACAATTATTCGATGCAATGGCTGTTGTGTATCCTTTTTTTTGTGTCTCCTTACACCATCGTGATGGATTGCATTAAATTTCCTGCTGCTTTACGAGCATCAACATCCTGTTGATTCAAGACGATACAGTGTGTCCTTCTGGCTTCTGTCTGCCTGCCAGTGTGTGTCTGTGTGTGTGTGCTGATAAATTGGATTTATTCCTCGTCTATTCTTGCACCCATTCAGCTCGTTCACGTCTGGATCCTTTTTTTTTATTTGTTTGCCGGTAAAAAATCTAATTTCAGTTAATTTCAGTTGATTTCAGGTGAATGGCTGCAGCAGCCAAGGGAGGGGGACAAACCGTGAACATGTGGTTTGTCCCGCAGCAAGGACATGCGGTTTCCATTCTCGCATCCTGTGTGTGGTGCGCGGGAGGAAATGAAATAAGGTAATCGACTGGCATTTGAATAAATTGTGTGGGCGTGGGAAATGTGTCAGGGAGGCGCGCACCCTGATAGCGCAGAGCGAGTGTCAGCCAGACAGGCAAATGTCAAACGTATCTGGGTATCAACGCGTCTCGTCGGCTGTTGTATCTCTCAGCCGTCCTGGCGTGATTTATTCAATATGCGATGTGCTTCGGCTGGAATTAATTCGAGCAGAAATTGTATTAATAAAGGAAAGGATGCGGATGCGTGTGTGGTGCGATGCTCTGTGTGACTGGTGGGACCTTGACTGTGCGACACACACACACACACGCGCGCACACACACTGGAGACGATTTATTTTGCGTGGTTAGGCAATTTCGTGATATCCTGTGACTCGGTGTCGTTGGGCTTCGTGCTGCTGTATCTGCTGTGCGGGGTGGCCACCATTTGTATCTGAGCTGAATATTTGTCGCCTTATCAATTCGGTTGGGGAGGTGCTGCGGTCAATTATTTCTGTTTTCACGTCGTCTGAGGTGACGTGGTTCGATAGAGGGAAAGGATCAGGCTGACACATGCTGACAGGACAATATTTTTCTTCTTATCGTTCGCTTTCTCTCCCCAAGTCCTCGGACGACAGTTATGAGATTCGAATCGTTTGGGGGGCTTTAGCCTTCATTTACACGTGTTCGTGAGGCACTCGAGAGTCACTGATCCGGAGATTGTGCGTGACAATCTTATCTGTGGAGGATGGACGTCTTCAGGACGGAGAGATTAGGCGTGGATGTGGAGGTCAGGGATGGGTTTCAATATGGAAATAAATGAAGAACTGAAATCAGGCGACGTGATTGGAGCACAATTTAAGCGAATCTTGTTGTTTTTATGAAATTTTGGGACATTGACTGAACTTTTGCTTTACTGACGGATTAAGGTCGCAAAAACCTTTTCGACAAATTCACCGAGTTCCAGGGATTTTCCTTGTAAGAACTCTCTGACATCTTTCGTGGCCTAAAATCTTGCAACGAAAGACTCTAGTGAGTCCAAATTGTCGTTCCGAAATGGTAAAGTAGAAAGAACGAGAAGGACAAACTGTGACCTAAAATCTATTGAAGAAATACTGGGAGTCCAAGTTTGGTAGCATAGACAAGAAGTCAATGAACAATTTTGACCAAAATTTAGATACGGAGAAGCAGAGGAAGTCCAAATTGTGGCCTTAAATTCGTGAGCAAGGGAATTGTGGCCTAAAATCTGTGATCATGTAGATGGTGTCCAATTTGTGATCAAAAATGTCTGACCGAAATTGTAAAGAAAGCCAAAATTGAGCAATTAATTCAATGAACGGGGCACAAAGATTTTGGGGGCAATTTAAGGCGGAAAACTCAAGCAGCGCTTCTGACAGAATCAAGCCACAGTTTAAGGTCATCGACTTTCAGAGAATTGGTTTCCGTGCAGCCCCCCTCTCAGACCACTCACCCAACTAATTGAACCGAGAAAGATGCAAACTCTCGTCTCGTTCGCCTAAAATAATGATCTCTTCGCTGATTTGAATTTCAGGTCGGCCAGATACAATCACCCGGACACCAGACCAAGTTAATTTGAGATCTGATCTCCATACAACCGCGCGACACACTCCCTTACACGTCATTTCAACTGAACACAAGACCCAAAGAAACGATCCCCAAAAAAGGGTCTCACCCGCCCGGCAAGGGACCCACCTAATGGGATGCACATGCAAATTGCGAGCGGAATTTTCGGATCCACACAGACCAGCCACCTTCTGTCGCACAAAAGCTAAGTGCTTTGGGCTGCAGCTAATAACAAGCAGCGATGCCAGCGGATACACAATCAATTTTCCCAGTTACACACGGTGACGGCGGCGGATGGCGTAACACATTCCATCAGATACTTTCGCATGGAAATTCATGTGCAAGCACTGCTGCTGGAGCTCTCTCTCTTTCTGCATTTGATATGCATTTGGCCGAAATGCGAGGCGCGACTGAATCTCGGAGGCATCACCTGACAGCCACTCAGGAGTGTTGGATTCCCCCCCGCCGCTACAGCCATCTGTCAATATTTCGCGCTTCTAGCTTGCCAATTGGGAACCATAGATGCGCGGCACACACACCCGGCTAGTCTCCCACCGGGAGGTACGCTCTTCGCACATCTTTTGTTTTACGACAACGACGGGGACGATGGTTCTTCTGCTTGTCGCTCTGCTGCTTCTGTGCTTCTGCCATTTTTTTCTTCCGCTCCACCGTCGCGGATGGTGGGGCTGCCGTGGAACATGGCATCGCATTAGCTCGCCTGACATTGAGGCTTCGATCTGATGCGAACGCGCGATATACATATTCAATTCTAACGGTGGTGGGTACATCACAGCGTTGCAGCTCGCTTGTTGTTACATAGTTGTGACGACGACAACGACGACTACGATGACTGCGACGGAGTGGATGATGATGATGATGACGATGGCGACGACCATGACGATAGTTGATTCAATTTATCCAGCTCCGGCGGCTGCGGTCGTTGCTACCACTCGCTTCCTCGTTTCCGTGCTCCTCATCTCAGGCAGAAGTCGCCGCGCTGGCTTTATGCAAAAGAAAAAGATGCGAAGCGCGCGCACATTAAATGCATTAGAGAGCGACCGATGCGACGTGTCCCCGAGTCGCTTACCTTCGGCGACAGCGCACCAACGTGTCCCAGCGCGCTATTGCCACCGCCGCCACCACCTACATGCGGCGGAGGTGGAGGTGGACGATGGAGAATTTTCATATTTTCATCTCAATCTTTGCAGATATCGCGCACTGCTCCGCCGCTGGCGGTGCAGCGTGCACCGCGCACTCCTCATCCTTCACACTCGCCCCATGTGAGCAGACTGTGGAGCCAGTCCATCGGGAGGGGGGACGGCGACGTTGTTTTTGTTTTGTAGCACGGTTGCTGTATCTTGTTACAAAGGCATGACATGGGTCGCGTATACAAGATATCGCTGTTTAGAATCGATGTGCGGTGTTTGATGCTGTTTCCTTCTTTTTTTGTTCTCCCCTCCTCGTGGGTACGTGGATACGTGGCGGTGGTGGTGGGGGTTCTTTGCGAGAATTCCTCGCCAAATAGACACACGACTGTCGACGGTGAGGGGGGTGGGGGGCAAGTGGGGCGGCATAGACGGAATGAGGCGGAGTGACGAAGGCGCGTTATATGTAAATCTCTGAAGTCGATCGAGTAGTTTCCTGCGCTATCAGTGGTTATATTCGCGGAGGTTGTGTTCTTTGATTTTCCTGATGGTGAGCGCTGGTGCGCCAGTAAGGCACGGACGGGAGAGGATGCTGAGTGAATGGAATGGGTTTTTTTTCGCGGCACGGTGGTCGGTAGAGTTGTAGATTGTTGTCTGTGGCGGCTTACACGGAAAGAAATTGAGGGAGAGGTGATGGAAAATCGAAGAAGTTCTGAATAAACATAAAAGTTTGACCCAATGGGCTTGGAAGACAGGTCTGAAAGGAGCCATAGCATTGGCGGAAGTTCTGCGCAAATGAAAGAAACCTAAATTATGACAATAGGTCGGTGAAAGGAGGTTGTAAAGGCAGTCAAAATGTTGGCCTAAAATTTGTAAACTAGGAAGTGGGGCTGCTTCAAATTCTGTTCAAGAATGTGTGAACGAGGAGGTAGGATATGTTGAATACGTGGCCTAAAATCAGTGAATGAAAAAGTAAAGGGCGTCAACATGTTGGTCAAATTCTGTAAACGAAGAAGGGGTTCAAATTCTGTGAAGGAAGAAGGGGTCCAAAGTGAAATTTGTCTTAGTTGTGGCCTAAAATCTATCGA
The DNA here is from genome assembly GCA_944738645.1 of Eristalinus sepulchralis. NCBI lineage: Eukaryota > Metazoa > Arthropoda > Insecta > Diptera > Syrphidae > Eristalinus > Eristalinus sepulchralis. The sequence goes on along the minus strand of OX122885.1, from coordinate 2,680,295 downwards.
CGAAGAAATAGAAGAAGGAGTCCAAATTGTAGCTTGGAATCTGTGAACAAGAGAGTAGAATAAGGTAAAAAAATTGGTCTAAAATCTGTAAACTATGAAGTCCAAATTATGAACCGTCTATGGACGGAAAACTAGAGGCCAAGTTGTATCTGAAAATCGATAACCGAAAAGTAAAAGCAGTTCATATTGCGGCCTAAATTTAACGACAAAAAAGAAGGTCAAATTTTGGCCTAAAATATGTCTATCAAGAAGTAATTGGCTCTCCCGGGGTCTTGGTTGATTGTAGCCTTAAATTAGGGAACGAAGACGTGAAAGTAGTTAAGACCGTCAGCACAAATTTTTTGAACAACGAAAGAATCGCAATTTTGATACTAAAAGAATTCAAATTGTGTAGAGGGACTTGTGAACGAAAAAGCTGATGAAGGCCAGACTAAAGCAAACATTGGAGAGGTAAGAAGTAGATTCAGTCCAGTTCAAACTGGTGATCTCTGTATAGAAGGAAGTAGAGGAAAAAATGAAATTAGTCCAAAATACCTGAGACTATTGAGCAATGAACCAAAATTCGCACACAATCAATGAGGGCTTAAGATGAAGCTGTCAAATATTGCTCGATACTGAAAAATGTTCACCCTTTCCCTGCTGACTCTAAGATACAAATTTTTGCGAAAAAATCGACATTGCCGATATCAAAGATACTCAGCAATCGATCGTTTGTCTTCTTCATAGAATTTGCAATCCCTCCCGGGCCTTAGCTCTACCCTCAAAACGCAGCAATCATCTCCAGCAACAGCATCCAAAGCCATCCTCTCAGTGCACCCTCGCCTCAAAGTATCTGCTACAATTCACGGTTGTATCTCTGTCGGTATCCATCGTCATCAGTGGCATTACCGTGCTGCAGTTGTTGAGTTGTTTATTGGACTTTTTTTTTTGTTTCTGTGCCTCGTTTTCCCTCAATTTTCGACTCTCTTGGCAATCTTTGCAAAAAGAACTACGAGTATCTGGTGGTCTAATGCATCTCTCAGACGGGCAAAAAAAAAACCGAAACGATGCCGAACAGCAGAACACAGTGCCATGGAATCGTGATTGGCGATACAGACACTATGGCCCAGCGCGCTGTTCGTTGCAACACAATCGATAGATAGATTGCCTCCTAATGAAACACCATGCTGCTGCCGCTGCTGCCGGCTGCCGAATGCCTAGGCCTGCAAACACACAGGCCCATCGCAACGAATTGCACTTTCGGGTGATGGAAGCTTAATGGCCGGGCAAGGGTGTGAGAACTGCCGGAGGCCTTCGCACGACCCAACTCTTGAGCGAGTTAAGTGTGAATGCGGCAAGAAAAAAAAAACCGACACAGCACGGAGATAATAGGCGACAGCGTTGTTTTATTGAATGGCTGCTCATGAGGATACCGATGATAGGTCAATGTCATGCTCGTGTCTTGTCGTTTGTCGCTCGGCCCTGTGGGTGGCACTTTGGACATTCCGTCATTATTCGGGCGCATCATCCTTCACGCGGGCAGCGAGCGGTGGCTGATGGTGCGCAGCTTGAGGTACAAATTCATCTCACATGCATGAATTTGCATGTCTGCACGACATGACGACAACGAGGATGCCTGGCAGCGTTTTCATCGCCATCCCCGTGGCTGGCGTTATCGTTGTCGTCGTTGCCGTCGCCTGGTCTGCTCCATCGACCATGAAGTTGTTGCCGCTTGTTGGCTGGATTGTGTCAGATTTTGGCGTGACATTATTCAAAGTCTATTTTTGGGACGTGTTAGCATGTTACAAAGGACAACCGGAGAGACAATGACGACAACCGCAGCACCGACGACGATGGTGAGGCACCTGAAGATGAATAGTGCCCCAATGTGCAGCGCTGCGCCGCCGCGCATGCGGATCTCCAATCTCACATTCAGTATTCAGCTTCGTGTTCAATCATTGAATCTAAGCGAGGTGCGCGTGCGCGCATTTCAGTTGGCCATTTTTGGATCTCTTTCCTGGCTCGCAAAAAAAAAAAAAAACGTCCAGAGAGAAGACAAAAGCCAACCATAACCTGAGACGACATCATGGGGGCAAATTGCTGGCATTGTTATGCGGAACTATTTTCACGCGGAGGTGGCGACGGTGGAAGGGCGGGGAGGGACGCTTCGACATTCAAACGCCATTAGTCACTAGTTGGCAATTTATTTCACGGGACACGGCAGGCACTCACCATCATCGCACCTCGACGAGATATTGTTTTAAATTGCAAATTGGAGAAAGTTTGAGAACAGGACGCGCTAGCAATAGACACAACCAGCCGGGAGAGAAGCTGTCCAGAAATGGCGCGGTGCCCATTTGTAATGATTGTTTATGGGAATTGGCACTTAAGGCGTCTCTGGAATGGAAAAGAGGAACGTTCCGGGGATTTTAGAGCGAAATGTGACTACCGTGCTGCATACCGGCCAGTCATCGATGAGTTGGATCCAATTAGCCAGAGGTTGCCTGGGTGGTCATTGATTGCATGGGATTTTGAGTGAATCATAGACCATGCCTAGAGGAGGTCAAAGAAGGGGAGTCATCAAGCAGTCGTCAGATTTTGCCTAAGGGAATGCTAGTGACGATGACAGTAATGAGGAATTAATTGAACCATTTCTCTGAAGACAAGTGCGATAAGTGCGGTATGTGGGGCATAATAATGAACTCAGGTTATGTTTTTAACTGCCTTCTGTGACTGTGAAAGACATTCCGTCAACATAATGCACGAACACGAAAAATTTAATTTTTTTTTTTTATTCTATGTTTTAATTCTATGTTCTATGTTTAATGATTTATATTCAGTCGTATTTACTTTGACTACGTAAGCATCGAAATGTGGTCGGAGTCATCTTTTTTGTTTGTTTTTTGATATTCTATGTATTATGGCTAAATCATTCACAGTTTAGTTAAAGCAGTTTTTTTGAGTAAAACTGAAGTCTAATACATGTAACGTCCCCGAAGGAAATTCACATAAAAAGCGAAAGTCATCGAATTTCCTCCCAATCTTAACATCTCCGCGGCACCAGATCCTCCTCTCACAGATAAAACCCCTTGCGCGGCTTCCTTTCCTATTGCTGCTGCCAATCTCACAATCTCAGCCGTGTAACCCAATCACTCTTATCTGACGCGCTCGTCAATTGAAGCAACAAACCCCTTCCGGTAGATGCCTATCGTCTCACTTATCACACAGAGAGCGCTCGACTCTCAAATTTGTACAGCGATCCCATTCCCAGATTTCAATCTTCGTCAATCCTTTCAAATTAATTTTATTGGCTACCTAGGAAAACAATAAAAAAGCATCCAGACGACAGGGGACGGATCCTTTAATGGCCTCGACAATGCTGCTCCCAAACAGCAGAACACCGGCCAGTGCGTATCCGTGATGCCATTGTGTCTTATTCGCGGTCTCTGCCGACTCGCTCTCGTGTGTGTATGTAATCGAATCTCCTTTTCAGTAGAATTCCACTCGCTGTTCCCCCCACCCCCCATCTCGTGTCGATTAGAATTTTTATTGTTACCACGAAAAGCAGAAAAGACGCGGGAATCAATCCTAAGGAACAAAGTATCTATCGATCTCTGTCAGAATCACCTTCACTGTCGTATCTATTACCGTCCGCCTGACACATTGATTAGGTGTTCGTCATCATTTATCTCGATCGATCATTTCCTCCCCTCGGCCATTATGCGGGGCCATGCTATGCCCGCCGCATCACTCAGATCGATTTCTGTGAACGCTCGCATGGGCTAGCATAAAGCTTCTCCTCTTGATTCCATTAGATTGAGACAGCCGGCATATTAATAAAGAATTCAACACACAAAAATCTATCTAGACATCATCTCGACGAGCGCACACAAATCGAAGGCGACGACGACGACGACGCGACGCTGGAGATGACGGCGACACGGTTTTGGCGTTTGGCGTTGATGGCGGTTAATGAACAAAAGTCTCTCCATAACCAGGGGGAGATGAATCAATTTGACACATGCTCGCCACCGACGGCCACAGACAACACCGCGTCGAGGAATGTGATTTACATTGAATCGGTTTTCAACTCTGATCGGTAATAGTGATCGGCCGCTCGGACCATTAGAGACAGAGAGGGAGAGCGAGAGAGGCGAGGAGGGCGCGTTCTCTCGGTTTCTTTCCTGATCGGCGGTTTCTTCGACGCTTTCTGCTGCGTCATACGGTGTGATGTGGTGTGAAGCTATTTAAGGCGTGCAGCTCCTTCGACTGTTCAGGGTCATTATTCAGTTGAAGTAATTGAATGTGTTTTCACCTCTCCGGCCGTGGCAAATCGCCATCTCTCGACACTTCGTTTAGAGGGCGGAGGTACGCTTGTGCCAATCGGTGGATAGAATTGAATCGCTGCTGCTGAGTGGACGGACAGATGAACATTGGGGTTACGACTTTGGTAGGAGTGGTCTGTAAACATGGTCTTGTGTGAGAGGTCAGAGGGGAGTCCAATAAAAAAAGACTGGTACTGAGAGTGAGTGTTAAGTGTCGAGGGCACGACGTAGCTTGGTACGAATTTGAGCAGATTTAGAGACGAAAAATCTAAACTATTGCGTTGTGAGCTCTTTAAGCTAATCGCTGTCCAAGATTTCAGCGTGGTCCCTTATCCACAGTTTTGTGGGTGCCTTTGATGAGGCGCCTGCCGGAGGGGGCGTCACACAGGTTCAGAGGTTGATTGACGCACTTATGTGGTTGAGAAGAACTAACAGCTCGAAAGACATCACATGTTCCTATGATAGGCTACAGCGCCATTTCACGTTCTTGCATCATGAAAAAATACTTTTCTCCTATATGGCCTCATTTCTGGTTCATTTTGTCGCCATTGCTTTTCAGATTTTCTAACTTCATCCCCACCCCTGTTCTTGTTCAAATTCCAACCTCGTAGTGAATACCAGCAAGTCATGATGTGGAAGATGTCTCCAGACGATCACATCACAACTCGCACTCATCCATTACAAGCTGACCACATCTCTGAACGCATCCATCTTGTCCGATGCAAATCCACACCCCTGCGTGGGCATGCGTCAAAGCGCACACGCGTGCAACAGATATCACCCGTCTAATCGGCTGAATATCTTCAATTCTCACCTTGTTCCCATGATTCCAGATTAAATCACGAAATCTAAATCATGTCGCACACACACACACAGAGCTCCTTCTCCGTGTTGGTGTTGTGCAGACTCACCTGAGAAATAATTAGCCGCCAATCTTGTTCATTAGATTGACTCGCCAGAGGCGGCGGCAGAGGAGCAGACGGAAGAGACCTGGAAACATCCGCACGGCTCCTTGCAGCATGCCATCCATCCACAGGAGTGCCAAACAAGCAGCGAGAATCTCGGATACACATTCAGTCGCTCTCTCTCTCTCTCTCTCCCTCTACCCAGTGACTATCTATCTATTTATCTGACTGCGGGAGGCAGCAGGAGCGACGGTGCAGCGGTGGCGTCACGGAGGAGGCCGCTCCAGCAGAGCATCATCATTCAAATGAGATAGCAGAATACAACTTTGCACACAAATAGCTTAATCGCAAGCAATTAAACAATTAACCCACCTATGGGCCCGCTCAGGCGTCTCCAGTGGGCCGGTGTGGGAGCAGCAGTAGGAGCAGCCGTAAACAACCTTCGTCGTTGTCGTCGATGCGATGCCGGTAGGCGGACGGTCTGTGCGGGGAGGCAGTTCGACAATGGAAGTGTCTACGGGCAATCCACACCATCGTCCGAACGGAACAAATTGATATCGACGGGTGGAGCGACGGCTCGCACCCTACCCTTGGGCGTATTTTCGTGCGCTGTTGTTGCTGGCGCTGGTTCGGCGCAGATCGTGAGACGATTATGTCTGACGGCGGCGGCGGCGGCGTGGTGCAGATCCGAATGCAGATGACTCGATGACGGTAATCAGTTAGGCCCGTCGAGATGGGGTGCTAATGGTGGCTGGTCAGTCTGGAATTTCTGAAAATTCAGCCACGAAGGAACGCGCGAAGGACAGAGCAATTTGTGCGGGAAATTACAGGATCGGCCGGACTTAAGGTGGTCCGATATATCATCCCAGATGACAGAGCTAATGGCCTGTGAGAGATGGTGATTGAGCGTTGAAGGGTCAAAGATGAGTTGAGTGGAGCGTGCGTCCATCCCTCAGTTTGTCCATTCATCTGTCTGCGCGTGACGGTGTTTTGTTTGGATTTCTGAGAAATTCGTGGGGTTGGCTGTTCGTGGAAAAAATTTGTGTATGTGTGTGGGGAACCGAAACAGTTTCTGGATATCTGGAGATGTGGGATATGAGCTGAAAGTTTCTTCGTCAATTTATGACAATAAGTAGAAGCCTCACATAGACGGAGTCATTTCTTCCATCACTGAACAGCGCAGCAGATAGCCTGGCTTTGGGATGATCGATCGCCTCCGTATAAGATCGAAGAGTGTTCTTGAAGGGCTGACGGAGTTAAGTCGAGAGAGTGTAGGTGCCTATCTCAGTCGTGTTTGTTTCTAGGACGTTGGTATGAGATCCGGTTGACGTTGCAGTCCACAAGCAAAGCAGGCACTTTACCCAAGTCAACCCATCCAAATAACCTTTCCCCCGGCATCTTCCCCTCATCCCCCCCCCACCCAAATAAGCTGTAAACAACACTTTAAAGCTGGCCAACAAGTTTTTAAAACCCTTCGAATAATCGCTCACTTTTCCAATCGAACGGACTCGGAAAAGCTGCAAGACATTAGTCTTGTCAGCAACACTGACAAAGCTGTAAACTTCGACGGCTCCAAATCAATCTTTCCCCACCCACTGCACAATGCAAAGATCAAGACGAAAGGGGGTTAGAGTTCACTTTTAAATTAAGTTTGCGCCATAAAAATTTGCTCCAACTCACTTGGCACCTTCATTAAGGTTCTCGCCTCACTAGCGCCACTCGGCATCGCCGTGACCTGCCTTGTGATATTTGTCTATAGTCATGGGGTGGGGTGGACTTCCTTATGAGTGGATAAATTGCTGCTTCAACTTTAACATGCAATCGCCCCCCGAAGCTTCCCATTTCAGAAAACAACATAAAATCACCAATTTTCCCTCCATTGCGCCACTCCGCCCCCCACATACACACAAATTAATCGTCGTCCTTTAGCACAACACCCTCAAGGATATTCCTACATTGTTATATCAAGGATAGTAAACATCCTGCTCAACAAAAGCGCACACAGAAGACAACAAAAAAAAAACGCCGTTGTCGACAATGACGATGGAAAACAAGACGAGACCGAGCAGAGACTCACTCTAGATGGACCTCCTCGAGGGGGTGGTGGAGGGCGGGCTGTGCAGAGCACTCCATACGAACGTTGTAGATATGTTTCGGAATTTTTCAATTTTCCACTTGCGCCACCCCACTGATTGCAGCATTCACTCCCATCTCCCATATCTTAGAGCAGCGACGACGGTGGGAGGGAAGAGTGATCCAAAGTCCACCCCACGCGCCCCTCCAGCCATTGCGCGCTTGTTGTTGTGTTGATTTAACAATTTTATAATTAAAATATGCAAATGGCTTTCTATCGAGAGGAGCGCACGAGAAGGATCTATAGATTGGCGAGCGGGGCACTAACGACGGCGACGATGGCGCGAACGGCGTCTGGGGGGAGTTGCGAGTCTGCGACGCTGCGCGCTATCCTAATTGCATTGTGCCAGAATGCACAATAGCGGGCGGCAGCAAGACCATGGAATGCCAAGTGATTGGATACCGATTTGAGAGGGGATTCTCGTTTTTTTCTTTTGCACTCGCTCCCCGGAGGTAAGCATCAGCATAACATTCTTCCTTTCGTCGTCATCTCATCACCGAGTCCCAGGGTGAGCTGTGATTTGTCCGCGTTCGCTTCGCCCGCTGCCGCTGTCCTGATGTGGTCCGATTCCTGGGGACAGGACTCGCTTTCGTTCGGAGGCGGGGGGCACTGTACACGCTGCTGAATTAATTTAATATCGCAGCGAGCTTGTTAAATTGAAAAAGGCAGCAACAACAAAAAAAATGTATCCGAGAGAAAGGAGCAAAGCGAAGGCAGAAAAAATAGAATTTCACTCGCGCCCGGCACACACAGCTGAGGGTGTTCGATTGAATAACAATTACTTTGCCGGTGCTCCGCAGTTGCCCCACAGTTGCTTTGGTTGCGCGCGTCATGCCGTTGCGTCCCCAATTTTTCAATTCACTTCGATTAAAGTCGCTGGGAGTCGGCTGCGACGGTGGTGGCGGCGGACGAGGTGCTGCGGAATCTGGCGACGCTGGAGCTGTCGTGGCGTCGTTTGTCAGTGCTGCGGAATTGGAACAGCTGTGGCATGCTGGGGGGAGACCGGGTGCGCTGGGGATGGCTTATAAAGTGTTTATTGCACAGTAATTGATTCAATGTTAGAATCTAATTATTTGATAGAATTTTCACGCATCAATTATGCATAAACTCTTCAAACAGTAGACGGATGGGGCGCACCCCTGATGGGGTGGGATGCTCGTGTCGGGGTCAATGGGTGGAATTTGGAGAGTCGATTTATGATGGGAGGTGCACGTTGGAGTGTATTTGATGAAGATGCACTAATTTGAGAAGTTTGCGTTGAAAGGGGATTGCAGTGCTGATGGAGTAGAGAAGCAGTTTCGATATAGGGGATTGAAGCGTTGGCAGAATTGTTGCTGCTTGTTTTCGAAAGCTGCTGTATGGCTGCTTGGCCCTTTGAGGACTTAAGTATCATCATACACAGAAATACTGAAATAAGGACATGTGAAACAACAAAACAGCTGAAATTAAAATGGTATAACACACCTTCGACACTAGAAACATAGAACATAGAATGGTGAAAACATGACAGAAGTCGAAGCAAACTCTTGAGAGATTAAAATAAACTCAGAGTAGCTTAAATCGGACATAAATATAAAACATAGAACATAGAATGTAAAACATAGAATCACAAAAATTTTAAGGTTATATTAAAATCCACACAGAACACCCATCCCTACCATATAAACATACGTGAGATCATTAGGGTGATCTTGCGTGACCCATGAAATTGTCCCAGTTTCAGCCTGCTTTCGTAACTCCCAATTTCATAATTGTCACTCGATCATGATAAACTTTTGTGCGACCTTTCAATTACACTCCGTGTCGTAGGAAACCCTTCAGATAACAAATCGGCCTACTTTCGCTTCTGTTCAGAAGCAATTAATGATGTATTTGACACCTTACAGCTCACAGGCTACGAAAATTCCACATTCCAAATTACTCAACCTCCACTTACGTCACATCTACCACCCCACAAGCCATCCGACCTGTTGTTCGCGCCACAGCAAAGCCGAGCAAAGTTCCAGTTGACAATGAGCAAGCAAGACAAAGAAACGATTTCGTCGTATCTGGTGTCACATAACATGTCCTATACATTGCGACATTAACCGCATTAATCACCCGAACAATTAGACAAAGCCACCTTCCCTCACCTCCCCGGTTCCTTTCATGCCCGGCCAGTAATTCTACGCCACCCGACAATGTCTTCCTTAATTTGATTGATATCTCACCGAGACACCGACACACTCGAGATACACCCGACACACAATTACAGTGTATCTTAATGCCGCGACCTTAAGTCAACAAACAATTGCCACCAACGAGACAAAAGTAAGCAATTACAAGTGACGGCGATACGACCGGCAGCAGCAGCCACCCGGAGTGAGAGGGAGAGGAAAAAGTTCACAAATACGCGTCGCCTGCCCTAGAAGCCGCGCCGGCTCCCCCTCCTCCCTCTTTCACGCCGCCGTTGTTCGGGTTTTCATTGAAGAAAATTCCGCGGTGGATAGTAATTGGCAAGATGCCGCCGTTGCCGCTGCTGCCATGCACCGAAACACACAGACCAGCCAGACCGTCGACAAGGGGCAAGAGAGAGAGAGAGGCGCAAAACAGACATTGAAACGCAACCGAAGCTAATTGCAACCTGAGCAGCAGCAGCTCTTACAACAGGCTGACCGGCCAACTAAACGTCCGCCTGCCTGCCTGCCACCCTCCCGCGGCTAGACGTTCATCTTGGTTTTTGATAATCGAACATAAGCGACAACAAGAACTTTACACTGGGCCCCACACTGACACACGCTCTAGTGCACGCACACTAGCCCACTCACATGTGTACATCTGCTCCTCTGACGTGTAATTATGTAATTCAGCTTGTTACAGCCGGTTTCAGCCCAACGGAGGCAGCGGCGCAACGACGACGACAACTACAACGGTCGAGCAGATACGGATGAGAAGAATCGACAGATAAGAAGCAACAAGCCCACCAAGTTGCACGAACCGCAAAAAGACGCACAAGCGCGCCGTACTCGAAGCGACCAAGTTGCCTTTCATTGAACTCATTTCTTATTTTGGTCGTCCTTAGCGTCGCGTCGTCCATCGCAGCGCCGCCGCCGCCATCCGATTCAATTCGATTCAATGCGAGCCGCGCAGTGCACAGCACAGGCGAGACAAATCTCAGACGCTTTGCGTGAATCTAATCCATTTCGTTGAATCTATCTTGAGTTTCGTGTAAAAGAGATATTTATCGAATACACAGAATGAGTACCCATGCCCCCTCCTCCACCATCCCACTCCACCAGCACCACCCATCTACAACGACCCACATCGAGGCTAAAAGATACGAAAATTAATGGACGGCAATTACTTGGATACAAAATCCGAAACGATGCTGCTACTGCCTAGCGCTGAGCTGCGCTGCTCACCTCCGTGTTTGTTTTACACGTGTAATGTTCGCTCTGGGGCTGATGGGAGAGGGGGGGAGGGGGGGGGTATCATTAATATCAAGGAACAATTATTGAGTGCCTTCGACGAGGCGGCTGTCGAAAGGGCAGCACACCAGTTCAGAGGTTGACCGACGCACACAGTTGAGGAGTGGGAAAAAAGCTGAAGTTCGGGATTTGCTTGAGGGCACGGCCAGAGCCCGACTGGCAGACCTAACTGATGGGTATCGTGAAGAGAATAAATCAGCTGAAGTTGATTACTCATTAATTGAAGAAATGTAGAACTATTTCAGTTATTGGCTTTTTATTGCGGATTCTTTTGGAGGGTCGCTTGTCTGCCTGCGGTGGCTGGGCCTCTTAATGTCTGCAGACACGAAGTGCTTGGGTAACACAGGTGGTCTGTGGAGAGGCGAAGCTCTTTGTTTTCAACTGCGACTAGGGCTTCTCTAATTGCTTGGGAATAAACGATTGCGCCCCGTCCCGACTAATCGTTTTGTGCCTAAGAAAAAACGGTGACCCCAGGCCTCAGAATGACGATGAATCATTAAGCGTCGAACTGGTAATGAATTGCAAGCGATCAGATTTGTTTTTATGATTTCTAAGTAATGCACTGAGATGGAGAGAATGCGAGCTGTTGTGCCTACTTGACGTCGATTGCGAGTAGGTGAAGTGTTGGGACAGGAAGTGTGATTCTTGGCTTCTAGGAAGATATAAGTTGGTTTGGTTTTTGGCCCAGATCTAAGATCTGTCGATTTCGATCGTATTTTTCCCTCAGTGTGAGCGGTTGCACTCCTATCACCTAAACAATTGAACGCCGAGTCTCCATGGAGGCGAAATCTGAGATATTCGAGTGCGAAATTCGAGTACAGTCGTATTTTGTCATTTTATCGGGGAGTGCACATTTCTGAAGTTGCACTTCCCCCTCCCGCTAAGCCCTGTCAGATTCCATTCAAATTTGCCACCTTGCACTACCACTGCAACGTTCCCATTCATCTCTCAAAATTCATGACATCCATTAGTCTCCTAAAAAACTCAAAAATCAAACACCCAGCAGGTCCTCAGACACCACGACTAGAGCACCGCTCCGCTCTCTCAACCTCCGAAGGTCGTCGGCTGCCAGGGCGCAGTACCATCAAGAACAAGTGCGCCTTTCAAAATATAATTGCATCGCAGGTACCCACCAGTCTGGGGATACGAACGGTTAAGCCGCTAAATTACAGGAATCCAATTTCAAGCTCAACCCAAGAGCACAATCAGTACAATTGGCCAAAACCACGACGTGCCGCTGAGCCCACAATACCCGCCCGACTGCAGCTGCAAGCAACGACGGAGGTGAGGAAAGCAGAGAGCTGCCAACCAAGACGTGCAGCGCGCCCAACACAACTAAACTCATTTGGAAACATAATTTAATTAACTGCGCTCTAGTTATACTGCAATTTGGCTTAATTGACTAATTTACCTCGAAACCCGGGGATTAAATGGTGGAAATGCACCGCGTACCAGCTACATCCACACTTGCACTCCACCCCCCATCCCACCACCCATTGCCGGACTTATTACGTCCAATTGTGGCCGTCAGGATGATGTGAAGACTTCTTGAAAACTGTCCTAAAAATACATATTTGCCAAAAGGGGAGGGGACATCGGTGCCATCAATAAAGGCCGAGCAAACTAAAATGGCATCAGCGGATGAGGAGTAGGAAAATACGGGAACAAAATTGAAAACAAACTGCAGAGGGCTCGCTCTAGGGGTAGTAGCAGGGGATGTAAAGCAATCCTACGCAAGACAAATATTAGGCGACGGCATTTCTTTTTTCTTCTCTTGCTCCTCCATCCCCATTCATTCATTCCCTCATTCTTGTGTCGACGTTTTCAAGAAGATCAATACGCTTCAAGAGGACACAGGACATTGAAACGGACGACAAGGCAAATACACTCCCGGAATCGAGTTGTGCACGCGGTGACGGTGCTGAAGAGGGAGGACAAATTGTATCTATGGCAGAAGTTGGTTTCATAACGCCTCTCTGAATTTCTTTTTCACTTTCATCAATTTTAAGGCGATTGAGCGTTGAAGATGTTTTTAAGGCGTTTGAGTGGTGGACCCTTAAAGTTATGCGAAGTGCTCGAGAGGTTTGTGAAGAGGCTCGAAGTAGGGGCTGGAAAAGCCCGAAATTCCAATAGAAATAGAAACGAAAATCCGATTGATCGCCTGAGAAGATGTTTTTAAGTTACTTTGCGTTAATTCGGGGTGTCAGTGACGCCTCTACGAAGGCGCTGAAAAGATATTGGTTAGAAAATAATATATTTAGCTAAATTCAGCCTTTTTTTTGATTCAGCTGGGATAATTTCAGGCGTAGAAACCACTTCTAAATGGAGGAAAAGATGGCGACGTGAAACGTTAAGGGAAAGCAGCGAAACATTCTTTTAGCTTCTTTATAGTTTTTAGGCATCGAAAACGAAGCCATTTCCTTAAACGTCCTCTAAAATTTAAAGCGAATACCGTTACATTCAACTTAATTCAGCTCAAATTCAGCTACTCTTAAACTGCTGACATAGTCACAAAGCATAGACATTGTTCAAAAAGTCATTACGTTCGTCAATTCGTGGAAATAACTCATCGACCAATGACCCCAATGACACAGCTCATGCCGCTAACTGTTCATTGACTGCTGACAGCCCCCAGAGTGCGTTGTCCGCACACTTGTCGTCCAAACATTTGCAGGTCACACATCCCTGTTGTGATCACGATCACAGCGGAGATCACATATCGGACTCCCTTCAAGTGTCAACATCCAGATTGCCCCAAAAAGGCCCATAACCCCGTCACTGTGTGACAGACGGCCAGATCTTTGTCAGACCTAACCCTCCCCGAAAACGGATTCGTGTCAGTTTGAAATTAATTTATCACCTCGGACCGTGCCACGTAAAACTAGTTTCACGATCTCTTATATCATTTTTAACGACTCCGAGTCGAGTAACCTCTCCGCGTGGCGACGGCGACGGCGTGTCACTGCATGATAATTACAAGAACCTCTAGGCTAGAGATCCACATTCACATCTTTATGACACCGGCAGAGGTCATTGCTAGCTGACTGGCTGACTGGCTGGCATGCGTCGTCCTCCCCGCACTGCGAGAGACAAAAGACGCGAACAACAACATCATCATCATCACAAAGCGTACACATCGCACATCAAGCATCACGCTGATCGCAGCTCGCCGATCATGATCAACTGTCGCCCGCGACATGATTAATATCGGCGACCGGTTGCCTACGACATGTCATGTTCGGCCCGACAGGTGACAACTCGGGAACCGAAAATAGACAAAAACAACGAAAGCAAACACCGAAATCTCTCGGCTCCCCCTGATTGATCTGCGCGTGATTAATGATCGATCATGTCGCTCCGGCGAAAAAAAAAAAGATTGAATGGGATATGTTACAGCAGCCTCGCCCAGCGGCTAAACGACGCGCAGTGGCCCAACCCGAGCCGCTACCACTCGGAAACTCTTGGGTTTCAGCCCAAATTTGGAATGCGATCGTGCCGATTCCGGAGCTGCTACACCGAGAAAGGGAAATCCATCAAAAGTGACAAATTATTAGCCAGGTTCCCGATCCCAGGCCCAGTCCCGGTCCCGGTCTCCTATTTCTCCTATCTGTCCTCTCCGGTGTTAATTTGCTAGTTCGCTGGTTCCCCCTCGCTTTGCCTTTCTCTTTTGCTTCCCAGACAGTGCTCGTGTGGGCTTTTTGTGGAACCCATGTCCAGGCGAGTGTATCATTCGAAGAGGTTACTCGAGTTAACAGGCAAATGTCAAAAAGCCACATGTTTACATCGGTGATTAGCTTCATCCAGGTCTGCGGCCGGGCACCGGGCGGAGGAGACGCGGATCGCTGGGTTGGTCGCGTCTTTGCATAAAGAAAGCCCAGCCGCCAGTAGTGGTACTGTGCTGTGTTTGGAATCTGATTCTCTGGTTTTTTTCTGAGGCCGCGGGAAGTGTGAATGTTCTCTGGGCTGGGGGGCGGAGAGGAGTGAGTGAAAGGCCACAGGAGTCGCTGTTTACTATTGTGCTGGCTTTGTTTGGAGGCGAGTAAGTAGGTGAATATTTTTGGTGCTTCAGTCGCGTTAAGTGAGTGTTGGCTGCGCGGTGAAAAGGATTACAATTGGATCATGGGTGGCCGAGCGGGTGTTTAGTCATTCGATACCCGCCGTGGCGGTTTTGGGGCGACAAACAGGTACCGGTGTGTGTGTGTGTGTGTGTGTGTCAACAGGTGGATTTGCTGGTGCTGAGCGTACACGTGTTTCCAGTGAAATTGAAGACGGGTGCTAAGTGGATAATGTACGAGCATGAGCAGATGTAATTTGAGGCTTTCTTTTGTATCGCGATAGGCGCTGAATAATGGGAGGATTTTTTTTTTCTGTAACTAGTTCGCTGACCGTTCGCTGGGTTTTATGTGGTGCGACGGAGGGTTTCATAATCTTGATGCAGAGGACAACATCGAGGGTCTACGTACAACTTGACGTGAAGCCTTGAGAATTTGTTGACATCGGACTCGTTTGCGATGCACGGAGGACTTAAGTGCCGTCCGTTCCAAGGACTTTTAAGAACTTGTGGGCTTTGAGGACTATCGGATTCACTTGCAATCCACTGAGCCTAAAATTCATTGAAGAACCAGTGTTTCAACGCAATTCTCTTCGCAATTCCATCAAAATTCAATTCCGTGAACTCCACAAACAACACCCGCAAACCACTTCATTTCCACTTAACCAATTTGCTTTCGCATCCAACCGAATTTTGCGCCCATCTACCCGCCTCTTCCAAGAACAGCCATAAATTCATTGCAAACAACATCGCCAAAGTTCCACCGGAAGACACACACAAAAATAAAAAACAAACAGCACCGCTCGCCAACGCGCAACAATGCAAAGAGCTGCGGAAGGGGTGGAACGCGGGGGAAAAAATGCAAATTAAAGCGCCACCTTAGAGAGAGCAAGTCCAATTAAAAGCAAAGGACTACCACCGCACAGCACACATCGTCTACCGAATTTGCTGAAACCTCCTCTTTCTAGTAAATCTCTTCACTGCCATCTCTCCGGGGGAAGACAAATTACTTCGCCATCTACCAACACACCGATGCATCGCATAACAAATGACTTCGCGAGCAGTTCTCGCCGTTCTGCCGCCTTGCCTTCTGGCCTCCGTCCGCAGACTGCAGCGACCAACTGCACAACTGCCTCCAGAGCCAACTTGTACATCTCCTCCACTGCTCCACTCTATTATTAAAACCACCACTACCACCATCACCACGATGACTGAGAGCTTGTTATTATTTCTCTGTGTGCATACGCTCAGCATGCATGTTGCCAATAATTAGTAGTTCCCGAGAAGGACCTTGTTACCTGGCTGCCGGTGGGAGAGTGAGCGGGGTATCGCTGGGCTTAATTGAAAGACGTGAGGGTCCGTACAATACGGTGCCGGCCAAATAATCTCATTAATTAGTGAAAATGTCTTGTCGAAGTGCTGTGCCCACCATTAGACGTCAATGAAGATAAAGCAAATACGGCGCGGACTCCCGCTCTGACCCAGAGACGTTGTTCCCTCTGGCCTCCTGCCAGAAGCGAATGCCGAGCATCAATAATCATAAAAATGACAACCAGTCCTTGCGGGGTGCGGAGATCAGCGCGCCAATCGTGGCCACATTGTGTCCTGGGTACACGTGTGTCATATTCCAATGACCACGGCGCTTCGTGCATTGTTTGCGCATGCCCCTGCGGACTGCGCTGCGGCGGCATGCAAAGGAGCGCACAGTTGGCCCGCCCCTCTCGTCACAATTTCATCGGGAATTACTCGCTAAGTGATGCGATTCCTCTCCTCCTTCTGCCGGTGATGTAATTGACGGCGAGGGGATTTTCTCGGTGAATTCATATTACTTATAGGACCTGTTGCCGGGCATGTTATACCTGTCGGCTGAACCGTCTTGGCTGCTGTTGCTGTGGCGAATGCAGTGGCGGCTTGTGCACTAGTGCATAAACTCCGATGGTGGTCAATTGGCAACGAGTAGGAAGATAGACGACCGAAAAGACTCTCGAGAGAAAGACCATCAATTTGAGAGAGTGCATATATCAAATCAGCAAGGCTGAGAACAGCTGCGTTGAGCAGGGAGGCCTACAGTGGTGCGAGGAAGTGTGGGACTGGCAGGGGATTCTGTGACTCAATGACTGGCGATGTGGTCAACAAATGGCCACTAGGGTGGAATTTGTAGACAAGACATTTTTAAAAGTGGACGAAAGCAACCCTTGGTAGCAGATCGTTCGGAACCCAGGCGGGGGGCATGAGGTCCTGAGTGTTGGGGCTCATGATGCTGTTCCAAGGATCGCATTCGGAAAAATGTTTGACGATTTCTCGGACTCTAAGATCTGTCTGCGTGCTGCAAAGTGTCTAAATGATCCAGGCACCGCATTGCCCACCCCACTGTCTGTCACGAACACCACTCCCTAAGACTCCGGCTAGAACACTTTCGCTCCCCCCCCCCCCTCCCTCCCTTCCATGCGGAAGCATAAATCTCCCCAGTTGACTTTTTCAATCTTTCTCACACACCTCCAGAGACCCACGGCGATCGAGAGATCCCAACACACGGATCCCTAGTATTATTTTCGAACCAACAATTGCAGCTGAGGAATTTATTATCCTGCCCCACTTCGGACCGCCACCGACTCGATCGCTCCCGATATCTCCGCAGTCCCCAGTCGCTAGCATTCATGGATCATCTCCCTCCTAGCCACCGGAGCACACAGCCACAAACGTTGATTTATTCCCCAAGCACCGCGCGCATGCAGGACAATTTGCGGCTGCGTCTTCCTGAAATGTTCATCATCGTCGCGAGCTCCTCCTATTCGATGTACGGACCGATAAATCCTCATAAACTAATTAAATTTAATAATTCCCCCCATCCATTCAGCGCACGGAGGAGGGAAGAAAAATTGCCCAAATAAGCTTCACTCCTCAGCTTTGTTAGCTTAATGAATTGGCCGAACGATGCGGAACGCGCGCGCGCGCACTCGTAGTCCTATTCCTCTGCGGTTTGGTTCGCCGGCGTACCGCACGTCTCCCGGCAGCAACGGAACGAAATTCATCATGAGCTGCGGCAAAGAATTGCTGTTAGCAGCGCCGTCGTTGCATGCTAACGTGCAATCATCGGACTTAGATCGGCTTCGTGGCCGCAGTCTAAAACGGTTCGACGCGACGCGTACATACACAAAATTATGTGCGCCACGCCTCCATAATGAGATATTACTTTGGGCCCGGCCAAAACGAGGGGGTGGACTGTGGTTTGGAATGGGGGGGAGGGTGGGGTAGATGGATTTGCAAGTTGTTCATTGCATGTTTGGTGAAAATTGGAAAAGACGCGAACTTCGGAGCTCGTGTGACGCGCGAGAAATGGAAAACAAGGCTCTTTCACAGCTAGATCGGATCTTCGTGGATCTCGTTGTGCGGTGTGGCGCGGCAGAGCGATCGCATGCCATGGCAAGTAGGTTGAGAGAGCGAATTGGTTGGCGTGATAATGGATTTATCAAATCAGTTAATCGTCGAATTAAGAACAATTTCTAAGCCGTTACGTCGCGGTAAATGAATCGCGCACCTCCACGCTGGAATGAGGATCTACCCGGGCAACCGGTAATGAGGAATGGAGCACCAACCGTGCGCTATTGGGGATAATTGAGTGGGCACGGCGCAGATTAATGGGCTGATCGGTGTGTGGTCAAGATGATGGAGCCTTTCACAAAATGACTGACGAGGAAGCAGCAGAGGTACAACATTGAGCCACGTCATGCCAAAAACTGCACACACGGTCCCACTTGACTGGAAGATAGAAATTGCGGACCGCACTCGAGCACAGTCCATTGACCCGTGGTGGTGGGAATTTCTAGGAACACGATCAGATCAACCGTTTCGGAATGCAACAGACCCTCGCCGAAGATCCTCCTATTTATCACATCTCGCAGGCGTCACGGCCGCTTTCGTAAATCCGTTAACGAACCCGTAAATCAACAACAAAGCTCTAATTAAATACCTCATCGGTCGGGACATTAAGATGCGCGTGAGTCCCCACGACCGCAGCCGTCCGAGACGCTATCTAAACTCATCGCCAGTTCATAAATGACAGAACGCTGCCTTATCGAAGTCATTTATGGGCACTCTGTCTCAAAATTTCACCAAATGACGCCGAAAGGAAGGAGCATCGAAAGAGACCACATTAATCACCGCGCCGAGCAGCTTCACCGTTTGTGGAGGCCCTCCGATGTCCCGATGATTCAGCGATTTCCGAGAAGACTCCAGCGAGGGATGTGCCGCCTGAATGGTCAGCTAGCGGAATTAATTCAAATCATTAGCCCTCGACTGGTGGACAGTTGGGGAGCGTCGCGGTTCCCCGGACAAATAGCCCTGTCAATGGGGGCAGGCAATTCGGGACTTCAGTGATAAGGAATCTCATCGTTTGACCCCGAAATTCGCCACCACCGGCTGAGATGGCGCCCAACGCGGGCCACAAACAAACACCCAAAACTGGGGGCAGCGGGGACGACGGATCAGGCCAGCCATCCCGCCAACCGAGTGGCCGGCCCTTGCAACGGGAGGGGAACAAATGAGGCATAACCCACAGACTGACACCTGTCATTTGTTTTGCTGAGCGATGTGTGCTCGGCCGTGATTGTGTGCGCGCGTTGGGTTCCCTCTCCTATAAGCCAGTTCTTGTGGGAAAATTAATTAGCCACCACAATGACGGGGGGGAATGGAAATGGAATTCGTGTTCGAACCTCTGGGCCATGAAAGTGTTTCAACCTCCGAAAAATCACACACAAAGATGAACGAGATACCTTCTCGGCCGTTGCTGGTGTCGGTGTCGTTGCCGTTTTGCTCCGTCCAAGCCCTGAATGATGCTGGAGGCTGTTAGCTGGCCGACTGAAGGAACGACGGGACGAGGGCGAAATTTGATACAGTGTCGGTGGTTTTGGTGGTTTGGCAGCGACGGCGGTGAAGTCTTTCTTTAATGGATCGTGATTCTGATATCGATCAACACGATTTTTTGAGGCATTCTTCAGAGCTCTGCGGCGATGGACGAAATGAAATCAAAGCGATTCCGGGCACTTGCGTGATTCGCTTGCCCATCATCATCATCGTCGTCGTCGTCTTTTGTAAAAGGAGGCGGAGGAGGAGTGGACACTGGATGAGTCTTTGGGAAGGAAGATGCAAATTTTTTTCTTCTCTTGTTTTGGCTGGCTTTTTGGGGGGAGATCTTGAAGTTTATTGGTTTATGCTCAATTGGCTTTATGACGCAAGATGATAGCGATTTAGATACGGTCAATTGGAGTTTATGGGAATATCCGCATGACGGAGCTCTGCAGATGAGCTAAGTGGATGGGAAGAAGTTTGAGAAGGGGATTGGGTTATGTAAGGCTTGAGAAAGTTGCCACGAAAAATCTAACGAATCTTCACGAGAAATTTTCTGTAGACCTGAAGGAAGAGGAGTAAGCAATAAGTTGCGGCTAGAGGACGGGAGAGTTTTTTCTTTGTAGACCTTCCGGAAGAGGAGAAAGCACGAAGTTACGACTGGATTACGGCAGAGTTCATTCAACAAAAAGAACAAATTCAAGCAGAGATCGCGTTATTAGGTTGTTAGAGGTGCAGTACAATGGCTGACGAAACTGACTGATGTCCGAAAATTGCGCTGAAGTCTCGTGAAGCTCTGCAAATGACGAGAATCGGCGACGATCGCAGGACAGCTGATCACTACCTCTGCGATCATTAGTTTCATGATCGTTGCTATTTGCTTTCTTTCTTTCGCCCTACATTACCCAGTCCGTGGAGTTGCTAGAAGGCAAAGATCAGAAAACTAACAATGGTCCCAGTTCCAGCAATCTCATGGACGACTAAAACCCACGGAGTTCCAACTAACAAGAAAAGCGAAGCTTACAGGGGTCAGAAGTAGGAAGGTCAGAAGTCTAGGATACAAGATCCAGAAGAAAATCATCTCAAAATCTCAATCAGAGCTCAGTCAAAAGCAAAACTGTCTCAAAAGTCTACCCAAGCGCCGGTCAGAGGTTTTCCAATGAGCCAAAGATCACCTCGCCACACAACGCTGCAGAAAGTCGCCCAGCTAGATCTAGACACGACTAAATGACTAAGCACATCCCACATCCACCTCCGGAGGCAACCCACAAACAAGTCTCTCTCTCCCTCTCCCTCTGTGGCAAGTCCTTAATGAGAGTCTTTCAGTAAACTTGCCGCCGCCATAATTGCCTAAATAAGGAGGGAATCATTTAAAAAATATTATCCGTAATTTACCGCAATGTGGAAACTCCCATTTGAGGCCCGCCACTCAAAGCCGGACCCATAATAGAGGGAAGAGAAAATTTCATTGCATTAGCAAAAACAAACCTCACACATCCACTTCATAAATAAACCACATGCATCACGTAGACGACGACGACGTCCATCTCCATCCCAAGTATCCACTAATATATCCATCAAAACAAAAACAGGATTAGCAACTAATCGCCGGCAATCAATCGGGAGGATTCTACGTTTCCCGTCAGCGGCCAGGCGGATGAAGACGACGCGCATTAGACAAAAACTATCCGACAAACGTCATAAATCATCACTCGGCCAGCCACACGCAAGGGGAGCACGGGATGGGACTCCCATAACCGGTGTCCCACCGTCGTTCCCAGTGGCTCCACACGCCATATTGGCCACGGTTCACAGCGAGCAGGGCTCCTTCACGAATGATGATCTGTGCGCGCACGGACTGCCTGACAGATTGACATTTAATGCAATTAAAGAATTTTGAATTCCCTCTCTCTCTCTCTCTCTCTCTATTCAGCGCAACCTGGTTGGAAGCGTCTCGAAATTAATATGAGTGGCCTGACGCCGAGGGCTAGGAGCTGCACAACGCGATGGATCAATCAGGCCCTGCAACCGGATGATAGATGACGAGTCGGCTTACAGCGCGGCCCAGCCTCCGTGCTGTGCGCCTCGCTTTTGGTCAAAATATTTGCTCTCTGGACTGACGTTGCCCGGCCCGGTTTCCGACTCAAATTAGTTCTGGCCGATTGCTTAGTCACATTTGTTTCGTCTCGCCCTGGAGTGACAGCCACTGTGATATCTTCGTCTTCAGCGTGCTCGCTGCCATGCTCGTCGCCGTCCTCGTCATTGTGGTTGCCTTCAGTGTTGTAGCAACGTTGCTCCCTCTCTGTGGGCCGTCAGTCTTGAGGTTTTTTTTGTTCTCTTCTCAAATTTAATCAAGCGCGTCGCTGAGGATGTCGTTTGTTGTGTCGTTTTGCATGCGCGCCAGATCTGTCAGGGCGATTGCGTTTTTTGCCGGCTCCGAATTTCGTCTGCGGCCTGTGTGCCATTCCGTCAAAGTTATAGCATCCGTCAAAACAATGTAGGGCGCGTTTGCGCAAGGGTCACGTCTTGGTTTTACTGATTAGATTCGGGTAAGGCCGTGAGGGGACGAGGCTAGGCGATAGATTCTTGGGAGACTGCGCGTTCACCCAAGCCCATGTCAGCTGCTAAACGCTCCCACTGGTCTTAAGACGAGACTTTTGTGTCAAAGACTTAAGGAAGCGACTTTTCTGACAACGGCTGTGGAAACAGACCCGACCCGAGGACAGCCTAGAGGGGCAACACTTCCAACTTCTTAGACAGACTAGGGCGGGTCTGAAATCGAAAGGAAATGACCGTCAGCCGTAGCTAATTCGTCATCAGCGTCGCATAAGCCACAAGATCGTCGCAAAGCCGACTCAAAGACCTCTCCAAGGTTGGCATCTTCACACCGGAGACGGTACCATTGTGCCGGTAAAGTCAGTCTTCCATGTACAAGCCACAATTGTGTACGCGCTCGACAAAAGGTTCGTCTCGGTTGCACGGCATAAAGTAACTCCTCCCCCCCCACCCACCACCCTTCCACCGTCTGACACAGAGAGCTTCTGTGTTCGAGAAACACAAAAAAAAAGTTCTTCAAGATCCTTGTCCCGCTCACGATCCGCGCGCACACACACCGCATAGACTCAGCACGACGCCGCACCACCGCCACCGCCGCACTCTGCATCCGTCACGGACGCCCGATAGTCATCATTCTCCTATCCTCAAGTTCTCTGGTATCACCCGGAGATACGTGTGTACAACAAGTGATAGCGAAGCGAATCCATTGTCTTCTCCGGCAGCGGCAGTGGATTGGAATTTTTTTTCGCACTCTCTTGCCGAGCTCCGCACGTCGTCCCCTCTTGGCATTTGCATACAACATTGCGGACAGACAACAAGACAACAAGGCTGATGGGCAGCGATCGCGTCCAGTACGTGATGGCGGCCAGGATGGGCTGGGATGGGTGCCATCGCCACCGCGGCCGAGATTCTTTTTTGCTCCCTCCCCAGACAGACAGAAGGCGAAATCTATCTTTATCTGCATCTTCACCGCGGGTTCCCGTATCTATGTGTGTCTGTCTGCTGGGCGGGCGAAGGGAGGGCAACGAGATAAAGTTGATTTGTTGAATGTCAACTCGTATCCATTCCGCGGCGGACTGCTCGCTAATTTTCATCCTGTCTGCCATGGTTGGGAGGGGGTTCGCCGAGCCGCCTCCCGGCCTGTCTGTCTCACTGTCTGTCTGTCGGTACGCCCTGTCGGATCTTGTTTCACCTGGCTGATGGGGTTTCCTTTTTTTCCCCTCTGTTTGTTCACTTCTCCCGCCCGCCGGTGTTGTGTGTGCATTTCGTTGGTTACGGTTGATTATCGCGACCGCAGTGCTGTGGCAGGGCTCAATGCAAATTATGCGGTTGCTGGATCCCCCCACCCCTCCACAGCCGTGTCGCTCATCCAAACGCTGCTCTGTTGTTTACGGGGAAACGTTTTATTATGAGAATATATGTCAGGTTTAGCACTTACCGCTGATTTAGGTTGAAGCGAATTGTTGGCGGATTAACTCACCTGGAAAGGGACGCACAAAAAGGAGGACTGCTCTCGAAAGCGGCGGGTGAAATGGAATTCGAGGTGCATTCGAGCTGAAAGTGATTTGCAGTGATAGTTTCTGTTTTGGAAACGAAATGTTGCTGGGCGGGGGACACGAGGGGGGTGCGAGTGCAAGTTCGTTGGAGCGTGCCGAATCGAGGAGGTATGTGTTTGCTGCGTATGACTTGCGGTGACGTGACGCACCCTGATTGTGGGTGGTTGGGGGTGGAGGTGGGGGTGTGGTTAACATGCGCTTCTGAGTGACGTTGGGAAATGAATGGTCTTGGAGGTATAAACATCTGTTCACGGTGTCGAAACGTGAATCACGTCAACCAGACACGAGCTGATTGAACTGGAAGTGGGCTCGCTGAGTTCACGGAGGTGATTTGATCTGTGCAACCGTAGAGAATGTCCGCCATAGAGTCGTCAAATTGGTAGGTTTACGAGTGTTTAAAGAGTGCGGCGGATACACCTAGCTCATGAAACCAACTGGAGCATAGAGCCCTCAAGTTGAGCCGAGAATGCTAGGGGGAAGGGGTCGTTTAAGCCTTAGAAAAGATATTTGAATGATTTCTTGGAATCATTTAAGCTGCGTATTGATGATTGAAACTGTGACACGGGTGACGATTTTTAGACTCTGAGGCGAGCGTTATCCTGGTTTGAGTCTCGACGCAGAGAATTCTAAAAAAGAAACGTTTTCGAAGAGAGCTCGTTTCTAATACGATCACCAATGCTGTGTCTGAATCTGAAGCCAGGCTTGCAAACATTATCTGCAGAGCCTGTCTCGAATGTGGTAACAAAGCACGATATATATTTCAGCCTCTGAGCTCAGTTCATAACTGACTTGAGCTTGGTACGTTAACTTGAGCTGAAAAGTTGCCGTCGCCGTCATCATTCTGAGTCTGAGTCTTGGTTTCCTGAACCCCCACATCATGCTCTGCGTGAGCGATAGGCGATGAAAATTGACAGAGACCTCAAACATCTTGCACGAAAGCCCGCATGAGAACCACTTTCTCATCGACGAACGAAACAATTTCTCGATCAATGGAAAGTCATGACTTGCCAAAATCACCCTCGCCCTCATCCTTGCCTTATCTTTCTATCCACCATCAGTCGTCGTCCGTCCATCACTTCATCACACTTTCGAGTGCTTTCATGCATCGCGAATCGCCTAATCGAACGCCGACCGCCGACCGCCGATCCACGAATTCCACACTGACGCATCCCCATCCTCACCACTGCAGCGGTGTACACTCATACTCGGGAACCTTTCAAAGGGCCGCTTGAAGGGTGTCTCTCAGCCGAAGATGATTGTTCAAAAATTTCCATTCGTCCATATGGGCTGACACAACCCCTGTGATGACCTGGCACATTTCTTTCCCTGTGTGCCCCTGTGGCGGCACGGCGGCGGCGCACCGTCCAAAGGGACGACAGCCATGAAACTGTGGTTTTTCTCCACTTTCGACAGTCATCCTTGACCGAGGGTGGTCAGGGGCAACAGCAGCGGCAGATTCCAACAAAAGATTACATTCCCACAAGATGCGCGGCGCTGCCCCCCACTCACCCGCCTCTCACCAGAGACCGCACGGATCACTGCTAAATCACCTGGCTGATAGGTGCCTATTTGTTAACCAATTATCTCTCCCCAAACCGGATGACTCACGTCATTATCTTGTCAACACACAATTCCCCGTCCGTCTCCGAGCGGGCACAATTTAGATCTCAACCAATTGTCGGGCTCACGCATCGCGCTCGCGCTCTCCCCCAAATCCGGCGACGACGACGCTGACGACTGGACACAGCGAACGAATAGCGGAGAACGCAGAACGAGTACCTGTCGACTTAACAACCTGATAATGAATTATTGGCTTAGTAATAATAATATACGAGGTCGCAGGCCCGAGTTTGTTCCTTAGCCCCAGCACCGCCGCTGTCGTGCGGCTCCGCGGCGAGCATGGATCTCGCTGCTTAATTGCAGCTAAATTATGCGGCTACCTGAACGAGACCGACAGGAGCGGTGGAGCACTTGTGTGTATGGAAATCACGTTGGGGACCCCGTGACGGGCATAACGAGCACAGCGTCGTCCTCAATGACGGCCGACGACGGCCATGCAGCCTGACTCAAATCGATGATCTTCACCCAAAAATGCGCGAAGAATGAGGCGACTTCCTTTGTCCAACAGTCCACTGGCTCTGCGAGCCTTTCCTCCCACCCATCCGTCTCCTCGCTGCAAGCCGCATATGGCCGGTCCATCGCCGTCATTGTGGGCTTGATGGAGTGAAGGAAGCGAATTAACATGAATTGCAGCCAAACGAAGCCATATCGCGATGTATACAGGCTGCGGCCGTGGTGCGCTATAGCAGCGGAATTGGCCACAAGCATTAATCGTTTCTCATCTTGTTTTCGAAAACGACAAGTTAATAACAGGGTCCTGCGATGTGGGTATAGACGGAACGTTGCTCGCGTCGTCCCGAAGAAACGTAGACCCTCCGTTCGCATCGCGTCTGTCGGTGTGCTCATATGAGCGATAATGCATCATGATGTGATGGCGGTTTGGTTGGGCAAGTGATGCCACTTGTTTGTCCTTTGGAGGTGTTTTCTAGAGATCTAGAGAGCGATTCGAACGGTTTTGAGATATCTTCGAGATGTTTTCGAAACATTGGTTGAATTTTTTTTAAATGTCAGAGGCACTTTCGAGGTATTCTCGCGGACGTCTTCGACTTCACGAGATTTTCGAAGCTTTTTTTTATGATTTCACGACTCTTTTCAACGTGTTTTCGAACTTTGCTTGACTTTTTGAATATTTTAGATCAAGACTTTTGTGATTTCATAGATTTTGGAGCAGTTTTGAACCCTCTTCGTGACTTTTTAAAACCGTTTTGGAGAATTTCTTTGATTTCGTGGAGTTTTTGATGCGTTTTTAAGCGATTTCGAAAACTTTTCTGATATTACGGGGCAATTTCAAACCGTTTTGCAGAACGTCTTTGATTTTGTGGAGTTTTTGAGGCATTTTTAAGCGTTTTCGAGTCTTTTTCAAGCCGTTTAGAAGAGCTACTTTGATTTCGTGGCGTTTTTAAGGCATTTTTAAGATTTTTCGAGCACTTTTCTGATATTAGCCAGTTTTCGAGGCCTTTTCAAACCATTTTGGTGAACTTTTCTAAATTCGTTGAATTTTCGAGGTATTTTTTAAGCGTTTTCGAGAACTTTTTCTAACTTCACGGAGCTTTCCCGGCATCCTCTATGACTTTCAGGAGACTTCCAGTCACCGCATTCCATTCTTTTGAGTTAATTTCAGACAGTTGAGAGATTCCCACCCGAAAAACCCAAAATGTGGCATCTCTTGCCGCTAGAACTTTACTGGGAAACATCGTCTCCCTTCATTCTTCGCTCTCTATCTCCTCACACCTAAGTCGTGCATTTTCGTATCTCTCACTCCATAACCTGACCCACTCCACACTTGGCCGCTGGTCTGAAGTGGCCCTTCTCCGCGGGGTAGCCGCGCACTCGTTTGCATCCGCCATGCGAGCAGCATAACACAGCACCACTGCCAACCCGATACCAGAGTCAGACTGGAAGCCTATGTCGAGCATGCCATTGCATGGCGTGGTTAATTTTTTATCATTTGCAACATCATCATCGGCCAGGACGACGTCGACGAAGACGACGGAGCCGCCGCCGCAGCCAAGGTTCGTCATCGCACGAAGCGCGCGCACACAACTCCCAGTCCACCGGCACCGGAATTCGCGTTTTGTTATGATTTCACTTCAGAAGGCCACGCGGTCCTAAAGGTCCGCGTTCGTTCGACCATTCGTCCGTCCGTTCACCATTCCATCATCCACCTCAACCTCATCATCATCATCATCGTCGTCGTCGTCGTCATCGTCGTGAGTGTGGACTCCCCCTGCTTAGCCACTATCACCACAGCCGCTGCCGCCTCGTGCTGCTCGTAGATTAATCGCTGTAAGTCATCGCTTCAAAAATGTGCACACAGCCGTACAAGCGGACCCATCACTGGTTGCCGCCGCCGACGCTGCAGCCGTGTGTTACAATCTGATCAGCGAGGTTCACAAAGCAGAGCACGAAGGGTTCCGGCTCCTGCCGCTCACCGTATCGCGAGAACGAGCGAACGTACCTCGTACCGAGTACATGCCACAGGAATACCTTAAGCGGCTATAAATTCCACAAAACCCGGCTGGTATCGGCTATGGCCTGCTGGCTGTGTTGCGCTGCGTCCGTGCGCCCATCCAGACCATGTAGCCAGTACACAACAAAAGATGACAAGAAGATTTCATGCCACTGCCGCAGCGCTAGAGAGGAAAATGAGCAATTATTCATAGACCATTCGAGCGACGCGACGCTGCCGCGAATGGCGGGTTGGCGGGCAGCACGGCGAGACCAGAGCAATCTTAACGAGAGCCATCATCATCAACATCATCGCTGAGTCCTCTTCGCGCGCTCTCTTTGGGTCGTGGCGTGGTCATTTATATTTTTGCTAATTAGACAGTTATGTGCGGAACATTCTTTTGTGCTGTGCACGCCGGTGTCCAGGCCGCCACGCCGCTCCTCGATGATGACTGCAGTGACGATGATGGGGCAGGCGACCGAACCTGGAGGAGATTTATCGCCGTGCGGAGGGAGATATGTGGATAATCACCTTGAGAAGTTTCGCCTTGAGTGACGATGACGATGTCGGTGGTGACGGTGACGACGGCGGCGGCGGCGGTGGTGGTGTTGGGCCTTGATTTCGGTTGAAGTACTTCTGGCCGGGCACTTGAGTGCAGCTGGCTGAGGGCTGCGAACAAGTCGGAATTCATTTGTCAAGGCGATGCTGCTTCTGAATAGCCATCGGCGTGAATTATCTAGTTAATTGAGCAGAGGATCCAGTGGACTCTGGAGGGTAAGTGTGGGTCATTAACGCGACCCACCACTTTGAGGCGACTTCAGTGAGTGCCGCGAAGTGATTCCCACCCGGAGGGTGGCGTGAATCGCCTTAAATTTGTGTCTCGCGTTGCAACAACAGTCTCTGAAGCTAGAGCTGGGTGAACGCAGATTATGTTAAATGCAGTTGAAGGTGATGGCAGCCTTTAGTGATTGTCGATCACGGGCTACTGTGTCTGTTGGATGATTTCGTCATTAAACGGCTTAAGCCACGTTCGAGGCACTTCTTAGCAACTGACTTTGATGGGCGGCCTGAAGACCTGTCATCGAATTCATTCCCGAGTCCCGCTTCGAAACAGATTTCTGCAATTCTGGAAAATGTCCAGTGATTACCTGAAGTCATCCCTTAGGCTACAGAGAGAGCTAAGGGAATACACGCCCTTCTCCAACCATGAGACGTTCCCATCGAATTGTGACCAGAAACTTATTGACATCTCCCATGAAATCAATCCCCTAACAAAACTCAACCACAAACGTCTGTCATCTGCCCGAATACACACAATGCATTCCATCTCCTCTTTTCACCGATCCCGCCCATTGAACGCTGCACCTGCTGCACCGCTCAACCGACTAATTTTCGCAACGCACCGTCAACACACGAAACAACGTCATCTTCTCCGCCCCGAAACGTTCAACCACACATTACCAAGCCAAACAATTCTAATCGAATTTTAATGAGCCCTTCAATCCAAGCCAGAGCCTCTGCGGCCCTCTCTCCGCGCCTGGCGGTGTTTGTTTTACCCAGGAAATTACATGCCGACAGCCGGTCCGGGACAATTCATCATCCATCGTAGGAGTCAATTAATAACGACTTAGCAAGGTCATTTGGGATGCAGGCTCCGTAAGCGGCGACGTCGGGACACACCACCAGCTGTGCTAATTACCCCCAGTCGGCTGGTCGGCTGTTGTTTGGTCCTCGACCAACCAGGAAGTCATTACAACACGATTCTGTCGAATTAACCCACTTTCCCCGCTGCGCTCCGAATCACTCAAAGGCCGCCGGAGACCGGAGGAACCAGGAATTCATTATGCGCCATTATCACCCAATCAGATCACGCAAAAATGCTTCCCGTCTCTCTGGGCGGCGCAGCGCATCACGTCTCCGAAGAGCATCATCTCGGCGGACACCGAAAAAGGTGCAAACTCTTGTCATATTCAATTACAATCATCGCCCCGTCCAACCGGAGGGCCTCAGACCTGCGCTTGAATGGGTCCCCTGATTAGCAGGCTCCCCCCTCGACACGGCACGCAACACTGATTGATCTGATTGTGCCCGCAACTGGTGGCTCAGAGCAAAAAAAAAACTCAAAAATATCGCATGACTGCCAGTCAAAAGGAATCCTGAGCCGGGTTCGTGCTTCAATTTATGATTATTGTTGCCGCTTGTATCGCAACTCCTGCAGACAAACCCCGAAACGCTGATCCCCGCTCGAGACAAGCTCTCGGGCGAAGTTTCAACTTCACGCACCAACTGCGGCCACGGCGAAAGATCGAAATCATCAAAAAATCTCCTTGGCCAAGTTAATTGCCGCAAATCGCGCGGGAATCGTGTACTCTCCGGTCAAGACAAACGAAGCTCTATCTGACCGACCGCCGCATCTAAACTTCTTCACGACTCGTCGTCATGGATCAATTTTTGCGCGATGGCTGCGCCTTTTTATGGGAAAATTACTTTCCAGACGAAGTGCCGCCCCCTGGTGTCCTCTTACCGACTGCCAGCCAGTCACTGTACACTTGCAAATGTGCGCACGCGCGATTAGACATCGCTCCGATGCTCGGAATGGCTGACTGGTGGCGGATTGGAATCTTAACTGCCAAGCGATGCGACTCTTTAGACGTAATTAAGCAATGTTGTGGGGGGGGGGATGTGGAATTTTCGCATTAGTTTGGGGAGGAGGTCACTAATTGGCTGGGATGCCCTTGGGGATCCAGGAGTGTGGGTCTAGCGGCGGAATTTTAATACGGACAGGTGGACTTCGGCTCAACATGGGCAGAGGGGTCATACTTGATGCGGTGGAGCATTGATGGCGTTGGACAAGATTGAAGCGGAGAGACAATCGGCAGCATCGAGGAGGGTGGAGAGGGATGGGAGAAACATGAGACGGGCGACGGAAGTCAAGAGACAAGAGCCATGAGCCAAGAGGCAAGAACCAAGAGTTAAGAGCTAAAGGCCAAGAGCCGAGAGATAAGACAGTCAGGGCAGCGTGCAGAAGTAGGGTTTCATGCATTCAAAAATTTCGAAAATTGGCAGACCTTAGCTCATTGCAATAGAAGTGCTCTTTGAGGCATGTCCAGATCGCCATCATCCATAGACCTAGGAGGAAAAGCACACGTGATTTCAAGGACATTTCGGATCATTTCCGAGGACTTTCCAAGGACTTCCAGACACTTTTCATTATTTTCCTTACGACTCCGATGTCTATGTAGATGCAGAACTTTCTACTCTTCGATGGCTGTCCGGCCCCAAGTTTCCTTCCATTAAGATGGCAACGTGTAGTGTCAGAACTTTAAAAGACGAACTGAACCACACCCAAGCACCTCTCGCCGCAAATTGATATTCACGTCCTTCAACACTGGCTTCACAGCAGCGAACAGAATCAAATAGCAACGCACGCCTTGATCTCTAAAATCCTTTAATCGAGTGTCCTCAACTGGGGCGCCATTTCAACCACAAGGACGACGAACATGCCCAGTCATTAATCCAATTTTAGCTTGTGCCATTTGTGACCTCACACCTCGTGAGCCTTTCAAAGACTGACCCCATTTCCGAGGTAACTAGATTCGAAACTTTTTGAGTCAACTTCTCATGGCAAAGCAGCCAAGTTTGTGTTCCAAATGCCTGCACTCGTCAGCACTTCTCTCTGATCAAAGAGGTGCAACCATCACACCTAATTACCACTTTTCGTGAAGCCCCCCCCCCCCCACCCCCCTCACCCCTCATCATTTGAGTTGCTGCTCCAATTCGTCCAAAAACTCTGTCCTCCTCGTTGGCGTTGGTGTTGTCGTTCTCGTCGCCAACAGAGACACAAGGCGAAAGACAAACTTTTCCCAGCACACCTTCACACGCTTTCCCCGCCCCTCAGCACACACCCCACCGTCACGTGATAAATTCTTTTAATTTAATTCAATTATTTCGACAGGTCGACGACAATCGACGCACAAACTCGGCGCACTCGGTGCCTTTGTTTCAAACAAACACGCCACCATCGCCGACCGACTGCCCGAGCGCCACTCTCTGCATGCAGTGAGAGTCTCAGTCTTGTTAGAACTAAACCAACTCATTAACTTGGCCAAATGCAGAGAGGTGACTGGCTGCCTGGTTGGGCTGGGAACTAGCGACGGAGTTCTTTTTCTGTGGCACGCAACGACCGCATTCTTGCGGTTGCGGTGGCGCATGGTTCGCCAGGCCCCCGCGCTATTATTCAACTCAGCACTCCATGACGGAAAATTGAATTTCATAGACCCAACGAGAGGAGGCACCGAATGCAGCCCAAAGAACAATGCATATGGGGCTTGGATTTGGATTCAAATTCAGATTCAGATTCGCTCTGTGTCTCGTCCCGAAGTTTGGGGGAAAACTTTGATGGCGCACGGTGTGGGAGGGAGCACCCAATCGACGATGGAGTGGACGCAGCAAGTTCAATTAAGTTATTTCGCCTTGGTAATGGATGCCAATCTGCCGACAACCCGACAACGACGACGACAATGATGATGACGACAGCGAAACGGATTCAAATCCAGGAAGTTGCCAGCCAAACGAGAGGAGATTGTGCAAGTTCAGTGGAACTTCCACAACCGCCGGGTACCTGCCATTTGTAATAATAACGAATAGAGCGCAGCGAATTGGATGCAAATGCAGTAGAAGCATTGGGTGGGATGAGAGCTGATTTAATGGATTCTTCGCAAGATGCAGAGCATGCAGGGAGACTTTTTAATTCTGTTTGCATGTCATTCGGGATGCGATGACAACGACGATGAGGATGGATTGGATTCCGCAGAACCATCAAGAATGCACTCGGGGGAGTGCTGAGCGACCATAGTGACGGGAGATCGATATTTTAAAGACTTCAGACTTCAGAGGAAAATAGGTCACGGCGGATGAATGTCTCCGTTTCAAGCTTTGACTTAGCGAGTGTCCCGGTCTGGCTTTGGGACCCAATTCTTCAAACTTAGGCCAACTAAGGCATGAAATGGAAGAGCAGCTATCAGCTCAATTTAGGTTCAGCCGCACACGCCTGCTTGTCATCCAATGTTTTAGAACTCTGGACGAATGGGTAAACTTCACATGCCTGTCAGGGGTTAAGCTCTCGCCTTGTGCAGAATGTCCTTCACAATATCCTTCAGAAAGTCCTCCAGAATCATCGGAAGTGCGACAAAATTAAAAAAAAAAAAACGACAGCCACAGCAGGTCCTTTCCCCTACTCATCGACTACAATGTCGGCACCAGTAGGGACATAGCTCTCTCCAATTAGGGACCCAATTTCCCGCACGCACGCCCATTTCGTCAGCGCACAAAACCCAACCGAACCGACGCTGAAACGCGATGAAATCCCCTTCGAAGCCCAATTAATCAATTACCCGACCACAGGGCACCACGGAAGTCGTCAAAAAACCAAAACGCAGCCCGTGACGTAACCAACGCCGCCGACGGCAAGAATTCACCCTCTGGCCGGCAATTATCCGTTCAATTCGAACACAGGTCATTTGGAAAATTTACATAAAATACCCCGGATCCCGCAGGACAGAGAGGGACACAGCCATTCCCAGGGGCAATTACTGCCGGTCCCTCCTGGCCGACGCTCCTGCGTCGAATCTTAAGGTGAGGCAATTTTCTTGCCACGCACTTAACCGAAATAATTGGGCACAATTTTCAATTAGAATACGACTGTGGAGAGCGTCTTCGACGACAGATGGCAGCGGTCGATCGTGTAGCACGGACAGCAGGACACACTCAACACCTCGGATAATTGACGTCTTCAAAGCCAGCGCGAGGAACTTGGACATCAAAGCCAAACAGGTGAAGAGCCACGAACCAATACCTGTCCAGTGACGACGACGATGAGGAGCTGGAAAACCACGACGACGACGAGGAAAACGGCGAAAACGATTCAGACGGAATCGACGACAGCAAATCCCGCGAATGTGTCAAAGCCAATTTGTTGGTCCATAGAGGCGCAGCACTTCACACTTGGCGTCCGCGTGAAAGCCGGCAGCGGCAGCCGCCGCAGCATCACTCAGGTTGAGTGACTCGCCGAATCGACGCACAAGAGGAAACCAGATTGGCGCTCGATAGACGTGCCGTCCACGTCCCGGCAATCGTGTCGGCCGATAATATCCATCGCGTCGTCGCTTGGTGCGCACCTAGATCGCCATCTTCACTCGACATGACTACAATTGGTATGCAAAACTGCCTTCTGCTGCCGAACAGAAGTCCCCCCAGAGGACACCTCAGCCCACCAACCCCCCCAACCACTCACCCCTCCACGATGGAGAATCTATAGCGTTCCGCTGTGCGAGATAAGGCGAAAAGGAAACGCGCCACAACCCAGGGCCGAGGCGCATGCGTGAGTTAAAAATCTGATATTGTAATTGAAGTTCCTAGTTTCCTACCGCGGCCATCGGTCTTGTTTTTCGATCCCGTCCTCTGATTCCCCTACAACTGTCCTTCCCTCCACCAGCCGCAGAGCACCACTCATCCGTGAGTTCCTGTTTGTTGTAGGAACAACCTCGCTAAAACGCAACCTTGTTAGCAGAGAGGTTGGCGGCGAAACAAGGCCTACAACATCTTCGCAGTCTTTTCGGCTGTATCTCCTACCCCCGGCTACCCCCAACACAATTGGAGTATAAAATCTACATAAAACCCATTGTACAGCCGCTGCCGCGGCCTCGACCACGCCACCGCCGCGTCGGCTCCCCTATACGGAGAGAGAGAGAGAGAGAGAAGGAGAGAGAGAGGGAAGGAAGGAAGCAGAAAAATTGCCCCCAAAGCGATCAAAGGGCATGTGCATAACAAGCTACAAATTATACCTTAAATGATCTTGGATAAACTTTCTTGCGCACACGGAGAGGACGACGTTTAAGCCAAATACGCCGTGACGACGACCAAGTCAGCAGCAGCAGCAGCAGGAGCCAAACAAAAGAACCACGACGACGCGAGTCCAGGGAACAGGAACAAGGCCAGGCGGTTGGACGACGTAAACGAACAGTGCGCGCTCATTGAGCGGAAAAGTGAGGACGCAACCAATAAAAGTACAGAGTTGCACCCCGCGGACGGCAGGCAGAGGAATGCACATGCAGCATGCTAACATCGTCCCGCGCAATGTAATGGCCCAGCCGTTCAAGAGCACGCAGTGCTCTGATGTGCTGCACGAACCGCAGAGATGGAAGGATGCGATGCGCTGGGGCGATGGGGCGCAGCGGTCATACACGGTGGAGGTGAACTTCTTCGAGGTGCGCGTGCGTGCGCAAGACTTCAGCTTCAATTAGCCGGAACGAAGTTAGATTCCGCGAGTGCACTGCAAATTCTGAGACAGATGCCAGTCAAGCGGAAGAAGTGTCACGGTTGCCGGCGGAGTTGATGACAAACGGGC
Source organism: Eristalinus sepulchralis (assembly GCA_944738645.1). Lineage (NCBI taxonomy): Eukaryota > Metazoa > Arthropoda > Insecta > Diptera > Syrphidae > Eristalinus > Eristalinus sepulchralis. The sequence goes on along the minus strand of OX122885.1, from coordinate 2,645,003 downwards.
GGATTCCCACCATTTGGGCGCAGGAGTGCGTACACGTAAAAGTGCACATAATTGCAGGATGCGTCGTCATGCGTGGCCGCACAGCAATGGCCTGAGAAGTGACGCTCCACAATCCAATATCCCAGCGATTGTATCTTTCGCACATTGTCTGCCCCGCAATGCAGCAATAGGAAGAGCCCCCGCAATGGCCCAGCATTCCCCTCCCCCGTCACCCGCCCGCCCATCACACAATTGAATTCCAAGCGAAATAGAGACTCCAGACTCGCTGCGCGCAGCTGTGTGTTAATCCCGCGAGCAGTTTTCTCAAATCGCCTCACAAACCATAACAACCTAGTTACAATGTCATTACATCTGCCTGTCATGCCCGTGGAGCATGTACACCCTGCCCGAGCGGTGCATCGTCGCTGGGTGCCTCGCGCAGGAGCACGGTAGGTGTGGGTGGGTTCCGCATCGAGTGGGCCGCATTTCCATGTCCTTCTGCAGACTGCGGCGCATGCGTGCATGGCACGTAATAGATCGCTCAGCACGGCCACGGTTGACAGATTGCCCATCAAGAGCGCCCAGCCCCGCCTGGGCGAGGGCCTGAGATTAGATTTGATTAAGTTCCGCCGCCAGAGCGGAGAAGGGACGACCACCATGTTGTGCCTGATGTATTTATTTGAGAATCGACCGGGTGAGTGGGTGAGCGGGCAACACACACGCCCGCAAAACGTTGTCAATGGATTTCCGATCACTGATGGCAATCAAGATCCGCGTACACGACAACGGCGGAAATATTGCCAACAATGCGGTCGCGGCTGAGGCCGTTGCAGAACATGTCTCAATTCCGGCGTCTGCAGGGCGACGACCCAAAGGACAGATACCGCGTAACAAATGGTCAAGTCCGTCCGCCGTCCGACAAGCGAACATTTCTGGTACACAAAGCCAGAGCCAGGCGACACGTCACAACGTCATCTTCATCGTTGCGCAGCGACTTTTGGACGCTGGCAGAGGCTTACAGAGCGGCGTGTACACAAGGCCACCACCGTCGCGCTGTCCCCCGCGGACGGACAAACAGAATCAGGGAAATAACAGATTGGAGCCGAAGGGATATTTGCATATTACATCGGCCGAAAATTGATTTTCCATGTTTGGGCCGAGTCCACAGAAAAGAGACGAAAAAATCGGAAAAGACTGGAAAAAATACACGCGCGCTTGTGGGATCGGTATGTGTATCGGGGCTGGCTACGAAATTGGTGAGTTGCAAATTATTGGAACGGAATGCGGTGCATACATAATCCATGAGGGGCTCCTCGGGCGGCCGGTAAACGGAGCACGAAGGTCGGCTGGTTGGGCCGTTGTCACGGTGTGGTGGCAGCTGACCAAAGGCCGAAGATGCATATTTATGAGCGACGCACAAAATGCTGTCATCCCGGTGAGCAATGTGGGTCTATGGTGGTCCAATTTGTTGTTGAGATGGATCTTCAGCTTGTGGGAGGAGAATGATTTGTGGGATTTGGGGACGCGATCTTTTAAAAGACGACCAGAGAATGTGGATGATATTGACGGGAACATTGTGAGCTGTCAATGTCAGTTTTGTTAGAGTCCAAGCGGTGACATAAGGAATGTGTGAGGAAGCTTGGCATTGCCTGAAATTTGTCTGTCTGTCAAGTGGGCACCGGCACTGCCAAGAGGTCAAATGCAGAACTATTTCTTCCGAGAAGCGATTGAGGAATGTGTCATATATCCCCAGAGACTAACTGAGATTTGACGGAGCAAGTTTATCCCCCCATTCGTCGACCTTCCCATTATATCAAAATATTTTTCTGGTTTCACGTCGGGCGCCACTTTAACAAACTCTAACGTTTCCATTTTCCGTGGCAGAAGGATGACTAGAGAATAAGCTTCGTTCAGTGGGGAGTTTATTTACTCGTCTATTTATGCCATTAAGCAACATTTTGTGGCTCACGTTGGGCGCCACTTTAACAAGCTCTAACGTTTTCCTATTCCCTAGCAGAAGGATGACTAGAGGATTCGCTTCATTCAGTGGGGTGTTAATTTATTCGTTGATTCACGCCATTAGACAACATTTTTCAACGCGTCCTATCACTTTTGGCATATGGAAGGTTGCACGCTCTAGTTTTTAATCGAAAGAGGAAAGGCCAATACAGTCGTATTCGATTTGGGAAAGCCTGAGATTAGTCAGTGGTGCTACAGAGTTACAATCCGGAGGCTTTTTATGAACCTGCAGCTAGCTCCTATTATTTTACCAAAGTTAGACACACACTTCAGCAAGGAATCATCGGGATTTGGCTGAATATATGCATAGAGAGGCACGACCGTCAGCGAGTGGGGCTTGCCTGCGTCCTATTGTTTTGTCAAGAGTGGATGAGATCTGCAGTTCAATGTCGGCGGCGAGTTTGTAATAATTTTGTTTTGAGAAAAAACCTCTAATCGTTTTCAACTATGGCAAGAGACACCTCATTTGGATTTAAGTCTCTCGTCCTCAAGGCGAACATTGGCTTCTACAAGGTTTGAAAACAACAAGCTGGTTAGTAGAATGGAGCACAATTTAAAGTACTTTTAAAGCGGTGATAAAGATTGATTTGCAATCTTCCATTCTTTCCACTCACTGAAGGCTCCGTCTCCTCTATTCATGCATCCGGCGAACGTTGAAGAACAAATAAACCCAAAAGCTATTTCTTCCTATCCCTCCGTCGCGTTGTGTGCGCTTCCATTGATCAGACCGTCTTATCCAATGCAAGGTGACCTTCCATGCACCTGCCCTGCAGCATGAAACATGTTAATTAATTTTCAATGAAAGCTGAAAGCGCCTTCATTGAACGGCCGATCATCCCCGAGCCGTCATCCGTCTTCCCCACACCGTGAACTCACGTCACCTGTGCGCCGTGATATTTGACTTCAATTAATCGCGCCAATCGCAATGATTCACATTCAGTCGAGCGTTAATTACATTCCTCGCTGAAAAATTGCCCAGAAACCTTTGGAAAGTCGCGTCGATTTATCGCCGCCAGTTGCCGTAAGACACACCAGCCGCCATAATTCTCATTTTCCTCTCTCTCTCTCGTTAACAGACACAGAGTCAAGGAACGGGACCTCCAAAAAAAACAAAAAAAAAAAAACCGAAACGTAGAGGATAAGTGGAACGCAATTAATTAACACTGTTGCCACCTTGATTCATGGCGCTGCTGCCACGCCCAGTGCCGACGAAGAAGAAACAAAAAATAATTACATCATTCCAGGACCATCATCGTCCTGATTGCCGTCCATCGTGGAGGACACATGTGAGGGGGTGCTGCTGCTCCCCGTCAGAAGAATATTAATCCCGTGCATTTAATTTGCATCGGGAATGTAATATTTTATGTCAACACACGCCGCCGAAGAGGAGGAGGAGGAGGAGGAGGAAGTGGCGGCGTCCCAACAACACAACATTTCCATATTATCAACACGCGAACCTTGTTGTTCGCGTTTTTCGCTTTTCGGTTTTGCGCGTCTGGCCCATGGCCCGGCAGGACGGAATTAATGATCCCAGGTCGAGAACTGAAGTGTAAACAAGGTTCGAACAGAATGCAATCCCGAATCCCGATGGCCGTATCCATAACCTCAAAGGGAATGACGTGAACAAAGGAGCAGCTCGCGCACAAGCCCGAACCAGAGGTTGAAAAAGTGCGACAATAGAAGAGAGGTGAAGTTGGAGCGCTCTGAAGTTAGGAGGAGAAGGTGTTTCAATTGTACTCCGACCGGATGAATCATATCTCAAAGGGATGCCGCATCGTCACTGCTGCCGCCTACACACTCTCTAAGAGGGCTTGACGTGGTGGTGGTGGTGCTGCTGCTGCTCGGCTGCCTGTCAGTCATCGGAAGTGTATGACGTTGCCGCTGGATATCACTGGTGTCTCTATCGCTCCGCGTACTCCTCACCGTGTGCGCGCACTCTTCGTCACCGCATCGCACAATCGTCTTCAAAACGCGTCGTGAATAGATGAGAGGATCACTGCCAGGATCGGTTACCATGTGTGCCAGACATCGAGGCGATGTTTTCCCAAAAGAACACCAAACAGCGCAAAAAAAGCTCAAAATTCAAATGAAACGCTGCTGCTGCTGCTGCTTCTGTGCTGCACTGGAGGGAAACGACCGACGTCTAGGACGACAGGGGCACGGATATGTAAATAATACTCTGGGAACGATACGCGATAGAAGGATGCGCGAATAAAGCCGAAGGAATGGTGCGCACGCAAAAAACAAACAAACGAAACAAAACAACCCAAGAAGCAAGAGAAGGGCAGGTAAACAAAAAAAAAAAGGAGGAGAAGGAGGAGGAGGACAAGGGAATCCATTGCAAAGCCACGACGATGGACGAACGGATGGATAAACGTTGGCATCGGAATAATAAGTGAGAGCGCGCCGAACAAGAACAAGAGAACGACAGCGAGTCTCGAGACTGAAGACTGACGGTGTTGCTGAAAACTTAATGATCGGTTTCCAGCAGCGGCCCCCGCCCCCCTGGCGAAGCTGCAATAATCCAAGCTTGAAGTTGTGGTGATTGTTTTTCGCCCTCAGTATGTGTGTGTGTGTGTCTTGTGTACCTTCACCTGGCTGTCTGCCGCTTCCGCAGATTTATTTCCAAAGGAAACAATAATTACACACGAAGCTAGGAAACGGCCAGACAATGAGCGATGGGAAGGCCCGGCGCGGGGAACAGCATTTCCATCGTTTTCAGGGCAACATTGAATTTATAGCACTCCAATGCGATGGATGACGATGCGTTTGCTGGTCGTTTCGTTTGTCAAAAGTGGCAGGTCAAGGAATGAGGCCCGAAGGTGGTTCACACTTGGCACGCCAGGATCGCGCGTTCCCAAGTGAGATGCTTCGTTATGAACGATTTAATTTACACCACAGGATAATATGTTGGTGGCGGCGCGGTGCGGAAAGTCACGATGGAAATTAGCTGCCAACGAGCTCCGATGGGCGCGGAGGACGACGCACGGACAATGGACGATGGACGATGGGGTGGAGTGCGATGATTGTTTTAAATTTGTTCTGGAAATTGTCTAGAGCCAACTCGCGCCTGCATCCTTAGTCGCAGGTGCGAAGTTAATTTTCATCGCAAGACTAAGTGGTTGGTTGAGTGTGCTGGTCGGATATGTGCTGTGAACAGTAAAGGGGAGGAGCTGAACGTGATCTGAGAGAAATGAAGTGAATTTTTTCTTGGCTGTCCGGCAGACGTGGCTTGGAACATTGTGGCAGATTTCGCAGTATAAGGTTGGAGGTATCTTAAGTAGCAGAGCAGTTGATGTAAACTTTCATCAGCGACAGGAAGCTATGCCCAATGTGACTGGAAGTATGATAGGAGACCAATTTTCGTCGCCACAAAGTTCAGCCCTTGCCTGACACATCACAGCACCTGATGTCAATTGACTGGCATTCACAAGGGCTAGGGAATTGTATGGGCTTCTGAAAGATTTGGTTGGTAATGTTGACTTGAGAGCGTTTTCTGATCACCTTAAGAAGGTGACAAGAGAGGATGCTACATGACAGCAGGTCGCATAAAAGTGCCTGAAAGAATCTGCCCCTTTCCACGAATCCTTGGATATCCGTGCCAAACCAATTTTACCTCTCGTGACAATTCATCTGCAACTCATTTCACCAGGAAATGACCTGCATTCCAACTTTCACCCTCATTTGCTTGACATAAATGGCAACTTTGCATTCCCAAAGCTGTAAAACCCTCCACACGCATGATTCACGGCCAGCATCACCTCCGAATGAGACGTCTTAACCTCGTTTGTTCCAACCGAATGACCAATCAACCACCAGCGAACTGAACTTAATGCACGCCCAACTGTTTACCACTCCAATCGGATGTCAATCGAAGTCATGGAGGTGGTGTGTCCCGACTCCCCGGGCCACCCCATAACTTATCCCATTTACACATTTATTGCATCCATAACACCTCTTTTATGCGGCGTTCCGAAACCATTCAGAAACTTGCTCGAATAAACAAATTAAAATGCGCATCACCTCGCCTCCCAACAGTCTTCCCAACACACAGAGCCAAGTCATTAAGCGGGATGAAGAGCAGAAACAAGCGAAGAAAGGAAAAAAACTCGATTTCTTTAAAACACAAATCTGTTCCCGAGTTTGCAGCCAGGGAACGAACGACGAAAAATTGACATTTTTAATGAGACTCTTAAATTTAATTTTATTTACAAACACACCGAGGTCCTCGCATCCTCTCTCTCTCCCCCCCCCCCCCTGCCAAAGGGGCCACAGATACACAAACTTTTATGGCTTGTCTTCGGATACAGATACACACATCAGAACAACAGCACATTCGATTGGATGTGACAACAGTTTTCGTGTCGAAAATTCCCATTTCCATCGCTCACGACGACCGCGACGACGCCCGCACAGCACACACATTCCCGGCGCATTCTGGCAGATGGGCAGATGTGCCATAAAAGTCTCCGTGTCTCGGTGCGAACAGAGAAAAAATATCGTTTGCCGAGATATTTTATACTTTGTCACCAGCAGGCGAAGCTAACTGCCAATAAGGAGAAGCGGTGCTCCTTTAATGACCCATGTGGTCAGGAGGAGCCGTGCTGGACTGGGCTGGCTGTCAGCACCCCCATCAGACCGATAGATGTGGGCGGTGGCGGTGGCGGCGACGTTTAACGATATTTCGTGGTAAAGATACGATTTCTGGCTTTTTTTTCTTCGTTTTACTACCAACTTGCCGCTCCAGAGGGACGCGTGTGCACACACACCCAGTTCTCGGGAGTTTTTTTCCCCCGTTTTTTTTTTTAATGGCGAAAGCAATTAATGAGTGAAATTGAAATCAAACACAAATATTTGAGGAGATACGTGAGAGAAGAGGCAGCAGATACACCGGCAGCAGACGGAACCGGGTAAACAGAAACGCAATACCGGGAACTCCGACTCCAACGCCGACTCCGACTCCGACTATGACTACGACAGAGTGACGCGCTCAAAGACTCGGGTTTAATTGGTTTCTGTAATTGTTTTGTGGGGGCCTTCTGAGGTGGAAGAGGCACCGCAGTGGCAGCAGTGGCAGTCGCCGAGGAGGTCTTGATTTGTTGAACGAGTGACTTTGGTTTGCTTTCGCTTAAAATGAAATGAGTTTACTTTCGGCTGCGGATTGGGGGATTTCAATTTGGAGTGATTAGCCAAGGGGTTGGAGAGAAAATTGATTTGGCTGAATGTAGGTGTGGTGGGAGGGGGTGCAGGTTCCTCTAAAGAAGATATTTTGAAAGTCAGTGACATGGGTGAGGACCTCGAGAGTTCAAAGGTGATCAAACTTTGATGATGGTACAGAAAGGTCTCTTAACTCGCCAAGAGTGGGATTCACCTCTCAAGGAAAGGTTGAGGCGTTGAAAAAGCGTGTGACGTGGATAAACAAAAGCAGGCACCCTTGATTTCTTCACCTCAACTTATAGTCAGTGTCCTGTGGTAAGAATGATGATCCTTAAACTTTAACAGAGCAAATGCAAAGGTGTTGCTGTACAACAAATAAATATACTCAAGCCCTAATGTGCAGCGTCCAATTGGAAGCACCTACGTTGACTGGCCTGATCGCTGTTACCCGACCTTGATACGTGCACAAGTTGCAATCTAGGAAGGACGAGAAAGTCATCAAAACGGTCAAGTCTAAGTGTCCCTCAATAAAACCTCAGTTTCAGTGGCTTTTATCCCTACAGATCATCGATCACTCTCGCCCAACCAACTCCACGACGACCGCATCAACTCTGACAACGTTGGCCCCAGACTACGCAGATCTCACCCCACGCACAGCTCTAACCTATCCATCGTCTCGATAGTTAGTAAGGCAATAAAACCGAGCTGCCGTACACCCATTTCCACACAGTAAACTCCGACTTGTTAGGCAGATCATAAACCTCTCCCGCTGAACCACTAAATCCATCCACTACGCGCCGGTGGCGATCAGCACTAAAAACTCATCCAAATGCACCCTTCCCGGCGCCGCGACAGAACTCATAAAATTCGAAATTCATTCCATTGTAACATGATCTACAACCAGTCGCCCCCGTCCACGCACACAACTCCGCCCCCTCGCATTAATTGCCTTCATTGTCTCATCCTCTGACTGGTCCAGATCCATCTCCTTAGAGGATCCATCCCGAGCGTCAGTTAATGAGTACTCTTGACGAGCGCTTCGTAAATCAATAAATTTCAATCAGAGTCGACGAGCGAATTGGAACGCACTTAAATCAGGAAAATGTGGACGAGGACGATTCTCGCCTGTGGCCAGAGTCACAGCCTTGACTGCTAATTACAAGTGGCAACCGATGCGTCATCTCTCTTCGCAGCAGTGCATCGCATTCATCGAGGGAATCTTTGAAATGCGCTCTCGGGCAAACGATGTGTGTGCGTGCGTCATTCTGACGATCTTGATGTGTAAGCTTTGACAAGCTTCGCTTCTTATCGCATGTCTTGTGACGGCCGGTCGCAATGTGTCACTGCTCTCCGAGGCGGAAAAAAATGGACACAACCAAAAACTACACGAAGAAACAAGGGGATAGGTCAGAGCGCAGGCGACCGACAGGTGTTCAACATGATTATCAAGGCGGTTGATTCGCCCTCGGGGAATGGGGGCAGGCGACTTTCCTGCCTCTACGTCGGTGACATGGGTCTCGCAACACGTGGGGAGGAGAAAAAAAATCGATGCGCAAGAATGTGGAAGATATGAGTTTGTGAGGACGGCACAAGCTGTCGCACAGTGTAACGCATTATGTTTGTGGTGATGTATCTGAAGTGGGGGAATGCCGACGCTGGAGGTGTAAAGAGGAGAAAGATGAGAGAAGCTTTGTTTTTTGAGTTGAACAACATCAGTTGAGGGGCATTTGTCACCTCACTCAGGAATGGTGTTAGCACCGAACGCACGTGGCAAATGCCTTCTAGGTGGTCTGAACCTCTGTAACCCGGAACCTAGAGTTGAGGTGTATGGCGCCCAGCGTAAACAGAACGACTTTTACGCAATGATTAAGGAGACTGAAATAATGCCTTCCACACCGGAATCCTAAATCTGTGACGAAAACACACATTTACAGAAATGGCGCCCAACGCGAGACACGGCTTTTCAGTGATGCGAAACAAAAGTTTACAGCGACGATATTGGCTGATCAGCTACTCACTTTTGAGAACACTGCACGTTCCCCGGCGTCGTCTGTCGCGCAGGTATTAAGACGGATGACAATTGTGTCGTTTGACGGGGTCTGGGAAACAAAAACTTATCTCAAAGGGCTCACAATTCACTTGCAAAGTACTTCAGCAATTCAAACGTCTTTCTGGCGTACATATGGAAAGGACTTTGATAATTTTCACTGGTCGAAGAATGCTTCCTGTGCTGTGTATAATCTTGCCTCTCCTATAATCCAATTAAAAACGCTCAGAGTAAACACACTGCTGAACTCTGTGCTTCATCACTTCACGTCAACCAATTACAAGTACAAAACCAACCTGCACACTACACAAGACCACACCCAACTCCTCCTTCGTTTCATCATCAATCAGCACATTTCCAAGCGCAGCCGAAGCCAAAGACTCCATTTTTGCCTGAAAGTCATCCCAAAATCCCAACCACCATAATCCCAGATATCCCCATTCAGGGTCACCCCCAAAATGTCACCTCGAACATGAAGTCCTTTATCACAGCACACTTTGTCCAGGGCATTGCTTAAGCACACCATCAGCATCCAGGCCACAAGACTAACAACGCATCCCGCACCATCAAAACCACCATCCTGCCCCCCATCCCACTGTCCCCCTCAAACCCACTGCATATCTGTCAGCTCTATCATCTGTTGCGACACTAATCCCATTCCGTTCAAGTTAAAGGGATTTCCCATAAGGACTCCGTGCGAGGGAGAGGGAGTTATCGCTCGTCCTAGATGGACACACATGGCCAATGTCAGACGCCGAAAAAACCTCGAACCCATAGCCAAGGCCAGACCCCAAACTCAAACCGCATCAGCACCAGCTCCACCACCAGACCAGGCCAGAACCAGGAACAGAACCAATGCGGTGATGCGCGGGTGAGATGGGGAGGAGGCAAGAGAGGGAGAACGCTTATGAAATGCGGATGCGGGAAGCCATTAAAGAACTGAAAAGACCGCGCACTGCACACCGCCTGAATATGAATTAAATAGTTTCCTCGACTTTTTCTCTTTGTAGGGCATCTCGGCGTATCTGTGTATCTGGCGGATAAATTGAAGCCAGCTCATGCATGCCCGCAACCGGCGCGAGAGCGATGAAGAAGATGTCGCATGTGTTACCGACGCGACAGCTTTTTGCCGCTACTACCCCGCCAGCACCGCCGCGTCGCCGTGTCTCATCGACGACGACGCGGGATTGGGAGTCAGACAAGCGTTATTCTTATATCTTAATTGAAATTTTGTCAAATTACGTTGACAGTTTTAGATTAGATTATTCCTGCGACGGAGGACGGCTTCGGCTTCGTCTTTATTGGTTTCATCTCCTTTCGTGCCTCGTCGTTCCTGACGCTGTCGATGTCGGCGTTGCTTCTGGTGAAGGAGCTGCTCTGGTGGTTGCTGGAGCTGGTGCTGGTGCTGTTGTGCCATTGCTGGTGCGTGTGGTTGTGGTGTTTCGAAGATTGGTGTCATTCTTAAGTAGTCTTCACGTGATTGGAGCGGAGACGACGAAGGGTGCGGGCAGACACCTTCTGCGTATATGGCGCAGGTACACGCGTGTGTGTGCCGTGCCGACTCTGAAATTAGGAAACTGTTTTACACAAAGCTCGTACGTAAACGTGCAAGATACCTCCGAGACGCCCACTTGCGAGAGTGGCAGGCGGCGCGGCGACATTCCACTGGGAGCGTGATGGGTTCTTGCGTTTGTCGGCATTGCGACGAGGGTTCGATGGCTCAGTGGAGTGGAGTGGAGTGAAGTTTTCGGCATGTCATCACGTCGACGAAGTGGAGTTGTCTGCTGCTCTGGCGACAACAAGAACGCCAGAGATGAGGAGGGCGTGGAAAACGACGTCGAAGACGTTCCCCACTGGAGAAAGGTATCGAATTAAGAGGATTTATTTGATGGAGACGTCATCTTAAGAGCGGCTCTGAGAGGCAGGAGGGGGGGGACATTTATTGGATATGATATTGTTGTAATTAATAACTGTCAATTAAAAACGAAGCGATGAGAGGCTTTGGTGCGGCATGGTGAAGAGGGGGAAAAGAGAGAGAGAGCGGGTTTTCTTTTTCGGTGGAAAAAGAATGCGCCCGTGGTTTGGATGACTTTTTGGGTCGACTGCTTGTTGGCGTTGAGTCAAGGTGAAGGTTTGTGGTAAGAAGCAATCAAGGGAGAATGTGTTTCTTGAATGAGCGGCGGTTTAAGAGGTTTTTGACCGATGAGGGAGACTCAGTCGTGTTTCAAAACGAGTCGATTGGTATGGAAAAGATTGGAAAAAAAGTTACAAGAATTTTTTTAAAGTTTTGACTTGCTTTTTATGACTTTAGATGTCAAAATGAAGCTCGCAACACATTCGTTTCCTACTGTTTAAAGCTTCCCGTGCTGCCACTGGAGTACCCACGTGTGAGAGCAAATGGACTCCTTTGCTGAAGGTTGCCCGAAATGCCTGGAAAATAAACTTCTCAAGTCTTACAATAGAGCTGCAGCTTCTAAGCTAAATGCCTAATGCATGCCAATCCTTTACGACAAGGAAAACTTTTCGATTTGGTGAACTTTTGTTGGGCGCCAATTCAACTTTTGAGCAACGCTTCAGTTTAACTTTTTCTAGCCGAAGACAAACCAACACAAATGGCCTCATTCACAAAGCCAGAAAACAAGGGAACGTCACACAAAACCTACATGGGTCCTAAGGCCCTCTACAACGTCCAATTTGTGCACCATCAACCGACCCAATTCTTGTTCAAATTTGTAACGAATTTGGAGCAACTTGTGACCCCCACAACTTCCTCAATTAGAATGAGTCGTGTTCTCGACAAGCCATAAACCTCATGTGTGACAAAGGAGATCGCTTATCTCATGCGGCTCTCCCTCTCTCTCTCAGCACAGTGCATACCTAACGACATCATTTTATAGCCATCACCTGCCAGCGAAGCTCATCTGATCTAGATCCAGATAACTTGAGTTGAAAGCGGCCTCATTTGCATTTGTCTGCTTATTTATGCATCTCACCGGTCAATTGATGTGTCAAAATATAAATTCATGAAGCCGCCGCCAACTCCCACGAGCGAATTAATTCCGATCATCTCTGCACCGGCCGAGCCTGCCTAAGATTAAGTCACTGATCAATTCGACACACACTCACGAGCGCTCTCCAAAATGCTGAATGAACTCGTCTTAGGAATTGGCGAAAAGATCTGCGGGCATTTGTCATCGCGTCGACCAATCGCCGGCCCAGGCCTAGGCTCATGAAATGGCCTGATAAATGACGGATGGACAAACCGAGGCGAATGATTATGTTCTCTCTTGTGCACCATCAACCGACCCAATTCTTGTTCAAATTTGTAACGAATTTGGAGCAACTTGTGACCCCCACAACTTCCTCAATTAGAATGAGTCGTGTTCTCGACAAGCCATAAACCTCATGTGTGACAAAGGAGATCGCTTATCTCATGCGGCTCTCCCTCTCTCTCTCAGCACAGTGCATACCTAACGACATCATTTTATAGCCATCACCTGCCAGCGAAGCTCATCTGATCTAGATCCAGATAACTTGAGTTGAAAGCGGCCTCATTTGCATTTGTCTGCTTATTTATGCATCTCACCGGTCAATTGATGTGTCAAAATATAAATTCATGAAGCCGCCGCCAACTCCCACGAGCGAATTAATTCCGATCATCTCTGCACCGGCCGAGCCTGCCTAAGATTAAGTCACTGATCAATTCGACACACACTCACGAGCGCTCTCCAAAATGCTGAATGAACTCGTCTTAGGAATTGGCGAAAAGATCTGCGGGCATTTGTCATCGCGTCGACCAATCGCCGGCCCAGGCCTAGGCTCATGAAATGGCCTGATAAATGACGGATGGACAAACCGAGGCGAATGATTATGTTCTCGGGAAGACTGCTCGGCGAATTTGCATCTAAATTACGGCTCGGGGCGTGACCACCGGTGGCGTCTTCATACAGCTTTGATTGGTTATTAATTTAATCTTTGTTTTCCATTAGTTCCGTGTGAACAACGTCGGAGCGAAGATGCTAGCCGATGGCGAAGCCGGGACTTGCTTTGGTTTGCTTGCGGATTTCGCTGATGTCAGCGGATTGTATAATTAGTGCTTCAGGCTGGCGACTATGTTGTGGTGAGAGCGATGGCTTGAATCACTCTCGTGCCAATCCGGTTGGTGCGGTGATCAGTACATCATACCAGAGGGGTGATTGAAACGCCTTTTTGCTGCTGATAGAGAGATTGGTGTGACTGAGTTTGATGACATGTGCTTAAGTGGGTTCTGGGTTGTTCTGAAGCGTCAGTCGATTGAGTTCTTGAGAAATTGAGGTTTTAAGCAACGACTCATAGTTCAAGAAGGTCGCTGATCTTATGGTTAAATTAATCACAAGGCCGTGAAGCTGAAGGTACAGATGGAAAGTCATCAGTGGAGAAACCTTCTTCCTTCGAAATTTCACTCTTGGGTGAATACTTAGAAACGTTTTTTAACAGAACACCCTGTAGGCACAAACAAAGACGGACCCACTTGGGACTCCTGTGGTCCTCCATTCAATTGATTGAAAGGGAAACGTACGTCAAGCGCATGACGCAACGTGATGGCATTCATGATGTGAAATTAATGACGCAACCATCACATCGATCAAATCACCCTGATGCCCGTATGATCAGGTCAATTTGTCGAAAACGTGAAAATTTCTCAAATCATCATCAAGATCCTTATCCCGAAGCCGTCATCCCCTAGTGATGACCAAACGATCACACAATCCCCGATCGTGTCGATCACTGATCGAGGAGCTCCTAGACAAAGAACCGCATCCCGGGGCTGATTGATGGAGGAATGCCAGCCACCACGTGAAAAGGGCACCCCTTGATAAATGATCGCAAATCCTTTCGGGACCTCTGGAAATAATCGAAAATCCCACGAATGCCAACGCAGCAGCATCAGACAAGAACTTGTCTTGAGAGCAATCACCTGCCAACCGAAGCAGCTCCGCCGCGAAGCTGAAATTTTGATTGGCTACACTCAGCCGAAAATTTGCGCACCTAACCGCCCATTTTTCGTTTCATAAATGTCATCCATCACTCAAGCGCGGAATTCGCTCCGAAATTACATACTTTCGCCGGCTGTCTGTTGCCAGTTGCCCTCCTCGGTGCCGATTGTGGTCGTGGTGGTAGTAGTGGTGGCGGTGGCGGCGGCAGATCCTTTTCAGGTCAACGATAACCTCGTTGAGTTGATTTTTAATTACAGGCATCAATCCACCTGAAAAGAGAGACACAAAAAAGTGGGCGTGCGCCGACGCAGTTAACATATAACTTCGAGACGAGAATTCAATGTCCGCTGACAACTGAATTTCGCCGCTGCAGAGGTTTTCCTGTTTCCCACTCTCCGGTCGAAGGATGCAACACAAAGAGAGCCACACAAAAATTGAAATAATAACCGAGAAAATTACATATCTGCGGCAAATCATTGTTTACTCTGCAACCAAAACGTAGTTTGTGGCAGGAGGCGGGTGCGCGATGCGGGCAACAAAAAAACAACAGAATGCAACGAGCGGGCCGAAGGGATCCTCAGACCTGGCAAATTGATGCTTCGTGGTGGAGGTTACGAAACCGGGAATTCTCTTGGTGCGGTGCATCATCGCCGACGTCGCTTCGTCGTCGGTAAGATAATGAGTTGTTGCAATCAACAAGCGGACTGGAGCGCTGATCACGATGATGTTGATGTGGACGACGACAACGACGGTGACGGTGATACGGTCGTCGTGAGGTGAAGATTTCTTCTCTTCGGCCAATGTAGCTCTCATCATGGAAAATCATAACGAGATGATGAGAGCTAGAAGAGAATGTTGGTCGAAGTGGGAGATCTCCGGGGGTGAACAGTCTGTCTGACAGATGGTGCCTGCGGGAATCGATGCGGGAATCTGTAAGACATCGCTTGGAAATGTATACTGGCGGTTCTTCTCAAGCGAAGGTTCATTTCTACAGCAACCACCCATATAGAGAGTTTCAGATTACTCTCTAAGATGTGCCTGGCACACCCACCCACCCAACGTTTTCTACAAATTTATAGACTGGCTATCCGCCATGTAGACCGCACACTTATGTCGTTTCAAATGACTTTACAATCATCTTCCTGCAGCTTTAAGATTTAGAAGAATTTGTTCTCCTGTCTATTTCAAGACTATCTACCCATCGCCTCTCTCATCCCCTTCCTTGCTGCTCAGACTGTCCATCCCCAAGAGAACCCTTTTACCACCAAAGCCAACTGGCCATCTTGTGAACCTTTTTTCTCCTTGATCCGCCTTCTCTCGGCCATCCTTCGGGGGCGTTCCTAGAAAATTATTAGTTTGCTTAAGGAGGGCCCACACTCAACCCCGACCCAAGAGCGGGACACAGCCGGGCGGCTCAAATCCCAGCGTAATCACCGACGATCAATTGTGCCAAGGGAATGCAGGGCAAGCAGCTGAATGAGAACTTGAGGACGACGGCCAGCGGACGAGGAACGAGAACAACACAAAAAAAAAACACGTTAAATAATAATAACCAACAAAAATTACGTCTGGATAAACTGCGACCAGGGCAGCCGACGACCGTCTGATCGATCGGACGCAGACGACCATCGTCAAGCCACTTTTATGTATAACGACTGTTTGGTCCGACGACCGCCGACCGAAGGCTCGTTGATCTCTGTGCGCCCAGCATACGGACAGATGATTAGAGCCTCATAACACGGCAATCAATTTAATAAGGGGGTTCCACATAGACGCGCGATCAGTGTGCGGCACGGCGAAATGAGAGATGGATAGAGGCAGCCGCCGCCGCCGCTGCCGACCGATCGAGTTTTGCCCTCGTCATCCTTACACACCCGCACTCCCGTCACTGGGAATGATGCAAATGCTATGCGATGTTATTATGAGTAGCCCTCCTCCCCCCCGTCCCCTTGGCCAGGTGGCTGAAGGAGGGGAGGGGGGCCTAAGGGGACTCACGGTGATTTTCTACAAGAGATTTGTTGTCCTATACCGTTTTCGCCTCGTTACCGCTGATGGGTGAACTGTGATTACTGACGAATCGCTACGAAAAATGGAATTCCTTTGTGACTGACTGACTCCGATGGCGGATTGCCTGATGTTGGCTAGCCGACCGGCAAGCTGAGCAATCGATGAAAAGTGTGGTAATAAATAATGCGACTTAAGTGGAGGGTCTGCCGCAGTACGATCGGTGGTCGAGAAGGACAAGCAGGGGCATAGCGGGGTGACGGGATGTGCTTTCCAATTTAGTTATTGAGAAGGTGGACATAATTATGGGAGACGCGGGGGGAAAGAGGGACTCACTGAGACTAGGTCAGTCATGGAATGGGAATCTCGGAGGTATGCCAATTTGTCGAAGCGTGAACTGCATATCATCGGAAACGACAAAAAAGTGATGGTCATAGAATTTAATGAGAAATTTTGAGGGAGTTAGGGAGGCGAACATCCAGTCAGCTGTGGCAACAATGTAGCAGTCAGATTTGTTGTCAATTTGACATCGACCCCAGACAAATCGAGCGCTAGTCACAATTTTCGTCATAAATCTGAAGTGGTCAAGGATCCGAAGGGTCAAATCTATTGTAGGATCAGCGAAATTAACTGTCAACTCAAAGCCCGATGAGATCTCAGACGAAGTTTTCAAAAGTGGCGCCCGATGGAAGACGAAGATCAAAGGTGACGAATGAAAAATTTTGGCCTGTGTTCAGAAATTTGAGAAAATCTGGAGTACCCCCAGGAATCTGGCAAGGTCAAGCTGTTTCTAGCTTCCACATCCAGATAGATAGTTCAAAAATGTAGTCAGTTGGTTACAGTTCCATCCAAAATTTGAACTTTTTCTCAAACTGATGTTGAATGACCAGCGAACGTCCTCATTACTAAACAGAAAATACAGAAGAAAGAAGAAGAAGGAAGTCGGGGAACCAATCAGGAACACAATCTCGAATCCGTCATATTTTCTGAACACAAGATCTTCACACAACGTTTCTATGGAACAGAAAGGACACATCACGATACTTGCCAGGCTATTATGCTCACCCAATGGAATCCATGTCTGCCTAAACTGTCATTGCGTTGCTCTCCAGTTCGAGGTTTGTCTTAAATCACAGACAACATCCATGACAGTTTCCCTTGCTCTCTAGACCAAAGATGAACACACGCAGACTAAAAACTAGAGTGAGCCGAGGATTCACGTCACTTTCCCCCTTGAATCCGACCACCATTGTGTAGTTTTCAGATTCTACGACCTGCCCCCATCTTCCAGGCAGACATTCTAACGATTTTTTTTTTTCATTACAGTACATGTCTGCATGCTCACGGGGCAGTTTACATCAGTCATCAGTGATTAACAAGACGCCCCCCACAGTCCACCGTCCACGGTCATGAAAGACTGCTCACGCTAATTGGTGGCACCTCATCACATGCTCACATGCATCGCCTTTCAAAGGAATCCCTCCATCTATCCCCAGACATAGTCCAATTTGCTTGCAAGCCTTCTTCACTCGCTGAACACCAGAAATCTTTCAAAAGATTACCACTGCGATCACCACCACACGACGATCGCCGCTCTTTGCGCGGCTAGGAGATGTTCGCCCTCTGCAATCCTTGAAACACGACTTCCCTCGAATCGCCTACTAATTACTCGTGCAATTAGTCTCCATATACTGTCCTACACTCCCTCGGTTCAGCACGATGCCACCCAAAACCGCACACAGCCCAAAGCAAAACCAACAAAAGCGGCACTGAAACACGAAAACCGTCCTCGCCCAGGTATGCCTCCCTCTGGGCGCTCGGCTGTGCGTCCAAAATACCATCCCAGCGACCCCCATTAAATGGCCAAACACCACGAGAGAACTGCGGCGGCGGCAACCGGCGAACGCCTCTGGATATTAACAACAAGTTGTGAATTCGTTTCGCGTTTCGCAGATCTTTAACAACTCCGTAGGTAATTACCATAATCGAGGACTTAATGGCAGGGGGTCGCTTCTTGAGACGCGACCCTAAACAAGCAGCCAACCAGCACAAACCAGCCCAGCCGCAGCGCCAACAACGGCGAGCGTGAAGAGCTTTTCTCTTTCAGTTTCGCCATCCGAATGCTGGCTGGCTGACTGGTCTTCTGCCCAGCCAAAGATGGAACACGATTTGACGATTTAGCGAGGAGATGCTGGGAACTTGTTTCTCGTCGCCAGCCTGCAGCAGCTGCGCTCGCCTCAAAATGCGTTTCGTTTTGTTTTGAAAGCGGAATGTCACAACACGGAGTCCGGCCGAGGGTCGATCCTCTCCGCTTGATCGATCGATGTGCGTGGAAAATGCATTTTCCCATGCAATTGGCTTCTCATCTAATTGCCGTTGCTAATTTTCATCTCTCCCCACATTGGTGACAATGACACTCTCACTCTCACTCTCATTCTCAGTCTCCGCACAATGGAGGGTGACGTGCGAGGGTCCTTGGAATTATTGAAATCACATTCGATTGCGATAAATACGATGCCACCGCCACTGAGTTGTGTGAAATTTCCGATTTATCGATTGGAAACGCTTGGCAGAAGGGGGCTACCGAATTGGGTCGATTAAGACGGATGAGATCGGAATGGATCTCAAAGGAAACGGCGGACAAAGGTGCCACCGTGACATCCTTTGCCGCGCCGCTGCTGTTTTTTATTAGTTTTCTTCATCTCTGCCATTGTAAGGGAATTAGAGAGGTCTAATCCTTTGTAAGTCGGAGAAATATTAGGGGGAATCGTACGTTTTGTGGTCCCCGCGAACAATAATCTTGGATTCCTCCGGATAACAGCGGCAGTCTACCAGGGTTTTCAACGTGAGACAGCGGAATCTGTCAGCTGCTCTGTTGTCGCAGCGAATTTTCCAGGAATTCAAGGATCCGCAGCAGAAAAGTCTCTATTTGCAGTCGTAAATTATCGCCACCCGCATGTGGAGGGATTCACCAATGGTACTCGACACGTGTCGGACCGAACAACTTGGACTCCCGTCGAGCTATGGCCCATCTCTGCGTGATGCGATTGCAAACAGATATCTCTCTGGTGTTCCAGTGTCGCCTGTGCGGTCGATTATGGGACAGTTCGATGAGAAATAGTAGACAAATTTATTACCTTGTCACTGCGTTGGTGAGTGTGTTGGTGACTTATTTTGTTGACTTTGGAGACAGAGTGAGAAATTGACCGAAAATAAACCACGAAACCGTTCAAAGTCAATCCAAAATGTTGTGTGAAGGCTCAATTTATAGACCAACCAGACAGAGTTGAAAATCTGTCCAAAATCTGTCGAAAGTCAGTCGAAAATCTGTCGAAAGTCAGCCGAAAATCTGTCGAAAGTCAGTCGAAAATCTGTCGAAAGTCAGTCGAAAATTTGTCGAAAGTCAGTCGAAAATCTGTCGAAAGTCAGTCGAAACTCTGTCGTAATTTGAGTGCAAGAACCACTGTGTTAACATATGCCACGAAACTGCTTCAAAATTCAGTCTGAAAACTAGAGAGTTTAATCAGGCAACGAACCTCCCAGCCAGAGTCAAAGGTTTGCAGAAAATTTGTCGCAAGTACAAATTTCATTCCAAAAACGAGAACATTAACTCAGGACGGAACTCCCTCAAAATTCTGTCAAAAAACTGGAGAGAGAGTCGAAAATCTGAGGAAAATCTGTCGAACGTCAGTCGAAATTTACTCGAAAACCAGTCGCAAAATCAGTCTGAAACGGAAACCGAAACCGAAACCGTTCGTTGACTTAGGCCACGGACCTACTTCCAAATATGGTCTTGTGAGTAGAACGTTGACTCAGGACACC
Source organism: Eristalinus sepulchralis (assembly GCA_944738645.1). Classification (NCBI taxonomy): domain Eukaryota; kingdom Metazoa; phylum Arthropoda; class Insecta; order Diptera; family Syrphidae; genus Eristalinus; species Eristalinus sepulchralis. Next base: position 2,624,999 of record OX122885.1, on the reverse strand, counting down.
TATCTACTGGACACAGTCGAAAAAAGTCACCTGAGAAATCGGAGCACATCTTGAAAACTGCTCCAATACTTTAGGTAGACAAGGAACTGCCACGAAATCGAATGACTCAGAGGACAAGTCGGTTTTCGGCTTCCGGCGGACCTTTAAAAGCCCAACTGGCAGAAATCTCCGCAGCAGTCCTTCACTTCCTGTCGAAGTTCGTCCATTGTCAGTCTTAAGCAGCATGCCACTCACCCCAAGTCCACACATGAATTAAACTGTCAACTCAGAGGATTTCCCTCCATCTCGTGTTCAAAATAATTGCTAATGACATCATTTCTCGTCACTGGCACCCTCTTCTATCTATCAGTCTCTCAAATCTCCAGGAAATCCCCCGCCAAAGCATCATCTCTCCAGCGGACAGTGCCCTGCAACATAATTCGGCTGGCACGTGTGTGCGAATGTCACCGCCTTCGCAATTCGCGCCCGCGCTGACAGTCATCATTCCATCAACCATCAAACTCCATCCTTCGCGTTCATCTCGGCTTCCGCTTCATTAACCCATCAAATTGAGCACGTGTCCCCCGAGTCGCTCACCCACCCAGCGCACGCCAAGCCAATTTTCCGTGAAATGCATATCATGAGACATGAAATCTGCCATGTCATCGCTTAATTCCAAGACACTGAGAGCCGCAGTCGGAACACCCACACGACCGTCCCTACTCCGGTACTTGCCCGCAGCGGAGATTGGGTATTCCTTCGCTCTGCGCAATTATTTTGCGCGAGTCCCTCAGGAGCGTCTCAGAAACCATGGGAATCCATTGAGCAGCAAAGATTTGTTTTCTTCTGTTTGGGTACCCGCACAACAGGTACCGTGACGACTTCTTATTTTTCTCTCGATTCCACGTAAGGACCACCAAAAGTGGTTTTCCATTTGCCAATTTCTTCCCACTAATCCTCTCTTCGGTGTGTCCTTGCCTCCGGGGCGAGCTGCCATTGTGCCCAGCGTCCTTTGCACTCGGTGTGTGTTTAGGTAAATTTTGTGGATTATAATGGCAAAGTCTACAAACATGTCCATTCTTCGCAGGCAGCACCCCGCCGGTGCAGCGGGACCTCACCGGTGCCGTGCTGGGCCGTGAAATTCTTGGATTTCCTTGCGAACAATGGCCTTCCTGTGGGTGGAAGTGTCCTTTTTTTCACTCTCACAGGGCCTCCGGTACAATCATATCTCCCTCAACAGATGACATCTGTATATCGAGTCACTGGCAGCGAACCCTGCTCGCCCGCACAGGGTGTCACGATCGCTCAATTAGCAGTAAAACTGTCCACATCATAAAGTATAGCAAATAATCCCGGATCCTGGCATAAGTAGCGCTGCAAAATTTGTCACCTCATGGTCGCCGCGACAGATAATTGCCCCGCCAAACCGCAGCATAAATGTCATACACGCCCCTAACGACTTGCTTATGGGTTATAAAGCATCTTTATGCCTGGAGACGGAGGGGATTAGCGTCATTGGCGCGACGATTAAATCAGCGTTCTCACAAAACGCGGTATTTAGCGACACTCAACGACAGTCAGCGGCAATCAACGTCAGCCAGTGCTTTGTTTAATCCTTGCAACGATGTGTCGTCTCGTCCTGAAATGTGATTTGCTTTTATTTCCTGGGCGATGAAGTGCATTTTTAGAGCGACTTAAGTGGGCTTCGGTCCGCTCGCAGTGATGCAGGATGAGATTACAGCGAGTGCACACGGATGAGAAGGGTTTGTTGTTTTAGGGTGAGTGAGAGTGACTCTCAAGGATTGATGATCTGAAGGAGGGCTTGAGTAAATAACTTCTTCTGAGGAATCACTTTGGACGGACTGCTGACGGGGAACAATTGACAAAGGAGTGAGAAATAACGCGTCAAATCCATCTTAATCGAGACTAAAAAAAATACTCGACAAAATGAAAAGGGAAAATGTTGTCGAAGGCAAAGATGATGGTGAACAGCCGGAGGAGTCCAATCAGGTCAGTTCATGGGACTTGTCAGCTTGGACAAGGCCATTGAAGAGTAACCAGAAACTGGATTCCTCGAAAAATAGAATACAATGTCAAGTGACGGGCTGCGAATGAATCAAATGACAAAAGTCGAGAGTTGCCAGGGACTCGCTCAGATTCAAAGATTCAATGTTAATGTAAACTGAACGCATACAAAAGGAATTCAGAGAAAAATCCATCAAAACGACATCAAAGCGATCAAGGGGGCTTCAACCACCTGAGAAAATGTGGCCTTCCTCGTCCAACTGACACGCAAACCATGTTCCTCTACTTCAGAGTTAGTTTCTTGAGACTTAAGCAACTTCATTGGCTTGATATTTCAGGCGAATCGATGTGAAAAAGCTCAGCTGCTGTCGAGCTCTAAGAATGAGTTCTAAATTCAGTTTAAGTCAGCGCACTTCTTCCGTGGAGACTTCGAATTCCGGAGTTTGTAAGGATCGTCTAAGTCAACAAAGGATGAGGCGTTATTTGAACATATCCTGAATCTGGCCGTATTCTGAATCTGGTTTCAAGGAGTGTGGTTTTTGCCTTTCAATTTGAATGAGATGAGAATGGAGAACTGATCAATCTGGGTCAGTGACAAACTCACGATGACCTACAGTGCTAAAAATGGTTCCGAACAAGGCGACGTGGTGTCGGCGATATGATCTCTCAAAATAGCACCGGAAGCAACAGAAACCTGGTTTCAAAGATCATGTCTTTTCCACCGAAAAGGCTAAATAAACTGGAATGCCATGAAGTGTCAGTTAGATAGATATGAAAAAGACTCTTGCTCAGTTCCAGACTACAAATGGATCCCAAATTTGGCTCCAAAATACTTGCCTCTTGCGGAATGGACTTCTGATTCCTTCTTCTTCTTCTTCTTTTTTGAAGGGACTACAGTCCTGGCTGGGCCTTAGCCTTTAACAACATGCCTCTCCAGCTACCACGCTCTCCAGCTGTCTCCAGTCGCGTACTCCAAGTTGGTTAAGGTCACTTGCGTCATCTCAACCTCCGTGGATAGCGAAAACTATCTTTTAAGCACCAAGTCGGTAAATTCACTTAGTTGCTCTCGACGCCGCTTCTTATTCTTCTTCTTGTTGCGCTACAGTCTGGGATGGACCTGCGCCTAAACCAACATGCCTCTCCAACCAGCACGATCTGTTGCTAGCTGCCTCCAACTGCGCACTCCAAGTTGGTTAAGGTACTTCTCCACTTAAGACACCTAAGCCTAGGCCGTCCTCTGTTGTGTTGTCCCAATGGCTCAGATTCGAAAACTTTTCGGGCCGGAGCAGTGGTGTCAATACGTTCTACATGCCCTAGCCATATTAAGCATTTTACCCCGTGAGCGAGCCTCGGGGACAAAAATCCGAGTAAAGGGACCTCGAGAAAGGCTGAATCTTCCGTCTAACTGATTCGAAAATATCCTCATCAAGTGCAAGTTTAAGAATTGATCCCAAAGTCGATTTCTGTGTATACAGCTCCTATATTAACACTCGACTTTATGGCTAAGTTGAGGATAAGTATGGCCCAAGGAGTTGACATTCTGGTCAAATCGATACGCATGAGTGTGCCCTCACATACAGAACTACGGAGTGAACAAAATTTGGTGTCACAGTGCACCACTCCAGCGCCAAGGAATATTCTTTATGAATTTTCTATTGTCGCCAAGTATTACGATTTGATCTCAAATTTGGCTCTAAATAGCACGACGCATGCATCAACTCTTTATTGAAAAGGACTTCCCGAAGTTCAATCTCCTGCAAGGAGATTTCAGTCTTATCGTGAAGAAAGTGTCCAGCGCTCGGTGAATTGAAACCAGCCAGATGTTATGAATCGCTCAACCACTTCCGATCTTCCCGAATACCCTCAGGACTGTATGCGTTTCGCAATTTTTTCACGCCAATTTCTGCTTTGCACGAAGCAACCACCCATTTGTTTGCTAACACCCCCCCTCCAACCACGTGCGACCACCGGAATCTGAGGGAAAAGTATAGCCCCTTCAGCGTTTACATCCTGCACGAAACTTACACGAAATCGCGTACAAATGCATACATTGGCAGGCCAAACGCATCATTAACGCCCCAAACTGTCAATTACACCGAAAATTACTTGACTACCACTTGCATCGCCACCACCGTCATCATCATCGTCATCGTCATCCATCCTCGGTCGCGTCCTCGTCTTCAGCCTCGTCTCTGCCTTCGTCCCGATCCAGTCAGCAGTTGGGCTCCGTCAAGCCACGAAGTCGGTGCGAAGACGACGTTGTCAAGCAAAAATTCACAACCATAGAGCTTCACGATTTTCGAGGGAAATGCAGACAACGGGCAGACAAAAAAAAAAAGACCAGGCGGCCGAAGCAACCACGATCTCCACGATGAGGGCTTCCTTTGACTTGGCCAATAATGAGACGTGAGGATACGTGAAGGACGGACAGGAGGAACGGCGGTAGCTAGCTAGCGTGCAGATGGAACACAGCACCACCACCACCACCGTCATTATCGTCATCACCCTTTGCGCAACCATACCACACCAGTTGGGCACCGGTCTCCAAACCGCTCCCACCATCATCTCGTCATCAGAGCGAGCGCCTGCCGGAGCATAAGCGTAAATATTGATATGCGACACACGCGGACAGGAGCCCCAAGAAAGTCGCATGCGAAAAGTTAGCGCGCGCAAAAAAAAACACCGAAACGTACGCGAATAATTCCGCAAAGGCGTTGCGGAAGTGCGGGCTTCATCGGGAGAGCGACCAAATTAGCGCGCGTTACTATGCGAAAAACACACACGGCGACGAGCCGAACTGATGAAGTCCACTGTCAGCGGGTGCCCCCCGCCTCGTTAGTCAGTCGCCGTCGTCGTTAGAGCCCCAAACGGTCCATTGTCACACTCGCAGGCAATAAGGTTCCACGTGAGTGAAGCGAGGAATTCATGAGCGAATTTGAACGCAAATCGTTTGACGAGGAGGTATGCACCACAGTCAACCCCTCCACCTCAACCACATCCTCAACGACGGCCAGCAGCAGCAGCGGCAGCAGAAGCATTTCAACATCGTGATGGTGGCTAAGCCTGCTCATACAACCGATTCCATGGAAATCGCCTGAGTTCGCAAGTGAGATGCGAAAATTCGATTGCCCGTTGCCACCGTTGATGGTGAGTTGGAAAAGCCTTCCTGGACAAGGTGGCCAAGCCATGTGTGGGCATCGTGATACCGAGAGGGAGCGGAATGTTCACTTTTCCCCCTTTTGACGGCATCATAGTTTGGACGGTTGTTCTTGGGAAACCGAAAAATTGCTCCTCTCTCTTTCTGCGTCCCTGTGCAGATGGAGTGAATGTCTCTGCCGTGGCGACGACAACGACGACGTCCGAGCGTCGCCTAATCTACCAGGAATCGCACTCAGTGTCAAACAATAAATAAACGCGAAAGGTGTCAATTATAATGAATGCACTGCCAATTGCGATCGTGTCTAGATGTGTGCCCGCTGGCTTAAGGTGCTTGCCACGTCGCCCCGCATCGTTGCGGTGTCTAGGTGCTAAAACACGCTTGCAAAACGGGTAAATGGCAGACGGGCCAGAATGGACAACCAAACGAACGGCGGCGGCGGCGGCGGCAACAGTGACGGCTCGAGCATGCCCTGTGCAGCGACCTTGGATTTTGTCAAAAGCTGACACCTTACAGCGCGACGATTTATTGTCGCGCACTGTCTGCGCGTCTGCGCGCTCGTGTGCGAAGCGATCGCGACTTAGGCGCTTTTGTGTGTCTCTTGCGCAAGCGCGACAACGACAACGATGGCGATGGCCTGACAGTTTGGACAATCGCCAATGGTGTGAGGACGGGGACAGGGTGTCCAACGCTGATGTGAACATGTGTACAGAGGGAGGCGACAGGAGGTTGGCTGTGCCCTTCGTGCCAAGGCATCACCTGCAAATTGGACGACAAGGTGATTATCACGCCAAAAGGGCGCGCGACGGTGTCGAAATAATTAAAAGCGACGCCTCGTAGTGTGAGCCACTCGTGTGAGATGGGCGCCAAGTGGAGACCGGTTGACAAGTAAGTCCGGTGATGGATGAGCAACAAGATAGCGAGTGAATTATGCAGACGATCGATTGTCAAATAGGCATCCAGATGCCGGCAAGGGAGGACGCCTCCCCGCAGTTTATGAGCCATTAAGCCACGTGGACTCCGGCCCAGAGGTCACGGACCCACTCATCATGCAGAAATCGCTGCGAAATGACGTGCCCCATAAAATCCTGAACCACCAACGGTCTCTCTATAAAAGCAGTGCCCATCATCCAGATCCAAAGGCAGGCACACTCCCTCGTCTAAGTCCATCCGACTTTCGTAAACCCCCCAGTTTAAGGCTCATATCTGTCACTCGGACTGTGGGATGTGCGGAGTGCGCAAATTTATGTGCGATTCAACGGAAATTTCGACCAAACAAGGTGTCCGCCATGTCCTCCCGGCGGCAGCGGCGACGAAGAAAACATTCCTCTGCCATGCCAAACAAAAGCCGACGCTCCAGTCGCACTCAGGGACGTTCTGCGCACGACGACGAGGGCATATTCAAATGAGATTGTTTGTTGCCGCGTTGCAGTGAAAGAGCGGAGGCCGTCAACCGCCGACGAGGAGAAACCTCGTAAAGATAAAAAAATACTGGATTTGATCCTCCTCCAGCTTTGGTGCGGTGCCCCGCACAACTTTGTTGGCAGCGCTTAATTGTCCCGATTGTGTGCGGCGTGAGCTGCTGGTATCCGGGTGCATCGGGAAGAAAAGAATCTTGTTATCTTAATTGTTTCGAGTTGAATGCTTAGGCGACGTATTGGGGCAGCGCGTGCGCACACGCGCAGTCCAAGTTTCGATTTAGGAGACATTCAAATCGGATCGAAGCGGCCTACGGATGGATGGTACATGCGTTGTAATGGTCAGCTTAAGTGCCACGTAATAGTTGAGCGGAGGAGATAAGTCGCGTGCAGTTCAACGGAAAACGCGATACACGGCCGTTTGGCGGGATTTTGTGGTCGAACTGGTGCGGCCTTGATGTGATCGTTATCGGTGGCGGGCAACCTGCCGCGCCTTAGGTGAAGGCTTGACATGCGGTAGCTGTGTTGCGACTAAATGACTTGGGGGGCGATGGAGGTGAGAAAATTGAATGAGGTGTGGTCAGGGCGAATGATGAGACAGGAGAAAGACGGCGTTTGTGGTCTTCTTTGTATGTTGCTGCGAATGTTCCTGATTGGGAACTTGAGGCTGAAGCAGGCGATGGTTTGGCGATCATTTCTGGATGAAAATTGGTCTGAAAAGACGTGAAAGAAAGAAATCTCCAGTAGGGACAACCTTCAGGGCAACAAATCGCGACCATTTTCAGCTACCCCAGTAGCGGCATCACTCTTATTTTGGGCTTTGACAGTGACAACAGTGTTGGAGCAGTACAATGGCTCATAAGTTACGCCAGAATCTGTCAAAAATTTAACAAAACCGAAGCTGTGGAGCTCTTATAAAGTGATTTTAAACCTTGAATGCAGTCTTAAAATTATTCCTCTGAGTTCAGGATGCACGCATAAAATGTGTCGAAAACTTTTTACGGTTTTGAACTCCTCAAGCTCGGAATTCAAGAAAAACCTTTAATAAAAAAAATTTTTCCTTGCCAATCGCCGCACACAATGTCAAACTCAACCGCTTCTTACATTCCCCAAGAGGTGATTGACAATCGTCTGTCATCTGAATTGAAATTCGAAACTCTTCACACAAAAATCACAACTAATCACACACCATCCAAAAGCCTACCTCTTGTGCGTGCACAGCAGACAAACGACGCTTGATCACTCTCTTGATCGGCAGAACTTGCAAATTAATCTCCTCGCCAATCACCGAACCCGCTCTAACGCCGTCCCCGCTCACGAAATTATTCCGAAATACCATCCTGTCACAACTTTGATTTACACTAATCTATTTAAGTAAATTCAAACCTCTGTCCAGCACCAGCACCGGACCCCCTGCGGTTGGGGAAATTAATTAGCAATCAAGTCCGCACACAGACGCTCGAACGGGGCCTGAACTCGTTTCCGCCGAAATCGAATCGATTTCAGTCCAATTCCTGAATTATTAATTAATTGTAATTAATGACAAATCACAAGTCCAATCAAAATAATTCATACTAACAAGCAGCGTCTCCAGAAAATAGCGCGATCCGAGCGCAGCCCAAGTCGGCCGCCGGAGAGAGATCGCGGGAAATCACTCCACAAACAGACGACGAAAAATCGAATCTTAATGGTTTCTAATCTCGAAAACATTCTCACCTCTGCCGAACGGCGTTTCTTTTCTTTTCTTTTCTGTTTTTTTGCTGGCCCGCAGTTTGTTGTGTCTCCTATTAATAGAGTCAGTTGATGTGCTCCCCTGCCAGCGCCGATGACGTGCCCCACATCTCGAGCGTTGCTCAGCCATCCATTCAGTCGGTCAGGCAGCGAGAACGGCCGCCATTTGCATACTGGCGCAGATAAAATGTAATAAAATTAATGTTTCGCGATAGAGCATCGCGCGGACAAAGGGAAACTAGACAAGGTAAATTGATTCATTAAATTCGAAGCGGATAAGACGTGCGTCCATCAGTCTTCAACGTTCGCGAAGGGCGATGGGCTTGTGTATTTTCTGTTTTTTGTCTGGGGAATTTCTTTTCGGAAGAGGAATGCGCTCGACAGTTCAGTTGCTCTGCGGAAGGGGCCGAAGGGGGGAGGTTAGTAGATGATCTTACTAATTCGTCATTAATCAAAAGAGAAACGGTTTCGGGCGGGGCACAGGCGGCCATGGACTGTTGCGTTGGTGACAGAGGCGTTTTTCTTTCCATTCTTTTTCTTTTTTTTGTGTGTGAGGAAATTTTCTTGACATTCACCCAAGCGTTGCAGACCGATATCTCATTTGGGGATTGCGACATTCAATAAAAATTATTCGAATCTTTTTTAGAGATCGTTTGTACAAAAAAAAACAACATGTTGCCTGTACCTGCCCGCAGATGATTTAAATGTCGGGCAACTTCTAGTTGCTCTTCCTTCACCCATTTTCTCTGGATTCCATGTTGGATGTGAGGGCAAGGTTCAGTCAAAAATAAACAAATTCTGAAGCGCTTCACCATGCCATGTGCACTAGTTCACAAGTATGGGGAACGACAGTTTAATGCGGACTCTGAATGACGAAGATTTTCATAGAAAATTAGTACTTGAGTGTTGTCAGTAGCTCTAGTAAGGAGTGGCCTCGAAAAAAAACGCGACATTAACTCAGTCTGTGATCGCCGTAGCGTAGTGGGTAAGTGTGTCGATGCACGCGCCGAAAGTCTAGGATCGATTCCCTGGGAACACCTCTTTTTCAAGTCTACTCTTGGTTCGATTCCCGAACGGAAAACCTCGCTGTTTTTCACGGCATCACCTCTTTCGAGTTGCTGCCAACAATCAAAGAGTATCAATTGTCCATGAAGAGCTTCTCAAATCTCGCCGTTCGGAGTCGGCAAAAAACTGTAGGTCCCTTCTACTCGTGAGAGAACAGAAGCACGCACAACACGAGTAGTTGTTGTACAATCTATGCCTTGGTCCTTTGTGGACTGTAGTGCCACTCAATTATTATAAAACGTTCAGTCAAGGAATAGAACCTAGGACCTCTAGGGTGTTAGTCGACGCACTTACCAGCTACAACATGGCAGACAAAGATTGAGTTAAGATTCTTAAGATGCTCGGCTTTCTATAGTTCGGCTCAGTCGGCTGCTTATGCAAAGCACCAAAAGGCAGCTCAGGAACCGAGGGAAACCATTCTGCTCCCGTCTGATCGACATTTTCTGATCCTCTGAATCCTTCAGCGCTACATGCGACATGTTTATCGTCAAATCTTGTATTCCCCTTCATTCCATTCATCACCAAATCTCTTTTTCTCTCTCTCATCTATTTTTTGATATCACAGAACTCTGCCGATCATACAGAACTAAGCACAGTGTCCCACTAAATCGCCCCCCCCACTCCAAATTCTTCACTTTAGAGAAAACAACCGCTGAACGTTTCATTCATGAAAAAAAAAACTCCCCACAAGCTCCCTACATTTCACTTGAAAGCTTATCCCAACAAGATCAATTCCACGCCTCTGATGGCTTTGACTTCCTTCGGCAGAACTCATCTAAATTCAATTGGATCATGTGCCGCAAGAATCGTTAATCGTGCCCTTGCTTCAGTAGCTTACGCAACGAAGACATTTGACGCTATCACGTCTGCTTTGATGACGATCTCAAGATCAGGTGGCGTGTTTCCAAGTGTTTCGGAGTATAGTTCTAACTGCTTTTACGAAAGCCAGAAGCTCACGTGGAGGATGTGACGCAATGAACGGGATGAACGTGAGAGATTGTCAATGGCGCGACGACGACGATGGCGTAGAAGTGACAGATCAGATTGTGATTGCGGTTGTGGGAAGGAAGGTGTTCTGAATGATAACTTGTGGGAGAGAGTTTGAAGTTTAGAAAGGAAGACGAAAAAAACATCACGCAGTCATACAGTGAGCTCTAAGAAGACTGAAAACTGAATCGCACAACATTGAACTGTATTCCCCTACATACGCATGTGCTCCCAATTAACATTCCCCAGCAACAAGTTCAGTCCTTAGACATGGATCCACATACCGCACACCAAAATAACCTTTCACATGGACAAGCCACTGGAGGGAAGATCTTCCGAGTAGGCGAGTAGCCGAGTAGGCCACTGAGTAGGCAGTTAGAAGGAATATTCTGCAGACCAAAGCCACGACTCACTTGACTAACAGAAGACTGCTACGAAGTCAAAGACTACCCAAGCTGCTGTTGTGGCGTCTATTGTTTCCTCAGGATCTAGTCGCCCCAGTCAAGAGCCACAAGTGCATTCGACAAGGTTTGTGCTGCATGGCTGGCAAGCAGTGCAAACGGAACGGAAACTTTTTCACTCGACTTCTCTGTGGAAGCAAATAAGAAGCTGAATTTCGTTTTCACCGTGCGATAAGACAGGGACTGCAGTGCTCTAGTAAGCCAATTTTTATTTCTGCCCTTCCCTCAAAAATGAAAAATTCTGTGAAAGCCAAAAGTAGTCCTCCATTTTATCACCGCGATCGTGTTGTTTCTTGATCTACAAGCCACAAAATCGCGCGTCGTCGTTTCCCCCCCATTGGAACACGCCTCAAAAATTCCTTTCATCTTGAAATTCCCTTCAATAATCAGCCGCTCATTAGATTCCAAACAAATACAATTCCAAAAGCAACGCATTCTGACGTGGATTCCAAAGCGCATTCCTTCGACCGCGACTATTTTCAGACATCTCTCCGGAGGGGAGGCATCCTCACAAACTAGAGCAGAAGCAATGGAAATTCAAAACAAATTCATATCTCGACACATCATATCGTCATTTTTCAAATATTCCCTCCCCTGCAACCTCCACTCCCTCACACCCATCATGATCATGAGCAGAACCAGCAGCAGCAGCAGCAGCAGCAATCATAGCACACTTCATTCGTAACAAAATAAAACTACCTAAGCTGACATTTATTAGAACAAATTCCCTCTCTTCCGCCCCCATTTGAGGTGGGTCCCCGAAGTAGTCTCCCGTCGCCGTTCCCTGTCAAAGCCAACAGAGGAATATAAGAAAACAGACATAAACTCCATAAAAGCCACACGGAAAATCTCTTCGAAAATCCTCCACAGATACATGTCTCCACCTCATAAAACCGCAGACAGATAGACAGATGCTCTGACTCTGCGGATGCTGTGAATGCTCCACTCACTCACTCACGACACGAGGAAGAGAAACGACCCAAACGCACACAAAAAAAGTCCGCAATAAAAAAAAAAAGAAATTTTAATCGACATTCAATCTCCGGAGGAGAAGTGATAAAAAAGTCACCAAATTCCTCGCTTCAGAGTCAGTCAGAGCAGCAGCTCGCTGTGTCCTAGAATGTAATCAAAGAACAATGAAATGCCATTTCGTCATTTTGTCAGATGATGTTGACGAGCACGATGTTGACTCATGCTCTGCGCCATCGTACATCACGGAAAGTTGTTTAAAAATTAATTCACATTTCTTTCGGCACCGTTGCCCCGCTCACGGTGGCGCGGCGAAGGGAAAAAGAAATGTAAGGAAGCGGAAATCTGTGCGGAAGGACACGCTGATGTCTTCACGGCATCTTTGGCACTTTAATTCGAATCCTCACAAGAGCTGTCAGGACGGCGGTGGAGGCGTCTCATCAACTCGCTTATACACATCTCATCAGAGGCGGGAGCGCGCGTAAGTGCTTCCCGGGGGGCGATTTTGTATGGAAATCCAAATGAATTCTGAAAGGTGTGGGCTGGTGGGGTGGGAGGGTGGAGGGAGAACAAAGTTTTTCACATTTGGGAGCACTCTTCGGAAAGAAACCACCGCACCATGTCCACTGATTGCTTTGACACGGAATGGTTCCTGTCGGAACATCATAATCGACGGAGGTATTTATGGATTTGTTTGGGTTTTTCTATTCCTCCCATGAATTGTGACTTGACGCAGTCGATGATGTACGACACTTGGGAACACGGCGGTTGAACAGAGGTTTTGTAGTTTGTCAATGACTGAGTGATGAGAGGACTTCTTAAGCAGGCAAGAAGCTTGAATTGGATTCTTCGTGAAAGGAAGGTTGTTTCGATAATGGTGCGAAAGGATTTAAGAAAGGCGGTAAATGCAAGTTAATGACCGCATGAAAAGGGGTTAGGATTCAGTGAGAGACAAGGTTTGGGAGAAGATGTAGTGAGCACCAAGATACTTCGAAAGTCAGAAAAAAGTTCCTACTTCCGAATGCTCAAAGATTTACTTCGAATGGGGGACAAAAATTTTGATAAGTGAAGTTCCGACAAGGAAATGCAGACAAATTTCAAGGGGTGGGGGGAATTTGACCCTCTCCTTGAAGTCGTTGTAAGGTTTGGAACAAGTGTGGAAGTCGGGTTACGTAAATGTTCACTCTGCACGAATTTACTTTCAAGGGCTGCTTGACTGTGTCCACGCATACATGGAACTCTTGCTTTGAGAACTGCCACCAGCACCGAAAAACAAATCTTTGGACATTTTTGAAAACTCCTTCTCATTGCCTTCTTTTCCAAAATCTCAGGAGAACTTGCTCCAAAGTCGCACCACAAACTGCCAACTTCTCCCAGCTGCAAAATTTGACAGAAGTGAATCGTCCCATCACTAAAAGCAAGCAACATTTGCTTCCGAAAGGAAACAGCAATCCCAACTTCATCCAGTCCTCTAGCCATCCTTTCGTCACCCACCCCACCCCACCCTCGACTCCATCAACGATGGTTTGCTCTCAATAGATCACTCACGCTCATTGACATGAATTTTTCCTTTCAAAACTCCGTAATTTTCCGTAAAGAAATTAAATTTTCCCTAATGGGGTCGACCCCATCCAGTCCTCAAAAGCGGCTCCCTCAACACCACACACACACACACGCACACTCGAAAAAAAAGAAACAACGCACACAACTTGCGCCTAATGAAGACATTGTCAATCCTCGAGCACCCATCGGGACTCAACGCAACTCCCCCTGCCGCCACGAAAAGCAGCAGCAATAATATTGACGAGACCCCAATCGAGAGGCTTTTCCATCGCCAAACTCAATAAATTTCCCCCGCTCACTCCGACACTCGCCATTCACACATTCGCTCACTTGCCTGCACCACTCACCTGCAAATGAAATTAAATATTTAAAAGAAAATTTGTATTCAAGAAATTTTTATCGGAAAATTATGCATTCATTGGATCCGGGAATTGGCGGGCGAGCATCTGACGCAGCGGTGCGGCGAGAGTGCGAGCGAGAGGGAGTCCCTTGGCGGGGACAGATTTTTGCCAGATTTGCATTTAAATTGTCACCGGAACACACGTCTGTTTGGGACTGACAAGTGAATGGTGCTTTGCGTGCGTGGCTGATTGGAACGTATTTAGCGCCATTTAAACAGAAAATTTCACGTTCGCATTCTCCAGAGCGTCGTGATGTCACCATTCTGACGAATTCCCAGACCAGATCAGCTGAAGGTGGGAGGTCGTGTGTGTGTGTGTGTGTGTGTGGGGAGCGCGCCGATGACGGCAACCAAACTCAAAATTTACGACACTTCAATGCGGTGTGGATTAAATGTCAAAATAAAGCGTCAGATTATTGAGCGTTTACGCCATAAATGGAAATTCAAAAGACAATGCGTCGTGTCGTCCCCGACATTATTGAATTCCCTCCCCGATACTTTGCCGGATAATTTAAACGGAATGGACGGCGAAAGATACTTATCGTGTAGTATGACGGGAATAAACAAATTCATGAGTATTGAGAAATTATGAAAATTCCCCGATGATGGGACTTGTGGTCTGCGGAGAGCGGTCATAACTTTGGATTTGAATAATTTTCGAGTGCGTGCAGTGTGGCTTTAGTTTTGAACGGTGTTTTGAGTTTTCTCGCAGCGAAACTTGATCGAAAGCTGACGGTTGTTTATGACAGAGGGGGTAGTGAGCATTTTGTTCGTTTGATCTTATCGGTGTTTGAGGTTGAGAACCGGGCGGGGGATTTTTCAGGCAGACTGATCGGATAAGAGGAAAGTTTCGATTGAAGCGTTCAACACGTTGCGACAACTTTTTTTTTCAACTCCCTCCGGTGAAACCACATTCTAGTGATGTCGATGTGAAACTGGTAACCGTGCGAATTGCAATGGCCTCAGAGTCCAATTCAGCACCTGCTGATCAATTTTAACGCTGTAACCAACAGCATGGATAGAGGTGCCTGCCGAGTTTGTCAGATTGTGGAGGAGGACAGCAAAATCTCATCACTGCTCCATGAGCGGCAGGAATTGATTCGTCAACTGATTCAATGTTTGACAAGTTTTGGGCTCTTCTCTTGTCCTGTCAGGCACCGATCGGTTGGTGACCTTGTCTAGACAGCTGACTGCCAGGATTTGTTGCTTTCACCGAACTTGTCTGCTTTATTCGTCTCCTTCCTCGATCTAATGCAAAGGCCAGAATTCGCGCTTCAAGATCGCGCCACAAGATCACGTCAGAAGATCGCATCCGAAGATCGCGTCAGAAGATCAAAGAAATCTGCTCGAAAATTTGGACCAGTCGGTGCTCTGTCATTTTTTTTTTTCTTCCAGTCGAGGGCTTCTAGCTGAAGCGAAACACCCACGATCCTTACAGGATCCACTGCGCCATGAAACTCACTAGACACCAAACTCAAGTAGACGCGAAGTACTTGTTCTCTAGGCTTTGACCATTACAGTGAAACACGATGTCGATGATCACCTAAAAAGAAAAGTCTCGATTGAACTGGTCTGCAGTGCTAGGATGCCCTTTGGTTGGGTAGGACCTAAATTACGAGCAGTTGGAGACATATGCTGATGTTTGTCGACTGTGAGGCTGATCAGAAAGTCGTCCCAACCTTTCCAATTAGCACTGCTTCCCAATGAAGAAATAAATTACCTCCAAATTACGGCCATCATTTTCTAATTGACACCTCAATTCCCAGCGACAGCTTCCCAGCTTCCCACCTCGTTATCAGTTCAATCCCGTTGACTGACAGTACTTCTTATCTCGAATTCCATTCAATTCCCGGACTGTTCCCCTTTTAATTTCCCACTGAAACCCAATCTTCCCCCAATTTAGATGCTTTATAACCATTTTGAATGCGTTGTCTCACACTTACCGTTCGTCAGTGTCTTAATGTGCATTTAATGTCCCCCCGGGGGAAAACTAATCTCACCGGCTGACCATAAACAAAAGCTTAAGCCGTGCTAAGACAACATTAACTAGCCGACTAACCATCTGGGAGGGAGGAGAAGTTACACTCCCCCCTCCTCCCATTCCAAATAAAGACAAAGCTCGTCCCCTGCCGTGGCATCGATCCATTATTGAGCCTTTTATGGCTTATTTATCGCCGAGCAGAGAAAAGAGAAAGACGACACAGCGAAGAGACCAGCGCTAGACTAATCTCAGACAAAAGACCACGAGACTATTGGCGTAATAAAAACATTTTCCCGCATTAGACGCAACAAGGAATTTAATTTCTGTTTTGATCGCGCCAACATGACACCGCTCTGTGGAGGAGATCTGTCATGGCTGTGTGCTTTGTGTGCTCATAGTGGCGTAAGCTGTCATCTTGTTCGTTTACGATCGCTTTTTGGAGGATTTTTTATTGCTAATCGCCCAACAGAATGCCTTAGAAGTGGAAAATATTGTAAAAGAATAAAAGAACAGAATTGAGGGTCGAAAGCTCTTACTGGGCCTTTTATGGCGTTTTATGTACGTTCTATTGTAGGACATTGTTTCGAACATGATCACGGGGCTGGGCGGTGGTGTGGCCTGTGATGTGGGTTCGACCAGGTGACGAGTGCCAAGACAGTTAGACAATCAACTAATGATTCTGTTACAAGATAAGATCCAACGATTACAGATGAGGCACGTTTTTGGCTTGATGTCTTCGATCGCCATTAGAGGGGGCATTAGTTGGAGATGCCGTGTTGCTAGGAACCATTAGCAATCCAATCACATTGCACGGTGGAAAGATAACCGAAAGGCATTGACCGCGTGGAGATGTTTAGGGTGACATTTTCAAATGCTTGTTGAAGATTGTAAATTTGGAAAAGAAACGTAGTTGTCAAGGACGTAGAGATTTTAGTAACCTATTGCTGGCTTTCCTTTTCGATTTCAAGTGAACTGAAATTTTATGAGAAGATGGCCAGCATGTGCTGGAAAATTTCAACAAAAAGACGGTCTACAGCATTTAAAGATCACTTTCGGGAGTAGAACGACTGAAGATTCTGTTTAGATTGCCGATCGTCTCACCCGATGATCTGCTGATCGCCTAGATGTTCTCATCAACGATGTCTACTGATCGACAAGACTTGTTTATTGACGATATCTGCAGGGTGGGAGTTCTGCTGATGGACAATGAATGTTGATCGACAATACCTGGTGATCGACTGTGTCTGCTGATCGTGAAGATCTGCTGTCACTAAAACGCAGAATCTGCGACGGATAGTAGAAAGAATCTCCTTGCCGAAGAACAGAAAAGGCAAGTCATGATGGTTTCCTTTGTCATTCTGCAGATCCCCTCTCTCTCTCTGTTTCCAAAAATGAATGACAGTGCGAAGTGCTTGAAAGCGATAACACATCGATTGATTGCCCAAAAGTTCTAAAGGCGTTTGATCACAACAGCAGATCACAGATATTTGCTCTAAAATTCCAGTACCACCACGGTATTAGGCATAATGGGCTTTTAGAAATCTTTCGTCTTATCAGAAGAACGAGGAGATCAGCTCAATAGGTACCACTAAAGTGTGGTTTGTCAGTTATCATGAGTCAAGGAGATCACTTTAGTCGAACCTGGGATATGAACCCTTAACTGCCTATGACGCAGTGCCACGTCACGGTCCCACCATAAGCCATTATTTCAATCGTTACAGTTTCTCATCTGCAGTCTTTTGTACAGAATTTTGATGACTACACGCTAAGTTTCCACGAAAGTCGATCTCTTCATGCTGTGCTCTCTAGGTTCCACTTGAGTTGAAGATTTTTCAAGGAAAACTTGAAGGACACTTTCGTAGACTCGTGGCATACAACGATCCTTGTGCTGACTGATCAATGTTCTCGCCCCAGGAGAAGGGTTAAGTGGTTGCGCACAGGATACAACATCCACTTAACCCAAGCCACATTCAGCAATCATCTGGCACTCTATCGAATGCCATCATCACTTCTTTAGGGCACCACTTCCCCAAACCAAAAAATTCCATGAAAGCCTGCCGTACGGCAGGTGGCTGTCTCCATCGACCACATTCCGTTTATTTTTTCCCTCCAAACTGATCCTCCCATTTCTTTAGAAATTAATTAAAATCCAAACACAAAAAATTAAGAAGGATACACACATTTCCTTCGACGCAACAGCATATCATGTCTCACACGACTCTTAACAGATGTCGTCGTCGTCCTCCTGCCTCACGGGAGAACGCACAAGAAAAAAAAACAAAACCAACAGTGAATAGAAAAACGAAGAGAATTAACGAAGGCACCGCCGGATTGTCTGCCATCCGCCTGATGACACCCTCCGCTACCGTTTTGTATTCGATTTCGTAATAAATTCAATTAAACCCTTACTCAATCCGCCGCTTCACCTCGACGACGACGACGACGGGCCCTCCTGTTCCACGGAAAAATCCAATCTCAAAATATTTATTGACATCTATCTACTCCTTGTCATGTTCGTACAGATCCACAGGCAGATATATCGCTTCTTTCTTATTTTTATCCTAAAACAACACACCGCAACGCAACCACTCAGAGAGACGAGTGGAGGCAGCGGGACGAAAAAGGATCGGTCGGCGGCGGCAATGACTGCAAAGATCAAATTCGTACCGCATAACGAAATCCAATTACGACCCGAAATCTCTCGAGAGACGAGAGGATGGATGAGAGGAACTTTTTAACGCATCGCCAGTTAATTGTTACTTTTTTCGGGTTTCCAGGTCTTTAGCTGTCAGATCACAAGTCCGATCGGACGGCGTGATTGGTCGGCGAACGGCAGGAACAAAAGAAACGATCAAGGGCACGGCAGAAGAAAGGATGAACCTGGTGACGGCGTTGTGGAAAACATCAATTTGGCACGCAGTCCTGACGCAAATGGAAAAGTCGAGTTTTCAGGTGACAATGCTAATGGATGAGTTATGACCGGCTAACGCCTATTCGCATGTACTCCTTCGGCTCAAGATCACAGAGATCTAACACCGCTGCCGCTGGGAGTCGTGCAAATCCAACGCAGAGATCGTTTATCTTGCGACGAGACGATCAGGGCCACTCCCTGGACACAGTGCAGTAGTAGTCACCCTTCAGTCTTCCTCACTGCGGCAATTAAAGCGAGCACTTGGAGTCTCTTGCGCCGCCGTCTATGGGCGTTATCGGTTCTGTGTATCTGGCTGGGGGAGGCCATCTCCCGTTGGAGCAGCGATCGTCTACGCAAATGGGTTTTCCGCTAGAATAACAATTAAGATTGAGATCATTTCCTCCTCGCTCCAAGGCTCCCCAGCGGCAACCGACGAAAATTACTTCATCGACGCGTCCATGTGCGCAGAATTTGAATGAAAAAAACAAAAACCAAGGCAGACGCGCCACCGAGTTTATGAATCGAGTTTATGATCTAAAACACGTCCGCTTCGGATACAAATCATTGTCATCCATTAAGCGGGCACTGCGCCTCGCAACTTCGAAGTTTGACCCTCGAAGACTCACTTTCTGGGCGATGCGACGACGGCGGACAGGCCGAGGAAGTCTCGATTCTGAATTTCACTTAATTGAGTGGAGATTTCCATTTTAATTCCCTCCCTAATGAAAGCAGCAGCGGTTATGAAGTTCTGCGCCTTCACAAGACTGAGTTATGAGCGGGGATTAGTGTAATGGAGCATGCGCAGCGCGCGCATAAACACCGAACACCGTGCCGGCGTTTGTGGAATAAATTGTGTGGAAATGGAGGCTTAATGAAGGTGAGACGAGTGTGCTCCCAGGACGGTTGTCCTTAACCCAGAGAAGGTTGCTTTTCGGGTGCATGCGCTGCCTGTGTTCCATTCACCAAACGACGCGGTGCGGCGGTGGCTAATTGAGTTTTATAAATCGTTTTCGATTAAAATGAAATATTCGAGCAGATGCCCGGGCAGAGGGGAGGGAATTTCGTGCCTAGGCTTGAGTGTTGTTTAATTGAGATAAGGGTTCACTTGGTTGGCCCAAAAATTTGCATAAATTTCCGTCAAAAAGATCGCTACGAATTTCTTTCCCACAGATTGAAGCCTAAACGTGGGACATTTGCGACTTTCGAGTGGTTGGCGTGCTCGTAAAAGCAATCAAGAGGATTAGAGCTCGCGCATGACAACATTTTAGTCAGAAGTTAGCCACAAAGTTTGCACCTGTGGCGTGTGCAATGATTCCAACGGAGAGCGACAGAGAATGATAAAATCGGTCTGGCTTTGTTTATGCGCAACCACGCCACGGGTGTGAGACACAAGACCTGATCGCTAGGTGCACGGACATGGACTTCAGTGGCGTGGCAGGCGTGGAATTGAGTGTTAACATTTTAATAACTCGTAAAGACTCATTAAGGAGCGAGGTGAGTGGCTTCTGTGGAACGGCGGAAACTGGTTCGCAAATCATGTGGGCAATGTGTGCAGGGATGTCGAAGGCGATGGCTGTGGACATTCCAGTAGGCAAACGATCAACTTAAGCATCTGTCCACCGAGTACGCTGTACTGTTCATGAAGACCAACAGAACTGTGTGCATATGAGCACGCAATACGCCAAACCTATCCACTGACCATTTCCTTATTCAATTTTGTGAGAATTAGTCGCTTCTGATCTTTAGTCTGTCACAGATAGGCTTCTAAACAGGAACTGTGTCCTAGTTTTAATTTGAATTCCTTCGTGAAAATTTAACCTAGACCTCGTTTGACATTGATTGTGTCCTTAGCGTAGACTCAGAGCTGAATGAAGGCGCAGAGGAAACAGTAGAGCAAGTGACCATCTCGCCTTCCCTGTGAGCCCAGCATACGTCTCGTTGGATTTACGAAAGGTTTCCTTCAAGCTTGCCCAAAGTGGTTGTCTTGTTGGAGTAGACTAAGGACTGTACCGGGAAGGGAATGTAGTTGGATCTTCACGGACGGCTCCGAGATGACGGAGGTGCTTTAGTGGAAGATGACAACTTTAGACTTCACACCTCTTTAGGCAATTTCGCATCGGTCTTCCAAGCGGAAACTTTTGGGATCCTAATGGCCACCAACTATGTTGTGAAGAATAGGCGGAAGGGGCGAAGTATCTACCAAGCTCTGTTTAAGACCTTTCTCAAGTCTTCCCCTATTTTGACCGGCAGACTGAATTCGCTTGGATTTGTCTGGGTCCTGGGGCATCACGGGAGCACGGAAAACGAGATTGCTGACGAGGAAAGAGACATTCGTAGGACCCGAACCTTGGGACTACGCGCTTCCTTGGTTTGGACTTCCGTCAAGATTTGGGTCTCCCAACAGCACAATCAGAGATGCCATGACTCTCCAGGATGCAGGCGGACCAAGTGCATGCTCCCGAATGTCAGCAAGAAATCCGCGGCTTTTCCGTTATCTCTAAGTCTGCTTGGGCTTAGTGAAGACACCCATTGCGACGCCTGTGGAGAAGGTGAAGATACTTCAGAGTACTTTCTCTGTCGATGCCCCGCCTTTGCTCGTATCAGGTGGCGGCTGTTTGGCGCTGATGTGGTGGGAGCTGAAAACTTATCACAGAAGCGCCTGTTGGTCTTCCTTCGGTGAACCAGAAAACTACAGTAAATGAAGGTTACTGCCTGGTAGTAACCAAAAACCTGGCCCGGTTTTTGAGTCTGAGCGCTCCAGTGCAGTGAATCCCAACTTAAAAAAAAGACTTAAAGACTGATTCGGCTTCGCAGGCTGTACTGCCAGCTGTCGCGCCAAATGTTGGTGATTCCATGCAACATCTCCGATGACAGTTGCGGCTGGAATGTAAATTTAAAATTGTGGTAACCTTGTAAGCACAGATTTTAATCTTGAAGGATACTCAGACTGGCATCAAATCCCAAGATCTGACACCCTGAGAAGAGACATTGGCACATCACATTCATTTGGTGCAACTTTCAGCATTTGTTCGTTTTTATGGCCGTGTTGGAAGCACTAAACAGATAGATATGGCTACAGAAAGTCCGTTAAAGCCTCTCTCTCTCTCTCAACTCATTGACAGGAATGGTGTTATATTCTGCATTTCAAGGGTATAAGGATCGATGCATAGTGGCACCAGAAACTGAGTATATGACATGACAAGCAGCAATTAAAAAACACGAAGAGTGAAAGGGACTCTAATCCCATCCATGCATTGACCTACTTGTGGCTCGGTTAACACGACTGGTGACAAGTTTCCATGCTGACATTGCCACTTAGCCATAAACGGTCCTCACTGCATAAAACTATTTGCAACGCCCAACTCTCAAAATTCGTCCCTAAAATGATCCAAAAAAACACCCGCTTGCCTCCCACAAATATCGTACCAAACCTCAATTCATTGACAACCAGTGTCAACAGCTTTAAAATTTGTTGACAAAAGCTTCACACACTTTGTGAACATTCCCGGAATTCTCCATTCCAACGAGCACATCGAACATTCAAAATCATGATCCGACTACAAATGTCCAGCAACATTTCACAACTGAATGAACTCCACACACACTTAATCGTTATTCAGTGAGCCGGGATTCTCGGCCATCATCATTGACATTCATGAATTCAGGCGCAATTTCTACGCAAAACACTTGCCAATCAACTGACAAATCGCCACTAAAATTCCAATAATTCACAATAACTCGTCATCTCCGCCTGACACGCAGTCACTGGCAGCGATCAACGCATCGAGTGCCCAACATTTACAAGTGTCATTCTCAATTACAATCAAACTGACATTTGTTCGAATGTCCGATCGTTTAAATGCGCCTGACAGACAAGTGACTGCTCAAAAACGTCCAACAGTTTACTGCGAGCCGTAATTTGCGAGCGAAAATAAACTGAGTTGAGAGAATCATCAGTTGGTGCGGCGTCGTCGTCGTCGTCGTCGTCCTCATCCATCAGTTGGCCGTAATTTGAATTAATGACAAAATTATTGTCAACTCTTAAAACCAAAAACGCTTCACGGTCGGGAACCATGTGCTGTGCACCGCACCGCACACCAACTCCACCACTAATCGGCCGCTGGGCTTGTACGAAATTGATATAAATTGCCAAGGAATTGACGAGAACTGTCATTAGGCCGTCAGCAGAGGCGGGCAACAGTCAGCCAGTCTGGTGGGTCTGGTGGGACTGGTGGGAGCGTGTGAGTCAACCTCAGAACTCGGGCACCAACTGGCAGGAGCGTGATTAGTTTGCCACCAAGATGAACATTTTTATGAGTTAACAATACGAATCGTTAGTTTATTGCTTAATTTAATTTAGTTTTGTTTCCCCTTTTTTTGGAGCGGCTGACATGTGTGCGTGTGCCGAAGGATGGCGTTTGAATTCGCAGACCTCGCGCACACTTTCAGTCTGATAGGAGTTTACGATTACGGGCCTAGAAACACGTTTATGGGTCTTTTTAACGGCCGTCTGTGTGGCGGTGGATTGTGATTATTTGCCAGGGACGGTAGAGCTGCGACTGAGATGCTTGAATGTGTGCGGAAAACGCTTGTGCAGAGACGGTGCAGACGTTGCTTGCAAGGCTACTGCCTTGAAAGTCGCGTGTAACACAGTCGATGCTTGGATGGAGCAGCACTCTTGCAGGTGAAAGGAAGTGTGAGCAAGTGGAGTCACATTCTTGGACTAAGGCGCTCTGCAGGTCGTAAAATTATGAGAATTCTGAATCGTGAGCGTAGTTTCAGTCTGCGAGTGAATGGGAACGTTGATGAAACATTGGAAGTCTAGACTTTCTTTGAACGAAGAGAGTCAAGTTTATGAATCAGTTTTGGAATGATTGGAAAAGGTTTTCAAGTGGAGATTGTTGAAATACAAATATGTATATGGGCCAAGATGTGTGCAAATTTTCTATGCGAAGCACAAGATACATGAGCTTGTGCAAACTTAAAAGGATTCATGCGAGTACTTGATGCAGTCTGTAACGCACAAGGCCTTAGGTTCCCCAGAAATAAGTGTGCTGTCGATGTTGGACGGCGCTACAAGCAACCAGAACTCAGCTTCGTCGAAAAGGACTAGTGGTCAAGGAATCGAACTAGCTAAGCTATTATCGAAGAAGAGGGTGTCAACGGCTAAACTAAGACAGATCGTTCTAGACAGAAATCACCGTCAAGTGCACGATACGATTGTGGCCCTGAACATGAGTGAATCGTTTCATCAACGGGGGTCGATGCACCAGCGGCGTCTCAGTACTTTCATGTGGAACCAAATGGCATATGATGATTGGAGAACCTAGGCCATGAAGAGCAGTGCTCCGCTTAAGAAGGTCTTCAAGTCCAAGTCTTCAAATTTAAGAATGAGAGAAGCTGTCGGTATGAAGGCCAAACGATCCGCACAATGTTCAGTCTTAATGAAGAGAGACCGTTCGAGGAGGAAGACAAAAATAAGTCTTAAGTCTTAAATCGTCGCTGAGTCAGGATTGTATAGATGGAGGGAAGTAGATAAACTTTCATCAACTTTCGAACGAATTGGTTGCGAGCATTTCCGAAAACCTCACTACGTCAGATTTTTTTTTATCCGAACTTTCCCTCAACTGTTTCCGGAATAGCTTGCATCCCAAAGTCGGATATTTTAAATATTTAAATGAAGGCCCAAGTTTAAAGCGTCCACTGCGCCATAGCCTTTTAGTGAATTTCTTCTTATTTCCTTTCACAGATTCATAGAACAAATCCTGCTTTGATTTGCTAAGCACGCCACGTTACACAGACGTGACGTAGACTCCATTTGAGTTGAATTTACACTGGCGTCTGGCACATGGCCATATGACTTAATTTTGTAGAAACCATTAAAATACACTCAAAAATTCAATCTCAAACACGTCCGCTCAATTAGCTTTCAAATTCACTTCAATTTTCGCTTGCAAAGGGAAAAGAAATAAAATTGAACTGTGCCCAAAACTCTGACCAACCAACCGCCGCTCGCTTGCTCCTCTGCACACAAAACGCAGAGACCATTATTAATAAATTAGTCGGTCCATTTTCTCACCCTAATTTTCACATTTAATCCAATTCAAACCTTAGGCACTCACACAAATCGCCTTCGTAGCGTTTCACTTCGGTAACGAGCCATAAAAATTCACAACTTATCACCGGATGTCGGAATAGACGTCCGGAATTTGTTTGCTAATTTCTCCCCATCATATTGAGAGAGAGAGACGGTGAGAGAGAGAGAGGGAGGCCAACAAAAATAAATAAAAATACTGAATTCTCTCAAAAAGAAAATACAGAAAAGTTATTCCAAAGAAATTGAAGACGAAGAAGACGACAACGAGAACGACAGCGACGAAGGCGATGGCGTTGGTGATGCCAACAGAAGACGAAAAAACGTGTCATTGCCAGTCTCAGTCCCATTCCGGAGAGAGATTTATTAATTTCCCTTTGTTTCCTGAGACATCGTCGACGGAACGCACAAACCACCACCACCACCACCGTCACCATCAGCGCCTCGCAGAGGGACAGCGGGACAGAGGGACAGAGGGAGTCAAGGAGTCACTCTCTCGAAAGTCATGCGATGAATTATTACCTTTTCGTTACTCAAACATGTAATTATGATAAAAATCTAAAAACAATTTGCCACAAAAGAGAGCGAAGGAACCGAATTAAGGAACACCGCCAGTCGGCGCAGCGGTATGGCAGTGAGGCCGTGAGCCAGCCACCCTGTACCGTCATACGTGAATAAACGCGTCCCGGCCCTGGCACTGGCCCTGACACTGAACACACAACAAGAGAGACACCGAGTACCGCACAGCGAGCGACAGAGACCGCAGATAATAAAAACAACAACTTTTTGGGCCATAAATCAAAATTAGTACACATTTTCTTCAGTTCGCCCAACCCTCCTCCAGTTCCCCCAGCCGTCCGACGCTCGCTTCCGCCACTAAGCGTTGTGTGCCTGTGCGTTTGTCTGTTTGTACATGAGTTTAACGCTGATAATTAGCAATGTAATTAATGAATTCCCAAAAACAGACAAAAAAAACCGTTCCCCCAGGAGCACGTACAAAAGCCGAGCCGAGCACAGGGGGAATATGCGAACGGGTCTCGGCAAACTTCCGGTTCGGAGCTCCGATGCCACCCGGACATGCACACACAATCGAGGCGGCCATGTGTAAAATTTGTGATATTTTGCGCGAATTTTCCCGTATTTTCCAGCGGATTTGCACGAATGTGAGCGGCGCGCCGCTCTCCCCCCGGGCTGTATTTGATTTTGAATTATTTTTTCCGGCTGAAATTGATGTGCCGCAGGCATGGCTGCTGGGGCCAGAGCTGCTTTGAGTTCTTTGTTTGTTTTCTTGAGAACTTCTTCGTACTTTCGTTTGCCGTGGCGTGTGTTTTTTGGCAAATTGGAGGAAAGGTTTTGCAGCGGCAGCAGTTGGTGCGAGAATGTTTTTTTCTTTGTTCACGGGGAGGGGCGGTGTATCGTGTTTGATGGGAAAATTTATATATTTTTGGAGTTTTTTCTTCATTCGAGAGCATGTTTGGATAATTACGGATAGAAGAGTATGTTTCACGAATTAATGGATGAGGAAGTTGGTAAAATATCCGCGGGCTATGGTATGGGAGCAGGGAGTTCGCATGACGGGTGGTAGCAGTGTGTTTCGTGAGAGGTTTTTTTTCGGGGTGTGGTCGGGTGGGGTCGCTTATGAATGTGTTTCAAATTTTTAATGAGGTATCAAGTAGGGAGTATTAAGTGGGGCGTTGAAGGCTTGGAGAAGAGATGGGTATAGTTTGCAGATTAGTCGAGTTTTGAATGCGAATTTTTTCTGGGAGGGAGGTAGATCGGATGACCTTTTGGCAAACGCTGTAGCTCGCTTTGACGAAAATAAATCCGGTCTCCTACAGCTACGTACTCCAAAGTCTTTTTGAATTGTACTGACGTTGAAAGCCGACAGAAAGAGGTCCACGAATGTCCTTTTTAGCGATTATAACCTGATCTGCCAGATTTTCACAGAATGAGACCTAGAAGGTGATTGAACAACAAACTCAAGCAAAGTCGCGGACCTAGTCAACCGCATTCGATTTCTTGGTCCATCGGCTCAACCACTCTTTAGGTCCAACCTCAACAAACAACTTTGTGGAGGACGACCACGTTCGCTCAGGAGTTTAGGAAACCTATAGTCTTATGCGAGCTTCAAGCGGCTAGATTTGAGAAGCCGTTTATAAACTGATTGTTGTCAGTAACCCGCAAGACAATGAAGGGCTCCAAACGAATGTCCTGTTTAGAATACGAATTTTAATCTCTCATACAGCAATCTAAAAATATTAAGCAACAACGTCGAGTAGCTTAGGCATTCCAGTATGTCTCCCAGCTTGACTTTTATTTGACCCTCCGGCTCAGAAAATTGTACTTTGTCCATATAGTTCAAACTAATGAGCATCGGCACTGAAGAATCGCACAGAAAATGTCTGATAGATTCGCCTTGCAATTTCTACAATCAGGACTGTGAAGGGTATCGAAACCTATACCCCTGCGAGCTGCTTTATATCGTTCAGAATCAACAGTGTCTATGTTCTTTTCGCCTTTAGTGCTTGCCACAGGGCTTTCTCTGTAGATAGTTCAACCAGTTCCCTCCCCGGTCTCACCATTTTTAGCGTGTTCGCGTTTTTTCTTTATTTCCTCCCTAGGGTGGCTTAGTGGAGTACGTACGTTATGAAGGACCAACGACTCCACCCACAAACATTAGACCTCCCCAAAGTTGCTGTATGATCGAGTACCCAGACGAGGTTTGAGTGTTATGTTTGCAGGGACTACCCACGTTATGCCTTTTCAAGTCCGTCACAAGACAAGAGAATTTTCTTGAATTCTTTGATGGAGGCAGTCGCTTCCTTTCTTGTCGCTACTTGGTTGATAGACGACCCCAACCGAAACGTAAGTATTGCCCTTTGTGACAAAATGTTTGTCTGAGACGTCTCAAATTGATTGGTGCACGAGGTCCTTAGCCAAATCGATGTTCCTGCTATCCCTTGTAACGAGACTTTTGTGTGAGAAGACTGTTTGGGGCGATGGTTTGAGACATTTGTCCGATATCTTTTTCCAGAACGTTTGTTCATAACGTCGATATTGCGTGTCCTTCCTTGAAGTAAGAGTCAAGGAGTCGACAGCTCTGCTTATATTTCCGTCAAATCATCATGAGTCATGAGTCCTTGTTTCCCTCGACCAATCATTTGTGAAACCTCCTACCGCAGCTAAGAAATGTCTCTGACGTCTCCTGCACATCATCTAGAACCTCATTGAAATACGCCACGCACTGTGTCTATGCAAACAACAGATTAACTTATGACCTTTCTCTCCACACGCCACAAGGTTTACGCACTCAATGCAAATGTCATTAGCAGAAAAACTAGATCCCGCAGCGCACAAAGTCAGCCATTAAATCCAATGACACTGCGTGGCAATCTGTCGCCATCAAGCTATCAAGCTGTGACCAAAATGACCCTTCAACACCCGGCCGGCTAAGCCGGATAAAACACAAATATAAATCAATCCTGGACATCACACACAATCCTCAGCCACCACCACCACCACCACCGCCCTTTGCATATTCATGAGCCGTCGTCGCCGTGGCTGTAGTCCTCCTCCTGTCAGTGGTGACCATCGCCCGGACAAAACGCAGCCGATGCAATCACGCAAGGGCTCCCATTCAATTGCTCCTCTCGCTCTCTGTGCCATAATTAGCATTCTAGACCCGGCAGAATTATTCTCTCAGAGAGCGGGACAATTTTGCATTAAATTTCTGCATGCGATGTCCACCCGAAGATGACCATTAATTGTTTGGTCATTTATCGGCGCAGTGTCGCACACATGTGCGCAGGACATGCAACGCCGCAGATCTCGCTCGACCGCAAGGGTGTGGCGTGGATAGCCGCTGACTGTGCCCCGGTCTAAGTGAATGCAATAAATAACGAAACTAAACGGGGGACAGGACCTCGAAATGTCGCACGAAAACGCTAAGTGACAGCGGTGATATCGAACTTCCTTCTACTGATCGAAAGGACATCGAAGTCCTGAGAGTCGACGCCGTGAGAGTTTGGGAAAATGAAAAATTGCCACGAATTAGGAGGAACAGCTGTTGGCTGCTGCTCCCTTGTTTTGTTTGCGGCGGACAACGCATTAAAGGACATTAATTTCTGTTGTGACAAAGTCACATTGTATCCCCGTGTACACATCCTTGCACACTCCGCTCATTTGTGTGTAAACATTTGACGGGGACTTATGGCATGGCCTGGATTGGTATAATTTGCGGTTGTCGTTCCCATTTTCCACGGCGGCAATAAAATGCACACCGTGCGTCGCCCGATCGCATTGTTCACCCGAAGAATCCTATTTCAAGGATCTCGCTTCGGTGGCTTTGTCGTGTATTTCGGAAATGATTAACTGCCGGGCACCCGGGTGCAGGTAGGAAGATGGGAATTTTTCGGGCCAATTGCAGGATCGCCCATCGTCATCGTCATCATCGATCTTAAGGCTCTCCGCCGCTGTCTGGGGAGGAGGTGCCCGGGGCACATCCTTTGCATTTGATGTCCTTTCACGGGAAAAACACACAAAATCTTTATGGACTCGCCCACTGCAGACGCTGACGGAGAGACCCCTAGGGAGGATGCTGTTGCTGGCTGCCGATGCCCGTCATGGAGCCGCTACGCCACATGCGTCATCGACCCACCTCCTCGACGCATAAGCATGTTTGTTCAGACAAACCTCTCTGATTTACAATAATTTATCGTGCGCGGGACTTGTTTATGAGAATTTCACTCACAGCCGCCGCTGCTTGCCGCTGCCGGTGGCTCATTCCCCATCCCGGATGCGAGACCAGTGCCGGCGCTGTGACTGGAGCACTGACTGGGGCTGTGGCAATGGAGTGTTTGTCGGGCAACTTTTGCGTGATATATGCCCGCGGAGCAGGCGCGTTTCTGATGTTTCTGATCGGTTCCAACTCAGGAGGAATCTCATTAACCCTTTCCCCGGGTCCCCACCGCCGAGGATGCATTCATCGAACGGCTTCAACGACCATTGTGGGCTAGACATCGATCATTGGCGCGTTTAGAGAGGCTAATTTCGGAGGCGTACAGCGCCATGAATCTCGCCGTGATTTATTCGCCTTCGCCGCGATTGTGTTTTTCTGGAGCGGGCGCGATTAATAAGTCGTTGCAAAGAATCGCGGCGTTTTGTCTGATTCTGATTAAAAATGTTAATCAGCCGATGTCGTGTTATTAGGCGGAGGTTTTCCCTTGTTTTTCGACTCTTTTCAGCTCTTTTCGGCCGCTCGGTGATTTAGGGTTATGTAAATTGTACTGCTACACGGAGGCTCCTCGGACAGGTTGATGAATGGTGTTTCGAGATAAATAAAATATTTGTTGTGTGGAGGAGCAGCGGGCGGCTGGGAGGCAGGAGCCTATTCTGGGGAGGCCAACGGCATCTTGTGTTGTAACGCGAAATGAATTCGAGGAGAGGGAGGAGTCGACTGGATGCCACGTGTAAACAGATTGCTCATTGAGAGTTGATCCAGGGTGAGATGTTGTGTCGATTTCGGAAACTTTTATCCACTCGTCATCGCTGAAGTCGCTTTGAGCTCCTTATTGGAGTGGTTCCATTTCTGATGAAAACATGAACGAATTTCAGCCACAATGGTGTGGGCTGTAGCGATACACGTGTATGATGAGAGATTTGATGTCCAACACAAGACTGAGGGAATGGTGTCATACAATGGGTAGTGGCCAGTCGGTGTGTGGTTTTCGTCTGACGGGGTTTAAGGGCGAAGTGGTGGAAGTCTGTGAGTGAATGGCGAAGCAGAGTCCTTAGGAGGAATTTCAACACTCAAGCGATCCTACATAAAACAAGAAAATGCTTGGACAACGAAATGTTCAAATGCCTTTTTAAACTGTGGTGATCATTACCTGCCCTTTTTCTCATGATTTTTGTCACTTTTGAGCTTATTTTGGCAGTTTTCGAGACAGTTTTACTCAATAATGTTCATATTTGTGTCGGATTCAATGAATTATTAATCATTTTGAATGTTTTTGAACATTTTCGAGCTTATTTTGTGCATTCTTAACGCATATTTGAGATTTTCTGAATATTTTTGGTCATTTTTTAACGTTTTCAACCTGTTTGTTGCATTTTTGATTTGCTTTAATCGAATGGGCATCAGTTTTGAGCCTTTTTTATGCATATTCGAGCATTTTTGAACATTTTG
This sequence comes from Eristalinus sepulchralis, assembly GCA_944738645.1. Taxonomy (NCBI): domain Eukaryota; kingdom Metazoa; phylum Arthropoda; class Insecta; order Diptera; family Syrphidae; genus Eristalinus; species Eristalinus sepulchralis. Next base: position 2,594,071 of record OX122885.1, on the reverse strand, counting down.
GAAACTTCTGGAACACTTGAGTTTATCCCTCTTTGTTACATTATCGATAAGTTATTGACAGCTCCCCGTTTTTTGGGAATTGAAAGATCATATGAGCATTAGCGATCCTGTTTTACGATTTTTTCACATAAATGTAACATTCACGTTTTGTGCATCCTTTGTGGGCACTGTCAAGACATTTATTATGCATTTTCTAGAGTGTTTGAGTCTTCTTTGTACGTCTTCGAACTTGTTTTAGTCATTTTTGGGCTTGTCAAAGAATTTTCAAGCATTTTTTTCAACTATCTTCTTGACTAAATAAATGCTTTCGAAGTCCTTCAGTATGTTTCCCATAGTTTTGAACAATTTTCAAAGTAGACGAGCTTCTCTCAAACCTTATGGAACAAGTTTCAAATACTTGTAAGGTTGTTTAAACATTTTCGAACTAAGTCTGAGCTTTTTTAACTATTCTCGATTATTTTTTTGTCCTGGCTGCCCGCCATTGCATCGCAACACACAGTTGCGAGTGAGTTTTTAGCCTCCCTTATAACAAACCATGAGAAAAAAGAAAAACTAAAAAGTGAAGATACTATCCCTCCACTGAATCATTTTCCAAGCCCCAACCAACTTAGGTTAACTTCCCATCCCACAAAAAGACATTTCCACCTCGTCATCAAAATTCCCCTTTCAAAAAAAGAAACACAGCTACCGCAATCACCGCTCATTAAGAAGCCACGACAACCCGTTGGTTTGTGTGTGAAAAGGTGTCACGAAATCATCCCGAAATCCATCAAAACCTTGTCTCTGACCCAAATTCCCGAATCGGACGCACATACTTCATAGTTCTCCGCTTCCGAGATGTCATTATATTCGAGATTTATGCGCCCATTAAGGCACAAGTTCTCGTTTGTGTTCCACTACCAATCTTATCAGCGCCGCAAGAGCCAAAATTAATTCCCTTGCACCTACTAAATAGCTTCCCGAACTCTTCAGCGGCTGCCCCCTCCTCGCCCCCCACCAGAGACTCTCACATTTCCTATTGTCTTGTCGGGTGATAGACGCGTTTTTCGTCTCAATTTAGAAAATGCAAATCCGCTCTCCGAAAGCACTCCAGGAATCATCAATAAAAAAAACAAAAACCGAAACGCTGCGGATATCAGACAAAAGGAAACAAGCTCAGCTGGAGGCGCAGCGGCCGCGGCCGCGGCTTTCATTCTTCGCAGGAGAATCCAGAGGAGGAGCCGGTGACAGCGAGAGGGAGACACGGAGCGGGACTCACTCCTCACAATCGAATTAATTAAGACATTGGTCATAAAACTCCAGTGGTTCACCATTAATTTATGGTCACACGAAACGAACGACAGAAATGATCAGTTTTAGTGGAAATTAATTAATTTATGCCCGCGGGGTATTTGTGGGAAACGGGAAAAAAGCAAAAAAACAGCCCGAACCCTTAATTGTATCACCCAGCTGCGGGCGCACGCATCGTGCCCTGCGATCGGGAAGTGCAAGCTTCTGGTTGGGTTCTTTTTTATGAACTATCGAGTGTCACTCACCTGTGGTGTGATTCCCGATGAATTCGAAATCGTCGTCTTGATCCCAGTGCTTCAGCGACAAGTTGTTGAGGGGGGTCGCGTTCGCGAACTCAAGGTTGGCAAAGTGCCAGTCCAAAATTTGACGATCCTTTGATGAGAGATAGACGTCACTGAAAGTAAATGAAGGCGGTGGTCATATTTTTGGATGATTGGGGCACTTCTTAGTGATTGGCTCATGAACAGAAAATATACTACGTGGAATAATGTATGAAGAAATGGAAACATTTTGAGCATATATGAGAGTTTTTTTAACGATTTCTAATGTTTTTAACGTTTTCGAGAAATTTTGGAATATTTTGGAACGTTTTGAAGACAGTCTCGATCATGTTTGAGCGTTTTCGAACTGTTTTCGAGTATTTTTCAATCTCAAGATTCGTTTTTAGAGCACTCCTTCGAGTGCTATAATGCGTTCAGAAGACCGCTGCTACGCATTAAATAAATTTTAAAACAATTTCGAGCCTATGTAAATAGTTTTAAGCAATGTTTGAACATCCCTTTACGTTTCTTAATTTGGTGGCTCTTCAAATCGTGTCAAAGCCGAATATTTTTGAATATTCCAAGGCGTTTTTGAACTGAAAGCCTTTGACTTACGAAAAGGTTTCAATATTTGACGTTTTTCGAGTCATAAGCTCTTGAAATTTGGTTGACTCTAATGAACTTCACAGGAAAAGCATTCTTTTAGCTTACCTCGGTGGATTCATTTCGATCTCCGCAAGTTTAGCCTGCAACGTCTCCTCCTCCTTATTCAACGCCTCGAGCTCCTTGTACGCCTTATTCCACTCGTACTGAGTGCTTCGTATCTTGAACTCGTGTTCAATCCAAGCCTGATCACCTTCGCCATTCTTTTGAGGCTTATTTTTAGTCAACTTGCTATATGTCGCCTTTAACGTTTGAATCTTCTCAGCCAACTCAGCGACCTTGTTCTGATTCTCGATGATGCTCTTCTGGACGTGCGTTACATTCGTCAGATGCTGGACTTGCTTCTCCTTCACGTGCTTCTCTTGCAACTTGATGATCCATTCAAGAGCCTGCCCCAAGGACACCGGGTTGTTGCCGGCGTAGTTGAAGTCCAGCTGATGCGAAAGGTAGCTGGCTGATTCCAGAAGACGGTTAAATTCACGTTCAACCTAAAATAAATACAAATTTGATTAAAAAAAAAACGCGTGTGCCATTCAAATTTAAATTTTCCTTCCTGCAACCCTTTTTTTTTGCATAACAATGGGGGTTGAGTTTTTTTTCGGCTCTCTGAAAGCCTACACCTCTTCACATCAACCTCAAACTGCTGGCTTCGGGTTACGCAGACTCTCGAGCATAATGCAGAGATAAGGGAGGTTTTCGAATTAAAAGCAAAAAGGGTGCGTCATTGCGCCTGATTTCCCCTTTCAGGTTTCAAATTAAATTTCGCCCAATTAAACGCCGTATTCAGGGATTCACAATCCGCGCCGGTTGTCCGCCACTTTACGATCGATTTTCAGCCCGACGCAAGTCATCCGGGAACGCAACATATGCCGGAGAGGGTCCTGCGTAATCAAAACAATGAAAGACGAGCTACAGGGCGCTACCGTAGATGATCGACTCGACATCCATCCTGCCAGAGGATAATAAATTAATCCACAATTTGATCCTGTTCCTCCTCGACTGGGAATTTAAAGAACTGCATGCAGGTCCTTTCACTGAAAACCCTCCACGCGAGAACGGGTGAGTTCATAAACTAGAGCACCGCCGCAAAAAAAAAAGAAAACGCGGATATTCAGGGTGAAACGCATGCCCTTGGCGAATGAACCGTGAAGGGGTTTGTTGGGAAACAGCAGACACAACCAGAATTGATTGCCATCGTGAACTTGTGCTCGAACAAATTATGGTCTCTCTTTCGGATCGCGCATGGAAATGTATACATTTATCAAATTTGAAGGGCGTGTGCAGATGTTTAAAAAGTTTTGTTTATTGTAAATTATTCCTCTATCGAAGGTCCACGTCGAAATTGTTCAATTGGGTGCAAGCAAGCGGTTGCACCGAATGGAGGACCGGTTAGAGGATGTGTTGTTAAACTAGTTTGCAATTAGGCTTCAGTGACTTACTGGATGCATGTTGACTTTGGGGAGGAACTGAACTGATGAACGTCTGTTATCATTTTTTTTCGAAGCAATTTTCTGTGGTAGTTGCCTGAAGGGTTATTTGTTGCGGATGACATGTTTGGTGCAGTCTTGATGGGGGTGAGGTTGTCAAATGTGAAAGATAGTAAGAACTTCCTTCTCTTATCTTTACAACGGATGGAATGTAGACTGAGTTTCAAAGGGCGAAAAATTAGTGTTGTCAAGGAAAGAGATTGACGGACGACTTGTTCGTTAGCTCCACTTACAAACAAGTTCTTTGCAATGACTGTGTCAAGCAAAGATGGACGTCAAATCGCATCGCATCAATCGACCAAAGGGACCAGAGATCAACTTTGGAAATGGGCAAGGGAGTGCTGTGTACAGTCCGACACGTTTCCCTTGTCAGTTACTCAACTGCAAACGTAGTGCTGGTCAAGTTCTTCCTCCACTTACATGATGACCCTTCTCGGTCATTCTGTGCCACAGAGTCATCTGAATAGAACACGACTTCTGCTAGAATATCATCTCAACGAATAAGGCTTCGTCTGAGTGACTGAGATTCAAAGCCGTTTGATAGGAGCTGCATTATCCATCCAAGTCTGTGTTAAGATTTGAACCCAGAAATACAACCGCTGTACAAATTTAAGTTCAGTCTTTCCTGTCAGTTGCCACAAACGCAAAAGTGTCGCAATTGTCGCCTTGTCGAACAACGTCTTTGCACTGAACGGATGGATGAGTTAGTAGGTTGGGTGGGTCTATGAAAGAAATCCATCTTCGCAGGGGTTGTGAGACATAACGCGATGCGGTGAAGTACATGTCCGCCTTCACTCACAATGTGTCGGAAGTCGGATGTCGGCAACGTGCGTCGGTATACATGAAATACATTTCTTCGGCCTTCTCAAGAGTCCTCCGCACACTTATATGAACCGCTTTCATAGGAAGCGCCAGAATCTTGTGTACAAAGCTTGAGTCATGTTGAAGCAGTCAAAGAAGTCCCCGTCCTTATGGATGAGGCAAATAAAATTCCCGCGGAGCATGCTTTCTTCCAACAACGTCTTACGAATGAGCTAATACAGCCGTGAAGTTTGAAGTAGCTTTACGATGGCAGGAATATGAGTCGACTAACGCCAAATGGTACCGCCATGGCGGAGTGCGAAAGTGGGTCTACCCTCATGCTAGAGGTCTAGTTTATATTTTTGGACACCTTTTTCGAGTTGCGGTGAACGGTGACAGCGTGCTAAGTATCTAGGAACAGTTTCTTCTTTTTCGCAGCTTAAAGTCGGGAATAAACTGTGAGCCCCATTTACAAAAACTGAGAAGATAGACACTAGTTTCATCATCTTTTCTATCGTTTACGGTCAGCAGATTTTCGGTTATCACTGCCCTTGTCAGGATAACAATCTGGAGTCAGAGCTTATGTCGTCGATTCTGCTGAGACACGTTTGTTAATCCTCAAACCACTTAAGTTGATTTCTGGCGGCTAGCAGTGGTGTCCTCTCTCTGACCCGCACAAGTAATTACAGACAACAATTTCAATCGATCATCGTTCCCCAAATTAGCGTCAATGCCAGGCAAACCAATTTTCCCCAAAATATGAACCCAATGAAACGATCCAAGTTACCCCCATCCATCGACAGGAGAGTAATGACAGCTATGAGCTGTAGCATCACTCCTCGGGCCCGCCCAAAACATTAAAGTTCACATCATCTGCTCCCCCATCGTGCACATCGCTCTTCACTTCCATCAATTAAACCCTGCGGAGCGTATTGCCGGAAGGGACTACGTCTCCCAGTCAAGTCTTCATTAATTCATCTGTTGGCTTTTCCTCTTCCAAAAATTGCCGCCGCCGCCACCACCACCACCGCTGCGCGGACACGACCAATCGATCCTCGTTAAAAGAAGCTCATTGACCGCCGCCGACAACTCTGCACAATCAGTCACGATGATTCCTTTGGTTCGCGAGCCCATGGGATCCCTCAACGCCATCACCGTCGCCGCCTCCGCCCACACACAACTAATTACAACGCCAACACCGCTCGCCACCAAAATCAAATATTTATTTCTGTTAACAGATTCGCTAAGGTCACGCCGAACATCTCCGGGACGCACACACACCCACACACCAGGATTCGACCGCGAAATTCAACGAACCTTTACATCTTGTTAACAGCCCCAAGAACACCGGCAATTAATAACGAATTTATTGATTGTTACGGGTACCTACACCGCTGTCAGGGCTTTCTCATTAAAGAGCCCCAAACAAAACATACGCTCCGCTCTGTCGATGGTTTCAGGGATGGATGGGTTCCAGTCAAGAAAGCCAAGCCAATTAATTACCTCTCCCTGTGTGTGGAGTGAAATGAAAGACGCACAGCTTCACTGACTCCACGCACACGCACATTCCACGTCTCAATTGTGTCCCGCTTGACGACGGGCTCAGGCAATCACAAAAGCTGTCAACTGGGATTCGGTTTTATTGGATTATGACAGCCCCGTCCCGCTCAATCGGAGTCAAAGAGTCCCGGACCAGATCAATTAGACGGGCGGTGAGCGGCCAAGCGTGCACGCATAGGTAACCCTTTTTTCCGTTTATGACACCCGAACCCGGCCATCTAGGCATTCCCGAGAAGTGCGATTTACATATGGCCACGTCGAACCCTCGCTCAGCTGAGATGAACGGACGAGGCGACAGCCAAATTGCTTTATGAGGCAATAGGACAGTCTCGTCGATTGGGACGTCTTTCATTTTCCAGCGTTTAAATGTCGACTCCGGATTGTTTATGACTTAACTACTCACTCATTGGATCGGTGATCATGAGAAAGTTACGAGCCGATGGGCCCTTTTGTGGCGCTAGCTTGGATGGGAAATTGGTTTCCCATTTTGGAGGGAGTACGGAAGATCTGTCTGCCGCTAGGAGATGGATGTCTTAATTAGGGGCTTCTAAGGAAACTCCGATTTTAACGACCGTCTCCAGAATATGGGGTGCAAAGTGAAGACGTCGCCGTTTCCCAGTGAACGGAAGTCGCCAACTTACGCACCGAGGCCTGCTTTCACTTCCCCCTTTACAGATGTAATGGCTGCACCGCGGATGGATGGGTGCGACGCGCAATTGTGCAATGCCACCCAAGCGTCGAAGTCCCAGTGCGTCAGGAGGTCATAAAACAAATCATTTGTGCTCTAGTTGCCAAAACAACAAGTTTATGTGACACGGAAGAGTGAGTGCTCTTTGATCTAGGAAAAGTCGGCGTGTTTGACTTGAAGTGACGACACGATGAGTCAGTTCGAGCTAGATGAGTGTGACGTGGGATTCGAAGATCAAAACAAACTGCTTTCAGGGTTAGACAGAGACTCTGGCAGTTTGCCAAAATTTGAATGGGATTCAAGGTCAGTTTCTGATGACGCGGCTGTGTGCTTTTCATCCGTAAGAAGAAGACAGGAAAACTGACAGAAAAACGAGACCAATGAGATCATAGAGACCTTAACCTAGAAAAAGTTGCATCGGCATGCCATTCTTGCCTCTGCAAGAAGTCTGCACGCCATCTACATTCCTCAGAGCACAACCGACCAACCCAATCCCACAACCATAGAAAATTTCCAAACAGACCCAACCCCAATTGGACCAACAAAAGCCCATTCTCAAATTCCCCCACTCACCATGTCATCTTTATGCTTCGGCACCGGCTTCCCGCCGGCTCCGTACAGCGGACACGCCTGTCGAATGGCAACCATCTCCATTCCGGTTTGCTTGCTGAGGATGGTCATTGGATTGCCCCAAATGCCCGTCACTACCATGGCGCCCAAGTCAGCAATGTAGTTATTCTTTCTGAAAGTCGCGATACGACCACCGACACGGTCACGCGCCTCCAACACAATCACGTCCATACCGAACTGCTGTAGCTGCTGGGCGGCAGCCAGCCCCGAAATTCCCGCGCCAATCACAATCACTTTCGCGACTTTCTTGCTCGGAATCGGTTGCAAGCGCTTAAAGATGCCGAAATTGATGAAGCCGTGTCGCTCGAGGAACGCATGGATACGACGCACCAGGAGCGGGTCACTGTCGAAGGGTGGCTCCATGTCTTTGATAGCGTTCTCAAGGATAAGCTGCTGCTTTGGATTATCAATCCACATCTGCAGAAGACGATTGCGGATGTTCAGGAAGACTCGCTGAGCGACGAGACCGGTCTTGGTGATGTCAGTGAAGCAGGCTGCTTCGGCTGATGTCATCTTGTCGAAGGGAATGCGAGACTGAAAGGCAGCCCCCTCCAAACCAGTTAGGATTTCCTTGTACGCCTCTGCAGCTGCCGCGGTAGCCTCACGGACGTCGGGAATCTCCTTGGGATGGGGACTGCGTGAGAAATCGGATTTCTTCGGTTTGGTGAGACCGTCTGAGCGACGTTCTGTTGAGAGTTTGTTGTCAGAACTCTCTGCTGCAGTCTTGTTGACATAGTATTCGACCTGAAAGATATGAGGTGGGCATGAGATGGAAGTCGGTTTGGAGATTTGTCAAAGGACTCACCTTCGGCTTCCTTCGTCGGCTTGTACGCCGTTCGTCTGCGTTGGAGATGTCATTCGAGTCCTCGTCGTCCTTGCTCTTGATGCTTCGACGCTTCGAAGCATCGTCTCCTCCGTTATCGGAATCGTCGCTTATCAGAGTCACGTACTCGATGTCCGCGGTACCGGCGTTTGCGGTTGTCGGCTTGTTTTCCATCGTAGAACAGTGCTTATCAAAAGGGATAATGTTCACAGAAATTCGGTAGAGTGCGGAATGTATCTTAGGGGTCACTAGGATTGCGCGAGAATGCTGTTTGAAAACGGAAACCAGTTAAATTCACAAGGAAATACGCGGCCTACTGTGCGCGAATTGAAAGTTTCGCGATTTTTGTTTATAAACTGATGGAGAACTGTCAACTGTCAGTAATGGACAAATAGGGTGCGTTCGGAAGGCACCCATCGGAGTGGGTCTGATGGATTGTGCATCGGGTTGCGATGTTTTCGTTTTCATGGAAAGCTTGAACAGACAGTGCACCCCTAACTGTGACTTGTGGAACTACGTTTGGTTTGTGCCTATAATAAAATAAACTCATGTTCATATCCGGGATACCGAGTATCCTTCAATTCCTTTCCACTTCCGAGACTGCACTCGAATCGAGTCTTCACTATCTGTCGCCGGATTAAAAGGGTATCTCCGGATGTGACCATGTTATCCGCCTAGAAAAGGGACAGACCCTTGTCTAGAGCACACTCCAACACACTCCAGACATCTACGATCGCCACCCGCGTCTCTCGCTCTCTCACTCAGCTCTGCCCTTCTCTTCTTCCCGCACCACAGGTGAACACCATTCATTCCACACTGTCTCGACCCTCGCCAGTGACTGTTGAACGCTATTCGCCGTCAGTTGTGTTGGTGCACAGAACAAGTGTCTTTCCTTGAGTCTAAACGAAAAGTATCTGCACCTCCACAACAGGGCACTCTCAGTGCCGGTTTTTCAAGTGCTGTTGTTTTTGTTTCTGTTTTTTTTCGCAAGAGATCTCCCGCCGCGTGTTGTCAGCGCGAGAGCGAGCGTTCGCTGGCGATTTAGCAATTCAGTCGAACACCGCCGCTTGCCACGATCCATCCGCGGAAGCCAGCTCAGACGCAGTTAATTCGCGGCGACCTAGTGAAACGTTGCCGTGCAGGGGAGCAGCACTCGTACGTGTAGGTCGCGCTCTGATTTCGCCTCTGTCTCTTGCGGGTTAAGTGCATATCCGACGTGAAAACAAAGGCAGTGAAAAATTGCAAATCAATTGATTCGCGCCGTGCTATCGGGCAGGCTTTCGAATTTGTAGCGCTGTGCCGTTGTGGAATGGGGGGACGCATCGCCACAAGGTGAGAGAAAAAAAATGTATTTTGGTGACAGAACTTCATTGTGGCGCTGTTTGGGGACGAAGGCCTTTGTGCTCTGCTCTGTTGTTGTGTGGCAAATCGTTTATCTCTCTTTCTGTTACTGCCGTTGTTTGTTTTTTTTGTGAGGCGGATAGACGAGTGACTGACCACTATCGACTGCTGATGGGTGGGTGTGTGTGTGTATGTCTTGTAAAAGTTGTAAAGTGAGAATGAGATGGGGGAGAGAGATCGAGAACTAGAGGGAAATGGTTGGATTTCGGGTTGATAAAAATAGAAAAATGCCAACGCACGTCGAGAGGGGTTGACACAAAGGCGATCTGAACTGGAAAATGACGAAGAACTGCATCACGGGATGTGTGATGTGATAAGGGGAAGAATCTCTTGGTTGTCGTTTATATCTGTGCGGCGAGAGTGGGTGAAGCGATGCTTCAGTGAATGTTGAGTCCAGTCGGGGATGATGCGAGAAGATGCGAAAAAGAAGCGCAGCGATGTCTGTGAAGCGTGTTAACGGAGCTACACCTGACAGTGGGGAATTTCGATATAAAATCATATTTTTTTGGAATCGTGCGGGGGATTAACCAGACTTACAGCGACTTGGAGTGTTCTTGAACGTTGATTGTGTCACCAGTCGGGAATTTTTTTAGCTAATCGATTATGACATCCATTCTCTTTGCAAATGTTGCGTTTAGAGCACGTAGCCTCAGCAGCGATTCATTGAATTCTGCTGCGGTTGCTTTTAGTTTCAACGAAACAACGAATTTCTCGTCGCCTTGGAGCGGCACGTGCATCAAAAGTGCCGCTTCAGGGTATTTTTAATGGCACTGAGGCCGAAGCTAGCTGTGGGCAGGCAATGCCGTTTCGGAGGCATTCTTAAGGTGCTTAGATAGGGTAAAAGAGGATCAAAAGCCAGACGTTGCTGATTCGGTGTTGTTCTCAAAACATTGAGAAACCTGTCACTCCAGACTCTTCTTCTTCTTCTTGGGGCGCTACAGTCCTGGGTGGACCTGGGCCTCTACCAACATGCCTCTCCAGCCAGCACGATCTTTCGCCAGATTCGAAGACTTTTCGGGCTAGAGCCGTGGTGTTCATACGCTCTATATGGCCTAACCATCTTAAGCGTTGTATCCGAAGACGCTTGACATGTCGTTGTACAGCCCATAGAGTTCGTCCTTGAATCTTCACCTCCAGGTGCCATCAACGCAAACAGGACCAAAAATCGCACTCAACACTTCAGGGTCACTTTAGAGTTATTCTCGAGACTCAGATTTCACATTGTCTCGCTAGAAAAATCGAGGCTCAGGTGCCTGACATTGCCGCTGTAGCGTTGCGTTCAAGACACATTGGTGGGATCTCCAGCTCTCTTGATGAAAAGCTCAGTATCCGAAATCTGACAGCGCTACTTCAGAGACGTTTCAGGATGTCTCGATAATCAGCTTCAAGACCCAGACAACGCCGATTTGCAGCCATTCTTGATGCCCATAAGTGGGATCTTGCAAAGAAACCGGATTTTAGGAGGCTGGTACTTTTCAGATTTGTTTTCAAAACAATTAGATTAGGTCTCACTTCGAATTGATAAGAAACCAAGTCTCTGAAGCCTAACAATCCGCTTTATTAGCAGTTTCATTCTGCCTCTCTATAAGGTTCAGACACAAGATGCAGACAGAGTCGTTTTGAAGCTACGAAGAAAGTGTTTCACATCGCCTTACTAAGTAATCAAGTCTCCAGAGGTAGACAGACTCACTCTAGAGGTCTTTAAACTAGATTTTCCTACGTCTTGCTAAGCAATCAAGGCAAAGTTCCACCTCGAAAATGTTTCACTGCACCATGCCGAGGTGTCCAGGCTCAAGTGCCAATTAGTTCCGTTCCAAAATCATTATCAACACTCAAAGAACCAGTTTTTCACTGACTTTCGCACGAACCGAGACTCAGACATTGAGTCTATCGGACAGCACTAACTAGTAGCCGTCGTGGTAAGCATTTGGAATTCGTATATACGCGACAAAAACTATTTCCAACAGCGGGTCAGAGTTTCTCATAAATATACAATTTCCCACGTATTTCATTCCTCCCTTCCATTTATTCATAGAGTTAGCCGTCTGCAAAGGTTTTTGCCGCAAATCGAAACCGAAAACAATCTTATCACACGTCCACCTGCCGAAAAGATTGTAAGTTTAATAGACGCTTCGCCCCGTTATCGGCCGTCAGGCAACCTTGGTTCCTACCAACCTCAATCATATCTCCGCCACACAATCTCCTACCGCTTCAATTTTGATAGCGCTTGTCAAGATCAAAATTCAAATGAGACCCACAACCGCCATTAATTCCTTCTTCCCCATCCGACACAGAGCAGGCGGGGCATCTGGTCAACGAGTTCACTGTTCCCGAAGGTCAGCAGAAATCAATTGGAGGCGGCAACATCCCACAGAACCGACCGCGGCGGAGATCCCCTTCGCTCGCTTTGATTGCATAAATTGCTTATTTAATTTGTTGTCGTGCCCCCGTCGTCGTCGTCGTTGCCACACACGGGGTTCGACATTCGAACGAGATACAAATTATTTTGTAAAATCACCGTTAATGAAGATGAAGTAGAAGCGAATCAATTACCGTCGCACGTGCTCATGAATGAAGCGCACAGCAGATGTATGAGATACAGATGTAGTACGACTGCTGTCAACAAGTGTCACATTCCGGAGGCAAGTTTAAGGCTCTGACAAGTCATTCAACTCGACTTCGACCAAGAACTATGTCAGTGATGGCTGAGAAATAATTAAATCAGAGCTTTTTGTTAAAAATAGATTTGCCTTTATCGCGAGTATGCGCAACTATCGCGTCGTCAAGACGCTGACGACGATCGGTTGAAGTACGAGTGATAGTTGTAGACGCCTATGCAGTTGTTGAGCTAATCGGGTGCTATCATGCTTAATAGCACTTGCACAAGTAATGGGTGCAAACACAATCGAGAAGTGGAGTAATCTGCTGCTTTTATTAACCTCCCTGCCTGACGTTCACTTGTCAGTTTGACACTTTGTCTGCTGTCGTCGTGGAGCGGCGCTACGCATAATTTGCAAGTATGTTTGTTGCGTTGGGTGTTGCAGTCTCAATCAATGTTGTGCTGAGGGAATTCGATGAATTTTGAACGCCTGCAGTTCACGAACACAACATACGGGTGGCATGACAAACGAAACGATTGTTTTTGGTGAATGATTCAATAGAAGGTTTCAAGTTGAAATCAAAAACACATAAATTTCAGATTACATTTTATCAAGAGATTTAACTAAAATTTTGGACATCACAGACTCCAACACAGCCCTCAACATCAACCCCCTCCGTCATATGTCACCTTTCATCCAAGAAAGTCAACAAATCCCTACCTAAGGCAAACAAGATTAATTCTGAAGCTGCTGCCCATCTACCAAGCACAGGCAGATTACACCTCTTGACTTGACGCATATCACGAAAGCGTCATCCCTCCCTGCATACATTCACTTATCTAATCAAATAATTTGCACACTCAACTGAAGCACAATTAAAGCCGATAAGACGCAGAGTTTATCTCGACATTTCGTGTAGAATTTGAGAAAATTTCAAATCATTTCCTGGTAATAGAAGTGTTTCTAAAAAAAAAGGCAAGGCTTTACTGCTTTATGACATCGCTCAAGCTAGTAGACGGCGATGATGGTGATTCGTGACTCTGCTGATGGATATAATTATGCTTCTGCGGGACGAGAGCATGCAGTCACGAAACTGTCACAGTATCTGTCTGGCAGGTTTGCATTCAATGATGCAAAAAGTTGTTACTTTATGTCTGCTACTTGTTTTGTAATCAAATTGACGGGCTGTGAGTCGCATGCAAGGCTGCAGTACTTTGCTATCGTCGTTCATCTTGTTGTGTGCGATAGATAGGTGCTGTGCCAATTGTCATTAATATTTTCTGATTTGACACCTTAGACAGAAACGATTAAAGTGTCTGTCAAAGTTAAGTTGGGGGTGACAGATTGCATGGAAGAAGCTGTCATGTGTCTTGTGCTTGGAGGCGATTACATCTCTATTAGCTTGACATTTGTTGATATTTTTATTCTTTTGAATCACATGTATGTATCCAAGCTTTGGGTAAGAATTGTTCTATTCAGGCTTTGAAACAGTGAGCCTGGATCACAAAAAGAACGCTTCAGTAATGGCGAGTTATGTATGTGTACGTCGAAATGAGACTCAAACTGTGGAAAGAAAAAAGAATAACCTATAATCCCTTTCAAAGTAATCCCCATCGCCACTCCACTTGTCGAATCTTGTATACAATTGCGTCCTCTGTGATGTACGTCAGCTCCTCGTTTGTCCTTCACTTCAGAAGTGTCTGCAAAACGCTTTCCTTTTACGTCATTATGGCAAGATCAGGCTAATAAGTGCGCTGAATGACAGGGTTTTCTTGGCGATCGACGCATTAACCACTCCGCCACGGCGACCGAGAGAAAAGTACTTTGTATTATCTTTGGTCCCTGACATAAGTACTTGGTGGAAAGGACTCAACACCCAAAGTTATCGTAATTTGACATCAGAAACGTTAAATGTCAAACGTGGAACGATTTCAAATCATTCACCTCGATCTAACCCCATGAATTCCAACATGGACGTGAGCGTTTCGAGCTGATGGGTTACAGGTCTGTCGCCATGAATTGCATGTGGGCCTCCAAGGACTCGCTGAAGAAACCCTGCGCCAATTTGTCCTCGGTCTGGTTGATTATATGAGCTTTGTAGTTCCAACGGTGTGCGAAGGGCTAAATGTTGTGAAGAACGGACGTCAAATGTTGAGTACCACGAACTCAGCTGACTCAGAACAACCAGATTCGTCTGAATTTTAGCGCTCACTGAAGCTGAAAATGTGTTACATTGATTCCAAAGCACTTTTAACATGCTTACATCCTTTCTAGAGAAATCTTTGCTTTACTCTACAAATAGGTCAAAGTTTCGATAACTGCTTTTCCAGTCGAGACAATATTCTTCCCCCAGGACATATTTTTCATGTCTGCAAAAGTCCAATAGTGACTGGAGGCAAAATCATCTTCGACACCATCAAATCAAACCGAAGGTCGTGAGAATTTGCAAACCATGGCCTGCTTTGGGGTAACCTTATTGTCTGTCGCTCTTGAAGCTAAAATCCCAAGTATAAGCATCCTTCCCCTAAAATAACCCACAAAAGCCTAGTATCTCAACTGACAAATCTGCAAATCTTTGCATGTGCTTTTGTCATTCTTCCGGCTTCCCTCTGTCTTTTGATGCTTCAACTGCACGCAGAATTCAGTGTTCCCAGCACCCGTGTCAGTGTGTCCTTTGCAGACATAAAAAACACATCCCCATTCCCAGCTTGAGTCATCTCTAAATGTCGTGAACTTCCCTGGAATGCAACAGAGCACAAAAACCCACTCAACCCACTCATCGCCTAAACAGTGATTACGTCGAGTGAACGAGTGAAGCCACCAACACACAATCGATTTTGTACTGCATCTCCACCACCATTGTCTGATGTGACTCGAGTACATCCACGTTGGTTCCCCAACAACATCTCATCCACCATCGTGCGCTGAGCTTTGTAATCTCCTTTGCCAGGTCTATGCACTCGTATGCAGCGCACCACCCCCTCACTCAATCGAGGCAGGAAGCCATTCGCATGCGTGTCTCGGATGACATTGTCAGCTGTGCAGCCGCTGCTGTTGCTTCTGCTGCTCTCAGTGCACCGAGCACAAGGGAGATGGAAGCACTTCCATCATCGCCGGAATCGGTTTTCATTCACAAAAAAAAAAACCCCAGAACCCCGCGAGAGGCGCGTATCGGGCACCCTCCCCACCTGGGCGCGTTCTATAATGAATGAGGGTGATTTGTATCGCTTCGGCATTAGATTCGCTCGTTGCTGTGACACTCTGCCACCTTCAGCGGCTTAGGCGTTCGCCGTGATTACGCTGAATCTAGATTGAGTGACTCGCTATCGAGTAATTAATCGTTTCCCCGCGCTCCCGGGATCAAAAGCCCGAAAAAAAAACCAACACTGCTCCGGTCTGCTGAAGAAGGTAATTTGCTTGTCGTTCGCAGTGTGTGCCTTCGGGCAGCTTGCTTGGCACGATTCGCTATGAAAGCGATGAACCGCTGCCAACGAAGAGGGTGGCGAATTGTGAATCCATGTGTTACAAGTGGTTGGGCGCGCTTGTGATGGGCGGCCGAACAGACGGGCGGGCGCAAAGTGGTTGTGCAAAGGGCTGTGGCTAATGGCCAGCAAGTGAGAATCTGTGAAAAAAAAAGAGCAAAACAATTATGTCACAGAATCGTTCTCCATCCAGAGCGGTCCGCCTTCAGATGGGGGTCGTCAATTGATACCGGCTATCGGAAGCAGATATCTGTACCACATGTGGTTTGTCGATTGGCGGTTGACGGATGGGCGCTTCCCCTTATCTGTTGAAAACCGCATCATAATTGAGCTGTATACCCTCGTCGTTGTCGACTATATTTAGTTCGGATGCGTCCTCGTCTACGTCTTTGTCGCCGTTTTCGTTGTCGTCTTCCTCATCGTCTTCGTCGTCGTCTTCGTCTTAGAGCGTTTGAGGAACTGCGTGAAAGATTAAGTTGTCGAGTAGATAATATATGCTTTGTTCGATACAAGGCCAGTCTTGCTTTTGAGGAGATTACGCTTTTCAATTACTTTGGGGATAAGATAACGAGGGGTGGGGATGATCTAGTGTTCCGTTTAAGAATGGGGATGCATACAACGTGGTATGTGAACCGACATGCAGATTGTCATGAAACATAAGCATTCTTCTTAAAATGCACGTTTACAACTTCAGAGTTGACAAATTGGCACAAATATTGTCACACACAGGGTCGCATGATACCGAGTCTCGCTGCACCTCAGTGCGCAACACCACCCATTTATGCTTTCCGTACTATACCTACTTTCGACTGCTGCCCACACATGCCACCTGTTGGTTGCACGTTCAAGTCTTCCTTCCTTTTGTCTAAAGTTTTGCCTGACAGCGGCGTTTAGTTCAGTCTTTAACCCACCCGTTCGACTGACTGCCGTCTACAACTTCAAAGCGTCATCTCACCCGCCACACTCCCAAACGAAATTCATACCACTTTCCAAAAACAGAGATAATTCCGCCAATCCTTTACACACTTTTTTTGTTTTTGCAGAATGACGTGATATCAACCCGCCCACTTAACAAACTAAACTGAAAATTCTCAGACTGAAATTATAGTGATCCAGAACGTGATCTAAGACGCACCCTAGTCGTTAAGTTCAAAAACCTACTTCACACACACACGCATACACACACATACAAAATGGATTACATTCGAAGACTTCGTGAGCAATGGAAGCCATCGAAGATCCCCGACGAGATAGACGACGGCTTGGAGACCCTGGAGGAATACCATCAGCGCTGGCGATCGGTGAGGATCATTTACTTCACCATGTTCCTCATGTCGCTGGCCTTTAGCATAATCCTCACCGGAGTGTGGCCATTCCTGGACAAGGTGAGTGTCTGGCGAGAAGCCTTCATTCAACGAGTCATCCCTTCTCGTTCTTCCGTAGCTAGATCCCAAGGCAGGAAAGGAGTTCATGGGGCTGGTGGTCGCAGCGAATCCCTTCGGGCAGATGATCTTCAGTCCACTCTTCGGCTACTGGCAGAACAAGTCAGGATCGATGAGGATTCCACTGTTGTGTTCACTGACGTTGTTCTCGATCGCCAGTGCGATGTACTCGTCGCTGGAGTTGGTGCCCAGCAACGTCAAGTACTGGATGCTGGGATCGAGGTTCCTCATCGGGGTCAGCTCGGGTTTGTTGCTATGCTTCGCAGCCCTCTCTCTCCTACTGATGGAGACTTTCTCTGATTCCAGCAAACATCGCTGTGTGTCGATCGTACCTGTCAGCGGCGACGAGATTGAGTGAACGCACCGGAGCTGTGTCAATGATCTCGCTGGCCCAAGTCCTGGGCTTCATCGTGGGACCTGCGCTGCAGTCCGTGGTCACACCCCTCGGCAGCAATGGCTTCACGCTTCTCTGGGGAACGGTGATCTTGAACATGTACACCGCCTCGGGGTGGATCAATGTGCTGATGGGGATTGCCAACCTCATCATGTTCCTGCCGAGCATCTTCGAAGTAAGTGAACGACTTGAGGTCTCTGACAAGATCGCTGATTCACAGAGTTTTGCAGGAACGGAAGGTGGCGGCCAAAGAGATAATGATCATGCAGGGAAAGAGCTCCGAGAAGGAGACTTGGAAGGCAATCAAGCCAGACTACGTGTCCTCCTGGACACTGATCGTGGCCTTTTTCGTTTTGGTCTTCAACTTTGTCCTCCTCGAGACGTGAGTATGCCGTGGCCCGGTTCCCCCGCGGGACTAATGTCTTTTTCCTCCAGGTTGGGAACGTCTCTGACGATGGATCAATTTGCCTGGACGAAGGGGGAGTCACTCTACTACATGGGCATTCTGATGTCTGTGGGCGCTGTAGTAGCTTGCGTGACTTTTGTCTGTATCAAGCCGCTCTGTTCGATGTTCCGCGAGGAGTACGTCCTCATTTGGGGCGGCTTCTCGCTGATGGTCCTTGGTCGGGTCCTCTACATCCCCTGGGGCGATGGACCACCGAAGCTGGCAGAGGTGTTCAATGTGACCATTCCCCTGGGAGCAGAAGGGACAAATAATACTATTTTTGACGATCCCGACAGCGAGATTTACCTGGGCTGTCCAAAGACGCAGAAGTGGTGCGAGTTTACGCCCGCCCTCACGCTGACGCAGTTCCTGATTGGGTACGGGTTTACATGCATTGGGTACCCCCTTGCTGTGACTCTCATCCAAACAATCTTCTCGAAGATCCTCGGCCCCCGGCCGCAAGGCGTGTGGATGGGACTGATGACTGGCTCAGGATGTCTGTCGCGGGTCCTGGGGCCGGTATTTGTCGGGTCGATTTACACGAGATTCGGCACGTATTGGACGTTTGGGATCACCTCGGTGATGATGCTTATTTCCATGGTGTGGCTTCTGCTTTTCAAGTAAGTACTCCCTTGGCTAAGACATTGTCCAGGAGTGACTTAATGAATCATCCCTTTGCAGAGAACGCTTGATACCACCGGCGGTGGAGTCAAAGCAAGCTCCCATCGAGATGCAGCCGCTGAACGTAGTGTTACTAGAGAACGGTCACAAGGAACGGCCTCCGGAGACCAACACAGAACCGGAACTCGATCCTGGCCCCAAAGAAGAAGAGCACCTCCTGCCCAACAACAAGCACGTCAGTATACAACCAGCGGGGACGAAGTGAAACAATGATGTAAAGTTGATGGAGGAGAGCAATGAAGAGAAGCGATGAAGCACAGTAAAGTAGCCAATTAGCGATGAAGTAAAGAAGCAATAGCAAGAAGAGTATTGTTTTTATACACACACACAGTTTGTTTAACGACGCAGACTTTTTATTACCACTGTAAAGTAAAATGTTTTATTTTTAGATTATTTCTAAGAACTAGGGAACTACTGCCTTATTGTAATAGATCTTCCAAGAACGTAAATAAGCGCGAAGGGATGAAGAGATGAGTGCGCGTGATGTGAAATATATGCGTACAAGATGAAGAGATGCGTTCTCCTTATATATTGTTCGTTTCAGCGTCAATCGGTTTCTTCTTTTGACCGATCTCCTCGGCTTCGTTCATCGTGGTCGGCAGGATGACATTGGCGGTCTCGGGGAAGAGCAGCGCCATGAAACCGGAGATGAGGGCACAGGCGGAGAATAGAATGGCAGGACCGGATTCGAAGAGCTTAGCCTGGATGGAGTTGAAGAGCAGATGTAGGACTTACCAAGGAAGAAGAGAAAAACTTACCAAAAGTGGAGTCTGCGGCGCGACCATCGATCCAATGCGCCCGAACATCGAGCAAAATGACAGCAAGCTGTTGCGGACATTTGTTGGGAAAATCTCAGAGGTGAAAAAGTACAGGACTTGGAAGGACGCTGTGATGGCCATCTTCCCAAGGAGAAAAAGCGTCAATTGCATTGCGTAGAAATCTAAAATAAAATCTTTAGTCCTCTTCGAAACAACAGCTCCACACGTTAAACTCACCAGATCTAATGAAAATCGTTGCTCCAATGCAAATCCCACAGATCACCAAGTATCCGAACAGGGAGTATCTCCTCCCGAAGCGATCCATGGTCAGGTAGGGCACCATGAATCCCGGAATCTCGATCAGACAAACGAAGATGAAGTTGTCGAACTTATTGCCGCCCAAAGAAACCGCATTCAGACTCAACCCATAGTAGACCAGGACATTCGTGAACCAACACAGGCAGCAGTTGACGATTCTCCACGAGAGGCTCTTAAAGGCCTCCTTGATGGGAAACTTGCTCTCGTCCGCCTTGGAGAGTTTGTATCGGTTGGCAAGGAGCAATTTATCGATGCTGGCATCGGACAGTTTTCGTTTATTTACTGTGGCAGCCTTTCGGAGAATTTTCGTGGCCTCCTCCTCCTCGCCCTGCGAAAGCAGCCAGCGGACACTCTCAGGCAGCAACTTCAGCAGGAAGATTTGTCCCAGGGCAGGAATGTAAAAGATCAGCAGAATTAGGCGCCAGTTGGGGAAGTATTTGGCCACAAGGGCGAGGAGAACCTCTCCGATAGCGTAAAAAATTGTGATCACAGAGCAGGCCAACACACGAACTTTTGGGCCGACCAGCTCCAGGCCAAGGATGAAGACCGTAGCGTAGAGGGTGCCGCCGCAAGCGCTGTCAAGGAACTCGAAGGCGAGAAACATGTAGTAATTCACCGACAGGGAGCGAATGATACCCATGATGCCGCTGAGGAAGCCACCGAGTGCAAGCATTGTGCGTCGACCGTACCTGGAAGAAGAGATATTTTATCCTTGGGACTGATACATCTGCATGCGATGCCGCCAGGGGTGTACGGAGGCTGTTTAGTGTCGCGTAAGATAGAAAGAGGGTAGATACGCTCAACACCGTCTCGGCCAAATGGATAATCAAATAGACGATTTGCGGAGACATTTCAATAGACGTTGTCCTCGTTTGAAAAATCGTTCAGCGACCTCAAGTAAATAAGAGACTAAATATACGGGAAGCTGGCGCAAAGAGATTGTGCCACTCTAAGACACTCGTACTAGTGGTAGGGGAATGGGTGCTCTCCGGATAATGCCACAATGAAGAAAACGAGAATCATGATAAGCGTTACGAATGCCAGATTATCAATGTTTGGTTGAGATTAGGAACAGTAAAGAAGCCAAAGTCCGACTGACTGTGTATATGAGACGCAATATCACCCCTCTACCCCCCCACCACCCTACTCATCACCTTACCTGTCAGCTATGTATCCGCCAAGAGGAATGCCCACTAACTGACCAATATTGTTGACCGTACCCACCATCGACAGCTTCCACTCATCAGCGCAAAATATGTCGAACTACAATGTAAAGAGAAAAGCTCACTGACAGATTCCCTCCAGTCACCATTGACCCACTTACTTCATTGGAAATGGTCACCTCCTTATCACGAAACAAAAAGTCAGTGTCGCACTTCTCCCGCGACCCTCTGTCGTAGTTTTCGGCGAAGCAAAAGTCCTCCTCCAGGCTCCGGTTGTAGGGCACAAATCGATTGCAACTGTCTAGATTCCCGTTTGGCGCCCGCGGTATGCTGAACTCCGTCCAGGGCTCCTGGTAGACACTAGTGGGGCCATCGCACTCCGGCACACGGCATCTACACAGCCAAACAAAAACAGATACGCGCACAGTTTAGCAAGCGGTCTCGGGCCAATCAAAAATCGATTCGTAAGCGAACCTGTGAACCACTGTCCCGGCAGTAAAGACGTACGTCACCGAGAAGATCGCGTTGAACAGCATCGGGATGCATATTACGAGGTAGTTGGTGAACTGAAACTTGCCGAACTGGCCAATCCGAACTAGAATCGCGTCCAGACTGAACTCATCCGAGTCGGGGGCACTTCTAGCGCTTGAATCACTTCTCCTCGCTTCAGTCATCGTTGTCGTAGTCGTCGTCGTTCGCGTAGTCTTGTGATAAGAGGGAGTCAAGTGCTCGAAGACGGCAGCAGCACGGCTGGTGGTGAGACACCGATTGAGACCGCTTAGCTTAATAAACTTAATCGACTGCCTTCGCCACTGGGGAGAGCGTACACATACAGCACATCCGCAGAGCTCCCCCTGTGTGTGTATGTGTGCAATTCAGAGTGCCAAAGTTTACGATTCGCACCAGACACACGCGCGTTATGGCCAGTTATCAACGAACGCCTGTGAGCACAATGACTGATAGGATTTCGCTTTTTCAGAGAGCTCTAGACTGACGCTGAGATAAATGGCCGGGGAGTGAGCCTTCCTTCCCACGGGGTGCGTGCAAATGACTGCGCCTGGCGTCCAGTTGAGGTGATTAGAATTTGGCGGAATCACATTTCATGGAACGTGCTCCGTGCTGGCTAGTTGGCTGCTTGGCTTGACGTCTTTTCGATGGGTTTATGGCGGCTATCGAATTTATTTCAATTTCGTGATCAACCTTTGAAGCGGATTTTTATTGTCTGCCTTGATTGGTGTGAATTTTGAATCACTGTTCACTGCGTTCATTTTGAAAGCGAAAGGGGAAGAGCCGCGGTCTAGCTTAGGGGGGGGGGAAGATGAGACAATTTTCACAGGTGCCTTGATGAGATTTTTGTGAGTTGTTCGTCGGGTTGTGGTGCAAAGAGAGAGAGAGAGTCAAATTACGTCTAATTTGACGCTAATTCCAATTTCGATTGGCCTTTGATCCTTAAGGTACCAAAACCTAGATTTAGGGGACCAAGGACCAGGATATCACGACTTTTTGGCTTCCTGTTGATGACCCTTGACTGACGAATGGGACGTTGATTCACCGTAACTGTGTGGCTGAGATGTTCAAATGAGCCTTTACCAGAAATTGAATGATTTTAACGGTCGAACTGAAATCAAAAGTGAACAGACGAAGTGAAATAAAATAGTGAAGGACCGAAGGAAAGCTATAAAGTGAACTAACAAAGTGAAGCAATAAGGACGGGACAAACCTATCAAGTTAAGTGAAACAACGAAGTGAACCAAAAACGAGAAGAGTGTAGCTTAGTAACGTATACTTTTTATTACCACTGCCAGGTTGCGTCTCTATATTTTAAAGTAATGTCTAGGGTTCTAGTAAACTACTATCTCATCTTAAAAGATCTACAAGAGTGTGACGAATTTCTAATGGAAGTGAAGAGATGATTGAGATTTCTGGTTATATGTTCCCTGCTTCAGCTTCAGCAGGCTTCTTCTTCTGGCCGATTTCCTCAGCTTCGTTCATTGTGGTCGGCAGGATGATGTTGGTGGTCTCGGGGAAAAGAAGCGCCATAAAGCCAGAGATGAGGGCACAGACGGAGAATAGAATGGAAGGACCGGATTCGAAGAGCTTGGCCTGGATTAGATTTCAGAGTAGAGGTAAGGCTTGTCAAAGCAGATGATAGGAACTTACCAACAATGGAGTTAGTGGCGCTACCATCGATCCAATGCGCCCGAACATCGAGCAAAATGACAGCAAGCTGTTGCGGACATTTGTTGGGAAAATCTCAGAAGTGAAGAAGTACAGGACTTGGAAGGACGCTGTGATGGCCATCTTCCCAAGGAGAAAAAGCGTCAATTGCATTGCGTAGAAATCTAAAAAGCAAATTCTTTGAATTTCCTTGAAAACAACAGCTCCACACGTTTAACTCACCAGATCTAATGAAAATCGTTGCTCCAATGCATATCCCGCAGATGACCAAATATCCGAACAGTGAGTATCTCCTCCCGAAGCGATCCATTGTGAGGTAGGGCACCATGAATCCCGGAATTTCGATCAGAGATATGAATATGAAGTTGTCGAACTTATTGCCGCCCAGGGAGACCTCATTCAGACTCAGCCCATAATAGACCAGGACATTCGTTAACCAGCACAGGCAGCAATTGACGATCCTCCAAAAGAGGCTCTTAAAGGCCTCCTTGATGGGAAACTTGCTCTCGTCCGCCTTGGATAGCTTGTATCGGTTTGCAAGGAGCAATTTATCGATGCTGGCATCAGAGAGCTTGCGTTTGTTTACTGCGGCAGCCTTTCGGAGAATTTTCGTTGCCTTCTCCTCCTCGCCCTGCGAAAGCAGCCAACGGACACTCTCAGGCAGCAACTTGAGCAGGAAGATTTGTGCCAGAGCTGGGATGTAGAAGATCAGCAGAACTATCCGCCAGTTGGGGAAGTACTTGGCCACAAGGGCGAGAAGAACCTCTCCGAAAGCGTAGAAAATTGTGATCACAGAGCAGGCCAACACACGAACTTTTGGGCCGACAAGCTCCAGGCCAAGGATGAAGACCGTAGCGTAGAGGGTACCGCCGCAAGCGCTGTCAAGGAACTCGAAGGCGAGAAACATGTAGTAGTTCACCGACAGGGAACGAATGATACCCATGATGCCGCTGAGGAAGCCACCGAGTGCAAGCATTGTGCGTCGACCGTACCTAGAAGAAGAGAGAGAATTTCGGCTAGAGTGGGGAATCTGCGTACGGTAGCATCTGGAGGAGATATCACGAACTTTGTTGCGCTCGACGTGGGAGTGTGAAGATTGTCAGTGGGATAACCCCACAAACGACATACCAGACGTTTGTGATGACACACCACTAGAGAATTAACTTGGCCTGCGTAAATGGAGATGACTAACTATAAATGGAGCCTCTCTGGGGAGACTTGTTCGTTTGGAACCGGTCCATTCCGGACTGCAGAGTCACACAGGTGGTGAGAAGTTAACCCCCAGAAATACCAGGGCAACGTTTATCGCTACTAACAGCACATCAGAGGCCTGATCAAATCAGTAGTTCACCTGGTCATTTATCGGACCTCTCGTCACGCCCTCTCCATATTATTCTTAATTACCTGTCAGCTATGTATCCGCCAAGAGGAATGCCCACAAACTGGCCAATGTTGTTCACAGTGCCCACCATCGACAGCTTCCACTCATCACCGCAAAATATGTCAAACTGCAATGCAAGGAGCAAAGCTTATTGACAGATTCCCTACAGTCACCATTGACCCACTTACTTCATTGGCAATGGTCACCTCCTTGTCGCGGAACAAAAAGTCATTGCCGCACTTCTCCTGCGACTCCCTGTCATAGTTTTCGGCGAAGCACAAGTCATTCCCTAGGCTCCGGTTGTAGGGCACGAATCGGTTGCATCTGTCCAGATCCCCATTCGATGCCAGCGGTATGCTGAACTCCGTCCAGGGCTCTTGATAGGAACTGGTCAGGCCATCGCACTCCGGTACACGACATCTGTAAAGACAACGCACAGTTGAGTTAGCGACCTCTGGCCAATCAGACATCAATTTGTTAACGAACCTGTGGACCACTATCCCGGCAGTAAAGACGTACGTCACCGAGAAAATCGCGTTAAAAACCATCGGGATGCATATTATCACGTAGTTGATGAACTGAAATTTGCCAAACTGACCAATCCGGTCTAGAATGGCGTCGAGACCGAACTCATCCGAGTTGGGGGCATTGCTAGCGTTACTTTTTCGCGCTCCGGTCATCGTGGTAGTCGAAGGTGTCTTATGATAGGGGTGTGTCACTCAACAGGGCCACTTTGATTAATAAAACTTAGTGACTGACGTCTGTGGTCAGTGGCGATCACATCCGCGGGGAAGGACTGTACGAATGTATGTAAAGTTTACGATGCACATGCGCTTGCGAACTACTATCAAGAGACGCCTATGAGCCTAATGACTGATGGAATTTCGTTTGTACAGAGAGCCTTACTTTGTGGTGTAGTTTAACGTCAGAAGGTGCGTTTGATTGACTGTGCTTGCCGCCCAGTTGAGGAGATTAGATTCTGATAAAATCACATTTTAAGAGACACGCTTCGTACCGAATAAGAGCCTGAAAAGCTGACTAGTTGGCTACTTGACTTAACGTCCTTTCGATTGTCTAGTTATGGCAGTTATCTAATTACAGCTCTCGAATTTAGTTTTGTTTCCAAGTTATGGCTTGACTCGGATTCTTATAGCGACCCACACTGGTGTAGTTTTTTAGGCATTTTGGTTGAAATACGATTTTTTTTTTATGTTTGGTTGTAATGATTGAAGACGGGGAAATGGGAATCAATTTGAACAGGAGTTAAGACGAGATTTTGTGTTAACTCACGTCACAAGTGTTCAAAATGTAGGAGATGCGGCAATGAGAAGAGCCGACGAAATCTTAAAACTGCGGTTTTGGTTATCTTTCAGTCACACTTAATTATTGCAGTTGTCTATTTAACGCATAGTCCTTTGAAAGTCCTTTGAAGGCGGCAGAAAACAAACGCAAAAAGTTTCTCTTAGCTGACGAAATATCGATTTGTACCTCTCCCTCTTATTGTAGTCTCACCGTTATGATTTTAAGACGATGAAAAGATAGGCGATAGACAATTAAGACACCAGTCATAAGCGGACTAGGAAAAAATTCACCTTGGTATGCACTCTCTCGTCGCACCACTGATTTACTGTAATAAAAACGAGTTTTCTTGTTTTTTTTTTTATGTCACCACCATACTTTAAGCAGCACTGAGAAGCAGCATCACAGACATGAACTGCTCGGTAAGCACCTCGGCTTAAGTAGATAATTCACTTTATGACAAGCTCTCGTTTATTGATGTAGTCTAAGAACATAGGACTCGACCTTGTACAGGCAAACACACAACTGCTGCTAAGATAAGTAGCGTACGCAATCCAACATAAAACAGCAGACTTACACTTACACTCATGGGCGAAAACAGTAATTTAAGAAAATTGCGTGAGATTACGCGACAAGTTCGACAAATTAGTTCGCCATAAATAAACCAATAAATACCACCCGCAGGTGATATGATTTACCACAACTTACGTTTATTTACAAAAGCAAACACGAAAACAAAACAAAACCCAAACTGAACACATGTTTATGCGCCCGACTGTGATCGGAAATAATAATTGCGATTAAAACCGATTCCTACGTAGACTGCGATGCCAATCGATATCAGAAGCGATTTGAACTCTTCGATGAAAGAGCAGCAGCGGCACCAATGAGTTTGTATGTTATCAGCACAAGCTCGAAGCTCAAACTGACACCAAATCAGTTCGCTCAGGTACTGAGAGGAGGCGGCGAGAAATACAAACTTGCATGTATAAATTTAGAACGATGTCGCCACCGCTGCCGCCGCGGCATGATCATTGCGAATTACGTTCCACTCTGGTAGCGCAGCAGTTAGCGGCAAAACCTTCAGCAGTCGTTGAAGCAACTTTCTGGGGAATCACATCGCGACGACGACGACGACGACAACTTGGGGTGTCTTAAATGTGAGAGTCGCGCTTAGTCGTGAGGGACGAGATTGCGACTTGCTGTGGCTAAGCAACAGCAGTACACTTCCAAACGTTGTTTGATGAGAAAATTGATTGGAATAATTAACTGAAAAAAAAGACGTTTGCAATTTACATTTGGAAAGTATATTTGAAAATGATGCCATTCGCCATTCGAAGAAAAACGTTGCTGCAATTTGAAAAGTGAGTGACTGACTAGATCTAAGCACGGGGAAGTTCCTCAGAGGGCTTCAGGTACAAGTGGGAATAACTTTATAATAGACAACGGAAGACGATGTCCATAAATACTTTTCTTGGGGCCTTCACATCCGGTAGTCAAAGTGGGGGCTAAATGGAAAAACAGACAAGGACATGCCGCGGCACAGTTTGAGGGGTGATTTTGGGTGGCCCTCTGAATCAAGGCGACACAAGTTGACAGTTCCAACCCCTCAGCGTTCGTTGTCGGCATTAAACTCTTTCACTTTTTCGCGGACAATCTAGTTTTTTGTTCTGTGGAAACTGGCAGTGAATAAATGTTCATTATTATTATCAAAATACCAAGCGACCACGTGATGAAAACGAAGCGTGCAAGTTCAGTGTCGACCGTTGGCTTATAGCAAAGCGGAAAGTTTAGATTCTGAAGTTAATCTAAGGGCGAGAGATATAGTGTGGCGTATATTATTCGCTGAGCTGTAACTGGGTAATCAACTCCACGTGAGCACCCTCAGAACGGCGTCAGTGTCTGAAATAGTTGGTGCCATCGAAGTGCTTTGTTCAAACAAACGCTGAAGGTGATGCAACTGCTTCTTGCCAGCCATATTCAAATTCAAAACAGACTTCAAGGAGAATATCCTTTACTGGAAAGGCAGAAGAGGAAGTAGACATAAATTATTTCGCAAGGCCTCCTATATGTCGATGGAGAGAATGTGGTAACCCATAGGTGACTTAAACATTTTGAATCACAACGAACTTAGGCCACTGTTACTCAAATAAAAATGAAGCTGATGAGGACCTAGTGTCCAAAGTTTCATTTGTCTTAAAGAAATTATTGATTTCAGGTCATTCTTCGGTACTTTTAATTTTAAAATAAATTAAAGCTAAGAATTAAGATCCCCAGTCCTACTTTATGGCGCGGAAACTTGGACGCTACTAAAAGCGGATGAGGATGCCCTTGGTCTCTTCGAGAGAAAAGTTCTGCGTGCGATTTTTGGGCCTGTTTGCGTTGATGGCATCTGGAGGAGAAGATTCAATGGGCTGTACTGTGGCATGAGCCTACGGATAAAACGCTTAAGATGGCTAGGCCATGTAGAGCGTATGGACACCACTGCTCCGGCCCGAAAAGTCTGCGAATCTAAGCCATTGGGACAACGCAACAGAGGACGGCCCGGGATAAGGTGGCGCACACAAGTGGAGAAGGACCTTAACCAACTTGGAGTGCGCAACTGGCGGCAGCTGGCGAAAGATCGTGCTGGCTGGAGAGGCATGTTGGTTGAGGCTCAGATCCACCCCGGACTGTAGCGCCACAAGAAGAAGAAGAAGAATTAAGACCAGGCATGGAAATGTGTGTTTGATATGCAATGAACCACTCCAGGTCGAGGAGTTGTTTATCGAGAAGGTTACGAAATTGTTTCCACTCAGTCCTTTTAGTTACATCTTCTTCTTTGCCCCAGTAAATCGACAGGGAAGCCTGTTTCAAGTGGACTGGCTAACTGACTTACTATGTAATATATAGTCTACAAGGGACCAGGGCCTCGTTTCTACAAGAACTACTCGTATTGTGCGTGCTACTGTTCTCTCACTAATTGAAGGGACCTATAGTTTTTTGTCGACTCCTAACGTCGTGTCCGCAGTCTCTACTCGTAAGAGAACATTAGAAGCTGAGCCCTGATCCAATGAGGCTCTTCTTTTGTGAGTTTTAAAAATCGATGAAAAGAATTTAACGTTTAAACAGCATCAGATGCACGCAGGTATATATTGCTGACTGTTCGACGGGTGAAATCCAGGATCGCAGTGCTTGACTTACAAAGTTTATCACAAGAAACCACCAGTCTTAAACTCATATGATTTCTTCTAATTTTTTGAGCCCAATGTAGACAACGTTTCATGACACTTTAAGCAGCAACAAACGAAACACAGCACAGCAGAAAAGCCTTTCCTCCATTTTGAATGCAAATGAAAACGCAGAAATATCCTTTTTTATACCTAAACACGCATTTTTATTAACTTTTGTCTTGTTTTTTTCATTTAATTAATTCCCACTTGTTTGCTTTTTTTGTTTTGTTTTGTTTTTGTTTTACTTCAACAGCATAAGATCATGTTTGTTTTATTCCTTTTTCTTAACATTTCACAATTTTTTTTCATGTTTTTTTTTTCTCACTTATTCTAAACTTTAAATTCATACAATCATTTTTTTTGTTTTTTTTTTGTATTTATTATTATTTGCTTTTTAAAGTGTACACTTGTGACAATATATATAATATATATAATAATAATAAATGTTATCCATTATTGTACTAACTTTATTCCGAAAAATTGTGAACAAGAATAAGGAAATAATTATAAAATTGTAAATACTGTATTTTGTTCTTATTTTCTTGTTGCTCTTGTCTGTATATTTTTTTTTGTTTTGTTTTAATAGTAATAATATATATAAGACTAATATATGTAAGTACCCATTTATACGAATTTTTATTTATTTTTTGTTTTGTTGTTAATTGAGATGATGAATTATTTTGTTTTTTTTAAACTATTTTCAGTGCATTGTTTTTTTTTAATTGTTTTATTGAATGATTTACAGAGATCCTTTTTGTTGGTAACGTTTTCGAAAAAACAATGTTTACAGAAAATTATGGAAAAAATGTGACATGTCTTCTTTACAGCTAACACTTACTGAATATTATTGTGTGTGTATGGGTTTTGGTTTTTGAAATATGAATTATTTATCTCATCATACTTAGTCTTCGCTTAAGGAGAAGAAAACTCAAGTAAAAGAAAGAAAGGCAAAAACAAAAGAACTACCCCTCCGTCGCATTGTCCGACGATCCTTCATAAGAACTAGCTGCAAAAATTCACTTGAGTTGCACGCACACATTTGGCACCTTAAGTGTATAATGAATTGTATAATGAGCGTACTTTAAACATATATGTATGAATATATTGTATGAATAAATATACTTGTATATAGTAATAAATATATGCTTTTGCTGATATTGAAATGTATAATATGTAAGTTAAATATTGCACCAATTTAAAGCTTCTTTATTTGAACCAAAGTCGGAAAACAATGTGAAGCTGACGAAAATCGAAATATAAAGGCTGTTTCACTGACACTGTTCAACTGCAACTACTGCCTCCCTATACTCTATATCACAATGAATCCGCCTAGATGAATTCCCTTAACCCTAAACATGTCCGTAAAGTGATTTGAATTCTGTTTATCTACAAGAGGATGGAAGTTGGGGTTCTCTGTTTGGTATTTGCTTAACGACTGGTTCTTGGGTGTTGGAACGAGTAGGGAATATTCCGGAGTGAGGATGATGTTATGAATCGTGGTCGTACGCACATGTGCAAATTGAATGGAAATGTTTGAAAAAAAAACGACATTCGATCGTCACACGTTAAATAAAGCGGAAAATTTGGCAGCTACGCTAATTGGTGGAGCACGATTTAATTTGCTTTCGGGTGTGTAATCAGCAGTTTTTATTTGTGCAAATGAATTGAATAAAAGTCAATGTCTTGCTTAAATTTAATGTTGTCAAATTAAAATTGCCCACTCCTCTTAAAATGGATAGATTCCTAATTACTTTTTGTATTTCTTTGCTACAAGATTTCACATTGGCTTCCAACTATCGTTTCGTGACACAGAGAATCGCTTGAGATTAGGTATTCCTCCTTATTCTGCCTTTAAACAGTTGAATAGGTCTCTGCTTGTGCACACATTGAATTTGCAGTGGCTGATACACTTCTCATCAAAATTGAGGATCTTGCGCTTGAGATGATGTGACTGGATTTGTAAACTACTTGCTTCAAAATCACATCCGTAGCACTATTGTTAGTGTGGATGGAGTCACTGATGGAGCCAAAGTCTATTTGGTGGAGGAATGGCAGCTACCAGACCCAGGCTGTAAGGGAACCTGACTGGTAGTGACAGCTTGACCAGAGGCTATATTCTGGTGCCACGGGAGGTCAGGAGCCCTAGAAATTTCGGTTGCAGCCTGACTGTGCGGTAGGCCCAATTGTCTTAAAACAATATTCTGGTGGCGGTGGTTTGATACCAGACAGATCCGTGGTTAGTGTACCGTGATGACTGGTCTGAATCATGTGGTTCACCCTACTGGTTCAGGGCAGGCGGTTAGGCGAACTTTCCCGGCTCAGTTTGGAGTTGCATTCTCAACCGGGTGCTGTGACCCAGAGAGCGGCAGAGATTTTAGAAAGGCTTCACTCAATACCAAGGTAGAGTGATTGTCTCTCCAGCATGATCTCATTTGGTACTTGGATAACTAAGGCGTCTGGTCTTGGGACGACGCTTGTTAAAATGGACCCCGTGATATAAGCCGGAAGGCAGGTGATCACGTAAAACCAAATCCCACATCTATGTATCTCTCAATCCTTTAAAAAGGGAGATTCAAATCACAGAGCTATGCAGACATTTGTTTTCACAAGCGGTCTGAAAATGGAACTTGAAGTGGCAAAATTCAACTGTGGTCAATTCGATTGTCGATACGATTGAATTATCATGTCAAATAGGCATGCCTTGTACTGCAGAACTGACTCGCAAGCCTGAATTGAAGACTGAATTCTTCTTCCTCTTTTTAGCGTGGAGCTTTGTCAAAAAAGACGTAATTTAGGGACTTATTCGCTACCCAACCAAAATCATGTTCGTCTACACTAAAAATTGAGAATGTCTCGCAAAAAATGACAGAAATGTGACTTGAGACCAGAGTTATCAAAACTCATGAATGATTCTGTAGCACGTTGCAAGTGGTTAGAGAACTCGCAGAACTTGTTCTTAATAGGGAGACTTTGGCCCCTTCGAGTGAATGAGGCTGTTTTTGGGAAGTTCTTAAGAAGTCTTTCGCGTTTAGACTGCTACCGTACAAGTCATTGGAATAAAGAGATTTAGTATTTATTGTTGCATTAGACAACAGCAAATCCTGAAAGGATATGCTAAAGATGGGAAAAAACATTATTTGCCCTAGCTTGGCAGAACGTTACTGACCGTTTCTTTCAGGTAAAAATATTTCTGAATGTGGAAACTCTGTGAGTAAGCTTAACTCTACTACTATAAGATAGAACATTCCATCAACACGTCGAAACCACACCGATTCATCATCACCTCTCTCGTTGAACAGGATTCTGTGAAATTAACTAATGAACTGCATTTCTAAAATTACATACTTCCCAACAAAAATTCAAAACTAAGGGGAAACAAAAAATCATTCAAACTTAAGAAAAACCAACAGGCAAAGAATAAAACAAAAAAATTGATTTAGCTTTCTTTTGCTTCATTGCATTATGTATAAGATGTGTTGAAAATGATCCACTTAACCTTCATTATATTGTATATTACGAGTATTCTTTTGGTATTATTAACGTTAATCTTAACTAAACTGAATAATACAAAGATCACGTTCGTTTATCACTACAAATAATCAATTTCACTAATTAATTCTAAACATTGAGTATTTCTTTCATTTGTTGTTTTGATGAAAACGTGTTTTTGTTTTCTGTTTATTTTTTATCCTCTCGGTTTCATCAATTGAGATTACAAAAAAGAATGTAACGGAAAAGTACAAACATCGAGGACAACATGATCACGGAAACATATACAAACATTCACGAACAGATTTTGTTTCATATTTTTCTTGTTTTTTTTTTTTTATTTTTGAGAAAACAACGAAGAAAATATGAGAAATGTTATCGCAAAAAGTTGATGTTTTTCATTTATATTTCAAAAAGTGCACATATTTTTATTAAGTTTTGTTTTTCTTTGGGAGAAAAAAATTGTTTGCTGCTAAAAAACACACAAGAAGATTGAATTATCGCAAAAATTTGTTTTCATTTTTTTCTGTTTTCTTTTAACATGTATGTTTTATTTGTTATTTGCATGTATAATAAAATGAAAAAAGTAAAATCGAATGAACAATGAAAAATATAAATTTTATTTTTTTATCTTTTACATCTAGTATGTATACATATAATCATATATTTCATGTATACTAATATTAATATATATACTTTATTTTTTAAATTTATGTATTTTTGTTTTCTTTTTGAAGCTCTAGTTATATGATTGCCTTGCATTTCTTTAAAGATCTATTAAGTAAGTTTTTTTTATTGGTTTTTAAGTTTCTTTAAGAAATTGTTTTCCCTTCTATCAGTTGGTTTTTTGTTATTGTTGTTGTTTCGCTTTATATTTTTTTTTTTAAACGTTCTTTGGCAATATTTGTCAGTGTAAGATTTCATGTGTTTTAAAATATACACGCATTGTAGTTTAAATCTCTTTAAAACTTCATCATTATCATCATCATCTTTGAAATTGAACACCATTAATTTTTTTTTCATCTTTATCCATATTCATAAGAAACATTTTGTTTTATTTAAAATGTAAAAAATACTTGTTTTGTTTTTGTTTTTTTTTTTTTGTGCTACGATTTGTTTTTTTGTGGTTTTTTTGTTCATTTTAATACAATTTAGGTGGAATTTATTTTTTATATACACTTATATATAAAAAACTCATTCATTTGGCCGCTTCTGCTTTGTTCAAAGTCTGATTGTTTTCTTCTAAAAATCTTCTCTCAAAGAACTAGAATGTAACAAACGATTTTAATGGTGCAGGTGTTCGGAGCAAACCTTGTTTTCTTACAAATTGAACTGGCAAAGGCGTGTTTTTTGTTTGTGTGAGGATGTGTGTATTTTAGTAGTTTTAAAATTACTCTAAAAGTGCTCTGTGGTGAGATGATACAAAAAGGAGAATTCAAATTGAATAATTTGCTAAATTCGAGAGAGTAGTAATAAAATCACGGCTTTCTGATGTTTATATCATACACCATGTGTGTGAATGTGTGAGCGAATGACAAATCGAAAACTGTTTCGTGTTTGTTGTGTTCGAACTGAAATTCCAAGAGAAGGCATGCAAAATTAGAACTGAATTGAAACAGAATTTTGAAATGAATAGAAAATCGATAGAACCAAGGACAGAAACAATCGACCATAACCGACGAAAGGAATCGAACCAAACCAAACCATAAACCAAGGCAAGAAGAAAATAAAAAACAATGTTCATATGTTTTTTTTTGTAGAATTTTTTTTAATAAAACCACGATTTTATTGAATCCAACAAATCAAACATTACATAAATTTTGTATATATATTACATATATAATAAAAATGTGTATTTTGTTCAATTAATAATTTAATTTATTAATTATTTATAATATATAAAAAAAGAATATTCTTCCGTTTTTTATGTGTTTCCTTCGCAAAATACTTTTTATAAATATATGATAAAAAATACTTATCGCACTAAAAAATATTTAATATTTATGTTTTTTTTTTCTTTTTTTAATGAAAATGATAATCTAATAAAAAATAAGTGTATGCTCTTGAAGACAAAATAAAAATCAAAAATAAAACATAAAATGTATGATTTTATTTTTCGATAACAATATAGTAATTAACAATAAAAAATAAATTTCATTAAAACTAAATTTGCTTTAAGTTACATTTCTTGTATTAATTTTGAATTAAATCAGTCTCAAAATAAGATAATTAAATTTGAAAAGAATAAAACTGAATTTTGGGTTAGTTGATGATTTTTTTCTTTTGTTTTCATTTCATGATGATGAATTTTTGATGGGATTCTGAAAACTGCGATCTTGACCCCAGCGTCAGCAAAAATCAATGCGAATCCTAACCCAAAATTCTAAAAACAAAATAGAAAGCATAAAGAAGGAAAAGCTAATTGTAAATGAAGAAACAGTGAAAAAATCGTTCTTTTCCCATTTTGTGTTTAAAGTCTAAAGTGTAATATTTTGTTTCTCTTGTAGCTTATTATCTATAATGAAAATTTCATTTTTTTTTATCATTTTGGTTTTATTTCATTTGTTTAATATGTTTGTTTTTTGTTTTCTTCATACTAAGCAACAACAAGCAAAGCAACCGATGAAATGAAAACCGCTTTTGTATTTTGTTTTTTTGTTTTTCTTTTCTTCTAAAATATAATTCATGTCACTTTATATTTGTAAATTCTTTTCTTATTTGTGTAGTAAATTTGTAATTTTATGTATTTCTGTTTTTGTTTTACATTTGCTTTGGCACAAAATATATACTTCCCAATCGAGTAAACAGTCTAAATAATGTTTTTTTTTTTTGTTTTGTTACATCTTTTCATCAAATTTAATTGTAATATTATATTTAACATTTTTGTTTTTCTTTTTGTGATAAGCTCATGGTATATTTTTTTTTCTCTTTGAAATGATACTACGATACTTCGTGAGGAAGTGATGAGACTCCAAACTAATAGAAATAGATTGCATTGTAACGAAAGATTTTTAGAATTAGAATTAAAAATAGAAAATTTTAAAATTCAATAAATATTGCTCGCTTACCTAAACAACTAATAAATAAATATATTTTATTTAAATTTCTTTAAATTGTATATTTTGTTTTTTGTTTTTGTTTTCTTGTTTAAGAAATTCGAAAAATTCCTTTGTTTTGTTCCCAATGTAATTTATTTTTTTATTTTTCTTTTCCTCTAATTCAATATAGCAGTTACAAAAAATTTGTTCTTATGCATCGTGTATGTTTTCTTCTTAAATTTTTGTGTTTTCCTTTTTAGTTTTGTTTACTATGCGCGACAAAAAATAAATTTCGTTGCTTGCTTGAAAAATTGTCTTGGTTTTTGTGGTTTGTCACAACTTTTATCTATTTGCATTATTGCGTTTTTTGTCTAAAAAAATTTTCGCTAAACTTGGAAATTTGTTTGTTTTACTATTTCCTTATTACATACACATTTTTCTTGTAATATTTTCAAGGAAAACATAAAATAATTGCTCTTTTGACAAATATAATTATGTTTCTTCATTTGTTTTATAATTTATTTATCATTTTAAAGCACTTGTAAACGTATTGCTTCATTTTTGTTCTTTTTCTTTTCTTTTTGTATGTTATTCTGTGTAAATTATTAATTTTTTTTATGTCGTCTTTTATTTCCTAAACGATTAACATCTAATTAAGCTATTTTTTGTATGGTAAATTATATCATGTTGAAAATGAAACAGACACAAAGAAAATAACCTAAATAGAATCAGAATCAGAATCGAAATTCAGAAGAGAACAAACACAAAACGATATGATGTAAGAAACTTTCAACCAAGAAAACCGTGAGAAACATTTCTAGTTAAATTGCTTATTATCTTCATTTTTCATCTTAAACTTGTGTGGTAATTTATTTTATCGTTTTTTTTTTTTGTTTTTCTTGCTGATGTGGTACGTGTAATAATAATTGTTAGTATAATGTATATATATGTAATTTTTTAATATTTATTTTAAATGTAAATCTTGCTAAATATTCAGTTTTTTTTTATTAATCCTTAATTATACATTAATATAATTTGTTTATTTTTTTATTTTACTTTTAAATATATATTAATATTATTAATTATATATATTTCATATATATAAGTTGATCCCAATTTGTTCAGTTTTAATCAATTTCATTATATGTTCCTTAATTAGAAATTAAAACTAAATAAAATATCTATTTGCTGTTGTTTTTTTTTTTGTTTCCTTTAAAATTGTACACACAGAGAGACACAGAGATTTTTCATTTTTTTTTGTTTTCTTAAATTTGAGATGACAATGAAACAAAAAAAACTTGTGATTTACATTTTTTTCAATTATGCTTTTTGTGTGTATGTGTGAGAAGAGAGAGTTTAATCGAGAAGAGTGTGCTGTATTCTTGGAAGTGTCTTCTCGTCGGTCCTTTCATTTAAATTTTGTCATTTCAATTGATTTCTCTTATGATGTTTAATTATAATTTAAAGTTACATTTATTCTCTTACTATTTACAAACGATATTGTCTTTTCTTCTTTTTTTTTATTTTTATACTTGTTAAACGTTATTTTTTTTTATTTTGCTTTAAATGTGCTTCGAAACCATAAAATCTACGTATGATTGAAATGTTTTGGTTGCTATTTTTTGTTTTGTTATTATTAATTTCTTTTTCATTTGTTTTGTTTTGCTTGTTCATTTCATTTGAAATGCAAGGCAGTAGACAATTGGGGGAGCTAAAGGGAATTGAGCAAAGCATTGTATAAATGCAAAAAATTAGACAAACATGAACGAATCTTGTTAAATCAAGATGTTTGGGTCTTGGGACTGTGAGAAAAATGCAAAAAAAAAGGCCAAAAACATACCTTCAGCAATAGCCTAATGAATTCAGAATGAATATGGAGAGTTCTTTCTTAAGTATAAATCCCATTTAGGTCTCCCCCCTCTGTACTTACCTTACAACTGTTATATTATACACTTTGCTTCGTAGAAACAGTACTGGATCTTTCAAAGTTGTTGCTAGATCCTTGGCTTACGTACCAAGAGCGAGAAGGGATTCCAGCCCTCTCACTGGTTAACCGCTGAGAAGGAAATTATTGGGAAACAGTTGCCTTTCGAATGCCTCGTGACAGAATATATCACTTATTGAAATATACCCCAAGAAGGGGATGTAGAAGATCGTAGTCAAGTTCCTCCAATCAATGAGAAACACTGTTCATTCTGATTAGCCACGCCTTTTTCGCA
Organism: Eristalinus sepulchralis; assembly: GCA_944738645.1. NCBI lineage: Eukaryota > Metazoa > Arthropoda > Insecta > Diptera > Syrphidae > Eristalinus > Eristalinus sepulchralis. The sequence continues at coordinate 2,556,369 of OX122885.1, read as the reverse complement.
TTCATCTCACAGACTGAATTCATCACACAATTGTGTGTATTGCTTAAAATGGCCGCTCTTTGGAGAATGGAAAATGTTAAGAAATGGCGAATCATGGACGTTGCTCACTCATACGCGTTCATAATTCATGGCAACTGTGTGTATGCGTGTAAGTTGGAATAACATTTGTTTTGATTGGCTACCTTTTCTTGATTTGTATTCAATAACGGTCTCTGCAATCAAAAATGGGGTCCGAACTTCTCTAAGCGATAAGGAACTCAAATGATTTCGATTTTAAGGGGTGTTTTTGCTGTTGCAAGCAAATGCTTAAACAGGGTGTTACTATAATGAAAATAATTAAGTGGCACTACAGCCCACAAGGGCCCGGGGCCTATCTTTTACAACAACTATTCGTGCTGTGCGTGCTACTGTTCTCTCACGAGTAGAAGGGAGTTACAGTTTTTTGCCGACTTTGAACGGCGAAATTTGAGAAGCTTTTCATAGACAACTGATACTCTTTGAGTTTTGTCAGCAACTCGAAAGAGGTGGTGCCGTGAAAAAATGCGAGGTGTCCGCAACCTAAACCTTCTGCGTGCGGGTCGACGCCTTTACCCATCCACGGCGACCACGTTTTGTGACTACAGCCCACAATAGTCTAGGTGCAATGTGTCTTTGGAAATCATTCGTGTGTGATTTGGCTGGGTTCATAGACGTATGAAGTATCGCGAAAATCAGTGGTGAGGATATGGATTTTCAAAGTACTGAAGACGACTGTAAGTCATCAGAGATTCATACAAGTCTAATGATGATCGCTGGTGTTCTCAAATTTTAGTCTTTATGGCAACTCAATACCTTAGCAAAATGCAATCCACAGTCAGATGTAAAACAGGACAGAACGGCACAAACTTTGAAAGGTCACCAGTTAAAGTTGTACAAAGCAAAGTATTAATTTATCTCATGTACTGCAGTAAAAATAAATCAAAAAAGAAAATAAAACAACAAATAGAAATAAAAACAATCATAGCTATACTACTGCTTCCCCATTTCAAGTTTACTTATGATTATAAATTTTATTTAATATTTAATTAATAATTCTTTAAATATTGTTTTTTTTTTTTGGATATTAAATAAGAATATCTAAAATACCTTATATATTTGTTTGTTTTTTTTTTGCATTTTTTTCTTAAATGTTTTTTTTTCCTTTTTTCTGGCGATGTACACTGATAATTAAATTGTACACCCAGAAAATATATATGTATACTAATATATATATTATGTATAACCATTGTGTATTTTTTTTTTAAGAGTAGAAATCGAGAGACAGAGATCAACTACATGCAACTAATCTTTCATTTTTTGTTTTGTTTTATTTTTATTCACTTAGAAATCAATACAGAAAATAAGGGAAGATCTCTAGGGCGGCTTTGCGCATCGTTTAGAGATTCACATAAAATTTCACTAATTTGTTGCTTATGCATTTCTTTTTTTTTTTTTGTTTCTTTGTTTGGTTCTCTAATGAATTTGTATTTTGTTTGCTGAAAGCAAGCTAAGAAAAGAAAAAATTTTACTTGTTTGTTTCCCCATTGTCTAAGCTACGCGTTTATTTGTTTTTTTTTTTTTGTATTTTTTCTTTAAAGAGAAAAAATCGACAGGATTTAGAGAACAAAAGGAACAAAAAGCAAACCTATAGATCATCTTTACAACATTGTCAAATGTAAACAAGAAAAAAAAGAGATATCAACAAACAAGTTTGTAACTATAAACAAATTTTGGAAATAAGTAATTAAGGCACCATTACAATTGCTTTTCTCTTTTCATATCGCGTAGTGGTTCTTTGTTTTTTTTTTGTTTCATGTGTTTATTACACTTGTTGTTTTGTATTCTTACAATAATTTGTTTATTCAATGTAAAAACGAAAAAAATTAATTGTAAAACAAAATTGTATCTATATTCGACTTCACATTAATTAATATTGTTGCATGCATTTTGTTTTTAACAGCGTTTCCTCTTCTAACAAATACGAACAAAGGTGAAAACTATTCATTCCACACACGCGTGTGTTTGGTGTGGCGGATTCTATGGATCTCATTGAATCATAGTTGCTTCGTAGAGTCTCATTGAGTTTGCACAAACTTCCTTCATTCTGTGATTTCTTATTTTGTTTTTCTTTTCTAAATATTTTCTAAATATATATATATGTATATATATATAAGATACACCATTTAATAATGTTTTTTTTTTTTTTGTTTTATGATAAAAATGATTGCTTCCTTTGAAAGTAGTTTTAATAACTCTTTTTATTCTCTCGTTTAAATAGGTTTTTTCTTTAAATTACTAAATTCTTGGCTTTTACTTAATTTCGTTTTTATTCCATTTTTCATTTCATTTTATTGTGAATGTGATTCCTGTATTTTTGTTCATAAATCTACAAACGCCGTTTTGCTCTGTATCTTGTGGTTTTACATGTTTTTTGTTTTTTTGTGTTGTCTACCGCCTCCCCAATCTGGGGTGTGGGGTGTTTATTTCTTTCTTTTGCTGCTTGGGTTTGTGTGTGTGTGTGTGTTTGAACTAAGAGAAGAGAAGAATTTTGGGTTGTTTTGGACATGAGGGCCTAGCGTTACAGTTGTAGATTGGTTTCTAATAGTTTTTTTGTTTTTTTTTTTTTTGCTTTAAATTTAATCAATTCCCCATGTCGTTATTTGCTTGCACCCAATATAAAATTATCACCTACATATTTGTGTATATGTACTTGTCAACTAATACGTTTTGTTTTTGTTTTCTAAAAAATAAATACTTTTTTTTGTTTGTTTTGCTTTTCAACAGACTTTTCGATATGTCTTTTAAGATGTGTATTGTGATTTTCGGTTGGTTAGTTTTTCTTTCCAGTCGAAACTTTGTGAATTTTGTCGTTTTTGATGGAGACCGTGTGTAGGGAGGCGAAGTTGGGGAAAAAATCATTGAAGAGAGTTCTTTGTTTAGTGTTTGGGGTTCCCTGTGACAGCCTATAGAAGTTTAGCGGAATAGTTGTTAGGCCTCACAAGAGGACGAAAATGAAGCTCCAGCAGCGTTTTCTTCTTCAAACTGATAGATTGACATTGCAGAATTCAGTGTTTGGGGCAAATCTGTATTTGATTGAGGTAAGACCGATTAGGGCAAAGTTTGTAATATACGAAATTACAGAACGCCTATAAGCCTCATCATTTGTTCGTCTGCACTTGCAAACAGATTGAAGTGATGAGTCTATGAACCACAACAGTGATGAAATGATCACTAATGGAATTTTGTTGACGAAAGTCATCACCGAATATCTGTCTCCAGGATTGTAAAAGAGAAGAAAACTGACTCTCCGGTGTGGGAATCATGACATCGCTGACACTTGACATCAACGAAGAGCTGCTGTCCTCAGATTGAAGTCTCCGGGAGAGGGAAAGCTAGGAAAATCGAGCGACGATCTATAACTATCTACAAGCCTGGCCTTGGTTTTGTGGGTGTGTGACAAAATGCATTCCTCGTGATTCCTAAAGGCTGCCTCACTTTACTGATTTTTGGACCGAAGATGTGGACTTCGTCCGTTTTAGACTGCACATTTACGTTGTATCCTAAAATTTACGAAATGAAGATTACCCCATTCCTTCTCTTTCAACCGTTTAAAGGAACACCACATTCGCTCGTTACTTGAACGAGCCTTAACATTGGACTTTTTAAAAATGGATTTTGTAGTTTTGACCCTTTTTGACAGTACTTTATGTTTTCAATTAACAGAAGCTGCCATTGTTAAACAAACTTTTAGTCCATCTCTCCATATCTGTGCTCCGTATGAATTGGTACACTAAGTAAGTCTGAGTCCCGAAATGTTTTCAACTTGAAAAACATCGTCAATCATCAATGAAAAGTAGACATGATTCAAAAACGAATCGAAACTGTGTCAAAATCTCCCTACACGGTCCTTGGACAGCAAAGAACAAAATCATCTCAATTCGACTAAAAGTACACTGATACGTTTTAGATATGTTTGGTGTGCTTTTTGCTTTTGTTTGCTTGCATTTCATATGTATGTTTTATTTATCTCCCCTGTTTATCATTACCTAATAGTTAAATGTGTTTTTTGTTTTCATTTTGTTGTTAGGTATATATGAATGTATGTTTAAATTAATGAATTAATAAAAAAAAATGAGCATCTTCTTGTGAACGTTTTTGTTTTGTTTAAATATTAACCTAATACCACGTGAATTTTGTTTACATCCAATTTTCTAATTAATTAATATAATAAATAAGAAAATTTTAAATAAAAAAAGAAACTAAAAAAATTATATATGTACCTAAAAAAGTCTTTTTCTTCGCATAAGCATTCGGGCTTTTGTAAAATTGTTTTCATTTTAATGATGTACTTCATTTTTCATAAGTTCCTCACTAAAATTACGTGTTAAAGCTTTATTTTGTTTTTTTTTTTATTCAAATATGTTTCTGTTTTCTTTTTCACTAAATTGTTTATCCATTTTTAATGATTTCATTTTGTTTTCAAACACACTAAAAATATAATTAATACTTACACAACATTCAAAATGTTCTAAGATTTGTTTTTTCTTTTTTTTTTCTCTTATTCTTCTTCGATAAGAATTTTATTTGTTTGTTGTTTTGTTTGTTCACAATTACCTACATTTCTTCTGTGTATCCTAGAAGTCTTCCTTCTAATATTTAATTTAATTAAAAAACGAGAAAATGAAAAAAAAAATATTACTGGTTGGTTTGAAAAGGACTGTAGTCCTGGTGAGACCAACGAAATACTTTCTCTCTTTTTTTTTCATTCTTCCTAATATAACGCTTGTAAAATGATTCTCTCAAATCATGCTCTTCTTACAGTTTGTTTGGTGTTTCTTTTGTTGTTTCGCTAAAATTATGTGTGGTGGTCTTGGTGGTTACTTATCAACATTTCCGTTCGTCTTTTATTTTCTCTCCCGTTCTCGGTTTTCCAATTCGCGTTCAACGCCGCCCCATGTTCGCCGCCATTTAAATCGACTTCTGCCATCTTCTGTTTGTTTTGTTTTGTTGTTTGTGGTTTTTCATTAATTTGGATTTGTTGTTGGTTGTAGAGTTTTGCATTTAACTTGCTTTTTAATGAATTGGAGTTTTGACAATCGCATTTGGTGAGATATAGTGATATCCAGGAATAGGCAGTCCAGCAGTTTCCATAGATATTCTGAAAATACACAGATGTCATTATCCTCCGCACTTAACACTCAGACCTACAAAACAATATCGTTTAGGTCAAAGGAAAAAAAAATCTGAATACTTGTACTTATACATTATTTTATTCGTTAAACTAACAAGCATGTCCAATGCCAAACATATTGATTTGAGCAAAATACATTTATTTTCTTTTTTTTTTTTTGGATCGAATATAAAAGAAAAACAAAAGTTTCTTCTTTACATGAGAAAATCAAAAAAGGAAAACATGAGAAATGAAAAAATATGTTTTTTTTTTATTCAAACGATCATTCAAACAAATAAACTAAAACTTTATACACATAGTTATAGATAGGTAGATATATTGTTGAATATGTATACAAACAAATAAAGGAGGAAAAAAATTCTTACCGGAATTTTTTGATTTGAATTTTGTATTTTTTGGGCATAATTTTGGGCATTGAGTGAATGAATTTACATTTTTTTAAATTGTATTTTTTATTAATTCATTCATAGGTTGTGGCTGGATGGTTGGTTGGTTGGTTGGTGGTTGGTTGGTTGGTTGGTTGGTTGGTTGGTTGGTTGGTTGGTAGGCGGTTGGTAGATGGTAGATGATTGGTTGGTTGTGGTGTATATAACATGGTTGTCCTGGGATATTTTTATACATATACAAATAGTTTTTTTTTATATCGGAGTGTTGTTAATAAGGATCTGGAGGAAATTTGATTATTTAAACAATTTTATTTGTGTTGCATAATCGAGATGTGTGGAGGAAGGAATACTGTTTCATTTTTTTTTTTTTGGTTCTTGGTTGTGGTTATGGTTTTGCGGCGATGTGGTACGGCGAACTTCCAAACTATTCATTAAACTGATTGTTATACGTCCATACGTCGTTTTCAGTGAAGTAAAGACAAGAAACGAGACTGACATCGATTTCAGTGGAGAAAATAAATCAACAAGAAGTGAGACTGACGTTGTTGCAGTTACTGAATAATCTTAGGCTTACAAGGCGAAGAAGAGCAAGATTCTCACCTAGTTTCGGTCACATTTTACTAAATTCAAGTTGAATTGCCCACAAGGGACCAGAACCTAGTTTCTTTAGCAACTACTCGTTTTGTGCGTGCAATTGTTCTCTCACTAGTAGAGGGACCTTCAATTTTTTGACGACTCCTCACGACGAGATTTGATAAATTCTTTTCGATTGTCGTCAGCAACTCGAAAGAGGTGGTGTGGAGAAAAATGCAAGGTGTGCAGTTCGGGAATCGAACTCACGGCCTTCGGCGTATGAGTCGATGCACTCAACCACTACACCGCGGCTGTCACTGCATTGGCTATGAAATATTTTGTGTTAAGTTCCTCAACCTCTAGTTTATAACAAACGTTTCTAAAAAAAGGCGACAAATTTTGTTTGTGCAATCACTAGAACACATGACAAAAAATGCCACAATTGCGACGGTATAAATGAGCACCGCTGTTCTTCACTTAAATTTCCGACTAAAACCAATCAAATGCAAACTGAACTTAACCAAAATTCTGAAGTGAATAGAAATTCGACTTCTTTCATGACAAATTCTGTCTATCGGTTTGAAATAAATTTCTCATCAACTTAAAGCAAAGAAGCATGACAGTGTGAACGCCTCAAAAAAGATTTGAAAGAATGTTCAGATAAACCGTAGCTGGAATGCTTAAAGACTGGAAATGCAAATTTGTTGCAAATTTTAGACCAAATGGCGCCCAGTCATGCGACCTTACGTAAGTAACTACCTTCAACACAGTCAGTCTCAAAACAGTCCCCTCGCCCGTCGTCTTCTTCTGTAGAAAAACATCAATAAAATACCGTTTTGAATATTTCTCTCAACTTGTATGTATTTGAAAATGTTTTCGATTTATTTCATCAATGTTCTTTCTTTTTGTTTCTTTTTTTTATAATTTAAAATACTTTTTTTTTCATTTCGATATTATATCGTTTCACTTGTTTTTCTTTTCATCTTATTATTAAGTTTTTTTATTGTTTGTTCATCTGCTATCGTTTTACATAATTTGTATGTTTATGATTTCCTTTGAATTGTATATTATTACAACTATAACTTCATATATATATATGTTTATATGTATGTATGTGTGGGTATATGTAGGTATATGTGGGTATGTATATGCATGTATAAATGTGTATGTATGTCATAAATTGTTCTGTAAGTAAATTTAGTTTTTTCGTTTTTTACACCTCATCTATGTTTAAAATATAATCGGTATGTGGGGATGATTAAGGACCAGTTCACATGTGCGACAAACTGCGAATTTAACGATTTTTTTCATTTCCAATGGTCAATAGCTACGTAAATTCGTACTGAAAATGCTCACGGGACAAGATTTTGTTGAAGTTTTGCGTGATAAAAAAAAAATTATGTAGCCGGACCATTAGCATCTTATTTGTAAATATAGTAAGAAACTTTTTTTTCAAACGCAATTCTTTAAGCGTACGTTTAGCATAAATTCAGTCCCGTATATATGTATGTATGTACACAAAGTATAAGTTTTCCGCGAGCAATTATAAGTTTTTTTCCTTTTTCCAACGCAAAATTGTGAATCACAACTGCTTGTTGTGTGAAAAGGAAACCGCAAGGTCAATAAATTTCGAATTTAAACCCTGTTCTGGGGTTTAAAAGCAACAAAAGAAAAATAGAGAAAACGTACCCCTTAGCATGCCAAAACGACGCAAATGTAAGAAAATTATGAAAAAAATCGATCACAGTTTGCCGTTCATGTAAATGATCCTCAAAGAAAAACAAAACTTATGTGTCACTAACTATGCGTGTTTCTCTATCTGTTCACAAAATGGAGCGCAAAAGCAGGGAATAAAAAAAAATATGAAGTCTAAATAAATAATTTAAAAAAAAAACCAATAAAATAAGTTTTCAAATTAAAAAAAAAATCTTTTTATCTTAACGCTAACTAAGTAAAAATCATTTCATATCCTTCCTACATGTATCTGCTTTCTCTTGTAAATGATAATGTAACAAAATGTCTACTATTTTTGCATGAAGTCGTGAGTGCACGCTTAAAACTTAATAAAAATTAAAATCGATGTGCTCTTGCCATAAGTTAGTTCAAAATGGTGGACTTTGGGAGGATAGAGGGGGAATACTTTTATACTCGTTATTTTTACAATATTTTATGTAAATGCTAGTGTTTGTTCGCGTATATGTATGTATGTGAGAATATCCTCGTCGGTATGGTTATAAAATAAAAGAATAGGAGAGAGCTCTCCACCTTCGGTTATGTGATCATGTGCAAATGGAGTATCGGGAGTGTGGGGGATTCAAATTATCATCATCTCTGTTTAGTGCTGATGGAAGGGATGTTGGTGGTGGTTGGTGGTTGGTGTTATGCAAAAATTAATTCAACGCATTTTGGTTTCACAATAATTCTGAATATCACAATTATTCGCATAACTTGAATGATGGCCGCTCCTCAGCGCGCCGTAGTGCTTCCCTCCTAATAAGGATTGAATTTGTTGCGATCTGTCTTCTTGTCAACATCGGAGGTTGTGTTGTCCCCGTGGGAACGAAAACGCGACTGATAGTTCTTAGCACGATGCACCCCAGTTGTCTGCACGGGAGGGCCAAGATTTGCCAGACCGCCGAGCAGGTCTGTGAGACCGCCCAAAGCGGACAGGCTTGAAAGGGCATTCAGTGCGCCCGGCTTTGTGAGCAACTGAGCCAGGGGGATGGCTGAAGCTAGAGAGCTTGCGGTGGCATTGGAGCTGCCATTGCTGGTGCTACTATTACTGTTAGTGTTACTATTTAAACTGTTATTTGTATTGTTTGCATTATTCGAGGAAGTGTTGGAAGTCGACGAAGTGGACGTTGGCGATGTTAGGTTATTTGCTGTTGTTTGATTTCCACTTGACGCATTACTATTCGCCTCTTGGAGATTTGCCTTCTGGAGTTCAACGCTGCGGGATAGAAAAAAGGAAAAAGGATTTTGTTTGGTGTAAGGTAATTTTTTTTTTAAGGTGGTACATTTTTAGAGAGAGAGAGAGAGGTTCTTTTGGTGGGTGGTTATTTGAGTTTATTTTAAGTTATTTTTTAAAGAAAGAGAGAGATCTTTTTTTTATTTTGGTGGCTAGGAAGAGATTTTAAGGGATCATGGGTATGAAATGCGAGTGTGTTCATGTTTCCTGAAATTGTGTTTCATTTTAGATTTTCTTTCTTTATATTTACATTTTTTTTAAGAATTAATTGTTTTCGGTTGTCACTGCATGTTCTTGACTTAATTAATTAAAAGGCGTTTTTAAATTTAGTGTGCTGCAAATATGAACGGAGAGGTTCATGTGGATTTCGTATAGTTTAGATTTCTTGGTGGTGTTGATTTTGTCATACGTTTGTGTCCTTTTTTCGATAGATAGATGCGCTGTAGCAATCCACTGAACTGAGAACTGACAAGTTGGAACTTTATGTCGTGAACATATATTGTGTTGAGGCTACAAACCACGCGAACTTCTTTTTATCTTACCAATTCTTGTCAAATTCAAATGTGCCTTACATGATGGTTAAGCAAGGACATTTTCAGTAGAAAAGCGTTGCGTTGCTATGAATTGGTGAAACGTACTGACCCTTGTCCTTTGTAAATGAAGGAAATACAAACAAATTTTTGGCCCAACAACTTGAAGGAAAGAATGCAGCGAGGATTCGTGAAAAAATTTTGTCAGATGAATGGATGATAAAGATGCCCAGGTTTGCCGCTTTGCGACATTTTGTCACAATTTGCTTCTGTCTTCTATATCTAGCACATTTGAAACTATTTTGTACTTGAAACCTCATTAAGTTGCTCAACGACAAACACAGTATGTGTCCTTAAATGGGCCGCATTCATCGTGACGTGATCAAAAAATGGTGGAACTTTGTAGAAAACAATGAAGATCAATTTTAAATGTTCACATTCCAAAAAATACCCCACGAACTTGTTTCCCAAAATCAGCTTAAATGCTATAAGAAAGTCACATTGAACTTCTCCGTCATTCTTAAGCTTACAAAAATAGTTATTTTTTAATTTATCAAAAAAAAAGTAAATAAACTTCTACAAGCATTAGCTTTGATATGAAAATTGTTTTTAAGAAAGAAATTAGGAATTACACGGAAGGACTGATAAGGATTATTCACTTAAGGGCACCGGTAACAACCTTAAACAGCATGTGAACCGCGTGAACACCATTCGTTTTATGCATTCATCGAAGCGGTGACACTCTACGTATACATATATTTTGCTCAAGATGCATTTTCCTCCTTGCCACTGTGAAAGAATCATCTTACTCTAGGTCATACATTCAAAATATTTCCAAAAAAAAAATAAATAAATAGTAAATAAGTTTAACAAAAAAAAAAACTCAACAGTCACGGTGAGAGACTCAAATCAGATGTGTGTGTATAAAAGAAACGACACTTAAAAAAGGGAAACCTTAAATGGGGTTTCTTAAGCTTCTTATTATTTACAACCCTTAATCGTAGGCCAACAAAAAAAATACCGAAAAATAGAAAATAAACACCTCTGCGTGACTGGTACTTACCTCATGTTGATTAAGTACTGAGCCAATGCCACCGAGTCGGGATTACCACTGATTGTTATTGTCCGATCGGTGTTGCCGCCTTCACGCTCCTCGCAGTTCGAGATACGAATCATAGCACCGGATATCTGCCGAATTTCGGCAATCTTAGTGCCTCCCTTGCCGATGATGCAGCCAATCAGATCATTTGACACCGTCATCTCGTGCTGCTGCTGCTGGGTTCGATTTGTATTGTTCGTACGTAACTGTGAACCGGCTAAAGCAGCTAAAGCTGCTTGAATTTGAAAAGAGAACGTACAATTCAAGTTAGTTAAGAACCGCCATACACGCACTTGGGCGCAAATCACAAAAACCAACCTGTTGGATTGAGTCCGCCGGTATTGGCCGGTGCCATGCCCGCCAAACCCAATGCCGCCAATCCGGCTAAGGGATTCTTTGCCACCTGAAATTGTTCGATCAAAAAAATGCCACATTAGACGGGGGTTGTACACAAGGCGCACGGATTCACTTCTGTTGTGTGTCAGAATGTCAAAGAAGTCAAGAAAATTAATCGGAAAAAATAAGCCAAGTAGCTTTTGTGTATATCAAACAGAAACGAAAAATGGAAAAAACAGGGAAATCAAGAAAAATTCACATGAAACTCAAACACAGTATCAAATTTTTAGGTTAGTATCATATTTACAAGTCGATGTTAGTGGTGCGGTTTTTGCTGTGTCTCTTTACATTGTCTTTTAAACGGTTTTTTTACAATAAAACACTGAATGGCTTGTAACAAAAGGTAAAACGTAAAACAATAAATCACAGGAATGCAGTGAAATAAGCCATGAAAATGTACAATTTGGCAACTATTTGCTTGTCTCGAAATTAAGTAAAGCGTGGAAGTTAAGTTTTGATCTTATGTTGTATAGCGTTGCGAATATCTTGTGTTCTACTGATCTGATGATTAAATAAGAACTTAGTAGTTTTGAAAAAAAAAAATTTAGTCTGCTACATGGGATAACTAGAGGGAGGCAGAATATTACTCGTTTCTGCTGCAATTTAGAAAAAAAAAGCGTGCGCAGCATCATTGGGAATAAAAAGCAGTTTTTTCTGAATCAAATTATTTGCACCGCAGAACCTTAATTCAACTTGAAGTCGAAAGGAAGTAAAAATTGGTTCAAAAGTTGTAAGTTGTAGCCGCCGAGTGGTCGAGGAGGTGATTCCTGAACTGGGAGACGTTAAACCGCATTGCTGACGACAACGTATGTTGCACTCGTAAGAAAACAGTAGCAAACACAAAAAAGAAGAGGCAATGCCCTCGTCCCTGATGGACTGAAATTTTGAGTCCAAGTTTGTGAAGACGCTGTAGGGCAGCATTTGTGAGATCGTACTACAATAAATAATCACTTAAAGTGACAAGTTACACATGTTGTACATAGTCCCTGGGCATTTCGGAACTCAAAAGATGTTAAGATTGCTATAAGAAATGCACAAACAGTTCCCTACTTCCACATACGGATGAATTTCACTTTCCCCCTTTGCGCATAGGACTTCTATTTTGAATTAAAAAACAAAATACGAAAGCACCCGTCGTAAAAGACTGAAAGACGCTGTTGTTGGTTATAAGGAACATACAGGACTCATGTTATTTGTTTCCCCTTCCTTTTTGAACCACTCTTATCTGTTGATTATTAGTCATACAAATTGCAAGGGAAATATTGAATAAATTCATTGTTCGCCATCCTATACGCCAGCGTGAGTTTTAATTAAGTGTAGTTCAAGCTGATTGTGTGGCCTATCTGCAAATATGTCCTTCAAAATGCTTTGCAAAGAATTCAAAACGCTGTCCAGTATGGCGACACAACACATGTGTGCTTTAGACATTATTCTTTCTTGCCTAAAACACACATATCTTCACCACTTTGAAAAGTACATTCGAACTTCCTTTTTGCTTGCCGAAAACTGCGACGCCAAGACTGGATGGTAAGTACATAGAGTTGGTGGGTGGCTCACTTAAACCAGCAGAGCACGTCCATTGCACGATAGAAGAGGCTGAGCTGTGAAGCTAAGAACCTGGTGAGATCTCCCTGTTTATCTTGAGGCATTTACATACCTCAAGATCAAGATCACATTTTGAGTTGGTCAAGAGACCACGTTTAAATTTTCCTCAGCTCGATGGTAATGAGATCGTCCACGTCCCTAAAGAAAACATTAACTACAAGTTTCAGTTTTGCAGACAAGAGCAGGCGCCTGTAGAATTTGGTTCCCTCTTCGCCCTTGCTGCTGTAAGTTTGCTGACCCACTAGGATCTACGTAAACTTTTAATCTTATAAGCCGTGATAATTTTACACATATGGGGGACTGTATTGAATACACAGCGTATCACTCTTTCGACGTTTTGTATGTATGGAGTGATTGATGTCAAAATTTGCGCTGCGTTGGCATTTTAAGAACATGTCAGCTCAAGTGGAAGATGTCCACTCTAAAGGGCAATTATGCCATAGGTTTCAGAAACTAATCGTTTGGAGTGGAGGTAAACTGCAGTTTAATGCTTTTTAAAACCAAACATTAGTTTCTGAGGAATCATATTCGACTGAGGCTATATTGCAATCTTGTGCAGTTTAAATATGCGGTCTTGACGTCATTTGCGGGCAGTTTTGTTTTCGAATGCAAAAATTAGACGCTGCAGATTTTTTGTTGACATATTCAATTTCTGGATACGAACACAGAAAAAGTCAATGGAAAGAAAAAAAAACTTCAATTGCCTTCCTTTTCGTTAGCGGCAGTCAGCTGATCAAATATTTTGCTACAGACCAAGCTGTTTTCTGTACCTATGTTATGTCTGTTTACGTCTGTCGACAAATGTCGTCAACGAACTGAAACGACAGAGACGCAAAACATTCAAGCAAAGCTGTCAAAATTTGTATCAATGTTTCCTTTACCTCCTCCGACAACCTCCTTTCTTCAAGTTGAAAACTATTACAGGGACGAGTTAACTGACGAATTAGTTCTAAGCATTACGTTAAACTCTGCAGGAAGGAACAGCGTTCGCCAGCACGTCTAGGACATCTGACCAGTTCAAAAGCAAATGAGTTTACAACATGTTAATAGTTTCAAGGATTCTTTTGAAATTAACTCAGGGGGTAAATTGAATAAGTCATTGACTTGTCATGTTCAATTATTTTTTACAGTGGTTGCTTAAATATGAATAAATATGAATTCATGCTTCAGCAGAATCCTGCCCCCCCCCTTCTACCGAATATAACCAACAACACTCATGGTGCTCTCGTTTTTTGTTCTTTTTTTTAATTCCGCATCAAATTTGCGCAAAAAACCTTCGCAACACTACTACACGCTCTGCTGCACTAAAAATGAAGAACACACGAAACTTATAACACATCTGATTGGCAAATAATAATCATTTTGTGGTGCTGCTAAATTGAGTACAGTTACAAATGAAAATCCAAAAATAAGCGATGTATCGTGTATATGAAGAGAAGCTACAAAAAAAAAAAATTCAATCAAATCTCGGCTACTGGTACAATTTCGGTCAACTCAAGTGGAAGAAATGAAAACGAAAGAAAAAACCAGAAAACTACATTTGAAGTACAGAGTATGCAGTGTTCGATGGCTGTAAGGTTTTGATTATGTTCGAGTAGTTTGTGTTTTGTGGTTAGTTACTTGTATGCTTTAGCGCTGAATTTTTGGTTTTTTGTTTTGAAATTATATGTTCCAGGCATTAATTCATTTCATTGTGTCAAATTTTGTTGTTATTCACAGCTTATTTCACACACCCTGTGATGGAGACTGGGGCTACACATTCATTCCTTCAACTATATCAACGGTTTCATTCCGGGGACGATAGAAAATCTCGAATAAATTACTGAGAGGACCGAATACTACAACTGGGAGGAACTAGAAACTCTAATCGATCTACTACCAATGCACTGTGGTGGTGGACCGGGGAGGGGCATAAAATGGAAACAACAAACAAATCAAAAACAAGGGGGGTGGGGCGGGCAAAATTCGTTCGGTTTTTCGTGTTGCTTGTAATGAATGCGATGGAGAGGTGTGCACACAAAAAAACTGACCATTTTAGACTTCAACTAGAATCAAAAACAAATCAAAACACGTGTGTGTGAGGCATCGGGGTCGAGCATACGGACAGGGGGTGGAGGGGAGGGCGATCAACCATTCCGGTACACATATCAAAATACATATATTTGCGTTTTGTATTCTCAAATATCTCAGGTAACAAATACAAACAAAAGAAAATTCAAATCGCATGTTATTGGCCAGTGGAAAAAATGGGGTCACAGGCGAGCACAGTCGGATGCTTGATGGCTGGGCGGGGGTGGACGAGAGAGGTTCTTTACTTCTTTACAACAACAACAAAAAATGCATATATATATGTATGTATATTCAAAAGGACGCATATTCAAGGGTTGGCGGAGAGGGTTCTGGGGTGAATTACAATTTAATACAAATTTTTCAGTTTTATTTTTTTTTTTTTTGGTTTTTTTTAGGATGTGGCAGCACCAATCAAAACGATCAAAACTCACATCAGGTATTTGTTGCAGATGATGTGCAGCTGGTACCGCTCCTGTCAAATGCGCCCCCTTTAACAGAGGATCCGTCAAACCTGAAATTCCTGCATGCAGCCCACCCGCCAATGCAAGTGGGAATACCGGACAGGTCTAACACAATCGTTTTTTTTTTTTGTTTGTTCATTATTTCGTTAGTTTGCATATTTTTTTATTAATTTTTGCAGATTTGTGTAGGCAGTTGTTTGTTGTGATTGGGACATTATTTTTTGAAACATTTTCATTTTGCGAAAAGGTTCAGTTTGTTGCGCAAAGAAAAGAACGAAAGAAAAATAAGAAGATAACAAAAATTAGAAATGAAGAAGTACTATTTTGCAAAATTCATGTTTTTTTTGTTTTGTATAAGTTTTGAAAAAAAATTATTTATTTTTTGCTAATCGATTACGAAAAGTTGAAAACATTGATGGGCCGGAGGACGTTCGAGTTTGCTCTAGTGCCTTTCATTGTTAAATTCAATTCAATTTCTTCTCTTCTCATAGACTTTAAACATAATTTAGGATCGAAAATGAATGGTTAAGGAGGCAACCTTCATTCGAGAAAGTAGGTGGTAGTTTGTGGGACAAGAACAACCCTTGGAAGGATGCACACGTCTATGGGTGGGCAATGCGTGTCGCCTTGTGTCGTTTTCTGTTCGTTGCAGCGTTAGTCTTTTTTCATTGTCTCTAGACATCATTTTGAAAGGAATTCGTGTTTTTTTCCGTCATGAATTAAGTATGAGCAAATGCTGCTCTAATTATCAACGGGTTAAGTACAAAGACGTTTTTGCATGTCTGAGCACTTGCCTGTTTGATGCAGTGGCTCTTGTGCAAAATTTGCTGGTATCTGATAGAAGTTTATACAAAGGAAGCAGACTAAGCGAGATGGAGAGAAAATTCGAATCTGATTGAACTGTACATTGTACTTTGGTTGATCTGATTAGGGATTGGCAACACTTCCTTCTAATGATTTGCTTGCTCTTGTGTTATTCGAAAAAAACGGGTTTTGGTTTCGCAGAAGGAAAGTCCTAGCACGTTCTGAGATAATTCAGGGCTTCATTGAGCTACAAAGGCGTTAAATAAAAAGTGACGTCCACCAATATCCATTTCTTCAGACTCATTCTTCAGACGCAGCATTCTATGTCTGACGACATCTGTCTCCTTCTTAATGGTGCAGAGCCGTGTACCTTATTGAAAGAGAATCAGGAAGCTTTAGGTATTCCGACAAAAAGGTTCTGCTTCTCAGTCTGGGTCATATTTGAGTGGCAACTTGGGTACAGATTTCAACAACTAGATGTATGGCTTGCGCGACTTAAGCCAAGGTATCACATGCAAAAGCTTTAACATACCTTAACCACGCACAATATAGTCACGATTTGATGGTAGACAAGACAGCAGAGAATATCTGATGAAACACTAAAAGAAGATTATAGAGATGAAGCCTGACCAAACACACAGATGATGACGTACACAAGTGGGGAAGGCACTCTTCCAGCTAGCTGTGGGCTATTGAAAACAGTTGGGTAGATGTCTTGCAAACTGGAGAAGATGTTTCACCTCTTCTTCACTTGACTCCAAAGCATCTGCAGAAGACGGTGATTGGAATACACATCCAGACTGTTTGCTCCTAAGAAAGTTATTACTGATGAAATAATTATGATGTCTGACATTGGCCCAGGTACACCCCGGACTGTAGCGCCACAACAAGAAGAAGACATTGTCTATTCGAAGGAACTTTTTTTTCTTGCAAGCAGGGCACCACTCCCTGTTTGTTTACCGTATTTGTTGGTTACCAGGAATGCAAAGAGTTTTAGTAGAGTGTAAAAGAGGGGTCTTTCGAACATCAATAACTTTCTATTGGATTTCCTGACGATAAGTGGCCCACTACAGCTATCTGGAAGACGTCTAGCTAAAGCATTTCGCAATAGTCGTGAAAAATACAATTGCCGTGCCTTTTTATATTCTCCAGAAATCGTCAAAGTATGGGAAAGAAATTGCAAAGGCTTTTCTTTTAGGAAATTTTGCTCACTAATTGTATGAGAAGCTTGTATGGCAGAATCTGTTGGATGCTAGTGATGTATAAGCCACAGCTTTCTTCTTTTCATCTATGTGGTTCGAAGTCGTCAATTATTAAGCCAGTGCTGAACGTTTCCATAAAAGCAATAAATGCTCTTAGTCTAAATAACGATTGAAGGCTTCAACATGACAAATGGGGATCTCCTAAACGTCGAAGAATATATCCTGCCTTAACGTCCAGCACATAATAAATCATTAAAACAGAAGCTCATAGTAACATGTCGTCATGTAATCTAAGATAAGTCAGTCGTAACAGCCATTAACCACGAGTATCATTATTTCAACAAGGCTCAATTACAGAAGACGGACGCAAGGTACACTAATTTACGGGATGCTCATTACCATGTTGGGAGTGATTAAGGGTAGGTGCTTCAGGGGACGGAAATTGACTAAATGGTTGTTTGGGCAGATTTAGGTCATGGATACGATTTAACGCCGTGTGTCAAAATTGCGTCTAGAATCAAATACAAAACAAAATCGAAAGTCCTGTCCATCAAAGTCTTCCATCAAAAAACAAGGGCATGATTCAACAGAAATGAAAACAAAAATGGATTACAAAACTTTATTTTAGTGTGTATATCTGCAACTACGGTTGGGTATCAAAAAATGGACAAGAGAGAGAGAGAAAGATAGCGAGAGAGAGAAAGATAGACAGATAGAGAGAGAGAGAGAAAGTGAGAAGTAGAGAAAAGTAACCTTCACCGCGGTTGGAGATAGGTTAATTTTAGATGACGTTTTGGTGGTTGAATTTTGGCGGTAATGGTATACACGATTAAATGGCTTGGTTCTGAAGGAGTCATATTAGAGTATTACAGCAAAAGGAATGTCTTTCTCTATGAAATAAACAACAAAAACATGATGTGGTGTGACAGAGAGATCTATGTACGCATAAAGACATTTTCTTTTTTTGTTTTATTTTTTTTTTCGGGAATACAGGGGGGCTTTGTATTAAATGAAGAAAAAAAAACTTAAATTAAACTCTCAAAGGAGAAAAAGGAAGAAAATTATTTAAAAAAATATATATTTTCTTTCGAACACATACGTTTGCTTGAATTTCTCGTCGCTGAATTGCACGCCGACACATTTAAAACATTTATTTGCGAGTTACTATGGATTTTTCAGATTAAGATATTCGTAACCAATAAGAGAAGTTTGAACTCAGAAGAACTCTCTTGCTTTTTGATTTTGTTTTGTGGTGCGATTTGTGTGTGCGAGGGTCCTAAGTGCAAAACTAAGAGTTGTGTCAAATTTTTCATTAATTTTTTTTTCTCTTTTTGTTTGTTTTTTTTTTTTTTTGATTTGTTTTAAAAGCGAAAAAAGAAATATAATGTAAATGCAAAACCATTAAAATGTGAATAACACAAAAAATAAAATCAATAAACGTAAAATTGATATACAGAATTATGAGAGAAAGGAAGAAGTACAGAGAGAGAGATAGAGAGAGAGCGAGTAAGATATCTCTTTTGTGGGATGAGATGTTCACATTTTTTTTTTCTTTTTTAAAAAAAAGTACTTATACGTATATAGTATTTTTGGATGTTTATCTGAATTTGTATGTCAGAGGAAGGAAATTGTATACCTCTTGTGCGGGCACAGCGTAGTTCCCTTGAATTGTATAGGCTTGTCCATTCGCCAGTATAAGTGGTCCGGATACTTGTGGTTTAGGTCTGTATGGAATTGTAGCTCCCTTTGGCGGAGACTGCAAAGATAGATAGATGGCAAAGCAGAGTGTGTGAATGAAAGGTGTGCACACATGCGAGAATCGCGTAATTCTAGCTTACCTCAAGCATTACTAAGCAAATTTGATAGATGCACTGAGTTATCTGTTCAGCAGATCCGCTCAATGTGACCGCACGTTCTGTGGAGTTTGGCAACATCTCGCTTGCAACTTGAATTGAGCATCCGGTTGTGTTGCGGATTTCTTTGATTTTCGAGCCTCCTTTTCCTGAAAGAAAAAGATTAAAAAAAATGATTTTAGATTCTTTGGTTTCTTATGTTTTTGGGTGAAGAATTGAAAATTGTCGATTGTTCCAACTGTTCAAGAAAAAAGTTTGAGGACCCGTGAGACTTAGACAATGTTAGTAAAAGCGCCGTCTTAAGTAGGAGCAGGTAGAAAAGATGGTCCTTTTTCTCAATTTGTTTCAGTGATTCAAATGACATCGAATTGTCTAAATTATCACCAAGATTTGTCATTTCTTTAAACATCCCTTCACACTTTTGAAAGTGTGGAGATTTCGGTTCTTGAGAATTATCATGAGGTCGATCCTCATCATGGCTGAAATGTGCAAGCATTTACCTTTCAAATACATAACAGGTCAACGCACGAAGAGCCAGTAAATAATTTTACCTAAAAGTGATTCTTTAACTGTATCACGGCCTGTGCAAGATAAACGTAATCGCTGACCTTTTGGTCAGTCCTTCCTCAAAAACTCACAAAGCCCGACAACGCTCGAATGCACTTTTCCAATTTATTTGTCAATCTCGTTTTGTAAACTCACCAATTAGTGATCCACACTGACTTGCTGGAACAATCAATCGAATGGGAATTTGAGTCTTGCCACCAGATGCACCAACATCATTAAACTGTGAGCACCACTACAAAATGAAACGAAACAAAAAAAAAAAAAAGGAAATACAAATTTTAAATATCAAGAGCATAAAGAACCCCTCCCCCCCCATTGACATTGACTTACCTCTTCAAACTTCTTTGTTATTAAAGTGAACGCTGAATAGATTGCACTGGTTGTACCAGAAACTGTAACAATGCGTTCTGGGCAGGACCCATCCGATATGTTTATTTTGGCTCCAGACTGTGAATAGAGAAAGGAGGGAGAGAGCACCGAAATGAAGGTATGAATTAATTAAGACAGTCACCCTCTACTTACTTCCTCACGAAATCTGTTGACGATTTCCCCTTTCTTTCCTATAATACTGCCAACTTCCTGCAAACAGAGAGAAAAGAGAAAAATATCCGTCAATATGTGCTCGACTGTGGTTATTGAATTCGAACATTTCAATCAATTCGAAACGGCGAACGGAACAGATTGCCGCCCCGAGTGAGCATACAGCTTATTTCTGATGACAGTGATGGATGGCTGATGCTTAAGTTGCCATTTTAATGTGCGAGATTGACATTTGTGTAAATAAATCAGGGAATGGTAATGAGAAATAATTAAGCTAGGCTCCTTGCTGATGGGTGTTGTGTTTGTTTTTCGGTGCCTTGCTCGGGGTGAAATGTGCGAAGAAAGGTGTGTTCAATAAATCACACAAAGTGCACGAAGTTTAACAGAAAGTTTTTGATTGAATCGTTCAGAAAGAAGAAGACGGCGAGGCATTTCCACTAACATCCGCTTGAGAAATATGATATTGGAATCGGATATTACATGCGCGAACAATTTTTTTTCCGGAATTCGCAATAATTGCACAATAAATTTGAGTCTGATAATGGCCATCGATAATGGGGGGGAAAAAGTTTGCAACGCAAAAACTTGTCATATTACTTTTACAACGAATCGATGAGCAATTAGAACGCATAAAATGTGCTTGCTTTGGAACTGCTTCGCAGAAACGATGATCGAGCGGAGAAGCACAAACGCAGTCTCGCACATTCCTTAAGCTTTGAGAAAAGATTGTCTCATTTTGATGTCGAATTTATGGTGTTTTATTCATTCACATGGCCTGCAATCGCTTTTG
Source organism: Eristalinus sepulchralis (assembly GCA_944738645.1). Taxonomy (NCBI): domain Eukaryota; kingdom Metazoa; phylum Arthropoda; class Insecta; order Diptera; family Syrphidae; genus Eristalinus; species Eristalinus sepulchralis. The sequence goes on along the minus strand of OX122885.1, from coordinate 2,535,316 downwards.
GTGCCTCATAAATAATCATGATTCAGTTGGATTCTTGTTAAGCAGTAATTGCTTCATTGTGGCAGTGCTCGGTAAAAAAAAATGTGGAAAATAATAGAGGCTTTAAGTTTGCAGTTGTTCAGTTGGACGAACACAGCGCTGAAGTGACTTTCTTCTTTTCTCATGGGTTCACGTCTACTTTCATATAGGGAGCAAATTTCAAACCCTTAAATTTCATACTGAGTCGTTTTCAAGGTTGAAATGTCCATAAAGTCGCGAAAGAACAGTACAAGAGGAACGCCTGCCATAGGTTCAAGACTCTATTTTGTTTGCTTTTAGAAGCATGCAGACATTTTCAAACTGCTGCAGAATCTGACATCTTCACACTTCCCCAGATTCTGTTGCAGTAGCACGCAAAATGGTATCAAAGCATTCGCCTGCTCTGTGCCGCAGAGAAATTTCAAAGGCAGGCGCAACTCGTGAAGAACATCAAGAACAGTCTGAACTATTCACAATCTCACGGTTTTTTTAAGTTAAGGCTACAGTTGAGCTTGCAAACAATTTCGTTAGACGACCTTCAGGCAGTTAATTACCTCGGATTGCATACCACGTCAAGTTTTGGTGGCTCTTCGTAAAAAGGCCTATTTACATAATATTTCCTTAACGAACTGTACGATTTAAGGCAAAATTGTGGCATCAACGAGGCTCAACGCGAGGTAATGTAAAGGTTGACTAGGTGGGCGACTGATTCACTATCTAGGGGTCGATTCAGAAGCCCGAAGACTAAGTCCAAACTATGCAATAAGACTTACTTCTCACTTCTAGCCACTGGCAACTCCCATTGCGCCAGATATTACAACCGATTGGCAGATATTAATTTAAAGCAAGCAAACTTTGGAACTTTTGTTTTTTCCCCATCATCATTATCTTTTGAATGTCACAAGCATTGTCACCTCATCACTTTGAGGAATAAAAACTGCTGGACGCTAAAAGTTGGCAGCAGTTCAAAGGCGCAGATCAATGACTGTATGACTATTTTATGTCCATTCATTTTGCTCTTCAGAGCAGCAGTGCTCTTGGATGCTGCCACATCATAACCAAGCACAAGGTGAAGGCGAATGAATAAGAGATTATGTGGCGGCCTGCCGCACAAATGTCCGATGCATTATTGATTTCCCTTTAACTATGGAGTTTGTAGAATTTTGAAGGCAATTCACAGTTCCTCCCACCCCTCCGTCCACATCACCCATGAGACTATGACACAAACTGTTCAAATATTTACACACCAATAAGTTCTCCTGTTTTGTGTGTGTACAAATTTATCAAATTCTCAGTGAAACTTAAACAGAATTAACTTTAATGAAGCCCCTTCCTCTACACCCGATGCTCATGCTCAACTCAATCATCTCTGAATGCAGAAGCGCCTCAATGGTCTCACCGCGCCCTTTCAAAACAATCACAATGCTCCCTGTTGCTGTTGTTGTTGTTGTTTATCAGATAATAACTGTAAACGGAGTTAATTTATGTTTGTAAAATCATTATCTAAAAATAAAGCAAGCACTCGATCTTTCGAAACAATTGTGATTCAGTTCGTTGATTGCAGTTGAGAATACGATAAGATGGGAACGAGTGTGTGTGTACGTATGTTTTCCTTTATCAATCGGCGCCTTCTTTACTTCGGTCTAGTGGCCTCAAAGTTTCCAATCACTATCTCGCCATGCCAATGCGTGCAAAATTGACAAACAATAGAATTCCTTGTTGACGCGAGTTGTTCCCCTTTTTTTTGCATCGTGCGCGCCACGAAATACCTTTTCATCTACGCATCGCCTCGCCGTTGCAAATAAATACACAATTACAACAAAGCCCAGCACTCGGCACGGGCACTAGGGAGATTAATTAAAACCAATTTGATTTAAAATAAAATTCGCCCGGGCACTCAAGAGTGTATTTTTATTTCATTTCTCCGTCAAAGACTTGCTTGTGTCAGGCTGCTCTCGTTGTCGTTGCTGGTGTCTCGTCGTCGTGGTCGTCGCTTCGATTAAATATTCCGTTTTGGACCTTTATTTTCTCAACTCATTGCATACGCATGTCTGCCTTAAAAATAATCCCCATCCTTCAATTGGCACCGAGTCCCGTCTCTCTCATCTCTGCAGCCACCACACAACACCGCACACCACTGCGCTGTGCCCGTGCGCTTTTAATTGCATGCAAATGCAAATAGTGTTTTGATCTTGAATAAGTGTTCGGGTTCACTATGAGCTTCTGACTGAACTTATGAGGACGGCACACTGCGCCGCTGTTCACTACCGCGTGTGTGGTTATTTTCGAATCTATCTGTTCGCGCCGGTTGATGGCGTCGCCGCCGCGACACCCTTAGCGCAAGAGCGCTGCTGAGATTGCCAGCAACAAAAGTCCGCGCGACAAAAGACACAGAAAAAAAAAGATTCAATAAAAACAAAAATGGACTACAGACGAATAGCAATTGTAAATTACAATTGCAAAAATAGACAGGGGAGTGAGAAATTGTACATTGAATTGGCATTACGCCCAGCGGACGATAAATTTCGAACACACAAACTAAAGACGACTAGGGAACGACACCACGACCAAGTCGATGACGGGAAAGGTGATGGTGGCGGTGTCAGCTGTATGCGGCTGCGGCTGCGACGACAGCGGTAGCCGACAGAAAAGAATAAAATTCGGAGCACGAATATGCGAGCGAGCGCTGCGCGACTATATCTCGCGTAATCAATTCAAATTGTATGATCAGTGAAAAGATTATGTACTTATGGGTTAATTTGGTTGAGAATGCGCCCGGTAAAGCGTTCGTAAATATTTGCATTTCAATGGGGTGTGGAAAATTGATGTGTTATCTGCAGACTCCTTGGGTGTGTATTAATTAGTCGCCGTGTGTGATTTGATTTGATGGATGGAGATATGATTGGGTCTGGTGGGCGACGAGATGATTGCGGCACTCGTAAATTTTCTCACTGATCTGTTAATGGAAACACGCTTAGAAATGCTTGCGTGATTCGGTTTTTTTTTCCTCTGTTGTTGTTGTTGTTGGTCACGATTTTGATTTGATTATGTCGTATTTTGAAGGGGAATTATTGCATTCGGATAAGACGTTGTTTTATAGTTTGCATATTTCGAGGGGATTGTAAGCTGATTGAGTTGAAGACACGCCACAGACTGACATAATGTTGGAGCTGGGACAAAATATCATGACATCTTTATGGGCGGGTTTTCTAGTTCACACTTGAGAAGATCGATCGAAACTTACGCATCAACACTAGAGGCACAATGCTCCAAAAGACCGTTCAGCTGCTAGTTTACGCAGGCGACATTAAGGGGATTAGGCAAATGTTGCGAGGCATTTGCTGGAATAGAAGAGGGGACTACTGCCATCATAAGATGGCTTCAGTGTTCGGTTACAACGTCACAAATGCGGAGCAATCTCCTTGAGGTAGGAAACAACAACAACAAACACCGTCACCGACATCAAACGCAGAGCAACTTTTGCTATCCCTTTCTTAGGGCTCAAAAGACAATTGAGTTATAGAGCCCCTTCTCAACACATAGCTGGGTTTGTACAACACTCCTATCATTCCAGCCTTGCGTGGACGTGGAGACGTGGACACTTTTGAAAGTGCGAAGTACAGATCGAGAGGAATCTTTGGATTTGTGGATATTCCTGGAGAAGGTTTAATTTAATTGAGTGGCACTACAGCCCACAAGGGACCAGGGCCTCGCTTCTATAAGACAAACTCGTGTTGTGCATGCATCTGTTCCCTCACGAGTAGAAGGAACCTAAAGTTTTTTGCCGACTCCGAACCACGAGATTTGAGAAGTTTTTCATAGACAATTGATACTCTCTGAGTGTTGTCAGCAACTCGAAAGAGATGGCGCCGTAAAAAAAAATACGAGGTGCCTCTTAAGGGAATCGAACCTAGACTTTCTGCGTGGCGGTCGACGCACTTACCACTACGCCACGGCGACCACTGAAGGTTCGCTTAGCTTTAACTTAGAACTCTATAAACTGCAGACCATGGAAGGTACGAGTGAAGGATTAACTTAGAAGTCTATAAACTGTACAGCGACGTGGGTTGGGTTGAGCGTCGTCTTCTTACAACGTACAGGCTAGTCTATGTACAGAGCATGGAATCTAGATTTCTTCGAACCCGAACCATTGAAACAACGCGATAGAGGCGGTCCCCGACATAGATGATGACGCACACATTAAAAGTTCTCACTTGTAATTCTAAAAAGTGTTCTAAAGATTGCCCTAGATCAGCATTTAAGTAATTTGAGTATTGGAAAGTGTTCTTTAACCAGAGTCTGTGCTATGCTACAGGGGTTTTTTGTTTCATAAATTGCTGGTCAATCATTTTGATTCTCTACCAAGCCCCCGGTGTGGAGATCAATTGGATGTGGTCCTGAGGTTGAAGTCCAAGCAATTCCACCTCAACCTCAGGCCCCCCATTTACCAGATAAGTTTGCAATCACTTTCAATATAAAACAACCAAACAGTTCTATGTTCACCTAGTGGTGCTGGTAGAATGGGTTCTCCCCGTTTTTCTCATCTCCTCTGACATTAAAACTATGTACCGGCAATACTCTTCCAAACCTCAAAATACCATCATCTCCATTCATTTGAAAAGTTACAAAAAGTCATGGCCGACAAAAGATGATTCAATAGAAGTACAAAAACTTGCAAAACAAACACTCGCAGCATTCACATTGGCACACCTTGCTTGTGCTACCGAATTCAGTCACATCACACTGTCATCAATGGTTAACTTGGATGAACTGGCAATTTGTTCAAGAATGATTCATACTTTGTCCAAAATAAGCATCTCGTAATGTCTGCACGAAGTCTTTGGTCACAAGCGTGCGGCGAGCAGAAACGCTACCAAAGTGTTCACCGCCTAAGCGATTTCGCAAGAACAATGCTGTTGCAATGCCCGAAGCCATACTTCGCTACTTTCAAAGCAATCCAATAAACGTCTCATTTATTTTCATTCTCCGTTTTCTATTTCAATTGAAAGCAAATCGATAAAGTCGTCTTGCCACTCATAAATAGCAAACGATCTAGATTTTCATGAAAACTCCATTCCATCTAAGGAGAGAATCGCCTCACAGCACACACAATAAAAATGCATCTTTGTGCCTGTGCGCGCACAGCGAAGTAGGAAACACGTTTCTGCAGAGGAAGCCATACATGTGATAACCGCCTCTGAAACAGGTCATCGCGTACAACTCCCATTACCTGCACGACGATAATTGTCTGCCTGTCGTTTCTGTTTGCATTCGACAAACTGCCGATTGTTGCTGGCGAGAAAAATAAGAGCACCCTGTCAATAAACACCTTTTCACAGGGATTCTAATTCAATTGACACCATCAGGCGGCCCCTTGTTATGCACTCGACGCCCTAAATCGAAGAAATAGCCGATCATCGGAGAGTTTATCGCTGAAATATGGTTAACAAGTCGATTAGCACACAGCTCCACGTACCTTTCCTTGCATAATCAGCCTTATTGTGAGGGTAACCGATGGGTCATCTCGGATTGGCGTGTTAGTATTATTGTCTTCCATTGCTGCTGTTGCTCCTGTTTCTCTTTCTGCTAACTGTTTGTGTATATATATATACGTTATATATGTGTGTATACGCGTATGAACTTTCTCCTTAAAACTCTAAGTAAATAGATGTGTAGATGTGTATCCTCTTCTGGTACTTTTACTTCACATAAAAAATGCAATAGTAATTATAGTAAAAATTTTGTATTCCACTATTTGGTTTCCTTTCTGTTTTTCTTTTCTTCTTTTTTTTCTTGTTTTTTTTTTATTTCAGCGAAGGGTGTCGGAAGAAAAGAGCTGTTTGTGTGATCCTTGCTTGTTTGTTCTTGCTTTTAATGAGAAACACAGTTGTCCCACTGACGCGCTTGATTGGTACAGGATGTATCTTCTTCAGAGCTGTTGGTCTGCACACTTTTGTCGTCGGTGGCTGAGTCAGTGCACCTAGAATGAGAACAAGAAAAACGGGTAAGTAATTATACACAGAGACCAGCAGGCAAAAAGGCAAGGAAACGATTAAAAGTGATGAAATTCAAAACAAAAAATATGAATAAACACGAAAATGAACAACATCTCACATCGAGTCTAATGTTTTTTTTTTTTTGCAATTGCTTAGGCAGCACTGCAGCTAACTGTATCCGTGATGGAATTGCATTGTATTAATTAAGGCGGGCAGCAGCAGCAGCGCAACATGCGTTTTCCGGTCGGTGGTGAGTAAGCAGGGTGGAAATAAAGCTCCGTTGGATTAGAGCGATACTGTATGTGCTCAGCGGCGTCAAAACAAATTATTATTCAAACAATTAATTCCCAACAGTAATTTACACGTGGTTGAGGAAACGAAAAATTGTTGAAATGTTAACCAATAGCTCTGGGAAAACATGTTGCAATGATCGCAGTAAGTGCTAAAAATGTGTTATTTTGAATCTTTAGACGAAGAGTTATTTAACTTCCTTGCCAAAAGGGACTAGAGTGTATAGTTGGCGGCAGTTTAAACAAAATCCACTGGCGTATAAATTGACGCACTTATTCACAACGTACATAATGACGACCATCTATCCATTGCAACACGGCACGGCTTGTATCATTTTTGTGGTTAAGCCTTGCCTACAACACTTTTGCTTTATATTTTGCACCTACTTTAGGTTCCAGAGGAAGAGACTGGATTTATGAATCACTTGATTCAAAATCACACCCGTACCACTATTCTTAGTGTATACGGAATCACTGATGGAGTCCATTCGGTGGCGGAATGACAGCTATCAGACCCAGGTTTTGAGAGAACCTGACTGGTAGTGACAGCTTGACCAGAGACTATATTCTGGTGCCACTCTAGGTCAGAGGCCCCTGGAACTTCGGTTTCAGTCTGACCGTGCGGCAGGCCCCCATGTGGGAGTATCGTGGTGTCTGTGGTTTAATACCCATATCACGGGCAGAGCCGTGGTTAGTGTACCGTGATGCCTGGTCTGAATCAGGTTGTTGACCCCCCTGATTTAGGCCAGGCGGTTAGGGGACTTTCCCGGCTCAGTGTTGATTTGCAACTCAATCGGGTGCTGTGACCCACAGAGCGGCAGAGGATTTAGAAAGCCCTCGCTCCATATCAAGGTTGAGGTGATTACACCTTGGTATGGATCCCGTGATAAAAGCCGTAAGGCAGTCGATCACGTAAAACCAAATCCCACACCTACGACAGGTTGTTTTAGCAACTTTTTGTCTAAATGAAAGAACGATAAAACAACACAGTCGCCATGGCGTAGTGGATAAATGCATCGACCCACACGCAGAAGGTCTGGGTTCGATTCTTGGAGGCGACACCTCGCATTTTTTTCAATTGGCTTTAAAAAGCTTCTAAAATCCCGCCGTTCGGTTTCGGCAAAAAACTGTTGGTCCCTTCTACTCGTGAGAGAACAGTAGCACGCACAATACGAGTAGTTCTTGTAGAGGCCCTGGTCCCTTGTGGATTGTAGTGCCACTAAATTAAAAAAAAAAACAACACTATCAAAAACTGAACATCGCTCAGATTATAAACTTTGCGAAAATATCTTCAACTGATCATCGCGGCGTAGTCTACCGAACATAGTGCGTCTCGGAAGTCAAGATTCGATCCCAGAGCGGGACATTAATTCACCTTTTCCACTCTTCACCGCTCTACCTCTCATAAGTCTCCATCAACAAAAAAAATCGTTCAAAGTCGCCATTAGAAGCCGGCTTGGTGCATCCATTCAAGAGAAAACAACAGCACACACGGCGTGAATGCTTGAAGAAGAAGCTAGGGTTTGGCTCCATGCGGACTGCAGCGTCACACAAATTATTTGTTTTTATCTTGACCTGCCCTCTTCTACCATCAAGTTAACTCAAGAACTAATGCCTTCTCGATCAGATCAAGAAAAACGTGTGTCCTCGGATTGAAGTCTAGAGATGTTGAAAGAAAATGGTCGTAAATTCAATAATGAAGTGTTTTCCTGGCTAAACGACTTCGTCGCTTTGTTGGTCATCTACGGCAACTGACCTATGAAGTAGTTTTCATCCTAGTGCTGTCATTAGGCCGTATTTGATGAAAATCGGCGTCGTGTAGCATTATTCACTTTTATCCATTGCATAGACTACACAGACATTAATGGTACGACAGTGCCCTATGTCACTCAATCGACAATGGGTGCGCCTAGGTCGTGTAATTTAACACCTCTCGACATTTTTATGAGCCTATAACGTATCTGCCAACAAGCCGGTATCGTTACAGGAACGCCAAACCAATAATGAATGAGAGATATCGGCCGGTTCCCGCGGAATATGTGAACGTATCATTGACAACTGGGTTCAACGAATCGACTGTTGTGGTAGACATGTGAACGTCGTTGGCAGCAATTATACTTAGAAAGATTTATTTCAAAGTTTTCCAATGAGTCTAAGGGCTAAAGACGACCGTAAGGTGTCCTTAGACATTGGAGTAAACGCTTCACATCTTCTGGTAAATTTGTTTGTCGACTTTTTGGAGGTATACTCAGAGGTAACGATGCATGCCCATCGATTCAATTACAGCGGTACTAAAATGTGTTTTCCAGTGGATGCTAATGAGTTGCAAATTAAGCTCAATCTCTGTTCGATTAGAGGAACGGATTAAAGTGATCGCAGCTTCATTGCTCTCGGACTAAACAAACTATAATCCAAAGCAATTAATTCCTGCAAATATTCACACACAACTGCGGAGACTCAGGAAACTCGGGAGACTGCGTCCAGCGTTCAGAAGCAAGAAATTATAATTGCCAATCATTAAATGGACTTCTCCCAAATCTCTGCTACACGATACAAAACACGATATCCGTCGTGTCGTGTGTACACCATCTCCCTCATTTAACTGAGTGGACATCTCCCCCCGAAAAAAAGAAGATGAGGAAGGTGAACAACAAATCATCCAATTCCGCAGTGTGCGTCCATTTGTGTGCAAATGTCTGCCCTTCAACACATCCGATGATGTGTATCTGTGCACAAATAAATGGTTCTTCAGACAACCCAACGATGTCGTGTATCTCGTCGACATAATCACTTAAGCTCACTCGTCTTGTGAGTGACCCGGTGCTGCACATTAAGGCCATTTTATGGCACAAGAAAGAGGTGTATCCGAAAATAGACCTCTCGGATACAAAACAAATTGTAATTTGCATTCTCAGTTAGGATCAAATGGACATTAATGCGAATGAGGATGCCGATGTGCTCGTTATCGTCGTCTGTCTCTTTGTCTATCGGGGATGACTCAGATCGGAGCAGAGCTTTCTCTTCGTCACTTATGTGGGACAGATAGCAACCGCTATGTGGGACGCATAACCTCCGGGTCTACCGGATTTGAAGTACCTGGACTTCCCTGATTGACAGGATTTGATATGCAGATTCATCTGCAGTACGGAAATAAACGAAACATATTTGATATGGCTGCAGCACTTATCTGCAAGAGGAGATTATCCAACCCCTCCGGACGTTGTCGACGCGACCACCAACCGTGGGTCGAGGTCAATCCTCTCTCATGTTGGGCAGTAATTCAAAAAAAAAAACTGCTTCATCCCCGGCTCGTTTTTGTTAACGAATTATATGCAGCGTGATAATAAACTTTATTTTCCATCTGCAAGTGGCAGACCGGGACACATGGAGCCAGACTGCAGCGACAGCGACACAAATCGACATAATTGAGATTGAATGAAAACCAAGATGTGGAACGCAGAAGCGGTGGGTATCCATTCATCTCATACACCCCCCCTTTGAGAGAAGCAATAAGAATGCAGTCGCTGTGTGGATTTTTCTCCTCTCCTTCATATTTTCCAAGACGCTGCTTCTACGACCACTACGGGACTAGATGTAACGGAATTTCTGCGCTTTTCCCACATCCGTAATGATGATAATGCTGCCGCAGCTCGGTCGTAGCGTGCTTGGGCTGCGAAGAAGAACTCGTCCAGCTGTTTTAATCATGTCGCGCTTGTGGAGGCAGCAACTCTCGCACAAAACCCACCATAAGCATGCATTCATTCTATATCTGTGCGAAATTCAATGCAATGCGAGGAAAAAAATGTGGAAAAAAATAAAAAAAGAGAAAAAATTGTATTTCTTCATATCGGGAATGTTGAATGTGAATGTAGCACCCGAGAAGAGGTTTTTTTTTGTGTTTCCTCGGGAGAAGGGGTGATTGTGGCGGCAAAGGCAACGGCGACGGGCTCTTTTGAGTGCATATGAGAAACACAAAGTGCACTTGCATGCAACGAGTTATAAGCGGAATGCTGGAGAATAGCGCGACATGGTGCACTAGACACACTGCGTGTATCTTTCTCTGTTGTTTCCATTCACTCTCTCTCACACACTCATGCCGCCCCGCACAGCCCATCGAAACATAATCGAGTCTGTGCGACTGCTCCTGCTAGATTTGCCTAGAGCTAGCCAAGCAAGTAATAGTAATGCTTTCATCTCAAAGCCGGTTCTCCACGGTGAATCAAGTACGGACGCAATACCAGCAGCAGCAGCAGCAGCAGCACACCACAACCAGAGTAACCAGCCACCAGCAGCTCCGGAGAGTTACATTTCAGATTTCTGAAACCTAATGTGTGCACAGATTGCTTCGATGCTGGGAGAGACTACTCACTGCTCGATGGCTGGATGTCTGGATGGCTGCTTCACTAGCTGCCTGACTGCCTGGTGTAGTTTGACATGTCTTCGCTGTTTTAGGACACGCATGAAATGTGCCTACAGAATGGAGATTAATTATGAGTGTAGCAATAATTGCTGGTGGTAGTGGTGTGCCGTGCACTTGTTGTGTGAGATTGAGGGTATCCAGATGTGAGAGTCAGCCAGAGGCATTAAGAGCTCTCAAGAAGGGGGCATTAAGTGAACAGAGTTTCAGTGATGCCATTTTTTTCGCTAATTCGTAGAAAATGTTCTCACATAAGTTGAAAGATGCAAATGAGAGGATCAACAAAATAAGAAACATTGTCAAGTTTGTAAGATATTTGTAAACACATTTTACACTTAAGATCTTTATAAGAAAAGTGTGTGAACAAATTTTTGAAGAATTCTTAAAACAAAAGGGATGGCAGCACTGGCACAGATTCAAAGCGAATCTCTAAGGAATCGTTCGCTTAAATCACTCAGCGGGCTTCTGGATTATTTGCCCTTCTTTTTAGTGAACAGTGCTGCCAACCGCTGCATTTTCAGTTTGTTGTGTTGGCACCGCTTAGGACAGAAGGAGCAATTTAAATTTAGCTCAAAAGAATCAATCTGGCAGCACTGTTTCGTTTGTGAAGCTTTCCGTTGCTTCTGAGACATCTTGCGAAAGCCATATCATGACTAAATGTACTACTACTTCGACTCTGGAATCCCTCATGTCCATTATGCGCACCTTACGAAAGGTAATTGACAATTTCATCAGAAAAAAAATCCAACTTGCAACGAACCTGGCAGCACCACTTCGATTGTGGTGCTTTTCTTTTCTTTTGCGTAACTTGCTTGGACCGTCTAACTGGCTGCCCCTTAGGGGCACATATCAACTTCAACAAACAACCCGCCACAGGCAACAGGTTCAAGAGTTCACCACTTACGCGAGGTGGAAGTGATAATGGCGTTGATCTCATTCATGAAAGCGATTAACTCTCTCGCCTCTAATGTTTGCTCGCGGCAGCGTCGTCGTCCGTATCACAGACTTCATATCGCGTTGCAATGAAAACACAGATAAATTCGCAATTGTACGTTTGCTATTTTCTGTTTCGTATTCTTTTTTCTTCTTTTGCTCCTCATTCACTTCAATTTCCAACAACGTTAAACTCAATATTTGCACAGAACAGGTTGCTGATGGCGTTGACAGCGTTGCTGGCGCAGTGCATTGACCGCTTTGCAATAAAATCCTATCCAACAACGCCAACAACAACGCGCAGTATTGGATTAAATAATTAACGCACACACGTAATCAAACAAGTATTCAATTGGCCACATTTTTTGTTTAGCAATCGCATTAAATAGAAAGAACACAAAGCGAGCACCCAAAAAAAAAAAAAAAAACAGCAAAATCTCCAAGTCCCAAGGAAACAATTTGGCGACATGTGCTCTCCATTGGATGTCATTGTGTGGCGGAATCCAGTATCTTTTTTTTTTCCACAATATTTTGCTCGTTTTTTTTTTCTGTGCTGTTCTTTGTTGACGAACTGCTGAGTCGTGAAAGTGTTTTGAATTCGTGAAGACTCAGTGAAATTTTTTCGAGATACACTCGTACACACTTTATTCGACGTTCGTGTGTGTCTTGACGTGTAATTAAGGTCAGGGGGTTCTTCCAGGTGAATCTGTACTACTTTTGATTTTATGGTTTTGGTTAGAATGCTTGACTATGATTTATCGTTGATTTGTCAATTGAGTTAGTATGTTTGTTTTTTTTTTTTGACTACTTGACGTTGCTGCGCCTTTCGAATTCGACGTCGGGCGAAGTGTGAATGCGAGCGCGGGGGAATTTTTCGAGGTTTCTTTGGACATGCGAATGTTGCATAATGGTGAGATGCGACCGACACTGCTATTTTTTGGGCGTTTTTTTTTTATTCTGTGCATGGCGCTTAAGTAGCGCAGCTGGCCACACATGTGCATTCTTTAATTGCGGGTCCAAAGTCATCGATTTCTAGCTACTTGGCATACAGTTTGGAACTGGAATCCGTCGTCAGCTAATTCTTTTGCGTTTCCATGCGAAATTCCTTAAAGTGGGGGGAAATGTGTGAAAAGAATTTTTCTGTCTGATTTTCGGAGGAGAGTTCTTCTTTTACAATTTTGTATGTGCTCTCCTGAGATACACAGCAAAGCTGCCTAGCAGTGTAAACTTTTCCGGGATCTTCTGCTTGACTTTGAAAAACCATCGCATAGTATGAGTGTGTATTTTCAGGGATTTAAGGCACTTTTTATGATTTTCTACACAACGCTCCTAGATGCGCTTCAAGACTTCAAAAGCGATTCATCTCTTCAATACAAAAGAGAGGAAAATTTCACATGTTTTGCACAATTTTTCTGTGATTTCTTGGAAGAACATCAAAGACGAGGGGGAATATGCCCCGATTATAGCTTTATTTTGCGACTTTTCAATACACCACTCGAGACGGGAGGCAAGCAGAGATGTCTGTATATTATATAAACTTCAAAGGCAATCCATTTGCATGGGGATTTATTGTCACCTTTGTCGGAGTGATTCGATTGAACATCAAGAAGCAAGCGCGGGCGCCAGAGCACCATTCTTACTTACGGCTTAAACAGAGTCATACATATATGTATGTACATATATGCACGTACCTAGAAACTACAATCTTCTTGAACATCAAGAAGCAAGAACATCCACCAGAGCGTCTTTCTTACTTACGGTTTAAACAGAGCATGTGGACCTACGTAGAAACAACAATCTTTTTTGCGTTAACCACAAAGTATCACGCAGGATTTCATGTGTTGCTGGCTCAATTTTAAAAGACAAAATGTGTACAACTCATAAAGAATGACGACAGCTGCGGTTTATTACACTTTTCGTCGATGCCTGTGTCACAGCTTGCGTGGGATGACATTTTAAAGAGTTATCTCCTCATAATTTAATTAACAAGATCACATGCCGAACGTCAAACACTCAGGTAGATGTTTTTTTTTCGGCAATGGGTTCACATTATTTCGCTAATTTGCTCAATTAATAATTCAACTCTGAGAGATACCCTCAAGCATTAGGTGCAAATGTATCCCTTGCCCGAATGGGATGAGGAATGGCAAAAAGGGATAAATTGAAACCCATAAACACTCATCCCTCTATCGCCTCAAAATAGATCTGTTGCTAGTCGGAGGAGAAGAGCACTTTGCAAAGGAAAAGACTTTAAAAACTCTTAAATAGGTGCCCAATCACCATGCTGGAAAAAAAAACCTCCATTAAATTGGATCGCGTTTATAAATACAATTCAGAGTAAATGCCTCATCAATTCCATACAACAAGACAAAACAGAAACAAGGGAAAAAAAACGCTTAGGCCACGTTAAAGTCAACTCATCAGCACAACTAAAAGGATTTCCTAATTGTTTAGCAACTCATCCCACATGCGCACCATATGCTTTATATCAGAGCAGCCTCTGTTTATACGATTTTTTTTCCCCTATACAATTTCGTTCACGGATCAAACAAGAAAAATCCATAAAAACGCCTCACAACAACTCCCAGGAGAAATTCTCAGGCCGTCATGCTTCCTTCCTCATTCCAATATTGACAACCACATATGCCGCGCCACCTCCACTTCGTGCAATTTAAATAATTAAAGCACTTTACTTGTGTCCACTCACTCAAACCCATTCCCAACTAATAAATCAAAATATAAACGAAGCAAGACAGAAAAAAACTGCTGCCCGTACAGAACCTAGCAATGCGCATGCAAACTAATGAAAAACAAACGAGAATCTGTTTAATTTCCTTCACAGAAATTAGATCCTATTTAAAAATGCTCCCAAAGGGTGGCCGTATACCGTGCCAAAGCAGATGGAGACGGTGAGATGGGCTGAAACCCCCAAAAAAGCAATTTTCTAACTTCAAACAGTTTTTGTGTATTTTTTTTTGTTTTTGCTGCCCCGTCTGTGTTTTCCTCGTGTTCAGCCTACTCCCATTCGGCCAGGTAATAAAATAAGAAAATCCCACCACCACCCCCTCCTCACCTATGCACACACGCATCCATACACTCGGGTCGCTTGTCAGATTGACCAACAGATAGACAGACAGGCAATACACAAGCAAATAGTTTATAAACAAAAAACCAAATTCCCCGTCGAAGAACGCGGCGTTGAGCAAATTAGCGGCTGTACACGAAAATAAAATTCGGACTAGAGAGAAGACAGATACATCGACTTTATTTTTTATCCAAACATTGACTCGCATATTTTATTAGGTGTCTCCCGCCGACCTCCCTTTGCCAAGGCTCCGCGAGAGATAGAGTGCTACGGAGGGAGGGAGAGGCGTTGGTCCAACGGAGGAACGCCGAGGAGAGTTTGAGAAACGCATCGGTTGGACATAAATCCTCGAAAATTTCTAAAGGGAACAAATTCTAAATAGCATTAAACAAGTTAGCATATATTTTTATGCTGCCGCTAAGCACACACATGCACACGTGCACGACGGAGCAGGACAACGGGCGGCGACGTGAAGAAATAGTAATGTACCCCCATGGTGCTGGCTGCTAGAACAGATCCAACATCTCGCCCCCCCCCCCCCCCCCCACACACAGTGGAGGTAAAATGCATCGCCCATTAAAAAATGAATAACACGCGAAGGAAAAAAAATCGCCAGGAAAAGAAGAAAAAAGGAAAAGAAACAGCCAAGAAGCAGCAGCAGCAGTACGGAGCGCACTGCAAAAGATGGCAAGGCGCAACGCGCAGAGCATAGGAATACACAGTGGACGAACGAATGAATTGAATGTGAAAAAAAGGAGAGAATGAAAAAAAACACGAACGAAACGTAGAAAAAAAAAGAGAAGACGGGAAAAAAAGAAGTGAAAGAAAATCGGGTTTAATGAACGGAAAGTCGTCTCCTCGGTTGTACTCGCGCAAATTGAGTCCCCAAGAAACAGCAAGGGGAATGTGGTACAACACCGCAATGTGGGGCCTACAAGTGGTTGGGCTCTTTCGAAATTGACTGATGAGTGATTTATGAGAGGCGACTGTATATGAAACCCCTTCCTTTGAGACTACAATCTTCAGTCCATATGAAGAGATCTATAAACGAAATCCAACCGGTTAATAATCCCTGAATTGAGGTGGATTGTGAGCAAGCTCGCCTGTTTTATGCACATTAATTAGAGAGCCTTGCGAACTTTCCGTTTTTGGTTTTACACGGTGTTTTATGGCCTCGCCGAGATTCCGAGGGGCATTCAGAATTTTAGTGCAGAGTTTTACTGAGTGGGTAGCACTTAATCGCCTGCGATTACTTTGTGGGAAATCCGCATAATTACCCTCTCGAGATGAGATGCACACTGTTTTGTCGATGATTGAGTCCGCCTACGGTGAACTTGAAAACTTGCTTTTTTTACGTCTTCTGGGGACTGTGAGTGATGGCTGTAAGGCATTCATTAAATGCCCACATGACTTATGGAAACTTGTCGCACTTTATCGACAGTTTCTTTGTTTGGGGTGATTTTCCTTCAAGGGGAGGGAGAAAAAAGAAATATCGCCAAGGTTGCACTATCACGTTCAAAAACATGTTTGCTGTTTTTTTTTCCCCTTTATCAACTTTGCTGCTGATAGCGCAGATACCCCTTATCTACCCCACTGTATAATGTGGCATCGGCAAATGCACTGAGCGCGACAGCGTTGCAGCAACATAAATGCACCGCACACCACCACCACCACAATTCAAAGACTGGTGTGGAAGAGCGAAAAGTAGGATTTTTCCCCTCCCCCACCGCTACCGGAGGCGACCGCACTCTCGCACTCTCGCGCGGCGGTACCGTCTTGAGTGTCGTCGGCTGTGTGTAGTTAGCAAATAATTATAGTGCTGTGCAACTAATTCTCGAACTGAATAATCCGTCGCAACCGCGTTGCACACACGTTGACGCACTTGGAGGGTCTTTCTCTTCTGTACAGCACTTTTTACTCGGCCATCTCTCTCCCATCGTTACTTTACACATTTTTTTATTTCGTTCTTCCCCACTAATTAATGCACAGTGAGCATAACGAGGGAATTCATTTTGAAAAGGAGATAAAAAGAAAAATCAATCAAATTTCAAATGGATGCACATTCATTTCGCTTCAAACCGACTCACAATACCGGATCCGAAGTGCAATGGGAAGCCGAAGCACAAGCACTCCATAGCAATGTCGGAGGGCATTGTGTGTGTGTGTGATGCACAGCGAGGAGATGAATTTGACTTAAGTGGCAACGAAACCCCCGACAAGTGGGAAGTTGCATTCTCCTTCCCGCGACAAGCAATTTCTTAAGGCAACAAAAAAAAAAATTCACCAAAACCAAGCAACAACAAAATTCTTCTAATATTTACCAAACTGCAATGGCGTTGACGATGATGAATAAAATGTGTGCGATATAAATCAATAATTCGCCTTTTTTCTTGTTTCGTTTCGGTTTTTTTTTCGCGCAGCAGCAACAGCGGGCGACACAACCGGCAGCGACAGCCAAAGAATGCACACAGAAGGAAGCTCGGCGGAGGGGAAAAATGTGAATGAACGTGAGTGCACAGAGGGAACAGGCCCAGGGAAAATGTCAAAGCAAGAGAAAAAGGTGGAAATTCACTCTGAAAATTCACTCTAGTTGCTAATTCACTTGGTTTTTCGCACTTCACTTGTTTTTTGGCAAATCTATTGCCGTGTGGGGCGCTTTCACTGGAAGCAGAAGATGAAGAATTTTTGAATTTTCATTTGTTACCCCGGTTTACCCCGGATGCGGCTTTTGAAATTTTTTTTTTCTTTCTGTTTTCTTGTGTGTGTTTGGTTTGGTTATACCTTCAATTTTTTTTTCTTTCTTTTTCTCTTAATCGCGGCGCTACGCAACTGAGTTCAACGAGACTACACAGAATACACACGATCACACTTCAATTTCCGAGTTCAACTGAGCTGGGAGTACATTGTTGAACGACAATGCCCTGGTGGTGTTCCGTCGCTGTGCTGTGCTGCCCGCTGTTCGCTATCGCATTTTTTCGCTTTCCTTTTTGTTCCGCCATCGTTTCGACGTCATGCCGTTTTACTCTGGCAAAGGGATGTGGGTCGTGTTGTCTCTGTTACTTGCGCAGTGAAGTGGGCTTGTGAAGGGAGAGCGACAGATCAGCGAAATTTGACGTGAGTGAGATGAGAGGACGGTTTGCAGTGGTTGGATGAGCGAGATGAGTGTATGTAACTGCGGTGGACAGTACAGCTACGATTGAAAGGGTTGGAGAACGTGAATTGAAAAAGATGCTTGATTGTGGTTGAATTGAGTTCGTAGCGCTACTAGGGTGTGAACACAAGAATTCTATTTATGAAATTTTTACCATTTTTTCGAGGTTATGTGTGGAGGCTAGAGAAATTTTTTTTACTAGAGATTTTTGATTGTTGGCTAGATCTGTTGGGTTGAATTTGCGGTTGAAAAAATTAGAATTTTTTTTGTATCTAGAAAGTTCAGGATAAACGTCTTAAAATTCGACGACTTCGAGATTTATAGAAGAGCATCAGTCATATAGCTACTTAAGTGATAAAAACAGGAACAGACAGTCAACGTCATTTTCTCTTTTCGAAAAAGATTATTTCACAACTTTTTGTTACTAACCAAGCACATGGTAGACCCCTTATCGTGATGAACTTCAAGTTTAAATTCAGCCAGTTGTAAAAAGACTTCTGAAATTAAGATGAATTCAGACCAAATGACTGTCTTTAAGCACCTCTGAAAGACGAACGTTAAGACAACCTAAATGTGTTTAGAACACGTTTTCTATTTTTGAAGTTAGTTAATCTTCCATCTTTAATGTGATAATTTTGAAGTTTGAAGTTACGTCGCAACTTTTGTTAACAAGCCGAATTACCGGCCAAAGTGTCTTAAAAATAGAATTAATCCGCTTGTCCTTTAAATTTAACCCACGGAATTCTTATTGGCACTTGAGAAATTGATAAGCAATGGACACATTTTTTTTCAAATTTGATGTATTTATTCAATCACCTATTTAAAGCGAAATTTGTAAGCCCTAAATTCTCTTACAATGTCCACTCCACTGGCTCCCCATGGACACGGGTAAGTGTCCCAAAATATATTCAGTCAGCCTATCTCATCATCTTCGAAATCCTCAACAAACATCCCATTTACGCTGTCAAACAGCACAGGGTCACCCTCAACTCGACTAAAATAAACGTAATATTAGCAGAAAATCGTAGTAAAATAAACAAACCATTTGATTAGCAGCGTAAGCGTTAAAACGCCAAATAATTCCCCATGATCCGTTGGCCCCTGAATGAGACTCTTTTTTAAGGGACGATAAATAAAAAAGAAATCTTTATCAGCATCCACCTGGGCACCATGCATTAACCACTGAATATTTCTGTGTGTACACACTGCCATAAAGGATGATGTTCATTTTATGGAAATTCGTTGCTTCATTTTTGGTCGTTTTTTTTCTCCCCGCCCTGTTTGGTTTTTGTGCTCGTACTCCTGCACGAATTGACCCATTTACTGCAGAGGAAGGAGCGAAAAACTCAATGTTCAATGCAATTATGTCCTTTATCCAGTCGGTTTAAAACGTAATTAAAATGCATTGCTATGAGGAAACAAGTTGAAATTTATCCATTAAAATGTTTTTAATTCGTTTTCATTTTCGGTAAATTTGATTGTCTCGCGTAATGTTTGAAAATATTTTGCAAGGCGATTTTTTTTGTATTGAAATTGGAGATGAAATGTTGTGTGTGGGAAAATTATTTTTCATAGGCAATAAATGAATGCATCTGGGGAGTGAAAAATTAAGGCAATTAGGCGAGAAACGAAATTACCAAGAAGCAGAATTTACAATCTGTCATCTGTGTTTAACGTTAATTCTTATATTGGAGATACAAATCTTAATTCCACAACTACAGAAAATGAATTTTAACGCCTTTAACGAACAGTTATTTTCTTTGCAAAAGAAAAATGCAAAAACTGAAACATTTCTGTAGAAATTTGTTCAGACAGTCGGGGAATTCGAAAAAGACGTTAAGTTCTCATCTGTCAAGAGATATTTTAAATATGAGTACGTTCAGTAATTTGAAATAAAGGTGTGTGTTCAGTGACACGAAACGTTGATATCTCCAACACCTAACTTTGTCGTTTCGGCTCAAACACTGAACCACTGAATAAATTTTGACACTTCAAATGTAGATCCATAAATAATGACTTGTACTTGTCACACAATGTGGTCTCCATTTGTTTACATTCAAGGAGCCGTTTTTTTCAGAATTGAATAAAATCCAACCACTATATTCATCCCACAAGTGTCAAACATTATTCTGAAGTATGAATTTCATCACAATTGACACACCACTGCATTAGCATATTCAGACATATGCTTAGCTTCGACAAAACCTTCGCTTGACTTCGTGGTAAAACCCACATTATGCGAGGATAACACCTGTCATCACTCTGCATCAAATTACCAGCCGTTATTCGAAGCAGTTAAGCGTCAAGAATCAACCAAATTCACCGCGATCTAGCTTATCCCTTCCCCTCCGCACCAAGTCCTAGACCTTGCACACATGGTCCTGTATCGTAGCTCCAACAGAATCATTCTGCCTGAACTCTCTTCGACCCGAAAGTAACGCACATCAAATTATGATTGACAGCATCTCGACTTCGCCGTCTTGAAATGCTGCGGATTAGCAACATACGATGTGGGTAGTTGCCCAAAAGAGATGAAAAAAAAAATACTCATACTCCATCAGCAGCACATCGGCAATCCTCTGTCTGGAGGGTGGCAAAATACCACTCCACTTAAGCTTGC
Organism: Eristalinus sepulchralis; assembly: GCA_944738645.1. NCBI lineage: Eukaryota > Metazoa > Arthropoda > Insecta > Diptera > Syrphidae > Eristalinus > Eristalinus sepulchralis. Next base: position 2,514,806 of record OX122885.1, on the reverse strand, counting down.
ACGACATCGGAAAGACGTCCCATGAAAGTCGTCCTGACGGGCGGAAGAAGAATGAATGAAGCGACGAGAGAGACAGAGTAGAGACCAAAAAAGGAAGAAAAACAACGTCTAAGCAAGTTATTCTTTCAGTTACTCGTACCGGCGAGCATTCATTCATAATTCTCCTCCAGCGCCACGACACCGACATCGCCAACGACGCTATCACCATAATCCCGTCCTCTGAAGGATTTCCTGTTGTTGTAAGGGATAAACGATCGAATAAAGGATATTGGAATACATTGATTTCTCCACTTATTAGATATTCTTTTTTATCAAGGACATACTTGGTGGTGCGGTGGTGGCAGCGGGAATTAAGGGAATTCGCAGCTTTTCCGTGTATCCCCCAGACGCGATTGCGAATTGAGAGTGACGGGTGCGGCCGCATGACAGAAATGAAGCGCTTCTTCTTGTCGTCGTTGGGAAAACACGACCGAATGTCCTTGAGGACGTGATTTAAAAATTCAAATTTGTTTTCTTTCCCTACCTTCCCGCCCTGGCCATGTGGCTGAGTTGAGAATTTTCGGGAGTTATTAAGAAGTCCATGAACAGTGGCGCGTAATGAAATCCTCGCATGTTACATTAACAAGCGGCCGGGGTCCGGGTGGGGGCCTAACAAAGTATCGCTGTAAAAAGTAAACGCAATATGGCAACATTCCCTGCCTGTGAAATGACATTAAAACCCTTTCAAGGCTCTTAACGTGCACAATACAATCCCCCAATGGCAGATAAAATTAAATTAAGTAAAAAAGGAGAAACGGAATCGGGCTCGAAGTGGGAAGCGGGGAGTGCAAAAAAAAAGGACGAAACCTCTCACACAGTTTGAGAGGAGACAAGTGAAATGGTGTGACAGATAGATAAAGGCGATGCTGGTGGTGGTGGGGCTGCTGGTGCAGCAGTGACAAGAACTTGACACAAGTACCGGAACTTCCGGCGTATACTTCCGTAAGTTCTGTTTTGCGAAGCCGTTCGCCCCTTTGGCTGTCTATCCCCGTTCTTCAATCTATGCATGTACCTCCTCCCTCGCTTCCTTTCCACCACTCCATATAGACACACAATAGAAATTGGCATCCCACTATGTTCCTTGACGGAGTTCCTTCTGTTTTGTGTCGCACGCGGAGACATTGAATGAACTAACATTATGACATTCCCGTCGTCCTAGTCACCGCCCCGTCATCTTCGTCGTTTTCATCGTCATTCCTGCCACTGAGTAGATGGATGTCTTTTATTCTTGTTCACTTCAGTGTGCGACTATGCGAGTATCTTGATCCTTTCTCCCCCTCTTGCGGATCAAAAGAAAGTTGTAATGCAATTGAAGGATAGATTTAGATACTCGCAAGTAATCTGGGGAATATTTCCAAGGGAAGCAGCGCGGAATAGCATGGAGTACGCTGTGGAGCAAATAAGGGAACAATGATTGATTTATGAAATAAGCCGGGCTCCCGAATTGACAAAGGGGAGGAGGGGAAGCTGATCCTATTATAACTCAGTTATGCGATAGATTACTTTAATTCGGCCTGCGCCCATCGCACAAATAGATGGGCGGAAGTCCCGTCTTAGCCGTTATTACCGTGATTGCGAAGATGAATTATCAATTGGAATACATCATTAATGCGTAGAGCGTGAACGGGATTGGGAGACAGTTGAAGGATAGGATTTGCCATCGTTGGAGGATTTTTTCCTTTCGACCGGGAAATTGGGTCAATTAGGTAAGTGGGCGGAATATAATTTAATTATGTTATGTCAGCTGAGTGAGCACATCTGCCAGTGTCGGCCGTCGGAGAGTGATGATCTGACAAATTGAAACGACAGCTCTTTGAGTCCTTCGGATGATGGCTGATTGTTGTTGTGTGTCATTCAGAGGCAGCTGTGGGTGTCAATCGAATGTTATGACTGTAATATTAAATCAGTGTGTGGATGAATCAGTGTGTGTGGATATATTGATGGCTATATAGTGATGGCTAAACAGTGTCATGTTCTGAGAGGTTTGTCAAAAGATGTATGGGATGATGATGGATGATCAAAATTGACACTTTGGAGTGGCTTTTGAAGACGCATTGACATGAGACTCGATTTAAAAGCGCGAGCTGTGAACCACAATGCTGTCATACAACGCACTCTCATGCTGTGGTGTCATATGAGTCTCGCGACAAACTTGTAGATCAATCCATTCAAACAGAAGAATTCTTCTTTTCTTAGAGGGAAAAGTTCGCCGTTGTTTTCTCGGTCTTAATTGCTTTGATTTCGCTTGGAGAAGAAAAATCATCACTGGTGGCACGAGTCCCATAAAGTCTAAGTACAGAGCTTCTGCTCATGAGGTTGTCATTAGAATGAGACAGCAGAAAACGTCCTTAACTGATATAGCTTCCCGACATAGGAAGTCTGCCTTCAAGTTGCGAAACCAATTGGGAAAAGGGCGACAGAGACTTGTTGGTTGAGGAATGGGCCTAGGAAGAACTTTTGCTCCATGTAGAGCCAAGGTTGGTGCACTTGTGCATGCATGGATCCCATATCGGTTCAGAAGGAAGAAAAAGGAAGAAGCAACTTATTTCGTCTACACAAAGGTATGCAGGTCGAAACTCCTGCACTCCACTCACTCACCTCAGGTGTTATTGAACAAATCAATTTCCCCCATCCCCAGAAAAAACATTTTCCCACGTATTCTCCCAAAATTTGTCATTTATTGACTTTTTAGTCCGAATCGGAGTAAACTTTGTACCAACCAACCGCCCAACAAAGTCGATTTTACTTCCGATCCAGCACAGATGGCAAACAATATAAACTCATTGCTCAGAATTCCACCACCTCGTGATTCATTGAAACAATAAACCAGCAGTGCATTTTCAAGAATTCCAATCGCATACGTACACAAAAACTTGGTCTCCATCCAAAAATGAACACCCCAGCACACCTTCAGCCAACCACCCTGTCACCGTCCCCGCCACACCGACTTCAGCGAATGTTTGATTATAAATCACATAAAGTTTAATTTTCCCTTCGAAGGCATCGTAAAACGCCGAGCAATTTATATTAATAAAATTCCACAGAATTTATGTTCAATATTCCCAGTACGGGTGCGCCTCGCCCACTCTATGTAACACAACTTCCATTTCGAAAGCAGATCAAATCATAGAACCTAATCACAATTCAATTATAGCAACAGCACCAGAGCGACTCTACCCCATGCCACTCCACGCCACGCCACACCACACCACCAGCATCATCAGCAGGAAGCGGCAACAGCACAGAAAATCTCTGAAAGTGGCATTTACGCAACTTTGTCATCTCGGGGAACAAACGAGGTGGGAATAAAATTGAAACAACCACCACCACCATCACCATCGCTAGCGGGAGCAGCATCACCATCACCATCCGTCAGTCCCCGCCACTTACAAAGCTTTTTATAACACGCAACGTCCTAAATTAAGGGGTGAGAACTACAAGCCACCGGGGGATGAGAGGCGCACCGTGGTGAGAGGAAAAAACAAGAATTCCTCAACACTTAGTAGAATGCTTCATTTGCCCGCCCAGCTCAGCCCACACCCGCTCGCCATCCGTTAGGGGATTATCCTGCCGTGTTTGGAACAGCGAGCACACACAAAATAAAAAAAAAAGGAAAAACACCAAGAGGAAAACCTGTTTCGCATCTATGAATATTTTATTTTCATAATTATCCCTTAAAACCCGGCCAAGAGCACTGCCTGCGTGTGTGCGGGTGTTGTATGGTGTGCCAAACGCTTTCGCCCTCCCCGGGGGTGGCTTAGTTTGATCAGTGAGAAGGAAAACCCCGTTCTGTTCCGGCTCAAAATGTCCACCCAAGTGCACGGAATTGTGGATCGCAGTGGAAGATTGTTTGTTTATTCCCGCCCAAGTCCTTGGATTTCATGTCATTACATAATAGGTGATAGCGCCGCTTGCGCGATTCCTGTATATTTTTAGAGCATCGACCGAACCACCCTCACCCTTTGGCGCACTCGCACCCAGCCGGTTGGAACCGCTCAATTGGAAATGTATTCAAATGTGAAAATGAGTTCATTATTATTTTCACACAGGACTGGGAGAGATTAGAAGCGATTCCAGCGACGAAGACATCTCGATTTTCCCTTTTTTTCTGCCGCCACTCACATCCACACCCTTTGATTTGCGTACACATCCTGCACACTGCCGTGCTGCCGAGAGCGGGCAGCGAGTGTGCAGCTATTGAGGTGAAAATTGAAATTGACCATTGAAGTAGATTTAATTGAATTACCTCTATCGACTAACCAATCGCAGGCCACGCCTGGCGCCGGCCGCATGCCCGCACTCACACAAACACAGAGGCAGCAGACCGCTTTGCTGCAATATGCCTCTCACCCACCCACGCCGCCGCCCCCCGCAAGCTACTCCTAGCTCCGAAGCTGCTGGATCACATAAAGCAGGCAACTAGCAAACCGACGAACCAAGTTAACCAGCTCATATCCCATTTGCCATAGCTATCCAGATATCCTGGCGGAGGTGGGGTTAGTCTGCCGGTCGGAGTTGGAGGCGGATTGTAATTTAAAAATAAGCCACCTATAATGGCGCACAATGCGGCTGGGAGTTTGTGCTGGGGTTTAAGTTTGAGTTTTAGCTCACCACCCCCCCCCCCACCAGGGGGATGCATTCATATTATTAATGCGAGGGTTGCCAGCTAAATGGAATTTCGGAGATCACATCTCGGTAGTAAATTGTTTTAAATTGTGCGGGGATAGTGGGCAGCGGTAATTGTGTTGTGGTTTCTATGGCATGCCGGTGCACAAAACTTAGATGCAGTTGCGGTGGCTGCAGTGTGTGCGGTATAACCTGGAGTATGTGTTCTTTGGAATCTTCTAATCCTGAATCTGTTAGCGTTGGGCGTTATTTCCGGTTTGTCTTCAGGATTTCCATGGATATTGGGAATCTTCGATATGCTGCAGCTTTAATTGATCATGATTTGTGGTCTGGGGTGCATCCTTATGCAGAGGTAAAGGGCGTAAGGACGAATTTACTTACTTTTTTTTCTCGTGAAGTTTTGAGGTCCGAGACCTCGTTTCGTTTTTCGGGTATATCCACTTGCTGACAATACTCAAAGAGTACTTAGTGCCTATGAAAGGCTTCTTTCTACCCGTTAGAGCACAATAGCACGCACGAAGTAATTGCTGATGGAGTCCCTTGGACTAACATCCTATTTCCTACCTGTCTTCATATTGACAGCGGACAGACAATTGACAGCATTTGAATTCTCAAGGAGAACTTGTAACTTAGTCCATAGCAGGAATTGGCAAGTCTTGAGCGACAGCGGCGAGTTTCTTTTTTTAAATTATCAAAAAAAAAAAAATTTATTGCGTACTTCGAACATTGCAAAATCTCTCTTTTCGCATAATTTCCGCTTTCTGCGCCGAGCTTGGTAAACAGAAAGTGTTCCAATTTGGCTCATTCTAGAATTCTACACTTAGCTGTCAAAATTTTAAGAAGGGTTTGGCTTTTGTGGCTTTGTGGGTAGAAGTAGCTTGCAATCCCACTAATGTCAAAGAATGCACTGTTGGGGTGTCGGAGGGCACCTTAACCAAAGTAATTTCTGTACATTGTCATGTTCTGTCTGATTCGCCGATGTTAAGTGCTATTCCTTGGTTTCAGCATTGATTTCGTTGTCCCCTCATTTTCTGCCAGCAACCTTTTGCCTGCCTCCACTTTCATCATGGGAAACGCCTCATTGAGAGCTCGCTAAGTTCGCCCAATCTCTTCAATATCGCCCGCGTAAGCTAGCAACTGATCAGACTTTCGCAAAGATCGTGTCCCTAGTGTTAACCTGTGAGTTTGTCATGATCCTCTGCAGTATGATGTCGATGTTCGTACAGCAGCGGGCCGCGTTGATTGTAAATTTTTTTTCCATTCAAGGACTCGCTTAGTACTTCGCCGACATACACAAAATTGAAGAGTGCGAGTTCGATATTTCCGGCCTACATTATCTGAAGATTTCTTTCGTTGATGTCAAAGCTGAACATGACACCGTATTGCTTGTCCTATGTATCCTGCCATATTTGGTCTTGATATTGAGAAATTTATTAACACGATTTGTCGATCTGCACTTCCAGAAACTTTTCGGGGTTCTGTCGCAGTGAGAAAAGCTGAGTTAACGTGGACATCGCCAGCCAAAAACGACACTAGTAAGTGTCAAAATTGTTCAGCGGCAGACAGGATTTTCTAGAAAGACTGATCGCTCGGCAGCTGACGGAGCCTAAGGGATTTCCTTTTTTGAGGAGCGGGCTGTCGATTGTCGACACTCCTCTGACCATATCCTACAGATGAGCTGGTATATACGCCCAATCAGATCATCCCCAAATAGTTTTGCGAAGTGTCGTTCTGATCCAGAAGCTGTTTAACACCGAATTCAAACGTTGTCCGAATCCAGAACATGATCCAGGGTTATAGAATCTAGAGTTTACTCTTTACTGTAGTTAGTAATTGAAATTCAGTCTCGAAAAAGGACAAAGCTTCCGCGTAGGAGTCAACGCACATACCCAGCATCCTTTCCTTTGCATTCAGAATGACAATGTTAAAGGTGAATGTTTGCTGAAACGATCCCTAAGAACGTCCTACAGCCGGTACCTTTTACAAGCCCTGTTTAAAATACCTAGAATAGGGTTCACGTGGTTCTTCGAAATAGGGTTCCCATAGTTCTTCGAAGTCCCAGTCATCAACATTTCATCGGCAACCCTTTGCCATCATGTCCGCAATCGCTTACATTCTGATTTCCGCATGCATGCGAACACTCAAGCACCATGATTGGTTTTTTTCCCAACACACACAAAAAAAAATACAGAACGATGAGGAAAAAATTGTGAAAAAGTGGAAAAAACTGAAGAAAAAACCACAAAACACAAACATGGCAGCCTGGTACGAGTTGTATCAGGTAAAATTGAAAATATCTCTCATCCTTCCATCATCATCACACCATGCCGCCACTTTCTGACATATCCTGTGCAAAAAGTGCACCACTACCGCCATCCACCGGCAAAACTACCAGCAGCACCATCACCACTGGCAGTAGCAGTAGCAGTGTTCATTAACTGACAGTCGACACAATTATTCGCTAGAATAGTTGAGTTGAATATGTTATGTGCAGTTCGGTTCGTCGTTCGTCGTTCATTTTTTTTTATATCACCGCCATCTCAGTTGTTGTTGTTGTCATTTCTTTTAGTCATTAAATATTGAATACAAACGAAAAATAGAGAAAAACAAAAAAAAATACAAAATATGTCTCCACATATGCACATTGTCCTTTCGCAAGGATGAAAAAAAAAATCAACACTTGCATACTCGCACACACTTTTGCATTCCTGTGAGCGGGTGAGAGTGGGTGAGGGAGGAAAGTGCAAAAAAAGGAAGAATTCAATTTAAATTGAAATGCTGAGGGGCGCACCCGGTGAGCACAGAGAAAGAGACAAGAGCGGAGCGGGGGAGAGGTGGCAAATATTTTTGTTCTCCAGTATGTTTGTGAAATATTAAAGGGGAGATGACATGTTTCGAGGAAGGACGGCAGTTGAAGGTGAGGCGCTGGGCGTAAAGGATGCCGAATGTGGATCTCTGGTGCATTCAAAATGATGTATCATGATGGTGCTGCTGTTTGTAGTGTACGAACAACGAGTGTGTATACATATCACTTTTGAGTGGTTTTGAGAGGTCGTTTTTGGATATGTCAGTAGGACAATAGACGACTGGAGGCAGGGCATGGGGTGACGGGTGAATATGTCCAATGGTTATACCTCGGAACTTATTCTTCCTTTCTGCAGAAACAAACCAGCAATTTGTTTTTAGGGCATTCCCTCGATGACGCAGGTGGGAGCAAAGGAGTGCGAAATTTCTTTATGTGTGTGTGAATGTGTTTTTTGACAAAACATTCGAATCGAAATTTGATTAATAGAGCTTAAGGGTATAGAGCCCCCTCGTTCGGAATGCGTTATGGGGAAGGATTCAGATTGTGACCTTTGATTGGACAGGGATGTGAGACAATTCGTAGGAATGATCTATTTTTGGGCATTGTGGGATGAATTCTGTGGCTGAGTTAAGTGTGATGGATGTGACAGTGCCCTTAGCCGGCCGATTGGGCAACCAATTTGGGTAAGTAGACTTGAAACTTGGGTTACGTGAATTCTGATTGGCATTTGAAGTGGGTTTGCTTTTGCTACAGAACATTTTATTCTCGACAACTTCCACATCCGACTGGTAAATTGAATTTTGGATTGTATACCCTCCTGGAGGGGAGTGAATTGACTTGAATGTTAATCTGCAAAATTGATTTGTGTCTTTTCGATGATGTAACACTTAACTCCGGATCTCCAACTGGCAGCAGAACGAAGCACTTAAGTCGTACGGGGTAGACATTTAAAGTACCTGTGATTCAAATGAAGGTTGCACATTTTAGCGGAAGTATTAAGCGTTGATTTTTTGTAATCTGTAAGTTTCTTTATGCCCGCACAACGTAGGGATGTCAACGTTTGACATGGACATTAAATTCAGCACGGTCGAAATGGCGGGCCTGGGGGAAACGATACACGCGACTTTTGTCCTTTTTATGAGTCATTATTTTTTGGAGTTAATTTTCGGATACATTCCATAAACTTTGATTTAAAGCGTTTCTTTTTATGAGCTGAATTGAATGGTTTCGCGCAGTCCTTATGGCAGTTTGGAGCAATAGAAAATAAATGAGAGGTCCTTTATTATGGGAACGCGCTCGAATGGTGCACTTTGGATAAGAATTTCAGTGATATATGCATATTTCGATGGCGCAGTTTGGTAAACATTTGGACTGGGTTGAGCGAAAAGTACTTTGAAGAGATCCATAATCATTGCGGACCATTTCGCGACTTGTAAATTAAAATTTTTGAGAATTAAAAGTTAAAATGTACACAATCTGGAGTGAAGTTTCGAGGTCCTGCAGCATATCAAGCGGCGCATAGCATGTATTGGACTTGCTATAAATTGCTGATATTGAAGAGACGCAATTTGTTAATGGACAAACTTCTTCTCTAAGCTTCGTCACTAACAGCAAGAATACAATTTAGTGGGCAGGGCAACAAGCCCCATCACAGTCAACGACAAAATCAACAGCCTCACATGCAGCTCTAACTCAATTCGATGTCTAGAGCTACGAGTTCGAAAACACAAGCCTTCATCTTTGTTACACGTATCAGCAACTAGACGCTGATCTGAGCGAGGAATTCTTTGACACACACTAGGAACTAGGCGTAAAGTGAAAAGTCTAATCACTCGTGGAAGCAATCGTGATATTCAGAGGAGTAGACAAGCAGCAAGAGCTCGATGTGCATCAACTAGACGAAAGAAGCCCTGTCACATTCTGTTGCAGTTCAGCTTGAAGTTCGAAACAAGATGATGCAGTGGTTGAGGGCGAACTATGACCCCCATCAAGTGGTTTTGGAATAAGGCTTAAAGCGGGAAGCTGTCTCAGCCCGACGTGACCTTTAAGAGAAAATATTCTTTACACAAATGCCATTAATTGTAGAAGATGTCCAGAGACATGGGTACATATGGCTGTAATTCGACGCGACATAATTTTCAGAGCGCCAACATCCTTCACATGAAGTGACAACTACGAAGGCAGCAATGAGTTCGTCATTACCCTCAAATTGGGCTCTAAAGTTAAAAACACAGAACTCCACCGGTAATGCGATGTTATGCAGCAATTTTTCATAGCATACAGTCTGTATGCAGTAGCAATACGTAGTGATGTCCAGGGAGATGGACAGCTGAGGGTCTTGCGCGTTTCTAAAATTTGCGTCAAATGCCTTAGAACGATGAACAGCGCGATAACAACTTGAACTTTATATAGGCATAGACAACTAGTTCCTATGCTGCAATCTGTACTAGAATCAGTATCAATCCGACATGTCGCTAAAGGGCAACTAGTCCCATTAGAAACACCAACAATGCTTTGTGCTATTTCGAGCGACATTTTCCATTATATCCTTTAACCTGACGTAAAACTCTCGGCAACGAGCCATAACACATCCCTGCTGTTAACGGTCACGATTACCAGAGGATACAGTTGCGTATGTTCGCGGAATAAATTGCATCATCGGATTCGAATCGACAACGGTTCCACGGTCCCAGTGGCTTTATCCCCATAGATACCATTCTCAGAAAACAAAATGCTCCCCGCTGATTGAACAGTCCGTTCCTTCATATTTCGCCACAGGACGAGCAACAATAAGCCATGTATCACATAAGACTTTATCGTGATGGACACCAACTTCAGGGGAATTGGTCCAGCCTCTTGCAGAGCCACATCACACTGGTCGAGTAACTATTCTCAACATTATGGATTTTTAAAGAGAAACCGCTCAACTGAAGCAACGACTTCAACGCGATGAATATAACTTGCTGAATCCTTTCATTGTGTCTCTACCGAATGTTGCGAAAGTTCTCATCTAAAACCGTGCAACAGCTGCCATGAAAATCAACCACTTTGAGTTGCCAATTTTGTCCTTTCTTAGGTCTATTTAATTTAATCCCCTAATCCTTCAGCTCTCTTATCGTGATTACGTAACGAAATTTTTAAGGTTAAGGTTTTCTGAATCCTTCAAAATTATGAAAAAAAAAAAAACCGACCGCCCCGCCGGTGCCATTCAAGCACAATGACTAACCTTTTTTTCGTCCTTCTTATCACATTTTTCACAAAAAAGGACTAGCTTCGATTTCTTGTGAATATTTTTTCTTTTCGTAATGGACAAGCTTATGGTCCCTCTCCTCCTTCCACCCAGTGACTTTACATTAAATTTCAATATCCCTTTCAAGTGAAAATGCATGTCCTTGTATATAATTGTCAAAATCTTCCCGATGGTCATTTTCTCATCCTCAATCTCATCCACCTACTTACGGTTCCATGTACTAGGTAGGAGAGGGAGAGAGAGAGAGAGGGAGTAGAGGAAATTGCACAAAGAAACGGCCGAAAGCCTTGAGCATAATTGCCATACACACAGTGTATGTAGTCCGTTCGCTTTAGGTATCCTTTAGACGACATTATTTTCTATTTTTTTTGCTTTTCCTGTCCGGTAATATCTTTGTGCGAGAGAGAGAGAGAAACAGTGGAGGTAAGATGGAAGCCCAGAAACAGTTGTTTCCATCTAGAAAGCATTGTGTTACTTGAATATTTTTGACAGTCCAAAAACCGACCCTCTTTTCAACAGAATACCGCACTTAGGGGATGTAAACAATTAAACTCGATGAAGTCTGGGCTAAAAGAAAGCTGACAGTGATGATGTTTGCAGAAGTCTGAGTTTTCAACATCGTTCCTGGTTCACATATGTCGGTGATGAGGTGGTGAAGGGTAGTCGGAGGGATGGTAAAACTTTAAATCAAATTATGGCAGGGGAAAGTTTTCCATTAGAATTGCTTTTCTTTTACTCTACGTTCGCGTTTTCTGTCTGCCTGTGCCCCCAACCACCACGTCTTTACCGGCAAACTCTGTCAACCCTTGCCGGCACCGTCGCCACACAGCCCCTACCACTAACCTGAGGGTTTGGCAGGTTTTGTAGGTAAAAGTTGAGCGAACTCTTAGCCTGCACCTTTCCTACACATTTATTGCATTATTATGGGAAGTGTGCTGAAAGTTGCCGGGGTTCATTGGTTGGTCGGGCGTGGATCGGGGGCGGACGGGGCTGTGTGCAGCAAAGCGTCAGCACGGTTGGTGGCACACGCTGAATTAGGAACACAATTGTTCGCCGCCGCGCCATGGAGAGCCGCTGCCTGTGCTCGGTGTGTGAGGATTGTTTTGTATTTCGTCCGCTTCGCTTTTAGTTTGAGGTAAGTAGAAGTAGGGCTTTCCGAGACAGGCCAGACTATTTCTATTAAGCAGCCAACATGTCACTCAGTGGCGGGTGTGGATGTGACTGCGGGTGGAGGGTGGGCGAGCGAGCAGACACCTGACAGCGGCTTAATGGTGTAAAATGATGGGCTTCAGGTTTAGAAGCGGCTGGGTATTATTTTCAAATGAGTACGTGACGAGGTGGCTTCAGTTCATTGACAAATATTTTTTGTCGTGTAAGATTTCCCCCTTTTTTGCTGTGCAGATTTTTTCTAAGGGGAGGTTTTATTCGTTATCAAATGGAACTTTTTCGCATTGGATAAGTAGGGCGAACTTACTTGAAATTATGTAGCTGCTGTGTTGAAGTGGGTAAGTGCGTCTACTCCTACACAAGAGGCTAGACTTTCAAGATGTAATAATTTGTGTATTGGTCTGTGACTCTTATATTTCTCTTTCCGGGGGAATACATTCCTTTCAGTCTACTGACTAGCTAGGCCGATTTGCAGGGCGCGACATGATATGCTCCTCTTTCGTTGGCGAGTGCTTGACTATCTGAGGTGAACTTGGACCACTGTCAACATGCATCATAGCCATAGTCTTTGGCTAGGCGCTTTCAGTTTTCATCCAGTTTTAGGCCCAGCTATAAATAGCCAAGGAACGTCACCCTAAGCACAGCTGTGGACCCAGCACAGATTTAAATATAGGACGCACTGAGTTTGCCACTCAGTTATGCAGAGCGACAACACACTTGCAAACTTCTTAGGGAATTTAGCTGAGTATCTGAAGATTGTTAAAATTACATATGTATGTCCTCTTTAAAAATGATATGCCTAAACAACGCCAATGAGAATCAAAGAATTCCTTTATAATTTTACAAGGTTAGTGCCAAAATGACTGTCATTCCTTCAACTTACAGGAAACTTTTCAATATTTTTCCTACTTCCCTATACAAAAATCTTGAAGTGACATCCGTCAGCTGAAGTTTATTTTCATCCTCGTATCCAAGACTGAGTATAAAACATTTCAAACTAATTGCTGACGTCTCCCCTTTTATTCTTAAAGCACTTGCCTCAAATCTCGCCCAGTATGTGGTCACCCCGCCTGCCCAGAAGCCAGCGGAGCATGGATGGACGTTCAAGTGAATTGCAAATACTCTGAACGGCGTAAACGGTCATTAATCTCTTGCCAATTTAATCAAATTCAATCTTTTTCTTGCCCCTGAGCTCTTTCCCTCCCTTTTGACATCACCTCTCCTGATTAATTGTCGACGTTCGTTGCACAAGTTTTGCCAAAAGAAAAGAAGAAAATCAGACCGAGAAAATGTTAACGTAAACCTGTTCGACACAACTCAAAACAAATAAACACAATCGGTCCCAAAACTCACAACAAAAGACAATTCTCCTCGCAAATGTGCAGCGAAAAATGTTGCAATTGCATTTAATTTTTCCACTCTTGCCATTCTTCCTGTCTAAGTCGTCTGAGTGCTGCGCGAAAATGCAAATGTCCGCCACCTCATCCCATCCCGTCCAAAAGCTCGTCCGTCTTCTGCTCCGCACCGGGGCTATTTTTAACCAAAATAAGAATTTACCAAGTCAATGCAGTTTTATTTTGCATTTTCGCATGCAGATGCTGCTAAACCGTCAAACGGCCGTTTTATTTTTAAAAATAAATCTCAAAAACGGTCGTAGCTGAGCCGCGCAACCAGCGAGCAGACATCGGCGAAGGGAAAAATCCCAGCAATCCAATGACACCATGTAACGTGCAATTAATGTTCTATCTTAGCACCGACGAACGGAAAAAGAAAAATTTTCGAAATTTTCAAAAAAATGCAAAAAGTGGAGGGAAAATTCGCTGTAAACACGCAGATCAATGTCGATGATAGAGCGTCAGTCTCTCAAGGAGTACGTGTATCCTTAGAAACTACAACACCGAAGAAGAAAAAAGAACGTATTGAAAAGAAAAGAAATTAACGTGCAAAAATTTTCAAAGTGCAATACAGAAACAACAGAATTCGCTTGTGAGGAGGCAAAGAAAGGAAAATGCAAATGTCGCAATGTTTTCGCTTTTTCTTCTCTCCTCTTTTCATTAAGTTTTTTTTTGCATTGCTGTGTTGTTGGTGCTGTGTGTGTTTTGAAAGCGAGAGAGGCAAAGACTTAAAAATAGGCCCCCCTTGTGCTCCAATGGATAATGCGCTCTGCATGCCATCACACATGCAAGTACCCGTAGATTAAGATTATACAGTGGTGGCTGCTGAAAAGTAACAACTGTAAGGACCGCCATATACGTTGCGTGAAATGTGTGCCCGATCATTATGATCCGTGTTGTATGTAAGTGCCTGTGAGGACGCCACAAATGGTGTTGAAAGCGAACTATTTTTGTTGCGTGCCGATTACCAAAAAAAAAAACACAAATGTGTCACGATTCTGTTCAACAATTCAGCAAAACTTCCTTGATTACCGTAAGTCACGCACCTTGCCTAGGTGACTGGGGAAAGTGGGAAGCGAAGGAATTCGCTGTGAATTAGTTTGTAACGCTTTGTGGTGGAGTTACGGTTTAAGTGGAGTACCTTTTTCGATAACTAATGGCTTAGTGTTTTTAATGCTGGCTGATTTGAAACACATTCTTGGCCATTTTGGAATCACGTTTCAGCAACTGGAGAAGATTGGTTATAGAGACGTCTACGTTAAGAGGCAAGCCAACCCCTGACTGCAGAACTGCGTTGAGGAAGAAAGAAGAAGCCAGTCTTGGACTTGCAAATTCAAAAGAATGAATTATGATGATTGAAACCTGTTCCGAAGGTGTACTGTCATGCGGCTTCAGAAGTATTTGATAGAATGGTGTGGAGGTACTCTTTTAACACGAAACGCAATGTCCCCACACATCAATACACCGCTGGGCTATGTAAATAATATTGACCTCGTCACGCATTCCCAGCGGACAGCCATAAAAGCTTTTACGGCGATTAAGCCGCTGGCAAAACGAGTTATTAAAAATATATATATAAATGTCGATTAAAATCTATCCACAGAACACCAGCCTCGACAAAAATTACAAATTCGCAACAATGTTGGGGTTGAAAGACTTTTTTTTTCGTTGAGAACTGTAGGAACTAGTTCGTAGTGAAGGTTCCATGCAAAGTTGTGTTTCGCAACCGATGGGTTTTTGGATTGACCATGCAAACGGAAGATTAAGGACTCTGAAAATCATTTTCAACACCGTAAAAGGCTCTTACTACCCCAGTATTGTAGTGCTGAAGGAAATGTGAAATGGAAGAGCACATTCCATTCAAGTGAGTCGAGTAAACAGAAAGCACTATCAAGGACACGGTGATCTACGAGAGCCTGGTTTCCGTTGTTAAATGCGTGACAGAGATTTCGAAAGCATTTGGCGATAATTGAAAACTTACCAAGGATATAAACTTGTGTGTAGATTCTTAGATATTTTTCGAGTGTATGCATGACACTTTTACAAGTTTTCCGTTCTCATGTAAGATGCGTTTGCTTTCCTGTGTTTACTTGGGTACATGCGAGGCAAACATGGGGTCTAAGAACCGCTGTCATCCTTGGTGTACGTATAAAGAACCTGTGGAACCTTGTAAAAATCTTCATAGATCGAGAACTTCTGCAGTATGCGGACGTGGATGAAGGGAAACTCTTCCCAATATCTAGTGGACTGTATTGGCTCCTCTTGGGAAACAAGCTTTGGGACCGAAATGAGTGTCACATAAATACGGATGTTTTCCATATCCGAAATGGGCGTCACATCGATCTGGATATTGATGAAAGATTAAAGTTGGTTCAGTGACAATTCCATAAACCCTCAAGTCTAAGTGAAAGATTAGATAGAAAGCTTTACCTACGTTCACTCCCAGATTGAAAAAATTCCATATTTCCCTTCAGTCAACAGAGTTTGTCATAAAATAATTTGATATCCATTAGGATCTATGAAAATGAGCAAAAGTTTCATATTTAGGACCCTCATTCCATCATAGACGTGACGAGCTAAGCTTTTGCATCATCAGCCATCAAATTTAAGACCTGTCATGTCAAATTTAAATAAATGGACCAATACTCGGCGTTCGAGAAGGAAAAAGCCTCGATAGTAATTGGCAACATTTATACCCAAATCCTGTATGCAGGATACAATAAGGCAAATAATCCCACTTTCAAGAAATGGGCAACTTTTCAAAAACAAGGAAAAAGAAGAAGAGAAATTAAAAGTTCAACCATGCCCCAAAAAAAATTAAGTTCCGTCTGATCAAACATTTTGTGTTCAACATAAGTTTAGTCTATCATTTCATTCCATCACTGTAACCCTTCCCCATGTGCCCCCCTCCACCCCCGCACTCACCCCATACACACATTCTTCCCCTCTCACTGCCCACCATCACATCATACCGCCCATCGCACACCGCTTCAGAGAGTGAGAGAAAAGAAAAACATTTGCACACAGTGTGCAATGAGAAATGATGTGCATGCATGCATGCATGACATTAGGACATTTTCACGGATTGTCATACACAACTAATAGATAGACATTTTCCGAACATACGTCGGAAAACACTACACAGCCACACACAGGCACGTTCGTATCGTCTCGTACAGAGTGTGTACCTCCGCCGTCGTCGTCGTCGTCGTCGTCGTCATCATCGTTGCACCTCCGCTTCACCTACACATCTCCACACACAGAGATGACAATAGATTTTCTCATGAACAGAAAAAAAAACATTTTTTTGCATATAATATATATACATTTGTATCTTTTTATTATATAAGTTAAAGAAAGTGCTACTAGGGGTGTTGTGGGTGGGAGGGGATAGAGGTGGCGTAGGATGAAAGATGGATTGAAAAGCAGGCGATGATGGCGGATGGCAAGTAAATTAGCTTTAAATCTTCGCTTACAAACTTACCTTCGGGCACACAACCGTCCTTATTTCCTTCCTCGTCTCCTCTTCTCACTTCTTGGTTTTTGTATTGAAATTGAAGAAAAAACAAAAATAGGCAATATATATCACACACACTTATTCTCTGGCGCAGCACTCAAAATATCGGGCTGTACGAGCTTGTGTACGCTTGCGAACAATAGATATCCTTTTTCTGCAAACTGCTCACCTTAATTAAAGTTTATTAATTAACGGGGCTGCCTTTTCCAATTATAGACTATCTGAGGTTGCTTGCCGTGGAGAGAGTCGAGTTGAGATCCTCCCGTCTTCACTGAATTCGGCGACGACTACACGAGATATTTCAATTTACGTTCGCAAAAAAAAAACACACAACAGAGAGTCGAACGTGATTGAGATGAGTTTTGGAAATTTGGCACAAAAATTGTTACTTCTGCTGGGTTCTTGTTTGTTTGACTTCTTTTTTAACAACAATTCAGGGTTTGTTTGGTTTTTTTTGGAGACTGTATTCGCAACGGCACACTGTATTGATTTTCACTTCCGTGTTGAGTTTGTTCGCTTCCTTGTAGAGTTTATTTTTTTTTATTTTCTCAAAGATTTCCCTTCACTCCGCCTTTGGTTCCGGTTTTCGAAAATGACAATTAAAAGGATGTTTTTTTTGGGTTTTTTGTTACTTCAAAATGTCGCTATATCGCTTCTCTCTCGGGGGATAGATTCTGCCTTTCCGTTCCTGGATGTTTGTTTGTCCGTTTTTTGAAATTTGGAAAACCGAAACAAAACAGAGAAAATCTTCCTTTTATGCTGGATATGTGTGGTAAATTTATTAAGCTGTGACTGTGGCTTGGTTTTCCAGGATAATAAAATTTACTTTTTAAGGGAGAGAGAGAGAGAGAGATATTTTGGATTTAAATGGCGGATTTGAGAGAAAAAAATGTGTGTGTTGTGTTGCGGCGTTCCAACGCTCAAATAAAATTCGGCCCGAACTGTTCTTATTTGCCCTGAAGACTGAAGAGATTTTAGCGAAAAGGCATGCAGACCGACGACGAACTCTGACGACGATGACGATGATGATGATGATGATGATGATGATGGTTGGGTCGGTTGGGGTTGAGTTGGGGAAAAAAGTTTTCTTCTCAGCAGTTTCCCTTGACTGTGTGATTGATTTTCCTAGTGTATACACACACGACGAGTACACACTTTCACGTTTCACTCCACCGCTGCTAGTGGTGTGTGTGTGTGTTGTGTTCTGTCGCGTTGTAGTTACACCTAAATCAAGTGCTATGAACTATGGTATTCCTTTTGCACATATGTCTACTTGAGGAGGAAAATAGATTTTCCCGCTCGCATTCACTGAATGTTTCATGGTTTTCCCCGGCTCTCAGTGCGCAAAAGTTCGAAATTAACTTCGCGGCAATGAAACGACCGATGGGACTCTCTCACAGAGAGGGAGAGAATGGCCGAGCCTCAATCCGAGACAGAGAACAGAGCAACATCCCTTTGCGCTGAGTGACGACGGTGATAGTGGGGTCGGTGGCGGCAGCGGCGGCGTCTTTGGGGGGGTCACCGGAATACACAGAACACAGCCCAGAGACCACATGCTGTATGCAAATGTACACGAGATATTGAATAATCCTTTTCGCAGAGAAAGAGACGACTGCTGTCACCGCTCTGACTGGCGAGGGGGTGGTGAGTTTGAGTTGGCGCACTGGGGGATGGTATTTCCTTCGTTCGAAGGGGAAAATATCGACGGTGAATTTTAAATTTCATTCATTCATCTAATATTGATGCATGCACAGGCAATGGAGGCAAACGTTTTGTGTGTTTATTGACTGTAAGCGATGTTCATATTAAATACGAGCCAAGGCCTGTACTCGTAGTTTGGGCTTTAATTTAAAAATGAAGAACTGCGTGAATCGACCCTAACTCAGGTGGAATTTCACTTTGAAATGATTGACATTTTAACCTTTCACACAAGCCGATAGACGTTACCGGAACTTTGGAAGCCAGTGAAGCTTTCGTTCCGATTGAGACTGATTGCATACGATGAAGTCAGACCATTTTACAAAATTTTACTAGAAGCTAGATAATGCTCCTTCTTAAGTAAACAAATACAATTCGGAGGGAAGTTTGGCAAGATTCCGATACTTGCGGCCCCTCGATTGAGTGATGCAGTTTTGTAGATCTTAATGAGACGAAGAAAAAATTGTATGGGTGGGGGGTCTAATCGGCTTAGTTTAGACAGTATTCGTGTTCAAAAACTGAAAAAAGTCCATATAAAAAAAACGCCGAATTCTTAGAAATATATTTTTCTTGATACATTTTGGCCGAGATATTAATGATCCATTGAAATTGCCCTTAGAAGGGCTTGTGTCCTTACGAAGAATATACGTTGCATTGCATCCTGTACTACGACCTTTATGTTTGCCATTAAATAGAATTAATTTCGTGATGAAATATTACCAAATTTATGATTAGGATATGCGCGTAATAAAGGAGTAGATGCATTTTAAACAAAAACAGATTATTCATTTCCGAATAATTTACATATGTGATTTACAATTTAACAATCTACAATAAGTTTATTTGTAGGTGGGTGGTAGAGTGGAGATTGAGAAAGGGGCAAATTGGTGTAAGAAACGATTATCTTAAGAGGATGTATAAATTGAGAGGGGATGTTACTATGGTGATGGGGATGAAGTGGTTTACGGTAGCGGTAGCACGCTGAAGTGGCACCCAATTGCCAACCGCCATGCAGAGTTCTTCATCTTTAAAACGTCTTCATACAACAAAGTGGTCATCACTGCTCAGAGAAGAGTCAGTCACTCCACTGCGAGTAGCCTTCAGTGTCCGAATTCAAGGCACAGAGCGAGTCGAAGGTATAAAGGAAGAAAGTCTCTGTGACTTGTGGCACATTCGCTTGGACTACTGACTTAAGAAAACCCCACAAGGTTTAGGAGAATCAAATTCGTTCGATCTTAGTAGACTGTTCACATCACCTCCACATGAGATGACAAAGTTCTCACATCGTTCTCCAGTGTAGCAGGACCATTGAGTGTGTGTTGTGTGGCAAACCCATTGAAGGCACCTGCCACTGGCCCTGATCAATGGCTCGAAAAAAAGAGTGTAGGCCATTATATTTATTCATGTCATTCCGTCAACTGCACAAAACAATAGATTACGCCACGATTTCCGTATATATGTAAGTCTTGGTGTTTCCAGGTCCCAAAGTAAGTGTTAAGATCTGCTCAGATTTCAGGAATATGTCCAAAAACCACTTCGAATTGTCACAAATCACCTAAAATTTTTTTCAAAAATGGCTAAGATCACTAGGCAGATCTCCCTGCATATGGCCGCAGCAATTTTTGAGTCTCCGACAGTGCGAAAAATACAATAAAAGAGCCAAAATATCGAAAAACACAAAAATTTAAAGGGAAAAAGGTGAAAAAAGGGAAAAAATATCAGAAAATTAAGAGCGGCCGGAGAGGCCGCTCCGAGGGTATATAAGGGGGTCCAGGCGCGGGAGCGAGTTTAGTCTGTCGTGAGTTGTCCTAGAGTGTACATCGGAGGTAATTGGGGTATACTGATTTTTTTTCCCAGGTACTCATGTCCTCGGGTGCATGTTGGGGTCACCACCACCCACCAGTGATGTCTGATGGTTGATGGTTGGTGTCTTCGATGGTGGCTGATGTCTTTGATGATGGGTGACGTCTTCGATGGTACTCATGTCCTCGGGTGCATGTTGGGGTCACCACCACCCACCAGTGATGTCTGATGGTTGATGGTTGGTGTCTTCGATGGTGGCTGATGTCTTTGATGATGGGTGACGTCTTCGATGGTACTCATGTCCTCGGGTGCATGTTGGGGTCACCACCACCCACCAGTGATGTCTGATGGTTGATGGTTGGTGTCTTCGATGGTGGCTGATGTCTTTGATGATGGGTGACGTCTTCGATGGTGGCTGAGATGGTTGATGGTGTCTGATGTTTTGAATGGTGACTGACGTCTTCGATGTTGGTTGACATGGTCGGTGGTTCCTCACATCTTCGATGGTGGCTTAGATGTTTGATGGTGCCTCCTTTCTTGGATGGTGGCTGATATGGTCCATGGAGGGAGAAGTGTTCGATGGTGCCTCACATCTGCGATGGTTAATGGTTGCTGCATAATGGTGATGTCCGATGTTTTCGATGTGGCCTGAGATGGTTGATGGTGCCTATCTTCTTGGATGGTGGATGAAATGGTCGATGGTGCCTCACATCTGCGATGATGCCTCACATCTGCGATGGTTAATGGTGGCTGCAATAATGGTGGTGTCTGATGTTTTCGATGTGGCCTGAGATGGTTGATGGTGCCTTCTTTCTGGATGGTAGCTGACATGGTTGAAGGTGCCGGACAGAAGCGGACTACAAGTGGCTTGATGATTGGTGGGATCTGCTCAAATGAGTATACTTAAGTATTTCTTTTCTATGCACAATAGTTTTTTAATATATACACATATTATATATGCGCACATACATATACATTCGTTTGAGTCATGACTCCCGCGTCGAAAATTTACATGCTAGCATGATGCGGGCAGGCGCGCTTCGTCGAATCTTAGGTTCTTAATCTTCTTCAAGACACGAACAGGTGTTCTTGGGTTAGGTAGGGCTTTCTCACTTCTCTCTCTTTTCAGGTCTGCTTGTTTCATCGTTTTTCAGGTTTGTTCTTCTACTTTCAGTTTTTTTTTTTTTCTTTCGTCTTAGGTCCAACTTTCCGGGCGAGTCGTGATGATAGTCGTAGTATTTAGTTCCCTAGTAGTATTTAGTTTCCCTTGCCAGTCTTGTGGTTGATAGCATCAGGCTTGTTTGCGCAATGGGCTCGTCGTGCGGAATTGCACTTCACCGAAGATGCTTGAATAGAGCTCGTGCGGCGAGAGTTGAAAAGGCGCTTCCCTCGCAAACGTAGTGTAGACAACGGACGGATGATGTGCATCAAGTTAAGATAGACAACATCCTGTTCGTTAGTAGTAGTTGGAAGCCATTCAGCGCATTCAGTCGAACGAAGTTAGAATGGAATAGACACTTCTCTCATAGTAGTTTATTAAATGGATGATATGCATCGTAATGACACTACAACTACCGCACGGTCAGTGGCCCAATCCAAAGCTACAAGAATTAGCAAACTTACGTTCTTTTTATGGTGGTGGGATAGTAGTTGCAAGAACGTTTGAAAAAAAAAAATCTAATTGGGTCATTTGATCCGCTCGCTGTAGATTGAGTGTTAAGATAGACAACATCCATTTTGTAGAAATGTAGAGTAGATGACGGACGGATGATATGCATCGAATTACGATAGACAACATCCTGTTCGATCATATGAGTCAGAAGTGTTCTCCTTCGACTTCCGCTGAATTACGTTGAACTGAGACTTCCCTCGTAGAGTAGTAGAGTAGACGACGGACGGATGATATGCATCAAATTAAGATAGACAACATCCTGTTCGTTCGTAGCGATCGGAAGCGCCATCCTCTAAGCCTGTCTGAGCCTTCAACTCTTCATGTGAAGTTGCCTCCGCCGTTGTTGCTCGTGACTGTAAACAAACTGGTGCTCCTCCAAGACAGCAAATAGATGATTGCCTTCGACTTAAGACGGACAATCGTATGCCTCCTTCGTAGTGTAGATTGCAGAGGGACTCAGATTTCCTTTTAGCGTGACTTTCAGAACTATTGATTTATTTTGTGGCAGTTTGAATGTCATACGGCGCTTCTTAGAGATGTTTGGGTTACCTCTCCGTAGATTCTTTCCTGTAGTTCAGTAATTTCAGGTTTAGCAGATAACGACTCGCAACTATTCGAAATCTCGCAGTAAGCATCAGTAGTTAGTTGTAGTCGGAAGACTTCTCCTTCGTGCTCGTCGACGCTCCCACTTCTCGGTGTAAGGTTATAGTTCACCGAAGTTGGTGGTTGCAGCTAGACGAGCTGGAGTTGAGAGAATGGCTTCGCCTTGAAGTAGAGTAGACAACGAACGGACGTTTTGGCTTTGTTCGTTTTTGTGCAGGAACTCAAATTGATTTTAGTGCGATCGGCTTTTAGAACTATTGATTGATTCTGTGGCAGTTCGAGAACAGCCCCTCGGCGCTTCTTAGAGTGATGTTTGAGTTTCTGCGTAGATTAGCATAGACAGCGAATGCTCTTAAGTTTGAAACATTTTTTTTTTTCATTCCAGAGCTTTAGCTTTGCACAAGGGGCTTTGGAAGGGATCCCTAATTTTTCGAGCCTCTTCTACTTGTCTGTCTCCTGGGGTTAGTTTGGGGAAATCTTTGATTGCCGGGACATCAGTTTCATCGGTTTCGTCGGTTTCATCGGTTTCATCGGCTTCATCGGTTTCGTCGGTTTCATCGGTTTCATCGGTTCCTTAGCATCGAATGTATCTTTCATCCTCCAAACTGAGGACGATCTCTAGATTTCGGTCTATTTTGTGGCTTCTGATTTGGGCACAGTTGTGTCCTCGAGATAGTCTTCGTTTAGTCGCGCTTTTGAGATTTAATTCAGCCTCGGATCAAAAACTTGCTTTTGATTGCAATTTCGTGTCCGCAGAGTTAAAAGAAAACCTCACTGCTTCATCTGAGGTGATCGGTAATGGCCAAGGTTTCCTTAATGTGCACCTCGTTTCAAGGGCCAGGTCAAGAAGATGCTGCCTTGATTTTGTCTCTGGCTTCGGTTGCGATTTGGAACTCGATTTGAATTTTGATCGTGATCAACTTTCGTCTTCGATTTTAGACTATTTTCAATTAATTGCCGCTATGGTCGGTTCTGTAGAGACTTAAGCAAGAAATTCGCGATCCTCTCGGGATCTCCTTGCTGTCGAAGACATTCGCGATGGTGTTGCACTGCTGTATTCCTGAAGTTCCTGTATGGCAGGCAGCGCTTCAAGATTGACATGCAGATAGATACATAGAACCAGATTAGCAGATCTGAAATGAAGTGTGTGTGTGTTGTGTGTTGCAAGCAGATGTGGTGGCTTCTTCCCTCTGGGAGGAGGCTGAAAGTGGTCTCACGACCTACCACATCTCTTGCGATTTGTGTAAGGGCCCAAAAGTGTTTTCTTTTTCGTTGCTGATCAGAAAAGCTGAAGGAATGCAGCTCAACAATGACCACAAGCGGTCCAACAGAAGCAAGCCGTTTCCTGATCAAATTTACATATTTTTTTCTTTATTTTTTTTTTAAGAAAAACACAGAAGCTCCATTTGTACACAAGTGTCTGAGGTTTCTAGTATACTTCGCGACTTAACTTAATCTCAAACTTAGCTTAAGGAGCTTCTGTTAGGCTTTGACTTGCTTCGCGTTGCTTAATTAATTCTTAGTTGTTCGACACTTTCCTTGCAATCGTTGCAAACGCTTTCGTTTCTGGAATTTTTAAATGCAAGACCTCAGACTTAGTTTCTTTAGATTAGGCATAGCTAGGGCTTAGAAATTTCGTTCAAAACACTTGGGAATCTCTGTCCTTATCACGGGCCAGGACTATCGTTACGTTAACTTTAATTGAGGGTATGCATGCACTTGGTTCCGGGATGTCTGTTCCCCCTGGATTGGATTCTATCAAAGGACATCAGCAGATCGGGTAGAATAGTTTAGACAGGATGGTTAGGTTAGACAGGTTAGTTAGGATAGCTAGATGCGATGCAGATTTTGAGTAAATCTTTGGACAGCCAAAGAGCTAGGCATAGATAGGGCCGTCCTTAGACAGGGAATAGTCACTTTAAGTAGGAGATACTTAGTCAGGCACTTAGCTTAGATAGGTAGGGACTCAGAATGTTTTGCTTTTTTTTTTGCTAGTCCGGTGTAATTACTTCATTCCAATATCTTTGCACAATTTTTGGTTTTGCTCGAACGCAGATCAAGAGTAGGTTTAGACAGTTTAGGAGGGAGATAGCTAGGTGGACAGCTTAAACACGAAATTTTCTTAGTTTTCCAAAAAATTCTCCCACTTTTGTCGATTTTCAAAATTCTTGTGCAAAGATCTAGGGCTTAGAAATTGCAGACTTAGCCACGTAGAAAGCTTTTATCGCTGTCAGTACATTTGCGTTATTCGGGCGTGGGGATATAGGCGGTTTTTTTTTGTTTTTTTTTTTTTTTTTTTTGCGGTGGTAAAATGCTCTCTGCGTGGAGAAGTCTGTATAGGTTTAGCTCGCGACTTTGTGTAGGACTTCGAGAGCCAAACACAAACAGGTCTCTCTGAAGTTAGGTAGGGGACCGCTCAGCGGACCCGACAGGTGTCCCTGAGGATAGGTAGGGAGACCCCTTGAGTGCTTCAAACAGAAGTGCTTAAGGATAGGTAGGGGACCGCTCTGGAGCACAGCAGGTGCTCCCGAGGATAGGTAGGGTTCTAATCTTTTCCCTTCTGTTTCAGCGCAGAATCTCGTTAATGCAGCTGCGTTCTTAGATTAAGTCTTACGTGCACGTGTCTATCATAAGCATTCCTTGGCCATTTATTCTCGTTGTAAAGAAGAAGACGGTTTTCGATCGACACATTGCTCGGCGGACCGCGATTGCCGTTGAAGCAGACATCGATTGAAGCGGAAATCGGGTGAATCAGAATCCGGATTAGATTCCAAGTCCAGAAACCAAGCTCCAGCTCGTGCTACTGCTCCTGCTCCTGCTCCTGTGCCTGCTCCTGCTCCTGTATTGTGTGTTTGTGTAAGTGAAAGTGAAAATGTGAGCTGATATGGTGGCTTCTTCCCTCTGGGAGGAGGCTGAAAGTGGTCTCACGATCTACCATGTCTCTCGCATATGTGTAAGGGCCCAAAAGTGTTTTTCGTACGATGACCAGAAGAGGTCCAACAATGTCTGCAGCTTTCCAGTTACGTGGCACAAAAATGCAGGGTAAAGCACTTCGGTGCATACAAAAACAATCAGTAAGAATTTTTGTTCTTTTATTTCTTTACCTTACTCACTTCGGTTCTCGGTTAAAAGCATGCATACCAAACTACACATTTCTCGGGAAAATTTATTTCCAATTAACCCCCTCAAGGCGGCAAACAGCTGTCTCTGAGGCTAGGTAGGGGAACCCTCAAGTGACAGACCGGTGTCCTTGAGGCTAGGTAGGGGACCCCTCAGGACCCAAACAGGTGACCTGAGGCTAGGTAGGCCTCTGCTCTGCTCTTTTCAGGTTTTCTTATTTCGTTTCAGGCGGGCGCGACGCGACGGTATTATATTATTCTTTAGAAATCATTTGAGGAATCAAGTTGAGGAATCAGTTGGGGAAGCATCTGAAGAATCAAGTCTGAAGTCATCTGTGAGGAACCATTTGAGAAATCATATTGAAGAATCAGTTGAAGAAGCATTTGTCTCGTACATTTGTGGATTCATTTGAGGACTCATATGAGGACTCACTTGGGGAATCAATTTGACGGATCGCTTGAGGAATCACTTGTGGACTCATTTGAGGAATCAGTTGATGACTCACTTGACTTCTAAATACTTTAAATTTGCTTTGAATTTGCTTTAAATTTGAGAAATCAATGTTGAAGAATCAGTTGGGGAAGCATCTGAAGAATCAAGTCTGAAGTCATCTGTGAGGAACCATTTGAGAAATCATATTGAAGAATCAGTTGAAGAAGCATTTGTCTCGTACATTTGTGGATTCATTTGAGGACACATATGAGGACTCACTTGGGGAATCAATTTGACGGATCGCTTGAGGAATCACTTGTGGACTCATTTGAGGAATCAGTTGATGACTCACTTGACTTCTAAATACTTTAAATTTGCTTTAAATTTGCGTTAAATTTGAGGAATCAATATTGAAGAATCAGTTGGGGAAGCATCTGAAGAATCAAGTCTGAAGTCATCTGTGAGGAACCATTTGAGAAATCATATTGAAGAATCAGTTGAAGAAGCATTTGTCTCGTACATTTGTGGATTCATTTGAGGACACATATGAGGACTCACTTGGGGAATCAATTTGACGGATCGCTTGAGGAATCACTTGTGGACTCATTTGAGGAATCAGTTGATGACTCACTTGACTTCTAAATACTTTAAATTTGCTTTAAATTTGAGAAATCAATGTTGAAGAATCAGTTGGGGAAGCATCTGAAGAATCAAGTCTGAAGTCATCTGTGAGGAACCATTTGAGAAATCATATTGAAGAATCAGTTGAAGAAGCATTTGTCTCGTACATTTGTGGATTCATTTGAGGACACATATGAGGACTCACTTGGGGAATCAATTTGACGGATCGCTTGAGGAATCACTTGTGGACTCATTTGAGGAATCAGTTGATGACTCACTTGACTTCTAAATACTTTAAATTTGCTTTAAATTTGAGAAATCAATGTTGAAGAATCAATGTTGAAGAATCAGTTGGGGAAGCA
Organism: Eristalinus sepulchralis; assembly: GCA_944738645.1. Lineage (NCBI taxonomy): Eukaryota > Metazoa > Arthropoda > Insecta > Diptera > Syrphidae > Eristalinus > Eristalinus sepulchralis. The sequence continues at coordinate 2,487,696 of OX122885.1, read as the reverse complement.
TCTGAAGAATCAAGTCTGAAGTCATCTGTGAGGAACCATTTGAGAAATCATATTGAAGAATCAGTTGAAGAAGCATTTGTCTCGTACATTTGTGGATTCATTTGAGGACACATATGAGGACTCACTTGGGGAATCAATTTGACGGATCGCTTGAGGAATCACTTGTGGACTCATTTGAGGAATCAGTTGATGACTCACTTGACTTCTAAATACTTTAAATTTGCTTTAAATTTGAGAAATCAATGTTGAAGAATCAATGTTGAAGAATCAGTTGGGGAAGCATCTGAAGAATCAAGTCTGAAGTCATCTGTGAGGAACCATTTGAGAAATCATATTGAAGAATCAGTTGAAGAAGCATTTGTCTCGTACATTTGTGGATTCATTTGAGGACACATATGAGGACTCACTTGGGGAATCAATTTGACGGATCGCTTGAGGAATCACTTGTGGACTCATTTGAGGAATCAGTTGATGACTCACTTGACTTCTAAATACTTTAAATTTGCTTTAAATTTGAGAAATCAATGTTGAAGAATCAGTTGGGGAAGCATCTGAAGAATCAAGTCTGAAGTCATCTGTGAGGAACCATTTGAGAAATCATATTGAAGAATCAGTTGAAGAAGCATTTGTCTCGTACATTTGTGGATTCATTTGAGGACACATATGAGGACTCACTTGGGGAATCAATTTGACGGATCGCTTGAGGAATCACTTGTGGACTCATTTGAGGAATCAGTTGATGACTCACTTGACTTCTAAATACTTTAAATTTGCTTTGAATTTGCTTTAAATTTGAGAAATCAATGTTGAAGAATCAATGTTGAAGAATCAGTTGGGGAAGCATCTGAAGAATCAAGTCTGAAGTCATCTGTGAGGAACCATTTGAGAAATCATATTGAAGAATCAGTTGAAGAAGCATTTGTCTCGTACATTTGTGGATTCATTTGAGGACACATATGAGGACTCACTTGGGGAATCAATTTGACGGATCGCTTGAGGATTCACTTGTGGACTCATTTGAGGAATCAGTTGATGACTCACTTGACTTCTAAGCAGCACTAATAACGCGACAATTTGAGAAAGCACTCGACTTTTAAATTTAATGAATAAAGACGTTATTTAACGAAGGCTTAGTCCATAGCGCAGACGAGGATACGTTCGAATCTAAATCTGTACTCATAACCATCATTCTTGTCTCAAACACTGTCTATCATGGCCGTCAATGCGTCGGAATATGTCCTTTTCAGGGCATTAACTGCAACTAAAGCAGGACATTGAAATTGTGATTCACAAAATCCCCTTAATCTTCCTCATATTAAGTGGAGATTTGAATTGCAAACAGATGCTGCTTCAAATGATGACTGAAACCGGCTTAGTCAAAACTTAGTAGTTCGGTAAGGAGCATCATTTTGAAGCACTTGTTCTATCGGAGCGCGTTTCTTGGAAAACGAAATATTATACATCAAATGAAAGAAAACTTATAGCCCTTGTCAAAATAGAGATCTTGGCATTAAATGTGGGTCAAAGTTGAATCAGAAAAAGACGAAGCTTACTATCACTAGTGTGAAAAGCTTATTTTGATATCAAGCTGAAAGTGGTCCATCGCACAGCGACTTTCGTTTGATGGAGTTTTTGCCTGTCTTATGAAAAAGAAATTGGTACAGAGACCACAGAAACCGATTCAAAAATGTATCTCAAGCCACAAGAAACCTTGTATTTAAAGGCGTTTTGTTTTTCTTCATAATTCTATACGTTGAAAAGGGGGAACAACTATCCCGAAGTTCCCATCATTCGACAGACCATCAAATTTTCTTCAAATGTCCTTCATATCACTTGGACCTCGAACGCAGAATTCCCGAGATATACGCCATCAAACTTAACTTCTACGATTTCACTCATTTCACTCACTTCGTAGCTCAAATTCTGAGTTGAACTCAATTGATTTTCATCCAACTTTATTTCACACCAGGAACGATTTCGAATTCAACTGAAAGCTTATTCTGTCAGAAGCCTTGTCTCGTCTATCTTGACAACAATACCGGCAGCAAAATTAAACGCCCGAGTTCCCTTGTTAATGACCGTCCCTCAAAGGGTTAAATGGTAAAGGACAAACCTTTATTTGAGTACTTGAATCAATCCTTCCTTCTAAATTATTTGCTTTAAAATTTCTTTGTGAACCTGCTGCACTCCAGCTGCCAAAATAATTTCCCATTCACTTCCAATTTAAATCGCCAAATCGGTTGACGCACCTCTTTGGAATGGCTCCTCGTGCTAAATTTGTTCCATCTTAAGTGTTTCATGTGTCCACACTTCACTAGACACTCGCAACACAAAATCCATTCTTTGTTGAATTTTTTTCTTCAAATATCGTCAACGCCAAAAGAATCAAAAACCTAACAAACTTACCCAGAAACACTTCCACACTGCATTAACCAAACCAAACTAGCAAGTACACTCACCAAAAGTGCCCAGACGATATGAAACGATTAGAGCAAAATCTAAGGCTGAGATCTGTTAGAGGGAAGAGTGTGAATTTACCAGGGAAAGTCCCAAAGATAGAGGGATGTGATTTAAATAGAACAGGGTACGTTCTCTGTTGGAAGTTTCATGGGAAATACACTTTGAGCCAAAATCTGTGCAAAACGTTCACTGATGCACTCTAAGTCCGTCTAAATGGCTCTGGGGGCAGTTAACACTTCGGAGATCTGCCAGATTTAACACCCGTGTCGTAGATGAGGATTCTGTATTGGGCAGCGACTGCTGCAGAGACAGTGAGCGTGATGAAAGCGACAACGACTGAAATAATGAGAACCATATCGCAGATAGACTTAAAGCATGCACACACTAGAAGGAATGGCCGCCAAGACTTTGAAAATTCAATCACTTTGAAAGAACTCTGTGTGTTGTAAAACTGTGCAGAGAGAATAGAGGGGGAAACAAAGTCACTGTGGGTGATGGATGATGGATGTACGGAAAGATCGGGAAAACGGAGGCATAAACCCTTTGATAACAAATCCAAGGATCGGGGGATAGTGACAAGAAGGAGGCGAACAAACATTCGGTTACGTCGAAGCCAAATATATCGGTGAAGGCATTCTCAAAGCAAAAGTATGATGACGGCAACGGGGACTCTCGAATGGGATGCAAGGAGCTTTCACAGGTGTCATTCGCTTGCAGTCATGATTGGAGATCGGAAATCAAGGGCAAGGTCAGAGTCATGAAGGTGATAAAGAGAGAAAAAGACTGTTCCTGGGGTAGCGCGAGTGCATCAAATCAAAGAAAATACTTAGGACGGGTGATGCTTGAGGTTCAGGTTCACTCCGGAGTGTAGCGCCGCAAGAAGAAGGTTGAAATTCCAAAAATATCGTGCCAGAGCTCTGTGCAGGAATCACGGATATTCCTGAGAGACAAAAAAGCTGTACTAAACTGCATTTCTTTCACAGATAGTCCGCAGACACACCTTTGAGAGACTGAATAAGATCAAGATGGACTTGAAGCCGAGGTAGCATTCTGAAAAAAAAAAAAAAACACTTTCGAGGGAACAGTCAGTCTTAATCGCACCGCGGTAGCAAGCTGAAGAGGCACCCAATTGCCTACAGAGTTCTTCATCCCTAAGATGATTTCGTACAACGACATCGTCATCATTGCTCAGAGAAGTATACCCAGTCATTCCACTGCGAGTAGCCTTCGGTGTCCGAATTCAAGGCACAGAGCGAGTCGAAGGTATAAATGGAGAAAGTTTCTGTGACTTGTGCCACATTCTGTGACTTGTGCCATAAGCAAACCACAAGGTCAAGGAGAATCAAATTTGTTCGATCTTAGTAGACCGTTCACATCACCTCCGGCAAGATTACGATACTGCGGCCCCTCGATTGAGTGATGCAGTTTTGTAGATCAGGGCTGTACAGGGCCATGCGCCTGGTCAAGCGTCTTCCAATACAAGGCTTAAGATGGCTAGGCCATGTAGAGCGTATAGACACCACTGCCCCGGCCCGGATCTGAGCCATTGGGACAACGCAACAGAGGATTGCCTAGGCTAAGATGGCGCACAAAAGTGAAGAAGGACTTCAACCAACTTGCTTGCTGGAGAGACATGTGATTTCACGTGCGTATGTTGTTGTGTTCATGTGAAAGGTGTTGTCTTGTACTTTCTATCTGCTGAGATAAGCACTGAACTTGATGTACACACTAATTATCGTGGAAATCGATTATCTACAAGATCGATAACTTCGTCAAAAACAACAGACATTAATATAAAAATAAATTAAATATGTATTATGTATATCTACAACAACAGCCTTAAGTTTAAATAAATCGATCCTCTAAGCCCCCTCCACAGTTCCAACTGGATCCTCGTACTTGCACGAATACAACACCACAGAGCCCAGCTTCATCCAAAGTACCCGCCGGAGCCGCTTGTTGCCTGGGCTGTTGCTGTTCCCCCGCTGCTGCTGGCATATGCTTGGTCTAGAAGAAACAACCCCAGAACACTGTAAACGATCGTACTTCCTGCGTCCCTGTTCAACGACTAAACAGATCTCTTACTCACTTAGACCGTTTCCGTAGTATGAGTTCGGGCCGTAAGCTCCTTGATTCTGTGTGTAAGGCGGATATCCGTTCTGTTGGTATCCGTAGTTCGGATAATATCCATAGTAGGGATAGTATCCGTAGTAAGGATTCTGCGTTTGCTGTTGCTGCTGCTGCTGGTATCCATAGTAGTATGGGTAGCTCCCGTATCCGTAGTTGTAGTAGCCGGGATAGGTTCCATAGCCGGTGTTGTATCCATACTGAGCGAACGCCGTGTGGGTGAGCAGGGTGACGAAGCAGAAAATTAGGTGCGTTAGTTTGGTCATATTTCAAGAGCACGAACAGTCTCATACTGAGCACACCTGCGTAACCCCCAAAACTTTTATATGACCAATCGTTCGCTGGTACTCCGCATTCCGGCAAATGGACACGATTAACATTTATGCTGATGGAATGCCATCAATTTGTTAATCGTCCACCGGTGGTTTTGATTCAACGACATTGAGTTTGTTAAATACTCTGTTTGTTGGTTTTTTGTTACTCGCTTGCCGGGTTGGTTTCGGTTTTTAGAGGCCGGGGATGACTCAAGGGGAAATACCCCCATGCGAGCGAAAAGATTGATATCGCCGACCTTGGGGTCAGTGATAGGAAAATTTTTCACATCAATGACACTCTGGTCTTGATCTCTTCTGATTTTCCCCTCATTCGCTGCGAAATGCGAAAATTGAAACAAATGCAAACGCAATTATCACAGGTGACTTTATTTTATTTAAAATTTGCTAAAAATTCGATAACACACAACAGATTGCCGGCTAGAGCTCTGGCGCTGGTAGGTGTCACTACCTTGTACTACAAATCCTTGGTGTCTTTCCAGCCGTATTTCTGTTTCTTGTCTTTATTCTTGTTATTGTTGTTGTACTGATTGGATTTTTGATATTTGCTCTTATCGTCTTTGGGTGGCGCACAGTAACACGTGCGTTTCTGTGCGTCTAGGTACGATTTGCAGCCCAGGGTTAAGGTGCCGGTGAAGAGCATTTTCGCCGCGGCCTTACATCCTTTGATTACGATGTCACTGGCGATGGTTTTGTCGTAAGTCTCACAATGCTTGTACAGACATCGTTTGAAGTCGAGATCGCAGAGTTCCTTGTCGCTGTTGCAAGTGTCGTAGCAGATATCGTGTGCATCACAGCAAGCGCCCATCTCAGCTGCTGGCAGGTACTCCGTGCTGATTGAGAGACCGAGAGATCCGCAGCCATCATGGATTGGTGTGTACATCTTGTTTTGGACGGGTCGGACATCTGAAAAGAAGAAAAATACAAATCAGTGCGATGGTTGCGACGATAAGCTTAAGTTTATTTTTTGAGAGGAAAGAACACGCGCTGCGAACGTTGCCCGTGACAGGCTCTTTTAGTGATGCTTCTTCGAAGAAGACAATCAATTCATGTCTGGTGTGGAGATAATCTAACAAATTCCTAATAGGCTGTTTTTTTCATCTTAGAAACTGCAACCGCGAGAAGAATCTTAAGTCTTTCGGATGGATGTAGAAACCGCCTTTGAAGAAGATATTTTGCAGAGGACGACAACTGATGCACTCTGTACATGTTTAAGGGTCAATACTTCACAAGACCGAAGGTAATGTATTCTTCTTCTTGCTTCAGCCGATTCAGCTCCTGAATCTTAGTCGGTCTTTGATAATCAGACTGCTTCTCTTTTCATAAGTGCTTTATACCAAGGACCAGAGTAAGCCTCTTTTTGTTCTGTGCCACCAGTCTAGCCTGCCGACATCGAACAATCTGCTTGTTTTTCTGTGTTTTTTTGCTTCTCCATCTCCAATCCTGCCTCTTTCGAGTAGAATGTGTAATTCAGTATATCTTAGCGCGAGTTGCTCCCTTCTAAAGATAAATCTGGTTTTTGGCTGCCAGAACATACATTAAGTAGCCTTACACGGGCCGGCGCAAAATTCCTGGACGTATGTCTTACATCTATAACCGTCAGGCAACGTTGTTTCTGCTCCATTCGCCGCTTATTCACAATGTATCCGTGCATGATCAAATTTATGTGCCGAGTTTCTAGCAGACGAAGCAATCTGCTTAAGATTGATAAATGCGTTCGAAACGTGCGCGATTCCCCTTTCAAATTGAGTATGACTATGTGTATGCACACAAGGCATACATCCACGTCGAGGATATAAATAAACAGTTCATAATGTAAATTTCCTTGACGTCTTGTACACATATTGGTCCACGTAATTCTTCTGCACCTGCGAAATGTCAGTGCATCGTCTAGTGAAAAAACCGCCTACGATGACTTCAAAGTACACACTTCTAAATGGCAAACTTTGTATCACAAACCAGAACTCCATCAAATCACTCCTCAACGTCGCCCAATTTCTTGATGATATCAGACCACTTCGTCCCTCACTGATCGCATCATTTCACACACAGACTGTATCGGCATCTGTCACCTCAGCAGAATGTCATGTCAAAAGATAAAGTCCATATCAATGGGTAAAGCAAATAAGAGCAACTAAAGATAATTACCACCGGGACAGGTGAACACACAATTCTCATCAACCGCCGCATCGAAGACTTCGTGCACCAACTTGAATTTTTTCGCCACAGCAATCACATTGTGGAAGACATCGCCGAAAATCGCTTCCGCCGCGATTATTGCGTCACGGAGGCTCGCAATCGTGCTCGAACCGTAGCCGGAATATGCGTAGGTGAGGAATGTCAGCGCGTATATCGCCAATTTCATGTAAGGAAAATGCATTTCGATGCCGAAACAAAAATTGAGATACTTTATCGACTGCACAGCAGAAACAAAATATCACGGCTAGACACTGAATGTGACTGTCATCTATTTACGATGTCGTCAAAGAAGTACTTTCTTGTTTATCGTCCCGTTTGTCGCGAGATTCTGGTTCTTAAGTAGAGGTAGAATATTTATTTTTGACCTATGTCGATGGCGAGTTCAGGTTTGTTTTGATTTTTGGATTTGCTTGACTATGAGAGAGCAGAGATTTGTGAATTCTCTCATTGGCACTGGGTTGTCGTGGGGGATGAAGAGTACGTCGAATGACATTTAGATACATTTTGTGGATGAGAGTGAGAACTGTGACTGTCAAACTGTTTTTATCTAGTTTCATGTTTTGTGGTAAAATTTTTTGAACGACAAGAAAGTCTGTAGCTTGGGCTCGTCCGAAAAAAATGTCTGAATACTGATTGGGTAACAAATGTAATAACTGTCTTGTTCTTTCTTTGTCCTCTATTGCGTTCTCCCTTACTGCTTTGGTTCTTGACGTCTTGCTTCCTATTCAATTGTATTCTCCTGCACTTTCCACCGATGCGTTGAATTCGGATGTATTCTCGTCTGTTGCGCTGCTCTCTATCTGTTGAGTTGCTGAAATGGATGTCCTTTGTCTTTGCCATTTCAATCGTTTATTTTGCGTTGGTAGAACGTTTCTGAATCTAATGGCATCCACATGATATAGCAGCCCTAAGCGTTATCTTCATAGCGAAGCGAACGTAAAGGACACATAATCAGGCGTTTCTCAGGCACAAACCATAGTTTAAGTTGTTTCGTACCCAATTATGAAACCAACTGGGCTACACATTCCCCACGTCTGCCTTGCATACTTTCCGGCACTGAATATAACCTTCAAAATTCACCTCGGAAGAACTACTTCACATCCTTGTTTGACATGTGAGTCCTTTTGAAAACTACCGCCAGGCGCCACACGTTTCAAATATTTCTCTTACCAACCTTGCCCATTTGTGAGATTGTGTAAAGGCTCGCGCACACAACAACTGCCCATAGTCGTCGCCGCTTTCACTGCCACCCTTCAAGCAATTAAGGGTGAATACGTACTGCACATGTGCACTAAATCGGAGACCTGTCAAAATCCCATTCAATTCAATTCGTTTTCCTTCTTTCTCCATCATTCCATGTCCGTCCTCTTCTTCGTCTTCCTGGTTTAAGGGGTTGAATCTCAATTGCGTGCACATTTTATTAGTTGAAGAGCGAGAGCAAGTTCAAGCATTTCAAAGCACAAATGTAGTTAAAACCGAACAAAACCCACAAACATCCACACCCCCACCGCCACATCCACACGCGACACACAACCACACCACCGTGTTGGTATATTCAACACAGAGAGCCAGCAGAGCCAGAGCAGTCAGGAAGACACATCGAACAGCAGGCAGGCACACTCCTATAGTCGTCCAAGTCCTTGCTGCTCGGAACAAATACACGAAACTCCCCGTGCACACACATTCCACATAAATGAACTGAAACCGAACAGATAATACAATTTTCGAAAAATTTGAAAACACAAGTGTGAACCCAAAAAATAAAAAGTGGACAGTGCGAGTTGTGAACGGTGAACGGTGTGCAGTGAGAAAAATCAGTGAACAACGCATAGTCCAGCCCCTCCTCTGGCGACAAGGAATCAATCGTTTCCATCTTAGTTGCGAGATATTTTGTAACAGCAGTGCGTTCTGCAGGCAAAGCAAAGTGCGGAGGAGCGAAAGAAAAGCCATCAAACGATTGAAATGAAAAATGCTTATCCAGTCCGTGAAAATTAAACAATGCTAATTAGAAAAAATTCTGACACAAGTGGCTAGGGGAGGTTTCTGGGCTCTTGGATTCCGGACTGGATCTCTCGGTGTAAGTGAGTGGAGAGAGTTTTCGTATTCGGTCAATCAACACAGAACAGAAGCTCGGTGCAGGGAACGACAGACGACAAGCGAGAAGAAAATTCGCCCAACTAATAGGAGGTATATCGATTTTCACAAAAATATGGCGGATATATCCGCCGTTGGCTAGAAAGAGAGGACCGTTCTCGTTCGTTTTTTGGAACGATAAAATCCGATAAATTCCACTAGAAAGTGTAAAAGGTTTTTCCCTATTTTTCCCGTTCGCTTTGTGTGTCGGAAATCGGAAATTCAAAACCAAATCGAATTGTGGTCGTGCAGTGCGGTTTCCGCGAGAACGATTTAACGGTGTATCGTGAAGTTTTAGTTTGCGGCCTGCATCACATATACAACTGAAATGTTTCTCTGGTAGTGGGCCATTTTTTTTTTTTCGATTTGTTGCTTTTGCTCCTGCTCCTGCTCCTTCCAGTTCTCTCCAGTTCTCTTTCAGTCGTTCTTTTCATGGCTAAATGCACTTTTCCGAGAGTGAACTGAAGAGGAAGTGTGTGCTGCTTGGAGCATCTTACGTAAAAAGGATTTTGTGCGGGGTGCACTATCGTCGTCGGTCGTTTCGGGTCGGTCGGGATGAGAGAAAATTAGTTGCCGCCGTCGCCGTCGTCGCCGCCGCGTATAGGAGGATGAAGAAACGTGATCTTGGTGCTTAGACAGGTTTGGGTGTGATTGATTTTTTTTGTTCGTCTTTTTTTTTTTTTTGTGCTGCTTCTAGGTAGTTCTGTACACTGCCCTCCCGACTACCACCCACTCCCCCATAATTTTTCGATTCAACTCTGAAGTGTGTGTGATTTGAATGCAGTTCCCGTTTCCTGGTGGAGCTCGTCCCCGGGTAGATGGGGGATGAAATCTTCGTAACATCTGGTTTTTATTGGATTTCTTTTGATAACGACAGTGAAAAATGCGAGAGCCATCGAACGGGCGAACAGATACGTGCTTTCATTGCACGTTTTAAACGCAGCTCTGGCTGAGAGACTTGGAGCTTAATCCGTTTTCCGGGTGACGGAGGCCACCGAATTCGAGTTCAAAGAGAAACATCCCCCTTTGAGCGTATTTACCCTGAGACGAGCACACTTTAGCGGGTATGTACAAGTCTAAATCTGCTCTGGACAAACTCATTACTCGGATTTCTTTTACGGCCGTTTTCCGCAAACGATTGTCATGTAACAATTTGAGATCAGGACTCTTGGGGAGGCTCCGGGAAACGATAGAGTGGTAATGTGTTTGTTGCTCCTTTTTTCTTCCACTTCCTCTTCTATCTGTTCGTTGCTTCGGGGGAGTTCATTTACCTCCCAAGTCTGTATCTGAAGGGGCGATCGAGGGTAATTACGAGGCACTAATGATTCTTAAAGTGGCTGGCTTGCGATAAATTTTGTCTTGCATTTATGCTGGGATTTGTGACTTTTGAATTCTTATCTGGGATTTCATAATTGCTGCGGGAATCCTTACTTGTGGCTTTTGGCGGTGATTATGACATGGCACTTAGATGGACTGAATGGAGGGAATGTTGGGAACTGGTGCAGTATTCCAGTTTTTTTTTGTTTGCTGGGCAGTGTGTTTGAATCGCCGGCTGGAAAGATGTTTATTGTAGTTTATGTCCATATGCCTGGAAGGTGAGAGCAGATTTCAAGGTTCCGCGTTGATTGACTGTCGTTCCCATTTTTGGGTGACAGTGCTTCCAATAGTCTATGAAAGCATACAGGCATGCTAACATTGGACTAGTGTCGACTGATTTTTCTAAAGCACTTTGGACCAAGCTGTTGGCTTGTGATCTTCCTTTTTAAGGACCTGTACTGGGTCTTAGAGATTGAAGGGTACCTCTGAACACCCAAATCTTATATCTCTTCCCGTACCAGATACAAGTGACACAAACCGAACGAAATATACGAACGTCCCGTGCAGAGTGTGTAGCTCCTTCGGACAGGGTGAGAGTATACAGAGAGATAGACAAACGTGTGGACTAGAAATTCGATTGGAGTATGTGAAGTGCGAATGAGTCAACAATCAGATGGTGGCCCATTTTGACGCACTCGATCCAGCATTGGATATCTACAATGACTGAAAGCAAAGTGTCAATAAAAAAGTCATTAATTAGAGCTAAACGATAAAAACTGTCTGCAACGTGTTATGACTTTGATTTTAACTGCACAGTTATAGAAATTTTCTTTTGTATGAAATGGTCCACTTAAACTGCGCTGACAAACGTAAGGAAACAACTTCTGTCTTTTGACTAAACCGCTTTACATAGTTGCTTATTTTTCAGTAGAGTGAAAAACCATTCAGAGCGGGGCCCAGAAATTATGCAAATGCGGTTAAAACGAAGTCATAAATTTGGAAACATAAAGGATGTCTCAAAATTAAGGAAAAGATTTGAACCTAAATTCCTTGTTGAATATTTGCATAAGTCTGTCTAACGTTCGTGGATGCCGCAATATATTTATTTCTATGCGCAAAGGACCCTAAACAGATTATTGGTGTAATAAAATATACTGGATGACGAATAATTTTAGGTTTATTTTTACGCTTGAAAGAGCTTGAGTTTGTTTTTATAATTTTATGCCTCTTCACATACGTGTGGGAATTTGCCGGAATGAAATCAATATTTCAATCATATTTCGAACTGTTTCGCCACTGTTAAAAATTCCTTGTTCCATACTTTAAAGCAACAGTCCGGTGTGGACCTGGGCCTAAAGCACCATTCTTATTTACCCTAAACTAACAGTTTGCAAATGGTAGGGTTGCCACCACTCGATCAATGTTGGATAATTTTTGTAGGCCAAAGAAATAAGGTTATTGTTTCGATTGGGGCAACCAGTCAAGATTTTATTTTAAGTCTGTTTTCTTTGAGAGATTGCTAAGCACTTATATCATTTTCATTTAATTTCTGTCAAACCAAATCATCTTCTTTTCTGATTCCCACAATATTTGACAGAAATGCAAAGCTGCATGCTTAAGAAGAGCTTATTTGTTGCTGCTTTGACTTGTCTGACAACATCCTGACCAAAATATTGTCAGGTGGCAGCTTGCTTAGAGAAAATCATGTAGGATGCTGTCAAAAATATTGATTTCTCCTTCTTCCAATTTTCCAGGCCTTCTGTTCAGTTGGTCAGAGTTGATAATAATTTTGACAAATTATTGTACCTGTAACATGTCTTCCTTGCTTTTCTTTGCTTCCGTTCTTCTGCTTCTTTTCTAGCTTCCGTTCAAAAATGATTCCAACAAGTAGGCGACATTTTGGCAGACTAATGCCGAAGTGGTTGGACTAAGTGAAAAACCTCCCATGGTTGTGATTAAGTTTAGATCTTTATTATGCCTTACGAAAATTAAAATCCAAGCAAAGTGATAGAACGGAAAGTCAAGTCAACTAATGCAATACAGCCAATGCAGTAAAATAAAATCGCAATAACCAATTCTCTTTCTTTAATATTAAGCAGTTCAATCACATTTTGAAATCAATGGTCCTTTCCATATGGAGCAAATTTTTAATTAAGAAATTGACTGAAATTCCTGCTGAATTTATTCTGGTTCCTGAAATTCTGATCAATTTTTTAAAATCTTGATTTTTCATAGTTCACGTCAGATACAGCAACAAACCTATTCACTCTATAAAGAAACAGAAATGTCAAGTGCAAGTGTCAAAAGTGACTGCAGTATCTACCACTTGAACCCACCTTGACACTCACAAAAATCTAGAGCACTCAGAATGATTCACCTCCGTCAAAGACCTGCCAAATGAGCAGGAGCTTTTACAAAAAGTAGAAATCTCCACGTTAAGTTAACACTTTCGCATAATCCAGCAGAGCTTACATTAAAAGCAAAGATCTCCGTGTTAAGTTGACACTTCCCTAGAATTTTACTCCTTAAATTTGGAAGCACTTTACTCTGTCATGTCATTGTCAGTTGTCATCCCCAAATATTCATGCGTCCCATCTCAAATTTGCAAGTGTCATCGTCGCACGCCATCTTCACACACCGTCTTCACATTCACAGGCAATGCCTTAGAGATGTGTTGTGTTCTTGAAACACAAGAAACCCATTCATCAGACGCTACTGTACCCAGCAAAAGTACTAGACACCTAACAACATTGAATTTGTCTTAGCCACTATCAACCGCCACCGCCGCCGCATACGTAAAGTGGGTTCTCTTTAGTTCAACCCCCTCAAGGCGCACTGCATACACACAAGCGCCCGCTGCTGCTGGGTGATTTACAGCCCTTTGTGCATGAGAATGCCATTGCACTGCATATGGATGTATGGTAATTCCTTTATGGGTAGTTATGGGATCCGGATCATAATAATAGTTTGACATTCATTGAGAACTTGAATGCCCTCAGAGAGGGGGTGCATTAGCCGTCTGACTACCCTCACATTTCTCCCGCGACTTTGAACTGCAATCTCCTCCTTCTAACGCTCTTCCCCCATTTCTCCTTCTGTTTCATTTCAGAGAAAGGACGTCAGGACATAAAATACTCAAACTAATTGATATTACGCCAATAATCGAATCCACGAAAAAAAAAGGAGAGAAGCAACGGACGCAAACAGACTTCAATAACAGTAAAAGCTCGCGCTACATTAATGACTTAGACCGCTTGGTGATATTGCATAGAGACTAATAAATTTAACTTAGAATCCCACAACCAAAAACCAAAAAAAGAGAAGAAATATACGAAAAACAAGATAACGGAAAGGAGAGAAAATTTAGATTGAATTGGAGAACGCTGTTGTATGGAAGAAGAGTTGTTACCGCTGCTGTTCGCTGCAAGAATCGGAGCGTTGCTGGTGCTGTGGAACGTTGATTGTGGTCATTGGGAGACGTTTGGAAAAATTACAAATTCAAAATGCAAAAGGAAAACAACTCCACCCCGGAGAACCATCAATTCGTGGGGCCGTACCGGCTGGAGAAGACTCTTGGCAAGGGTCAAACTGGTGAGTTAAATAATCCATTCAGCCCCTCACTCCGACAAAACAACCCATATATTCATTGCATATTCAAAAACATGAGCTAAAACTGTACTCGTCCCGGTGTGTCTTTCAGGTCTGGTTAAATTGGGTGTACACTGTGTGCTCGGCAAAAAAGTTGCCATAAAGATAATCAACCGGGAGAAGTTGAGTGAATCGGTGCTGATGAAGGTAAGTTCCGAACGGGGTCTGCGGGTGGTGGTCGACAACCGACAACCGAAAACCGAAATCCAACTTTGTGGCCTCGTCAGAGTTGAGGTTAATCACGCAATGCCAGTGCTCTATATTTAGACCTGTCATCCCCTTTGTCTTTGAGTTTGTTTTCTTTGCCTTAATTATCGATCCTTCATTGAACTGAATTTGTTATAATTTGTGTATTCCTGTTGCCGTCCTGTTGACACACACACACACACACATGCACATATGTATGCGCGCATATAACATCCATTTCAACATCACGGCTGTAGGTGGAGCGTGAGATAGCGATTATGAAACTAATAGATCATCCGCATGTTTTGGGACTGAGTGATGTGTACGAGAATAAAAAGTATCTGTACTTGATATTGGAGCATGTATCCGGTGGGGAGCTGTTCGATTATCTCGTCAAGAAGGGACGACTGACGCCAAAGGAAGCGCGGAAATTCTTTCGACAGATTATATCAGCGTTGGATTTTTGTCATTCACATTCGATTTGGTAAGTGCGAGGGGAGCGTGGGGCTTGGGGGTGGTTTGGGGAAGGAATTTGTGGCGTTTTTTTCTTGTAATGAATAATTTAGGGGCAAAAGTCGGAGTTATTGAAAAGGTGACACGAATTACTCACTCTGGGATATTTAAAGTTTTCCCATCGGGGCAAAAAAAAAACCCTCTTTGAACTAAGCAATGGGGTAGATATTGACTTTCGACAGGCGATAATAAACCTTGGACAGTTTATGATGATATTTGACAGACAATGAAGAACTTTTGGCAGTTAACGACAAACTTTAGACACTTGACAATCAAGGTTGACACGAAGTAATGACAGTTAATGACAAAATTGTGAGATGATTTACACAGCTCTAATAATTAACGACCTTAAGCTCCTTTCCTGCTTCTTCCTCTTCAGGCGGAGGGTGGAGCTGTGCCCCCACCAACATGCCTCTCAATTTCGTTAGTGGTTCTTGCTAGCATCCTGTGATTGTGTTCCCTGTTGCAGTGCCCCAATGGCTTATATTCGAAGACTCTCAGGGCTGGAGCTATGCTCTCCATACAAAAAAAAAATGCCACACTCTCCTCCCCCAGACTCAATAGTTTCTCTTCTTTAATCAATTCTAAGCATTTTTGTATTTTAAATTTACAGTCACAGAGACTTGAAGCCAGAGAATTTGCTGTTGGATGAGAAGAACAACATTAAAATCGCCGATTTTGGAATGGCTTCACTGCAGCCGGCCGGATCAATGTTAGAGACGTCCTGTGGTTCCCCACATTATGCCTGCCCAGAGGTGATTAGGGTGAGTATTACGATTTTCTTTTTCACTTTATTTCTCTCCTTTTATTAGGTAAGGTTAGATTAAAGGTGGTGGCAGAAGTTCATTAAAACCTTCTTTCACAGCAATGCCACAAACGCAGTTTTTACCTGCGTGTAGATTGTCCTTAACAGTTTGATGTTGGGCAAAAGTTCCTGAAGTGGTCTTACGGACAAGGTTCCAATCTACATAATGTAGAAAACCCAGTATGGATACACTCAAGTTTTCTGTAATCTCAAATGACTGTAAAATGGGCCTGACGTCTTAGTAGGTTTCATGTAGCCACCTTTACCCGCTGCTTCAAACCGAAAGACTGTCTTGAAAGCTGTACGATGAAAATGAGTTCACTAACCAATGCACGTAATCATTGATGAAGTTTTCGAGGGAGCCCGGATTCAATGCACATTGTTCAAGACTCCTAAATTAGCAAACAGCTTCTGAAACGTTGCCATTGGGAGTAGGTGTCTAGTTGAAAAGCTTCAAGAAAAAGTACACAACACGAATAGTTAAAAGAGGGGATGGATTTGAGTCCTTTCAGGATTGTTGCACCGCTCTTTCCATATTTTCGTTCTGTACTCGAAAGGTTCTAGTCTTCT
Source organism: Eristalinus sepulchralis (assembly GCA_944738645.1). Classification (NCBI taxonomy): domain Eukaryota; kingdom Metazoa; phylum Arthropoda; class Insecta; order Diptera; family Syrphidae; genus Eristalinus; species Eristalinus sepulchralis. The sequence goes on along the minus strand of OX122885.1, from coordinate 2,471,406 downwards.
TTAAAGAAAAGCTTATTATTTAATTCCCGCCCCATATACTGAAAAATGAAATTCTCAAACTTCCCCATTCGGTGTTGGCATTGCAGTGCAGTGAGAACATCCTTTTCATTCTGTCCAGAATGAAAACCACGAGGGATTGCTACTAAAGATAGATGATGATGGAGTCTAGTGTGTGTTTTATTTTTCTCTCCTACCCACCTAGTCTTTTATGCATTTTTAAACGATTTCCCCCTCAATGAAACCGGAAGACATTAAAGACTCACGCCACCATCAACAGACAGCGATAGTTTCTGCCATAAATTCTAGTTTCGTAAATCTCCCGCCAGGGACAGCGTCAATCTCATTTGAATACCGAATGAAATTCATTCTTTTCGGCAACATTAATTGTCACTTACTTATGACAACAAAATCCACTCCGGTCCGGTACGGGGTGTATGCGGAGTGAGTTTGATTGGCAGCACTGTCGTCGCATGTGTTTACCCACAGCCAAACGATGAATATGAATATTTTCTATTTGCCGAAGGCAAACCACCGGCGACTCCAGCAGCACGTCACTTCGATTTTCAGTGGAGCTGCTTTCCGCAGGAATTGTTTACATGACAGTGTGTACGGTAGGTCCAACCCCACCTGGGTGTGTTCTGCGCCACAACCACATGAATCCCTTATCGAGATGAATAAAAGATTAAGTTCGATAGGAATAATTGAATGACCTTTGCCATGCAACTGCCCGTGCATGGGTCTTAATTTAAGCGAACCCTTTGCGGAAGGCCCAGCCAGGATATTAAAATAGATCCTTATCGGGCCCCAGGGCACTCTAATTAAGGTTAATACAAAATCGATTCGAGGGCGATGATGAGATCTCGTGGCGGATCAATCAAATCACATTCGAAGCAGAGCTGTCTGTGGAGATGTCTTGGGGATTCTTTTTTTTTTCGCATTCGCATGCGAATTAAGGGGAGAGACGGTCGAGCGTTGTTTTACGAATAAATAAACCAATTTAGCTCCTCCTTCCTGCCATCGCTGTTCGCAATTTGTTATCGACTTAGCATTTCTCAAAAGTCTGTGGCCTTGGCGATGGCGAATGCAAAGCCCATGTTTGTGTTTCTGGGCAAATCGTGGTCAGTTCGGTTGATTGCGTGTGCAGATGGCTTGAAAATCCCTCTGCCCAGCTTCTTAGCTCGTGGCAAAGTTGGCTCGCCTGTCTATTTATAGTGATTTGAGTTGGGAGAACTTAAAATAGATTAAGTTTAAATTCATGATGACTTCAAGTAGTGGGAGAATGAGAAAATCAATAGAATCTGGCCCCCTTCAAGTGGCACAAGCATGCCGACGCTAACGAACAGATTCGTTGAAGTGAGCTCTTAAGTCAGACGACTGACATTTAATAAAGTTGCTCGTGCGTCCCCACAAGTTTTGCGAAATCTCCGAAATATACCCAAAACTTATTCACACTCATCACTTCAATCTCATCCCTCGCATAATCTAATTTGCAAAACATTACCCCTACACACACGCGCTAACCCCTACCCCCCGGCCAGCCATCTCAAAGAACCGAACAACAAATGAGCAAAGTCCATCTTGAGTCCTCGGGACTTTTGCAAAAGAATCTTCAAACTTTTGTGCGGAGTCGTGTTCCAATTCCGAAACTACACGAATTTATTGGATTGCCAACAGAAATGCTCGGATTCCAGGTTGATTTCGAAAAATAAAGAAAATCAATGCCCACCGCCACTGGCCCTCCGAAATTCCCCGCATTTCTCAGTCTTCCAGGCTGCACATACGGAGGAGGACATTCCGGCCATTGATGAACTATTTTTCATTGATTTTATCAGCCCACATCTGCATATTGATTCGAATCGTACTCTAGTCCAAGTTTGTCTAGTTTTTCAGTTTTTTTTTTTCCAATTTTTCAACGTTTTTCGACTTTTTTTCGGTTTTGCTTACAGGGCGAGAAGTATGACGGCAGAAAGGCGGATGTCTGGTCATGTGGTGTCATCCTGTACGCCCTGCTGGTGGGTGCACTGCCATTCGACGACGACAACCTACGTCAGCTGCTGGAGAAAGTGAAGCGCGGCGTGTTTCACATACCGCACTTTGTTCCGCCCGACTGTCAGAGCTTGTTGCGGGGCATGATTGAAATAAATCCCGAGAGGAGATTAACTGTGAGTATTAGGGGTGGGGGGCGGATGGTATACGAGGGCAGAGAAGGATAATAGAGCTTCCTCCTGCAGTTGTCGGAAATCAATCGGCATCCCTGGGTAACGGCCGGCGGGAAGGGTGAGCTGGAACTGGAGCTGCCAATGATGGAGGTGGTGCAGACACATGTAATACCATCGGCATCTGCTGTGGATCCGGATGTTCTGAATGCCATCTGCTCGCTGGGCTGTTTCAAGGAGAAGGACAAACTTATTCAGGAGCTGTTGAGTGCTAAGTAGGGGATAAGCTGCGGCATATGTGTTATACGCTGACGTTATGACTCTGGGAATTCTTTGTTTTGCAGTCACAACACGGAGAAGGTGATTTACTTTTTGCTTCTAGACAGAAAGCGACGACGTCCGGCCCTGGAGGATGATGAGGAGCTGGCCAAACCCCGCGCAGACATGGACACCCTGGATCCGCCGAGGAAGCGCTTGGACACATGTCGAATAAACGGAACGAATTCTCCGACATATGGACAGATTAGTGAGGGGTCTCCCCTGACTCCGAGACGACAAGCTTTCAAGTAAGTGGGAGGCGCATGGGTGTGGGTTTGTTGACAGACAGATGAATGGGTTCCTTTGCAGCTTCCGCTCCTACAGCAGCTCAAGAAATCATCAGCGTCGCTCACCCACTTCGGTTTCCTCAGTACGCTCATCATCATATCACAGTCCGACACGGTGCAGTTCGCCCATTAACTCTTCACAGCCGACTGTCATCTCCAGGCCGTCCTCACCAGCAGCGAGCACTCACTCGTCAAGGCATTCCTCGTACACGTCGTCGCCGCAGCCGTCAAATGCCAATCGAACCCCGTCGCAACCCACGACGATACCGGGTCCCGGCAGCGGTGGCAGCCCACCACCGTCAGCGGCTGCAGCTGCCGCAGCCGCCTCGGCCGCACAAGTAGCGGCGGCTCAGGCCAATGCACATCACCGTGCCAACTCTGGGCCAACCATTGCCATAAGTGTTTTCCAAGACCCGGAGACAAATAATGGTGAGACTGGTACAACAGACACCACCTCCTTCCCAGACTTATGCCGCGCCTTCTCATTTCAGTTATGAATCCCACAGGATCGCCCCTCTTGAACAACAGCTCACCAGTGATGCCCGGCTCCGGGTGTAATTCGCCCGGCGGTCAGCTGTGGAAGACGCGGCTAACGAACATCAAAAATAGCTTCTTAGGTAGCCCGAGGTTTCATCGGAGAAAACTACAAGGTACGCCACTGTACAGCCAAGTGCTGGACATTTGACTAATCTTTTGGAAAGTATCTGCAGATGAAGTCCATTTAACGCCGGAATCGTCGCCGGAGCTAACGAAACGGTCATGGTTCGGGAATCTGATCACAACGGAAAAGGATGAGACTTTCACAATTCTGGTCAAGGGGAAGCCCATTGCGACAGTAAAAGCACACTTGATTCATGCATTTTTGTCCGTAAGTTTTGGGGGGAGCTGAAAGGTGACAGCTGACATTTGTTTGACGCTGGACAAACGGTGTTTAAGGGTTGACAAGTTTTATGGTTGAAAGTTGATATTTTCGACAGCTGGCATTTCAAAGTTGCAAGTTGAGGCTTGAAAGCTGTCAACTGTTGAATTGCAGTTGGGAATTGAAAGGCAACAGTTGGCTGCTAACAGGTGATAGTTTGAACCGAATAAGCTGATTATTTGACTTTTGACAATTAAAAGCTAACATTTGACAACTTGCATGTTATTTTTAAGTGGACAATTTTCTTGCCAATCGATAGTCGAAGGCTGACAGGTGACAGACGATAGTTAATAACTCCTGAGCGAGAGTAGAAAGAAACTTATATGCAGCAGGTAGTTGTCATTATCCATTTGACACTTGGTTATTGTAAGGAAACAGTTGTCAAACTATGATTGATGGTTGATTAAAGTAGAGTATTGGTAAAATTGGCAAGTGACACATTACAAACGACAGTTGGAAGTCGAAAAATGACAGTAAGACAGCAAGATGATAGGTAATATCTGACAGGCGACACAAGGTAGAACAGTTGACAGTAAACAGTTAATGGTTGACAGGAAAAAAGTTTACATTTAACTGTTTCTTTGATGAAATGAAATTGAATCTTAAACAAATTGCGTGTTGCTAATTGACAGTTGTTTAGAATTCTGAAGAGCTCAACACTGTATCATCGCCTGACGAATGAATAAACGATTGTCTTCCTCTCTTTTCACAGATGGCAGAACTCTCTCACAGTGTTGTGTCGCCGACTTCCTTCCGAGTGGAATACAAACGAAACGGAAATGGTCCTGTCATGTTTCAACGACACGTAAAATTTCAGGTGCATACACCTCTCACTCACGTCCCGAAATTCCCGCATTAAATGTCAGAATTCGTTCGTTGCAGGTTGACATAAGTGCCATATGTAAGCAAGGTGATATTGCTGATATGTTATTTGCTTTAACATTTACACTGTTATCGGGTAAGTGAGAGAATGCGTCAGATTGACAATTTTGACAATCTGGAAATGAAAAGATCGCGTTTCAGGTAATATCCGACGCTTTCGACGAATTTGTGAACACATCCAATCGCAAGTGTGCTCAAAACGTTTCCCCGGCCCCAGTAGTCCACCAAACATTCCAACCGTCACCCAGGCTGTCTCGGAGAGTTCCTCATGTGGTTCCGTGTCCAGCGAACGACTGTGCTTTAAACGACAAGTTAGTTAATGTGACATTCTTTCAATGTCTCGTGTATAATGCATTTAGTTTGACATTTTATGGTTTGACAGATTGAAAACGAGCTAGAGAGTGATAACATTTTCACCTACAAGTCTGGAAATGGCCGACGAGCATCGACTACGAATAACAACAACGCCAATCCAGATATACCCGGTAGCCCCATCGCTGTGAGATCGAAGTAAGTTTTCACTTTTCAACGATTGTCAGTGATGACCGCAGATGTGATTCTTGCAGCTCCGAATCAGCTGAACACGACCGCAACAGGGAGCATCAGACCGAACAGCGTCAGCAAACAACAATGTCCGGCAGTGCAATAGCATGAGAATTATTTCTCTGATTTAGTTCACCTTTTGAATTATTATTTTGGAAATCGAATAAGTCAGACAGTAACAACAGCAACAGCAACAAGAGAGACGTCAGCGACAAGAATTTCATGAATCACACCGACCCCAGGCCAGGGACTAGCAATAGCGTGCGGCGCTCAAGGAAACGCACGCGTGTACACGACAGCAATCTCGTGCATTCGAAGGAGTCACGCAGAGTGGTGGAGCGGCGGCACTACATCACCAGTGGCATGGATGTGGTATCGGAGGACGGCAGTGACTACAGCACCCAATCGGAGGGTGCGATTGATTCGAGGCCAGCCGCAGCAAATGCGGATGAGAGCGATCACAGCGATTGCTTGAGTACCGCACAGAGCCGTCGCAAGAAGCAGAAGCAACAGCAGCAGCAAGAGTCACTGCACAAGAGATACCTGCACCGTCAACTGCAGATGCAACTGCAGCTGCAGAAGCGGCGTAAGAAAAATCTAGTCCTCAACGCTTCCATTGGCTTCGTGCGCTTCTATTACTTCTATCTCCTTCTAGTAATAACTGTAACTATTGTAATTATAATAATTATGATTGCCGCCAACTTCAAAAGTATTAGCAAAATTTTTTATACGCCCACCATCACCACTACGACCACCATGAGCACACTTAGATGCACTCAAGCGATTTCAACCACACCTCCTGCCACCAACAACGGTCACGACAGCTGCTCGGGCTTGAAGGCGCCAGCCAATGACGGCAGCTACAATGAACTCTTACTACGTTTATAGATACCCCCCCGAGGAATGATCAATTTAGCTATACTCTCAAACTATTTGTAGATAACAGGGTGTCTCGAAGGTTAGGAATGCTTTTTTTCTCAATTTAAAGTCAACCACCAACACCACCACCACCACTACTATCCACTCTCAAAGCTTCTTATACTACCCGCCTACACCTCCGAGCTGTCCTTACGCATACTTTAGACACAACAAATTTTACTCTAACCACAACCTTACCCAAATCTAGTGGAAAACAAAGAAAATTAATGAAACAAATGCGCTATCTGGTGGCGAATATATTTTGTATACCTTCTTGTCTTTTTTGCATTAAGCTTTACAGATGAAAACAAAAAATTGAATATATGCAGGACGATCATATAAGATATTTGCAAAGAAAATAAACAAAAAAAAAACGTAAGAATCCATTTAATTTTTTTACATAATAAACAAATATATTTTTAACATACGCCATGTAATTAGAAGAAAAGAAAAATTTAGAAACAAAAACTTACTCACAAGCACACACACACGCATACAATTAAAACAAAAAATGAAAACATAAGGTTAAATGCCTACAAAGAAACAAACAAAATTAATAAATTAAAATACCAAAGAATGAAAGTAAAAAAAAATTGAAATTGTTAGCTTTTTTGAATAAGATTGTAAAATATTAAGACATTATACAAAAACATAAATAAATAAAATATACTTATAAAATGAATTATTGTCCTATCATAAAATAAATATAAATTATACATAAATATACAAAAACAAAAAAAAAAAAAGAATATCACATTAAAAATTGGAAAAAAGCCACAATACCAAACAAACAACCAAGCCACTCACTCTCTATGAACGTAGTAATTGTTCACGAAACCCCCCCCTTGGTTATCCAATTAGATATTTTGTTCCTTTCTCATAATGGTTAAGTTTATTTAAAAGTGACAGATGATGATGATGAAGATGATGATGATATTTGCGAGAGTATGCTCACCGAAGGACTTGTATATGTATATGTATATGATATTAATGAAGCATTAATCCACTTTAAGAGATAAATAAAACGATTATGATTTATTGTTTAGTTGGTTTAGTTTTCACTTACTTTAAATAGGTTCTATTTGACAATATGATGAATTTGAGAAAATTATGAGAGAGGAGAGAAGAAGAGAATATGATCAACAAATTATTTATATTTTTTGTTTGATTTTTGTGCTAATTGTTATATATATACATAATTAAAAAAATATATATATTTTAAGCTTTTTTCAAATCCCACTCGTTTTGCAATGCAATGGATGTTTTGTTTTTGGAATTTGTGATTTCCCTGGGAACCGATTTTTCGGCAGCTTTACATTTGACTTTTGCAGGAACTACAGTTGAACAGGGGTCTGTGAAACTATTGACTTCAATTTTGGGAAAAATGAAGAATAGACACACAAGTACGCGTCTTCTGCGACAATTAGTTGACCGCAAAATACGCATTATAAATGGATGTGACTTTACCTATAAGACTATAGTTATGGAATACTTACTCTTTGATTTGGAGTTGGACAAGATTACTTCATGCCCCGTAAGGCCTAAAGGACGACTCTTTTGATTTATATCAATGCAAAAATCTGCATACATTTTCCAATAATTTTCTCCCAGTAATAACAATAAAAAATCTTAGGATTCTAAAGCCGTTGTGTTTTTGTTTTGCTTATTTTAGACGTACGTATGCACGTACCGGACTCCGTCTCCACGTTAGATAACTAAACCAATGTTGAAATTTCCAAACTAAGCCTAGACTACTTGGCGTTACACAAGGACACGCTTTGTCGACGACGCACTCACCCATTACGCCACCCCGACCATCATTTGCTTTCAGTTAATCTCACGTTGTCTAGCTAGGGATTCCATACGTTTCTATAACTGCAGTCGTAGTTATGGTTGGCAACTCTTTTCTTTTCCAACAAAAGCAAGGCTTTTAAAAGTTATAGTTGACTTTTGTACTTTTGAAAACTCTGTCTTGGGCACTTCTACAATGCGAATTCGTTTTATGGCTGAATATTTCAAACGAGTCTGAAGTTAACGCCAACTATGCACAACAAATCAATGATCTTCTCCCTTGGTGTGTTCTTGTTATCGTGAATGCCCTCGGTTGTATTCTTTCAATGACACAACTAGGAGAAGAGCTGTCTTGTAACCCGAATTATCCATATAGTTAACTTGGCATCTTTGGTGTTCTAACTTGGTCCACTATTTTTATGCATTCATCTTTTTCCTTTGTGGATCTGGGCCTATCCCCTCCAGCTAAGGCTGGGCGCTTGCATACGATTTTTGCCTCCAGTTGCATACACCGAGGTTTACGCTGCTTTTCCATTTGTCCCCACGATCAAAATCGAGAGGTCCCCTTGTCCCAACCGCACAGACTTAAAGATTCTTTCAGCAAAATCTGCCTCCATTCATGCGCCCAACATGGTCTTGCCATGTTTGTATTCCAAGATGCTTTTCTAGCTTCTTTCCGCTGTGTACCCCGAATTGTAGAATTTATAGAGTTTCATATTCTGCCAGAAACATTTAAGTTTTCTTACTGATAACTGCTATATAAGTTTACGTAAGTCGCTTCTTTCGTGTTTCGCCAGATGTAGAAATGACTGCAACACTAAGGAAGGATGCTTGGACGAATTCGACCCATTGTGAAGTGCAAGTGTAGCTCCTTTCAGACAGAAGTTGAATTAAGTTTTAAGATTCAGTTCTTCAAATAGAATAAGTTTTGAATATCGGAAAATTTTCTCCGATAACTCCTATTAATATTGAAAGTCCATTTAGGCCACTTGGAGCTGAGAAATCAGACAAATCAAACTACTAGCCCAACTGCTTTAAACATTTTAGCTCTACCGGATTATACTCACTGCATGTTTCCTCTAGCGCCATAACAATTATTTCACAGATCAAAACATACGCCGCTTCTGTGCTGATAAAAATAAAATTACTTGACAGCCACTCGGGCGTATACGTAACTTTTTTTATTCTTAAAATCGTGTGTCACCTATTCTCTTACACTCTCTGCTCACATTGTTGCCGAGTCATGCATATTCGGATTTTTATCACTGGAACGCAAGCAATTTGTTAAGACGAATTATTTCGAGACGGTTTATTAATCGCATTCGCCTCTAATTGGCTTGCAATAGCTTCTCATGAACTTGCCTCACTGATGCCCCCGTGATTTTTTCTCGATTCCTCACGTCTATTCTCAGGCAAATGAATTGCAAAATAAATTCCATTTCATTCAACTCGTAAACGAAAATAATCAAGAATTCCCGCGTGGAGATTTTTGCGAAAAGTTTAGCAACAGGTTGTAAATCATCATCAAACAGCAGCTGAGGTTCAAATGGATGTCGCTAGACGAGTAATGTGCGAAGGCGGCGATGTGTCTGAATTTCGGTGGCAATTAAGTGACGCAGCTAGTGAAGTGTGCTGTGAGCAAATTTATTTTGCATTCTCAATTAGAAAGTGTGGAACTCTCTGTTGAGTTAAATAACGTTGGGTACACAAACCCCCAATTTATCTTCTCTAAAACTCTCAAATGAGTTCAAATCCCCAGAAAGAGAGCACTCACCCCCATTTATCATGCATCCCGGAAATAACACATACCACCAATGCACAATAAAAACAAACAGAACTAAGTAATGGTATCATTGCTTTGAATTTATGGCACCACAATCTGTCAATCCCTCGACTCCTAATTTTTAAAACTGACAATCCAATAGATCACCGGATGGCAACAAATAAGAGCACAAATCCAGCTTCCACTTCGGTACTGATGAATGGTGTCAAGTCCCCCACCCTGGACACAAACACGAGGACTCCATTGAAGTTGCTCAAAAATGCATGAATTCCTGCCCAGGATTACATAAGTCGCATCCACCCCATGCATGCACTTCCATCAGGGAAAAACAACTAAGAAACACAACAAACGACCGTTCATCCCAGTGCAGCAGTCACCCCCACTCCGTTTTTTTTTTTGCGCCCGATTCAGAGATATATCATGAAAGCAGCAACCCTTGCATTCCAGAAACATAAAAAACAAAACTGTGTCACCACATCACAAATCCCCCACTCGAGGATTCACAAGAGAAATGGATTAAAACCGCATCTCCCCCCTTATGCACGTGCGACACCGAATATCCACTTGATCTCACAAGGATTACTATTGCTGAGCGCCACTAGAAATTCCTCCTCGGCACAGGACATCGGAAAAAGGGATAATCGCGAATCCCAGCGACATCTCCTTGTAACTAGACCAACCACCACTTGAGCGAAGCAAAAAGCTCCCCCACCTCACATGCACATGGAACAGCAGGCAAGCGCATGTCCCGTCATAGCGCATCAGAACCGAAAGTGCCTCCAAAAATATCACAACACAACACGGTCTCGCCGAAAAAAGCTGCACAACGCACGGCTTTCCAACCAAACCCGAATCGTAAGGAAACTTCTGCATTTTCAGTCCGCAGCGGGTGTGCATTTCAAAAACATCTCTCTCCCACTGAAGCAGACACCTTTCTGGTGGTTCGTGTGTGTGTTGTTGTGGTTCTTCTTTTGGTGTTTTTATTATTTTTGTTGTTGTTGGTCGCGAGTGCGTTACTTCTCAGTCTTTTCTATACCGCTCTCACTCTCCCACTTTCCATCACCACCCCCTTTTCGAATGGAGGGTGGTCAAAAAAGTGTCTAGGCGAAGTGAAGAAAATTCAAAAAAAAAAATTGTAACCCATCCCCTCGGTGTTTGTCTGTGTGAAAAGAAGTTTTGAAAAAAAAAAATTAAAAAAAAATAAGAAACCAAACTGAAAATAGTGCTGCCAAGTCGATCGTTTCAATGTTAAGGGTACTAGACCAGCTAGACCAAAGCACGAAAAAGCAATGCAATCGGCAGACCGACCCTGCAGAACGATTTAAATAGAAAATTCAGTTTTGAAGTCGAAAAGCGAGAAGCGAGACCGTGTGGGTATAGGCAAAGTGAAAGAGAGCAAAAAGGTGTCCAATCAAAGTGCATACAAAATAAATACGAAAAACGAGAGAAACGGACGCGAGCAGTTAGTGTGTCAACTCGAAACGAAGGGACGTAAAGAGGATGCCGCGGTAGGATTTATGACACTTAAGCCCTCGCCATCATCATCATTAGACAAACACGAAAACAACAACAAGGAATAACAACAACGACTGCGACGACGACGACGACGGCGACGACAATTTCAACTTGGACTTCGACTAGGAAGACAACATCAACGGCAATAGCAACGACGACTGCACTACTGTAGTGAAAGTAGGCGAGTAGCAAAAAAAAAACCAAAAAAAAAAAAATCAAGGAAACGGCAGAGAGGAGAACGCCAAGTGAGAAAAGGACGAGAATTGGCGAGAGTGTGGCACGAGCAGAAGAAAAAAAAATACAACACACACAGCCCGAAGGATTTAAATAGCGAACGAGTTTCTGCCAATTAGGTAATAATATTGAGTTGAGTTGAATTTTTCTTCTTTTTTCCTCTCTCCATCCTTTATTCGTCCTTTGTGCAATGAGTGTGTCTGTGTGAATGCAATGAAAAGGGTATTTTTCCTCGACACCCCCAAGGAGTTCTATCCCCCCCACACCCCGCAAACATTCACCTCTACGATCGTGAAATTACAGGTAAAACAAGAGAGCTATTATAAAATTAGTACACGAATCTCGCAAATTTATTAAGCAAAAGGAAAAGCAAAAAAAAAAAAAAAACAACACAGTGTGCAAGAAGTTACAACATTTTCGGGCAGAACATGGGGTGGGCATTTGTGAGGGGTGTTGTGTTTTTGAGAAATTTTTGTGCGAAAAAGTGTGTGCCATGCCAGTGACTGTGGTGGACACGGTGAATGCCAATATGCGATAAAAATAAACATATCTCAGAGAGATCCCCAATCTGCAAACTGTGTGTGTGCAAGTGGCGCGCCATTCGGGGGGAACGAGATCACGGCCTCCTTATCCCCATCATCATCATCATCATCACAATTCATTCGAATATTTGGTTTCTTTGAAATTTTTCGGCGATTTTTTCTCGCGTTTCTGTGCCGTGTTAAATTAGAACCATGGCATTGCAAATTGACGTGTGATCGTGTTGGAAGGGGGCTTCTCCCTCATTTTGTTTTACTCTCTCTATTGACACATATTGCATCGGAGCATAAATTTAGTAACAAATGAGAGACACACAACCGAGACTGAAAAAAAGCTTTTCATTGTGCACCGTGTGTTGCACCTTTAAGTCCACCATCAATTTAAAGGAGCCGGGAAACACCCCTAAATGTGTATTGGTGCAACCAACACATGCAGCCCCACTCTGCAGGCACCCTACTTACCCCCAACCAGCTCCACACTCCGTAACCGTTCAAGCGCTTAGGTAAACAAGTGCAATTATGAAGTAAGAAGACAAAAAAAAACCTGCATACAAAAATTGAATTTTTAAGAAAATAAAAAGTGGAACAAGACCATTGGGACAGCCCTTACAGAAACCGTGCACTTCTCTAGCAAGAATGCTCGCGAATTGTGCATGTGTGGTTTGTCCTCTCACCCCCAACAGGAGAACCCCAAACAACAGTACAATTCAAAAAGGAAACGAAAAGCAGAGAAAAGAAGGAAAGTGCTCCTTCTGCACCTAATGACCCGAAGAAAAAGAAGACGATTGTACATCTTGTTGCTGAATTTCCTCAGTTTTTGCAAGTTAACTGGCTGATTACTCTTGATTACAGGTATTGTGTGAAAGTGTCATTAACGCGTTCGTTCTTTTTTGAAATCTAAATCCCCCGGTCCTCGAATTGGGGTCTCTCTTTCTCTCTCCCCCCCACAGATTTGTCTCCGACAATCGACTTGGTATCACTGGCTCAATTAATTGATATTTGACAGATAATTACTATCATTGATTGGCAGTCATTCTGTTGTCCTGTCGTACTTTGTTACGGTACCGTGAAATAAATTCCAACTCATTTCGAGTTTGGGAAAGTTTTCCTTAGTAATGATACACTTTAAGTTCGTCTTGGAGGGTCGTGAAAGTTTAAATAGATTGTCAAGTTTAAAAATTGTCAAATTTGGGAATTTTCAGCGGGAGTAGAGAGTTTTGAATTTATTCTGCGAGAACTGGAACATTTTTCAGTGTCCTTTAAAATTTAAATTGTGGAATTAAAAGTCCTTCAACAAATTCAGCTGAGGTTTTGTCGGTTTTAGTTGAAGAACAGTCTACAGGGTCTTCTTAAGTGTCTTACGTGTCAAGCGTATATATCTGTCTTCTGACTAATGCCCATGCAACTTTGTTGCATTTCATTTCGAAATCATAGCAGCGGCCAGCCCCTCTATTCCGTTTCTGGGATTTTCAGCTTTTCTATACTAGTTTCATCCTTATTCGCAACGCAAAATGAAGTAAAATGCAGAAATTGGGTGTCTGGGCCGGCAACCATCTCATTTTCCTATCGTTACACTTCTTCACCTGGGAAAAGTCTGCAGGAACTAATCAGAGAATTAGTCTTCTCGAACCGTATAAAGAAGTGACAGGCAATAGAACAGAATGAATACTTCGGCTATTCGGGACTAAGACTTCTCTAAGGGGATCCATTCTTTGCCGGTATAAGATGGTCAAAGGCGTTTCCGAATCGATTTTCTCGACTAGAGACGCCTTCAATGCTCGGTTATTAAAGGTATCCACTTATTGTTAATTTTCCTTAGTGCACAAAATGGTACAGATATGGGTTGACTTGTATTTTGTATTCATGATCTCTGCACTGGTAATTCATTACTTCCCTCTTTCTCAAACCTTGTTGTCTGTGTGCCGAGTTTAGTCAATAGATCTTTGTGCCTTGGATTACATTCACTTGAGGTTTCCTAATGAACATCTTTATATTTTGTCCAATGAGAGCAAGTAACACGTAAGCTCTCAAGCCAGGCAGAATGTTTTAAGTGAAGTGGAACTGGAAAATTCCTATGAATCAGTTCGCTTGCCTATACATATATTATTCCATCAATTCCCATCTCATTCCCGTACATATAAAGTGATGAAATTCCTGAAAATGAGGCCTTATCCTTGTCTCCTCTATTTGAAAAGGTTTGGAAATTCTTTCGAAAACCACCACCTTCTTAATTTTCTAGTTTCATGTTTTCCTAGAAATTCGTTGCAGGTCCCTTTAAATTTTTTTCAAATCCTGACACAACATCACTGATGTTTTCTCATTCCGAAATGTAGACTACTAACTCATGCACACCAATCAAATCACATTCAAATGCCTCTCAACCATCGTTTCTAACTTCTAAAGCGCCCTTATATCAGCAAGCGCCCACTCATTCACTCAAGACCTCATTTCAGTCATTTAATTTTCACTCAAAACGCTCTGCGCCAATCACTTGACTGGTAAGCGGCTGAATCATGCGAGGAATTTCCGCATGAAATGTCAAAGCGGAACGCTCCCGTCAAGTGGCCATTACGTTTCCCAATGACCCCTCGACTTAATTCGCATTTTCTGCAACCAGCCCCAGTCCCACTGGCTGCAATCAGTCGAATCGATTTGTGGCAACTGCCAATTGAAATAAATCCCTCGCACGGATGGAAATCTGTTATCCAGCAAATTGCTGCAATACACCACGTTTAATTGTTTTGCATGACAATTTGCACTTATCTCTAATCTGCTGGGGATTACCTCCGCCGAACGTCGAAGTGACATGTGGAGCGGTTGAAGCGATGTCCTGGAATGTATCGGTTCTTCCAACGCCGCGATCTCCGTTCACCTGCTTTGTGCACGAGTATGAGCGGAGAAATGAATTTCATCCAATTGAAGTGCTGTGTCGATTCAAAAGAAGAATCGGCCATTCTGACAGCAGACGTCGGGGGAATGAATGTCAAGCGAAAATATTTTCACTGTGACAAATAACGAGACAAGCTCTCTCGTTCATTGAAATACTTTCGCATGAACCAGATTTTAATTAAATATTTATAAGCAGACAAATGCAATAAAAACAGAACTATTAGCCAACTAAACACGGCCTAGACGTGTACGAGGCGGCAGACGGGCGACGACAGCGTATAGGGATGTTTGCGGCTGAGGTTCAAGTAGCGGCTGCGGGGGATAATTACGACATTTTCCGCTGAACACTGTTCGTCTCTACGCACAGAAGAATGAATGAGAGAATGTGCCCTGCAGGGCTCGCCAATGCCGCGCACCGTCCGCATCGTTGCAAACTAGATACTCGCAAATGAATCTGCTGCACGCGATTAACAAGAGAAAGAGTGGCGGTGGCTGAAAATATGAATTAGCCAGAAAGTGACTGAGTGTGTTGTGCAGTGCAAATAGAATTCGTGTCCCCCTCGATAAAAATAAACACACAACACAAAAATTGATTTATAATTTAGATGCACTGCGAGTACGCTGCAAATCCGAAAAAACACGACAAAAACAATGAGATATTTATTTAATTTGTTGATTGATGTTGGCGATGTGAATGTGGAGTACAACAAATGACAAGTGTGCCGTGTGCTGCGGGAACTTCGGGGAATGTGCGGATGACAGAAAGGGAACGCAGTTGGATTTCGATGTTTGAGGTAAAAAAAACGAGGCTTTGTGACACGTTTTGCGGGCACAAATGAAAAGGTTATAGGTTGTCGGCGAGGAACAGAATTTATGTTTCTACACATGACGGTTGTATTTTTTGACGCATTCTCACGAAATATGAGATTGTGGCGCCGAACGGAGTTCACTTTTATGATTAATCCCTTTTGGGATCTGTGTGGCACGTTTACCCAATCTATCAAAGATATGGCTAAGGAAGTTAACTCCCTGCATTTGCACTGAGCGTTGCAAAGAGAATAACCTGCGAGGGACGGGAACTTTTTTTTGAATTTTCTTAGTTGTCCAATTATGCCTCAATGTCGTAAGTGATTCACCACCAGGCTTAAACTCTAAGTGTTACGCCTTTGAAGGATGTATTGCCTTAGAAATATTGCTGATGGCTCAGAAAGGGCGTCTGAGGTAGAGCGTCTGAGGAAGAGCGTCTGAAGTAGAGCGTCTGAGGTAGAGCGTCTGAGGTGGACCAACCTTCTACATTTGACAGATGTAACTTTAAGGTTCAAAGGTGACTTAAAAGTCCAAAGGAGGCTGATCCTTTGCCAGATTCGTCTTGGGCTGAAGATCTGGCCTATGATAGAGTTCTAGGAAAGTAAGCTGCCAAGCACGCTGGACAGAATAGCGAACGTAGCAAATATTCCAGTCGGAAGTCGTGCTTTCGGCCTTCAAAATTCTGCTTGCTTCCTTATAGAACATAGTCGCAAGCGTTTGAATGCTTTGGAAACTGTAACTTCTTTATTGTACAGTCCTAACGAAAGTGCTTAGTAAGGTCTTCTTCAACGACCTTCTGGTTTTCATAATTAAGCCGGTTTTGTTTTCAATGCCCTGAATGTATGACATGATAATCCCCTTAGTTTAAATAAACTGTAGAAGCCGTAGTTTCTTGAGTTGAAAAGTAAGCCTGACTTAAGTTTCTTTTAGGGCTCCTTTTATGTTGTGTTCTAAAACTCAGAGTGATCGCATAGTCAAGAAAATGCCATGATTCGGCGTCACTAGTAAAAAAAAATAATAGCACGCATAGTACAAGTAGATCTTGAATAATCTGGTTTCTGGTTCACGCAACTCACTTTGTTTGACGGTACTGTTTTCCAACTACTTACCTACAATCTCATCGAAGGCATTAATGCCATCTCTCACAAGGGAATAAATGTTTATCTTTATAATTTTTCTCAAAATAAAATCATTGGAGATAAAGTTTTGACCCAAATTCCTTCAATTTTGAAGCAGCATGTACGGATGGCTGCCAGCTTTGAATAACTGAATTAAACTGAAGCGAATTCCCCTTTCCTCCATCTCCTCAATTTCTTTGAAAAGTCGATATAATCTCAGCCACACTGACACAATGCTTCCTTAAATTAAAATTCGACAATCAAGATTTGCAACCGCAGGGCACAACATTACCCCTCATGTTTCCCAGCAGAGTGAGATGAAAGCAAACAAGAGATGGGGCGAAAAAAAAACACCCAAAACATGTAAGTGAAAAGAAAATTCGGGCCCCCTACTGTGAAGAGTGGCCAGATGGGAGGGGGGCTTGTAACGCAAAACAAATATTAATTCCACAAAATTAAGACAAAATAAATGAGCACACGAGAGGGTCCCATCAACTGAAAGCCTGTCACAAAATTAAAAGTTTCCACGAGAAGAAAAAAAACAAAAAAAAAAAAAAACGAACCCACCAAGGACTTAGGCTGTGCAAACACTTGCAAGTTTTCCATTTAAAATCCTCAGTTTTGCGACAAGAGCAAAGCTGCCTCTTGACGCCAAGTGAAATAGAAGAACACACAAATGAAGGCAAAAAATTGGACACAGCAATATGCCAAAAGCAACTTTTTCCTTCGATATCCTTACCCTTTGTTTTCCTTCTGCCAGATTACATCGATGTCCTCTGGATTGGAAACAAAACCAAATCGATTGAATGCCCACAACACACACACACACAGCAAAACAACTGGAAACTGAGGGAAAAGAAATTACAATGTGCATTTCGAGATGCTTCCCGCCTCCACCGTCACTTCTATAGAGAGCCATCGCCACCTACCGCAGTCACAAACAGAAAACTGAACTGAAGCGAGGTAGGCGAGAAACAACTTAAAGGAAGGACGAAGGGAAATGACTTTTCGAAACTAAAGTTGAAGTGCTGGCCACGGCACGGTGGCCCTGTTCACGAATTATTGATGTTCACGGTTCAGTGAGTTGGTCTCTAATTTATGTTTCTGAAGTTGAAAATGTGTTAATTTAATGACGCAGCATTTTGCAAAATTAAACCTCTCGCCCAGACATCCCCGGAGAGGGAAAAAAGGGGCGCCCGGGAGTTGTTCCTCTTTTTTTTTTCTTCTTGCAATAATTAGAAAACGAAATTACACGGAAGGTCATATGGGGCGAGAGTGGCTTCGCCTAATGTCTCTCGAGGGTCCAGAGGGGTGTGGACTGTGAACTGCTAATTAGATGATCTCGAATTGAGGTTATCCTGGTTCAGTTTTACATTTTCATGATGTCCTTTTCAGCAATGGCACTTCGTTTCCAGTTGGGAAACATTTTTTCAGTCTTGCCCGGGATGACTGAAGGAAAGGAAAACGAATTTCCTTGACTTAAAGATAATTTGCATATCAATTAGCCCGAAACTGTGATGTTCGCCATTTTACTTTGCTCTCCGTTCCTCTGAGTCTGACTGGTGCCGCAAACAAAGAAATCTTAACTCAATCTTAAATTTCGCAAATTAATTTAAATTTTCCCACATTTCCTTGAATTCTTGTGGAAATTGAGACATTTTGTGACAGCAGCCGCTGTATTAACTCAAAGTCAAGTGAATTGTTTTTTATGGGCAGCCATTTCGTTTTTCAAATGAATAGATCCAAGACCAAAAAGTAATTCGTTATGCTCTGCTGATGATCCTCTAGTCTAAACAATCACCCTGCCTGCCACTTGAAAGCAGTTTATGACCCATTTCTCAATGGCCAAAAAAAATGTCCTTATCATCAAAATTGCATTTACGACCTCTTGACACTACCACCCACGATGACTTCGGCTCCACCCCCGAAGAGGAGGAAGACGAGTGAATGGGACACATGGGATGGGAATCACTTCAAAGCTATGGACTCAGTAATTATGTCGTCGGGTTAAACAGATCGTAAAAGTTCCAGTTCATCCCCCCAATGACATAAAAATAAAATTGCTCTCTTTTAGACATTGTGTCTCAATCAGGCAGAGAAACTGAATGATGCGGGGGGCTATTTGATGAGTGCGACCAATGCCAGCCATCTAATGCAAATTTGGAAGGATTATCTCTCCAATTCCCGGCATTATCTCGTCTCAGAAATTACCCTTAACTCCTTTTTCAATTAAATCAAAATGGAAACGCAAGACTTGCTGCTTAATTTATATTTCAATTTCGTCAGTCAGCCTCGGATTATGGTTTCAACTTGTGCAATTTCTTGTTTCATGTTTTTTTCTTGTTGGCCCGCTCCTCGTCGTATCCGCTTCCCGGAATAAGGCAATTTTCTCTTCGTTCTGCTTGGTTCCCCCTTCGTTTTCACGTTGTCAACAGCGAATTATACATTACGCCCGCGCCTCCAAAACTTCCCGACCACAGCCTGTGGCCTGGCCGCCTAGATCACAACTGCACACCATCCACATTGCCGTCGCCGCGACTGATATTCTTCGGCGTCGTTGTCGCCGTTTGTCGGTGGTGTGTCGTCTCAGTTTCACTCAGTTTCGTTCGGTTTCGTCCGACGACTCCTAGTTGGTGCTTTTACTTCTTGTTTTACTGCTTTACGAATATTTTATGCACATAAAAAAGTACCCCCCACTACTCAGGGCGGGCACAGGGGTGCCAGCAAAGGATATCATCATTCAGAGCTGGTGCCGTAATGTTATGCAGTTTTCACAGCTTCATTTGAGATGAAAAGGAAAAGTTTCTGTTTCCCTTTCACGTACTACTTCGGGAAGCAGTGAGGGTGGAGGCTTTTAAAAAACAGAAAAATTCTCGGTAAGGACACCTTGAACTGTCCCTCTGTATCTGAAGTCGATGTTTAGCACATCCAGTAGTTCCGCAGGGGATAGCAGAGGAAGGAATCAGGAAACGAAGCGACTTCAAATAAAATTGATTTCTTTCCTCCGCCTCCGCGCACTGAATCCTTTGATGATGGCTACTGAGATCGGGGTGGCGGGGTCCCTGAGGGCAAAATCAATAATGGAGCCAGGCAATCCTACACGACGACGACAACACTCTGCTTTAGTGCCCGACCTGTCGCTGATAGTCATTGTCGTCATAGTAATCGGCGTTGTCGTCGTTGTTGTCGTTGTCGTCGCCGTCATTTTCGTAGCCCAGTTTCGTTATTGATGTTTCCGTTCGGCTGTTTTCTCTGTTTACGGCTCAAACGAGGCGGAGGTATTTTTATCCGGCGATTCATCCAAAAATCGTTTCGAGTTCGCTGCTTTTTTCGGGGGGGTTGACTTTCGCATTTTGCGCTCGTGTTCACCACTCACAGCTTCGGAGGCATTTGCTTTGAAATTGTCGTGCTCGGCGATGATTAAGGGCACCTAGCCGTCATGTGCAGCAACTTGGAGGACCCTTTCAAGCAGTCCACACTAAAATTATTTTACCATCTCATTTATACTGGGGCTTTTTTGCGCTGACTCTGCTTTCACATGACCCCCATCCGTCCGCGGCATGGTGTCCTTCATGCCTTCGCTTGTAAGGTTACACCCTTGTGTTTTTTTCCCTCCTATTCCTGCTCCGCAACCCCCCTCCAGGTCTCCGGCGCACAGTGTACTTACGTAAGCCGTATTGACTCATAACTCCACTGCCCGACGACGACGACACCGAGTGCTGGTCTTCATCGAGTCGAAAAGCTTTTTGCGTCCAGTGTATACTGTTTGGCCGGTTTTAGAGGTGGCACCGCAGTTGAGGCTCCCAGCAGGGTAATAAAGTCGTAACTATGAAATGTTAATGTGGTCCTCATACCGGTGCCTATCAGTTTAATTAAAAATGTAAACGCTCTGCACCACAATTTGTTCTAGCCGCCTCCGTTGGCCGTTGCGCCGTCCAGCCAAACCACAAGGTTTTGGGGAAATTCAGCATCACTTACATCTTCAATCAATTACCCGAGATTTGGCTTGCTGTCCGAACTCTGTGGCATGCCCTTGGACATGATTGATTCGGAGAACGACTCGAAAGAAGTTCACCCTCTTGTTCCACTTTATTTCGTTCTTCCTGCCACCAATACTGCTGTGTATTGTTGTGCGGTTGAGTGTACGCAGAATGCTTTATCGACTTTCTTCCTTTTGGCCTAGTTGCAGGTCTCCTATGTGTGGACCTGCACGATTTCACATGTTTTGCTGTGTAGGCGATGATGATGACGACGGTGGCGGCGGCGGCGGGGGGATTTGAATTATTTATTGAGTTCTCCTTCGCCGGTTTATGGTGCGAACCGAACGAGAAGGAAAATCTGGAGTTGTCAATAATTGAAATTGAAAATCTCAAAAACTCAAGACACGATGAATTGTGTTTGACTGGCTTGCGGTGGCTTTGGTTTTATTGTCTGCTCTCCTTCCATTCGCTTCCAATTAGGAGACGGTTGCCATTATACCTGCCACACCTTTAACTTGTTGAGGCGAGACTTTTAGACCCGAAGAAGTGTCGTGCGGATGGGTGGCGGTGAAATTGTTTGTTCAAAGGGAGAAAAGGTTTCGTTGTCGATTTTTTTTTTGTTGCTTGCGGTTTGAGGGGTGTTGAGAAGAACCTTTAGTCAATCGTGACAAACTGTTTGCCAATTAAGTCAATTTTGAAAGAGAGATTGAGGTATCGATTGGGTACGTGGATGATTGAAATGACTTTAAGATGCGTTATAGCTGGGGAATTTGACAGGTTGTTTCTTGCTGGACTCACAAAGGAGGAAATAAAGTTTCCTTTCTTATAAAAAAAATAGATTTAACTGAAATATTGTGGCACCCGAAATGTATTTAATTAATGGACACACATCTACAACTCTCCACAACCTGCAGTGGACCTCAAAAGACATGTAATTATAAATCCATTTTAAGGAACGTGCAAAATAATAACTCACTTTATTTGATGAGGCATAAATTTAATGGAAACGACAAGGACATTACCTAGCGTGCATCGTTCACACTGCATTTACGTCACGTATGACCACACAGCCCCAAAGTTCAAAAAGGACAAGGCTTGTGACGTTCCAACACAACAATGACATGCCATTTTCATGCTGTTGTGCTGCAATTTTGACAGCTACTTTTCAAGGATCTCCTCAACTGCATGATGATTGAGTTTTAAATCTATTCCAAGGGACTTTCAAAAAGTCAACACTTGTGCATTTATCAAACAGAAAATTAACATCAAATCCAATCAAACTTCTCTCCCTTAAGAGTGTGTCTCATTATCACGAACAACAACAAAGAAAAAATTCAAATTTCCGTAAAGTTCACAACTCCCAAGGATCCTTCCGCGAAACAACAAACCAACCTCAATCAATATCCACTTAATGAAATTTATCCACTTTACCGGAAATTCAGAGGAAACCCATCAACCACCTCCATCGCACTCTAGCCTCACTTAAGTCGGTGATGTGGTAAACAAGCAGAGCCCCCATAAAGGATTCTAAAGAAAGAAAAAAAAAAGAAAAACGTAACGTTCTCTATCAACTTGTCATAAAAGAGGCCCATCCCGCCGGCAGGCATCGTCTCATCAGCAGCAGCCCTTGTGACATTATTCCACTTGTGTCAGACGAATGACAGGCTAACAGTGTCAAACAGTGTCACATCATTTCTCACTCTCCCCCTTTTCATGCCCTTTCGCCGGTGCTTTATGGCTGTCAAAAAATTAAATCGATAACCATCACGGTGAGAAGTGTGCCTCAGTGAATAGGCCGACGACGTAGACAGCCAACCAACCAAACACCCACCCATCCACCACCCACAGCTGGAGCCTTGTCTAGGTGGTCTCCCCGGTTCCCATTTTGTATTTGCGCTTCACAGAACATAGCCATCGGCCATTCGAGGCACAGTGTAAGTGCTTTACACCTGCCGAGTGAATACAGGGGTAGGTGGTTCCATGGCGGCGGTGTGCGATATTGTAACGAGAACATGACTACGATTCAGACGAAATCCAATTACTTATCGTTAAACAAGCGCATAATGAGACAGGCAAACACGCTTTCAAACGCCGGCTTCTTATTGGAAACGACTCAATTTGCGTCGTCTGCGAGGCTGCAATGAGCCGATGTGGCTGATGTGAGTGGAGTTTGCCAGGCGGATTAAGCGCTCCCCGTGTTCGGCGGAAACACCTCTTTCGCATGATGACAAAGCTGTTTGAGTTATGATTAATTTTACGACACTGGACGGGCTTAATTTTCGATTGTGATTGACGTAAAATTGGGGAGTGGTGAACATTCCGTTTGATGGCGGATTCTTGATTTTAGCGCTTTTTGATTTAATTGCTGGCGTTTGAAGTGTGTGACAGAGAGAGAGAGAGGGAATGGCACATCAAATCCCTACAATCGTTGAGTACTTACAGTCGTCGTTTATGGCTTAAAGCGCAGCCCAGCTGCGGCCCAACAAACGATTTTCACTTAAAAACAAATATCGCGAGGGGAATACTAATGAGTGTCTGAATGATGCTGTTGTACGCCTTCGGGCGAGGAGTCTCTGCCAATGCAAAACTCAATAGTCTTTACTTTTGCTTTGGGTGTTGACAAGTGGTTCAATAAAGTGGATCGCTTTGTAAAATTTATGAGCAAAAGCATTTGGGATGCTTGCCAACAGCGAAATGAGTGGTTTCGTTTGGGAAATTGGGACACGGAAATGTTTTTGTGAGCACGGACAATTTACAGTGAAGTGGAAACAGATTTTCTAGTCTTAATCGGTTTTTAAAAGTCTCATTTAAAGAGCTTGGCTCTTCGAATTTTTCAAAATGTTGTGACTAATCGTCAAAACGTCATCAAAAGTTCGACCAAGTTACAACAAGTTGAAAAACACTAAAAAGTTCGATGTGGATGTTTTGTGAGCCCAATAAGGTGACATGAAAAATAAATGGTGCCCCCATTTCCACAATTCTTAAAATCAAAAGAATAACAAAATTTCTTGTAGTACGCACACGTCACATAACTTTCTTCTTAATGACACATCAGATTTCCAATTGCGCACCGAAATTGATTAGTTTTGAAAGTTTCATCAAACTTCCTCGAACTTCTACTTTTATCTGTTGAACACATCCCGTGTTCCTGGTACAGCTTCCAACGTCTCAACGATTGCCACGATGATTCACTGAATTGACTATTTTTGTTTACATTTTATTGCGAATACTTCTAATTCCAGCTCATCAGCAGACATGTCCCCCAGGCACTTCCATTTTCCGCCAGACATGTCTTCTCCGTTCCGTTTGTTTTCTCAATCTCATGTCAACAGATAGTTACTGCTTTTTATTACTTTCACTCCCCGTTTTGTCTGTTCCGCGAATTACAGTGGCGCCCAACATCGGACGATTAAGGTTCTCTTGAAGTCCTGTAGTCTGTCCAGTTTCTATCCCATCCCGCATTCGTGTACGTCAAACAACTTGATGGAGCACATCAACATGCCTCCGCACGCTCATAATCCTTTTAAGTATCGCATTTCGTCTACTCCCAATCGATCCTTAAATACATTTATAACGCTTCGCGGTTTTCTAGGCGAAAAAAAACCCACTGAGCGGACATTTTAACGAACCTCGTTGCCCTGTGTGTTTGTTTGTACATCGACTGTATCCAATTTATGTCGTTTAATCAACCCGGTGCGGTTTTTTCCCCATCAGAATAATGGTATCGATTAATGAGTGGAACGTATTCCGAACCCTTCCCGGGCTGAGCTGTGTACAGATGTGTTACAGCATTTAATTAACTGGAGCACATGATTGTATTTGCTCTTCTGTCATGGATCTCATTCGATAAATCTGTCATAATTCAATTACGGGCAGTGTTTTCGAGCCGCGGAGAGCGATTGAGATCGCTTCTTTCGAGTGCAGAGTACTGCCGCCACCGCCGCCGCTGGCGACCGTGAATAAATAAAAAGTCAATTTCGCTCCACAATTTCCTATCATAAATAACTTAAAATGACGCATCAATAATAAAACAATTAACCCGTCCCCTTCCGGGGGGTCGCTGCCGAAAGGGACGCGCTTGCGACATTCATTGCATCAGTTAGATGAAACACCTTCAGAGGTGGCACCCGCCCAACGTCAAATAAATAATTTTTCATCCATTTTGCCATAATCCTCGCGATTTATTGCATCATACCACCACAGCCATCGATCATTGGCGTGTGGTCTATTCACTATGGTGCTGATTTGATGGATGAGTGAAAGGATTTTCCGCTCACCTCTCTACAGTGTGGTCTACAAAGGCACCACACCACCTCTCAGGATCTTCTTGAAGCAGAAAAAAAAAACAGATTTCAAAATGGCAGCGGAAAGAAACGGAATCCTTGTGAACGCAACACATGTCACGCGGATAGTTTATTGCTAACCTTGGGCACGAATGTACTTCGTCTCCTAGCCGTGAAAACCGATACAACTCACCATCACAATTGAATATTGCTTACAGTTATTAGTGCGGCATTCATGTTGTCGCTCCTGACAGGCAGTAAGGACACAGAGGCAACCCCAGCAAGACACTGCTGTCCGGAGACTGAAATGTGTCCCAGGAAAGAACGGACACAAGGAGACGACGAGTAGTCCTTTTTATGGCAGGGACTCCCCTTTGCGCCCAGTTTGCATGTGTGTTTTAGTGCATGTGTGTAGCAGGGGTTATTGCCGGATAAATATGAACTAATTGAGGCAATCGTCTGCAAGGAGCTGCGGCTGTCGAAGTGATTAAGACCGATGATTAGATGCGGGATACCGTGAGGAGAGCGTTTAATTGCTTTTGGGGTGTGGGAGGCTTTTAATTATCTATGGTCTGGCGGGCAAGTGCTTAAGTGATTTATTCGCATGCGGAGGCCAAACTTTCGGCCACGGTTTCTGTGTGTTATGTGCTCAGATTTGTGATTGATGTCACACTGGGGGCACATTCGACGAGGCGGCGGCTGGATGCCAAAAGATGCAAAGCGATTAGGCTAACCGGGTTACCATCCCTTTTAAGGGCGCAATGTGGGTGGCATGGAAATTACCCATATTATTGGGTTTGGATTGTGGTGGGAATATTAAATTGCGGATCATCTGGAGGAGTAATTGTGAGAGGAATTTGCGGAGGGTTCGTCTTAGTATGTTGCCAATTTGCCAGATAAATCATCGCTTGTGGTAACATTTCGGTGAAACGGGTTAAAGGAATTGAATGGGTTTTTTGCAACCTTTGTATCCTCAAAGCTATAAAATGATTAGCAGAGACCACATATCACCCAATGTCGGCCAATTCTTTTCAAAATGGTACTGTCGCCTATATATGCGAAAAGGATTTAATTACCATTGCTGGACAATTCATAGACAAGCGGTTTGACAACAAGCCTTTGACTCCGCTTAAGGCTCTTTTTCTCGAAGCCTTTGCAAAGCATTTTATTTGTGCATCAAAGCTCAGACTCATTGACGCAAAGGGCTCCCATTGGTTGCGAAGAACATTCACATCTCTTACAAACTGAGCTCTGGCAGTTAAAATCGATTGAGTTCTCCAACCTTTTCTCCCCATCTTCCACTCTACTCCATTGCACTCCCACAGTCCCATGTTTCATCGAAAATTCCGAACAAATGGCTACTAGCAAATTCCGTCAAGAAGGTTGTCTCCAGTGAATTGAGGCATCCATATCATCAAGACGACGTCAGTGGGCAGGGATACAACAAAGCAACCGGACGATAACGCACAGCAGAACTTCAATATGGAATACCTCCCAGTGACAGTGTCCTGAGAGAATGCGGTCAAATTGTTTAACCAAACCATACCTTAACCCCCACTCATTGTGGGTCTATAATTATGCCCACAATAGCGGAGGGGGCTTGCACACATCTGTAGTTGTCCATTCAGGTCATGACCATTAAGTCCTGGTTATAAATTCCAACTTCGATTTAGGAAATGCACATCAACGGCTCGCAATTAAACTCGCTCCCGCGTCGCACATTCGCATTCCCTCAAAGACCATTGAACAAGCGATTAACGGCACGAAAATATGCACAACATTTGCCAAATTATCTGTCATTCCGCGGACTCTTGTTGGGCGCCATTCACTTCACGCCATCGGGACATTAATATTTCAAAAATATCCGTCACCCCTAGGTGTAGGATGGTGCTGCGCAGCACGTAACCTTTCAGTTAAAGTGCTGTCGATAAAAAGGGGCGGAGGCAAACACAAAAAATTCCGCGTTGAACACATCCCGCATAAAACATGCCCCGGTTGCCGTCCGTTGCGTTCCAGATGACCATTAAGACTCTGTCCAGCCGATATGCTTGTGATTAACTGTGAAATTTATTTAAATTCTCATTTGTATCCGTTTTCTTCGTCTTCGGGTGGATAGGTAGGTGGTCGCAGTAATGTGCACGCCATGAAATTTCTCATTAATGATAGGTTAGCAAGGGGTATGTGGGGTGTTTGGGCGGTTGAAGCCAACGAGAAAAATGTCAGTTGAACATTATTGCGCAAGTTGCCAATAAAAAATTGATGTTTGTTCATTTGACTCTATTCCATGCGGGTCCTTCATGTAATAACTGACTTTAGTTGGGGAAAGCCCTGAAGGACATTGGCTGGGGAAGGGCAGAGGGGGGGATTGGCAGTGCGTAAGATATGAACGTTTTGTATGAGAATTTTCCAATGCTGACTGAAGCTTAAATATGTGAAAGTCGGTGTCTGATGATTGAAGTAAAGAGTTCTCACCTCTGACAACGCCAATGCCTGCAATTTTCATAAATTCTACTTCTGGGCCACACTCAGGGCACTAAATGCTCCCACACTTCCATTAAAGCAGAGCTTCTCAAACTAAAATATTAATTAAAGATCCCACTGCCATTTCAGTCATATGCGAAGACACACTTGACACGTCTCAATTCAACATTCCACGCGTCGATCGTCTTGCAAGGCAGAGAGAAAGTGTCATAACCCCACAGAAAAATGTCTCAACTTAAAAATTTACGTCACAAGTGCACACACAACAAAGTGATGAATAATCTTCCACAATTCATTACCCGTTCAAATGTACGAGCATAACAAATAAAGCCGTCACTCCGTAGCTGCAAGCCAGACGACCGAGCGAGCAGCCCTCCAAACCATTTAGCGCCGCTCCACAGTAAAACTAGGTCGGCATTTCAAGAGAGTTCGCTCCGCATCGAGTCTGAGGAAGATGTGCAAACATTTGCACACATTTTCGGTGATATTTACCGGAAAACGAGAGCCCTCCTCCACCGCCGACGAACGGCCCAGAATTTTGTGTAAATTTCTTGAACTACTTACACGTTATTAGCTGTGAAGGAGAGATAATGTGATTCTGGGCCTTTGTAGCGGTACACCCTCCCAGACACAAGTCTGTGGCACAACTGGCGCACGCACAGAGACTATCAACCCCAGGGACACACATAGTTGACACAAAAGCCTGTAAATACTGCCATCCTTTAAGCTAATCCAAATATTTAGACACTCCCTGCTCAGACTGAATGTGAAATCACAAGGAGGCCGTCCCCGTTGGGGGCGGGTGGACTTTGTCTGCCTGTCGGCAGAGGGTATTCCACATAAATTCCTTCCCAAAGCAATAGGCGGCTTTATTGCCGGCGACATAACGATTGCTTGGTGGGTGTTGATTGATGTCGTTTTTATGTTGCATCCGTCCGACGCAGTAAAAACAAAACAATTCATGGAATTTCTTTGTGTCATTGCAGATGTCATAACATGGGCTGTATGTTCGAAGCAGCCAAGAGGAGTCAATGCAATGAGTTTACACCAAAGGACAAAAGACCCACAGCCACAGCAGCAGCGCCAGCTACACAATCGAAGTCAAGCACAAACCCATCCGCATCGGCGTCAGTCGCAACAACAACAGCTGTAGCAGTGCCAGCATCAACAGAGGGCCTACCAGAGGAAAGCGAGACCAAGTCCTCAGCATTGTCGCAACCACAAATCGTTGATCCCATTGAGTTGCAGATTCAATCTCTTTCCAAGTATTTCCCATCACCGTCCATTTCCCCCTCAATCAGTGACAGTCATCCCGGTGCGCTCTTCAACAGTCTAACCGCAGACGGGAGCAACAAAACCTATCGCCAGCACAGCTATAAACGTCGCTATCGTCGCCATCATCAGCATGTCGAGGCAGGAGACGAGCCTTCATCTCCAGCAGTGCCGGCGACGTCGGCGAGGTCTTCGTCGTCGTCGTCGTCGTCGGCACCAACTAAGTGTAGCCTGGACGAGTACATACGCGCCGGACACTACATAACCTCAAGACTATTCAACTACGCCAGTAATAGCAGCCTCCCCAGCAGAAGAAGCAATAGTTTATTAAATTCTAGGACTAATTACTTAAATACTAACAGTAAGGGTGGTGCATGCTCAGCAACAGCAACGGCAGCGGCAGCGGCTAACACATCGTCGTCGATTCGAAACTCAATTAGCCTGTACGCTGCATCTAGTGTAATCTTAGTCTTATGCTACCTAACATCATCAACGTCGGCTGCAGCAATCGATCATCCGATGTAAGTATGCCATTGACACGTAACACACCGTTTCGGTCTTAAAAGTGCAAAATGTATTTTGGCTGTGGTTCAAGTTTTTTTTCGTGCCAGATGTCGACCATCGTTAATTGAGGTGACATGGGAATGGCTGTTCTGTGTGACTACTGGTTCATTGTGGCTGTGCGCCAGCTTGCGACTCCCTTAAGACCCATGAAATGTCAAACACTTATGAATTCCTGACAGAAGTAACCCTAGGGCTGACAGGATTGGAATGTCACTATTCACTTAATCCGAAATATGGATATCCTTAGGAGTTTTTTGAAAAAGAGTTTTGAGGATGCTTTGAGGGATAGTTTTGTGCTTCTGATAGACTATGCAACTCTCGTAGCTTTGTCTTTGAACACGAATTTTTGACAGACAATTGGAGAAAAATAACAACAGCCTTCCCCAAACCTACAATTTTCATTCTCCAGAGAAGATTTTTACTCATGCTTTCAAATGGAATAAGTGAGCAAGAGAAGAGAGTGCAAAAGTCTTCTATCAAAGATGATTTGTTATCTAAAGATCTGCCAAGAGTGCAGCAGACAGTCAGAAATGAAACATCAAAGTCGGTAATTGCACGGCAAACTTTCTCCCCCCGTCCTATGCCCAAGTGAGTGCAAATTGCAGCAGCCGCTTAAACTCAATTCCCAATCGAAACGTCATCGGGTACAAGTTCAAAAGAGGAAATTATTGCAAGTGTCAGACACTTCCTTGTTGGCAACTTTTCCTCAGAAGTCAATCCCAGTGGATTATTTCACGAAATTACAAATAACTGAGTCACAAAAGACGTGCCGGAATCAGCACATTCCATCAATGTCACTGCAGCCGACACTATTCAGATGCCCTGCCTGTAGCGTCGTATCTCACATGTGAAACATGTCATTAAGACACTTTGCTATGCTTTTAGAGCTGGTTGCTCGTCGTAGTGACAGACATAATGTCACTAAAGCGTCAAGTTCTTTGACTTCTGTCTGTTAATGTAATTTCAAAGCGACCACATGACAGTTGTAACTGGCAGAAGCAACTAACAGAGTAACTAATTTCCTTCCTGACTCTTTGAAAATAGATTTGACGAATCCAGTTCAGACAAGGAAATTCTGGACCATCTGTTGGAGAAATCGCGCTATGACAAAAGACTCCTCCCGCCAGTGAATGGTAAGTTGTTGACTGAAATGTCACTTACACGTGCGTATATACATCCTGTTTCTTATGTTGTGTGTGTCCATTGTGTGTCAATGTACCGTTTGTGCATAAGTTTTGATTCATTTTCATA
This sequence comes from Eristalinus sepulchralis, assembly GCA_944738645.1. Classification (NCBI taxonomy): domain Eukaryota; kingdom Metazoa; phylum Arthropoda; class Insecta; order Diptera; family Syrphidae; genus Eristalinus; species Eristalinus sepulchralis. The sequence goes on along the minus strand of OX122885.1, from coordinate 2,440,876 downwards.
AATTCTTTAATGTAAATTTGTAGTTCTGTAAGTTTTCTGTTTGCATTCCATTCCTTGCATTCCATCTTACCGTTAAACTGTTTGCGTTTGCCAGGTGAAGCTTTTTTATTTTTCATTTCCTACATTCTTCCGGAAATTCGTAGAACAACACACTCGTTTACCAAGAGATCTTCTTGTCATCACTTATTTCTCTTTTGTTCTGTTTCATTTTTTTGTACCCATTCTCTCGACTGGTAGTTTCGTTTCATTCCCTCCAACATACAAAAATGTCACGTTAGTGCATTGAAGTGAATTTTTTTGTCGCTTTTGCTAATTTCATGCCACATTTTTCCAGATGAAGACTTCTGCTGCGGGTTGTCATCGCCGGAAAACGCAAGGAATCAGTCTACGATGAGACCTCATCATCGCGGTTCGTTACTAATCAAAATAACTACTCAAATCTCATCAGCAACAATCCGAAATTCACATACTTTAAATTAGTTTACTCCTCCTTTTGTTCATTATTTGGCACCACCTTTGATTGAAGAGTTTGTCTTCACTGCACCGCTCAGATACGTCATCCATTTGTTCAGTTTTTGCACGAAGTAGATTGTGTAGTGGTGGGAGGGAGTTTTGCTTGCATTGTTTTGATCCATCTTTAGAGTGGGTTAGTAGACATAGGTCAAATTGGGTTTATCCGTTAAGTTGTTACAGGGGGTGGGGGATGTTAATTTTTCACTCAACCCTGAATGACAAAGAATTAGAAGCATGAAAGCTGATTTTCCTTCGTTTTTTCATTTCACAATTTTTCCATTCTTCTCACTTTTTTTTCTTCCCCCTTTTTTTTGTCTATTGTTTCTTTGTTTCCATCTCTCGGTTTTGTTGTACAACTGCTTTCCTGATGGAAATCCTTTTTGCAGGACGCGACTCTACTGCATCTACTGAATTTATGATTCATTCGGAACAATACACCGGGCTCTGGCCGTCAGCATAAAAGCCGGGGCCAAGTGCATGGTGTTCAGTAAATTTCCCCCGAGGCTACACGACTCCTCACTACCGGGCGTGCTGTGGCTGAGAATCGATTTGAATATTTGAAATGGGTCATCATCCATCGTCCGGCTTATCTGGGCGAGCAGTGATAGCCGCACCCGTGCAAATAATGGGAAGTTGCATTGTTCCCAACTAGCTCAGAGGCTCATGGTGGACGGAGTGCCAGGAGCCCTGTTATATTGATTCGAACTCTGCCGACGGGAGGTAGGGCTTGCAATCAATTGCATCTTGGCGAGTAGCAATTTGCTAACTGAATTCTGAAATTGTTTATCGCACGAGTTGGACGATGGGAATATGTCAAGTGATTAATTTTTTTTGACATATGCTGACGGAGATGAATTTATGAGGACTCTTGAAAGTCACATGAAAAGGGCGGCTGTTGGTGATGAATGGCACTTCAATGCCTTTGTTCTTCCATCGACTCAGTTTTAGTCATTAATTGTCAAAAGTTTAAAATTAATTCAAAATAGGGACGAAAAGGACTCGAAAGTTCGTGACTGTCTCTGGCACACAACCATGCTGACGTGTGACAGAAAAAAAAATTCTCCAAAATGGCAACAAAATTTCACTTGCAGTTCCCTCGTATCTTTATATCCTGGGCAAACATTCGAAAAGTCTCATAAAACTTATCTTAGACAGTTTAGTGGTCACTCAATGCCACCCCGACGACACCCGATATCGTCCGACATCAGCAGACATCACAGAATCGTGCGCCCCTTTTCCCATTAAAAGCGACTTAGTTATGCACACGCCTAAGCCATGGCTTAGCACCACATTTCATGTGTCCTTCAACTCCGCTCTCATAGGTGGTGGCCTCTGAATGGCCGTAGTTTCACTAAGCTGCTTTGGAACACAAATGCCTTGGCTATTTTTATTCACATTTCATTGTGCTTTTCTACCTCTCTCTCTTTCTCTCCTGCCCTCCCTCCCACTCTCCCTATCTGTCTTTAAATCGTTTTCGTGTAAAAGTTAATTCGATTTTCATCGATCCAGTTTTATTACAGCGTCAAGTCGGTGGCCTCCTTTTTTCATGCGTGTAAAGTTCACAAGTGTATATGCATACCAGCAACTGTGATGGTGGTGGCGGAGGAAGACATTTTATCTCTTCATTTTATTTCCTTCCTTCCTCTCTATCTAGTTCCCTTCGGTGACGTCAGGGTGAACAAAAATTTCGTTTCAATATTTCCTCTCGTTAAGTACCTTGGTCCAGGATGGCAAGGACGAATAAGACGCTCCTGTAAGGTGGTTCGGAAAGTAAAGTTTTTACGGTTTCGTTTCGAAATTCTTATGTTTTTCGTTTCATTTCGAAACGTGTTTTACATGGTGTTAGAGAAACAAAAACGATACCTTAGTTGCTGCCGAATTCTCGGCATGTCTTGCAAGTGTATGATGACTAACGGTAAAATAAAAAAAAATCTTCACAAACTAGTCTTGGTTTTAGTATCTGACCTGTTGTGGACTACGGCATTAGTTGATTACAGGACTTCCTTGTGGAGGACACAATAGCATAAGACCTACAATACTTGAATTCAACTCACACTGGACTAGTTCTTTTTTCGCTTCGATTTGTTTCCCATTCATTTTCTTTCTCCCCCTGTCTATTTCCATCCTTTTGACTTTGCACAAAACCCTCGCTGCGTTAGTGTAACTCTCTCTTGACCGGTTTTCGTTTTCCTTCGAATATGTTTCTCCATTTTTTTTCAACTGCTTCTCTTTCTCCCTACCTCCACCTTTGAGGCTTATTGCCTAATCCAGGAGTACTGTCTCGAAATTTCATCCGCAGAGCATTTATGGCTTCAAAATTTACAAACCCACCCCCTAACGAGTAGGAGTTTGTTTTAAATATTTTCTTTTCGTTTCGCTTGCTTTTTCTTTCGGTGCACAGCATGTAGACGTCAAGGCGTGTTATCCTACTTATAAATTGCCTCATTAAATCCGTTCTTTATGGAGTCAATAAATAAGCCGCTCAGTAGTTCCTTTTCTCGTCTCTATACTTACAGGTACATTAACAGTTAATGTAAACGTATTACTTCTAAGCTTAGCATCGCCCGACGAATCTAGTTTGGTGAGTATGCCCCCCAAACGTCACGTCGTTCGTCACTAATGCCGTTCGTGTTGTTCGTGTTGCAGAAATACGAAGTGGAGTTCCTATTGAATCAACAATGGAATGATCCCCGACTGCAATACGGTAATAAATCGCAATATGATTATTTAAATGCACTGCATCATCACGAGAGTATCTGGACACCAGATACGTACTTCATTATGCACGGCGACTTTAAGGACCCCATCATTCCGATGCATTTCGCTTTGAGAATTTACCGGAACGGGACCATTACGTACGCAATGAGGTGAGTGAGAGTTAAGTTATGTCTACAGGCAGATGTCAGCCTTCACTGAAGCGTTCAAAGGATGCGAACGAGAGGCGTATGATTTTGCATCCTTTGACCATTTCTCTGGTTAATGGGCATATTTTTGCAATCATTCGACAATTTGTATTCAAGTGTTCTTTTAATGGGACTGCGAGAGGCGGGGGGGTGGAAAAATTTTTTCCTTTCTTTTACTACGTGCATTGTGCAGAGTCCGTGAGCCGTGTTGTCATTCATTTTCACTTCTTCCTTCTCTTTGCAGACGTCATTTAATCCTGTCATGCCAAGGAAGTTTGCATATATTTCCCTTCGATGATCCTAAATGCTCATTTTCAATGGAAAGCAGTAAGTATTCGTGTGCGTTGTCGTCGGTGAGACTCGTTTCTGTGTTTTTTTTTTTTTTGGTCGGTTCAGTGGGTGGACTGGACTTAACATGGTAATCCAGCCTGAGAGTGTAGTCTGTACTAATTGTTTGAACTGTTGAGTGTTTGTGTGTGTGTGCGTGCTAATGTGTGTGATAATGTGCGTTACGACGACGCCGCCGTGAGCAAAATGAGAAAGTGGTGTATGTCCATTTGCATTAATTAGAGTTTATTGCTACGATGCGATTTTTTCATCCTTTCTGTTCGTTCCTCTTCTTCTGTTTGATGGTGATAAGATTTTAATTTTTTTGTTAGGCTTGTTGTCTATTTGATGTGTGTGTGTGTGTTGCGTCCCCAAGGACGAGCGGAATTGCATTTTTCGGGGGAGACAATTTTTTTCACCTTAAATTTGAAGAAAATCCTTTGATCAGTTGATGAGACTTGTTTCTTTTTCAGTTTCGTATGAATTATCGCACATCAAATACGTGTGGAAAAATGACGAGGATACACTGCGTAAGAGTCCATCACTGACAACACTGAATGCATATTTAATACAAAACGCAACCGTATTGTGTTCTGTTAAAAGCTGGAGAGGTGAGTTGGATTTATGTTTCACCTCAAATTTCGTCTTGATGTCAATTTTAACAACTTTTTTTTTTTGAAAGTGTAGATTTTAGGTCATTTAGGATACCTTTTTGACTTACTTTATAATCTCTTGTAGTTGAGATAACCTTAAACTCAGTTAAGGATAGACTTTCATTTTATTTATTTATTTTTTCTCAAATTCTTATCAAATGTGAGTTCCTGTTTTCTTACTCAATCTAGTCCTGGAGAGACAAATGTGAATGCTTTGGTGTTTGTTTAGATGAAATTCGTTATAAGTGTTAGTTTGAAAGTTGTTTTATTTATGAGTGAATTTTTGTTTTGATCTGACAGTCTTTTGTGAATATATTCCATTTGCAAATGCCCCCGGGGGAGGATTTGATTTCGATCCAATGGAGTTGCATTGCTACAACTGCCGCCATTGGTATAAGCCAGTTAACAAGGTGACATCTGTTTGGATAATAGGTTCTCGTCGTAAAAGGCACACCAACCGTTTGTCGTAAAAAAGCAAGCCGCAAGCAGCCCACTGGGATGTGTCATAATTTGTCATCATTATTGTGGAGCTTTACAATCGACAACTGACATGAGTGTTATTGCCCGGATCCGACCTTTCGTCGGTGTGTTGTCGTTGCCCTCTGGCAAATCGACATACCTGACGGAGCGTGCGTGCTAATTTGGGATATCGATTTGGAAGGTAATGAAATCTGAAAAGAAACCATTGACCAATAGCCGCTCTGTCTCCCCCTAAAGGACTATTAAATTTTAAGGCAGTCATCACCCATCATTCAACGTTGCTCAAACTTTCACTTTGAATTTCCAATCAGAGTCATAATTCGGCGCTGAACTCTTTCCTGGAATCCCATTCAAATTGGAAATACACTGATTATTTATTCACAACAACGACTCACGATTGCTGGCCCGTTTTAAAATGGGAATTTCTTCTGAATTAATAATTTATCTCGAAACGAATTAGCTGGCAATGCTGATCAGCCAAAAGCCGTGTGTTTATTTTGAAGGAGAGTGTACAGCTACCTCTGCATATTCTCCGTAATGAAAATTATCTGAATTCGGAGCCAGTCATTTGAATTTTCTTAAGCGCTGTGCCTTTAAGGACGTGTTCATGATGTGAATATCCAATTTCATTAGGGCATCATAAAAATGAGAGGAAAGCGTAAAAACAATTAATTTTATCGTTAGGCAATACATGCATCCAGCGTTGGAAAGAAAAACAAAATGAAAACCATCCGAATATACTTCAAGGAGACCCGTCTTTTTGATGAAGTTATATTCCTCAGGAAGTCATCTGTTTATTCGTGTTTATTTTTAAGTGGCAACACATAGAAATAAAAGGGTCAAAAATATATTTATTATAAACTATGACGACGTTTATTAACATTAATTAATCATTTCTATGCTGAATGTCACTTTTATATGTCCTTACTCATTAATAACGAAAATAGTCTTTATGGAGACTTGAAAAAGTTATGGCGAATAGTCATGAAAACAGACCAATGCAAAGCAGACTTCGCATTGTATTGCGTTTTATCGTGGAGCCGGCGGAATTGTGTATAAGTCCGAACTTTGACTTTATTATCAATTCTTCACCAAATTATAATCGAATGCCCATACAGCCAACAAGGAACAAGGGCCTGCTTCTTTAGCAACTAATAGCGCTATGCGTCCTTCTGTTCTCTTACAAGTAGGTTGGAACCCTACTCCGCCAACTCTCAAAGGCGAGATTTGAGAAGCTTTTCATAGACGAGTGTTGTTAGCAACTCGAAAGAGGTGGTGCCGCCAAAAAGGCGAGGTGTTCAGTCCAGGAATCGCATTTGAGACCATACGGTGTAAGCCGACGTATTTAAACACTACGCCACAGCGAACACTTAGTCTTCATTTCATTTGAGTTAAACTCCTTTCCCAGCTGTGTGTAAAGTTGTTTTTTGGACATCTGTTGCAAAAACCCCTTTTCCCTAAAAATTGGTGTTTACCTTAGCCGAAGCTAAGACTGACCTGAGATTGAACTGGCTTATTTTATTGAGGATAACGTCTTTTGGTACAGAGCCAAAAGGTCTGTAATGTATAATTCCTTCGTTTATGCAATCCAAAAGTCCTTGTCGAATATGTTGCTTTGAAGGACTTGCTTATATTTCAACATTTTGAAGGAGCGGCCAAAAGTTGCATAAATTTGGCAAGTATTCCTTTATCGTTCACGCAGAGTGTTCAAAATTGCACACAAAAGACTGTCATTTCCCACTTACTAGCCCTTTGAGTTTGGATTTCTTTTCTGTTTTATCTTACTCACCTTCTAATAATAACATATGCATTTAACATTAGTCCTAAGTTTATGTGTAAAACTAGCCACTAGCATTAAATACTTTTGGATAAAAACAGTTTTCTGTTAAAAATTTGTATCTCATCAACGTACAAAACATAAACATGTAAAAAAAAAAACAAGAAAAAGAAAAATGAAATCAAAATTGTCTATATATGTATGCACACAAAATACCATAGGAAACTACAGCTGTCTTAAGGTCGATTTAATATTTACAAGAGATCGAGCATTCTATTTCACCACCGTTTTTATACCTGGAATAATATTGGTGACGTCCTCGTTTATCACATTCTGGCTCGAATGGAATGCAGTTCCTGCTAGATCGATGATAGGTAAAAACAACAATACTAGTGTAACCAACAAAATCCAGTTAAAATCAAACTGCCAACAGACATCACTCCAAGAACATTTAATAATTTTGATCATTTTTTGGTTTCCTTCAACATTTATTTTCATTCGTTTCTCTTTGATTTCGGATTAAGAATTCAAATTGATTTTGTAATTCGAGCGATGAAAAAACAAAAGAAAAGAAAATTTGTCTCTAATTTGAATTTACTTATGTTGTGTACATTCTCCCTCCTCTTCGGCTAAAATCCTGCAGTTGAGTCAAGTTGACAAAGCAGCCAAGCTATTTATCATGCCTTTTATTTAACTCAAATCAGAATATAATTTATATGAATAAATAGAGCGAGTTTGGAACGAACGCCTGCCGTAGCTGACTGCCTTATATTTGTTTTTTTTTTTGAATATGAATGCCTCTAGATGTTTAGTTAATTCATTAAATTTCCCCCCATATTTTTAAAAATGAAGTAAACACGTTTTTTTTAGTCAGTTTTTGTTTGTAGAATTTAATAGTTCCAATAAACATATATACTCCGTAAATATTTGTAAACAAATAATCACTATACGAGTAGATTGAGAGTTGACTTATTCATGCATGATTAACCGGTTTTTTGGACAGCAAATTAACTAATTGTCTTCTTGTTTGCATAAAATGTTTGTTTTTAAAGAAAATAGAATTTTAATAGTAAGTTAGTGTAATTTCGTTTTTGAAAGGGTCAGAAGCTGTTTTTTAGTATAGACGGAGAGTATATTTTTTTGGGTATACTCTTAACTGATAGTTGGTTAACAATGAAAGCCTTTTGACCTCACTGTTGGCGTAGGAATAGGCAAAAGCAGGGCAAACTGTTCAGCGACCCATACAGTATCTGAATCTAAATGAAGACATCCTCCAATCTCTGATAGTTCCGGGCAAGGTGCTCCTAATTTTCAAGACCAAGTTCTCTGTCGGAATGACTTGATTTTCGAATAGATTAAAAGTACCCCCTAGGTGGTTTTTGAAAGCAGTCTTAACTGTCTAAAACTAAAGCGCACAAACAATATTTATTTCTTTCTTCTAATGTGTTTCAAGAAATTCAACCTTAATCAGTAACAAGGAAGTCACAAGCACAAATTCACATACCACCATAAGACGAATTGCACAAAATATGTTGACTGACTGATGCTTTGTTGCAGAAGCTAGGCCCTGGTCCCCTGTGGGCTGTCGTGCCACTCAATTGTTGTTGATGCTTTAAATATTGTATGCTTCTAGTGCACTTAGGCAGATTGGGCGAAATCAGAGCTCAAGGAAGCAAGCACCTCTTGTATGTGCGTTCCAACTACTCATATTTATCGGATGGCCGTCCACGCCATAAAACATCACTTAGAACATCAACGGCTTGAGCAAACTTATTCGTCGGTAAATGCTTTAGGGGTTGTAACCAACATATCTGCAAGAGCTATATTTTTTGATTTTTCCTCTCCGTATGACAAGCTGAAACACAAAAAAACCATTTTCTTCAAAATGTCTGTCACCCATTATGGTATGTTAAAAGAGAACTAAGGCAAATCTCAATCAACTATTTAGTTAGTTCGTAGGCTCTGATCAATTAAAAAGCCTGTAAATTCGCCTAATATACAAACTTATCCGGAAGCTTTATGCTGTTTCTCCAAGCAGTCCCTAGCTTAGGTCACTAGAATAGCCCCCAGACAACTCAAAATATCAAAAACAAAATCGCGTGAAAAAATCAATCATTTGTAAATAAAACAAAAAACTAAAATAAAAAAAACAATATTTTTTTAAACAAAATTTGACTAAAAGGCAATGGTAATTGCTCGCTTTTCTTTGAAGGTAATTACAGTTGCCTGAAAGTCGAACTTATGTTCACAAGGGATCGTGCATTTTATTTCACAACTGTATTTATACCCGGAATCATATTGGTGACATCATCGTTTATCACATTTTGGCTAGAATGGAATGCAGTACCAGCCAGAGTTATGATTGGTATGTAAAAACCACAAAAAAAAGTAATACAAAAAAAAATTCACAATTATTCGAAAATTCTATAAGAAAATAAATTTGAAATCAAAATTCTAACAAATCATCGTGTGAAGTTGATGTTTTTCTTTTCTTTCCTACTAAAAATCATAAATCGTGGTAAACGAAATAAGAAAAAAAATTACAAGAACATTGAATTGGTAAAACAAATGTAGTAGGGACGCTGTCTGTGTAAAATATGTTTAGGCCTTGTGTAGGAGCTAAACTTTGTTTTTGTGTTCTGCAAATTATTTTATTTTACAACTCATCCAAACAATCATACTGTAGTTGAAAATGTAGGTGACGATGCAAAAGTTTGTTGCCTTTCTTCATTTTGATCAAATTATTCACTTTTTTGTCTGCACTAAGCTGTTTATTGCATGCGCAGTTGTATAACCTCTTTCTCTCTCTTCATTTCATTTCCCTCTTTTTCTTTTCATTTCATCGTGTTTCCTTTTCTTGTAGAATTTTAAACAGTTTCCTAATTAGGTACGAAAGGATAATTATACATGGAACCGTCAGATGTATTCAAATTCACTAAGTGTGCGTGAAATTCCGCAAAGCCCCTCCCTCGCCGGCACAAATGCACAAATGCACTGGAGGAACAATAAGAACTCGGTTAAGCCTTACGGTGTGGGTACAATGAAACAGGTGTCGACTTACGGCGGAGATGCATCTCTGCAACGAGTTGTATCCCTTTCTCAGATGCCCCTATACCTTGGAACAATATATTTACGAGGGCTTGAGAAAGAGTTACGAGATTGTTTCCTTTTTTCTTGGCTTATGATTCTAGCCGACGAGTGCAGACGAAAGCAATTGAAACCTGGCCTGCATCGCCTGCAGTGCTGTGGCGGGCTTGGGGGTGGTAGACGTTCCTCTTTTCAGTGAAATGGTTTTTTTTTCTTACTTTAATTGCGCATCCCGCCAGTGATTCATGTGGCATTTGTGATATTTGTTGAAGTCTATATTGTTGCATGAGCACGAATGAGTTGTGCATTCATGTGTGTTGCGGATATTAATCCAAAAAAAATGCATCTACTCATGCACAGTGAACAGTAAAGCTTTGGCACAGTACCAGCCAGGCCAGGAGTACCATCAAATAAGCTTGAATGTTTGAGGCGAGCAATGAAAGCACAACACACAAAAACTAGTCTCGAGCAACTGATACAATAAGAGCACAAAGGACACTGTGGCTTAAATGGGTGCAAGTGGGGGCTACTGGAGGCGGCGAACGTCATTGTTTGTTTGTTTTTCAAAAAGGGGTCAACATGTGCACATTTGGAGGAGGGTACGGATTCTAACGCGTTCTGCTCCTAAGAGATCTGCAGTCTTTAGCAGGACCACTTCCAGTCTTATTGCTTGTCAACATCCTTTAAAGTTTGTAAAAGACCGTAGAATAATTAAATTTTCTGTCAACGAAGGTACTCGTATCTTAACCTTATCCTTATCGTTGTTTTAATCCTGTTTGAACCTAATCTGTAATTCAGAGAACATCTTAAATGCGAAAAGTAATGTGGAACGTCCGAAATTTAAGCCTACGACAAGGACACGAGTAAAAAATCAGCACAATTGGAAGTGGAATGGATACATGTTGCTCTCAAAGAACACCTAATGCATTTCTTTAAAGTACATCAGTCTTTAAAATCTCCTTAAATGCCCCACAGATTCCTTTAAATTTATTTTAAATTATGACGCATTTGTCGGGCAAAAAATCCCCGTTCACTTTATTGGGCGAATTATCTGCAGCGTATGTCAAAACCACTTTCAGCTTGAAAATCTCAAAACTCCTTTAGGGCACTTACATTTTCAGTCCTTATTCGCACACGTTTCTCCAAGGAATACGTTTGATTTTCCTTGAAAGCATGAATCATTTGGGACAATCCTTTCATATGGCGAAACTTCGTATCCTCCTAACGAGCTGCCTGTCAAATGAGAAGCTACACTGTCCCACACGTCTGAGGACTATGCATGTGCCATTCCGGGGACAAATTCTCCGTGAAAATACGTTCAATCACGTGGTGAGTCAAAACAAAAACCCCCGAAACTTGTGGAAATAAATGGCTAATTCTCCCTTCGCCCACCATTACCACCCATTCGTTGGGGTTGCACTAGTAAATTCTTCTCTCCTCCTTTCTCTCTCTCTCTCTCTTTTCCATTAGGAAACAGCAGGGGTTATATACGCGCTTGAATGTGTGCCTTTGTGGAGACATTCCCGCTGTTCTATCTCATATGCAGATTTATTCACTTCTCCATCTCTATCGTGGGACTAGTGCTTTTTGGTCACATAACGTAACCCTTGATCCTTCGGTGTAGATCAAGGACGTGACTCTTCGTCGTTCTCCTTGAATTATGAGTGAAACGATTGTTCCTCGTCGGTTCAGCTTCTTAAACATAGTCCACCCACCGTGTGCGTAGCCCCCTTTGCACCGCCCTGTCATGACACTAACAATGATTGTCGCGAGCGCTGAGGATCTGTTGCTCTGCTGCTGTGGAAACGTCGTCGACGTCTTCGTTGTCGTCGTCACTACCCCAGTTTATTGTTCATTACCATTCACAGTTTAATTGTTTTGTCGAGCTCCTCTTTTGTTTCATAAATCAATGTCAAACTAGTGAAACGAAGTGGTCGTGAGGCGTCCCACCCCTCCAAAGCTGAATTTCATTTTAATGCCACATATCCTGCCTTTGCTTAAATGATACATATTTCTTGTTTCATTTTCTCGTACCGCCATGTAAGAGCAGCGAGTTTATGAAAGCGTGAAGGAAATATTATGAATTTAAGTGGATTTTCTTTGATTGTTGTGTGGAGGAGCACATTCATCTATGAGACGAACGAAAGCAAGCGTCATCGACTTACACTTTCTCAGACTTTGAATACATTTGCATGCGGTTTCTTCTTTTTATCTCATCTCCCCCTCCCCTCTCCGCGAATTTGTTTTATCTACTTTTTCGTGTTTTTTTTTTTTTTTTCATTTTTTGTTCGTCATTTTTGTTCAAGTTCTTTAGACAACATCATTTGTTCGTCCTTCTTGTGTAAAGACAAATTTATATGAAGACATCCTCTGTACATACACATACAACTCCTCATCTAAGACGAGAGTTTTCCTTTATGATTTTTCCCCTTTTGAAACACATAAGGATTCAGATTTTTGTGGTCTGTTCGTCAGGAGCGCGTTCCGCCCAAGAAGCAGCATCCAAGTTAATTGCGAACAAGAACAAAGTGTCTTCTGATAAAATTGAAATATAGAAGAACAGAGCAGAAGAAAATCCTTTCTGACATCCAAGATGGATTGTTAATGATGACCGAAAACGCTTTTCGCATTTAATTGCTCTGTCAGTTGTGATTTATGCGATTTGGTCACAAATCATAAACTGTGGAATCTATTTATAGAATTCGCTGCGCATGGTTTGTGCTTATGATGATTTCTGATCGATTGGTTGCTTCTTGGGTGGACGACGTGGAATTTCTTATTCACTCACTCAAGTATGGCTGTTGGGTTGGTGAAGAGGGTTTTGTTGGGAATTCTTTTTTGGAGGTGTGTCCTTGAAAAACGACCATGAATATGAGAATTGTTTGAAGTTGAGTTTTAAATCGAAATCGATTTGGTGACCAGATGGAAATGATTGTTATATTTCAGCAGCTGTCAATGTCACTTATGACGCTCGGGCTCTCTGGAAAATCATTACATTTGCCTGCCAAAGTGCCATTGAAACAAATAAACACACAATCTATACGCACTTCGTTGATCGGTCCACATCATGACTTCAATGAGGACCCGATTAGACACACCATGGGAACGTTTGAATACAAGTGCCCACCCTTTGATCTAAAGTGTCTCTTTTTATCTGCTCAACCTACATAAAATTGACATGAAACGTCCAATATCAGTGAGCATCGAAAGCGCAAATCAAGTATGACACACCGTAACGATTTGATAAATGTGAAATTTTCCAAAAGATTTGTTCTTCTTTTCACCTCACAATGTGATAAAATTTCAATCCAGAAAGAAAAGAACGACAAAACTCTCTTGACAACCGAATAACAACAACCCGACCCGACCCCCCCAACATACATGTTTCCTACCCATCATATACCATCTCTCCCCACATTGTTCTGTCAAAAATAAGATTGATATATGTATGCTTTCTCTCCCACTGGCAAACAGGTGTAACAACAATGTTGAATTTTTTCACAACCTCCAACGGTTTCAGAAGTACACTACCAGTCGTCTCAAATCTGACAGCGATGAATGTCTGGGACGGGGTGTGTATGTGCTTTATTTACGCGTCATTGCTGGAGTTCGTATGCGTCAACTACGTGGGACGAAAGCGTCCCCTGCACAATGTCGTCTATCGTCCTGGTGAAAATCCAGTCACACAGGTAACGCAGTAAATTTTATTCCAATCTTTTTGTTATTTACATTCTAAGCATATTCGTTTTTAGTTTTCTCTCAAAACAAAGTTTATACATACTCCTCTTACAGATTCATGAGTTTAGTTAAAATTTTTGAGACAGCAAAATGTCTAGATCTAGCATCATTTTTGAAACTAAAAAAAAGAAACATATTCTCGCGCACCCTAAGTGTTATTCTTCATCCCCAAAAAAAATTAAATCAGTCAGAAAAAAAAGAAACCTAACTGTTTAAGAAATCATGCGTTTGCTGTATTTAATTCTAGATAGATTTATTTTAGTCTGTAATTGTGTCTCTTAAATTATGTGTTAAGTTAGGTCATAGATCAATGTTCGTCCTTGTACAGACTCCCCAAAATAATAAATTTTGAACCGTCAGAAGACATTTTTTAGGTGTATTTAATTTTGTATGTCTCACTGTATTGCATCGTATCGTACAAACATGTATATTTTGTTGTATCCTTTTTTTTCTTTTCCTGTTTTCTGTACAATTCACACAATTTTCTCATTCGCTCTACATCTATCTCTCTATCTCTCTCTCTCTCTCTCTAAATGTATAAATTCTGTTGTTTATTCTTGTTTTGTATTGTTCCTTGTACGAATGTACGACAACTGATGATGAATGCAATACGATATTCGATTCAAAACAGCCAATTAATCCAGAAAACACACACTCAGACAGCGGGCACCGTTCATCGTACACCGTTCGAAGTTGGCGTGCGAAGAAAGCAATAAAAGAAAGAAATCGTAAAAATTGAGAAAATCAATTGTGTGTACTGTGTATTTTTAGCAAAGGATTTGAATGATACATGAGGGTGTACACTTGAGAATGTGTAAACACTGCATTTAATTAACGGTGATGAGTGTTCAAAGCGTTCATTGGACAATGAAAAGGAGGCAATGATTTCGTTTATAAGCCTTTTTAGAATTCGAATTGATGAAGATAAGTGTTGTTAATTTTTAAAGTAGGGGAAGTTTGTACGATGGAATTCTGAATTTATGAAAGGACATTGATTGAGATAGTGCTTAAGTTCTTTTGTTTGAATGTGGAACTTTCGTTGTTGAAGAGAGAAACGAAGTGACGCTTCAATCCGCTGATGACTTACTTCGTAACCACACAACGTTTTTAATACGATTGACGATTACAATGAAGTTCCAATCATACGATTGTTCCGAATAAACACATCCTGCCAAGGCGACTTTGGTTAATGACTTTCATTTCTCTTCCGTTTATTGCGTTTCCTAGCAAAGCCCCTCTTAAGCCAGAGTGAAACGTAGAGCAAACATCGCCAGGAAAGTAGAGAAACCTCCTGTAGAAGCAACTCTGGAACAGGATCTCATGAATTTTTCAAACGAATTTACCATCAAAATAGAGACATTTGATTTTGACAGCTTGCAATAACTTTCTGAAGAACGAATCAGTGAGGGAAGATATCGACTAAAACATGAGCGACTTTATGGAGAAAGTAAAGTGGCAAAAGTTAGTGTTGCACAACATTTCTGAGCATAGTTTGTCCCTAATTTCGGTTCATACACTGTCAAAGCATGTAATTCATGCAAGCAAACAAGAACTTGGAAAACATCGCTTAGAAACTGGTCAATCATTTCTTAAGGAAGTAAGATGCTCGTCACTCAGTATATCATCGTCTTATTGCTTTGTTACATGTCCTTCAATCGTCTATTACTAACACATATTGCTGATTGATGCTCGTCAATAATTTGTACATCGGAAATTTATTTTTTGCAAATTATTCGTTCCTAATACGATCGTCGTTAAGTCGCTTTTCGTAAGTCATTCCTTGGTGGGTCAAATTGCTTTTTCGAAAAGCCCTATTAATGAGATACTTGTTGCTTAGTGAGATACTTGTGGCATAGTGAGATACCTGTCGCTAGTCGCAAGTTGTTCCTCATCACTTAGTTGCTCATCGGGAAGTTAGTTGCTTCTGAATTGCTCGTCATCTTTCTTGCCTGTCAGCCTCTCATCGCTCAGAGCGTGAAGCTATGATTATGTTGTGTAATTAATTTCGCCATAAGTCTATGGAATTATGGCTCAATTGGTTCCACACTTAAATGTCAAAATATCCTAGGCCATTGATCTAACTGGGATGAAAGTATTCGGGAAATCATTCAACACGTTTTCTTTTTGGTGAAGGAGATCAACGATTCAATGCGAAGTCACGTGGCAAAGCTAGAGGAGTTGCTTCTAGACAGTGGAATTGTAATTGTGAGCCTTTCACAAAGAAGCTGCTTAATAAGGTGACGAAGGTCGCAAAGCTGCTGCCACCTAACAAAGGTATTGTCAAAGTTTTGGTAGTCTTTGTTAATCTCCAGGCATTGGGAAGAGTAGGCAAATAAAACCCGCAGGTTTTCCCCTATTCTTTGTTCCAGAAGTCTTAGAGTCCTCAAGGTGGACACGACGTTTATGTGTTATACATCCGAAAATTTGTACGATATTTGTATTTTTGTTTATATTTTCAACAAATTTTATTCTTCAAATATTTGTATTGCTTAACAAAAAACTCATGTATATAGTCTTCGTAGAGTATTTTAAGGAGTTTTAAACTGTATTTTAGGAAGTAGCTGATATTTAAATTAGTGTTTGAATAATAAATAACCAAAAGCAAAATTCGATGTTAAGATTGAAATATACTAACAAAAAAAAAAAAACATTGTTTCCCAATTTTAGTGATTAACACAAGACATTTCTCTTAGTCGCACTTCCAAAAGCTATGTTTTCTCTAAACTCCCTATCAAATCAACAACCCCTCTCAACAAAACCGTATATTATCTAATTTACTTAATTATATAAATAACCAAAAAAAAACCTAACAAAACAAAAACAAAAAAAAATCTTAAAGTGTGTTTTGAGTATGAACATATTTTGTGTAAATTTTTCCAGCGTCTTCCAGCGGTTCTAAGCAGGATCGGAGTTATTCTTGCAAGTCCTTTGGTAAGCTATTTCGCACAACACAAAAGAAAAAAAAAGACAACAAAATACTACTGTTACAGATACAATACCCACCCCTCCACAAACACATACAAACACGAAAAAAAAATTTAAATACAGAACCTCAAAAAAAGAAAAGAAAACTAAATTTTTTTTAAGTAAAACATTCATTGTCACCTGCTTTTGCTTGTGTTTTGAAATCCCAATTAAATTTCGCTTTAATTCGTTTGTTTTTCTTTGAAATTCTGTGGTTCTATGGATTGCCAGAGTATTTTTCTAGCTACCGCATGTTGTATACTACAAAACTATTTGCATTGAAAACATTTAATTTTCATTGTACTTAACGTAGGCCTAGAGAGAAAACCGAAAAAATTTGAACAAACTTTGCACGCTTTTCAATGTAACATTGTTCAGAGAGGTTTGATCTACGTTGTGCTACTGCTTTTGTATCTTGTAACTTATTATCTTTCTTTTGATTCTACCTCTATACGTTTTTCTTTACTCTCTTTCTCTTACTTCAATTTTCTGTTACTTGAAACACACTTTAAGGTCACAAATAATTGGGAAAAATGTTTCAAATGCACACAGTCGTTGTGTGTGTGGAACAAGAACTAATGAAAACTGATCGAAAAGTTATCCACTATCGACTCCAAAAACATGCTAGATAGTGCAAAAACGATCTTCGGTAGAAAAAACAAAAAAAAAAAAAAAGAACTTAAGGCAAACCGCAGCAATTTTTGAGTAGAATTTATTTTTGCTTAAGCTTTTAAAATTTTAACAAATTACTTATATGAACTTCAGAAAAATGATATCATAGATATATGCAACTAATTACATAGATTAAGCTACTTTAGTTGAAAGTTGTTAGGTTGAAATGCTTTCTGTACAAAAATATGAAATAACGATTGTATTTAAATTGAGACTGCCTTATTGAAAACGTTACATTTAACAAATAGTTTGTAAATTCATTAACAAATTGATTTTAGTATGTTTGATTTATTTTTAACTTATTAGTCGAATGATTATTTTGTTTATTTTGGTTTTTATAAAGGTTTTTATTTGAAAAAGAAATTTTGAACTTTTTAACACGACTGTAATGCATTTGAATATCGGGAAAGAACTTACAAATCTGCCTCGTGTGCATTTTCTTTCTTTCTTAGTGGTCCTCCTGTTGCGACTAAATATCTACCATAACATTCAATTTTCTTATAGGCCAGTAAATCACTAACAACGTTCATATCTGTTAAATTGAAATGACTAGCGAATGAGACACGTTTGTAACTTCTCCTAAATCACGATATTGAGAGTTTCAGGAACACTAAATATTCAGGGATGTTATATATGTATCTCCTGCAAGGGCAAATCACTCACTCCGAGATACTCCATTATCCAGGGGTTAATTTCTTATTTCAGACTAAACAAACTCTTGGTCCTTGATGAACTTTAAGCGGTTAATAATAAGCATCCTTCATCCGTATAGAATTGTAAGAAGGTTATGACAAATGTTTAAAAGAAAATGACTAAGTTTTGACAGTTTACAAAAAACATTTTACAGTTAATGATGAACTTCTGACAATTACTTTGGCAATTAGTTAAGAATTTTAGACAGATGGAAATGTCTGTGTAATTTTGGCAGTTTGCTACAAATTTCTACAGGTTGAGGACAAAATAATAAGTTTTGACAATTGAAGAAAGCGAGGAACTCATGAAAGGCTCTTTGAAATTTTGACAAACACATAATTTAAAAGGCTGTGACAAAGTTAAAAGTTTGTGCAAATTTTTGACGTACTTTCGTATGCATTTAAGATTCATATTGATCGATAAGCTTTTAAGAAGTAATTTATTGATGGCCCTTCTCTCAAAGCATGACAAAATTAAATAAACAACAGAGGCATAGGAATTGAATGTCCTTGCTTGCGTCAAAATTGCAGGATAATGAGCCTGTGATAGATAGGTTGTTTAGAAAGTCATCTTCGAACTGAAATCATGTTTTCTACCCTCTTATCTTGCTATAACTGTGACATATTAAATTTTTAAACCGTTCAAAACTGCAACAGAGTAAAGTTTTAAACAGTGCAGTGTTTGCATTGCCTAAATAAGTCCCCTTTTGACATAAAAATTGACAAGTTTTCGTCACCCCACGCTCACCATTAGCAGTCTACCGCAATACATTGTTCTTAAATCCCACATATATGAGTGATTTGTGTGCCAAACCTACTAACTCTAAAAAAAAATCAAATATATCTTTTTTTCCAAAAGAATTCACAAGATTATTTCTTTCTAACAACATCATTCCCTTCTATCTGTTATATAAACCACCAAAAAAACGAATAAAAAAAATAAAGCCAAAAACACAGCTCTCAATAACTGTAACAATTAGGAAATTATCGAACGAGAATTTCATGCCGCTTTGTCATCCGAAAAGGCAGCCACAGCATCGACTACACCAATACCTCAGACTCCAACAGCAATGCATTTCCCAAGCAACTTTTCTCCGCACGCACTGCATCAGCATACCGCCGTCGCGGCCGTCATAAATGTCAGCAATAGCGGCCCTACTGCTGCTAGTGACATGCAGGAACCAGTATATGCTGAGACCGTTGAAGTGTGCAGGGATGGTCTAAAACGGCGTAGCTGCAGCGATGACGATGGACGCCAATCACGTTCAATGGGAACGAATACCCCAGCGCTGGTAATCGGTGGCCGGAAAGTATCACCATCCACGCGGATAACCACTTCGGACAATGTAGTGGACGTTGAAATGGCCGAAAGTCAATTGCCCGTAAAGCCTCCGAGGCGAAAAACAAGCCGCTCCACAACGCCGTCAGGCGCGCACGACGTGGAGGCTCCTGCTGGTCAGATGAGAATGAGGGAAAATCTTGTAAGTGGCTTTGTGAAGGAGCGAATGAACGCGCGCTACTTCTGCGACAATTCTTGGCGTGGTTTTTTGTGTTGTTTTGTTTGTTTTTCTGTTTTGCTTTTGTTTTGGTCTGCTCCACTCTCGACTGCCTTGAGGGGGTGAATTAAGAGTGTGTTCTGAGGAGATACTTGTGCCAGTGTTTAGATTGCTTCTATCTTCTTGTCCTCATGTTTTTGTACTTACTACAACACATCGTTAAAGAGGGGGCGAATGCCTGACTGATACGAAAGGGAATTTCTGCTATGCGGCATGGGTTCAAGGGGGTCAGCTGTAGCAGCAGCAGCAGCAGCAGCAGAAGCACCAAAAGCAGCAACAGCAACATTCTTAAGCTCCCTCCTTTTGTTCTAGTGGTATACCGGGAGTGCCTGATGGTGTGTGTGTGAGAGAGGATAAGTGATGTTCCACCTCTGGGAGCAATTTAACCTAAATTTTTCGTCTGCGTACGTGTGTGTTTTTATCCCCATACATCCCCACGCCCACGTACGGGTAGTTCAAAACTTCCTCAACCCTCGCTCGTTGCATTGCCTGCCCGTCTTCAACTACCGGCAAAGGAAGGAGGAAGTATGTAAGTTTTGCTTTTGTCCCCTAGTTGCTTAAGTGATCCAATTTCAGTTGTTTTATGCTGCTGATGCCCTTAGCAGCAAGTCAGCATCGTCAAGGAAATTAAATTGAACTATTTTAGCCCGCCCTCTTCCGCCGTAACAACGATCTGAGTACAGCAGAGGCAAAGGGTGCGGAGAGTAGTTAATAAATCCTTGAGTAACTTGGATTAAATAGAATTCTTGTAGTTTCATTGTGCCCTCCTAGGGACAAGGTACAAACGCAAACGTGTCCCTGTGTACAAAGTCGTAATGATGTTGACGAATATGACGTGGGCACGCACTTAAAAAATCCAACTATTACCCGCAACTACGGTGAAAGTAGGACAAATTTGCGTAGGATGCGTACAAGGACTTGGCTCGGAAGTTGAAAACAGAATTTCACAGTGTGCGGTTGAAGTTTCGGGCGAAAACTTTTGTGCTTTGTTACTTAAACTGAGAAAACGGAAGGAAAATAAAAGAGCACTACAATGCCCCTTGAGAAACTCTCGCCCAAAAGTGAAAGGCGAGTTCAATAGCCCCGAAGGGTATCCTCAGAGGACGTTATCAGTTGAGGAAACATCTGCAGAGCACAGTTATCTCGAGAGAGATTAAGAAACATTGTGTCAACCAGAGGTTCCGTCATTTAAATGGAGGTTTTTCGGCGCTTTTTTTGTTGGATTTCATTGAATTTTACGAAGCGAGAGACAGAAGACAATAAACTGCCTCTGGAGGGAGGATGTGGAAACTGAA
Organism: Eristalinus sepulchralis; assembly: GCA_944738645.1. Lineage (NCBI taxonomy): Eukaryota > Metazoa > Arthropoda > Insecta > Diptera > Syrphidae > Eristalinus > Eristalinus sepulchralis. The sequence goes on along the minus strand of OX122885.1, from coordinate 2,420,219 downwards.
ATTGGACTGGACAATATTGAAGTCCTTTTGCGGAGATGTTGGGCATCAGAAGAGCACTTGTGTTCTATTGAGAAGAGTTTATCTTAATGAATTGCCCTCAGGATGGCGATGGGCGGAAGAGATGAGAGGTAAGTTTAGAAATTACTTACTGGATTGCGTCAGCAAACGGGCAGAAGAACAGTCTGTTGGAGGATGGGATATGAAGTCATCTGAAGGTTCCCGATTGTTCTTTGGATTACGCGGTTGCTTTTGTTGAAATGAGTCACGTTTTGTTGATTTTTTTTTATTGATGCCATGAATTGTGATAATATTAAGAGGTAGAAGAAGTTGTCCTTTTTACGAAATAATCCTTATTTGAGGCTTATTCTTCACTGAATAAAAAGAAGGAAAATAAAATACAAATCATTTTTGTCTAGATATTTTTAATCAGAGAAAGGAACAAGGAAACAGAGAGAGTGCGCATGGTGTCTTAATTCAAAAGTTGAAATGAATTGAAAGTAACTCCTTGCTCATCCAATCATTGTGAAGAATGGAGAGCTGTTGCCAGTTACCTTTAAGACAGATTTTAGGGGGGATTTATAAATTCTGGTATTCGGGCTTTTGATCATTTTACCACCTCAAGAATTGGAGCCGTGAAAAAAACAAAAGAAGCTCTTCTTTCGAATCATAGAATTGAATCTGAAATTCTCGGGCTTAAGAGGCCACTGCGCAATCGTTTAGTGGTTAGGACCGGACTGCTACGAAGGGCTACTATTGATTTGTAATCAACTAGGAAATGGCTGGCTCTGTTTTCGCATATTGTTGCTAGGTCTCGATTTATTTTAATTCTTGTATTTAAATGTTGCGGCAATCAGCATTTTCACAAATGCAAAACATCCTAAAATTGTCAGAAAGAAAAACACAAGGACTTCTCTCTTCTCTTATTCAGTCTTCACACAGTGTAATACCGAACCGAAGCTGATTAAATAATCCCCCGCGAATTTTCGTGTTACAAAGTTCACATTTCAAATGTAATTTTAATTTCTCGTTCCTTTTTTAGTTTCATTTCTTTTTATTATTTTCCTGTATCTCTTGATTTTAAAAAAACTTTCAGGCAGTTACATGTTACAAGTTGCTAAGCAGATTTCAAGTGTTAAACATTGTTCTTCTTAGAAAAAAAAAATCCATAACCTTAAATGCAAAAATCAAAAGAAAAGCTTTATATCAATTCCATCACGTTGAATCTAATTAATCATCATTTAGTTAGCCGTTGCATATAAATTCATTTTTTTCTCTCAATGAATGCTTTATCTCACCCTGTCAACGAACTTAGACTTTGCCATATTTTTTCATCTTGTCCAAATGCGTATTCGATAAATCACCACGCCATTGCACATTTGACAGATCTCGGGAGTACGTTTAGCGGGAGCAACTCAAATTCGAAAAAAAAATATCAGCAAAAAGTGCAATCCACTGAAAGCAAATTGATATCCATAGATTAGCGCACAACGTGTCACACAAATAAACGTACTCTTAAATTTATCTTTTTCGTTTCTACATCATTTGGGATTTTACATTTTTTTTTTCGTTTTGCATATCCACCTCCACTCTCACCGCCCACTACACAAGTCTTAGATTGAGAATAAAAAAAGATGAAAAAGGGAAAACAAGACAAAAACATAAATTTCTTGTAAATTTTATGTTTTGTTAAATGTTTTTCATTTGTCTTCTGTTTCTGTTATTTTGAATATACATCTATATTTATTTGATGAGAATATCGGTTCTATTTTTCCCGTTATTTAACCTCTTATTTGCCCACGACTGGTTGGATACTCTAAGCCGGTGAGTATGTCCTTGGCTTCTGTACATACCTCTGATGCCTTCACACAGAGTTTGTTGTGCTTTTATCGTGGGTGTTTTGTTTGTATGATGCATGCTCGATGAGTTTGCAAATTTTTTTTTCTCTTGAGTTTTTTTGTGTCATTTGGTGTTGACTTTCGATCTGAATTTTGTTCTGAATTTTTTCGACAGGGGGAGAAGAAACGTGAAACTGGCGGTCCAAATGAAATAGTCGCATGCACCAATTGCGGAGGAGGTAGCAGTCCATGTACACATTCTGCAAATAACGGATGTGCAACAGAGGTGAATATGTCCTTACGAAAAAGAAGTATTTTTAGTGTAGTTAAAAAAATTTGAGGTTTACATGCGCGTTGAGGGTTTCGTACAATTTTCAAATGTTCCAAAAATTTGGATTCGAATTAATTTTAATACCATAGCGTGCAGTAATTGACTGCTACTATTAGCACTGTAGTAGTCTACAACTTACTGACTTCAATAAGGCCAAATGGTCGTACAAACCTGATTAGTTACGCACCATGAAGAACCCTCTTACTTGAGCAGCTCTTCTCGAAATCATCAATTGGCCATTATAAATCCGAATTAATGGATGCTGGTCAAAATGAATTGATCAATGTATGAAAATGTGCATGAGGTGACTATATCTTGTGTGTTCACCCTTGTACTACGCTTTTCACCCACAAATATGAGGTACAATTTTTGTAATATTCTGGTTCGATAAACAAACCATCTGACCACCTAGTATACAGCACAAGAGCAGCAGTTTAGTGTCACTGCTCTAGCATGAAACCCTAAAAAGCAAACACTCACTTTTGATATATCCTCGCCCTCCTTTCGCTTTCATGTACAGAGAACGGCCGCATCGTGTCGTTCTTACTGCGAAAAATGAAGCAATTTTAAATTTGAAAATTTATTGCAAAAACATTTCAGCAAAATAACTTTTCACACGTGACACCATCACACATGGAAATTGTCATACTTCCTCTCCCTCTCACCCACATTCACAACGCATGAGTAATACACGAGGGGGAAAACATCTTCTCGCTCGTCATTCAAGCCGTCTTCGTCATTGTCGCCTCCTCGCTCGATGGAGTCAAATCACTGAGGAAAAAAGGATATCCCACAACCATTCCCCACGGCGCGCGTTGAATTCCTTTTTACCTATAGATTTAAGCTGCAAAAAAAAAAAAATAAGGGCACATGCGAGGGATATGCTAATTCCGCATTGAGATCCAGCGCGCACTTTGGTGTGCTCGCCGAGGCAGCCAGTCAGTCGCGCTAAATGGCGGGCACGATAATTCCGTTTTGTGCATGTGACATGGAAGGCAGTGTCGCTGCGATAAAGGGCCTCATTTTCACCGTAAGCTGGGGTGGTTCGGCCTGCTGTGCGTTTTGACGACGACAACGATGAGGGCGGCAGTAATGTAAGGTTAAAGGTGATTTTAAAACCGTATTCATTTTAATAGCTGGTTAACTGTATTAAATGCGAATGAAGGTGCGTGTGGTTAAGTCACATGCAGGTGAAGTGTGGGCTGGTTGAGCTTTTTCAATCTGGTTATGCTTTTCATTTTCGAGCTAATCGATATTGTTATGCGAAGAGAATGACGCACCGTTGCGATATCCTGAAAATCTAAGTTTTGTTATACGTTTAAAGTGACTATGTCTTCGGGGTTGTGCAACTGAAAAGGTCATCAGGCGGCTTGGGATGCCTGCAATTAACTAGGGCCCACGTCTAAAAGAAGAAGAAAAAAAAACTAAATCATAATGTTGATGACAGGACCAACAGTTTTTGTTCAAAGAAATAATTTTTCCTATCGTCCTGCATTCGAATCTGTACGAGAGTTTTCGAGTTAACATTTTTGGATCAAGATGAAGTCCGTAGATCAAGCAAGGACCTTGCTGAAAACGATGCAAATTTAAATGGTATTGCTTGCTTCAACCAAAATCACTATATTTCGGTTGACTTAACTATTTCTATCCACCTAAATCGAGGACTTCCTCTGTTGCTTTAATGGGTCAAAATCAAAAACTGGTTTAGTCAATCAGATGTTTGATTAGACGCATTTGGCCGTATAACATTTATAGCTTATCACAGAATCTTCTCAGCAAAACGTAACTTACGCAGACGAAGTCATCTCATTGGTTGTGAGTAGCGTCCGTGGCTCTGCGATATAAAGCACAACGATGTTCAAAGTGTTGGACAAAGCCAAATTGTCCCCTCGCCTCTATTACTCGATTACCTCTTGAACAACATAAATTTTGATCCGTGGATTTTCCTTGTCACTTGCCACTAATCCATTCTTTTACACAGCAGCTTACATGCACCGAGGGGTATAGCCAAAAATGCATTCAGAGTCAAGTGGAAAAGAGATTGAATAACATCGTACTTGTTTCTATTTTTTTTATCCAAACATTTCTTTTAAACTTTAAATACATTCTGTAATTTGTACTTTCTCTTTTAGACCTGCTTCGTTCAAGTTCGAAAAAAGGAACCACCACATCCGATTCGTGTGGCCAAAACAATTGATGTCATTGCAAGAATAACATTTCCAACAGCTTATGCAATTTTTTTAATCTTTTTCTTCGTTCACTACAAAGGATTCTCCTAGAAATTGCTTTGAAAACAAACACAAACGCTAAGCGAATTAGACACACAAAACAAAAAAAGAAAAACAAACAAAACACACAAAATAAGTTCGTTAGCCTAGGATAATCTATCATTGAATGCAAAAGAAATTCAAGGAAATGAAAAGAAAAATAGATAAACTAAAAAGTACGCTAAAAACAATAGATTTAAAATATTTAATAGGAATAAATGCAAAAAAACTTTTGTGATTCTTAGTCAAATTTATTATATTCTGTTACAAAGATATGCAAATAGAGATTTTATTTACTATTTATGTTTTTTGTTTGTTTGTTATAGAACCAAATACTTTAAAAAAGAAATCGTCAAAACTGTGAAATGAAAATTAGTTTTAATAATAAAATGGAAACAAAAAAAAACTTGTTAAATAACAGAGGGAAACACTTAAGTGATACATTTAAATTAATTGCAAAAAAAAGAAACTTAGAGAAATTATATTAGAGCATAACTAAATGAAAGTAAAAACAAAATCATTTCTGTAGAATGTTTTACAAAAATTAAAAAGAAAACAAATTATATTGACTGCCTTTTATAAAAATAATATAAAACAAAAACAACTGTTAATTAACATTAAACTCAATCATAAAACAAAAAAAAAATCTTGTACTACATGCATAAAATCCCAATGAAAAACCAAAACTCGTACATAATAGACACAGGCACTAGATTTGGCAATGTTTCAAAACGATTGCTATGTAATATATTCATACTTAAATATTTGATTAAAAAAAAATAAATAAAACGCCTAATGTAGGATAGTGTCGTCGACTATTGTTGGCAGATAATTCTTTTGTACTAAGTTTATCATGTCTTTATTTTTTTGAATCATTTTCATAAAGAAAACAAAATCAATTGCTTATGAATTAATTCTCGATATACAACGATTTACTTTTAAGATTAGAACACTCAGAAAATAAGAAAAAAACAAATACAAAAACCTTGTAGTTCTAAAAAAAGAGAAGAGTAAGCAATTTTTACCATTAAGTTTCTTTTCAGTATTGCCAGCTTTAAAATACAAGTTAAACTTTAAAAACAAAAAACAAAAAAAAAGTACACAATGATCTGCAAAACACAACATAAAATAAATGAAGTGAAAAAAAAAACCCTAAGACATAGGAAATAATAGTTTTAATGTGAAAATAAATTAAAATCAAAGAAAAAATCTGCGTGTGAGAAAAACAATAAGTAATTATGTTTAAACAAAATCAAAAAAAGAAGAAAAAAACACAAAAAAAAATGAAAATAACACGAATGTTATGATATTAGCCACACAAGCAAGCAAAGATTAAAAACAAAGTATTTCCGTTCAATTGTCTGCATTCAGTTGACTTCTCTATGACTTGCTTACACAACTTCAAGGAATGACACTCAAATTTGAACTGAATGGTTGGATAAATTACTGTTTTCATTTTTGACTTATTTTTTCTGTTTTTTTAACAAGGACAAACAACTTATGCATCCACATTGTGGATTCGAAATACATATCAAATTTCATATTTTTTTATTGTATTTTCCTGATGTAGATATGATGATAACCTTAAACTCTAAAATGAAATGCTATGTAAATGTATATATATACATTTTTGTTCTTGTAAGACCTCTGAAAAGAGACGCGGTCCTAGTTTAGTTAGTTTTGCTCTCATGGGCGGAGATGGTAATATACATATATACATTTTTATTTGCTAAACTAAATTAAATTCAACTAAAATTCAGATTAGATTTAGATTAAAATTGAATTAAATATAATAAATTTAGAACAAATTCTTTCAAACATTTCCGATCTTTTAGGCCTTAACCTTATTTCGAGACCAACTTAGGATGTATATTTAATCTTATTTGTATTCTAAATGAAAGGAGAAAACCCACGGATAACCAAAAAATATTGAAACACAAGTGCTTTTTATTGAACATAAATTGATACAAGAAAAACAAAAAACAAAAACATGAAAGAACCATTAAGCAACATAGTTAAGTATTAATATTTACATACACACATGATATAATCTATTTTTTAAAATGATATATTGCCTTTATGAGAACCAGTAAAACCAACAAAAAAAAACAATTTAAAAAAGAACAAAAAAAAAATTGAAATCTTTTAAAGTTTACATTTGATGTTGTAAATTGTTGCTGATATATTTTATTTCTGATTTGCGTAATTTTAGTCCTTGCATCATATGAGTATTGATATGATATTTACAATATTGACAATCGCTATACCTACATACACATGCAATATTTTACATGAAAAATAAATGATGAAGAAGAAACTCTCACAGAAAATACTATTTCCACCAATGCTTGCCCGTCCACTTTAAATCTGTGTGTACACTTTGAGGTACTCAGTGAATATGCTTGCGGCCATTGACTATAAGTCTGCGAATTTTATTAAAATATTCTCTTTTTTGTGCATTTTCGCTAAATTATATTCGCTCTTCGGCGTTGTTGTCGGCTACTTCATCTTTGAATCCATAGTTGTCTAACATTGACTTCGCCAAATGCTGATGAGTTCACCTTAACAATGGAATTCTGCTGCGAATTGATTTACTTATCTCTAACAGTGATGTCACAGAAGTTTGTGCATTCCTGAAGTTTGAAAAATATTTCATTAAAGATCTTATATCATACCAAACCAAAAAGCCACTTTCGACTGAACCACTGCTCGATATATATTTTCAATTGTTTACCCCAAGTTTGTTCGGTCTTCTAGTTATTTAAAATAAATCGAAGCCATGACATAAATCCTTGCATCTGTAAACGTTTGACCTGGTAAAACCCACAATTTGTGGCTCAATTTGAACCATGCCCCTTCACTGAAAGTCTAACCTGGTTATTTAATCCTCCTCCTCTCTTTCTTACCGCTACTGACCACATCTCGGTAGTCTTCTTCTTCTTCTTGTGGCGCTACAGTCCGGGGTGGACCTGGACCTCAACCAACATGCCTCTCCAGCCAGCACGGTCTTTCGCCAGCTGCCGCCAGTTACGCACTTTAAGTTGATTAAGGTCCTTCTCCACTTGTGTGTGCCACCTTAGCCTAGATCGTCCTCTGTTGCGTTGTCCCTAGGGCTCAGATTTGAAGACTTTTCGGGCCGGAGCAGTGGTGTCCATACGCTCTACATGGCCTAGCCACCTTAAGCATTGTATCCGGAGACGCTTAATAAGGCGCATGTCGCTGTACAGCCCATAGAGTTCGTCGTTAAATCTTCTCCGCCAGATGCTATCAATGCAAACATGACCAAAAATCGACTAAAGACTAAGGGAGTCTCGGTAGTATAAACTGAATTTAAAAAGGCGTTTAAAAATCGCTGAAACTCGACTAGGGATCAGTAAGTTTCCTTGATCTTTATGAAAAATAATTCACGAACCTCTTTCTAAATCCAACATAAGCCTCACATCAATTCTATAAATAAGACATGCTTTTAGCAGGATACTCATTAACTTATGAGTAGTTTATATTTCAGGATTATTTTCAACAACGCAGTTAATTGAGTTCCATAAATATTCTTTCTTTTCTGAACCGATTCCCTAGATCATAGAATGTAAAATCAAACCCTTGTACACGCTAAAATTTGCAACAAAATTAAATAAAACAAAAATATAATAAAATGTGTCATTTAATAGAGTTAACACAAATGTCTTGTTTCAATGCCTTTACTTGCACTAGCGTAGATTTTTTATACTTTAATAAATAAATACGTTAAAATATGTATCAAAGAAGAAAAACAAAATACAATTTAAAATATAATTATTGCCAAAACTTAAGATTTATCACAACAAAAATTTCCCCTCCATCCCGATGAATAAACAAAATCAAAGAAATAAGATATAATATTTGTGCAATAGGCACATTATATTATTAGATTCAACGTCTTGTTTTTTATTATTCACACATACAAATGAGATCAAATTTAATTCTAAAGAAAGAAGAAAAGAATCTTAAACCCAAAAGATGCCAACGCTTGATTATCATCACGAGAGTAATACAAAATGAAACCTTTACCCGTGGGTATAGAACTATAAAACTAAAAAACCAACATAAATAAAAAACCAAAATAATTGTTAAATAAATTAAAATGTCTGTAAACGTATAAATAACTACTAAAAGTAAAAGCAAATTACTTAGAATAACGTCTAGGAACAATTTAGCCGGTAGATAAAATGCTACTTAATAAAAAAGAATACATGAAATCGATAGGTGCCTTTCAAGTGATTTTCTTTCAACAAATCGCTCGTTTTATTTGTCTATTGTTTTCGCTAAATATGAGACTCATTCATTCACACCCACTCACTCACCAACCAAATAGCTATATAAAACCACTCAACTTAAAAGACATAATTATATCGATAGGAAGATGAAAGATATCAGAAGCACTAAAGTATCTCACATTAATTGATTGTTTGTGTTAGTAACTAACCACCATGAATTTCTTCTAATGAAAACCAGAAAAAAGACAATTTTTTTTAAAGCACAGAGCTTACGCAACAACTAATTCGATACTTAACGAAGAAATGACGGATGATTGTAAATTGTTGATGGTATCTAATAGCTTTTTAAAATTACTTCGTGGTCGCATTAAGATATTTACATAAGTATAGGAGACGTGGGAGGAAATTGATTTAAAAACTCAAAACTTATTTTTTTGGATACAATTTAATTTTTGTACCACAGCGGAACACTGTCTCCAAAACGAGAGATAATCTCTTCAGAGATCCAGAAACATGATCCAAAGTTTCAATCTCACCCACGAGACAACCATAACATCAAAAATTGTAAATAAAATTTTATTACTATTTATTACTTAAAAGAAAAAAAAATTTTGTAAGTTAAGTAACAGAGCAAAGTTTAAGAGAGAAAAAAACATAGCTGAAGAAACATTAAAAATATATTTACCCGTTGACGACGCCTCGATAAATAAATTCTATAAACAACAAAAGTTCATGTTATCGTATTCACATTATATTCTATGCTTAAAGATATATTTATTGTTTATGTTGTATTTATTAAACTTTACCAAAAACAAAATATATAAATAACAAAACAAAAAAGAAAAGATCAAAAGAAAATGTAATTTATTTAATTCGTAAAATAATATTCTAAATACAATTTAATTATTATAATATACATTATTTATTATGATTATATTTATTATTATGATAAAACAAAAGAGAATAGATTTATTTACAAGAAGAGTGTAGATGAAGGATAATTATATACATAAATAAATTATAACAACAAAAACAGAATAAAACCACACAAACGATTTCGAATTCGAATTAATCAAATACACACTTCATGAGACGTATTTGTAATATCGACTAAAAAAAATTAAATAAAACCAACAACAACAACAAAAAATATGTAAATACACACACGAAAAGCTTTGCAAAAATAAATCTGGACAAAAAATTGCGTGCATTTTTATTTTAATTGCTGAGTTGCGTATTTCTCTGTGTCCTTATTCGAGATTTCGAAGTTAGACATGAATGGGGGGGGGGGGGGGTATGTGTGGACAAAAAAGAAAGATAATGGCCACAGTCTAACTCGATCTTCGAGTTGTATACACTGCAGGGCAATACCTTAAACCCGTATAAATACTTTAGCTGCATTGTTTATTAAACATACTTAATCAGGACAGCGACCCATGGAGGACCTGAACCAAGCCGTAAGCAGACTTCTTGTCTTGTCATTTCTGTGCAAAGAGAGTCTGTTTAAAGATAACAAGCTGCTTTGCAGACGTTATGGTTCCGTCTTTCTACATTAAGCTGTCTTCCTCATTTTGTGCGTTATACATTTTTTCCGCGCATAAGACATATATGGCATTGGATAAAATCAAGGTTAACAATAACTTCTTACTAATAATAACTTCTTACCATAACGATTTAACCATTAAAATGATAATGGAGCAGACTTCAAATTTTTGTGCAAAAATAATAGATTTATCTTTCTACTACACACGATGGTGGGTAAGAACAAAAGGTTGCACACAACACAGCATTCTTACTGTCTCTTAAAGGCCGCAATGTAAGCATAAAAAAATTGTTAAGAAAAATATGATCGCGATAACAGATGAAATTGCCTAGTCCATTGATGAATATGTTCAGGACAAATTCCTAAATGAATGAAAAGCATGAACTTTTAGAAAGAAAAATGCCCCGTCAATAACAATCTTGAATTTGTACACGCGCTTGTAAAAGTTTGCCCTTTCTCCTATAAAATAGACACATCACGTTTTCTTAGTTTCTGTCGCAGTCTGAAAAGGCTTGGGAAGAGACGAAACTTAATTTGTTTCTGATATATCTCCATCAAACTTGTCCAATCCTAGAAAGGTATCATCTTTCTTATTTTTCCCCACAGATAAAGACCCCACCACCGAAGTTCCTGGCATGAATGTTTCAATTAACAGAAGAATCATGTAACTGCTCTGCAGCGTAGAAAAAACAACGGGGGACATCAAAGAGGAACATCGAAGTAGAAGATTGGAGGAACAGAAATTCTGAGCCAGAGGATAAAGGGTCTTACTATCTCAGTACTCGCGAGTCTTACAAAATTAAAAAAAGTGAATGGGACAACAGTCTACAAAGGACCAAGCCCTCGTGTTATCCCTGATATTGTTCTCTCACGAATAGAAAGGACCTACAGCTTACTGCCAACTTTTGAAAGAGGTGGTGCCTTGAAAAATGCGCACAGTCTAAGAATCGAACTTAGGACCTCCGCGAGTAAGTTAACGCGCTTACCGTACGGCGGGCAGGTCATAGGCGAAAGTCCACAGGCAGACAAAAAATTCTTGCTTTTGTCTTTTACTAACAATCTAACAACGGACTTGAAGAAAGACACTTAGCAACAGAACCGAAGGCACCACCTAAAACCTACTTTCGGACAGAAGAAGAAAGAAAAAATAGCAGCCTGATTAAGTGAAGCACAAACTTAAAAATGCTCTGATGGATTTAGGAAATAGTCATAGCCATTAAAACGGTAAGGGACAGAAGACATGCCATCATGTTTTAGTAAGGCGCATGGTCTAGATCATGTATAAAATACATTCAAGCATTTTTGAGGAACTTTGCCGCAAACTTATTTCTTACCCAATGTCTTGTGTAAACGACAAGCGATTTTTTGCACTGCACCCAGTACTGCTTTCGATTATAGATCACATTGCCAGGAAATCCTTGAGCAAACGAGATTCAAATCCGCACCACATTGTATCGATTTTAAAATCTAACACCACTACATTTGTCGCAAAGAGCACCTTTGTACGATGGCCAAATTCAAACAGTTTTGAGAAAATGGTTTAGTGGGAAACTGAAGCAGAATTGCTTTACGCAACCGATATATGAAATTTAGAATTGGAGAATGCTGCTGAAAACTGCTGTCAGCTGTACTGATTTCGCTGTTAATGCAATGAGGAACGGTCCACGTTTAGCAGAACAGCAAGGTACTTTCTTGAAGTCATTAAACTTAAGAATCCGTAATGGGTTCGTGAACCTGTCGCGCATAGCAATTTTTTCACGTTTCTAGGGTGTATCAAGTTAATCGACCCCCACGTGAATGCACGCATCACTGTGCTATGGTGGTCACTCTTGTAGCTGTCCACTAAGAATTCAAATACATATTTCAGACTGTCATGAAGTAAAAGAAAATGCGCCGAAGCTGAATTTTACTGCTTCACGCAGCCATTTATGTAATTCCCACTCACTTCAATGAGGCTGCTTACACGTTAAGAAATGCGCCTTTCATCCCACGGAGTAATTGAAATTTTTGACAGTTAATTTTTGTCATTCTCGCTCTGCGTGTGTCAGGTGCAACGATCACCCCTCTGATCGATTAGCCCTCGCATCCGCACGCACCTTACATTGCGCCGCCGTCTGCTCTCAGGCCAACCTGACCTCGACCACCTTTCCCTCATCGTCAAAACATAATCCTCAACATATGACTGTCCCCGATGCAAAGTGAACTGCCCGCTGCCGGTGTCTTATATATTTCTGGGTCACTGATCACAAATTGTAAAGAGAGAAAAACGTATCTGTACGTTTCAACAGGTTCTGCAGCGGCACAGGTTGTGACGTTCCGCTGAGTGCGCTGCACCTGTCATTACAAAAGGCACGCGGTGAACCGGTCAACGTGTATCCCTCTCAATTGAGGCATGTGTGGGCATTTGTATTATAATTGCGTTCGTTCACTTCCTTACTTCCACTTGTCTCTTGACGTTCTTCTTCAGTGACCTTCCCCGCAGTTGGTAGACTCAATTCGGTTTGATCCTGCGGCAGCAGGTAAAGATCTCCGCAGCAGATTGTGACTTCATTTTTCCAATTCTTCCTGCACCTACTGGGCAGGGCTGTGTCATTTCATTCATTTTCCCGCAACAATGGCGGCCACCGACAAATGAGGTCTTTCCAAAATTATGTAACTTCTGTCATAGGGTGCGAGGCAGGGAGAGGGTTTCCTTTGTGCATAACCGAAAAGCTGCATCGTAAATATCCACCTACTCTGACATGCAAAAACGTGAAATTCAAATTACCTCACTTGGGGTGGTGGTGAAGAAAAGAAACTATTCATGTTCTCATTTTGAGGTACTTATTCCTTTGAATAGGGTCAGTGGTGCTTTATTGGACTGATTGGAACAATTAGAATGAGTCGGAAACCGGGTCTTTTTCTGACTGTAGTGCCATGTGGCATGTGCAGGTTGAAAGCTAGTCAGATGGGCCAGAGAACTAACTTCCGTTAGAGGTTTGCTTGCCTTGAGAGCGGGAGTTCAATGACAATCTAAAAGTTAAGCCTGATGTGCCTTGAATCGCAGCACGTCGGCGTAGATTTTTCCAGTTTCGGAACACCTATCGCTTTCCCATCTGACCTTAGGGTAAACTTCGGTGAAAAACATAATTGAACGCAGCGTTTCGTAATGTCTTCGTTGCTAACTCCCTTCCCAATAAATGCAAAAAGACTTTAGCTAAGGTTCGTGCCAACTTCGTCCTTATAAATCTAACCAATTTCGAGAATTATTGCATGCCGAACATATCCCCTCACAGGAAAAATCCCCCCATCCCAGCACACACCCACACAACACACACATACCACCACCGCCGTCACTCACGGAATATGATTCCGTTTTTAGTGAGCTTATGCGGTAGTGCTACGTCGAAAGCCCACAATTTAGCCTCGCACCACCAAGAGATCCTGATTTCGTGATAGCTTCAAACTCCACTCGTGCCGTGTGTACACACTCGTGCAAGGTATGCTTTGATTTTGTTCCTTTGATACTCGTACTAGGAAGGAAATTACAGGTGAAAAATTAAGTGCCGATGGAATGGTGTTGGTGTTTGCCAAACTAAGAATTACTTGCTGCATAAAGGCGTGTTTATGTGTGCGTGTGTATCCAAGGAACAATATGTACATAATTACACATACATTAGTGAGTGTGATAAGGCGCGCTTTGGACGAAAGACGAACGACTGCGCGACGACGTGGCGGAGAGGAGAAATTCCTTAAGTGAGGTTTTGCATTTTTGACACAAGTTAGGTTAGTTTCGATCTAACAAATTTTATTTTCCTTCACCACGGCACGTGTGTGTGTGTGTGTGTTTCCACTTCAAGTGAGTGTATTATGTACATAAGGAGTCACTGTAATTATATGTATGTGCTGCTAAGGTGAAGAGCCTTTCGCGTGTATGCACGTGTAAGTGCGGCAAGGAGTACGTTCGTGTAAGTAGTTGGTTTTTGGCGTATGAAACTCCTGTTTCTAGCTAATCACTAGATATCGAGGAAAAAATCTAGAAAAGGATATAATTTTGTATGCATACTATGGAAGGGTCGATTTGATTTTGTTTTAGTTTTCAGTTCTTTTTTAAGGTTGTGCTTATAGAACCGATGTTTTTATGATTTCTTTGTGTTTCAGTTTATTGTATTCCCTTCCGTTAAAATGCGCCTGGTTGTTAAGCTGTTAAGTCCTGGAAGCGATTTTTACAAACCCATCAAATACAATACCTTTTATAGCATGGATCCTCGAAACGGCTTTCTCTACAATAGCAGTTTAAATTTTGTGAAATAATAGAAATTCCTGAGCTTGTTGAAAGTCTTGTCACAGCCTTTTTGCAAAGTCTAGCAAATTGAAAACTCATAACGGCGTCAACCGACGTCGGGAATTTATATACTTAGTCTCAGACAGATGTTCCAACATAACACATATAACCAAAACCCGAAAACGAATTGGGAATCTAACTTTCATTGGTGTCCTCTATGCCCTCTAAGAGGTTACCGATTTAGGGTCTGCTAGTTGGATCGATGAAGCATAAAAATTGCACATCAAAATCCATGTAGAATGTGGCAAGCGAAAAAGACGAATTTCAAGAAAGACCTTTCCTGTCAGTAACAGTGCTATATGCAGTCCTAAATAGGCCCGTGATTAATAATTGAGTGGCGCTATAGCCAACTTGATAAACGCCTGAAAAATAATATTGTTGAAGTTTGGATTAGTCAAATTTCGCACCTACAGCTTATTCTGTGCACATACTGCCATTCTCTCATCTCCGCCCTGAGACTTTTCCTCGAGATTTTGTGCCTGGGACCTTGTCCCCAACCCAGTGAGATCTCTAAAATATAAAAATCCACTGATTGCTTCTCAGCACTTTCACAAATTCAACTTTTGATTGATTTCTGCATCTTTTGTCATCTCTCTGTTCAACTGAATAGATAAAGCCGTATCTGTTACTTCATAAATTCGAAACATTTCGATGAGCATTTATCAATTTTTATACTTCAGCAAATCAAAATTGAGAAATGGTTCCAACACATGTTATTCACATGACAAAACCTTCCCCGTGCAAACACAGCCCGCACTTGCCCGGATTATTTATCTGCGGACACACCCTGCTTTGGTCGGAACGATAAATGTGTGTATGGAGAGCCAATAAATAATTTTTGTCAAGACAATTCCAGAAATAAATGATGTTCTGATTGAATATTTTATAAGTGCTTTGTTTGATTACCATGAACAATGTTTTCTTTCTGTCCAGTACGTTGTATGGGGTTAGTTGGTGTGGCCGCGAGCTAATTAAGAAATTAAAGTCAAATTATGGCAGCGATGAGGGAACATCCTTGAAATAAAAGTAGCATGTAAGTCATAGAAGTTTACTACAATTTCGAAAGCGAATGAAAACAATGATTTAGAGAGGTTTTGCCGATACCTACAGTACTTTCTAGAGGAAGGAAAAAATCGCATTTCAAATGCTCATCGCTGCAGTAAACTCTTCTGCAAGTTCGATGATGGTGATGGTCCTATATACAGTGGTACGCTATGCTATGGATTAAAGGAAAAGTTATCTCTTAAGTCAAGTGATTATCTGCTTTCTTAGCTCTGAAAGCCATGCACCACCGGTTGGACTACTACGTTCACACAACTTGGTCTCGGAGAATTGATTAGTTAACTCTTGAAAAGTAACCCAGCAAAACTTCATTTCGCCTTCTTTAAATGGCGCTGCAGTCCAGAATGAGCAGCGGCACCTGTCGATAGCCCTTCATTGCCAACTGTTCAGTATGTTAAGGTCCTTCTCCACTTGTCTGAAACCACCTCAATCAGACTTCCACTATCAGGATGGTATTCGAATTCACTCCTTATTTCCAATTCCTTTATTTTCAAAACAGATTTCGTTGCGAGTCAAATTTCTTAGGAGGCACTTAAAAGTTACCAGTTAAAATCAAAGAGTTTTCTCAACGTTTCCTACTTCTTGTCTTTGTTGTGGTGGATCAGAGGCAGGTCCTCAGTATTGTACAGTAACAATAGGTAACAACTTACTTTCAAACAAACCGACTGATATTTGTGCAAAACAAAGTAGCTTACCGATGAGAACCTCGGTGAGTTCGCCTATACTTTCGAAGGTATTGTAAATGCTCCAAGGAGCATGAGGAGAGTTAGTCAGAATATTTTCTTCTTTTTCATTTAAACTGCCCTCCACTAATCGCTGTAAAGGAAGTTCAGCCTACATCATGTGTCCCTATTAAGCACAAGCAACTACACAACCATTGACCGCATCGATGACCTGTAAAGGATGTCCTGAAGTGTCAGATTCTGAGTTCAAGAAAAAAAAGAGACTAATACCAAGTTAAGGCGGCTGCCAGAGAACTTAATCTTGATGCTAAAAAGGATCGTGCCCAGTGCGGTCAAAGACTGGAGGTAATTGCAGTTTAGACTCAAGCTGTCTTTAAAGCAAAGAGCGGATCACAAACATTTTCTACTAAAGGAACAACGATTAATGTGAGTTTCGCTGAAGCTTGGTGGTGACGAGGCGGAATAGATGGAATCATCTTTAAGTCCTTGTCACTCATTTGTAAGTTATTTCGAAGACGTGAACGTGACAAACTTTGACCACCTCGACTTACCTACTAATAAAAGATGTAGTATAGTCTCTCCAAACCAAATTGATTCTGCTTGACTTTGCCCCTCTCTTCAATTACCTTGTTTTTCAAGTCTTGGAAATTAGGAAAGCGAAATTTTACATTAACTATTCTGTCAGGAACATGGCGCCGCCGTCAACAATTATGTATTCGCATACACATTCACCCATGAGTCTCCTTCTGATCGGCCACGCAGGAGGTCTATAGAATACGACAGCCAAGTTAAACTTTTCAAATTACAGTCCTTATAAGGCAACCCCCTTCAAATCACCGTCAACGATAATTGAGAGAACAATAACCCCGTGTGACATTTTCCTTCCACTTGCATGGCCTTTCAAACGCAAATGGCATTCCCCAGCGCCCCGGCGACGGTGCGTCATGAAAAGAAAGCGGTTTTGACTCATACCGGTTCACCAATTTCCATCTAGAAATCAGTTCCAAATCGATTTGAGGGAAAAAAACAAACTGCATCGACATGCCATTATTCACCTGCTCCACTCCGCCCACCACCCGCCTCCGCCCTCTGCAGGTGCATTCTGACAATGTCATTTCCGAGAATTTAATTTTCATTAAGTGCACCAAATACCCATATTGTGCAGTATGAAATTTTTGTCGTTAGCTGCCGGCTTGTCATCGCGGATCCTTTGAAAAAAAAAACCAAAACGGAAGAAAGGGCAGCAGAAAATGCGCCACACCGCCACACAATACAATAAAAGGCCCCCCCCGCCGTCCTGTGTGACATCAGGAACAAGAGACGACATCAGGATACCAACGTAAGTGTATCTCTGTGTGTCGTCCATTTCCATGTCTACCTGTGTGTGCCGAAGACAGAATGTGACAGGTGGATTCATACCAAAAACCAGGCCGGTGGCCAGGTGGTTTCGCGGACTGCGCGGCAAGCGGTGTTGGCAGAGACTCGTGCGGTGGACCGTGTAGTCACACCGTCACCTGTTTTTTTTTCCTTTCGTCGTTCCTGTCTTTTATTTTCTCTCCACACGCTTTATTTTTGTGTGTTTTTTTTCGCTCTTCCTGTGTTCATTTATGGAGGAAGAACACACTATCGAGACAAACTAGGGGTTTTTTGTGTGCTGTGTGTCGGTTTTGGTAAAAACGGAACAGGGAAAGGTTAGGATAAGGGGGAGAACGGTGTCCTACGTCGACGGTCGGTTAGTATTTCCCTATCAAAAGTGGTGCTCTCCCTTTCACCGCCGCCGTCATCGTCATCGTCACCGGCACCGCTACCGTCGCGCGAGGGATAGTGTAAGACCACCGACTGACACGGAGCGCCACAGTGTGTGCCTTCAGTCAACCACTTTAGGGGAAGGTTATACTATTTCGTCGTTGTTGTTGTTGTTGTTGTTGTTGCTGCTGTTGTTGTTATTTTTATTGTATTACCCACGAGTGTATTGGCGGTAGAATCGAACAAAAATTGTTTTTTTAAGGGCTTGGTTGGTGGAAAATATTTGGTCGTTTGGTTGGTTGTTTGGCTGGCTGGTTGGTTGGTTAGTTAGTTGGTTGGTTTCTCTGAATTGGTGGAAGTGGATGGATGGATGGATATTGTTGGGGTGGGGGGATCCGATAAAGGACTCACGTCGACTGGTCGTGTTGTAGTTCAGCAAATAATTTTTAGTTAGTCATTCGTCGTCAAGGATACAGTGCGTGTCGCCGTAGTAACACCGAGGATAACAACAAACTTCTTCGAGTTTTTTCCTTTTATTTTGTTGTTGTTTTAATTATTTTTTTTTCCTGTCATATATTCCCACAAAGGCTTTTAGTTCAGTATATCTACACGGATATAAAGTTCGCTGTACATGTATTCAAACAATTGCGTTTATGTCTAGCAACGAAAGGCTGATTCAAATAGCAGCAACAACAAACTAAAGGATACACTTGCTCATAACTTCAGTTTAGTGCAGAAATTCAAATATACAGTTTTCTATTATTCATAGTGTGTTATTTCACTCGCTCTCCTGCTTGCCGTGTCGCGTTGTTTTTTTTGTGTTGTTTTTTTTTGCGCCTGCATACGTTCGTGATATCCTTCGACAGGACGGAAAAAGGCACAAAGTGGTAGTTGTGTGGGAATAGTGGTCGTGGTGTATTCCCCGAAGGAGAACACATCAGAATCAGAGTGGAATACTTTTGATTTTAGTTATCGGCGTAAGCTTAAAGGATTAACATGGCTCTTCCAAAAAAATACATTTAAACACTAACAGTCCTGCTGCGTGCTGTGTTTTATTCTAACTGGGCCGCACAAGTTCCAAACACAGAGCCTGAGAAATAAATAAATGATGATCTAATAATAGTTAGAGTCGCAGAACTTTTGTGAAATTCTGTCCGCAAAGAGGGTGGTTACGTGCCAAGTTTTTTGAATTTTAAGTCTATTCGTGGGGAGCCGCTGCTGAGATTTTGTGAAATTGAAGAGGTAAGCATTGTTGAAGTACTTTTTTTGAAAATCAAAGTGAAAGTTTATGAATGTCCTTTGGTGGTCCTTGGCACTGGGAGAATTCACAGTTGAATAGTTTGAAAAATTCTGTGGATCTTTTCGTGCCAAAGCTCAACAAGGTGAACTCAGATCGTCAATTATTTCATATTTACGTACATTGATCGATTTTCTACAATATTATGCGTAGAGGATTTCTTTTTGGCAGTGCTGCCAACATAATTTCCAGACTTTCCCAACATTATTTCACGATCGCAGATCTCGATGTTCTTCAGGTTTCCATAAAGTCTTAGTTCGTTTACTTTTAGTGCTGCGATCATAGGTTCTATTCTCTATGTTGCCAGATCGTGGTAAATTCATGTTCGTGGTGAATTTCAAATTGCATTTTTACCATTTAGTAAAAATATATCTGAAGAGCAAAATTTGCTCTGAATACATGTTCACACGATGTTACGGAACCTTAGTCGAAGTTAGGCGGCCTTAGATAATCTACGGCGGCTTTAAGTGAGTCAGGGTTAGATGCTGAAAGGCGCTTTCACACAACTAAATGGACATTATGTCAATTTGTATGGCCTTTAGGTGTTAATAGACAGTGGTGGTCATATATTTTCTTTCAAGAATGTTGCTCAAGTATGTCTTATAACGTTAGACAAAAATCTAAAAAATAGGTTATTGAAAAGAGCTGTGTATAGAAATTGTATGCAGAACAGAGCAGATTAATAATAAAAGTTTGCAGGGGGTTATTGCTTAGCTTTTCTCCAAGCATTACCAGTAAATCGAAAGGGGTTGATCGGTGAATTGTGGGCTAAGTTTTTTTCTTGACGTGGAATCGATGCAAAAAACTTCTATGTAAGGGCAACGATTCAAACTGGCCTTGGATTAAATAACCGCATATACAATGGCATCATAGCCCCT